>OY728128.1:1681220301-1682615558 GCA_963277665.1 Viscum album
ATTTTTATAAATCCTTGAGAGATAATAATTAAAAGCTTCAGTGACAGTCTCTATATCAATCTTAGCATTGTTAAATCACTCTTTAACCAACTTATAAATATTCCCACCATGAGATTTGATCTAGAGAATCTCATCCTGATGATAAGTAGATAGATCAACCATAACAACATATAGGTCTTATATAACTATTTTCATGATCAAATAAGTATTCCCTAAAGTAGGAGAATAAGGTGGTGGAGATTTGGAAGATAATTCTCTAGGAGTAGAGAAGGACTCTATCCACTCTAAAAGAGATAGATCTCTCATAGTAACATCAGAAATTATATCCTTTATAGTGATTTGAACATAATCCTTTTGTTACACCAACAATCTACTCTCAATTTCTAGACATTCCATTTTAAGAAAATTCTAGGTTAGATATGATCAATGACCAGAGTAAATATCATCCTTGTTTCAACTTTACCAAAATTAGTTTCCTAAACTAAAGAAGACTGAATCATCCCACCAAGATTAGATAGCAAGATTTCCTAAAATGAATCCAAATCATCTCTTTTAAAATAAATGGAATGATAATGAGAAAAAGGAGGTTTAGTCTTATATTGGGAAGGCATATCAACATCCTCAGGTCCAGTCTCCACATTAGGATCATTAGAAGGAAAAACATCTAAACAATCTGCATGATCAATACTCTCTATTAGGGATCCATTAGGACCTCTCTATTCAATTGAAATGATAGGTCCACCATGATCTGGTGGAATACCCTAATCCTCATCATCACCATCAGATTTTGAATACTCCAAACTAATCTTAGAAAATCATGGGGATTTCTCCTCCATAGATGGTTTTCTATCCTCATCTCTATATGAGGTAACTAGGTCAACATGGCTTCTAGAAGCACTAACTTATAATGAAACTAGATCAACTTAATCACTAGATTCCTAGATGGTTGAAAAATATAGAGATATGCCCTACCACTCCCCACTAGTAGACCTTATAGACTCAGTAAGAGTATGATTAAAGTGAGACAAATCATCCTCATCTCCTCCATAAACATCAAATTATAAAGCATCCTAAAGAACAACCACATCCTAAAGAATCCATAAATAATATCTCCTAACTTGATCACCATTGGATACTTTAATATCTTCTATATAATCATATTATCTCAATAAAACCTATCTTCTAGAAATAAAAATAGGTGGACTAGAAGATCCATAAGAAAAATTTGGCCTCTTAGCCACATTTGGGTCACAACCCTCTTCCAATGAAACAACCATTGATTGCTTTGCATCATATGAAACTTATTTTACTTCAACATAATCTTCAATTTATTCATCAGAGGATTACAATAAAAACTCATTTGGATCTAAGCCATGGCCAACAATTTCCTTTTGTATGGTAGGATTCTATATGAGATTTAACTTCTCAGAGAGTTTATCATTATCTACCATCAAATTTTTCAATAAAGGGTTCAAATTAACTATCATAACTTTTTAAGTTATATAAATGAGGAAGAAACTACCACACAAATTCACTTTATCTTCTCCTTTTGGAATAATAACTCTAGCTTTCATTATGGAAATGGTCATATTAGGGTAGGATAAAGATTTTGATCTCGAGGTTTTATTTCTCAGTTCCATCATATGAACCATTAGATATCTATATAAATTTATATTATCGTATATTTTCATAATAAATAATAAAAAGATATCGAGATACCTAATTATACTAAAATAACCCTTCCTGGGACATAATATGGGATGTAAAAACTTGGATAGAAATATACATTCACCTTGATGTTCCACTGATGTAGATCTTTGAACAATGGTATTCCCAATAAACTCAAGTAATACATCCTTAATAATAATTTTTTTAACAGTTAATAGGAAATGAACCTTAATAGTCCCCATATATAATTTTTTAAGTAATAATCAAAATTATTACACACCACTTTAATGAAAAGAGAAGATCCTTTCCATCTACCATCATCTTGATAACATATTTTTTCTATCCATACTTATACTCTATAAAATTATGAAACTCATGAACCAACCTAGGGATGAATGGTCGATCATTACTTGTGAACCATTCAACCCATCTATGATCCTGGATGACATTCTATATGAGAAACTTGATAAAAAACAACCATGAAACATCCATTTATTTCTCTCTAAAAAAATATTGAGACATGAAATGGGGATTCATAGGTTCGACAGTCTGACTCAATTATCCTATTAATTTCTTTGAGGAATTAGACTCATCAATAGATCCACTAGGATGATTCACTCTCACTATTTTCACACCGGTTCAAGGGATGAAGGAAGAAGATGGAAGGTTGTGGGTCGAGAGATAAAGAGAGAAGGGGTTCAAAGTAGGAAAATGAGAGAAGGAATTCTTAGATAATAATTTTAGCTAGATTTTATGATTTAGGGATTGAAAATCTGAAATAAAAATAAAAAAATTAAAAAAATAAGATAATATATAATTACAAGTTAAAAGATATGGTAATATTCAGAATGATAGGTCCTATTTTTTGATTCTTATAGTAGAATAAAATGGAAGTTTGTCATGGTACTAGGTAACAGTAGTACGAAATGGTACTATGAAATGATCAATCACCATAGTAGCATGAATCATGGTTTATCAACCATAATATCATGAATAATAGTCAATCACTGTGGTAGCATGACTCACAGTCGATCACAAAGGTAGAATGACTCACGATTGATCACCACAATCACATGATTCATGGTGGATCACCACATTATCATAACTAATAGTTGATAAACCATGGTAGTAAAATCTAGTGATTTTTCTATAACAAAACCAAAATAAATTAAAGAATAAAAGAAAAACAAAATATTATCATTCCAAGTTCATGTATAATGTAGATAATTATCTCAAAATTCAAAGGCTTTGTGAATATGTCAGCAAGATGATGTTCAATTCCAATGAATTCAAGAGTTATATCACCATTTTGAAAATGGTCTCTCAAAAAGTGATGTATTATATCAATATTTTTCAATAGATTGAGATATAGGATTATTAGAAATGTTTTTATCACTTGTACTATCACAATTTATAGGGAAATATTGTAATTGATATCCATAGTCTAGTAAAGTGTGTTTCGTCTAAAGAATATGTGCACACGAACTTCCTACAACTATGTGCTCAGATTCAAAAGTGGATAATGAAACAAAATTTTGTTTTTACAATACCATGAATCTAGAGACTTTAACAAAATGTGAAATGTTAAAAAGGTATTTTTTATCTAACTTACAACTAATAGGTAGCATCTGAATAACTAAGTCAAATTCTTATCCTCTTGAATTATAGAAACCTAAATTGGTTGTACTTTTGAGGTATTCAAAATTTTTTTTGACAGAAAGTAAATGTGATTGTTTTGTATTTTTTTTGAAAATGGGCACACATACAAACACTGAACATTATATCTATCTAACTAGAAAATAAGTACAATAAGATTCCAATTATACCTCTACATGTAGTTTGATAAACTGGTTTCATAGTCTCATCAAGATCCGATTTGAATTTTGTACTCATGGGCATATCACTACCTTCAGTACTATACATACAAAAAGTTATAAAATATATTTAGTTTACTTGAATTGATTTAAAATAAATCAATATTTATTTGGAAAAATATGAAAATTAATAAATAATTTAAGTTCACATATAAAACTCATTTCATTTTTTTGAATAATTTTTGAAAATTTAGTAAAAAAATAATATATTAAAGATCTTAAAATGATATCATTAATATAGATTTTGGTAACTAAATAATCTTTTTAAATTATTTTAATAAATAAAGTTGGGTAAGATATTCCTTCAGTAAAACATTTTGAAATCAAAAAAGAGTTTATCCTATCATAGAAATCCCTAGGAGCTTGTTTTATACTTTATGAAGATACTATTAATTTAAAAACATGATTTAGAAATTTTTGTTTTTAAAATATAAGGGGTTGTTCCACAAAACATCCCTAACTATATAACCATTTAAGAATTAAATCTTGACATACATTTGATATAATTTGAAATTTAAATGTGATATATAGGAAAAAAACATTCCAATTTCTTCAATTTTAGCTAAGGGAGAAAAGGTTTCCTCATAATAAATATCTTCTTCTTCATTATATCTTTGGGAAAATAGTCTTGACTTATTTTTAATTATTATTCCTAACTCATCAAGCTTGTTTCTAAACACCTATTTAGTGACAATGGTTAGGTAGTCCTTATGCCTTTCAAATAGTTACCAGACTCTATTTATTTGAAATTGATTTATCAAGAGATCCTAGAATTTTACACATATCATTACATTATTTTAAGCATAATAAGTCATCATATTACAAGCCAAGGATCTTAATGTCTACTGTCATGGAAGACTAGGTACATAAAACTAAAAACATGGGACTAAATAAAACATTTAATTATTTTATATTCATAAAGAGATCCTAAATTCTATTGTGCTCATACATTTTCATAGGATAACTGGAGGATAACATGAAAAAATGGATGAGCTAAAAATCCCAGTAAGGGAATAAGAATAAGAATAAATCTTTAGCACATGGGTTAGTAGGCATGGCATAATGATATAAAAAGGCATGGAACATATAGATTCATAACATATAAACATGGGATTACATAAACATAGAGTAATAATAATATGGATGAAAAATAAAACATGAATTTAACATGAGTCCAGGATCATTGAATATAGAGGAGCACAAGTCAAGGTAAAAAACCAAGACTGTTGCACACGGTAGAACGAGTCAAGGCTACCCGCCAAGACTGTTGCACATAATGTCTCATGAGACTCAACTTTACTCAATTTATTGGAGAAATATCTAGAAATAACCATCATAACATATTCATGATTATGATTTCCAGATATAGAATCATACAAAATCAATCATACATAAATATAATGGTTACCCACGGTAATAATTGGGTATCATAATCTTGTCATAAATCATAAAAAATGGGAGTATCATAAAAATTCCATGAAGGGAATAATTATATCATGAATGGACAATAATAGGGTATAATATCCATATATAATGAAAAGTTATGTCAAATATAAGTAATGTTAGGTCCACAAGGCTGAATACCCTAAGAGGGGGGGTGAATCAGGGTATGACTAATTTGAAATTAACGCCCGTTCTGATCTTGTTTCGCTGTTAAGAAAAACACTCTTCTCTCTCTCTCCTGCTACACAAAGTAAATAGAAAGTAAAATATTCACATGATACAACAATTTTACATGGTTCACCGCAAAGGGCTATGTCCAAGGAGTATACGCCGACAAGTTGTCGGTCATACCAAATTTCACTAAACTTCACTATCTGTGGATTACAAGGTTCGGGCTAGATCACTTCTAAGCCCAGGCTCACTACCTTTACAAGTTTAAGGTCAGCTCACTACTTTCCCAAGGGTCACTCCCTATTTCTCTCTCTCTGGCTCACTGCCGGTGGAGAGGATCACCTTCTTCCTCTTCCTTTGCTCACTACTTCAGAAAGGATCCACTCATAGTTTATAGACCTGTAGGTCTCTTCATTTTCATGAAGTAATGCATCTTCCTCTCTAATTAGATGCTCTATTGAAGCCCAATTTTCACCTGTAGATGAATCTCTCTTTGCACCGAAGGTATCGTTAAAACTTCCAGATTCCACGTAGCCCGAAAATCACTGCCGGAGCCAAACCTTACTTGGCGCACAAGTCAATCTTAGCGCGCAAGTATCGGCGCGCAAGTCACAATGGGCGCAAAAGTCCACCTCACAAACTTGCGTGCCACAAGATTCTTCAACTCCAAACTTGCGCAACACTCTTCCTTTTACGCCCAATCCAATATTGGCGCGCAACTCCACACTGGAGCACAACTTCAAACACTGGTGCGCAACTATCACCCTGGCGCGCAAGTCCCACCTGCGCGACCACACACAACACTTGCGCGACCAACACACCTACGTGACGGGAGCTCTGATTTCTCAAAGTGTTGAACTCCGGTGAAGAATAAGGAGGGGTGGTCCAGTATTTATAGGCAATCTGACCACCCTGCGCGACGGCGCGCAAGTCTCCCTTCGGCGCGCAAGTCTCAGCGCACATCTCTCTGCTCCTCCAAGTCATTTGTGCGACCCACTTCCAAACTTGCGCTAACCTCTTTCCTTTGCCATATTTTGATCTTCTGATCTTGAAAAACCATAGGCGCGCAAGTTCTCAAGCTTCCAAGGCATCAGCGCACAAGTATCTTTCACGGCGCGCAAGTCACCGGGGCGACCTCACCAAAACTTGCGCGAACCTTATCATTTTTCCATATTTTGATGATCTGATATTGAAAAACATATGGAGTTGAAGTTTCCAAGCCTTCATGTACACGGTGTGCAAGTAACTTTTCCAAAAAAAACTTTTCTTCATTTGTCAATTTTCAGGCCCAAAAATTTGGAAAACACTGGAAAACGGCACCACCTTGTATCTGTTATTTTGTACCGCCTCTAGATTATCCATTCCTTTTGTCGACGTTCTTGAATAAAACATGGATCGTTGACCTCAGCTATTGAACTCGACATTCCATCATGAAATCCACTTTGTCAACAAATTTGTATGCCATTGTTTTGATTTGTCGACAATCACCACTCAGATGTCCACTTTGTCAACAAACACAATCACCTCAAAAATGCTTCAATGATTCCTTGAGGTATTTTTTCCCAACAAGTAATAACATGTAAAAATAGTACTCAAGAAACTTTACAATAAAAACATTTTAGTTTTGTTAAAGGAAAATATCAAAGGTCATTTAAAACATAAAAGAGAATAATGTTTTATATAAAACCAGAAGTTAAACAATAAGTTTTTCATAATAAAAAGTGTGGTTTTATAAAAATAATGATGGATTAAAAATAGATTATATAATGTACTTGAAAAAGGGTAAGAATTCAGAAATTTCTCTTAAAACGAGTTTGCTTATTGGGAATAATTGAATAAGGAATCCTTTAAAAACATGTATACCCCTGAAAGAGAATAATGAATTTATCATGATAAATGAGTTAATATAATATAAATAGAATTTTTAATATGTTCATAAAAATAATATATAACTTCATTTGGGTAAAAATAAATATAGAACAACCTGAAGGAATAATGGAGGTTCGAGTAGAATCCCTTACCTTAAGTATGATGGTGTCCTTCACTTGATATTAACGTACTGGATAATCAAATTAAATTCATTAATTAATATTTTCATAATATATTATACACATAATTGATTTATTATAACCTTATAAAGTTCATTCATGACCATTTTGGTGGGTTAATAGGTTTAATTTCATTGTTTTGGGAGTATTTGTTTCCTTGGTTTTCATGATTGGTTTAATTATATACATGTAAGTATAAATGTGTAAGGTGAGAATGGTTGTAAATAATTGGTTTTATATGTTATTATTGAAAATAAATAATATTACATGGTTATAAAATTAATTTTTTTATTTGGAGTGAAGATGAATCATTATATAAAACTTTAATGATAACTGTTTTGGTTAATTGGCAGTTTCTGATCACAATGAACACATTTTTCTTTATAAATTAATATCTAGTGTACAAAAGACTCCAGAACCTTAAATTAGACATACTACATAAATTTTAGTGTATATAAACCTTAAAAATATTTTCATGACCATAATTAAAGATGGTAAAAGAAATCTAAAACCCACCGTCCTTGAATGTGAGGAATTAACACATCTCGGATGGTGTTTTCATTTCTAGTATAAAAGGAGGAGAAAAGAGAGATGATGATGAATTATTACATAAAAATAAAAAATTAAATTACATGTCAGGTAATGGAGTTATCAAAAAATTTGTACAAGGAGAGGTGAGGATAGAAATGAAAACAAAGGAACATGAAAAGAAAATAAAAGAAAAGAAAATTGGAATTTACCTCTTGAATATATCTTCCTTGAGAGCCTCTTTAGGGATGATGTTTTGTTCTTTTTATGAGACTAAGAGCTCCTAGATGTGGGAGAGGGTCTTAAGAAGATATCTTAGCATAATTTGGAATATACATAAGGCTTGAGATATGTGAGGAGAGGAGGTAAAGAGTAGTGGTATTTATAGTGGAGGAGAGGAGGGGTTTCACATTATTTTAATCATTATTTTAATATTTTTTCAAAAAATTATAAATAGTATTGATTATTGTGAAAAAAATTGTAAATAGATAATCTTATTTTGATCTAATGTCCACTTACATCATCCATGACTCAAGCTTGATGCAAAAATTCATTTATTTATCATTCATCGTAAATCATCATATTTTACTATTCACAAAAAATTCAAGTATTTTAGAAAAATCCAAAAAAAAATCACCCCTACCATTTTTTTACATATAGAATTAAAAAATGAACTCTATTTTAGAAATTAATTTTCTAAATATGAGAAATTTAATTTTTAATTAAAATCATAATTTACTTGAAAAATTAAAAAATTAAAATTAAAACTGCTTTTATAACACTTTGAAAAATTAATTAAGGTCTCTTAAAATTATATTATAATAATAATTCATCAAAATAATTCTTTATGAATAAATTTTATGAAAATAAATTTTCTTTTTAATTAGTAAATTTTTCATAAAATAGTAATTAAATATACAAGACTTAAAAAAAATTCCAACACTTAATTAATAATTTTTAAAAATTTACTTACTTATACTATGATATATTTATATCATATTATCACTTATAATATGAAAAAATATTATTTATAGTTTCATTAGTGAGGTTATTATTAAATTAGCTAGTTTACTATTCACAAGGGTCATATTACTATTCGAAAGTCAAGTTACTATTTCATTGATATACGTTTCTTAACATCTAGAGATACCTTTTATTTTACTCATTATTCATTTATAAGGCTTGTATTGTGTTATATATGTAATATTATATGATTATACTATAATACATAACTATAATAAGAGAATTTCATTGATAAAACATTGGGTCATTACATTCTTTCCTTTTAATAAATTTCACTCTCAAAATTTCGTTTAACATTTTAAGATGAAAACAAGTGTGGGTACTTTTCCTTCATTTATTCCTCCAGTTACCATGTTTCCTATTTATACTTATGGTTACACCATGGTACTTTGAACAGGTGAGTAGTCTTGTTATGTAGAACTTTATCTCTACGATCCAAGATCTTCAATGACTTATCCTAGTAAGAATGATCATTCTCTAATTGTACCACCTCTGAAGACAATACATGTGAAGGATCTGGTACGTACTTCCTTAAGATTGATACAGGAAAGACATCCTGTACTTTAGACATGGTAGGTGGAAGTGCTAGTTGGTAGGCCATAGCTCCGACACGATCAAAAATCTAGAAGGGTCTGATGTACCTAGGACTAAGATATCCTTTATTCCCAAATATCAGGAACTTCTTCCATGAATATATGCATAGGAATACCATTTATCCAAATTTAAACTCAAGGTCTCATCGATGATTGTCTGGATAGCTCTTTTGTTGAATTTGGGTTACCTTGATGTGTTGTTGAATGATTTTCACCTTCTTCACCATTTCTTCAACTATTTTAGGTTCTAATATTTTATGCTAACCAACTTTATTCCAAAACACTGGTGTTCTGCATCTTTTCCATAAAGGGATTCATATGGTTCCCTTTAGATTATTGAGTGGAAACTATTGTTGTAAGAGAATTCGACTAGTGAAAGATGTTAGTCCCATCCTCCTTTGATGTCTATAGAAAAAAATCTCAACATATATTCCATTTTATGAATAGTTCACTCAGATTGACCATATGTTTGAGGATGATAGGCTATAATGAAGTTCAGTTCAGTGCTTAGATATGTCATCTCCTGTCCCAGTGGGGCCCGTTCCATGACTCCCCAAGCCCGCCTCCAATACGCCAAGGGCTGGTGACTAGCACCGAGTAGGCATATCACTATCATGGGAGGCATTGCCTATGTACCTATACACACACACACACATCTCCAAGGCCACAAATTCTGAAATGTAGAAAAAACCACTAAGTCAAAACAAATGTATGCATATAACTAAACCAAACCAACAGAGTAAAATGGAACATAAAGACTTGAAAGTAAACTGGGTTAGAATACAATCCCACCAAAAAAAATATTTTGAAAACTACAAAGTCCAACTTGTAAGAACAAAGAGGCATTGGGACTACTGATCATATCCGTAAGAACAACTCGGCCTGTAGGGAAGTCAAAAATCTCGGTCTGGTACTGGTCCACCCTGGACTACGTTAAAAGGCTGCCCGTCTAAAAAAGACATGACACGTGTGGGAAAAGCCCGTACAAGGGTGAGTATAACAATACCCAGTAGGGAACCCCAATAACCAAAAATAAATACACAAGGTAAAGTTACAACCATATCTGCATTGTATATTTCTACTAAATATACAACAAGATAAACACATCTTGATATACACAAAACCCAGACCCATAGTCTAGAGATAAGTCACACAACTACATACCCCCACTTGGAATTCAGTTTGAAGATTCCACGAAGCACTCGTCGGGGAGAACTCACTCCATGAGTTTGATAGCTCTGATGTCATCCGTCTAAGAAGTAATGTCCATTGGGAAAAGCCATGAGAGATAGATACCCTCATTATAGGAGAACACACTCATGAGTGGGGAAAGATAATGATACATTGATGAGGATCACTACTAGGGCCTAGGTGGACTCCACAACTCACCTGGATTCACCTACTTAGTAGAGGATCGATGTCCTGTAGGAGTAGTCATGTCGATACCTGACTCTACCTAGGGTCAAGAATGGATATAGAATCTCACTCTGGGCCTCTCAGAGGGGTAGCTGACTCTATCTCGAAAAATTCTACTAAAGGGATCACACTCCTGTGGATGGAAACGATACCTGAAATTCATGGGAAAAACAAAATGGGAACTAAAATAAATGAAACTTGTCAAAGGAACGGTGGAAAATATGATCATGCCATGCTCCAGAAATATAAACGGCGTATAGAAGGGTCACACGCCGTGTCTCTCGACTCCGGGTACTGCCCTTGTAAAAATGACCCGAGTCAGAAGAACATGCTATGTTGAAGTGGATAAGTATACAACATGTAGTCAAACCACACAAAATGTTCAAGTAACTGGGGTTCCCTCCTTGTATGTGGTCATGTGCCCGTAGACGGTTTCAACCCGTGTGTGCCATCTCGTGTAACCAATACATGTGTTAGCCCGTGCAGCCAGGCTGGTCTGGTTGTGTGGTGGAGTACATGACCATGTACCCACCCCATGTTTGAGTATCTTCCAAGACACACACCGAGTCAATGTAAGGACCCCCGCGCTGTGTGACAATGGTCACATGCTGTGTTAGTGATTCCCATCACACAAAACTCTAGCCGCTATTGGGTGGGGCCCACATGCTGTGTCTCCCTAGAGGCATGCTATTTTCTTCATCGTGTGTAGCACAAAAACCCTAGCCACTACCATCGATACCACACGACGTGTTCTTCGGAATACACGCCGTGTGTTTTGGAAATTTCCAAAACCACAAACCAGCTCCGCCATGCCTTTGTGATGCTCTGATCTTTGATCCGAAGATCCATTTTCCTTGAAACTAGAAATTTATGGTCGACCCGATGTCCTGAAGTCATATCTGTTGTTTTTGGGCCTCCGGTAGGCTCTGAAAACACGTATCGATCCACCTGCATGAAGACTGCTCAAAGAACTATCTCTCCCGATCTCTGCTGATTCATCATCCACCATCATCGTCGCACCTCCGCTAGGTCATCGCGATGTCGTATCTCCAATTTGGGATCTTTTCATTGTGAAAAGGATGCACAACGATCCGTTGTTCATCACCCCAAGAAGAACACAAAGAACGCGAGGAAAAGAGAAAGAAATCCAATAAAATTTTTTGAGAAATGAACCTTCACTGTCATTCATCACGTTGTTGATCCGCTACCATTAGAAGGATTAAATAGGGAGAATAAAATGACAATCCAAAAATGATCAAAAATCATATCCCCGAGTCAAACCCCAAAGAAAAATAAAATAATAACCCTCCTACAAGAATGCATAATCTGTGGATCAACTTGTTTGTGGATTGACTAGTGTTCATCGTTTAATTAAAGAACGAGGAGGAAAAAGAAAGAAAAAAAACCCCTACCTCGATTCGGTTGAATAAAAATCACCGTATCTCATTTGTTTTTGAGCGTTCTTCAAATCCGAGATGCGTCAATCCATCACGTCGTCATTGTTCATTGTCGAGAGTTATCTCCAATGCTCCAAGAATTATCTAGAGTTCCTCTAAATTTTATACCAATGACCAACATTCGATTAACCCATTAAAATTAGGGAACAAATTTCATCATTCCATCACACTGTGTCATTAATGAGTCAGCATTGCTGTTTTTGAGTCATTATGGTGTGGTATTAATTATTGAAACAGATGACCCTTCGTTTCGCTGTAGAGAATTTTTCCAAATAAAATAAAATAAAATTTTCAAATTATTTTACTTTATTTTTCTAAAACTGTCTAAAAATTAACTTTTTCCCTCGACCCATGCCGGTCAAGGGTAGGCCCATTTTATGTAAAGTCATCATCCAGGATGCGGCGGTGCCCTCATATTTTTAATCTGGGCATCCATTTGAAAACTGGTACAACTGTGCACACCTTCCAACTCAATTAACTTAAAGAAAGTTCAAACCACCATTTCGGGATCACTGAGCCTCATAATGACATTCCATCTCCGTGCTTGGCCTCATAAGAATCCCATATAATATTTTAAAATAATACATGGAAAAATCAGACACATTACATTCTCCCCACCTTGGGGGCTTGCATCCCTGAAAATCCAAAACAAAGGCACTCAAAAATATTTGGGTACTGTGCACAAATCTGATCCTCCCACTCCTACATTCTCTCATGATGATTCCCGTGCTACCACTGGACACACACCTAGGGAATTGATCACCCACGAAGGATTCTGTCTTGGTGATCCTCGATCTCTACTGGGTACTCAGAAAAGGTTGATCCATCCTCAATATCCAGCTCACCCCAGTCGATGAGGTGCGATGGGTCATTCACGTACCTCCTCAGGTATGACCCATGGAAGACATCATGTACCCGATGCATTTGTGGTGGTAGATCTAAGTTGTATTCCACCTCACTAACTCTGTGCAGTATATGGAAAGGTCTGATGAACCACAAAGATAACTTTCTGCCCCGACCAAATATCTATAAACCTCATCGAGGTGAGACCCGAAAGAAGATGTGGTCTCCCTACTCGAACTCTAGAGGTCTTCATTGTATTTCATCATAAGACTTCTTCCAGCTTTGCGTAGTCTTCATCCACTCCCGGATGATCTGCACCTTCTCGGTGGTAGCTCGCACCAACTCTTAAACCCTGAGCGCTGACTCTCTGGGGTCGGTCTAGCAAAGTGGAGACTTTCATAGTCTTCCATATAAATCCTCAAATGGTTCCATACCAATGGTGGAGTGATTTTTGTTTTTGTACACAAACTCCACCAGTGGTAGGTGGTCCTCCCAAGTATGACCAAAGTCCAAGATAAAAGCTCACAACATATCCTCCAGAACCTGAATGGTTCTCCCAACCTAACCATCGGTCTGGGGATGTAACACTGTGCTCAAGCGTAGCTGATTCCCAAAATCCTCCTATAATCCCTTCCACAATCGGGATGTGAATCGGGTGTCTTGATCTGAGACAATTTTCGAAGGGATGACATGAAGCCGAACTATGTCCTACATGTAGAGGCATCCCAGTATCTCTACAGAACTCTACTCTTTGATAGCTAGAAAGTGGGAAGACTGGGTGATCTGGTCGATGATCACCCAGATGGAATCATGCCCCTTGGACGTTCATGGTAATCCTGTCACAAAGTCCATTGATATTACATCCCACTTCCACTCTGGAACTTCTAGTGGGTGAGCTAACCCTACTGAAACCTGGTGCTCAGCCTTCACCTGTTGGAACTTAAGGCACCAAGAAACGAACTCTGCCACTGCCTTCTTTATGCTTGACCACCAGAACTATCGTAGGAGTTCTTGGTACATCTTCTCCAATTCCAGGGTATACCACCAAGGGGGATGTATGAAACTCCATCATGACCTCCTCCCACAATTCCATTGGTACAAAAGTGCATCCCCTGAAAGTAACTATGTGTTCCCCACCGTGAAAATATCCATCAGGAGCATGTCCTGTGGATAAATGAGCACATAAAGTCTCACAGTCAACATCTCCCAACTTCACATCCCTAACGTTCTATATGAGTGGAGGGGTGACAACCATTGACTGAAGGTTAGCTGCATACTCCCTGTCCATGAAGGATAATCGTAACATGGCCAACTGCTCTATCACCTCGTTCAAAATCTATGAACTCGTTCTCCCACTGATAGAATTTTCCACAGCGTTCCCCTTCCCAGGATTATAGATGATCTCAAAATTGTAGATCTGGAGGAACTCTAGCTAATTCATCTGTCTCAGATTTAGGTCCTTCAATGAGAATATGTATTTGAGGCTCTTTTGGTCAGATTAGATGATAAACCGCTCGCCTATAAGGTAGTAGAGCCACATCTTCAACATGAAGAATACCACCGACAACTAAATATCTTGGGTTGAGTCATTATGATCGTGCAGTCTTAGCTAGAATGAACCATAAGAAATCACCTCCTATCCCTACATCAGTACACAACCAAGTCCAATCCTTGATGTGTTGCAGAAAACTATGTACTCGAAACCATCCTCTGACAATATCAAGATCAGGGCTCTCGTTAAACTCTATTTCAGCTGCTTGAAAGCCTACTGGAAATTCTCTATCCACATGAAGGCTTGTCACTTCTTGGTCAAGGCTATCATTAGTGCTGATTTCTAAGAGAAATAAGGAATGAATCTCTGGTAATATCCTGCCAACCCAAGGAACCTCCATACCTCCGTCATGCACTGAGGTGGCTCTCATGCTAACACTACCTACACCTTGGTTGGGTCCAAAACTACTCTATCTACTGAGATGAAAAGTCCTAGAAAGTGGACCTCCTAAATATAGAACTGACACTTTGAGAGCTTCACATAAAGCTGGTTCTCTCAGTGTACATCTAGGACCATCTGCAAGTGTATCGCGTGATCCTCCTCCGACACTGAGTACACAAGGCTGTTGTCGATGAATACCACTAGGAATCGGTCCATGTACGACCGGAAGAGCTGGTTCATAAGTCCCATAAACACTGTGGGGGAGTTTGTCATGTCAAAAGTCACGACCAAGTACTCATAGTGATCGTAGAGGCATCTAAAAGCTATCATCATTATATCCTCGTCCTGTACTCATAACTGGTGGTTACCTGACCAAAGGTCAACCTTCGAGAACCACTGTGTCCCTCTTAGCTGATCGAAGAGATCTTCAATCATCGATAGTGGATACTTTTTCATCACCGTTACCTGATTCAGGCACCAGTAATCCATGCACAACCTCAAACTTCTACCTGCCTTCTTGAAAAAAAAGCTGGGGCCGCCTAGGGTGAAACATTGGGTCTTATGAAAACCTTGCTCTGCAAATCCTCCGATTTCACCCTCATCTTATAGAGCTCTTTGGGATCCATCCGATATGATGGTGAGGAAATCGGTACCGTCCCAGGGAGTAAGTCGATGAAGAAGTCAATATCCCGATGGGGAGGTAGATCTAGAACATCCTTGGGAAATACATCCTCGTACTTCGCCACTACTGCTGGGAACTAGAAGTTCACAACATCTACTACACCGAGGGTAAGGCTAGCCAAATCATGAGTGAATGGCTAGACCCTCCTATGTATGAGCCCGTTCTGTTCTGCCTGGGTTTCCTTTTCCCCGACAAAGGAAAACCTCATTCCATTGCTACAGAAACACCACACTCTTTGCCTAAAGCAATCAATCTGGGCATGGACCTAAGATAACCAATCCATACTGAGAATAACGTCGTAAGGCATCGAGGCTGCCACCAAGAGGTTCCAACTGAAACTATTACCTCTAAGGGTAAGATCACGCTGTCTCCAAAGGTGCGTGATCATCTAGTCTCCTTTCGTAGGTATCTCCAAGCGTAATGGTCAAGTCAACGACTCTATTGGAATCTCAAGGTTTCTTAAAAGACATGTGGTAAGGAAGGAATGATTGGAACCTGTGTCTATAAGTACAAAAGTTAAGGTATTAAAGACATAGATTGTACCTCATATTATCCTTGGATTCCCTTGGTTGTAAGCCTCGACTGCATGCAGCTGTCCCCACCCCTGCCCTCAGCTCCCTGATCTTAGTGTGGACCTCCCAGGGGTGGTGGTGGAAGAAGATCAAAGCATATTCCACCACCTGTAGCTCTCCCTACTCCTATGCCACATCCGCCACCTGACGGGTTTGTCTACTCCACTCTCTGACTCTGCCTTTGTGGTCCATCCACTGACTCCCTATCAACAACTCGATGGATCAGACAGTCTCTGGAGAGATGTCCCTTATCGTCGCATGAGTAGCATCACCTCTCCATAGGCTGACTGGATATATCATGAGAGCCCTGGAATGTCAATGCCCTGTCCTAGGTCCTCCCGTGACATATCCCACATCCAGATCCCTATGCCTAACGTCAGATCCCTACTGCCGAGATCTATGAACCTGTCTTCCTACTACTGACTTCCATCAACTATCTCTGCTCCGCCAAGATGCTCTCAATCACCAATGCTCACTCGAGCACTCCAACATAATTCGAAATTCATAGAGGCATGACACTAGCTCGGATGTCCCATCGTAAACCTCGCTCGAAGGTTCGAGTTCTGAAGTAATAATCCCTAACCACATCCATTGAGTACCTGGAAAGGTTGGTGAACATTGATGAATAGTCATCCACCGTTAAAATGCCCTGCTGGAGCTGAATAAGATCTTGGATTCACACTGCTCTTAGCGTAACCAAAGAGAAATACCCTCTAAAGAGTCTCTAAAACTCCTTCAATGAAAGAGTCTCCTTGTCGCGAGTCTATGTGGGTAGACTCCACCATCATCCTGCCAAACCCTGAATAAGTCTAGCTCCTAAGATCACCATCTGGTCTGCTGGTGTCCTCACTAAACGAAAAACTCTGGTCACCGCCTCAAGCCAATCCTCAGCCGCCTGAGGTTTGGGCTCGCCTCAGAACCTAAGGGGTCTCTATTTCTGGAACTTATAGAGCATGCTCAGCCTACCTCCCCCTTTTGTTAATACTGCAGGTACCACGGGCTACTCCACTAGTGGTGGTATAGTAGGTGCACGACCTAGAGGTAACGCCTGGGGAACTGTTCCCTGTATCGAAGCCTCATCACTGAGGGGGTCATCCTCGTGATTGCACTGCTGAATCCTAGCCGGTATGCATTGCGGAGGCATCCTATAAGGAAACAAGATATACCATGGTTAATGAGTATATCTAGATAGATGAAAAAAAGTACATGGAAAACACAACCCATTTATATACGATGCATGTACCAATCTTTTACTTCCTCGCAACTAGTGTTTTCATGTAACGAGTTGAAAAGAAGGTTATCATAGTCCTCGTGTGTGGATACGTCAGCCACCTGCTCCAACACTATAGTCTTTGGCCTGAGAACCGAGCTCGAAACACTTAACACTGTTTCCCCTAAACCAATCTCACAAACTCTTGGTCCTAAGGTAGAACCAGCCACCTATGATACCACTCTATCATAAACCATCCTAGTGGGGCCCGCGCCGTGACTCCCCTAGACCGCCTCCAATAGGCCAGGGGCTAGAGACTAGAACCAAGTAAGAATATCACTAACATGGGAGGCATTTCCTATGTACCTTTACACATGCACACATCTCAAATCCCTCAAATGCTAACTTGTAGAAAAAACCACTAAGGAACAAAATGCATGCATAAAAATAAACCCAACCAATAGAGTACAACAGAAAGTAATGTATTGAAAGTGAACTAGGCGGAATACAATCCCACAAATAACAGGAGCCTGCAAATGAAAAAGTCCAACCTGTAAGAACAAAGAGGTACTAGGACTACTGCTCATAGCTATAGGAACACCTCATCCTATAGGGAACTCAAAAAGCTCAGTCTGGTACTGGTCCTCCCTAGACTCCCTCAAAAGGCCGCTCATCTGCACAGGACATGAAACGTGCGGGAAAAGCCCGTGTAGTGGTGACTATAACAATATCCAGTAGGGAACACCAAAAACCACAAAGCAATACACAAGGTAAAGGTACAATAATCTCTACAAAGTATATGCCTACCGAACATATAACAAGAGAAACACATCCAGATATACTCAAAACCTAGACCTATAGTTTAGAGACATGTCAAACAACCGCATACCCCCTCTAGGGATTCAGTTTAAAGATTCCACAAAGAAGACATTTGGGAGAACTCACTCCACGAGTCTGATATCTCTGATGTCGTCTGTCTGAGAAGTACTGCCCGTCAGGAAAATCCATGAGAGATAGATACACTAATTCCAATAGGACACACTCCTGAGTGGGGAAAGATCACGATACATATATGAGGATCACTTCCAGGGACTTGGAAGATACCACGACTCATTCAGATTCACCTGCTAATTAGGGGATCAACATCCTGTAGCAGTAGTCACATTGATACCTGACTCTACCTAGGATCAAGAATGGATAAATGATCTCACTCCGGGCCTCTCAGAGGGATACCTAACTCTATCTCAGATAGTCCGGAGGAAGGGATCATACTCTTGTGGATGGAAATGATACCTGAACTTTAGGGGAACATGAAAAAGGGGAACTAACCCAAAAAAACTTACCCAAGTGAAGGTGGAAAAGGTGATCAATCCAGGTTATAAAATATACATGGTGTGTAGAAGGGTCACACACCATGTCTCTCAACTTTGGGTACTGCCTGTGTAAAAAGGACCCTAGTCAGAAGAACATGTAGTGTTGAAGGGGATAAGTACACAACATGTAGTCGGACAACATGCTATGTCTGAGTAAACGGGGTCCCCTCTGTGTACGTGGTCGTGTGCCTGCACATGACTTTAACCCATGTGTGTTGTACCATGTAACTGGTACACGGGTTAGCCCGTGCAGCCGGCTTGGTCTGGCCATGTGGTAGAGTACATGCCCGTGTACCCACCCCATGTCTGAGTATCTTCCGAGACACACTCTGAGTCCATGAAAGGACCCACATGCCACATGACAATGGTCACACTCCATGTTAGTGCTTCCCATCATCCATAACTCCAACCGACACTAGGGGGACCACACGCCGTGTCTCCCCGGAGGCACACCGAGTTCTTCATCACATGCAGCGCACAAACACTAGCCACCACTGCTGGTACCACACATCGTCTTCTTTAGAATACACACCGTGTGTACTAGAAATTTATAGTAACATGAAACTACTCTGTCACACCTCGGTGATGCTCCGATCTTCGATCTGATGACCCATTTTCCGCGAAACATGAAAGTCAAGGTTTCCCTGACATCCCAAAGTTTTCTCTATTGTTTTCAGGCCTCCATTAGGACATGAAGATTCATATCGATCCACCCATATAAATAACGCTCGAAGAACAGTCTCTCTCGATCTAAGACGACTCATCGTCTTCCATCATCGTCACACCTATACTAGGTCATCATTATGTCAGATCTCCAATTTGGGATCATTGCATTTCGAAACAGATGCACAATGATCCTTTTTTCATTTCCCCACAAAGAATTCAAAGAATACAAGGAAAATAGAAGTAAATACCATAAACCAATTTGAGAAAATAACCTCCCCCATCATTCATCACAATGTTGATCCTCTCCCGTTAGAAGGATTAAAAATGGAGAATCCAATGATAATCTAACAATTATCACAAATCATATTCTCAAATCAAATCCCAACGAAATGGAAAATAATAACCCTCCTGCAAGGATTCACAATCCGCAGATCAACCTGTTAATGGGTTGATTCGCATTTGTCATTTAATCAAAGAATGAGGAAGCAAAACAAAGAAACAAGACCCCTACCTTGATTCAGTTGAATAACGATCACTGTGCCGCGTTCGTTGCCGAGGGTTCTTTGAATCCAATATGTGTCAATGGATAATGTCATCGTCATTTGTTGTAGAGAGTTATCTCTAAGGCTCTAATAATTCTCAAGAGTTCCTCTCAATCTTCTTCCAATGACCAACATTAGATTAACCCATTAAAAGGAGGGAGCACATTTCAGCATTCCATCACATTTCGACATTAATGAGTCAGCGTTGCTATTTCTGAGTCATTATGGTGTGGAATTAATTATCGAAATATCCGCCCCATCATTTCATTATAGTGAATGTTTCCAAATAAAATAAAATAATTTTTTTGAATTATTTTATTTTATTTTAATAAAAATGTCTGAAAATTAAATTTTTCCCTTGACCCGCTCCAGTCAAGGTTAGGCCCATTCTTAGGTAAAGTCATCATCCCAGATGCAACAATGCCCTCATATTTTTAAACCAGACATCCATTTGGAAACTACCACAACCATGCACACCCACTAACTCACTTAACTTAAAGAAAGTTCAAGCCACCATTCCGAGATCATCGTGCCTTGGAATGACGTGCCGTCTTCGTGCTTGGTTTCATAATAATTCCATATAATATTTCAAAATAATACATGGAAAAATCCTAGACATTACAAGATAATGCTGGAGACTTTTATAGAACTTTGAGGTGGATATAAAATCTTTATAAAATATTATAGGTGGGGGTACTCCATGCATCCTTACCACCTCTTTGAAATATATCTGTGCAAGTTTATCCAATGAGAACTCCTATTGAATTGTGATAAAGTGAACTGTCTTTGTAAGATGATCCATAATGACCCATATAACATTATTTCCTCTGGATTTTCTTGGAATTCAAGTGACAAAATCCCATGGTGATGTTATCCCACTTCCATGTTGGTATGGGTTGGGGTTGCATCATCCCCTTGTAATTTTTCCTTTCATCCTTCAATTTATGACATACCAGGCACTTTGATGTGCACTCAACAATCTCTTTCTTCATATTGTTCCACCAATAATTCTCTTGGAAATCCTAATACATATTTTTGCTCCCTCAGTGAATAGAGTTGGCTGAGCTATGTGCGTCATTCAAAAGATCTTTCTTAATATCTGGATCAGATGTTACACATAATCATGACCCAAATTTTTTGACTCTAAACTTATAAATCTTGAACTCAAAGGATTTCCCATTTCTGATTTCTTCCACCCTTTTCTATATTTCCACAACATTTATTTGAGCATCTTATTTTCTCCATGAGGAATGGTTGAGAAATAATTTGAGAAAGGATTTATGATATTCCTTCCTTTATGATTCCCATGTCCGTACTTTGCAAATATAAGAATATTGGATCCTTTTCAATTATCATCATTGAAAAAGATGCAAAATCCTTTCTAATTAGAGCATCTGCCACATTATTTTCCTTACCAAGATGGTAGTGGATTGAGCAGTCATAGTCCTTGATGATATCTAACCATTTTAACTGGAATATATTAATCTCTTTATGTATGAATATATATTTGATACTCTTGTGATCATAATATGTCTCACACTTCTCCCCCATAGATAATTCCACCATATTTTCAACGCAAAGATCACAACCGCCAACTCCAGATCATGTGTGGGATTGTTTTGCTCTAGGATTTTCAGCTGACTTGAGGAATAGGATATCACTTTATCATTTTTCATCAGCACACAACTTAATCCCTTCTTTGAAGAATCATTTTACACCATAAATAGTTCTCCAAATATCAGATTTGTGAGTACTGGTGTAGTGATAAGCCTTTTTTGAGCTCCTTAAATCTTTTTTCACATTCTTGAGTACAGAAGAATTTCAATCCCTTCCATGTCATCTTGGTCATTAGGTTTTAAATTGTGATAAGTTCTTTACACATCATCGACAATACCTGGCTAGACTCAGAAAGCAATGGATCTTCATTACAAATATTGTCCTAGGCCGTTCTTCAATTTCATTTGTCTTAGAAGGGTCCACCAATATTCCTTTTCTAGTGATAACATGCCCCAAGAATGATACTTCCTCCATAAAAAACTCACATTTACTATACTTTGCATAAATTTCCTCCCTTCACAAAGTAATCAACACTATATTCAAATGCTCGTCATGTTCCTCCTTGCTCTTAGAGTATATCAAAATATCAAAGAAGAAGAATACCAAAAAAATTTCAAGTGAATCTCTAATGACTCTATACATTAAATCTATGAATATTTCTAGATAATTAATGAGTCATAAAGGAATCAATATGAACTAAAAGTGTCCATACCTTGTTTGAAAGGCAGTTTTTGGAATATCGTCCTTCCTCATCTTTAATTGGTGATATCCCGACCGAAGGCCCACTTTAGAGAAATAAATGGCCCCACATAGTTGATCGAATGAGTCATCTATCTAAGGCTAGGGATACTTTTTTATTTATTGTGATTTTATTGTGCTCATGATAATCAATTCAGAGGCTCATTGATCCATCCTTATTCTTAACAAAGAGGACTGGTTCACCCCATAGTGATGCACTCAAGCATATACAAACCCTCTCAAGATTCTCTTGTAACTACTTCTTTAGCTCTTCCATCTCAATGATTACCATCCTATAAGGTTTATTTGATATAGGTAGGGATCCAAGAATATGTTAAATTTATAACATAACCTATCGATCAAGAGGAATACCATGCAATTCTTCAGGGAATACATTAGTGTAATCCCTCATGATGGGAATATCTTTGCGAATTATTATCCCATTTATCTCAATCATTTGAGCAAGATATTCTTTCTCAAAAGGAAACATTTTCCACACTTGATATGATTATTCTGATAGAGATTCATATTCCTCCTTACACTTATATAAGATTAAAGAATACTTTGGGATGTGAAGAGTGATCTCCCTTTCCTAAATGTTAATGTTGGATTTGTATAAAGATATCAAATCCATTCCAAAAATATCATCGAACTCAACCAGAGGATGTATGAAAAGATTTGTTGTGAGGTTCAGTCAACACACATTTTTTGGGGAGTAGTTATAAAACTTAGACATAATAACTTCCCCATTCACTATTCTAAAATATATCTCGACCTCCAAATTTTGAGGTGATGTTTGAATAGTTCTACTAAACTTGAAAGATATCAAAGAATGCATAAAACTAGAATAAAATAGTATAATATATATTCTTGAATGAATAACTAGAATACCTATCCCCACATCATTTTCTCGATCCACCTCAGTAGTAGTGATATCATAAGACCTTCCTTTTTTCCTTATAGGTTGTCGTTGATTTCCTTCGACAACCCTTGGATTAGGGAATTTTTTCACCTAATTCCAATGTTCCTCAAAGTTGTAACACCTAAATATAGGCTTATTTTTGATATGAAAATTCTTTTTATCTTACACATTAGTGGGATTCTTTATATCCCTCTGGTAGTTCTTATCCAGATGTCCCATTATTTCACATTTAGATCAATTCCTAGTTCTCTTTAGATATTTCACAGGATACTTCTTCCCAAAATTTTGGCATGTGGGATGTTATATATTTTTTACATCCTGGGATTTATTTTATGAACCACACATATTAGACTCCATTTTTCACTTTATTTTCACCGGGCCTATGAGACCATTGTGTGTCTCAGATCTCTATTTCATCCTTAAGGGCACAACAAGCAATATCCTCATAAATGTTGAAGTCTTGAATCAATAACTCTTTTCATAGACTTGGATTTAGTCAAATAAATAAGAGATTAACCTTGCTTTTTTTGTTTACGACAAATCCGTAGGTGTGTGTTTCAAGCCTTGTGAAGTTTACTTTATAATCCCCGATAGACTAATCTTCATTCTGCTTAAGTTTCAGGAACTATTTTTCTATATTAAGACAAGGGGTTTAGGGAAAATATTTATTAAAGAAAATTTATTTAATTCATCCCAATACATGGAATCAATTTCCTCTCCAGACATTGTATTCTTGATCAGTTTTCACCATTGATTAGCTTCCCCATCAAAACGATAGACTGCAAGTACGACTTTATCTTTTTTAGAGCACTGGAAGAAAAAAATATCATTTTAATGGAGTTAATACACTATTTCCTGAGGATGTGATCAGAAGATCCACTAAATATGGGAGTTATTTACCACATGAAGGATTCAATAGAAACTATATCTTTCCTTGGAGGATGTGGGCATTCCAGATGATTCAAGTTATTATTCATAACTTGATCCAATTGAGCAAGTACAATCATAATGTTTTGAGCACCCATTCCCACCATATCAGACATATCATTAGGGAAATAATTACATTGCTAATGAAATTGAATGTTTGAACATGTTCTGATATTTCAATCCATTAACTAAGAAAAATAACTTACAATTGGAGGGCTTGAATACTTATCTAATAAGAATAAAAAATGAGATATTAAAAATAAAATGATAAAATCTTAAAGGAAAAGTATATCCAAACTCGTGATTCCATAGATTTCAGTCTTAGTTACCCATGATCTATTATCTCACATTTATTATTTTGGGATTATTTTTTTGTTCTCTTAATAATGGGTTTTACTAAGATTATGAATTTACTAAAACATATACCTCAAGAGTTTCAAACTAGGAGTGCAACAAGGCCCATTGTTGTGCACCAGTTCCCATTAAAGTCTAGATCAAAGTGGTGTTTTTAGGTTTTAACACTAGATAAATATGAAATAGATACACATCCACTTGTTCGTATCTTGATAGATATATTGTTTTTTGATAAAAACTTACTCAATATTTACCAAAATTTAGGGATGTCTTATTATACATAGTCTCATCCATAAGGTTCTTAGTAAATTTATCTATTCATAATCTTAAAAAATAACTATACCATCACATGATACCAACTATAGAGACCTTAGACTTTTACACATATCATTACTTGATTTTAAGCATAATAAAGCATCATATTAGACGCTAAGCATCATAAAGTCTAGTGTCTTGGAAGACTAGGTATATAAAATTGAAAACATGGGGCTAAATAAAAAATTTATTTATTTAATATTGATAAAGAGATCTTAACCTCCATTGTGTTCATAAATATTCATAGGATAACCTTAGGAAAACATGAACAAAGGGATGAGATAAAAATCACAGTTAGGGAATAAGCATAAGAATAAAGATTTAACACATTTGTTAGAGGGCATGACATAATGATATAAAAAGGTATGAAACATATTGATTCATAACATATAAACATATGATAATATAAACATGGACTCATAATAATGTGACAAAAAAATAAAAATGTAATTTATCATTATTCAAGGCTTGTAGCACATAGAGGAGCACAAGTCAAGCTTAACCACGAAGACCGTTGCATATGGTAGCATGAGTCAAGGATAACCGCCATGATCGTTGCACATAACGTCCCATGAGACTGAAATTTTCCCAATGAATTAGATATATATCTGTGAGAACCCATCATAACATGTTCATTAATATGATTTCCACATATAGAATCATATATAATCAATCATACAAAAACATAATGGTTACCCATGGTAAGAATTGGGTATCATAATCATGTCATAAAGAATAACAAATGGGAGTATCATAAAAATGTCCATGAAGGTAAAAAATTATATCTTACATAGACTATAATAGGGTATAATATTCATATATCATTAAAATTAATGTCAAATTGAAGTAATAACATGTAAAAATAGTAATCAAGAAAGCTTAGAATTAAAACATTTTAGTGCGGTTAAAGGAAAATATCAAAGGTCATTTAAAATAAAAAAGGGAATAATATTTTATATAAAACCAGAAGTGAACCAAGAAGGTTTTAATAATAAAAATATTGTTTTTATAAAAATAATGGTAGCTTAAAAATATATTATATAGTGTACTTGAAAATGGGTAAGAATTTGGAAAGTTCCCTTAAAACGGGCTTGCTTATTCGGAATAATAGAGGAGGGAATCATTTAAAAGAATGTATATCCCTGAAAGAGAATGATGAATGGATATTGATACATGATTTTGAATCATATAAAAAGAATTTATATTTTTTTCATAAAAATAAGATATAATATCATTTGGGTAAAAATAAAGACAGAACAACCTGAATGAATAATGGAAGTTCAGGTATAATCCCTTACTTAAGTACGATGGTGTCCTTCCACTGATCTTAATTTCATAGATAACCAAGTTAAATATATTAATTAATATTTAAATAACTTATTATAAATTTAATTGATTTATTATAACCATATTAAGTTCATTAATGTCCTTTCTGGTTGGTCAAGAGGTTCAATTTCATTATTTTGGGAGCATTTCTTTCCTTATTTTTCACGATTAGTTTACTAATATACATGTAAAGATAAAAATGTAAGGTGAGAATGGTTTTCCAGAATTTGGGTTATATATTATTAGCTAACATACATAATATTAAATGGTTATAAAATTAATTTTTCTTTTTGAAGTGAAGATGAATCATTATATAAAACTTTAATGATAATCGTTTTGGCCAATTGGTGGTTTTTGATCAAAACAAACACATTTTTCATTATAAATTAATATAATGTATATAAAATATTACAGAACATTAAATTATACATAATACATATATTAATTTCTTTCTCAATTATAAAAATGGTTTCATGACCAGAATTAAAGATGGTAAAAGAAACTGAAAACTTGGCGTCCTATAATGTGATGAATTAACACATCATAGATGGTGTTTTTATATCTAGTATAAAAGGAGGGGAAATGAGAGATGGTAAATTATTATTCTACAATAATAATAAAATTATAGTACATTTATGTTACTGGAGTTATCACACCATTTGGACGAGGAGAGGTGAGGATATAAATGAAAACAAAGGAACATGAAAAGAAAATGAATTTACCTCTTGAATATATCTTCCTTGAGAGCCTCTTTAGGGGAGAGGTTTTGGTATTTATATGAGACCAAGAGATCTTGGATGTGGTATATAGGATTAAGGATATATTTGAGTATAATTTTTACTATACACAAGGCTTGAGAGGTGTGAGGAGAGGAGGTATAGAGGGGTGATATTTATAGTAGAAGAGAGGTGGGGTTTCCCATTATTTTAGTCATTAGTTTAATATTCTTGCTCAAGAATATGAATAGTCGTTATTACTATGACAAAAAATAGTAAATATAGAATGTGAGTTCAAAATAATGTCCATTTACATCATACATGACTTAATAATGATGCAAAAATTCATTTATTTATCATTTATCATAAATTATCTGATTTTACTATTCCCCAAAAAATTCAAGTATTTTAGAAAAATACCAAAAATTCATTCCATCCATTTTTTGACGTTTAGAATTCAAAAATGAACTTCATTTTATGAAAAAAATTCATAATATTAAAAATTTAATTATTAATTAAAATTATAATTTACTTAAAAAATACAAATTTTAAAATTAAAACTGCTTTTCTAACACTTTGAAAAATCAATTAAGGTCTCTTAAAATTATCTTATAATCATAAGTCAACAAAATAATTATATTCTAATACATTTTATGAAAATAAAATTTCTTTTAAATTATCAAAATAATCATAAAATAGTAATTAAATATATATAAATTACAAAAATACGAACAATTAATTAATAATTTTTAAAAATTTACATACTTATACTGTGATATATTTATATCTTATTTTTACTTATAAAATGGATAAATTTAATTTATAAATTAATTAGTGAGGTTACTATTCAAATGGTCAGTTTACTATTCATAAGGGTCACATTTCTATTCCAAAGGTCAAGTTACTATTTCATCGATATACATTCCTTAACTTCAGGAGATACCTTTTATTTTACTCATTATTCATTTATAAGGTTTTTATTGTGTTATATATATATATAATATTGTATGATTATACTTTAAGACATAATTATAATATTGTAATTTCATTGATAAAATATTAGATCGCGACAATTTAACTCTTCTTGAATATCCAGTACCTATAATTCATCATCAATTTCTTCATTGATATTCATAGGTTCAAGATGTGAAAAGATGACTTAATGCTCAAATTTGTTTCTAATAGAATCTCTAGTTCAAGTTTCTTTATCTAGGTCACCCAACACAATATCTAAGGGATGCTATTTATGATTCCTAATATCTCTTGGTATAGAAGTACTTAACACTTCATTTTCATATATAGGTTTAGGCTTAAGATATTACTTAGAACTGGGAGTTTTTTATCTAGGAGATCTAGAATAATTTTCACTAAATTTATCATTAATATACATATTAGAAAGTTCATCATCAAGAATTGTTAAAGTGGTTTTATAATCATGTGGATTTTTTAATTAAACTTGACATATACAGATTTTCCATAATCATGGAAGTTTTATTCAATACAATGTATGATTTATTGGTTGTAGAATATCCAATAAAAATTACCTCATCACTCTTGGATGTATACTTTTATAAATTATCCTTTGTATTGATTATAAAGTCTTTACTTATAAAAAATCTAAATCAATTAACTTTTTTTTCTACCATTCCATTAATCATAAAGGGTTTTCTTTAAAATCAGTCTAATTATAATTATGTTAATTATATAGAAATATTTTTTCATAGATTCTACCCCAAAATCAAATGGTAAATAATACTCATTGATAATTGTCTTATCAATTTCTTTAAGGGTTACATTTATTCTTTCTAAAACTCCATTCTTTTATGGGGTCCTAGGCGAAGAAAAGTTATGAATATATCCATTTTTTTATCATAAAGATTCAAACTATTGATTTTAAAACTCAAAAACTTCATCAATTAATAAGGTCTTAATTCTAAGTCCACTATGTTTTTTGACAACTTTAGTATATTTAAAAAAATAGGAATTCATTTCACTTTTATTATCAAGGAAAAATACCCATGTATATCTTGAATAATCATCCACTACAGCATATAAATAATCTTTTCCTACTAAACTAAAAAATCTATAACGTCAAAAAAAGTCCATGTGAACCAAATCTAAATGTTGATAAGTTAATACATATTTCTTTGGTTTTAAATATTTTTTATTCTGATTTCCCTTTTGATATAGATTATAGAATTTGTCTAGTGATAATTCTAGTTTTAGTAAATCCTTGACCAATACTTTCCTAGTAAGATTTATAGGAGAGTGTATGTAACATCCTGCTAACCACTTTTA
Source organism: Viscum album (assembly GCA_963277665.1). Taxonomy (NCBI): domain Eukaryota; kingdom Viridiplantae; phylum Streptophyta; class Magnoliopsida; order Santalales; family Viscaceae; genus Viscum; species Viscum album. The sequence goes on from OY728128.1 coordinate 1,681,249,497, forward strand.
AGTATTGTTTCCTTCTCTTTGCTTGTTTTCCTCTTGAATTGGGTGTGTATTGGGACTCCTGAGGAAAGATATCTTCTTCTTAGAAAAATGACATAATGTTTGTGTATTATGTTTGTTTGGATTAATGGAGTCTAGGTATAATTGTGTTAATGTATTTGTGGGGTTCTACCTAATTATAGGGAACTCCTGAGTTGATTTGGGGTTTTTGTGTAAGAATATAGTTGTTAAATTGTGTTTTGGGTGATTACAAAATGTCTAAAGGGGTTAAACAATGTGTACTTGGTTTCCAGACACAAGTCGTGAACTATGTACACAACATGAAATGATTACACATCGTGTAATGGTTATTTGTCATTTAATGTTAAAATATTGGGTTTTCATAAAAAGGCATTGGGGTTTTTTGGGTACTTAAGCCCTGTGAATTTAATGATGTGTAAAAGGGATACACATTGTGTATCCATTGGGAGGTTTACTTTTAGGTCACTTTATTGACTTGTTTATCATTCATTATTCTACATATATCCTTGATCTTGTCCTATGTCCTTTATCCAGTGATTTTGGGAGCCTTCATTTTATCCAGATTGATTTATTCTATGATTGATCACCATTGCAGTTTGGGTTGAATCTCTCCACATGAGTAATCATTTCTACTTGTTCATTGATTTGATCAAGGTAGCACTGTTGCATTGCATTATCAGATCCACTGACTTCTGGTGTCGTTTCTTCTTGATTCTATCTATACCTGTTGTGTGATCTCATTTCGTGTGTTGTTTCCTTATTGATAGTGGTGCGATAGGTGTTTTTTCTTGAGTTATGTGTTGCTTACCCTTCTCTTTAAACCTTTTTATTTAATTGAATCAATTAAAATATACTAGTATTATTTCTAGAGAATCGTTTTTCAATGTTGGTGTCTTCCATATAAGGGATTCCATTGCGGGCATGTGCCATATGAGTTTTTAGGTAGGTGGTTCCGTCTCTAGCTAGTGTTGGTGAACTGTATTACTCCAGTTTTTGATAAATTATTTTATTAAATTAAATGGAATGAAATGACTGACTTGTTTTGTGTGTGCAGAATTGAGTTTTTATAAAATATGGGTTTCTCCTAGGTTTGGTAAATGGAAAAGGGTTTTTAAAGCTTTGTGAAATGGGTTTTCAAGCATGGTTTGATGGAAATGGTTTGATGAACTGGTTTAGAAAATAGAGCACATGGGAAACCATGGGTACTTAGGTGGAAGGTATAGCAATAGGTATCACCCACTATAAGGGGTTTACTCATCAGGATTTCTTATGCCCTTAAGGACTATTGTTCTAGGGACTTGTTAGACCTATTGGGGGGGGGGGGGGGTTGAATTATCAGGGTGTTACTCTACTCTCTAGACTCGATTCATATATATGGTGGCTTTATGAGTAAATGATTTTCTAGGTTCGGTATGAGTGACCTAGATATCTTGAACTAGTGTGATCCTGGGCATGTTGTAACATATGATTCTAGGCCAATTTGAGCTACTTTTGCTTTGGGGTATTTGGATTGAACTTCCATGGGTATGATATAATATGTGACACATGATTTGGTATGTTTTGAAATGATATATCTACTATGATATATAGATATTAAATTATTTGAAACTAATTTTCTTACTTTATTTGGAAATGTAGAAAAAGGGGAGATTAAAATGTTTTTCCCAGATTTTAATACAAAAAATGTTAAATTATTATCATGACTTATTTTCTTTAAAGTTGTGAATTATGGGATTATGATTCATAGAATTGATATGGAACACCTAGGTGGGGTTATAATGATCCTATTAGGTCACACCTTGTGTACCCCTTCAATGATTCATAGACCCAGTTATGTATTTTGATATAGGGAAAGACAAGGATCCATAGTGAGGTGGTGAGGTTTTCTGTCAGTTGAGTTGGGTAGAAGGTGGTGATATGGTGGGAGTGTTTTCATTCTACCACATGGATTATTCTTGTTCTACTATTTTCATAGTCCTTTTTTGTTGGATGTATACTTTTATATTTTTTCTACTCTTGTGTTTTTCAGTTTTTGCTATTTGATTTCAATTGTAGAATATATTTCTCTTTTCAGTTTTTTCCTCTATTTTATATATCTTAAATGTTGTTTCTTCAAGTTGGGAGAATTCATTCCATCAAGTTTTTGTTGATACCTGGGTACTATTCCCTAGACCGTGGGCAATAGGAATTCTCTTCAGGTATGTGGAGGATTAGTTCTAGTACCAGTTTGAGAGGGTATCTGGGTAAAGTTCATTATAAATTGGTATTAAATGTGGTCATTCCTCAAGAGTCTCTATCTTGGGACATTTAAAAGACTAGAGATAGTATTTTCCAGACTTGAGAGGAATATTGCGGTGAGTTCCTAAATAGATTTTTACCTAATGAGACTCAAGTTACCATGGGATGTTGAGATTTTTGTCTCATATTTTTTGAGTACTTAATGTTAATCTCATTTTTTTATTGTTGGTTTTCTAGTTTGAACTAATATTGTTCTATTGTAAGATCATTTATTTTGTTTCAGTGTACAATAGTATGCCTCTGAGATGTGTTTTGAGAGTTCCTAGGGAGGGTGTAACTGATTCTCCTTAAGATAATCCTATGATGGATCAAAACATTATTAAGGCTATTGTGCGGGAAGTTTGCGGCATGGATCAAAATGTAACACAACCTCAGAACATAGTTATTGAGGTACATAGAGGATCTTTTGTAGAAATAGATTGTTCCCATGAGTTTTTTTAATTATAATACACCATACTTTAAATGTACGAATGAACCTTAAGTGGTGGAAAATTAAAAGGGCTGATTAGATCTTAAAATTTGTGTATAAACTTGAGAGTATCAAGGTGAAGCATGGATCATTCATATTTGAGTGTCCTTGCAAGTGATGGTGGGATTCCATGGTATTAGAAGATATGAATGTGGTCTTGGTCTATAAGGGTTTTAAAAATCTATTATTATAGTTGTTTTTTCAAGAGTCACCGATGATAGATAAGTCTAAGGTGTTCCTCTATTTATATCATGGAGAGAATTTGGTGTCAACTAATATCAATTAGTTTGTTAGGTAGGTTCATTTTTCACCAGAGGTTGTGAAGAATGACCAGATGAAATCTCATAAGTACCTATAGGGTTTACAGTTGGATATCAAATCACATGAATTTTTGATCAATATTATTAACTATGTTGAGATAGTGTATAGAAAAACTATGATGGAATAACTAGATATGGAAGGCAAGGTTAGATGTTCTTCCCCTTATCTTCTGCCAAGTGGAAGCTTTAGTGGTGTTCTAGGGAAAAAGAGAAAGTGGTAGGATCATCGCAGGAGTGGTGTAGGTGGTTCTTGGAAGAACAGCTCTTCAAAACATCTTGTTGTAGCTAGTGGCGCGCCTTTAAATTATAATCAATGTTTCTAGGTTAGAGACACACAATGTTTTTATCCTTAACCTATAAATATGCGTAACAGTTTTGGATGATACAATATTCTGTTGTTTTTCAATCATGTTATGTCTATACATCAATAAGTTTTGGTATTTTCAAATCTAAAGGATACTATGGTATAGTAATATGATTCAAAGAATATATGGATCTAGCCATAGGCCTTAAGAGTTAAGCACATTCACACATTAGATAAGCTTCTATCAAAGGTTGATGTAGGTATAGTGACCATGAGAAGTATTATATTTATTACTTCTTTAGTAGAAGTTTCTTTATTTGATACTAGTTCTTCCCACTCATTTATATCTTTTTGTTTTGTTGACATGGTCAATATTTACCAAAACCTCTTGGGAAGAGGAAGGATTAAGGGTTTCAATGTTCTTCTTGTGCGCTATTGATAGTTGATGTAGAGTTAGTTTGGGAATTTTTTATTATTGATCTATATCTATTTGATGTCATCATCAGGATGGATTGGCTTGTTTCTCATCACATTAGGCTTGATTTGTTTCACCATCATGTCTCATTTATTGCGGCTGATAGTAGATCATGGGTGTTTCAGGGAGAGTGGGATCCATGTTATGGTCAAGTAGGACCATCCCACCTAGATTTCTAGAGTTTGTTGTCTTCTATAGTAGTTGTTCCCTATGATGCATCTTCTGTTGTTGATCTTCCCAATATTTTTCAATATTTTCCTGACTTTTCCAAGACAAATTCTATGGCCTTCTTTTAGAGAGAGGCAGATTTTGCAATTGACCTGGTCCTAAGTACATAGTTGATATGAATACCTTTTTATAATATTTTACCAATTGATCCAAAAGAGCTCAAGATTTAGTTTGGAAACCTTACCGAAAAGTGTTTTGTTCTCCCTAGTGTTTCACCATGGGAAGCCCTAATGATATTTTTAAAAAATGAAGGTGGTTCACTCTGATTGTTCATGGATTATCGAAAGTTGAACCCAGTAACGGTTAAGATTTTTTTATATGCCTTATGTTTATGATTTTTAATCAGTTAAAGGTGGAAATTTGGTTTTCTAAGATTGATCTTTGGTCGAGTTATCATCAGATCAGGGTTTGAGAGTCTGATATATCGAATAAATTATTCAATAGAATGTATGGATATTAAAAATATATTATGATGTCATTTGGTTTTACTAATTCTCTTGTAAATTTTATTACTTTGATGAATTAGATATTCCATAAGTATCTCAACACTTTTTTGGTATTATTTGTGGAAGATATTTTGGTGTTTTCAAGATATGAGTGTGAGAATGAGCACTATCTATGACTAGTTTTGAAAATCCCAATAAGCCACTATTTGTATAGAATGATTTAAAAACTTACTTTCTAGATCCAAGAAGTGAAGTTCTTAGGGAACACAATTTTTGAGTATGGATTATCAGTTGATCTTGAGAAAGAATTGGTTTTCTTGTCATGGCAAGATCCAAAAAATGTATTTGATATTTAGATCTTACTTGGTCTTACTAGATACTATCGATGATTCATCAAGGATTTCTCTAAGTTACTATCACCATTGACTTATCTAACTAAGAAAGGGGTGAAATTAAAATGGGATGAAAAGTGCGAGTCTTCTTTCAATGATTTGGAATGAATTCTGACATCGACCACTATCTTTACCTTACTTGATCCCAGTAAAAGGTATATTATTTTTTGTGATTCTTCCGAAGCTGGTTTGGGTTGTGTGATCATACAGGATAATAATGTGGTAGATTATGGTTCTAATCATCTTCAAACACATGAGAATAATTACCCCATTCATTATTTAGAGATTAATAGAGTTATGCCTATTATTAAGTGTTAGAATCATTATATTTTTTGTGTAAAGGTTCATAGTCTTTTCTAAACATAAGAGTTGGAGTTATATATTTTCTCAAAAGAACTTTAATCTTATACATAATTAGTGGGTGTAATACCTTCAGACATTTGAATTTGATATCATTAACACCTCAGGGAAGGGGAATGTTATCGTAGATTCTCTTAGTAGGAAAGTTCCATCACAATCTATTATGGAATATAAGGAAGAGTGGATACCTATGTAGATTTTTTTAGTTTCATATGGATGATCAGAAGGATTTTCAGGCATGGTTTTGACCAGTGTTTAGTTATCATCATCTCTACTTGAGTATATTCTTCATATTCAGTAGAAGGATAAAGAGTTCGGAGGAATTTAGGAAACTATATATTGTAGGGATACCGTGTTTGGGTTGGTCTCTCTCTTTAGATGGTATTCATAGTTTTGGGGTGGGGCTTTTCATCCCAGCATCTATGAGGATCTCGGATTTGTTAAAATGTTACATTTTTTCATGGGACATTCATATGTGAACTATTAACACATATTATTAAATGAGATGTTGATTCTGGTGGCTAGGAATGAATCATGAAATTTATGATTATGTGTCCTACAATTACACCTACCAATATAAATAAAGATAATTTGAAACCATTTGGTATAATTCAGCGTTTTCTAGTGCTAGTTTGTAAATAAGACGAGGTATCCATGGCATTTTTTTGAATTACCATGGACTCGTCAAGGAAGTAATGCAATCTAGGTAGTGATTGATGTGTTAAAAAATTCATATCATTTCATTCCAATAAAATTCACAACTAAAGTTGAAGATTTAGATAAGTTTTATATATAGTAAATTGTGAGGTTTCATGGGGTTCCTTATACCATTGTTTTTGATAGGGATCCTAGGTTTACATTGAGGTTCTGTAGGAGTCTCTAGGAAAAATGGGGACTTAGGTCATACTGAGTACAAATTATCATCCATAGACATACGGATAGATAGAGCATGCTATATAGATTCTAGAGGGTGTGCTCTGTCTTTGTGTCTTGGATTTTGGTGGATCTCAGGATAAACATCCGGGAATGGTTAAGTTTTATTATAAAATAAATTATCAGTTTTCAATTAAAATGACTCCTTTAAAATATTTATATAGTCACCAATGAAAATCACCTCTTAATTGAGAATAGGTGGGTGAAGTTTTTTTGGTAGGACTGAGTTTGGTTTAGGTGATTTTTTTGAGGACTCAAGATATAAGTAGAATTCTTGTTACAATTTTGATTCATTAGAAGTATTTTGTGTATCAATGATATCATCCATTGGAGTTTTCCATAGGTGATTGTGTTTTCTTTTAAATTTCTCCTTAGTTGGATCATTATCTTCTTGGAAAATAGTGAAAGTTGGTGCAAATAAATGTTGGACCATTTTAGGTCATTGAGGGGATTGGTAAGTAGCTTATCTATTGGTATCATTGGACCAATTGATAAGAATTTATATTTTTTCCATGTATCAAACCCCAAGAAATACCATCCGGGCACCTCTAATGTTTTGAGTTTGGAGGAGATTGAGTAAGATCCATATGTTTTTTTTGTTTAGAAGAGAGTTGAGATCATTGAATCTCTTGTGAAAGTCAGAAATGGGAATTCGATTCCATTGGTTATAGTGCTATGGTGGCATGGATGAGATTATCACGTAACTTGGGGGAGTGGGTCATTGAAATGGGAGCAGTGGTATCACCTATTTTCCAGACTTCAATTTTCCACATGACTTGTCGGGGACAGAAAGTCTTATGGTGAGGAGTTTGTAACATCTTGTTATCCATTTTTAGGTATTTTTCCTCTTATTTTCTTGTTTTTGTGTTGAATTGGGTGTATCTTGGGACTTAGTATGATGTAGAAAATTTGATGAGAAAAAATGACCTAAAGGTTAGGGGTATATGTTTGTTTGGATTAATTAAGTCTAGGTATAAAATTGTTAATGGATTTCCAGGGTTCTCTCTAAGTACAGAGAATTGTTGAATTAGTTTGAGGTTTTTGTGTAAGAATTCACATTTATTTCTATGTACTGGAAAATTAAATTGCATTTAAAGGGGATACATGATATTTACTTTGTCACCAAACATAACTTATGAACTATGTACATAGTGTGAAATGAGTACACATCATGTAATGGTTACACGATGTGTAATGTTAAAAGGACGAGTTTTAATAAAATGGCATCAGGATTTTTAGCGTACATGAGCCCCATATATTTCATTATGTGTAATGTTGTTTCATTTTGGGTATCCATTGGGAGGTCAGTGATTAGGGTGCCTCATCGACTAATTTTTCATAAATTTTTCCACAACCATCCTTTCTATTGACCTAGATTTCCTATCCAATGATTTTAGGGGACTTTGTTTGATCTAGATTGATTCGTTCAACAACTGATCACCATTTTGGTTGGGTTTTATCTCTCTAAATGTCTAATACTTTTTGATTTGTTGTTTATTTGATCTTGGTAGATCTATTTCATTATGTTATTAGATCCTTTGACCTATTGTTATGTTTCTTCTTTATTCTCTCTAGATCTGTTGTGTGATCTCATTCCAAGGTTTGTTTCCTTATAGATTGTGGTGCAGGTGGTGTGTGTTCTTGAGGTATGTTTTTTTATCCTTTTACATCAAACCTTTAGTTTAATTGAATCTATTATTAGATTTGGGTATTGTTTATAGGGCCTTTGTTTTCATTTTTGGTTTCTTCTGTGTGTTAGATTCTGTTGCGGCCATGTGAGACTCGAGATTTTAGGTATGTGGTTTCGTCTCTAGCCTATGTTGCTGAACTTCATTTTTCTTGTTTTTGATATTTTTTTTAATAAAATGAAATTTTATGACTAATTTGTGTGTGTGTGTGAAAATAGGTTTTTATAAAATATGGGTTTCCCGTAGTTTTGGTAAATAGAAAAGCCTTTTCAAATCATTGTGAAATGGTTTTCAAATAATGGTTTGATGGAAATGGTTTGATGAAATTGTTTGTAAAATAGAGCCCATGGGAAGCCTTGTGTAATTTGATGGAGGGTATAGTAATGGGTCAATTCCACTATTGGGTGGTTTTCTCATGGGTCATTTCTCGACAACTTAGGCTTATTGTTCTAGGGACTTGTTAGACCTGTTGGGGGTTCACTTTCATAGTTGTTACTATCCTCTCTATATTTTATTCATATGTCTAGTGTCTTGATTCATACATGATTGTATATGTTAGGTTGATGTTTCATATATTTCATATCCTAGTGTGATCCTTATCATTTTGTGACCTATTCTTTTTCAATGATTTGAGATTCTTTTGGTTTGTACTATTTTTATTTTAACACAATCTATTTGATACGATATGTGATGTATGATTTTTTTTGAAAAGGTAAATTTTCTATGATATATGGATATGAAACACTTGGAAAATAATTTACTTTCTTCTTTTAGAAATGTAAAGAAAGGGGATTTTAAACTATTTTTCCATGCTTTTAATATAAAAACTATTAAACTGTTATCATGCCTTGTTTTATTTAATGTTGAGCATTGTTGTATTATTGTTTAAGGAATTGATATGGAAAATCTTAGCAGGGTTATACTGAGACTCTGAACTCGGACCCTACATACCCCTTCAGTGGTGCTTAAACCTATTTATATCTTTTAATGTAGGGAAAGGAAAGGTACAAAAGTGAGGCGATGAGGTTTTTAGTTAGCTGAGTTGGGTAGCTAGTGGTGATATGGTGGGTGTATTCCCATACAATCACATGGAGTAGTTGGAATTTCCTTTTTGGTAGTCCTTTGTGGTTGACTTGTACTTGGAGATTATTTATACTGTTGATATGTTTGGTTTACACTATTTGTTTAGGTTATGGAATATATTTATCTTTTCTGCTATTGTATCTTTGATATATATATTCCATGTTGTTGCTTCAAGTTCAGTGAATTCATTCCTAATGATTGTTGTTGATTCCCTAGTGCCAGTCACCCGCTCATGGTAATCGGGAAGGTTCTTAGGGTATTTAGTGAATCAGGTCAAGTAAAAGTTTGAGACGATATTTGGGATGGGTACAAAATAATATATAATTCAATATCCTTTTATCCCATTATAAATCTAATATTCTTTTTTAAATTCACTCAAACAAGAACCTTTATGAGAAAATAAAGAATTCAAAAGCACAATATAATTTTTTTTTCATTTTTTATAACATTAAAAACTAAATCATGTAAAGCATCATATACTATTCATTTTTTGTTTTCAAACTTAACATTATAACCATAGTCACACAATTGTAAAATTATAACTATATTATATTTTAATACACATATGAATAATAATTTAGAAATTAATATAGCACTATAGTTACTTATTTTACCGAGTGTAACAATTTTTCCTTTGACATTGTCACTAAAAGTGACATGCCCACCATCTACTTGGATTTGTTTATTAAAGATAAATTAGTTACTAGTCATATGTATAGAACTTCCATTTTACAAATAACATAAATGATTATTGTTAATCTTTCAATGGGTTTCCTACAAAAGATATTTAAACAAAAATTGATTTTGGTACCCATATTTTCTTGGGCACATAAATAATAGTAAAAATGGATTTTAAATCCATAAATGTTTTACTAGTTTCCTATAATAATACCTTATAATTTTAGAAATAAAAACTTTATTATATATAATATAATTATAATCATTAGCTGAACTAGCCTAACTAGAGGTAGGTACAAATATGATCTTATAAAATTTTCTATATCCTAGTTGGTAACCAATTCCAATAGTATTTAGGAGTAGTTTTTTAACAAGCATCCAGGTTAGAGTTCTACTTTTATTTTTAATGTATCCATATCTTTCTTTAATTAATCTTTAGACAATTTCAACTCATTATTTTATATAATCATTTGAGAATTATTATCCTTTTCTATAGTAATATTAGTTTTAAATTGAGAATATATAGCACGTTGCTTCATTAAAATTTTATATTTTTCCTTTAATTCATTAAATGTCTCTTCCAACATATTACCATATTCAAATAAATTATCACTAATCATATTTTATTTATATTTTTATATATCATAAAAATTATAAATATGTTCTGTAGATGGAAGAAGAATATATGATACCTTAGATGTGTTTTTCATAAAATACATATTGGCCCTATCATTTTTTTCTTCTCTTCTGGAATATAAAAAACATGAACTATCCTTAGAGGAACACCATGTGGATTTAATAAAATTTTTATATATTTTTCCATATATACTCATAATTTTTCTTATATTTGTGCCTATTAATATATTATCTGATGTGTCCTTTCATTTTTTACTAATAAAAATATATTTCATTTTTCGGATCATCATTTTTCCATTTTTTCCCCAATTTACTTTTCTATTATACTTACCTCCATAGTTTGATTTCTCTAAGAACTTTTTATTCCTATAAAATTTAATTAAATGGCTTGATAATTAATCAATTTCTTTATCAATATCAAATAGTGATTCATCATAACTTGAACTCTCTATGTTGATATAATCTTTTAGTTTTGATTTATAAAATTAGAATGCTACTGATTCTATTTTAGGTTCATCACCTTTTTCCTTGTTCACTTGTAGTTCATTTTTATACATCATGATTTTTCCAATGAGTTTCTTTACTGGTTACTAAAGTCAAATTATTCCCTTATAGAAATATTTTTCCATCTCTATATTATTGGTATAAATATTAGAAGTTTAATGATCTGATTCTTTTCATTAATTGTATTTGCATGTGTATGCACCATGTTGACCATTTCATGAAACCTAAGATACATGTTAGAAATTTATTCAACACGATTTACCATAAAAGAGTCATATTAAATTGTATAGGTATTTAAGAACATTTCTTTAACATTATAAGTTCCTTCATGAGAAATATTTAGTGTATCCCATATTTCAAAATAAGTAGTACAATAAAATATTCTGTTAAATTCATCATCGCCTAAGGAAAAATAAAATGTATTCATAGATTTATAGTTAAAATTATATGAAGCCTTAGTAGAATCACTCCAATATTTTTTTATAGCTATAGTTATTTCATATTTATCCTCAATAATAGTAAAAATATCAAACCCCATTATCATTATATGAATTTTCATTTTTATCCTCCATTGAGCATAGTTAGTTCCATTAAAAAAAGGAAAATTATTAGTGGTAGTTCCTTCAAGATGTTCATTATCCATAATGATATATTTTTAAATAAAATAAAAATTTATGATATTTAGGTAAAACTTGATCTCCATAAAAATTAATTTTAAGATGATATGGTACCAAGTTTTTGCTCCTAGTGGACAACTCAAGAGGGGGTGAAATGAGTTTCTAAATGAATTTATATTAAAACAATTTAGAAATATAAAACCCCAATTTAATAAAGAAACTAAATTAAAAAAAGTAGATTTCTTTAATTTTATCTTTAGAAAAGATTCTCAAAATCTTGATCATAGATCAGTTAAAATAGATTTTAAAATACTTTATGTTTTGAGACTAATCTACTTATATCAAAAAACTGTATACGAAACACTAATTTAAGTTAAATATCAGAGTATTTTTTTTAAATAATTTATGAAACAAAAATTGATTTGATTTAAAAAATATGAAAAAACAATAAAGTAAAAAAAATAATAGTAGAATTGAAACACGAGGTTCAGTGTCCAGAAGAGTCTTAATTCCCTACCCTTGGAGATCATCTACCACCAAGAAGTTAATTATAAAATGAAATGATCCATAACTTGGAATGGGTATTAAAAAAACACAAGAATGTATAGGAACAAAGCCTTTTAGATAGTTATATGTAGGATAAAACAAGTATATGTAACACAATACCTCTTCCATAGTTCTATATGGAAATAAAAAATGAAGAAAATTAAGATATAGTTTCAATAACTCTCTAGTTTAGCGCATGAGAGTATGTTTTACAGATAAAAATATTATTGCTAAACACAAATAAAATTTATAGCATAAACAAAATGAGAAAGAGATTAGAGACGAGAAAATGAATTACTACTCAATATGAATAGATTCATTTGTTAAATCTCCCTTGAAGTTATCATTCAAAGGAGATCTAAGAAGTTTCATAGAAAATTCATAAAAATAGAGGGTCGTGGAAGTCTGGAAAAGCCTTCAGGTTTTAGTTATCCATGGATCTTCCACACACACGTGTATCTAAGAATCATTTTATTTTAGCATATAAGAGTATATATTTCAGTTTCCAAGTGTGTAACACCTTGTCACAAGTATCAGAGGGATCTTATTCTAAATTTTTAGAGTTATGAATCCAATTATGTGTTACAAGATAATAATATAAGTACTTATATCCTTATACTAATCAGAAGAACCATAAAGTTCTAAATTTTTCTTTAATACAACCATGGAGTAATTTAATAATAATCATTATTAAATATATGTGAATTTTTTAGCTTTAAATACATAAACTGTTTTTTAATGAATTAATTTTGAAATTAATTCTAGAATGATATGATAAATCTCTAGTGATATCTCTTTGGATGGTAGATTCTTTGATAGAAGATTTAACTGAATGGTAGAATTGTATTCTAGAGGTAGATCTACATGATATTATATAATCCTAGAATTAGAAATGATTGGTATTATATGAACATAAAATTAGATGTAGAGTTTCCTTAGTAGTAGCGATATACTTGGTAGTGGTGGTATTTCCACTCTATGGTAACACAAACCGACGATAGATGTTAATGGTAAAAGAGTTGATCTAAAGATATCTTGTTGAACTAATGGCAGCTTGATTTGGTATATTGATTAAACTAATGAAAAATTATTATAACTAGTAGTATATAGTGACGATATATCTAGACTTATCCAATTTTCATAATTTTTCCAGAATGGAGTTTACTATCGTAAAACATTAAATTCATGAGAAACATAAAAAACTTGATTTGTGATTATTAAAATATAGTGGTTCTTGGACTAATCTAGAAAATAACAAAAAGTAAATAAGATTAATCTTCTTACATGTTATAAATGTAGAAATAAGAACTCAGTTTAACGTCTTAAAGAAATAATTTTTTTTATGTGTGGAAAACAAGGGAATAAATTGGTAAATGACCGATGATAATTGAAAAGTTTATTTAATATTATTGATGAGAATAATGCTTCTATAAGATATCTTCTATAGTAGAATGTTTCAATTGTGTAAATAATGGGAATTATGAAATTGATATCCTAAGGGGAAAACTCTAGAAATGGATTAGAAAAGTTGTATGATTGAAGGTTTTACTATTGATGATGAAGATAATATGGATGAAATATGAAAGGTATAAATTATTGTGACAATATTAATTATGTTTAAAGTAGGAATCATAATTAAATTGAGCTTTATGAATCTTATGATATGATTTATATTTCATATTATTAGAAGGGATTACTAAGGAATAAGATGGCGGAGCTTGGTTAATGGTTTAAAAAAGTGGGATTGTTGATGTGTTTATGTATTTGGATTTCAGTATTATATTGTAGAAGTTATTTATCAATGATAATCTAGTAATAATAATGATGAAACATCTAAGGATTTTTTTTTTATTTTTTCATTAAGGATTTGGAATAATATGTTGAATGGAACTGACATCCTAGAAAAGTGATTTAGTTGTAATGTGATACTTTCAGAAAAACATGATTGAGGGACAATAACACTTAACATGTGCTTTCTATTGAGATAGTAATTTATAGTTGGGATAAATAGATGATTGATTTTGATAAAGTAAATTGGATAGTATTAGTTACCATGAAGTTGAATAGATTTTTGATGATAAAGTGATTTATGTTATCTTTTATAAAGTTTATTTCATTTTTAGATCTATAGAAAACATTGGATAATTATTGATTTTATTTGAGGAATAAAAATAGAGTTAATTTTTGGAGGAATATACGTTTTAATAGAGTTTTTATGGTGATTCAGGCTATTAGCATGTTTTAGGAGAGTATATATTCAAGGTATTCATGCATTTGGTGTGTGACATTATGAGATTCTTTATATTTTTTTGAGGATAAATATTAAAGTTGATCTTGTAAAAAGTATGTGATAAAATATATTTTTTATCTTTTTTGGTTCTAAATTTTACCAGACATATTTTAGTGGGGTTTTAGAGATATATATTTATATAATGGTTAAAGTTGACCTTTGGATGTGAGTGTTGAGGTTTTATAGAATTGCGTCACCATATTAATATTTATCCATATTGGATACCTTCTGTTAACCATTTTGATTTTGGTAAATATATAGAGATAGAAGGAATGAATTATCATTATTTTATTGATCCCAATATCTGTTAAAGCTAATTTTAGTGCCTCAAGCATGAAAAATTCATCTTTAATATTCATTTATATGAGTAAGATATGAGATATAAGTGGGAATTGATCGAAGCATAACCAACTGATGAAGTTATTATTATTAAATGAAAATAAATCAAGTAAGTATATTTTATCATGTTTTCTATCTTGATAGAAAAAGAATATATCTACTATAAGAAAATTATCTTGATACAAATATATTGTCCTTTTACCTACAGTTTTAATGAATTAACGATCTTCTTTATCCCTAAAAAATTTGTGGTTGTGGGGATATTAAATTCTTCATGACTATATTCTATATCACAATATATTATTATTCAGACACTATATTTCTCCTCCACGTATATATTTTTACTTCATTCTAATGTTATACTTATCTAGGAACCTAATTATGCGTTATTTCTTGAATCCTTTATGTTTCAAACTTCCCCTTTTTAGTGGAAGTTTTATTATCCCTTTATAAAATGTGGGTTTTCAAAAAAGGTATTTTCAAATGTTGAGACCTTGATTACTGAGATAAAAATTTCAAGTATAATGTTTATTTAGGGGGGGAGTGATTTAACACACCAAAAAATTTATTTTAAAATAACACTATTCTTGATAGCTTTCTTAACACGCAACGCTGAGCATTAAGTGACATATGATATACAATATTATTATTATTTAAATGTGATTGTTATAACCTAGAAATTTTACTGTAGATATGAATATTAATTAATGTTTTTTAAAAATTATGAATAAATGATTTATATAATGAAAATTTATTTTTTAATTCATAATATATAGGTACTAAATTTTCATTAAATTCATTTTATACTTCAAAAATATATTTTCTACAAAACATTTTTTAATGAATTTTATATATATAAATTGTAATAATTTTTACATTTATATATATATCATTTGAGAGAATTCATATAATATTTTAAATAGTCATGTATATATTATCATTGGGTGAATTGTTTTTATTTTCCTAAAATATTTATTTTTTGGTGAATAGTTGAAAAATACCTATTTTTTGTAAAGCTTCCATTTTTTTTATTAAATAAAGTAGTTTAAATGTCACATTATGTTTTTATTTTGATCATAAATTAATTTAAGTCACCTTTAATTATAAATAATATAATTAATTACATACTCGTAAATACTATAATATATTTTGGTATAAGATCATTTAAGGGCATAAAACACATTTTTCTAAAAACCATTTTTACGCGCCCAATGTGTTTTTATGTTATTAAATTAAATCAATTTATAATAACTAATTTCTTTTAATGAAATTTATCTATTATATATTCAATGAAATATTTTAACATTCATTTTATGGGTTTTATAGGGCATGGAATTGAAGTAAAATCATTTGTTTCTTAAAATGCATTTTTCTAGAATGATTTTTCATTATGTTTTGTGAACTTATTTAAAATTAAATTCTTCAACTTATAGATATTTAATCTAGAAAAATATATTAAATATATGTAATCATCATAATTAATATAATGTTATAGAGTCAATTTATTTTTCAGTCAAAATGAATTGTAAAAACAACAAAATTTTGTTACCACAGTTAAGGTTAAAACGAGTTTAACAGGGGGTTAAAATAAGAGATAAGAATAGTAATTACACATAAAATTTTATAAATATTATTTTTTAAATATATTTAAACCTTATATTACCTTATATTTTAAGTAATTTCCATTTTTCCTCTTTATAATGAATGTGACTTTATATTATTGAAATCTTTTAAGTAATTCTATGTGGGAACCTCCCCTAACTTATAAAAGGGCACCTATTATCCTCCCTTACTCCAAAAATTTTAGCCTTAAATATAAAATAATAAATTATTAGAAAGATTTATAGATTCATTCTCTCTATACTAGAGATTCTTTTTTTCTCTTAATACCAATCTTTCAAGGCTTGAGGTGTAAGCTAAAGGACGTATCTCAAAAAAGAGTTATAAACCTTAACCAAGCTCATTAAAATTTATTTCATCATATACCTTATATAAAAAAGTTTTATCCGTTATAAAATGATTAATAAAATATCAGAAAAATATTAACATGTTGTTATGATAATAAAACAACAATTTCCCATCTTTTCCAATGATTGGAAAATAAAGGAATCTCTTGTGTGTATGTGTGGACTACCGCCTCCCCATAGTGATATGATTCATTTTTAATCACCATAATTCATGATTTGTTATTATTATTGCTTTAATATATATATATATGTTATTAATGATATAAAAATGATTCTGTAAAGATGAATTATTATTTAAATCTTTTTTATTCCATCCATTGGAAAGTGGAAAACATCACTCGTGCATATGTAAGAATGATAGAGATAATATTTTCGAATTTTTTTATATGTTATTCAATTTTTTAATCACTAAAATTTGAACAAGTTGAGTTAATTTCATCAATTTTGGATTTATGATGTGTTTTGGGCAAAAATTGGAAAACAGATTAATTTGGAAATATTGATAAATTTTTATCACTTTGGTTATTGAAGAATATCTTTTAAAATATAAATCCAATTGATGTAATTATTTTTTATTAGGTTCAAATATTTATTTTCTTTATATGTTATTTTTGGACCAGGATTTAATCTGGCCATCAAGGGGTCCAAAAAATTAATTCAAGTTGGAAAGTTATTTTGGACGACCACATGGACCCCACCTCAATGAATTGATCATAAATCAGTCAAAACGAATTACATTGGGTTGATTACAACTGGATGTGGAGTAATATTAAATTGGGAGTTCATATTTTAAAGATATTAAAGATTTTCCATCATTAATGCAGTCCATGGATGCAGACATTGTGGGGAAGGAAAAAAGGAAACATTCCTCTGGAATAAATGCTCAGTATTAATTGACCATATCTCATACCACACAGGGAGGATAAAACTGAAATTTTGTGATGAGACGTGAAATATATTTTGGAATATCTTTAAAGAATAAACCAACCCAATTTTTTGCCATTATATTGTTG
Source organism: Viscum album (assembly GCA_963277665.1). Taxonomy (NCBI): domain Eukaryota; kingdom Viridiplantae; phylum Streptophyta; class Magnoliopsida; order Santalales; family Viscaceae; genus Viscum; species Viscum album. The sequence continues at coordinate 1,681,267,101 of OY728128.1, forward strand.
AACATGGTCAAACTTTTGTTTGAGAGAATCTCCGTCAAATCTTAAGGGAAGATTTTGAAAATCTTAAATTTGATTAACGGAGGATGGAACCCCATTGGCCTATATAAGGAGTAGTTAAGCCATTATGAAAATAGAGTTAGACACTGACGTTAGAGTGGAGTCTCAAGGAAATTCTTCTAACACAGGAATTTTCTTTTCTTTTCTTTTTATTTTTAATTTTACTTTTTCATACAATGCGTTCATATTTTAATTAAATTGTTTCCACCTTCTTTACCACCGTCTTTATTTTCCAAATATAATCTAATTTCATTCTCTCTTCCTTATTTCCACTGTGACCTCTTATCCTCAATAATAAGGGGCTAAACCAAGGCTTGGACTTGGGGTTGGTTCCACAATGTTCTTCATTATCGCACTTTAAATTGAAAATGTTTTAAATCTATTTTTGGTGGAGGCAGAAATAATGCACGGGTGCGACAGTCATCCTCCATGACACTATTCCCAAATCCATTTCTTTTCCTTGATTAATTAATTTTCCCTCCCTTCTCTTAGGAAAAACCTTCATATGGTGGAGTTGGGGTTGCCATAATGGATGAAACAACATACGGTGGAGCCGAGTTTTTTCGGAATAACATTCTCGGTTGAGGTGTTACCCTATTTGACTGTTGGAGGAGGTGTGGTTTGGTGTGCTGGACGCATACTAAAATCACACACTAAATAAATCAAGGTAAAGTAATTCATTAATGAGGTTTCAATAAATTAATTATCAAATTGAATTTAAATAACAAATAAATAATGAATGAACCCGTGTTATCCAACCCTAGGACCAAGTTCTTTCTTCCTTAATTACATTTTTTCACTACATGATAGTTTTAAATTTTATTTAAATTACCTTCCTAGATTAAATACATGAATAAAATAGTTGGTTTAGTTGATATAGACTTAGTAGTTGAACAACTGATAAATCTTCTCAAGTGAGAAGACCCTGGTCAACCTCTGTGCTGCATTAGGAAAAAAATTTAATTTCTCCACGCCCTATGATAGGCGTGCATCAAAACTGGCGCCATTTCTAGGGAGCTAATCAGTTTTTTACTTTAATTTTTCTATTATCAAATTTTATATAGTTTTCATTATTTTTAAAAAAATAAAAAAAATTACTTTTCCACGATGTATTCAAATTCAAATTATTATGCATGGGATGATTACTCGCAGGTGCAATATCTAGAACCCAAAGTGGATTATAGAGACCTAAATGTAAGGGTGGATAGGATTAGAAATTCTCTAGATGACTTAGGGAGAAAAATGAAAACCGTGTTTAACTATGTGCAAGCACAAAGTGTGCAACCTGAGCCTGAACCGGAGTAAGAGCCTGAGCAAGCTGTGGAAGAAATTTCCCCACTGGTTTTTGATGTTGAAGAACTTGAGGAGGTAAAATAGGATGTTCCTGAAGATAAATTCCACCTCTCTCAACCATTTCTAGAGAAGATAGATGAAATATTATTTTCTACTAATTTACAAGAGGGAGGTCTTGTGAATTTTTAGAAATTTTGGAGTGCATGGGAAGAAATTGAAATGAAACATGATCTCCTAATTCCTTACAATGTAGAAGAGAAACCACCTTTACACCTCTCTCTAGCATTGTAAGATGATGAAAATACCCAAGTGGGAGAATTCGAAGAAAGAATGGAAGATATTGACTACCTACCTCTATCAAGTGAAGATCGACTCTAAGAGGAACTTGTCACATAAAAAGTGATTGAATCAGAAGAAACTCAGGGAGATAATACATTCTTAAACACTAAATTTTCTGATTTCATTCAATCTGATTTGAGCATCACTCCTTATAATTTTCAATTTTCAGATTCGTTCAATCCTTGTATCACCTTGGAGGAATATGAAGAAGGAGAAATTGCACCTATTGAGGAACACCTAGATCTCCCTAAGGACATTGATTATATGCTTGAGAAATCCCATGAAGAGATACAAGTGTCTATTCCTGAAGAACCAAATCTATAACCTTCTTACCTTAAAAGGGAAGATTTTGAAATTAATGCTTTAAATTTAAATTTTGAATATCCGTTTGATTATTCTTATCATGCAGCATATCTAGAGAAACAATTGTATTTTGAAGAACACGTTGATCAAGTAGAAAATAAAGAGGAGGAGGATCCATAATTCATTCTACCCCCACCATGAAAGATATACCACATTGCGAAGGGGGAAGATTTGGTGTACTCTATCTATGGAATTCTCCTCAACAAGAACAAAGAACTAAAATCTGAGAAGAAGAAAATGTGGTGGTTCATTTCCAAGAATATCCACCCACCATCAGATTATGGATGAAAGCTGGTACTGCCCTCTGGAGGCAGTAAAAGAATCCAGGACCCACTTGGGGGATCGTACCAAGACTTATCTAGAATTTCTTTCTAGAATTTTAGATTCTAAGTTCTATTCATCTAAGTAGCTTAGAATGCAACACACTCCCTTATATATTTTTGAGCTTTAATGCCATGATCCTTTCACTTAAATAAGTAAATTTTTTAGGTTCATGATGGCAGAAGGGAACCCCCAAATAGAAGAATAAAGATTCATTTCAAAAGGGATTTCACTTTTAATGTTTAACTTTGAAACTCCTTACATTTTTTTGTTCTTTAAACTAGAATTGAATTCCCACACTTGAATTATGTTTTTATTGACATATCTAGGAGACATGAGTTTCTTAGGAATCCAGTGATGCCATGTTTTAGATTTTAATGTTAATGATATTGAATGAGTAAAATGGATAATTGGGTGATTAAAGTGAAGCATGGATATTAATATAAGGACTTGTGATTTGATTGAATTAATTGCTTCATGTAAATGAAATTTCTCTACCATTTTTCATGCTTTAAATTTCTGAATTTCATGTGAATTAATTTTTTGTTACTAATCATACCATGAGTGATTTTCCAATATCATATTTCCATTCCCGAGAGGATTTTTAGACCAAATATTTACTATTTTATCTTGAGCATATTTCTTGAGTGATATTGGGATGTGCCACCTTCTAGAACTTTTATTGAAACTTTTCAAAGCTATAACTTTATAGAAACACATTTAAAATGATTGAGGAACTACTTTGTTTAGCCACATATTTACCTGATACCCACCCTTACATTTATCCTTCGTTATCCTATAGAATGCATGAATTGTTTTATAGGTTTAAGCCACATTACAAGACAATTTTTCCTTACCTTCCCACTCTCTTAGTATTTTTGCATGAATATTTCAAGTTTGAGTGTGGGGGAAGGGACTTTAGTTTGTGTTCATTAGGATATGTATTATGTTTGGGTGGTGTAAGGTGTGTGTCATCATTTTGGGAAATGTATTATTTGAAAATTGGGCATGCATTATTATTTCATTATGCTTCTTTCATTTCATCCAGTTCTCCATAAAAAAAGGGAATACAACTTCAAAATAAAGTTGTGCCTTTCTGGAGATTTAAAAAAAAGAAAATAAAGCTATGACTTTCTGGAGATTTACAAAAAAAGAAGGAGAACTTGGATGATATCATTCTCTGTAATCATTTATTGACTCATGACCCATGTCATTAAAAGGGGGGTGGTGCTGTATTTCAAATTCTCAAGGGGATTTGAGAAAGGTTCATCCTGTGTTTTCACTTGATTAATCATGCATTGTACATAAGATTCAAACATCTTACATCTGGACTTAATTTATTTCAATCATTTACCCACCAACCCTAATCCACAGAGTCATTTGAACCTTTATTTCAAGTCCTCATGATTTTATGTGCGTTTTGTCTTTATAAAGTGGAGAAAGTAGCTCCTTTACAAAACTATGGATAAGGAGCATGTTCTCATGATATGAGCCTAACTCCACTATTAAATGTATCATGAGTGATGAGAGAAAAGATTCAAAAGAGAGGTAGATCATTATTTGGCATGTTTAATAATAATAAATTGAGAGGCTTGAATGAATGAAAGGAGAAGCTCCATCATTTTTCAAAGGGGAAAAGTAAAATGCATGAATTGATTGTTTTTCTCAAAAATGGGAAATTAAATTGATATTTTTTGTGTAACATGAAAATTTTATTGTTCATGGATAATCATTTGATTTTATTTCATTGAAATTTAAATATTGGTAACATTTGTGCCCTTTGAATTCCATGTTGAGATTTTATGCTTAAGGACAAGCATAGTTTAAGTGTGGGGAATTGATAGAGATAATATTTAATTTTTTTATATGTTATTAAATGTTTTAATCCCTAAAAATTGAACATGTTGAGTTAATATCATCAATTTTGGATTTATGATGTGTTTTTGGCTAAAATTAGAAAACTGCTTAATTTAGAGATATTGACATATTTCAATCACTTTGTAATTAAAGAATATCTTTTAACATATTAATCCAATTAATGTAATTCTTTTTTTATTCGGCTCATATATTTATTTTCTTTATATGTTGTTTTTGGACCAGGATTTAATTCGTCCATCAAGGGGTCTTAAAAATTAATTTAATTTGGAAAGGTATTATGGACGACCGCGTGGACCCCACCTCAATGAATTGATCATAAATTAGTTAAAAAGAATTCAATTGGGGTGATTCTAATTGTATGTGGAAGAATTTTAAATGGGGAGTTCAGATGTTTAAGATCATGAAGATGTTACATAATTAAGGTGGTCTATGGATGATGACATTGTGGGGAAGGAAAATGGAAACATTCCTCGGGAATAAATGCTTAGTATTAATTGACCATATCTCATACCACACATGGAGGATAAAACTGAAATTTTGTGATGAGAAGTAAAATATATTTTGGAAGATATTTTAAGAAAAAACCATCCCAATTGTCGGCTAGTAAATTGGCTGAAAATGATCAAAATTTTGTTGGAGAGAATATGCAACAAATCTTAAAGGGAGATTTTAAAGATCTTAAATTTGAAGAATGAAGGATGTCACCCCATTGAACTATATAAGGATGAGTTAAAACATGATGAAAAGAGATTTAGACACCGATTTTGGAGTGGAGGCTCAAGGATATGATGATAAGATAAGAATTTTATTTTATTTTCTTTTTATTTTTAGTTTTATTTTCTCATGTAATGCGTTCATATTTTAATTAAAGTGTTTCCACCTTCTTTACCACCATCTATCTTTTCCAAATTTAATCTAATTTTATTCTCTCTCCCTTCTTTCCACCATGACATATTATCCTCAATAATGAGGGGCTAACGTGAGGCTTTTCCCTAGGGTTGGTTCCACGGTGTTATTCATTATCACACTTTAAATTGAAAATGTTTTAAATCTATTTGTGGTGGAGGCCAAAATAATGCACGGGTGCGGCGGTCGTCCTCCACAACACTATTCCCAAATCCATTTATTTTCCTTGATTAATTAATTTTCCCTCCCTTTTCTTAGGAAAACCCTTCATATAGTGGAGTTGGGGTTGCCATAATGGATGAAACAACATATAGTGGAGCCGAGTCCTTTAGGAATAACATTCTTGGTTGAGGTGTTACCCTATTTGACTATTGGAGGAGGTGTAGTTTGGTGTGATGGACGCATAATAAAATCACAAACTAAATAAATCAAGGTAAATTAATTAATTAATGAGGTTTGAATAAATGAATTATCAAATTGAATTTAAATAACAAATAAATAATGAATGAACCCGTGTTATCCAACCCTAGGACCAAGTTCTTTCTTCCTTAATTACATTTTGTCACTACATGATAGTTTTAAATTTTATTTAAATTAACTTCCTAGATTAAATACATAAATCAAATAATTTTTTTAGTTGATATAGACTAAGTAGGTGAACAGCTAATAAATCTCCTCAAGTGAGATGACCCTGGTCAGCCTCTGTGCTGCATTATGAAAATAAATTAATTTTTCGACGCCCTACGACAGGCATGCGTCAACAAACAACCGTATCCATGAAGTGATGTAATACATTTTTCCTCACCGAATCATATGAATGGTTATAAAATTGTATATATTGATTAAATATTATACCTATTACATTATAAATATTCTGTTGATGATGGAAACAACATCAAAGTATAAGGACCAAAATCGTTGAAAGAAAACATACATGAGAATTGAAGTCGTTAACACAAAAAATGATGACTTTGATTGTGAATTAACTAAAAATGGGTGTTTAAATGTTATAAGTGGATCATATATGATATTATAATTATGAATATTATTTTTTTCCTAAAATAATAATAAATCTAATTTTTTTATACACGAGGTTAGATCCCTTACGAATCAAGCAGGATATAAGGTAAGAGTTTCTTTGTCTCTTTTTCAAATTCATGAGACATGTTTGATATTGCAGAGTATAAATTATTTTATGTGGTGTTATTATTTAAATTTATTTGTATTTTAATATATTCATGTAATTTTTAGGGTTTTAAGGGACATATTATTTTCTTTCTCTACACGACCTTCAATTTAAAAGATACCAAAGTTTTAAGGGTTCTTCATCTCAATATTGTTTTATTGAGACATGTTTAATGTTTTGAACCAATTTATGTTTATGCGCTGTATATACATAAAATTTAACATTTTATCTCATGGATAATTATAAATTCATTTTATTTAAATTTACAATTAGAATTATTTCATCCAAGGAATTTTTATTCTAAAATTACCAATATGGTAAGAGTTTATCATCTTAAATTGTCTTCTTTGGGGAATATGTTGTGTTATACACCTATATTATTTCATGATATGTATATAATTAAACTCTGCTATTTTTTTATCATAAAAATAATTATTTTTATGGAATTTAAATTTTCATTTAAATTTATTTATTTCCTGGGACTTATGACTAAATAGTTACAAAAAGTAGTAAGAGTTTTACGTTACAATCTCTTTGTTACTTTAAATTATTTATGATTAAATTTACGATGATGAATTATTTGATCTATAACTCCCAAATATTATTTATTTTTTTATACCATGGTTCTTTCTAGAGATTAAATATTTTCCATTAATTTTACTCTCTTTAATTACTCAAGAGGATGAAATAATGTTTTTACAAAAAACTAACCTTATGACACTCTTCAAGCATGAATAATTTTCTTAAATGTTCATATTTTATTATAAATTTTTTAAGTGACGTTTTAACCATTATTTAATGATTTTTAAAGTAATTTTTACTCATTTTTTACTTTATATAATTTTTTTAAAGGAATTGTTATGTCTTTTTTTGAGTGAGGTTCTTTTCTATATGTTTTATTATTATGTTAAAGGAATATTGATGAAACCTATTTTATTTTCCAAGGGGTAAGATTTGATGAAATGATATATGTTTTAATGACATTGATGAATATGTATTGATTGACTATGATTATGTGATGGTTAGGTACATCATATCACTCTAATGCATTGGGTAATGATTAATGTTTTATGAGATAAAAGGGTACATAAGAGATTATTACAAGCCCAAAATAGTGTACATAGAAGGTAATATCCATACCAAAAGAGGGTACATTGGAGGTTATCCCAATCCCAATAGAGGATACACATGATGTTATCCAAAGCCCCAAAGAGGGTACATGGGTGGTTTTCCTAAGACTAATGTAAGTACATAGGTGTTTATCCCAATCCTAACATGTTATTAATGTCTTTATGGATAGCCGTGATATATGATTTATGTGATTATGATTATGAAAAAATTTATCCCACCCCTTATGTTATGTTCTTATGAAAAAGTTATATTATCATGGATCATATTATTTAATTCATTGATGATTCATATCTTATGAAATACCAAATATTTATTACACGATTCATGTTAATGATCTATAAATTGCTGGGTATGATTTTATAATGTTAATATCATGATATCTCACCCTAAAGCTTATCTTATGCACATGTATTATCGTTAACTGATATCTCCCTTTATTTTCCTTACTATGTATATAAGCTCACATATTTCTTATGTTTTCTTTCCTCAGGTTATGAGGAATGGTTTTAATTAGGTTATGAATAAGAAGTGTACTATGTGAGAATAATTTGTGGAATATTTTAAATATATTTAATGAAATAATATGATTATATATTTAGTCTCTAAAGACGATAAACCTTTATAGTCCCCATGCATGTATTATTGTGAAATATATTGAATATTAATATAAAATTATGTAATATTTATGTTTGTAAAGTTAAAATCACTATATTAATTACCAATTAATTTGTATAAAGGTATCTATAATATGGATTGAGATTTAATTTTAAAATAAAATATCAATCACATCTATTCACTTATAATAAGCATTACCCAATATTTTGTTTCTTCCTAACTATTAGAGTTAAATATATCTCATGGGTTTTTGTTAAGATCAATTTTAAATTTCCTTGAGTTTATAGTTCATAACTATAGTTATAAATGATAATAAATTTGTTGAATTTATTAAATTAAATTCTCTAGTTTATAATATCTCCACCGCACACACCTATCTCTCGTCCCCTGTAGTTCTTCAACATGGTGGTGCTGGGGGAAAGTTGAGGACGAATGATGATTATAATAAAGAATAGGACTCATCCATTTAAGGATCATTAATATCCATGTTTATAACCCTCATATAAATTTATGGAGAATCCACCTCCACCATAACAACCAGTTCTCTCTTAATATTATCCCTTTCCTAGGTTTGCAACTTCAACAGATTACCACTCATCTCCTCACCAGCTTGTTGCACCAGTCCTTATGATACATGCTTTGTAAAACCCTATTTGTTTGAGGTTTCCATGGGATGAACTACATTTCATGTTCACTCTATATGGATTTCATGGTCCCAAATAGGGCCTTTTAAGACTATGACTACTTCCACACACACTACATTGGCTAACTTACTCTGTGTCATTTAAAATGATTTTAACACTATTCCCATCCATAAGGTCACTAAGTATCATAACCATTTCACCTAACCACCGTGTCTTATTACACCAGTGGCATTGATAGGGGGTTTTATTTTATATCTATGATTGAAATTATTATTTAAACTTCTCTAGAAATATTGGGTACTACACATGGTGGTAGTTCATTATTGGATGATTGTGAAGGTAGTTAGTTTCCATATTCTGATATTCTAGTAATTTTATGATCTATCTAAAGTACTTGATGGTTTTTGTTTCTACCCCATCTATTTCTTTAATATTGAGATTTTTTCGGAAAATCTCACCACATTTAGTGAATATGGAGTCTATGTTGAAATAGTTTATCCATTACCAAAATTTTGTAAAATCCATCTCAAGGAACTATATTAAGACTTATATTCTCATAAACATAAATTTAGAAATAAAACAACCATAAAACTATGTATTTTTCTGTATTAAAAAACATAAGGATGGTACACTTAGAAAATATTCTAGGAAACTTAGAGTGACTAGAATAAATATCCCATATTCTTAATTTTGAAGTGGTATATTTAGTTATCAAAATCCATCTCATTGCTTGTTATTGCGCATAGTCCTCATTATTCCCTTGGTTGTGGTGGTTGTTCATACCTATCTTACTTATCATCCATAGTATTATAACACCGAATTGGGTAATGCCTTATTTTTTATATACATAAGGAATTATATCCCTAGTGGTTCTTTTGGATATACTTTTTCCACTCCCATCATGCTAACCGACCTCTTCATTTTCCTAGGGAAGTTTGAAGCGTTATGACCCCATATTCCACAAGTAAAGAATATTTTGTTCCCCTAGAGAAAATTCCATATGAATTTATTTCCAAAATTTTGATATATAGTAAATTGACTATTTTTTCCTTCAACATCTTAATCTCTTAATATTTTACGAGAATTCATCTCTTCGATTTTGGTGGGTTTCAAATATAGACTATATTCACATTATTAATCATACCACATCATAGTTGGTTTTCCAAAATTATATGGTTTCACATTCCAAATCCTATTCTGAGGGTTTGTTTGTTGATTAGATATCTTTTTTTCCCTTATAACTTTGGGTTCTTCAATATCCATCCATTACTGAAACCAAAAGTGTTGACATGAGTTTTGGAATGTTAAAAATATAAGAGAATCATCAAGATCATTAAAGTAATTCAACCATAAAACATTTTATTCTTTTGAATTATCATATTTTCCTATAATTAATTTTTTTTAAAAATATTAATCTTGGTTTTATCTAGGTAAATTTTAGTTGAGTTTTTTAACTCTTCTAAACAAAATCCCTCAAATTAACTAGGAAATCAATTCCTCATAGGAGTTTTTAAAGAGTATTTGATCAAACAAAGAATATCCCCCGAGATTTTCCAACCAAGTGTTTAGTCTTAGTCCCACTAATCATACATCATAGTGATGATCTATTTTATGCTCAACTAACACTAGGGGTATTACCCCTAGGTGAATATATGATATAGCTACATCCACTTTCCAGTATCAAGTTAGAGATTTATATCTAGGAAAACCACCTAATCGAGACTTTACCAATATTTTAGGATATCATCATATATATAGACACATATCTAGGGTTTTCACTATGGTTCTATAAAATTAATACCAAATATAACTAAACTAATCTCAATAACTAACTAAAACCTGCTCTGATTCCAAATATAATTACCCAAACTATATATACATAAATAAGACATTGATACTGTGGTTTAATTAATACTTATAAAAAATATTCAATCAACCTAAGGACATAATGCATTAATTTATTAGAGACTATAAATAGAATTAAACAATTTATTTTACATGATGTGAATAGTTACCCATATAATAAACCCCCTCTTAGACATTCCATGATCCATAATAATATTCAAATCATGAGGAAGGGAGAAAATAAGAAGGTGTGAGCTTAAATGCTCAGTAAGGGACAACATATCAAAGGCCATAGTGGTTAAATAATAAATATTTGAGAAAACATTAATAAGGATAAATATATAATTTAATATAACATAAATTAATAATTGATAACCATAAGCTTGAAATATTGACATATCATCTCAAATAATAAAACTTTTACCATTACATGAGAGAATAAAACATTAAGCATATAACATGATCTATGGAATATTGGAATAAAGTAAAATAATATTAAATCTAGGATTTATTATCATTTTGAACTTGGTTACCCACTAACCTATTCATATATAAAATTATGAGTAGAGATAACTTCTATTACACTCACCCTTTGTGAACCTAGTTACTCACTAAGATGTTAACAAAACATTTCTATCTTGTGAGATATAATCATTTACACAATTTATTGGAGATAGATATAGGTCCTACCCATCACATAGTCCATAAATTTTAGTGCCACTTAAAAAAATCATGACATCATAAAATAACCCATAGAAAGAAAATGGGTTTCATATTATTTCAAAATCATCATATCATAAATAACTCCTAGAAAAAAAGTGGGTTTTATAACATTATAAAATGGTATCTAATAAAATACCTTAAAAAAATAAAATGGTTTAAATTTTTTTCACCCAAATTAAAAAAATTATAAGAGAATATATAATATAAATCATGAAACAAAAATCCATTTTAGACAAATCTTTTATAGATAGAGAAGAAATTGAAAGATAAAATTTAAAAAATTATTTCATTAAAACCCTTGTAAATTGTTTGTAATAAAATTTTAAAATCATTTATAAAATATTTTTCATAAATTGTCAAATATTTTTTAAAATATTTTTTAAATAAATAATCTTGAAAGAATAAATTTTCTTTATAAGTAAAAGAATATTAGAATAAAATAAATGTTCATGAAATTAAAATCCTTTTATATTCAAAAAATATTTATTCTTTGAAACCCAAATAATTTTAGGAATAAATAAAACTTACTTTTAAAAAGTGGTAAATAGAACTATGAGGTTCATAAGAGGTTAAACACAATATATTTTAAAATAAGAAGGAAAAATTTAGCATGAAGGAAAAATATGGACATGGAAAATAAAGGTTTATTAGAAAATATAAGAATTATTCTTTGCAATCCTACACTTAATAAATGAAATAATCCGGGAAGAAGACATGGATATACAATATAATTCCAAAAAAAATTAATAGGTATTATATCATAACTTCATAATAGGGATCATTAGAAACAAATTTTAGTAATAATGTTAAATTAAGAGAAGTATAACTCAATGAAAGGTAATTGTGTTATGAAATCCCTTACAACTTTAGTAATTTTATAATAAAAAGTAATTAAAATATCAAAAATAATATGTTATAGTAAATAAAAAGAATTGAATAATTTATTATGATGAAATAAATTTTTTGGAATTATAGACAATATAGAAATATGAAATTTGGGCATGTCATTAAAACACGTCTCTATCAAGAGAGATTGACACAAAAAACCCTTACCTTGAGTTTCCACTAACTCAACCTTACTATAACATCCTGTATGATGAATATAATTAAATTAAATACATAATTAAATACCAAATTAATATTTATTACCCTATATGAAATTTATTTATAACCCTTCATTAAAAATATATTAATTAGTTATAATTATTTTTACTAATGAAATTAGAATATTTGTTTATTTGTATCATTAAAATATCCAGAAAAAGAGTCAATTCTTACTTAGTGGTTTCAATTTCATTATTACTCAGTTATTCAAGAAATAATAACAATTTTTTCCAATAATTACTTAATTTTTATTTTCATTAAGTAAAATACATGAACTCAGTTTGTAAAAATGGGAAACATGATAAACTAGTTTCAAAATTCTTAACAATCAAAAGATGGTATATTAATAAATATTTAAATTGTTAATAAAAATTTATAGAATCATTATTAAATTTTAAATTCATTTTTATTTCATGATTTCACTATTATATGACATCCAATAATTCTATATTACATAAAAATTATAACATTGTTTATGTAGGTTGTAAAACCAAACCAAACGGTAATGTTTATAATGTTTTAATGGGTAAGGGAATGTATTTATATTATGATATTATGAAATATAAATAAAATTAATCAAATATTAATTATCACATATTTTCATTAAATCCAATATTCACATCCAATATATGTGGTGATGTAAAAATATTTTTTTGTTCGGGGAGGTGGTAGTCCGCACAAACACATGATTAAAAATCTAATTTCTCTACAAATGGTTGGAAATATAGTATATGATACATTATCATTATAGAGTTATAAATGTGACATATAAAACATTATAATTCATAAATTCCATCATTTTTACCATACATAATAGGTAGTGATGAAAAAACAACATCTATTCATGAAAGTGGTAGTCTGCATGTACAAATAATAGATGTTTTCATTATTATTTTTAGATGGAAAGGATTGAATAATTATTTCACTATTAATATAATAAAATTTAAGTATAATAATGATACTTATTTCATTAAATTAAAAATTTTAGAGATTATTTCAGAATAAATAGTGTAAAATTAAATACTAAGAGATTGTAATACTCATGCTGGATACCTACTTTTTCTCTTAGAAAACTCCTTAGAGATGAAGGAATTTTGAAAAATAAAAGTGAACAAAATATTATATAATTGGTATAATATTATAGTAGTATAAAAGTTTCATATTTTCAATAAGAAATTATAAGTATTGGTGAGTCATGAAGTGGTGGAAGTGATACATTTTTTAAGTGAAGAGAAGTATTGTTTGGAAAAAACTCATTGAACTTCAATAATGTTATTTCACTATTAATGGTTAAAGGGATTAAAAAAGGGAAAAATAAGAAAATTGGGTGATTTTTGGTCAAGGGAAACTTAAACCAACCATTTGGAAATATTATTTTAATATGTTTTGACCTTTAACCCTTAGTAGAAGACATTTTTCCAATTTTACATTTTATCAGGGTAACTATTTTTTAAACATAGTATTTAATTTTAATAGAAAAAATAAAAATTTACATTTTCAAATAATTTGAGCATTATTATTTCAATTTTTAAAATACATTTTATCATATAAAGTTTCTAAAGGTGTAAAAATTTAATTTTAAAATAAACACTTGTCATCTTATACAAATAGTTTTTATGAAAAAAGTGTTTTTAAGCATAAAATTAATATATAAGGTAAATTTATCATGGGTACTAATTTACATGGAATAAATTGACTCATTATAAAACCAATGAAAGTTATGAGTCTTTAAAATTAATCCAAAACTGAATTTCACCTTAAAAATGGTTAATTTAAAGAAAAGATAGAAAATTGTTTTTTATTGATGTTTTAATTTAGTTACTTATACGTTAGACCTAGTTTTAAAAAGTTCAAATAATATTTTAAAATGAATAATTTTATTCCTTGAATACATATTTTATTACTTAAATGTTTTTTTAATAACATAAGTTGTTCTTATATAGTGATTAAATCACCAAAATCATAATTTTCATAAAAACAGTGTTTCTCAACAAAAAATAAACCGCTTTAGAAAAAGATAATTTTTTTACTAAGTAAATTTCTGTACTTTGAATTCAAAAATTAATTTTATTTAATTAAATAAAAATGCTAAAATTTATGAATATATTTTTTATTAAAAATATAAAATACAATGACAAACAATTTTTTGGGAAATCAACTTTTTTATATTAACTATTCCTTTTCCTAGAAACTAATAATTAATATAGTGTTAACTTTTTATTCAAAAAATTAATTTATATTTTTTTATTTAATTTTAGTTAACAATTTTTCTTGAAAAAAAATACCAATTTTAGGAAAATACATTTTTAGCTTAAAGTTTGTTGGAAAAAAATGACCTTTAGAATTTATAAAAATTTGTGATATATAAACATATAAATATTTTATTAGTTGTTGATATAATCCAAGTTTATACTTAAATAACCCCTTATGATCTTTTTGTAATACCTAATCATCAAATAATCTCTAGTTTTAGTTTTGGGTGGTGGTTTGGCTAGAATTGATCTTGTGAAAATATTAATAAACTTGAACCTCTATCATATATGGTTTTTTATAAACCATAATTACTTGAGTTTGGATTAGTCTTGGTCTAGGAAAAAACCTAGTGAAACTCCCTATATCTAAAGCTCAGAAAAATGGGATTCATAAGGAATAATTCTACTTCTATATGTTATTTCATCTAACTTTATTTATTGATTTTTCAATTTGTTTACTTCAACTTATACCATCTAATTTAACAATTATGTTTTAATAGTCATATTTAATATTCAAAATATATAAATGTTTTTTCTTCATTTTAGTTTGGTTTTGTGTGTGAGACAAAGTATTAAATATTTTATTTAATTAATGATAAAAAACATTGAAATCCAAGGTTATTACAAGATCTTTCATTTAGTTATCTATATAAATATTTTGAATTATTTTATCTTCCCTCACATAACTTTGAATAAATTTTAACATTTCCACCATCACTTCCCCCAATTTAGGCACCAAAATTTTCCTCTCCTTAACTACATCATAAAAAATTTATAATTTGACATTTATTTCAATTCAATTGATCAAAAGGTCCCATCTGTAATCTTGAATAAAATCTATTATTATTACAAAATTTAACCAAATAATGTTATTTTTCTCAACCACAATGATAATTAAATAGACAAACTAATTCATATACTTTTATTTTTGAATTGTTTCCTTCAACTATCAATGAATTTGAGTATAAAAATCTACATTGAAATATAATTTTTCACGTAATGACTTCTGCATTATTTTCCATAAATTAGATGTAAACATTGGATCATGATCAGATACAATATAAATAGTAACCCCATGTATTTTAAATATCTCTTTAAGGTAGATTTGATAAGGTTGAATGTGAGACATGTTATCTCTAATAAAAAAGGTCCATATTTAGTCAAATAATCACTAATAACCCTATTGTATTATTACCATGACATTTATTTGGTAATCCATATTGGTGTTCATGGATATATGTTCCCATTTCCATTATAGAATTAAAAAAGTATTCCTTTTGATAGTTTCTATGAAGATTTAACTTATTAGAAGAGAGAAATTTCAAGGTAAAATAGTTAGTATATTTATTCATTCCTCTCACTAAAAATACTATTGAATTTCTATGTATATATTTTTTTCTTCTTGGATGAGTAGAATATGGAGAGATGTGAGCCTCACTCAATAATTCCTTCTTCAACTAAGAGTTATCTGGTACACATAACCTCTTTCCAAATATTATAACACCTTTATCATCAATATTAAATTCATATATCTTTTCTTAATTTATTAATTTAATTTTCTTTTTAAATCAAAGATATTATTTTTAAGAATACATTATTCTTCACAACATGGATGATTATACCCATATTTGTGCCAAAGGAGAAAATGTTAATGTATGTCAATTTACAATCTAATTTTCATTAAATAATTAACTAACGAATTATATTCCAAATATAACATGGTTAATGATGCATTATCCTTTCATCTCAAAGAATATTATACGCTGTTTACTTTAATATAATGATAAGAAATTGTACAATCATAATACTTTATCTATTCTAACCACCTCTTATATCACATGTTCAATTATGTTTGAGTAAATATTTAATTTAAAATTTTATGATATATATATATATATATCACATATATCCCTATATAAATGATATCCCAATATTTTTAAAACAAAAATTATTATGAATGTTCAAGATCATGTATTGTATAATTTTTATCATGGGGTTTCAATTGTCCTAATGTATATGATATTATCTGATAATTTTACATAAAAACCAAGATAATTTGAGGAAGCATCCCTATAAATAAAATATTTCTCCATTTATTAACATAAATTTTAATAATGGATTATTAGCTGATATTCTTATTAATTTCTGAAAACATTTCTCACATTTATTTTTATTAATTGACTTAACACCATTTCATGTAACTTGGTGAATGGAAAATCCAGCAAAGAATTGTTTTCATAAAATTGATTACAATAAATCACTAATCTATGGAAAATACAAATATCTATGATATTAGTTAGTCTAGGCCATTCTATTGACAATTTAATTTTATAAAGATTCACTATTATGCCATATTTAGTTACTATATTCCCATTGAAATAAATTTATTATATTAAAAATTAATTCTTACTAAAATTTTCACATAACTAATTTTCTCTTAAAGTCTAGAGAATAGTCCTACAATATTTATTATGAAACTTATAAATTTTATAATATAAAAAATATCATCAATAAATACCACCCAAAATTGTCTAAATACTCTATATATAATCCATCCCTAAAATACATAAATATATTTGGTAAATTACTTAACAAAAAGGGAGAAACTATAAAATTATAATGTTCATACCTCATTCAAAACACTATCTTAGGAA
The DNA here is from genome assembly GCA_963277665.1 of Viscum album. NCBI lineage: Eukaryota > Viridiplantae > Streptophyta > Magnoliopsida > Santalales > Viscaceae > Viscum > Viscum album. The sequence continues at coordinate 1,681,284,412 of OY728128.1, forward strand.
TATATTATTTCTTTAATTTCAACTGATGATATCTAGACTTGAGGCCAATATTTGAAAAGTACTAAGTTACTTAGAGAAGATAAAAAAATTCATAAATATGAGGTAAAAGATACTTATTCATAATAACATTATTGAGTGTTCTATAATCAAATAAAATACTCATAGAACCATATTTCTTCATAAAAAATAAAACCCAAGGTTAAGTTACTTGATGAATGCAACAATTATCAATCAATTCTTATAATTTATTTTTCTATTACAATAGATTTATTGGATCCATTTGATAAGAGGGTTATGAAATTTGATTAGTATCAGGAACCAATTGAATAATGAATTCCACCTCCCAATTTAGAATAAAACTTGAGTAATAAATATGAAATACATCCAAATATTCATTTTCCAACGAAACATCATTTAGTAAAACACAGACATTCATTGCATTGATGTGATAAAAATAACCTTCACCTCCATATTTTTATCAATTTATTATCTTTTTGATCAATTATTAATGGTATAAAATCATTATTAAATTAAAATTGAAACTAATTCATAAAATTAATTATAAATTCCTTTACTTTGTAATCTGTCTATTCAAGATAAACTGGAATCCAATACCTATCCAAAAATAACATCAAAACTTATATATAAGATACAACAATATTTCTATGGAGAATAATGCCACAAATAATTATATGAATATTATTATAGATCCTTATTTATCTAATACCTTTACCATGAGATTTTATAAAATGGATGGTTTCCATTTTTTGAGGTAATATTTTCATATTACCAAAATGTTTCCCAGAAATAAATGAATGTGTGGATCCTAAGTCAAACAAGTCGATAATGTAATTTGAGTAAACAAATAAGGTGCATGTAACCACTTTATTTAATGAACCAATATATATTTTAGTGGAACAAAATGTCTTTGATATATATTTTTTCTTACAATATTGATGATTTACACCTTGCGAAATTACCTCGATCAAATATTTGAATAATGTCCAATTTCATTACAATTTAAAAATTTTAATGCCAATTAACCACATTTTTTTTACTATTATTGGATTATTAATTACTAATTTTCTTTTAATAATGATACATATGTAAAAATTTACCAAGTTTTCTATATTTGTTTTCATTTAGAAAGATAATCCCCAAAATAATTTTTATTGAATTTTGGTCATGTGGGAGGCTTACCTCCAAATTTACTTATTGGATAACTCCTTTTTACATTATACCCTTAACACTTCTTATCCTTGATGTTATTATTTATATAATATTTAAAATAATCAATATCAAATGTTTCATCACATCTAACAATATCCTCATAAATCCAAAACTAATGAGTATAAAAATTCATTTACAAATTTGGTTTCAAACCTGAGTAAAATATATCAATTATACTTTCATGATTCAGAATAAAATTTTGTTCATAACACTCCAAGATTATAAAATCTATATCATAATAATCAACCGATTCCTCTTATTGTAACACCCCAAGATTTCATAGTGTGTTATTTCTTCAAAATAATTCAATAACTTGCACTACACGCAACACTGAGTTCAATCGCACCATGACTTACCAAACAAGCCGTTCAAAAGAGGTTATGAATAGTATTAACTAAATTTTAAACTTTATATAATCCTTATAATTTTGGAATCCATATTATGAGTTTCTTAGACATAATGTAAGAACAAATTCATTTTCAGTATTGCACTTTTATCAACTTTTAATAGTGAATTATTTTTAAATACAATATTTTAAACTTTTTGACTAAATTAGGACATCAAAAATTTAAAATGAAACATCCCAAGCTTCTACGGTACGATTTCCTTTGAATAATACAGTAGCGTGTGTTGTACGCAACTTCGAGTTCTAACACACACCACAACCAATCAAACTAGCCGTTATGAATAGTAATAACTACTTTTTGAAATTATATATATTTTATATTTCAAAATGGACTTCATTTTTGGATTTGGACTATCGAAATTATCCTAGGGTGAAATTTTGGTACTTTTCGGATAACTTTCATATTTTGATGAATAGTGAAAATTACTAAATTTTAATTAAAAAAACTTTTTTAATAAAAATAATTAATAGTGATAAATTATGAATTTGAGAGGTTTTAAAGTATATTTAGAATATATTTTTACCATTTAATACAATGTTGGTCATTGGACATAATTTTACAATTAAACCGGACATAAACAAGTGTCAATCTTTTGATAGTTATTATCTCTTAAAAACACGCTTTTTGTTTTAACAACAGGAATTAATTTTGAATTAATTTCTTCCACTTCTGTGTTTTGAATTTGGAAAAATGAATTCCATATTTGGAATCAGGATGTTCAAATTGTGTATGTAGGTAACTTTTATTTTTAGACATTTTGAATAATTACTGCGGTAAATATTTTATTTACCATGGTTAAGGGTAAATCCGGTAAATAAGGGTTAAAAAATAATATTATAATAATACTAAATTACCCTAAAACGTGTCCTAACCTTATTGGTTGATACATGTTCGACCATGGGCATCTTTGGGTCGATTTGGGGACCCCATGGAGCCACTTGTAGGTGATAGGGACACTTTATTTTATTTAAGTTAAAATGAATACAAAAATGACACAAGCATATATCTTTTAGAAAAACAATTTTTACATAGGGTTATATATGTTGGATTTTCTACTATAAATATTCATTAGAAATATAAAAATATTTCCTACATAATGATATTTTATTTATAATTTTTAGACATTAAATAATTTAATTTATTTATGACACAATGATGATGCAGTAATTACCATAATAGCGAGAAATTAAAATAATTGATATTATAAATACACAAATAAATATAATTAGAGAATTTTTATGAATTACACTAATTTTATAAGTTAATATGACATGTTATAAATGATTTAATTAATTTTTTTCGATGTAATCATTCTGTTATAAGTTTCAAAAAAATCAACTATTGAATAGTGTAAAAATTGACATAAAAGAGTTTTTAAAACAAATATTATATTATTAATTGATATTAAATTCCTAAAAATCTAAGGTTCGGCCAAGAGACTTATATCATGATAGGTGTATCATTAATAGACCACTAGGGGGTCTCTTGGATGTATATGGTAAGTTTATTAACCATATTATATAGAAATACAAGGAGACATTGTAAAAGTGAAACTAATTAACTTAGAGTTAATACTTAAAGATAAGGTTAATATAAGTACCCAAACCTGTATAAATTCTATTGGTTGAGTTTTTTTCCACCCATACCCACCTAAAAATTTAAATAATCAACTTTGGAGCCATTATAAACCGAATATGAATTTATTATAAACTAATATTTCTAGCTTTTCCAAAGGTGCCTTTCACCCCTCTTATAAAAGGGCACTCCTCCTTCTCATTTCTTCACACCTTAAAAACCATTTGGTTTGGACAAAATCTGTCCAAATACTCTCCCAAAATCCCTCAATACAACCTAGAGTCCTTAGTTTGATCATAAAGCCATCCTAAGTATCCCTTTTGATCAAATCAAAAGGAAGAACCCGAAGAAGAGGTAATGATTTCACCACCCTTTTCAAGTTTCTTTCTTCTTCCACTTCTTCTTCCTTTGTTGTTACCATTATAAAATAATAACTCCAGTATCATATATATACTGCGATGTTATTATAAATATGGTACAACCATATTCACTATTCTATCCATCCTTTGATTAACATGTCACCATACGTGCGTACTTACGACTTACCGTCTCCACGTCGTGGTGTAATTGTTATTCAATAAATTATTATTTGGATGGGTATAATAATGATGTGTAACTCATGTAAATAATAAATATAACATGTAAAGATTCTGTATATATGATATACCATCCAATTATATATTATTTTAATATCAAAATAATGATATTATCACTCGTGCGTACATACAGACTACCATCTCCACGAACATGATGAGATTCATTCTCCATCATATCCATTCAAGTATAATTCTCATTTGATGATTAATAATAGTATCTAAGGACTTGATATGATTCTTGATATGAATGAGATACAACCTATCCATTACAAACATGGCTTACGTAACAAAACATATAAAAGAAAACGAGTAAGTTAACACCCGAGATGACGATAATTCTAAGATATTATTAACAAAGCAATGTTAAAAGATCATATATGATATAATATTAATGTATATGATTATTGAATAATTTAATAACAATTATTTCACCATTATACAGGAGGATAACCTACCCCAACCAAGTAAAAGTGCAAGGTAAGGGTTTATTTCACAATCTCTTCATTATCCGAGGTTGTTTATACGTAATAATCTACTGGGATCTCTTTATCATCCACATCCATGTTTCTTAAAAATGAATTTCAAAACATTTTTACTATTTACTAGAATATGGGTTAAAGTCATGTATACCCTTGTTTTAATTTTTATAAGAGGTTTATAAAGGAATATTTTCGTCTTTTTCCAAACATGGTGCTTTTTATCCTTTTCGACAAAATTAAGGTAAGAATGTTTTTTTAACTTATAAGGCGGGTGCGGCTATTTACCACCGTTATAAAATTGTCAAAGCTTCCCTTACAAGCTTAAAAATATATTTTAAAAGTAAATGTTTTATTTTATAATTATGATACTTTTAAATGATTTCAAAATGAATATTTTAATAATTTTGGAAAGGTACTCTTTATCAAAATCAGAATTTTAAATGTTTTAAAGATTTATCTTTCTAAATCTTTTTAATTAATGTCCATGTCTTAAAAAAGGTTTTTAAGGATTTATTTATATGAAAATGAATGTTTTTAAAATGTTAATTCCTTTCAAAAGTTTCAAAGTGGTATGGGACACTTTGATTCAAAAATCTCTTTTTAATTACTTTATAAATGTGTGACTTTTAAATGATTTCAAAAAAGGAGATATTTCTCTCAAATAGTTTTTATTTCATCTATGTCAACATCCTTTGATGGATTTTATTATTATATGAAGTTGATTTATTATGATACAAAACTTCCATAATGTATTTAAGGTTTTGTGATATGTTTGACTGTGGATGTGTTATTTTTATACCATTCATGGTTTGTGGAGACAGTATTGACATTTCCTATGCTAGTTTTAATACTAATGTTTATGTTATGTTTAAACCTTTTCATATGGGAATGCATTGGACTTAATATGTGACGGGTGGAGCCCATTATAGCTCCTCGATGCATCGGTAGGTCTCATGAGACAAACTAGTGTCTTGGCACAAGGCCTTGGCAAAATCTTATTTGTAGTCTTGGCATGAGCCCTTGGCTATGTGGTTATGATAGTCTGGCATTATGCATCCCATCATTATGAAAGTGGTTATTGATATTTCATGTGATTATTCTATTAGTAGAATATCCATGTGAATAAGTAAATGGAATTATTTCATTTTACTTTTTCCATAATGTGTTGAAGTTCAAGTTTAGAAGGATTTTGTTTTGGTTATACATTGCCTTAAATGTTTATGCTTATTTTTGAAAGTTTCCGCTATATTGTTATCCTTACTGGGAATTTGAGCTCACCCATTTTCTATGTTTTATATTTCCCAGGAAGTGAAGAAGTAAATTATGAATGACCTGCAGGGATATTATGTGGGGATATGAGTGTGGATTATGGAGACAATATGTTGTTATAGTAGTTTTTCAATTTATGATGTAATGTAAGACTTATGAATATATCTAGTGTTTCCAAGGATACTAAACCAATCGGTCTTTCGAGATTTGATATTTCTTGTGATCATGCCAATGTTATGTAATAAGGCACGGACTCTGGGTAACTAGGGTCGGGGCGTTACATTTATTTTTCATTTTAATCTCAATATTTTATTTCCATTATAAGTCAAATGAATTTAGGGAAATACTTTTCAAGAAAAATATCTTCAAGACCTTCCAATATGGGTATCAATATTATTCTTATCCTTGGTATTCTTATCCAAATATAACCACTGATCAAATTCACCTTCAGGATAATAAAATACATCCATTAATTTTTAAAGATCTAAACAAAAAAAAATTGGAACATGTTCTGTAAATCATTTATCCATTATTCGTCTTTAACCTTCTTATATGTAACAGAAAATGAGGGGGGATAATGTTTCATGAAGTGCCTCACTATCTATATATTCCTTGATGGATAATTTGGTTGCATGGGTACTTCTATTTATGGATTGTGTTAATTTATTTAACACAACAAGAAACTTATTTTCTCTAAATCCAACCATTTTAGCTTTCTCATTTGGGTGGGTGTTTTCATGATGTTTTCATCCTACTTTATTCACCCTATTACCTATTAAAAAAATCTGGAAGATACATATATTATATGAAGTAACTTGGAAACCCTTAGTATAATAAAAAACTATCTCATGATAATATCAACATAAATTCATGTTTTATCCCCATGGAAAACTATTTGGAAAACCTGAAGGTTTATTTCATTTGATTCATTAAAAATATCTTGACCCCTAATGTTATCTAAAAACTACTCATAACCCTGAATTAACCATCTCATAATTAATTATTTTTTAGAAAATATTTCATTACATAAATTCCCATGAAATTGTATGTTTAATTTTTTAGAGGATAAATAATCCCATTACAATATAAAAACCACACTTCTAGTTAATGTACATTTTTTACACAAAAAAAAACGTTTTTAATTGACACACTTTCATTATTAAAGATAAATCCCCATAATCAGAACTTTACTTCAATATTTTTCTTACACAGTTTTCAACCTTGTAAAATAATTTGAAAATTTGGTATGAGAACAAATAGCTCAGTAAGGTGTATAAAAGAAGATAAAACCAATTAATCCATTAAACAAACATATAAACCCTTGAAAATTATCTATTTAATATGAAAAACTTCAAACTTGTGAAAACCTATAATAACTTATAAAATAAACAGTTTAAAACCCCATAAAATAATATCATTTCAAGAATAAATTACTATTGAATGCATTTTGGAACATTATTTTCACTTTTACCATTTCAAATGACCTGTTAAAATCTCCCTTTCAATGGAATAACCCATTTGGTTACTTTTAAAATATAATATCCTGAGAATAAATCATTACTCAATGCATTGGAAAGTTATAAAATAGGCCCACCCATCATCATATACAATTCACAAGTTTCATAACATGAATAAATAACATTGGATATTTTATACCACTATAATATAGATAAAAATAATAAAAAATAACTTTTCAATCCACAAGAATAACAATTAATGTTAACTTATAATAATTAGAAATTCTATTTATATTTTTAACAACCATTATTTCAAAGAAATATTTTTATGGAAAGATTTGAATATAAATTTATTTGAAAAACCATAAAAATTTGGCGAGAATATTATTAAATAATACTAAATATGTTGATTAGAAAATGGGATGATGCTGAAAGCATAATAAAAGATACTATTTTCAAATTTTTTTAGGAATGACTTGTATAGAAAACATGAAAAGAGATATCTTTCATCAATTTGTAATGAAAATAAAGTAAAATAGAAAATGACCTTAAATAATCATATAATTATAGTGAAGAACATTTAAAATAAAAATTAATGTTATTGAAATGGAGTAAAATAAATGTTGGGAGGAAAGATACAAATCATTTCAAGTAGTGATTTAAAAGAAAATCCCCTTACATTGTATCGAGAATCTCCTTGTAAATAATCAACCCTCCTGAATTATAAACTTATATTAATTATTTAATTTATTCATAACCATTTTAATATTATTTTAATTTTTATTATTCCTTATATTTCATTTATTATCATAGTCAATTCATTTCAAAAGTTGGTATTGTTCACATCAGTCATTTTGAGGTCATTCCGTTCATTACACCCAAAACTATCATGGTATAATTGTAATGGTTAAAGATGATTTTACAAGAGTTTTATAATCTTTGTAAGAGTCAATTTATAATTTTCACTTCAATTCATATGTAAAGGAGTTTCATAATTCATGAAATAATTACCCTTTAGAGAATCTTCCTCGATAAGTCTATTTTTAATGTTTAAAAATGACTACGATTATTTAATTTTTATTTTATTACTATGATAGATATTTAACTATTATAAAAAATATCAATGAAAAAACTTTAATATTATAGTCAATAATAAAATTAGTATTTAATAATATGTATGGAAGAAATAAGTTTTTGAAGACATTATTTTTCACCTAGGTAGAATAAAACCACCATGTTGAGAAGTATTTTTCAAAAGTGTTTAACCAATATATTATTTCAAAAGTGTAACTCTAATAAATATTTGCATTTTTTGAAATCATCATCTTATAACCAATATATTATTTTAAGGTAAATTTTATAGATTAAAAATGTTATTTAAAATATTAATAGAAGAATTTAAATGAAAAAATATCATTATTGAAAAATCATTATTTTAATATAATAATAGAGGTAATGGATGATATATCATAATTTATAGATAAAAAATATTCTAATACTTCATTAATTAAATCATGGAAGAAAAAAAGAAAATATTACAAGAGTAATAAGACAAAGGATCTTAAATAATAACCAATAAACAAGCTTTGATACTCTTACATCGCTCCTCAAACCAAATCCTTTTGATTGAGTCCATATAATTTGGATAATGGAAATTAAGAAATTCAAAATCCTCATAAATTTTAAAATTGAAGTTTATATTGGAATTTTGGTAGAATATAAAGATAAAAATCATATGAGGTGTGTTTTTGAAAGGTCAGATTGAGTCTCTATTTATAGGTAAAATTCGATGGTAAATATTAAATCCTTAAGTGGAGGTAATGTAACTTTAAAAAGGTATGTAGTTCAAAAATGGAAAGTAGATGATACTATTGAAAATTACACATTAAAATTGGCTTAATATATTGTTTAATGCGTTTTCATCAATTTATAAATTATTTCTTGACATTAAATTCCCTTTAAAGTCATTTTGATGGTGATTCTAATAAATTATCTTTAAAAATATCTAGATAAATAGGTAATTTTAATTTAAATATTTAAATAATATATTCACTATCATTTTTATCCATAAAAATCATTAAACACATTAATTTATCTGAAAAATAACATTTTAATTATTTTAAAACCATTTATTTGGAATTTCTCACACTTGAACAAGTATTTCATTTACATTGTGTAAGAATTTAGATAATTATTATTCTATATAAATGTAAAATAAAGTTAATAACATGAATATAATTTATTATTAATCATTTAAACTTATAGAATCATTCATAGTTGGCTAATTTTCTCATTCTTATCATGAACATATATTTAAGTTATTACATTTATTTTTTTTACCTTACTCAAGATTTGGGTAAGTATTTGGATTATTAAATTACTATATAAATTAGAAATTCATGAATATATGTAATAATTATTTATTAGTCATCATTTTTATCTCTCATTATATATCAAAGACTTATAACTTTATAAAAAATATCTTATAAAAATCTATTTAACTTTTATAAATGTTGTGCAAGTATTGTATCAACACAAATAAACGTTTTTATATTTATCTTTACATAAAAATTAATTTTTATTAATTAAATAAGATTTATATGATATTTTTAGTATATACACTGTAAGATATGTTTTTTAATAAGTTTTTATATCATATTTATTTTATGATGATATTATAAGAAATATGGTATTCATAAAAACTTTTTTTAATTATTCAAAACAGAATAGACTTATAAAAAGATCAAAAATTCACCGTAATATAATTATTAAATTATAAAATAAAAAATTAAGACCTTTTATGAAATTAAATTTCTAAATTTTTCTAAATTTATTTTTTCTTAAAACTATATTCTACAAGGAAAATAAATTTATTTTAAATAAAAACTATTTATTTTTTCAAGTGAAAAAATATTTTTTATTCCATACATTAATAAATTATTTATAAGATAGTAAAAATTATAAATATTAATATGAATTCATATAATTAACATTAATATTAATAAAACATAGAACTAATTTATTAATAAAAGCACTTGGTTTGCAATAATAGGAGTGTAAATCCATTTGTGATATATGATAGTGTTGTGGAAGTTATAACAAGATATGTGACAGTGGTTTGTGATATATAGTGATGAAGATGATGAGGGTGACAGTTATTTTATTGTGGATGATATTTCTATTCTCAGTGGATGTGTATTGTGTGGTGTTTATGACATTAGTTAAATTGAGGGTATTCCCTAGGGGTGGACACTTAGTAATACAGTGAGACTCCATGAAGGTGGAATGATACCTATCTGATATGGGTTGTGAAGGGGAGATCTTGGAGGGTGGGAACTCAAAAAAATCAGTGAGAGTCCCTATAGGTGGATAATGAAGAAATCAACTGAGGTGGATTTATATTTAGTGATCTCTCTATGGGTGGATAGTTTCTTGAAGATGGAAATGTTAAGAAAGCTTCCCTATTAATGGATTAGTACTTGGTAATTTTTATATTATAGTGAGGTACCTATTGGTGAAAAATATTTGGATATGGATTGGTGGTGGGTGTTGTTATAACGATGGGAATGTTTTGATGTGTGATGAAGAATTTAATGTGGTTTAGAAAGTTATATAATTATGTGGTATGCAATGGAAGTGATTAAATGGTTGAATTTTAAGAGATCATTATTGATTTATTACATTTATTTATTTATTACATACATGGAAAAATTAGAACACTTCATTCATATAAAAACATGTAGATACCCTGTATTCTCCTTTTAAGACTTTGGAATATTTCTTTATATATTTCCAGGGCTAGGTGCTGAGATGACTTACGATTATGAAGCCTGATGTTCCTGTAATTAGTATTTTAAAAATATTATAAAAAATTATATTGAATGCACACAAATTATTTAATAAAATAAAATAAATATTAAATAGAATCTTGGATCAGAAAAATGAGACCAGGGTTCAGTCTAGAATGTGTTTTCTAACCTAGGCATGACATAAAATAGGTCAATAATGGGCATTCAGACTCCTCGATCGTTGTCATAATGTTCAGTGAATTAATTAATTAATTAATTTATTATTTTGATTCAATGGAATGAATAATTATATAAGACTGATTCCTGGAAGAACTCTCCTAGCTTAGTCACATAAACCTTGGGATAATTCTAGATTTCTCTCTTCCTCCATCGTTGGTGAATCTCATCGGATGATGATGAAATGCCAGATGGGATCAAACTAGGATGTATCGAACACCAAAACTTCTCTAAATAATTATAATATGTGTTCTTCATCAATAAATGATCCATAATCAATGTAGTATTCATTAATTGGTGATTTATGCCCTTTGATTAAATTGATTGAAAAGATCCACCCTCATTCTTGGATCGATGCAAAATATTGGCCGATTACATGGGCCCTGGTATTGAAACTAATTTATTTTATATTATTTTTTTAACATGGATTCTATTTCTTGATTTTTGGAAAATAATTCTTGTAAAATGATGTTTTAACTTTTTTTGGTTCTTTGCTCCCTCACTGCTTTACATTTTTCAGCGATTGGACCCTTGAGTCCAGATTCGACTTTTCTAGGGAGTACCAAGCCCGATCAAACCCCCAAAACTGTGAAGGATCAATAAATAAAGAATAATAGAGGAACTAAGAATAGATTTATGATTTATGTTATGAATTGATGTTTGTTTTGGTGTTTTGAGATCAAGGAATCGGTAGTGGAAGGCACAAGTTCATGCGGAACGAATGGTGAAACCTTGCCAGATGAATGATGTTGATTTCTAGAGAAAGATGAAAAAAAACCACGGTCCAGTCTATATCCGAAATATTTTGGTAGATTTGAGGTATGATCTATAGAAGAATGACCATATTCAAATCATATATCACATATATGAAATTCTGAAAAAACCCAACTACATGGCTTGTAGTGGGATAAACACACGGTGTGTGGTCCCCTCATTGGCAATGAGTAGGGTTTATAAAACTTAAATATGACACATTGTGTGAGATATCCATACACTATGTACCCCTTTCCTAGTTGAACAACTTATGTGGAGGATCACACAGGTGGGAACCCATGTGAAGGTATACTGTTGTGTACCCATGTACACGAACACGGGGTCTAGTACCTAGATATGATGTTCAATACATGGACACGACCAACATGACACGACATGATCCCAGTTATCTAGGACACACTGTTTAGTCCACCTCCATGGCATGTAAAAATACATGGGATCCGATCCACATGATGTCTAGGGACATGGATGGGTGATAAAGCGAGACGACATGTCGTTTGGGTCACCTAACATGTTGTGTACCCCTTAGTTTTTTTTATGAAACTTAAATCATTTATATCTCCTACATTTGAAATCAGATATTGAACTACGAGTAGCCTATCAAAAGTTTTTTCATCATATAATATGATATATCCATTTTTTGTGGCTCACAAGACATGATTTGGAATGTTCCAAGCACAATGCCTGGTTAGGTGATGACCTATGATAGAAGTGATCACATAGGATCACAAGGACCTGTCCGAGAAGTACCCTATAACTAGGCTAGGAAGTGAATTTACTCGATGATCATTATGAGTTTTACCCTCCAGAAGGGCTAGAAAGTGGATTTCATTGATGAAATATCCAAGTAGTTCCTTCTAGTAGTCTTGTGCAATAGAGTTTCTTGACGACCTATCCAAGTGGTACCCTCCAATAGGGATGGGTAGTGGAGTTACTCGGTGTCCTCTAGAGTAGTACCCTCAAGTAGGTCTAATAAGTGGTGTTCCTTGAAGACTTTTAGAGTGGGACCCTCCTATCATATGAGGGAATTGGTTCCCTACCTAGAGTTTGTGGCCCCTAGAATGTGTGACATAGTGATGAGTCATTCCTAGACTTGGACAGATACTTTTGGGAGGATGCATGAGTTACTAGGCATCGTTGATGTACTTTTGGAACTATTGGGTACTCTTCTTCATGGGATGAACTTTGAGATAGATATCCCCTTAATCTATAATTTCGGATTATTTTGACTGAGCATATATATATATATATCTTCTTCTATATCAACACCTTTGATTTGGTTTATCTCCTTTCAAGCAAGTTGAAGATGTGTGGGGTATGCCATGTGCTTTCTATCTTTAGTTTCTCATGGTTAGATCAGTCTACTCTCCTGCTATAGGTGGTGAAGACTCAATGGGTAGTTCATCTACTCACCTTGTTGATTCCCTTATGATTGGATGATGTTACTTTAAATCTTGGTTGGGTTGAGATGTTATCTTTGACAATATTTTTCACCCACTATATTTCTATTCCAGTTTTATCTTTTATTAATCTTCCTTTAGATTTTGGGGAATCTTATTGGGTATTTAAATTCACATCCATGTATGGTATTTTCCTATACGTGTCATGTTTATGCAGATGATGGATAGTATGACTATGACTATAGAGGAGCTTAGAGATACTAGGTGATTTGTATGCCTATGGTGGTTGCAATTTGGGATTTAGGAGATAGACTCTCTTAGTAGTTTAGTTTTTTAGTTTTTTTTAGGTTGGGATATATTTCTCATTGGGTGCATATTTTTCTCCCTTAATTTTCATTTTTCACTACCACACTTTTGTCCTTTCTATAGGTTTATGCATACTGGGTTTACTTTATAGTAGTTTTGCATATTTTACTCTTTCCATCCACACTTTTGCATTGAGATTAATATTTGTGTGTGCATAGGTACTTAGGAAAATAATTCTGTGAGTTAGTTATGCCTTTAACACTGGTCACCACCCCCTGACCTATTTAGGCTGACTTGAGGTAGTTACTGCTCGATCCCCCACTTGTATTGGGTTATGACATATTAGTATCATAAGAAGTTCATTGCTCGAGACATTTTTCGGACTATCCCACTTAAGCGGATTTTATTGGGTATAGAAAAATAGTTTCAAAGTGTCTTGAGTTTGGATCTTGGGACATGGAGTCTAGTGATGGTGCGAGCGGCTGATGTATCCATTCATCAAGACCTTGACTACCTATTTGTCAACTTCACTTACCAAGGCCTTTTTTTACAAGTATAAATGGTACATGAATCATATAAGATTGATTCTTTGAATTTACTTCTTGATTCATATCCTCATTGTTATTGTTATATGTATATATATATATGCTCATATGACCATGGTATGTCTTGATAAATCTCAAGATTCCTCCGTAATGACAGTCAAACAGGATACCAATTCCGGATTGTGATAACAATACAATGAACAATGATGTATCAGTTCAGAGTCCATCCCATGACCCCTATCCTCTAGGTGGGAAGGTAGAAACACCTATAACTACTGAGTAGTAGATCGTTCTACTAGATTAGGTTGAGAACATTCATAGGATTAGAATGATATGTGAGTTCTAGTGCAAGTGGCCATTGAGGTTCCATGGTGATCCTGATCCTCATGTAATCGAGGATTGGAATGAGTCGGTGGTTCATATCTTCATGAATCTTTGGAACCTGAAAGATCATGTAGTTTCACCAATAGATATCCATTTCCCTAGAGCAGCTAGGCACCGATGGAGTCTCATTACATAGATTAATGATGTGTCAAAAATCTCATGGACCGACTTCTTGTAACTATTGCATGAGGATTACTATCCATCTTTATTACACTCAATTTAGATTCAGAAAATTATAGAGTTGCAATGAAGAGGGATAGTGGTGGTTGAGTACACAATGAGGTTCTAAGATCTTATGTGACACTCTCTTGACATGATCCGGTATGGATATATACAATCACAAAAGTTGAACAGGGACCCCACAAAGAGATCAGAGCTACCTTTGTCCCCTTGTGCATTCACACCTATGTCAAGGTGTTGGATTTGGAACTAATGATAGAGATATTACTATCATAGGGACACTATAAAGATTTACCTAGCAGTGGGTGCCTCAGAGCTAAGTATTCTGTAGTAGCTAGAAGATGCCAGATGCTAGAATCGCAGTGCATAGGACCTCCTCATGAGAAGTCTTAGGCACGTGGTCATACAACAAAAAGAAAACACATAACAATATGAAATCTTAGAGAGGTTCAGTTCTTTTATTATGAAGGGAGAGGTCATATGGTGCTTGAATTCCCAACTAGACACATTGAGGAGCACAACCAGATAGCTGATAAACCACCCATGAAAAGGCAGAATTTTTATCAGGGATTTCCTAGGCAACGATAAGGTGGTCCCTATGGAGGCAGAGCTAGAATAGGAGAAGAGGGATCTATGGGTGGTGGAAAATGTTTAGAGATCCTTCCACCAAAACCACTAGGTGTCCCACGATAGGGTCAAGGAGATGATGGAGAGGTCCGTGAAGAACTACAGGCTTTGGTTGTCTATGATCCCACATCACACGAGATAATTAGAGGTACAATCTATGTGTTTTATACTATTTATTTAGTATTATTATACATAAATTCCATCCTTTACATTGTCACTATACTCTTAGTGTGAGAGTTTGAGATCCCTATTTAGGTGCTAGCCCAACAGCTTCATCTTGTGGTTTCTACAAATAATCTTCTTTTGTATCTTTTATCTATCGGCAGTTCAAGATATCACTTGGTGGAGATAGGTTCATGTGGGACCTTTTGGTCATCCAGATGGAAACCTATGATGTCATCTTGGCTATTAATTGACTTTATATGATCTTAGCTCAAATTAACTATCACCATATACATGTTAGATGCCTATGCATTGATGGGATGAAATTCTTCTTTTTTGGAAAGAGTGATCTCATGGAAGGGAAAGTGGGTTCTACAAGCAGGAGGATAAAACCCATCACCCAGTAGTTTGAGAGTATATCCCTTGATAAATTGGTCTCTTTAAGAATCTCAATTACTTAAGTTATAAATGATTACATGGATGTATTACCTGAGGACGTTCTGTGACTACCTCTGAGGTGGAAGAAGGTGTTTCCATTGAATTGCATCTGGATACTACTTTGATAACTTTTTCAGCATATTGGATGTCCCTTACAAAGATATTGGAGATACAGTTTCAATTGGAGGAATTTTTAGAGAATGGATTCATCAGACCTAGTGTGTCTCCCTTGGTAGGTGTAGTGCTATTAGTCAAAATAGAGAATGGTATTTTGTGGATTTTTATTGATTATCATCACCTGTAATAGGACATTATAAAGAAAAGGTACCCCTTGTTGAGGATTAATAACCTCTTTGACCAGTTGCAAGGTGTGATATAGTTCTCAAAGATCAATCATAGGTTTGGATACAACCAATTGAGGGCTCACAAGGATGGTATTACAAATATGGAATTCTAATTTTACAGTGGACAATATGAGTTCCTAGTGATTCCCTTTTGTGTGATGAATTACCCCTCCATGTTTATAGCTTTGATGAACCAGGTATTCAAGCTGTACTTTGACCATTTGGTTTTTATCATCATCGATAACATACTCGTCTACTCTGAATCATAGGTGGAGCATGTAGATCAATTGATGATGGTCCTATACTTTCATTGAGTGCACCCAATTTATAAAAATCTATCGAAGATCCAATTCTAGAAACATGAGGTTCACTTTTGGGGACATGTCATTTCTGTGCATGGTTTAACCCTAGACCTAGAAAATGTTGATATAATTATTTCTTGGGATCCACCCAAGTGTACGTCATAGGTGTGTAGCTTTTTTGTCTTGAAGGGGTACTAGAGGAGGTTTTTGGCTAACTTATCTACAATGAGAGCCCCTTTGATCACCCTGATGCAGAAAGAAAATCCGTTCACATAATATAAGAAGTTTCAATGCACCTTTAAGGACCTGAGGCAAATTTTGAAGATTTATATAGTGTTGATACTACTAGAGGAATATGCGGAGTTTTTAGTTTTTTATGATGCCTCATGAGCTAGGATCAACTTCAAGTTGATGCAAAGAGAAGTAGTCACCACATACGGGTCATGGTAGTTGATATACTATGTGAATAACTATGAAAATCATGACCTAGAGCTAGTAGAGGTAGTCTTCACCTTGAGAATGTATATGCACTACCCTAAAGGGGAGAAATTTGTGGTTTAATCAGACCACCAGAGTCTCAGGTACTTATTCACATAGAGATTCATTAACCTAAGACAGTGACATTAGTTGGAGTTCCTGTAGGAAAATTACTTAGAGATAGTATATACCCTAGAGAGGGGAAAAATTGTACTAGATTCCCTAAGTAGGATTTCCCAATCTTTCATAGTGTTTGAGGCTTTGGAATAGCTGGCATCTTTGCAGATAGTCTTGGTAGATGATGAGGTTACAATGATTCTATAATTAATGGGGCTAACTCATCCACTTCTCAAGAATGTGAGAGAGTCCCAGCAGGGAGACATCGACTATAATGCCTTATGTGATTAGATATCAAAATGTGATTCACCAGATAGATATTCTAAAGAAGGAAAGGACATAATATTGTTACAGGTGAAAAAAGTAGTTCGATTTACATTGTGGGATGTGGTGATATGAGAGTTCCATAATTCTCCCCAAGATATACATCCTAGTGTGGGTAAGATGTACAAATACCTTTAGAAATAGTTATTATGGTCTGAAATGAGATGAAGTGTAGTTGAGTTCGTCTCTTGGTGCCTCAACTGTCAGTATGTGAAGACTGAGCACCAAGTTTTGACATTTTTATTGCAGCCCCTTGGGATCCCATAGTGGAAATGGGATATAATATCCAAAGACTTTTTCACAGGACTTCTACGCATAATGATGAACCCCAATGCCATCGAGGTAATAGTTGACCGAATCACAAAGTTGACACACTTATTTATTATCAGGGACTAGAGTTAAGTCAAGAGTTTTAGGAAGATGTACGTATAAGATATCGTTCTAATTTATGGGCTGTCCATGAAGACTGTCTCCGATCATAACATACGGTTTATGTCATGTTTTTGGAGAGGACTGTTGGAGAAATATGGGACAAAAATGAGAATGAGTACAACCTCTCACCCTAAGACCGATGGGTAGAATTATATCACTATCCAAGTGTTAAAGGATACATTGAGGGATTTAATGTTAGACTCTAGCTAGAGATGGTATTTTCACTTTACCTTGGTAGAATTTTCATACAACAATAGCTACCACTCTATTATTGGCATGACACCTTTTGAGGTCCTCTACGAGAGATCCTATAGGTCACCATTATGCTAGATAAATATTGAAGAGTCAAATCTCATGGGCCCCGAGATGGTGAAGGTGATGATGGAGAAAGTCCAATCCATCTGTGAGCCAATTAATATTACCCTGAGTAGATATAAATATTGTACATACTTCCATCCCAGGTCCTTAGAGTTTCATTAGGGAGACCAAATTCATCTGATAGTCTCCCCATGATGATGATTGAGGAGGTTTGGCTATGGAGGCAAGCTCTCCTTGAGGTTTATTGTGCTGTATGATATTTGAAAGAGGGTTGTATGGGTTTATTACCACCTCTCCCTACCCCCACTACTAGAGTGGTATGGAGGATGTCTTCCAAGTGTCACAGCTGAGGTGGTACATGTATGACCCCACAAATATTATTGACTGGGGTGAGTTGAACATTAGGGATAAATCCACCTTTGTGGAGCACCTATTGGAGATCGAGGATAGAAGACAGAGGACTCTTCATGGATAGATCATCTTCCTTGTTTTTATGCCATGGTATCACAAAAACTTGCAAGAGAGGTCTTAGGAATGAGAGAGAAAAGTACGATATTAGTATCATGAGTTGCTTGTTTAGTTTTTTTACTTTTTTATGATGAAAATATTAAAACAGGGAATTATTTAGAGACTTTATTTTTAACTTATAATTCTTCAGAATATTTTTTAAACATTTCCATGGATAATCACTGAGATGACATGGGATTATTTGGCCAGGTGTTCCTGAAATTAATTTTATAATTTTTTTAAATATATTTAATATCTAACATATGAAACTTATTAAATAAAACATGATAACTCTTAAAAGTTAAAATTAATGAGAAATATGATACTTTATTTGACTCTATAACATCATTTCTCCTTTAGGTTCGACATAAAATAGGTCAGCATGAGGCGTTTGGAAATCTCAATTGTTGGAGTTACATTAAATGAAATAAATAAAAAAATAAATAATTGTTCTATTTAAACACAACAGAAAATTATATAAGAATTATTCCATACTGAATTCTCTAGGGTTAGTCCCATAAAACCTTAGATAATTCTAGAGCTACCCTTCCTCCTTCATTGGAAAATCTCATCAAATGATGATGAAACACCAGATCAGATTTGATCAAGACACAACAAACCCAATAACTTCTCTCGATCATTATAATATGTGTTATTCATCAAAGAATGATCCATAATTCATATAGGTCTAGTTAAATAGTGATTTATACCTTTTGATTAATTTTAATGAACATATTCTCCCTCGTTTTTTGATCTATATCAATTATTGGCCGATTGCATGCACCGGAGTACAAAAATTTATTTTTTTTAAATTTGTTTAAAACCATGGATTCTTGTTCTTGATATTTGGACAAGAATTATTTCTTGATGTCATTTAAATCTTTTTTGGTGCTTTTCTCCCTTTTTTCTTTCTGATCTTCACTGGTTGGACCCCTTGGCCCTAGTGCAACTTTTTCAAGCGGTACCGAGCTTGATCAGACCCCCAGAACCATGTAAGATCATGAAATAAAGAAAAAATATATGAACTAAGACCAAAACTAGGATAATTATATAGAATTTATGTTTTTTTAGTGTTTTTAGATCAAGTAATTGATGGTGGATGGATTGGGTTCATGCAGAATGAATGGATAAACCCTGAATGTGAACGAAACCAATTTTCAGTGAGAGATTTCCAAAATCTGTGATCCACAACTAGATATATAATATTTGGGTGGATTTAAGGTGGGATCTATGGAGGAAAAAAACATATTCCATGCATTTTTCACAAATATAAAATTATGGAGAAAACTTGACTACACGCCATACAGTGGGATAAACACACGATGTGTATCCCCCTGAGCAGTGACATATAGTGTTCAGAAAACATAAGGATGGAATTAATTGTAATACATCCACATGCTGTGTACCCCTTTTCAGGTTGAATTACCTTTGAGTAGGATTACACGAGTGGGAACATGTATAAAGGTATATGGCTATGTACTCGAGTACATAGACATGGGTTCTAGTACATGAACACAAGGTCTAGTATATGAACACAACCAAATCCTGATTAGCTAGGACATTCCATGTAGTCCACTTACATGGAGTGTACTACTATATGGGTTAAGATTAATATTCTAGATTAGGATATGGCTACGTGTTGGAGTAGGACCATACACTATGTGGGTCAACACACATGTCATGTTACCCTTGGTTCCTATTTTGGAAACATTAATCATTGTTATCTTCTTCTTTTGAACTCAGATTTTGACCTATGAGTAGCCAATAATGAGTGTTTTTTCATGTAGTATTTGATTGTTCTATATTTTGTGGCTTATAATATATTATGTATAATGTTATAGGAATGATTATTGGTTAATAAATTCTCGATGATGGAAGGGATCGTGCATGATCACTAGAACCTTTCTGAGAGATAACCTCCAGTAGGGATGGGTATTGGAGTTCCTTGATGAACTTTTTGAGTGGTACCCTCCAGTATGGAAGGGTAGTGGATTTCCTTAATAACCTTTCTGAGAAGTACCCTCTAGAAGGGTTAGAGAGTGGAGTTACATGATGACCTATCGGAGTGGTACCCTCCAGCTTGGCTGGGCAGTGGAGTTCCCTAGTGACCTATAGAGAAGTACCATCCAACAGGGTTGGGAAGCGTAGTTCCTCAGAGGATATTAGAGTGGGACCTTAATTTAGTACTAGGGAATGGGTTCCCTACCTAGAGTTTTTGTCCCCTAGAATATGTGAAACAATGATGAGGAGTGGATGGACTTGGAAGGATACTTCTGGTAAAATGTGTGAGATACTGGGCACCATTGGTGGACTTTTGGAACCATTGACGGATCTTCCTCCTGGGTTGAGCTGTGTGATAGAGATCCACTTAATCTACTGTTTAAGACTATTTTTAATTAGAATATATATATATGTATATTCTTCTTAATTCACACCTCTGATTTGGTTACTCTCCTTATAGGAGAGTGAAAGACATGATGTGTATGCCATGTTCTTTATATGTTTAGATTATCATGGTTTGATTTTGTCCTCTCCCCTAATAAAGGTGGAATATAATCAATTGGTAGTTCGTATACTCACCGCGTTGATCCGGTTTTTCTTGGATGAGTTTACTTTCCCTCTTGGTTGAGTTGAGTTATTCTCTTTGATTGTATCTTGCACCTACTATCTTTTTACTCTTATTGTATCTTTTAATACCCCATTAATCTTTCATGGAATCTTATTAGATATGTATATACTCACTCATGCATGGGATTTTACCACATGTGTCGTATCTTATGCAGACAAAAGACAAGTCGACTGTGACTATAAAGGATCTTAGGGTTACTAGGTGCTTTGGACAATGTACTGTGGTCGCAGCATGTGATTGAGAAGCTCAGATCTCTCAGTAGTTTACTTTTACATTTTTTTTTTCAGTTTTGGGAATATTTATGGTTGAAAATATATTTCCCCCTTTACTTTTTCACTTTAAACTACCACACTTTTGTACTGTCTAGAGGCTCATGCACGCTTGGTTTACTTTATAGTAGTGTTTCATCTTTTACTCTTTCCCTCTGAACTTTTTCATTGAGATGGATGTGTGTGTGTTTATTGGTAATTTGTAAAATTACACATCAAGTAATTGTTTCCTTTAGTGTTGGTCTCCACCCCATAGCCTATGGAGGTGAGCTTGAAGTAGTTGCAGCTAGATCCCCGACCTTGGTCGGGTTGTGACAATACACGATAGTTCTAGGTAGAAACATAATAAGATTGTTTATATGCACATCCATACATTATATAATTTTTTTATATTATATAGATAATTTTGTAAGTGGTGTCAAGAAATTTTAGATTTGGAAACAAGTAATATTTTTTAGGAGGTTGTTACATCATACCTTTCTTGATGTATAGAGGGAATGATTGAATTATTGTTTTTTTTCCATTTATTGATTTTATTTATATGAAATGTTATGTATTTATATACATTATTCATATAATTAATTCTATATTATGTTGATTGTTATTTGTGGAGGGTGATTTTATCTATTTTGGATGAAAATTGTGTGGTGTTTGTGAGAGAAAAAGATTTCCATTCAGGATATAAAAAAATTAAGATATATGTCATTATATCTTAGTTGGAATGATTTTTATCTAATGTGAGCATAGAGTAGTGTCCAAGAGATTTTAGGGATTGTACTAATGTGTTCCTATATGGACAAAAGAGTTTACATGATAGGAAAGAGATTGATTTTATGATTGATATATATATATATATATAATGCATCTTATTTTTTTTGGAAGCATATCATATGGTCTGGAAATATTTTAGGATGTTATAGAATCAGATTGATTATTAGTTGTGGGGATGGTATGTTTGAAATAGTGAATTTCCATTGGAAGCATCATTATTGTTCATGAAGAAGGTAAATTAAAGTATAAGGTTTTGTATATATTATTGGTGGATGTATTAAGTGATGGAAAAGAATATCTATCCTCTTACTAGAATAAATGTTTTTTTATCAGTTAAAAAGAGATATTTGGTTTTATAATTTTTATTTATGATTTGGATATCAACGGATGAGGGTTAAGTATGAATAAATCCCTAAGATGAATTTTTATTGTTAGTACATGAATTTCAAATTTTCAGTAATTTTGTTTAGAGTTATGAATGAAACAACCCTATTTATGGGAAATACACATAGGTTATTAAATACTTATCTTGTTTATTTTTTAGTTATATCCATTTATATTATTTTCCTAACCCAAATATGAATGAGGATCATTAAAAAAAATATTAATATGGTGTTTGAGTTTTTTTAAGGAGATTTTTTTATATAAACAGTTTTCTATGTGTTAATTCTATAACCATGTCATACATTTTTTAGGTCATGTTATTTTAGATCATGGTGTGGTAACAGATCCAACAAATATGTATGTGGATATTATGTAGAATCCACCAAACAAATGTTTCTAAAGTGAGTATTTTTTAGGATTGGCTGGTTATTATAGAAGGTTTTTACTTGTATTTACTATGATTTCAACTACAATGTTATCTTTTAAAATAAAAGAGAATGATTTTTATTTCATTAAAGAGTGAAAAGTTTCTTTTTAATGTTTATAGGATTAGTTGATGTGTGATCTAGTTCTTTTTTTCCCGAAGAGGGTTTTGAACCCAATTTGTGTTGGTGCTGTATTTATTATCAATAAGGATAAAAGGAATTAAATAAAATTTCATGATATCAATACAATGATATTGAATTTATTAGAAGTATATTAGAGTTCCCCAGAATGTTGGGAAAAGGAAGGAGGTTCCCAAGTAATGAATTATTATGAGTGATTAATTGTGGTTATTAAATGAGGCTTGGATGAAAGGTGTTCTATTTAAATTGGTTTGTCAAAGATTTTTATATATCTTGTAAAATATGTTTGAAATGTTTAAGATACTCTAACGATTTATAATTTCATGAAGAATATCACATTTATAATTTTTGGTTGTGAGGTATTATTGTCATGCCAACCCTCAGTGTAATACCACCCAAGCATCCTGCTATCAAAGAAAACTAAATAATCTTAGAGGCATGGCAATAAGGATAACTGTGGAGAGGAATAGAGAGACGATTTTGGTTAGAAAATACAGGGAGAGAACCACAATGTGGGGTGGCATGATGGACCTGTAGGGTGGTATGACCCCAAGGGATTTGAATGGATGGGTATTCCATGTCTAGGTTGATAAAGAAGATTTCTTCGAAACTAAAATCTAATGTAGGATAATGATATATGGGCACTATTTATCATTCAAAATAATGGTTCATGCTAGATGAAACAATTCTATAGATTTCATCTTCACCATTTCATTTCAATTTCCTCAAGATCACAATATATAAGAATTCACATGTTATAGGATTATAAAACTAATAAAATTAATCTTGAAAGATCAACATGAGGAAATATTAGACACTATAGGTATTTGAAAAGAATATTTGAGTTCATAATGAGATAATTAGAAGTCCAAGATTGAACACAAGAAGATGAATATGACTAAAATAATTTTATGATGCTCACTAAAATAAAAACGAAATACCATTTTCACTTTATAATGATATGAAAATATATATGTTTCATGAGAAGAAAATAGTGGTGTTGAGTTATAAAAAGACCATGCATCCATAAGCACAATGAATCGGAATAATTTCAAGAATATCCATCACATGTTTGTAGAAATAAAATTTAAAATCCTTAAAAAATTTCTTTATGGAGAAATGAAATATTTATGTTCATAAGATTAAGTGACTTTGAATGAGTGACTTTGTGAGAGTGAAAGGGACTTCAGAAAAATAGGTCACTGATTTGTAAGAGTAAATGAGATTTTAGAATAGTTGACTATAATTTTATAATAGTTAAATGGAGTTTGAAAGAGTATCATATTTGTTCAAATGAGTACTTTTCCCATTCATAAGTGTAAATATGGACTTATTTAGAGTCAATAATTTGTGAGATTTAATGAATAATTATAAATGTGAGAATTATTATGCATGACTTTTGATGATGAATTTCATAATTATTTAGTTATGACTATTATTATAGTGAAATATAAGTAAAATAAAGGAAAGGACTGAGATTTAAATTGAGAAGTATACCACGATGTTTCCAAGTATCATGAGGAAATGAGATAAGAAGATACTAATACTATAAGAGGATTTGAGATTTAAAGATGGATAATGATTTTTGATTTTGAAATTTTGATATTTTTAGAATTTTTATAATTACAATAAATATGGAAACTCAATGTATAATATTCATAGAGTGAATATATAAAATGAATGAAAAGGATAAGGAAATAGGGGGGACCTAATGCTACAATAAGCATATATAATACTTATAACTCAAAGAAAAATTGTGATGGACCCTAACCTAAGTGTATTGAAGATTTTTCAAGTCAAAGAATGAAGGTGAACTGATGCTATGTGCCATTTGAATAATCAAATTATTGAATAGAGAGAAAGTCATAGATAGAGTTAGTGTATAATATAGAATATTTTACCAATTTAATTAATAATAATGTGATATAAGTTTCTATAATGGAATATTACTAATCAAATTTTGGAAAAAAATGAGTGAGTCTGCCTATAGTATTCAAATGTAGTAAAGTACTAATGATGTTTCATCTATCAAGAATGATTATTGTTATTGACGAATAATACTACTTACACTTTTCATAGGGGCCACATTATTATCATTTTTATATACTTTATATGGTACATGAAAACTCTAATAATATATAACCATTTTTAGTATAAAAATCTGTTCTTTTTTGTATATATTTGATTCTAGGATAACGTGTCCAAGGCTATACAATTTCCCATACTTATTTTGATATTAATAATGAAGTTGTTTTTTTATCAGTTAGTAAATATCATACACCAGGGAAAAAGTATTCTTAAAAATGGTAGACCTTATTAAAAGAAATTGGGATTATTTTTGTGTTGATTTTTTATTTATTTTCATATATGCCAACTAAAGGTAAATTAACGAAAGAGAGAAAATGTAACAATGATTCCATTCACTAAAAATGTTGAAAGGTGAAAAGGGATAATTTTTTTAATTGATCAAAATGTATGCCTATAATGATTCAACCACTCTTTATTTTGGTCACATACCATTCTGATCCTTTAAATTAGTATCAGAACATTAGGTTACACCTTTAATTGGATTCTCTATAATCTAAATGTTTAGTATTTGTTTGAGATTCAATTCCAATGGAAATGTTGAATAAAGTATTGTATGTGTTATATAAACTGATGATAAGATGTTTATCTATTTGAGGATTCCAAAGAATAGAAGGAATAAGGAGTTGAAAAGGATGAAGAAATCATCCAAACATACCTCTTATATAAATAGGAAGTCGAAATTTTTTCATATCCCTTGATTATATTAAATAAAATTTTGAAATGTAAAAGGAAGACCTGTTATATTAACCCTCTAATAAGGATATGGGAAACATTTTTACCTCATAAGTTCCAATACATTCAAGTGATTATGTGGAATGTGAAAATTACTTTCAAGAATATCCTCATGAATCCCAAGGATTACTAGGATCAACCATACATGTACAAAGTTACTATATGAATCAACTGATACATTAAAATTTATTCCTCATAATTTTTTCAAGGAAATATTCACTTATATTTTTGGGAATTATAAAATTATATAGTAAGAGATCACCCATCTTAGGAAATAATAAAATAAAATAGAGAAATATCTTAAAGAGAAAGTGCGGGTTTGTGTAAATATCTATAAAAAAGTTGGATAAAAATACTTAATGAATATTAATCTTAAAAAAAGGTTCCCAAAATTTGATAATGAATATGTCAACACCATAGATGAGAGAGAGGAATTCAAGAAAAATATTCGAGAAAATAACCATAAATTTAATGATGGAATTTCTATTAAAAATTACAAACTGGAGGTCAAGGAAAAGTTTATTAAAGAGATTGAACATATACTGTAAGAAAAGAGTAAATTTCAGGAAGATGATTTTATAAAGATTAATAGGGAAAGAAAAAATAAAATAAAAAGGAGTATTTTGAAAATAATGTTCTCAATATGAGATGTCTTAGCTTGAATTCAAACATAAAATTTATGGAAAATATCAACTCGAGTCTTCTCAACAATCATTAAGGAGGGTTATAGACACATAAAATTCCAAAGATATTTCTTAAATAAGAAATATATCTATTAGGGGTAAAAAACTATAAATATCATTTAATGAATGGTATAAAATATCCTTAGAAGGAAATATACCATCCATCCATGAATACAATGTTCATAATAAATCTATTTTTGTTCACAATGTAGGTGTAAAATTAGTATCAATAAAAATTTGGATGAAGAAAACTATTAAAAGGTACCAAAATCCATCCAGGGTGGTTAAAAACATGGGTGAAATTTGATATTCCCCAAAAAAATCATATTTAGTGAAAGAAAATTCAAAAAAAACAAGGGTTTAAATATAGACATATTGTAGTTCAATATAAGAAGATAAGGTTTGTTGGATAGTTTTGGTGTTGTAATAGGTTTGTGACAAAAGAATTGTATTTATGGAATAATATGTCAATCACGGGAAGAATTAAGAAGCCAACATTGAGAGGGATCAGATATGAAAATAATCAGAAGATACATATGAGTGGTAAAATTCTATTTTTTACAAATAGATTTTAAAAACTTAAGAATATCCATGGTACCTTCATTAAAGAGGTAATATTAAGAGGAATTTTTGTGTAAACCATCCATGAATGTATATAAAGAACATTAAAGAATTATACCACATAAGTATATGAGAATAAGTCATATTACTGTGGGAATGAATTAATAATAACACTAAAAAGAGTATTCATAATAACCTAGAAAAGAAAGATCTAAATTTATCTCTAGGGTATAAAAATTATAGGAAATATATTCAAACCATACCTATGAAGTTTAGTAGGAGTGATAAAACAAATAGAATAAGATACTTGTTTTGAGTAAGAATAATACATTCCATGAAATTTCGAAAGTAAGCCATGAAAAATTTTATTGAATGATGTAATCTAGAATAAAAAATAACATCAATTCAAGACAATAAAAAGAATATTGATTTGGTTGAAAAGTATTCTTAAGAATCCATGTAGAAATTATAGGAAAGTTGAGTATGTTTATAAATAATGTATAGATAAATATCCAAATTAACTAGAAAGGGTAAATAAAATGGAAAAATTATAGTTTGAGGTAAGTTATGAAGATAAATTATTGAATCTACATAAATAAGAATTCTAATTTTATGATTGGGGTAGCACACTCTCTCTAGTAACATGGATTAAGTGGTTACTTTGTTATAATAGAATAAATTACAAGGATCTACATCAAAAAGGACTAATCAGTTTAAGAGTCTTGAGAGAAGATACACATATATGAATTCTATATTAAATTGTAAAAGAAAAATAAAACATATTTTTTTTAAAATGTCTTATTCCTTTTAGAGAATCTTCAAATTTATTCATAATTTAATTATTAGTATGTTGGTGAAATGGAAAATAAGTTGGGAGAGCTCAAAATAAAAATAATGATACTAGTGAAATAGAAGCTATAATAATAAGCATACATATTATAGAAAATTTAATAGTTATTAAACATGACATATTATCAATATATTGAGCATGAAAAATATATATTTATAAAATAAAAATGAAAATAATCACATGGATAACAATAACTGAATTCATGGTGATGGAACACATAATGAAAAACATCTTGATATTACCATCAAGGACATAGATAAGACAACATTATTTTTATTAAGGTCACAACCTATACATCACACTTGCATTGGGTAGGTATACACAAAATGTGCAAACCTTTTTTCTCACGAGACTAACCAATGTATCATGTGTATATATCATACATAGCCCCACCTTAGATACTCTAAATCCAATTCCTTCACCATATGAAATATATGAATAACCAATATTCATTTATAAACATCTGTATCAAAATACCAATATATGAAACATCAATACTTTACCCCATACCCCATGTTAATAAAAGGGATAAAATGTTCATAGTCCATCCAGATAAAGATGTTCTATGGTTAAACAACACATATCTTGATATTTCCCAAGTAACCTCATCCATAATCATGGTTGAGAAATCAGTAGTAATATTTATAGAAATTGTAGATATATAGACTATCAACATATCCCTTTTTAATGGAATAATGTGGCTCATTAGATGAATATCAAGCCATATAAACATTCAAGATATACTGGAAGGTAAACTTATCAAATACAAAAAAACAAGGTAGTAAATAGGGGTACTAAAAAAGTGTTGGGTTATCACTAAAATATAGTAATGATTTTAAATGGTAGGATACCAAAAAAATAATTTGAAAATCATTCATTATTATTTATAAGAGAATCTAGATTATCCAAATCACATCCCTTGGAAGTTTCTAGCTAGGATTTAAGTCTTAGGCCAAATCATCTTGCACCAAGTGATGATTGAGTTGATACTCAACCAACCCTTTTTTTCCAAGTGATTTCACCAAGGAGATTCTATAACACTACTAGATTCACATTATAGTATCTAGAAAAATATGTAATATCCAAGAAATTGTACATGATTTTACATTAACAAAACATTAGGACACCACTACAGAAAACTTTTTAGTTTTATAATGTTTTTGGCAACTCTTGATTTCATAGGATATGGGGGGGGGGGGGGTTAATGATATAATCTCATAAATCACTTGAAATTCATACAAAATATGATAAAATTATACCCATATAAATGTATACACTGTAAAAAATAAATAATTAGTGAATACAAATATAATCTCAATTTATCTAAATTATGAATCAAAAACACTTACAATATTAGAAATTGTTTAGTCAAGACACCTTAAAGTTTTTTATTTCAAATGAAACATTAAATATCATGAACAATGAGAGGATCCTGATACAAAATATTGAAGGTCTAGTAGATGAACCATTCTAAATAAAACATGCTTTTCAATAAGAAATATGTTTTAATGGGTGAAAATTTGAAACAAGGAAACATTAATTTTTCTCTACTTAGTTGAATGCACTCTTCGATCCTTTATAAAAAATATATATCATAAAATTATATTTAATAACCCTGTTAATATCTATAACCATTTATAAAATTTCATTCAAAATTATACTACACATTTATATTAATTAGTTATTATCTATTTTCAATATCGGATGTTAGTAATCTTTATTGTTTTGAACTATTTTCATAATAGAAGTTTTTTAATTCATTATTCAATAAGGGTTCATAATTCTATGATTAATTAAGGTACTATAATAGATAAATTATACTGATTTATAAGGATCTTATATCATCACATTAGACCAACCCAAACATCTACATACCATAATTTGATGGGTGAGTATGGTTATGAAATTGTTCATTTTGAAATAAAAACATTATAATAAAAGTATAACTATATTATTTAGTTTTTTATGAATTTTAATAATATTTAATGTTTTTTTGATAAATAATGAAAATAAATATGCAAAATGAAAAAAACAATCCATCATGGAGGTAATAGTCCGCACAACGCACAATCGATGTTCTTTTTTATTTCTAAGTGGATTATAAGGAATAAATAACAGGGTTTCCATTAATATAATAAAAATTTAGTACAATAATTTTAATAAGGCCATTTTATGAATATGTTAAGGATTTTTTGGATGGGAAATAATAAGAAGAAAAAGATAAGGTTTAAGTAATATGCTCTTTGGGACCTTGAAATTTATCTTGAAAGTATGTTTGGAAATGAAGGGATTAAGAAAACTAATTGAGAATAAGGAATCATGAAATATAGATAGGATTCTAAGAGGATACAAATTGAATAGTTTTATCATTATACATGAAGTAATGGGTATGGCAGGAAGGGGTATACATGTCTCCTTTTATAAGTGAAGAAATATGATTTTTTTTAACACACATTATTTTTCAGTAATGAAATGTAACTATTCATGGTTAAATGGTTCGAAAATTAGGAAATAATGGATTTTGGGATGAGATAAGGTTTAAATATTATCTAACTCTCATTTTAACAAATTCTATAAACTTGTTTCAAGTTATTTACCATTATTTTTTTTATATTTTACCATTTTTGTTTCTACCTAGGTAACTAGTTTTTAACTATGTAATATATGTATTACTAAAAATATTAAATAACAATTAATACAAAATTTGGACATGACTAACCTAAATTTAATTTTTATTTAATTCAATTCAATTTTTAAATAATAGAATTTTTTTTTAAATTAAAATGTTTAATATATAAAATTTTTGTTTTATAGAAAATGTTGTTATTATAATTAAGTGTTATTATTAGTGTTTTGTATTGATTACCAATTAAATGAGTGATTATATATTTATATATTATTTTAATTTTTTTTTATTAAAGTCATTTTGAGAAGATATTAATTTATTTTATTAGATAAAAATTAATAAATATTAATAAATCAGTTCTGTGAAAATAATAGTTTAACTATTATCATTATCATTAACTATCATTTTAGTAATTATAATTTTATAACCAAAAATTAATTTGATCTTATTAAATAATATTATCATGTTAACCTTATATATTAATTCCATTTTGATAGGTTTAATTTTTATAAGTGATGAAAGTTGATTTTTGATATAAGCAAATAAAAATTATATTTAGGGAAAAATATTATTTATGTATCCAAAATATTAAAGATGGGTTTTGTAAATTCAATATAGTTTTTTAATATTATTTATATAAATTAAAAAATATATAACCTTTATATAAAAAAAGGTTTCATAAACAATTATCTTATAAAATTGAAGGTATTTGTTAAATTAGTATTTCTTCACTATTCACCTAGAATTACTTATTTTCAAAAAAAATCAGAAATTTACTCTAAGATAATTTTATTATGAGGAATTAAAAAATGAAATCATTTATATCAAATATTGTGAGACCCTATAACACCCTGAGGGAAAAGGGGTGAATTAGGGTGTCACATTCTTCTTTAAATGGGATAGATCTTTTCCCCATGTTCATAGGGTTCTATTGAACATGTCTGATAGAATCATGCAATTTTTAAACACTCATATGTAGAAATAAAAACAAAACACAAAAGTTTTAATTTGTTCACCACCAAGGGCTAGTACCAGGATCATATACCAATAGTGTGTCAGTCATACCTTAATTTACTAATATTCACTAGATATTTTGGATTACAAATGATCAGACATGGTTACTCTATGCCAGGACCATTATCTTTACGTCAATTTTAGGGATAAAACACCACCTCCCTCAGATCAATTCCATTGAATCTACCTTTCTCACTTCCTTGGGTGAGGTATCACCTAGTTAACGACTTGATGGTTGAATCAATATATTGGTAATTTAAGTCTTTTTCCCTAATTTACATGAGACTGTACTTTCACTGTAGTCTTGAATTGATTCACATTAACACATCATTCACTCAAAAAAGAAGTTCAAAAATACTATTCATGAATCTCACAACCTTTATGAAACTAAAAGAATTCATGGAAATCTAAACTATCATGAAAATCTCATCCTTAATCAAATTAAATTTTTTAAATGCATTATCTTCAATTAGATCTTAACCGTTCCTTTCAAAAATCTTGTGTTCATGAAGAGTTCTTGATTCAAAAAAAAATTACCTTCTCATAAGACCTTCATGAAATCAGAGTGATTATCCCTTTTTCCATTATATCTAAATGTCTTATATGATGATAATCCTCATATTGATAGACATTTCCTCCTTCATAAATATTTCAAGATCATCACACCTTTTTACAAACCTCTTCATTTATGTTCTTGAAGTACCTTTTCTTTGCAAAGATTTAGTGAAATATTTCCATTCACAAATATTATAATATTCACGTACCTAACAGTATTTCCATCACACCTCATCCATTATTCATGAAACCTCATTTGAAAACCTTCAAACCTTTGAAAAAATAGATTCTTCTTAATGATTTACATCTTTACAAAGATACACATCTTCATACAATCTGTTCATTTTCCGTATTTTAAAGAGTTAATCATGAAAATCCATCTTTCATTAAGCTCATACATTTAGATTAGTTTTGAGGTCCAAAAATTTGTAAAACACTCAGAAATGATTCCACCTTCAAAACTAAATCCACCAGAACCATAAGATCACTTGCATTACAAAATATCTGATCAACCCAGTGTGGATTGACCACAACCACAAAATAAAATCCTTTTCTAGATAAAAAAACCTTGGATCTAATAATCTCCCATTTGGTTTTATTGTTAATCTTAAAATAAATTAAATTAAGTATCATCCTCAAACAAAACAATTATAGGCATGAAATAAATCATCCATCACTATAAGTCTATGTGAGAAAAGATCGATGTAGAAAACAACAGTGGAGAAAGAGAATTAAATGACTCAAAAGACCACCAAATTTTCTTCCAAACCTAAAATTCATTGAATTTAATGATCCCCTTTAGGAATAAACCCGAAGAGACAATATTTGGGGCTTAGTATCCAAATAAACCCCTAGATTGAATCTCCCTCATTGAACTACATAAAATCAACAAGTATATTAAAACAGTTAACAAAAATGGGTAGAGGTGAAAAAACCGATAACATATTCATACAATGGAACATGGATAAACATCGAAGTTCAACTAATGTTTCTCAAACATTGGTGCTGCCAAAGGCTTTGTCAGGATATCATCCACTTGGTCATTAGTTCCTATATGATCCATTTTAATCACTCCTTGATCATATTTTTCTTTGATAAAGTTATATGTGGTCTCAATATGAATGGTACTAGAGTGTTAAATCAGACTCTTCGTGAGCTCGATCACACTCCTATTGTCACAGAATATCACAATTATCTATTTCACTGTATCACTAATATCAATAAGTTGATGCTTCATACATAATAGCTGAATGAATTCCTTTTTCAGAGAGATATACTCTATTTCAGAAAAACAAAGAGAAGTTATTTATTATTTCTTTCTCAAGAATCCCACACATTTGTTTCCAATGATGAATTCAACCCAATTTATAGAATTTTAATCCACCACATCACCATCTGAGTCAGTATAAGAAAATGATGATAATTCATCATCTCTTATAATTAAAAAGTATAAGACAAGGTTGAGAGTAACTTGAATATACCTTACGATTAATTTAAATACTAATAAATGACATTACTTCAGATTATATTGGTATTGAGACACTAAACATGTTTCAAAGATGATATATATCCATGTTGTAGTAAAAAATAATAGTCTTCCAATAATCAACCTGTATAAGGTGGGATCCAAATATTTCCCATGCTCATGATTTCTATGTTTTTTCCTAACCACAATTTGTGTCCACATAGGTTTTGAGTCATACAATTTGAATTTATTCCAAAGAAATCTGGCGTACTTTTCTTGAGAAATGAAGGTGCAGTCTTTCTTTTGAATCACTCCCGGCCCCAAAAAGTATGTGAGTCCAACAATCATGGACATTTAAAATTCTAATTTCATGTGATTATCAAATTATTTCATTGATCCATTACTTATTCCACCAAATATAATATCATCCACATACACAATCAACACAAATTGATCTCCTTGATATTTTTCACATATATATAATGATCAAAACCTCCCCTTTTGAATTTTATCTTTTTTAGATAAGATTCTATTCTAGAATACCAGGACTATGAGGCATGCTTTAGACTACACAAATAATTATTTGGTCTAAAAATATTTGTTTCATTATTTCTAATCATATATCCACCTAGTAGTTCAGTGTAAACATCTTATTCAAGAACAACATTTAAGAGTGTTGTTTTTACATCCATATAATAAATGTTGAAACATCTTTGAATCACTATGGATAGGAAGATCCTAATCTACTCTAGTTGAGTTACTAGAGAAAAAATTTCTTAAACATCAAAGACATCAATCTATGTATATCCTTTAAAAATTAAGAATGAGTTTTTTTATCAAATTCCCTAGAGAATCAAAATTTTTTGAATACTCGCTTTATTCCAATCACATTGTTATTTTATATTCTATTAACTAGATTCCATGTCTACTTTTTTTTCATTTTGATCCATTTCTTCATCCATGGAATTAACCAATAATTCAAAAATTACTGTTTATTCAAAAATATTTTTTTTCTATAATATATAAGAGGAAAACATATGCTTCATTCCTCCATATCTTTGTCTTTTTAGGTACAATAATGTAACTTCTCAACTTGGATTACCATCAAAATTGGAGTCCAGACCGGTAGGTCACATAACCTTAAGTGCATCTCCCCAAACACTAGAGGATACTGACTAGTAGTGAGGGCCTAGGGTGTGTACATTAGGAGAGTATTCCCTCGTAGATAAAACTCTCACAATTGTATAACAATAATAAAATGAAAAACAGTGTAAAAAATAATAAATAATTAATAATGAAGCGGAAGAAAAATAATAACAATTTAATAA
This sequence comes from Viscum album, assembly GCA_963277665.1. Lineage (NCBI taxonomy): Eukaryota > Viridiplantae > Streptophyta > Magnoliopsida > Santalales > Viscaceae > Viscum > Viscum album. Next base: position 1,681,319,608 of record OY728128.1, read on the forward strand.
ATGTATCAAATGCTAGTTTATAAAAAACATGATTTTGTGTCATAGTGATGATTAATAATTCAAAATAGTAAAAATATAAAATTATTTACAATTCAGAAAAAAATAAGAATCAAGAAAAGAAAATAAGTAAAAAGACCAATGGTGATCTCCTCGAGCATCATGATCATGTGCCTAGTCCTATTCTCCCTAGCTCCCTTGTATGTTTCACAATACAAGAAACCAATCAAAGGACCTACCAGAATATTGGACTCCATAGGTACCCCTATGCAACAGATTCCCGAGCAGGGTGTGAGACATAATCTCAGTAGGCCGACACCACCGACATCTAGACGAATCCATAAAATTCAATATAAATTAAGATTTTTTGCATTTAAAATAAATACAGAGTGATAACAAATTAATAATATAAAATTTTATCGAGTTCCTAAATGGACACCCATACCATACCACATACTTTTTCCTATGCCTAACATTTTAAAGGAGGTACATGTTCAAGCATAATATGTGCACCAATTGAAAAAGTAACTAGGAAACTCAAAAAGGTGCACTGCTAAGCTTGTGTTTAGGGTTGGGGTTTAATTCCCATGTCATCACATAACTATGATAATAAGAGAGAGAGAAAAGTAACAAGTTCATGCTCTAATATAAATAGAAGAAACAAGTATAACACAATAAATTAACCAATGAAATCAACCAATATTATTCAATTAGTCCATAAAATTCAGTAGTGGAGTCTCCTTCCCATCCAAGGCGATATATAAAGAATCCCAAGTATCACAATGGTAACATCTAATAATCTAATACCACCAATCCCATCCAAGGTTACCCTTATAGTGTCCTGAGTATCAATACAAGGCATGGTTACCCTGAGTCTATCTTAGGTATCTCCAAAGAGGACCGAGTGTCACCTAAGGCTTGTCGTAGCCATCTAGACAATGAGCCCATCCACAGTTTCTCCCATAGGGAATGAGTATCACTAAGAAGTATAAATAACCACCCAAGAAACCCTCTCCTAGAAAGACAAATGATCACCTTTGGAATAGTGTGGTACAACCAATCGAGTATCTGATTCCATCCATGAGTCCTTAATACAAGACCCATGTTCTCACCCGACCCGTATCAAGTGAAACAAGTCGCCAAAGCACATTGCAAGGAGAAAATCAATTATATTTCAAGGAAATTTAAATACATAACTAAATTCCAAAAATTTTCATCTCAATACTTTTTGATTTCCATTAACTATGTTAAGAAATCCATTCCCAACAACAAAGTAACATTTAATATAGAAATATGAAAAGAAACAAATGAGGGAAATCATGGTATGAAGTATAAGCTACGAGGCATAAACCTTATACAAACACATGTCATCAAATATGCCTCATAAATCCATGAGGTATTCTAGATATCCAAAAATAAACTTTAATCCATCATTATGGCATAAATAATTTATCAGAAAAGTAAACTCAAAGCACCAAAGGAGGATCACTAGGAAAGGATATAATTGAAACCACTAAATGTGTGCATAAGCATTAAAAATTGCATAAGAAATGTGATAAAATCCAAAAGGAACATGGAATCAACATGCCCCCCCAAATTCATTTTATTTAATTCAATTTAGATAAAACAAGCTAAAAAGTTTGTTCAAGCATGAAATTCAATTCAAGACATGACATTACATTTTTTAAAATAATGGTTAAGAAAAACCTCTCATGAATTCCAAAAGTTATGTCCAATTACATTTATACCATTTATTACAAGGCAAGAAATTAGTTATAAATAAACCATTTATTCAAGGAATTCCATTTGGTGCGATTCATCTAACTCAAGGTCATCTCACTCATTTTTCCTAAACATAGAAAATTGATTTATGGTAAAAGTGTCATAGGAGGGTATCATGTTCATTACCATTGAAGGGTGATACCCGCTTTCATAAGCCATTCTAACGATTCCAATTCCGTTAACCAAAACATTAGCACACCCATGAGGTGGAAAAACCATATACAAGGCTAAATAATCAAGTTAAATGAAATGATATTAGGAACTACTCAGTTACCCACTTGGGTAATTCTAAGTCTAAGTGGAAAAAACACCCACACGGTATCTTGGTTTCATTGAAACACCAATGAGACAAGGGTCACATCATTTAAAAGATAACTCAAGCCATTCCATTATAAGGTGCATCAGTTACATGAATATTTATAAAGAAAAAGGGGAAACTCATTTTATAACTTCAATAAAGGCCGAGTCTCATATTCCATATACCATACATAACATTAAGGCATAAAATAATAAATAAGGAAAAAATAAAATCCAATATAAATTTCTACTCACTAATTTTTATCTTGAAGGAATCAAACCTCCTTTGGAGGTGTTTTATTATAAAATTACAACATTTCTTATAAAAAAACCATTTAACACATTTAAGAATTTCATTAACTTCCTCAAAAGAAGCATTTAATCTAAAAACCATACTGCATTAATTAAAAACTAAAAATGGTGAGGTAATTAATTAATTAATACATTAATTAATTTAAAGGGAAAATGAATGGGACCCTACCTCGAGCATATTATAAAGACGAAAACATTGGCACTATAAGATTTGAGCTGTGATCACTCGATATTTCTTGACACTTAAACCCACAAACATTCCAAAATATATATATACCTATTAATTGAATGTATATATTCCTCGCTCCATTAGAAAATATATACAAGAAGATATATATATATATATATATATATATATATATACACCTCTGTATGTGAGTTCATGCCCTCAAAGATGATGAAACCCCACTACAACAAAAAATAGAAACTCAGAAACACTAATCAAGGTTCAACGAACCTAAATTAAAATTATAGTAAAAATTAATTTTTAATTCATCTGTTGGGAATTACTTTTTGAAAACCGAGCATCGAAACTTAATATCCAGATAGTTGACACTGAGATGTGTTTTATTTAATAAAATTAAATTAATAAAATTAAAATTTAAAATAGAAATAAATTAAATAAGGTTAAATGATAAAATATAGAAATTAAAGAGATGTTTTTATAATAATAAAAATAATAATAATAATAATAATATTTTATATTAGGTTTAAGAAAAAAACTCCAAAAAGGGGTGTCTCCCCTTACATCTCGACCAAAACCCATGGACGTGCAACCTCCCTCTGCATGACTTCCCTCTTCATGGAATCCATCCTCATGGCATCCTCCAGTGCAGAAACCACCGGTTTTCCATTAGATTCATCAAGGTAAGGCTGCATCTTCCTCTTCTCCCTCTTATTTGACAGATTTTTGGTCTCCCATCACCTTGTTGAATCATCTTAAACTACTATTTGGAGTAATCTATTTTTTTATTTCATTGATTTTAGGGGCGTGCGATGGATCTCTCGGGACCCCTTGTTCATATTCTATAAACCTACATCGAAGGCGAAGAGGTTCATATCACCTTAGATCGCCCATCCTAAATTTCATATAAGGTTTACATCATTCCTTTTTATCACTCAATTTATTTTTTTGGGATTTCATAATATTTGTGGTGTTGGTAATTTTATTTAAGTGGGTGGACCTTTCCGCAATCATTTCGGGTTGCCACTACTATCCGATGTAGGGTTTTACTTTCGTTGAGTTATTTTGCACCTGCTAATTTAGGATCATTAAGTGTTTTTGGGTCCCCAGTATTTTGTTTTAGGTTCATTGAACCTTGATGTAGTGTTTTTGAGTTCCTATTATTTGTTGTAGTGGGGTTTGATAATATTTGAGGGTGTTCACTTACATACGGAGGTATGTGTGTGGGTATGTATATTATTTATACATATTACCACATAGAGAAGGGAATATGTACATTTTATTAGCAGGTACATAAATATATATATATATATATATATATTGGAATGTATGTGGGTGAAAGTGTGTAACAGCTTCGAGTGGTCGCCACACAAAGCGTATAGTGCCAATGTGTTTGTCATCATCATTTTCTTGAGGTAGGGTCCCATTCCTTTTCCCTTTAATTTTAATAATGCATTAATTAATTACTTATTGCACTGTTGTTAGTTTTTTATTAATGTAGTATAGTTTTAATATTAAATTCTTCATTTGAAGAAATTAATGGAATGATTAAATGTGATAAATGATTTTTTGATAAGAAATGTTGTTGATTTAATAATAAAACCCCTCCAACGGAGGTGTTCTGCCTTCAAGATAAAAAATTGTGAGTAAAATTTTATACTATCCTACCTTGGTTGTTCTTTTATTCCTTGATGTTATAGTTTATATATGGCATATTAGATCTAGACTTCATTAAATTTATAAAATGAGTTACCCTCTTTTCATTATAAATTTTCATGTAACTGATACACCTTATATGGGTATAACTTGGGTTGTAATTTAAATGAATTGACCCTTATTGCATGGATGTTTCAATGAACCCAAGAAACCCAATGAGTTTTTGGTTCACATACACTTAGAATTACCCAAGTGGGTGATTGAGTTTTTGTTAAAACCCTTTCCTTGAACTTTACCTTTGGGACTTTTATGTGGCGTTTCCACCTCATGGGTGTGATAATATTTTGGTTAAGGGAATTAGAATGGTTATAATGAATTATGCAAGATGGTAGCATCTTTTAAGGGAAATGAAAATGATTCCTTCCTTTGACACTTATACCTTAATTAAATTTTCCATGTTTATGAAAAATGAGTGAGATGACCTCGACTAGGCTGACTTAAACCACATGGAATACCTTGAATAAATTGTTTAGAAATAATGAATTTCTTTCCTTGTATTAAATGGTTTAAATGAAATTGAACATGAATTTTGGAATGTATAAGAGGTTTTTCATAACCATTATTTTTATAAATGTAATGTGATGGATTTAATTGAATGTCATGCTTGAACATGCTTGTTGGATTTTTTTATTTAAATTTCATTAAATAAAATGTATTGTGGGGGTGGGGCATGTTGATTCCATTTTCCTTTTTTTATTGTATCTGATTACTTAGGCAAGTTATTAATGCTTATGGCCACATTTAGTAGTTTTAATTATATACTTACCTAGTGATTCTATTTTGGAGCTTTGAGTTTACTTTTTTTCTACATGCTTAATTCCATATTGATTGCCTAAAGTATATTTTTTGGATAACTTGAATAGCTCGTTGCTTTATGAATCTTATTGGATTAGATGCAATTGTTTAAGGATTATGACCCGTAGATTATACCTCATACCATGCTTGTTCTCATTTGTTTATTTTTTTGACTTTCTATATGAAACATGCCTTTGTTTTGGGTCTTAGATTACTTATCTTTTTCAATGGAAAGAACATAGTATTGAGATGAAATTTTTTATCATGTATTTATGTATTTACATTTCCTTGAAATATAATTGATGTTTTCCTTTCAATGTGCCCTGGAAACGTATTTCACTTGATGGAGATCGGGTGATAACATGTGTTCCATATTAAGGAAACATGGATGGACTTCCGTGATTGGGTGGTTATACCACATAATTTTGGGGATGATGATTTGTATTTCTAGGCAAGGGTTTCCCAGGAGGTTATATATACTCCTAAGTGATATCAATTACTTAGGGGAGAAACCGTAGATGAACCCAATACCTAGATGGATATTCTATTCCTTGAGGTGATACTCAATTCTCTAGTAAGATACCTGGGATGTACTCAGGGTCACCATGCCTCATAGAGATACTTGGGACACCATAAGGGTTTCCATGAACAATCATGGTGGTATTGGATTATCAGATGTTCCCATTATAGTACTTGGGATTCTTTATAGATTGTATTGTATGGGAATGAGACTCCACTACTAGATTTAAAGGATTGATTGAATTGTATTAATTGATTTATTTGGTTAATTTCTTATGTTGTACTTGTTGCTTCTATTTATATTAGAGAATGCACATGTGACTTTTTTCTCTCTCTTATTAGCACACTTATGTGATGCCATGAGAATTAGACCCCAAGCCTAAGAACAATCATAGAGCTACACTGTTTTTTGTTTCCTTGTTACTTTTGGGACCAGAACACATATTATGCTTGCATAGGAACCCCCTTTTTAATTACTATATTAGGCTGAAGTAGGTGGTAAGGTACAAGTGTCTGTTTAGGAACCCAAAAAGAATTTCTATTATTAATTGTTTTCACTATATATTTATTTTATATAGAGCACTTATTAATTTATATTTCATTGTCTATATTAGGCTAGAAACTGGTGGTTCTGACCAACTAAGATTATGTCTCACACCCTGCTCAGGTCACCATTTCATTGGGGTACCCAAGCAGTCCTATAAGCTTAAAGTTCCTTGAATTTATTTCTTATGTTGTACTACAGACAGGGCAGCTAGAGAGTACAAGACTAGGCTCGTGCTAATGATTCTCAAGGATATCACCTTTGGGATTTTTAGTTATTTTATTTTCTTAGGTACTATTTTGTTTTGAATCATAAACCATGTTGCATGTTTACTGTTTTTAGTTATGTATCATCACAATAAATTAACCATGTATTTTATAAATTGACATTGGTCACATTTATTAAATTGTTATTATTTTTATTCTACTTCTTTATAAATTATTTATTTCTATTTCCATTTTTGTTGTTTCATTATTACTAAACCACTATGTGACTTTGATCTATGAGGTAAAAGTATCCCCAAAAACACACACTAGGTCCTCGATTCTAGTCAGAAGCCTTTGAAGTTTGTGGAAATGTGCTTGAGATCATGTGACCCATCAGCCCTACTACCGGTTTGGATGGTAAGATGGGTCGGGATGTTACAAAGTGGTATAAGAGTTGTTTATTTTCCTTGTCTTACTATTTTGGGTTTGTAGAAAAGATACTAGGAATGTGTTGGTGCCTGGTTATAGCTATGTTGGGATTGATCACCCTACGTATGATGAAATGACCACGCAGTAAGGGCTGGGATTGCTGTACTTGTTGTTCAAGGATACAATTTATTTGGTTTCACCTTAGGTGTTTGGTGTACTTTATGCTAATTATGTATTTATGAGGATTATGGTATTTTTCACTTTTTTCATTAAATGACAAAAATCATTACACCCATCATATTAGAACACAGAAATTCACATTCCATGCCATGCAGTTGCATTATAGGATTCTTGATTATTTCGATTGTGTGCCTTGCATGTTACTCCTTTATCTTATTTTAATTAGCATACCTACTTGTTTATATGTTGTTCTTATATGTATCTAGATTGTATGATAATTTTTAGTTTCTTATAATGACTGGATTCTATTTATTTTAAATATGTAATCAATGGAATGAGAAATTGTTTTGAGTTCGATAAATGAGAGACAATTTTCAATTTTAAAGTGTATGGGAATTTCAGGAATTGGGAAGTGGAACAACTAAGAAACTAAAGCATTATATATGATCATGTTATAATTTTAAATGAATTGGATAAATTATTAAATACTCAACTGGACCAACTAGGTTAGTTGGAGGCATGTTTCTTATGAGATGAACCCTAAAGGGTGTGCTCAACTTTAATAGTTAAACAACTGCTATTGGGTTTCATGATAATGAACCTAGGTTGGCATATTTGGACCCTCATAGGTAACCTTATTTGTTAAAATTATTTTATTTTGATAAATTTACTAATTATGATGTGATTTCAATAAATTTTTAATGTTTTAAAAAAGAATTTCAATGAAAATTGTATATTTTTCTCTGAACTGATTGTGAAAATCATGTGCCAAGTGTTTTTGTAATAAAATGGGCACTTGATGTTTTGAAATAAATATTTTAAATGTTTAATTATTAAATAATAATATATTTTATTTAATGTGAAGGTACTAGAAATAGAACCTATATTGGTGTCCTCTGTTTAAGACCTCATGTAAGGGTAGTTGACTTTCTCTTGAGTTACCTTGGAACAAAAACAATAAAAAAATTTGTAGGTGATTTTATTTTTAGAAATGTCTTTAAATATTAAGATCTCGAGCTTATGATTTTTGGGGAAGGACCAAATGATAGGTTTGATGCTTGTTCTTTGTAAAGGGATATCCTGCAATAGGTAGCATCCTTATAGTTTCAGTGCCTTTGCTAAATGTGGTGATATTTCTTGATGTTTAGTGTCATTCAGGTGTCATTGTACATTATAGTACCCCTTTAATTTTAAATGAAACCCTTTTTCCGAAGGGGGTCATTGATTTCTTATCCTCTGATATGTTCTTGAGAATTGATTAATTCTTGGTTTCAGCTATTTAGACTTGCCTCATGCATGGTCGACTTCTTCTTAGTTCATTTGAACCCCTTCTTCTTTAACTATAATGGACAAATTTGTATCTCGTTGTCTAGATTTATAGTCATATGAGTTAATATGAAATAGGGATAAAACTCTTGTTTAGGCCATACAATACTTGAATTCAAAGGGATGATAAGCCTATGGTTATTATTTAGGATGTTTCATTTTTCTTATAAGCCATTGGGTAGTATACGTCGATATACACGGTACGAATGGAGTTTATAAATGTTGAAACAAACTAGTTGTGTTTGGTTAATCATTGAAACTTGTTTTGTTTAGTACATTCTTGGGTCATCTCCATAGTAGAGTAAATTTTGAGTTTAATGTAATAAAAAATATGTCCCAATGTCTGAGATGAATTCTATGAGACTCAGGTGTTTTGAAACACTAGTTGGAAAGATTTTGTCTTTCTTTAAATGCTTTGATGTTGGGATCGTGGCTCATACGAGCATCACGTGTGAATTTAAGTTGAATCTAACCAAGTGTGCTTGTAATAATTTGGGTTTTCTCTTTTTTTGATGATAAAGACACTCCAAAGGTGGGGAGAATCATGTATGTTCTGGTTGGGAGTGTCCTCCTGAGTAGAAGGAACCCAACCAAGGAGGTCCATTTGAAAATAGTTGGATTGACTGTATGCCTTTTAGGATTCCTAGTTTTAAATACATGTCAGGGATTTCTTTGTAGAACGACATAAATGAGGTTGTATATGTACAAAAACCTTAAGAAACACCATTAGTATTAGAGTACATTTTTGGTTAGGCTTAATCAATCATGTGTTGCCTTGAGTGGTTAAGTATTGTGATCAGTTAGTGATGGAGTGTCGATAGGTGAATTCAAGTTTCTTCTTTTATGTCAATCAGTTTTGGTTCAACTATTCTTCTTTCGAGTACTTAGGTATGTTTGTCTAGAAACTGTTTAAATCCTCTTATTGTATCTTAATTACCTACGAGGATGCCCCTATCTTGAAATCATCCAGGTACACTTAGAGAGTGTCGATCCCACTCTATGAAAATGTTTTTAATATATTGGTCTTATTGAATTGGTTCTTTTGATGTTTCACAAAAAATGTGTAGTTCTGATCAAGGTTTGGTTTTTTGAGTGACACCAGGGTTCATGTGTAGTAATTCCTAGGACGAACTCTTGAACACCAAACATTTTCCATGACCTAAATGCCAAGAGGATTCCATTGGAGGCTATGTTAATGATCTGATGTGGGCGTCTGGGCTTTGTACCAACTTACCCCTTATAAACCTGGAATGTGGTTCATCTTGGTTAGTTCCTTGGAACTAGTTGTTTCAATTATGAGGCTATATTAGACTTGTAGTTGGCCTTATATGAGATTTTTAAAAAGAGTGTAATGATTCTAGTGGTTTAGATCGAGTTACACCCTTTTTCATACTGAGGCATGACATTTTTAAAATGTTCAGGTGACAGTTTAACCTGGAAATGTCATAAAAGGTCAATGATGGAATTAGATAAATGTGTTCATTGTAAATGATATATTCCATATAAGAAAGAATTTTGGTTCTATTTTTAATACCTCAACCATCTAAGTCGAGCATTGTGATATAGTCAGCCACATGTGTCTTGAGTTGTATCCTCATGTTCCATGATAACAATTGATGTAGAACCGACCACTTGATCATCTCAGTAACACACCAAGAGCATAGTTAAAATGATTAGGGGTGTTATTTTAAGGAAACTTAGATGGTGGAGGTGTCGCAGCTTAGAGTTCGCCCCTTCTAATGATAAGACCCATGATGGGGAGTACCACCACATAGTTGTTTCAAGAGATGATGACATGGCCTTGTTTCTAGAAAATTGATATTAGGTAAGAACTATTTTTATGTTTCAATTAGAAAATAAGAATTGAATCAGATCTCAATGGATTAATTTATGCTTTCTTAATCAATTCTTGAAGGTGTGTTGGGAGTTTGTAGATACTACACTACAGTTTCCGTGGGACTTCATGAACCTTGTAGGTTTTGTGATGTTATTGTTGTCCCCAAAGGCTTCTTGGGGATGAGAAGTTCTATGGAGGGGGGAATTTTACTTCAGTAGTGGTTGATGGAATATGAACAAGGGGGTCCCAAGGGAGCCTTCTCACATAATAAAATTTAAGAAATAGAAAAAATTGAATTAATCAAAACCCTAGGTTTGTCTGAGTCAATAAGGTGATGGGAGACAAAAAATTTGTCAAACAAGAGGGAGAAGTGGGAGAGGGAGCCTTACCTCAACAAATTTAATGAAAAAAAAATGGTCACCACACTCGAGGAGCCCACGAGGAGGGAGGATATGAGGAGGGAAGTCATGTGGAGGGAGGTTGTGCGTCTAGGGATTCGACCAAGGGGTAAGGGGAGACACCCCCTTTTAGGGGTTGTTTCTTAAACCCAACATAAAATAATAATAATAATATAAATAAATATAAACATTAACATAAACAAAATAATAATAATAATATAGTTATTATTATAAAAAATTTCTGTATTTTCTATTTTTTTCATTTATCCTTATTTAATTTACTTTTATTTTGAATTTTAATTTAATTAATTTAATTCTATAAAATAAAACACATCACAATGTTAATTCTCAGAAAATTAAGTTCCAATGATCATTTTTAAAAACAGAATACCCAAAAAATGAAAATAATTTAATTTAACCATGATTTTTTTTCATCAGGTTCAAAACATGGGACGTTACAGGTCTAACCCCCAATGATATTGTATTAATAAACCTATTATCTTTAATTTATCATGTAAGGTTCCAATAGAGTTTCTTCAGAAATATTTTCCACATATGATTCTACTTCTAAATCATCACCGTTTTGAGATCCCTGAATGTTGGACAATCCTAACACAATTTTCATATTTGAATCTGTCCCTTTTCTACTTTATTCTTGACCTTCAACCATATAAACATATGAACTCCTTGATTTATTTATAGTTTTATCCTCAATTATATTGAAATAATTTCTCTCCACAATCTTTATAAGATTATTAATATAGAATTTATAGGATTTACTCTTCATTGAGTATCCAAGGAATATTCCATCATCTATAACACCACCATTATTTCCTTGATTTCCTTCTTTATTTCAGATGAATCATTCACTTAAAAAAACCAAAAATTGTTTAGTGATTGATTCCTTCCATGACATATCTTATATAATGTCTTATCTTCTCTTGGACATAGCCTTGTTTGATTTTGAGTTTACACCATAACTTGAATATCCTCTTTCCAGTAATTATGAGAAACGCAATTAAAAATTAGCATTATTTTGGCCATATTATTCACTTACCAATTTTTGAATTCAATAAACCCATTTTTTTGAAGTTTTCTCACCGATGTAACCTCATTATTGATCCCATGTTTTTTGAGTTAATTTTCAAATTCAATGTATGTGTATTCTGTTCCATTGTCAGGTCATAATATCTTTATTGTGTGGCCAATTTCATTCTCAACTCTTTGGAGATATATCTTCATGCAGTCAATCACTTCCCATTTAAATTTCATAAAAATATCACATTAAATTATACTATATTCATCAATAAAAAGAATTAAGTACGACTATCTATATAATCCAACCATATTCATTGGACCACATACATTTATGTGGAATAGATCAAGATGATTTAATGCCATTTAGTTACTTAGAAAATAAGAATTCTAGACTATATTTCCTCACATGCAATCATTACATATCTTTTCATGGTCAAAATTGAGATTGGGAATTTATACAACAACCTTTATATTGGATATGTTTTCCATGCTCTGTTGATTAATATGACCTGACCTCTAGTTCCAAATTTTTTTTCCTCTTCAATTATAAATAAATATTTATTTTACTATATACCGACTATAAATTGTTATTTTTCCTCCATAATGTTTTTGAGGGACTTTCCCCTCTTTCCTTTGATAGTGAACCCTTTCTGATTAAATGTAACTACCAGTCCTGAGTCAAAGAGTTGACTCAAACTCATGATATTTTTATGCAATCCATCCATGTATAACACTTTTATTTTTTTATCTCATCATTTTATAATTCTATATTTCCAATTCCTTTGATCTTTAGGGAACCATAGTTTCCAAATATCACCATTCCATCAACCATTTCCTTACAATTTTTTTAAAAATCATTTCCTATCTTGTGGGATGGTAATCCACTATCAAGAATCTAAGTTATACCATTCTTTGTAGATTTGAGAGAGATATCTACTTGGTTGTATTTCTTAGTATTATTCTTTTACTTCCATGAGATACTTGATTGAGTAGATGCATAATATGGCCTCTATAAGATATTTTAAATATGAATTGTAAAATCATAATCATATTCTTATTCAAGAGGAGAATAATTATTTTTGGAGATTAATTATGCTTAGTTGAGCAGTATTGACTTGTCTCAGAGTTTTGTAGTTATTTTTTCCAACTTTTATATATCTATAATGAATATATTTATGGAAAAAAGTAGGAAAAATGAAAAAAATTACATAAAAATTATTTCTCATACCTAATGAAGGATATAGTCTCATTCTCCTTTTTGACTGCGAGGTGATTCCCCATCTAGATAGTTCCTTTCCAATTCACAGTAAGACATATTATGGCCCAAAAGCCACAAAATTTACATTTAATAAGAGGAAATATCTTATCACTTCAATTACTACACATGACCTCTTTTTTTAAGGGTATTTGATTGGATATCATATCTATATATTTAAGGATAATTTTTTTCTGTCTTCTCTATTTGGTTGAAAGTTGTATCTATTAGGACATCATGTGCCTTTTCGATATGTTCAACTTTCTTCTTTCCTTTGTTTTGGATCATATTTTTTCTGTCCATTGATGTTTTTGTATCACGTCTAATTCCACTCATGCCCATAAATTTTGATCTTTGATCATTTAAGTATTTCTCTACTCCTTTAGAACCACATTTAAATCTTTTCAAAAGATTTGAATCTTAAAACCTTAAAAACTATACTTTATTTTATGTTTTCATCAATTTTGATTCAGTATTGAATTTACTCCTTAAAGAATTGGATTATTCTTCATATACTTAAACTACGATATCCTTTTCCTCAAATCTTGATATAAGGTCATTAATAAATTTTTCTAAAACTTTAATCCTTAGTTTAAAATCCAAAACCTCTTTCTATATTTCAACAGTTTATAAATGTTCTTCTGCATCTTCTTGCAGTTGTTCAATATCTACTTCATGCTTGTCTACATACTCTATTGACTATTTAAAAAAGATGAACTCTTTATACTTTTCTTTCTTTTCATTTCAATCTTGTCAATATAACCCACAAGTACCACCTTGAGATTTTCAACACTATCTAATTGATTGTATTCCTTATTCATAGATTATATTTTCATTAATGTAATTAAAAAAACTATATTCATTTACATCTGGTTCCATTTTTAGATCATCAAACTGGTATTTAAAAACTTAAAGTTTGTCCTTATTCACTTTGTGATTACCTTTATATATATTTTCCAGTTTCTCCAACATAAACTTGGATATAACATCACCTTCAAATAGATTTGATTAGATCGTGCTTTAGTAAGAGCATTTTGATCTTCGGTATCAATATTAAGAATTTTTCATATATTATTTAGTCATAAAAAAAGATTCTCACATTGCTGACCTAAATACTTTGAGTTGTGGAAAATATAAATTCCATCCTAAGAGATCGTAGATGAGATCTCTTTCTATTCTTCCAAATATGGAAGTTACTTCTATTGAAAAGGGTAACTACCCAAACATTCACTTAATTATCAATGAAAATAACAAAAGATGACATATTTAACACCTATAACATGTAGGATATGATACCACTTGTGAGACTATAGAACACCATGAGAGGGTAGGGGTGAACATGGGTGTACATTTTTTTTATATGAGATGGATCTGGTCCCCATATTAGTAGGAACTTGTTAAACCTTTCTAATGAAAGTGTTCAATTTCCAAACAGTCATATACAAAAATAGAAACACAACACACCAATTTAACTTGGTTCACCACTGATATATAGTCCAAGGAGAATACACAGACAATGTGTTGGATGAACCCAAATCCACTAATCTACACTTGATATTGTATACTAAAAATGATCAGACATGGTCACTCCATTCCAAGACCACTGGATTTATAATAATTATAGGGATATAACACCGCGTACCTTGGATCACTTTCTTTTAATCCCCCTTGCTCACTGCCTTGGGTGAATCCTTACTCAGTTTATCGACATAATGGTTTCATCAAAAGATTTGGCATATAAATCATTATCCCAAATTAGAACGAGGCACTTCTTTCACCATATTTCATAATTGATGAACTTGAATGAAATTTTTACTAAAAAAATATGTTCAGAACTACTATTCACAAATATCCCAGCCTAATCAAAACTCTAGACCTTTATAGAACTTTAAACTATCATAAAACACTCAACCTCCATGAAACACCCTTTTTCTAAAATTTCTTAGCATCAATTTGTTCTTAAACATTATTTTTGAAAATATTATATTCAAAATAGTTCTTGAATCCTGAAATAATTTCCATATCATTAGAGCTTCATGAAATCATAGTGATTCAACCTTTATCCAAACTTTCTTTATGTCTCATATAATGAGAGGCCTCTGATTTGTTGACATTTCGTTCTTTACAAATATTTCAAGATCACCATAGACTTTTTGTGAACCTCTTAATTTATGTTTATAGATCTATTTTTATTTGTAATGTTTTAGTAAAATATTTCCATTCATGAAGCTTATCTTAGTTTCATATTTACTATCTTTCCATCGTTCATCAGCTATTATTTATGAAACATCATTTTCAAACCTTAAAGCCTTTATAAAAATAGATTCCTTCAAGAAGATCCAAATCTTCATTAAGAACCACATATTCATGAAATCTATTACTTATATAAATTTTAAATAGTTAGTCATTAAAATCCATCTTTCCCAAAGATCATCCATTTTCCATATTTTGAGATCCAATTTTTTTTTAAACACTAAGAAAGGAAACGACATTCAATGCTGAAGCCACCTGCACCCTAAGATCACTTGTCTTGTAAACTCCTTGATCAAATCACTATGGATTGAAAACAAACAAAAAATTTAATATATTTCCAACTATTAATTTCCTTGGTTCCAAAAAATATAAATTATAGTATTTATAAATTTATCATATAAATATGAATAAATGATATTTCTATTTTAGTAGAATGTGAATTGTGTGATAATTTTCATTCTATAGTGTTTTACTTGTATAGTTGTGTCTCAAGTATTACAAGATGTTTTCAAAAGATAACTACCTTGGATCTCATGATGTGTTGTGTGATTGGTACAAGAAATATCAACACAAATTAATTTAATGTTTAACAATCACACCATATTAATAAGAAATCCAAAATAATATTAATAATTCACTAATAAATAAATGTGTCTTGGAGGATTAGGTTAAAAATAAGACTACACAAAAATAAATAATAAAATAATTCATTATTCCTAATGTGAATGCAGATTTGAGAAATAAAAGAGCATGCATTAAGGGTACACTTAGAATAAGAGCAGAAGATAATAGAGTATCATGGTTTAAAAAATATTCTCATATGTATTTCTCGCTTTATGGAACCAATGGAGATCCAAATTATTCAAAAAAAAAATTAATGTATTTGTGTGATTAATATGTAATAAATTAGAGGGGAATATTAATATTTAGGGAAGAACTCGTAATGACATGAAAGATGTCCATAACTTGGTAGCAGTTTTGAAGAACTATCTTGGTCCAATTCCGACATTTAATGTCATGAAGTGAAATTAATGATGTTAAACCTTAATAGAGAAGCTGATTTTGTGTCTCCTTGAGGGGAAACAAGTGGAGAAGGACTAATATGTTTCTTAAAGTTAATAATTTATATAAATATGAATTTTGGAAGATTATTGACAATATATCATAAAAAAGGTGTGTATTTTTTAACTACCATTCTTGTTTTCTCAAGAATTAATTTTGTTTTTAAGAAGGATAAGTTTTTTAATTAATAATAAGTAAATTATAATTTTTCTAAGATCTTAGGATTGAATTCAAAAAACACATATGGTTATGTAGAGATCAATGATATAACATTTATTTATTAGATTATAATAGAATAGTTATTATAAAGTAGGTGGAGTAATATCAGTTGTAAGGCCCCAAGGTGGAAATGTGGAGAGACCAGATTTTGAATAATATTGTTTTATATGGTTAGACTAAGGATTAAGAACATCAAGTTCTTTTCAATGGGATTTTATTTGATCCTCAAATTATTCTATAATTAATTTTTCATGAGTTCCATAGTTCATATTTTATGGTACATATAGGTGTTGAAAATAAGTATAATGATTTGAAGAGGTAGATTTTGTTTCCTAGGATAAAGGGAGTTGTAGTTTAGTTTGTTTCCTAATATATTTTGATCCATCATGTGAAATATAAACATCATGTTTTTATGGGATTGTTTCATAATCATTTTAATCACTTTAAAATATAAAAATCATTGGTAAAAAGGATGTATTGTGGAAATTTTAATGGGTAAAATAAACAAAAGAAATGGTAATTTTCTCATATAAAATATTTTTAAATTTCTAGGATATCACTAGAATTATATTAGATCTTATCACTTTTGAGCTTCTTTTTCACTGTGGAAAAAAATGACCTTTTTAATTCATTCTGGATATCAATAATAGAAGTTTATAGTGAGAACATTATCTATAAATGTTGGGTAAGTTAGGTGATATCTCATATATAATCAATTGGTTGAATAAAATTTTGAATTTCTAGTGTTGATTCCATCTTGATATACTGTAGGGGAAGACTTTATACTAAAAATATATATATTATAAAAATAGATACATTTTATTCTTTAAGAATGGAAAATCCTATACCAAAATTCATTGAGTAATAGATCTATATCATCTTGGATGAGTCACAAACCACACTACCTTCTGCTATCATACCATACATACCTATACTGTTAATAATGAATTTCAAAATGTGAAGTGGGGGATACCATTTATCCTAGAAACATTTATTTGTAGAATTATTTGGTGTGGAAATAAAGAGGGAGGACCACATAAGATAGTCCCAAAAATATTTTTCTCATTATATAATAGGTGAGATTAAGTTTCCCTATAACATCTATCTCTAATACATTTTCTAATTTGAATTGAATAATTCACTTTTTTGGGTTGAGTGGGTACCATTACATGACCACAAAAACTATCCACCTCAAATAAAAATTACCAAATATTCAAACAAAAAACAATCCTATAATTGGAAATTCAAATTTTAAGAATTTTATCTAGATACAAATAGATCTATAAGTTATTGGGTTTCTAGGGATGAATCCTAAGGATGACAAGACCACATGTCTTGAACATTACACCTCATGGAACCTAATATAGAGATGCCCAAAGTCAATATTACTCATCATCATCCACCCATCACCACCAAGGAATCTGTTTTAAAAAACTCATCAAAAAACACACCACTACTAGCTCAATTGAAAGAAATCTTAAGACCATTGATGATCCACTAGAGCTTCACTAGAAGACTCCATAACCAAACATCGAGCCATCTAATTAAAAAAAAATCCTGTATAAAAGTAAAGACTAATAGATCAATAAATTAGAAATATAAACATTATCAAAACAACCACCATCGTTCCAACACATAATTATAACACATCCAATATCATGAACTCCCCATAAATTGGATATGACATACCAAAAAACACATAAAACCCTCACTATAGTATCCCGAGTCCCAGAAACACCCAGATTTAGAGCATCAAAAAAGGAAACCTATCCAAAAAAACCCAGAGTATAAAAACCAAATACTTTTAAAACACCATTATAGAAACATTATCAAGAGAAATAAAACCAAATATAATTCATTCCACCATAAAATATTGGAATATACCAATAAAAAATAAACTATTGGATATGATGATATCGATGCAGGTGTTGGGTCCATCGCCACACTCCACTATCATATTTTGAAACCACCATTAAACCTATTGTTATTGACAATGTATGGGTTAAAGTATGAAGGGTTATAAATAAGGGGTATTGATTTTGGAAAATGTGGGCAAATCCTATAATAACTTCATCTGTCCTTAACCCTCCTATAATAAAGAAAACATGATGAAAAAGTAAGAAAATACAGTAAAAAAATGAAAGTAGCTAAAGTACTAAATATTATTCCACCATTACAATCATATAATCCATGAATAAGTTTTAAACTACCAAAAATGGGGTTAAGTGAAGTGGTTCAGGTATAAATTTTAGTGATACATAATGATCTAAGCATATAATAGTGATAAATAATGATGAAAAACAATGAAAATCCAAGAAGGATAAGAAACCCTAAAACTATGAAATTAAAATATTACCTAAATAGATCTATCAATGAAAATGGGGGATAATAATTAGATGGTATAATGAGGAAGAGTGTATTGGGAGGGTTAATCATAAGGATATAGAAGGATAGGAAGCAATATAAACTCCTAGGGAGAATGATGCTCCTAGAGAGAAAATAGCCATATGAATACCCAAATTTTCCCTAAGACATCTAATAATCAAGATTTATGAAATTTATATAATTGAGGGAAAATTAATTAAAAAATTATAATTATATTAAAACCATATTTTCCAGTAGATATATTCAAGGAAAATGATGTTAAGGTAGTCTCTTAGAGAACTATAACTTTAATAGTTGTGGGAAAACCATCAATTGAGAATATTTTAAAAGGATAATAGATTATGATTAAAATATAACATCCTACCATATTTTATCCATGAATAAGACTCTATTATTATATACAAAAATCTAATGAATGAGTATTATAAATAGGGAGGTTAGTAGAATCTTAATTAGAGGGTAGAGACACCAAAACATCTGGATCTCGATATAAGTGATAATACATTCCTTATGAATATTCTATAACATGAAATTTATATTTTTCGGAGTAATTTTCACCATAGAAGGGGCACCATATCAATCCATTGGATAAGGAGAATGATAATATCTTCAAAACGTTTTGGGTTATCAATCACTGGAACAAAAATACATGATACCACTTTTGGGGGATTGAATATAGTCTCCCACCATTTGGAACACAATGTTGGGTCTAGAAGCTATAATCCAAAATAAGAAAATTTATGGGAACTATAAGTTATTTTCAAAACACAAACATTGAACATGGATATAAAAAATTCTTACTAACCAAGGCTCCCCTAGGAGACTAGTATACACACCTAGAAATACCTCACACTATAGACACCACAATGATTAACTATCATCTCATTATGGTTACCTATATTTCTCCTTGAAACATGTTATTATAAAAATTACAATGTACATTCAAGAATAAATAAACATGAAAAAAGAAAAATAATAAGCACAACATAATATAATTACAGGGTTTAGACTTAGTCCAACTCATTGAGAGAACATACCACATATTTCATTAAATAATAAACATGGGAGTTATAAGGGAACCTAAATTTTGGAACCATTCCAAGATAATGAAATAACCCTTCAAAAAGGACTCTAATTGAAACATCATTTTGTATCCAGTGATAATAAACCCTACACGGACTCCCTTCTAGATCATCTCTCGACCAACCCTTGGTTTTTACTAATGAAATAAATACGTCAACACCCTCTCTTTATAGAGGTTATTTATAAATGGATTCCATTAGTTCCAATTACACCCCCTTCTAAACATTGTGGTTGACTAATCACTTATTTAGAGAAACCACCAACTTCCCATTGATTGTATTGACTCTAAATTCACTTGTGGTGAGTAGTGAATGCTCTGAATTTTCATCAACATTTCCCACATTAACACGGAATATTTAGAGCCATATTCCAATAAAATCCACACCCTCAAGCTAGTTTTCGAATATGAATCATCTTTTAGATTAATATTTTATAACCCTACAAATAAATATGATTCTACTAATGAATCAATAAGGATACTCTTATACAAGAATAGTCTAACTATACACAACATCCATCTATAGAATCTTGAATGTTTGAAATTTTTCACTTCCTTTGGAAATTCCATATTACATCCTAAACTTAATACTATTTTACTCGGTTTAAAATTTTATATTGTTTCCACCACCACTAGTCTCTATCTAAAATTTCCTTTGGTGAAGATGAACTAATATAAAACATAATTTCACAATTCTTATTATATTTTTGTAAAATTCGAACAATTTAATAAGAAAATAATTCCCATATAAAAAACCAATAATCCCCTACTTGAGAACTATTTTTCATAGGTCAAGACTAACAATCTTGAACTTGAAGATCTTTCTCAAAAATTTCACAAAATTTAACTAGATAAATTTCTTATCAAATCTTACATTATTACTTCTATTTTTCTATTCATATAGTCCTCCTATATGACCATGAACTTCTAACCCCCACTAAGATAAAACTTCCCCAAAATTTCCAGACACTAACAAACCATTTCATAAATTACGAAATGTATTCAAATTATACCGGATGGATCAATATCTAAAATTATCGATGTCCCATAAACAATCCACCCTATATTCCATTCCCATAGAACTGCTCCTTCTACCCCCTATGTTCTCAAAACACATCTATCGAGATTCCATAAACCCAAAGAATTTGATATATCAAAATTCAACAATACCCTCAATACCAACGTCTATTTGAAACTACCTTTAGAAAATTTGTTATCATCAAACGTTCTAACTCTAAAAGAAAAACCATCGATACATTTTTTCACCTTTTCCTAGTGAAACCAAGTCATGCCCCGTTCCTTTTCTCCCACTGCATATCTCCATAGTTTTGAACCATCCATGAAACCTCCTCATTATAGAGGAAATTATATATCTCTAATTAAATTCTATTTGTTTCCTAAAAAATCAGAATATAAAAATTGTTTATATCAACTCCTTTGAAAATAAATATCCATGGGATTGGTGTTCATCCATTTTATAGCATCGATGTGGTTGTGATTAACTTATCCAGATACTTTATAGGTGATATAATGAACAAGCCATTAACTTACAGACTTGGAGTACCACTAAAATATATTTCCCCTATAAAAATAAAATAACATTGATCCAAAATATAATCCTCATGTTTAACTAGACCAAAATCCCATGGAATATCTATATGATTCTTGCCTTATCCTTGAAATCCTAGAATATATACCCCATAACAACACTTTTTGATGTTCCAGGTATATTCACATAAAGATTCTAGAAAATACACCAATATATATTTTGAAACTCCCAATTCTTAAAAACTCTTTACATAATAGATCTAGAATTCAAGCCTATCCTATATATTCCAGTATCTTCCTCACCTTTTTTCTTTATCTATAAGGGTTTCAAAACCTTTAAAATTATTATCAAGAAAAGAACACATGAGCTATCATTTTGAAAGTTAATTTATGGTAAAAAGTATAATAAACTTTCGAGAACAACCATAATTGAAAAAAATTATAATTAATCAATGCATATTATTATGAAAAAAGAATAATTTTTGATATCTCACATTTATGTGATTGAGATTCACATTCCACAACATCCCTATTAACAGAAGTCAATTTGTTTGATATGTCTTCTTATTTCAAAATCATATCTCGATAAAAACAAAAACTTTTACACCATTACACAAACATGGAGTTTCTATTGGTGAATCAAATTACACCTAAAAATCATTATCTAATTTTATTACATATTATTAGAATAACCATCCAAAATATCAAAATTATTTCACACACCATTCATTAATTTTGAAAGTAAATGAAACTCCCACCTTTACAATGATCAAGAGTGACCCTAATAGAAGATTCAAGAAATAAAAAATGACTCCCCTTCATGAATGTTATATAATGAAAATCATAGATCCAGAAAACAATGACATAATTAGGTTAGAGAAAAAAAAATAACCCCTCTTATAGATATAGGATTTTTAAAACTTCTAGAATTTTAACTTCAAGAGAAGGCCTCTTAGTCCAAAAAATATCCTTAAAACCCTTTCCACTATAATTATAGATATATAACTGTATTCCATATGATTTTCATTAACATATTCTAATAAATATTTAAATATTTTATAGAGATTGAAATATTACTTCCAATTCATGTGTTATTAATCATGAATATAATTTCCAAAATAATTACAAATGATTATTGTCCAGGATTTCAGTTTTACCAAAAACATGCTTCTGGAAGGATCCCATCATAAAAAATTCCAGATCATCCAAGACAAAAAACATCCTCCAAAATCTAAAGATTCCATATTTGAAGTCCATTCCAAAAATTACCCTCATGAAATGACACCATATGGAAACAATAAACTCCAATTAAATACAAACATTATAAAGGGACCATTAATGTCTTCTAGAAATTTCATTGAAAGACTTGGGTAAAATGATTCCATTAATCTCGGATCTAAATGCTCCATCGGGGTTTAAAATATTATATAATATTTAACCAACCTCAACACCACTTGACCATTGATATTCCAAAACCTAGTAAACCGTACATTGGGATCCACTAAACACTTCTAGCACAAATTCATTGATACTAATTTTCAGGGTGTCAGTAATAAGAACAACTTATTTCAATACTACTTATTGGTGTATCAACATCTATAATAAAAATATATGATACCACATGATGGGAATTGAATTGATCTATGTAATATATAGAACCTTATACTTGTTATGAAATAATAAATCCAAAATGAGATAAATTCTCATAATTTGAAGTTTTTTACTAAGCTAAATCATAGAATAAGGCCATTGGAATGTCTGAATCTCTATGGAATTCATGAATTCTTAGGGTCTTGAATTTTGAATACCTCACTCCTTATCCAACACACGAATCCTTCATCCTTTGGTTTAGGCTCCTTGAATTTCTTCTTCTGATAAGATATTTTAACAAAGACAATGAAATACAAGAATAAGCACCTAAGAAAAAGAAACAAAACAGGTACAACATATAAGAATTACTTATTTTGGACTTAATACTACTCCATTAGACAACACAACGAATATTTCATTATGTAATGACCATATAGGTTACAAGGAAACATATGTACTAGAAACACTACCTAGATTATAGAAAAACACTTTAGAAATACCTCCGATTTAAAGATCATTTTGCAAGAACTCTATGAGGAAATTCCTTCAAATGAATGGACAAAACTTTTATTTTTCTTCCAGATCATCTCTTTAACAACACTAACTATTTACCACCCAAAAAAGTGAGATAAAAAACCTCTCTTTATAGAGTTTATTTACCACTTCTAACTAATATACTAGTTTCACATCCTTTTGAAATTTATAGTAAAACCACCACTTTCTCAAAGAAACCTCTATCTTTTTATTAGACACATTGATTCAACCATTACATATAATGAATAGTTAAATCTCCAAATTCTCTAACACTTTTCCCAAATTTATGGCTCAGCTCTACATTCCTTGGATCATCTTCTGGTTTTTACTATGTATATGGTGGTGGTGGGAGTCATACGGAGTGTGGGACATCTTCCCGGGATGTCTTAAAGAAGGCGAAAATGACTCATGTGAAGGTTTTTGGTGTTTTTTTATGATGGTTATTGATTTGTGGTCCTACATTTCACTTTTTGAGGGTCTTGTAACTAGTTATTCTATAAGAGACTACTCTAGATGAGGTTCAGAGACATGATTCTTCACCTGGGCATCTCTATTTGGATTTAAAAGTTTGGGAGGGTATGGCTTTTATATCGGTACAAGGCCCATGCATTCATGCACAAAACAGCTATCCGAGCAGTGGTGAGAATGTTGAAGCTGGTGTTATTTATTTTCATGCTAGTTAGGGTCTCTTATTTGTAGTATTGAATGTGTTGTTTTGTCCTAGAACTTTTTAATGTGAATGCATGATTGTTTTTAGTCTTTGATTTCATGTTGGGTTCCCCCTAATCCCATAAAATGGGGTTTATACTAATACAAATTAATTTTCATTCATGTACACACTTTTAGAACTGAATTACTCCCTCTTTCACACTCTTATTAAAATTAATTATTCCACCTATAATTGTAGATTAACCTTCTATATCCCTTAATATTAATCTAAAATAGACTTTGAAACACTAAGGATACTTCCATAAAAATTTACTTTAATACTATATATCATCCATCACAAGAATCATGTTTATGATAACTTCAATACCAGCTTTAGAACTTCCATACCATATCCAAATTTTCCTCTTTCAGAACTTCCTCTAGAAGTGTATTTTTATTCCTTTAATGAAAAATAGATTTGGAATTTCCTTTTGTAAAGGTGAAATATTCTTCATCTTGGTTTTCCAAATTACATATTGGAAAAAATATCCAAAAAATATAAAATATTAACCATAAGATAGTTTTAACACCAAAACCCAATTTAAAGAGATCATGTGAATTTTGAAATAGGATTACCTATAAAAAAAATGATTAGGTTTATTATAAAGAAAGATAATATATGTTAGAGGTTTGTAGTGGTTATTCAAGAATTCATTGAGAAGGATATTAAAGTTTTATGAATTTTAGAAGTCTGTGAGAGGCATTGAGTATCCTAATAAGAAAGGAAGGAAACCCAACCAATTACTATTCTGAAATGACAGATATATAGTAGGCTGATTATTATGGGGCTGTCAAAATAGAATTTAAAATCCCCATTGAATATAAAGTTAGAGGTGACCACATTTTTTGGTCTTAATGATTTAAGACTAAAGACTCATATCTCTTCACTCATATTTTTATTGTTGCTTTCTTAAAATTTTGAATGCAATAGAGACATTAAAAGTGTTAAAAATATAAAATATAAACAAGGAAAAAGAAACAAAATTAAGGGTGAAAATATACGGTCTTATCTTAGATTATTTATTTACATCATTATCAAAATTTGTTTTAAAATAATGGAAATTTAGATTCATAAGGAATCATTGGTTGCCCCATATTTTTCTGTTTAAAGAATGATTACACAAGGAAAACGTTCCTACGTATATCCATCCCACAACCTTTAAAATGATTAATATTGAAAATTCCATCTACATAGACATATCAACATTTAAACACCCCATTCCACTCATATATGGTTATCCATCCATCTACAAAACTCCAACATATAATGAATAGGCCAATTGATGGTAGAGATTAGATATTTTATTTAATTAAGATCATTACCACAAATGGGAAGAGGATTAGATAACCAATGATCCACTTCTCCACTCACTCAATTCTACATTAATAATGAGAATAAAATGTCATAAAATTGATGTGAAAAGATTATTTACCCTATGTAGTCTCCCATGGAATCTAACCCTCAAGTTTATACTCCATAATATTAGAATTTATAGATCAAAATAGAGAATTTATAGAGAGATATGAAAGGATAAACACAATGAAGAAAATAAAAAAAATACTATTTATGTTAAAATGAAGTGAATTAAAATATAGAAAAATTACTAAGATAATATATAATAGGGGAAAAATTTATATAGTATCCTTGTTACCTTAAAATAGAGATTAAATTTATTCAATATAGTTATCAAGCCTTTCCTATTGTCTCCTTGATGATCTCCATGTGAAAAAATATTCCCCTGGATGATCACATGTGTTTTTCTTATAGGTTCAATTCCGAGTTTCTTTAATCATTTTCTATCATTATTTTTAGTTACCTTGATCATTCATCTCTTTATAAATATTATATCATCACTACACAATTAATATATTATGCATTTTATGTATCTAGTTATGCATTGTGTTTAGGGAAATATTCATATTCCCCTTGATCGCTATATGGATTCTATATGTGAAGCGTTTTTAATCAACCACTTCAATTCATCCGTCATCAATATTATTTGTTCTTATAAATACATCATGGATATTAATGATGATTATTATGGGATACTTTTCATAACGCTAAAATTTATATTGGAAAATAGTGACTTGTGGGATAGTTATGATATGTCGAAGTTGTAGAGTATAATTATGTAGTATGAATACATTATAAATTAATCACACATAGTGGTAGAAAATACAGTTTATCTTTAACTAGGACCTGATATTTCCATTTAATCATCCATGGGTATTTAATTAATCTAATATTGATATCATAGTTTGGGGTTTAATTACATGCAATTACTGTATTTTGTAATTGAATCTTTCAGAATTTTATCTTTCAGAGATTTTTATTCCTCAAAATTTACTTCTATTTTTTCTCATTCCAGTATATGAAATCAAAAAATATACTAGAGTTATGTTATAGAAGTTTTTACATACCTTTTCTACTTTTGGACATCCGATCTCTTGGAAAATGTTTTGGAAGCCACTGTGACACAGTGAAAATTTTAAGGGAGAACATCCTTTAAAGAACTCTTAAACATCTATTTCCCATGGAAACTCATTCTAACATAGCGCATGGCATAGAAATTTTATTCTTATATAGATTCGATTCACAACCAACTATTCCTATATAGCTCATTATTTTATAATTTATTCATATTTGAGCTACCCATAATTAACTTTAACCACACTTAGTAGTTGATTCTTCTTTTAATATCACATAGAGATATTTTAATCACATACAAGATTCCATAATTTCAATATAATGTCCTGTAACCATCTAAAAATTTATTTAATCTCCCATAAAACATAAAAAATCCAAAAAATTCAAATAAAAACTAGTGTATGAATTATCCAAAAATAATTCCAAAAATAAATAAAATTTTAAAGATTATGAATTTAATATATTTAAAATTTTATCCCAAATAATTTCTATAGATTAAAGATGGTGAAAATTTCCAAAACAATAATGAAAATATAGGGTAATATTGTGAATGAAAATCTAATAAAAAATCACATTTCCTTTAATTTTATCAATATCCTTTTCCAATTATCAATTCTTAATTTCCTAGAACCATATAAAACACTCATATGATAAATTTATTGATAGAGGAGGATCATAGAATAAGGGAACAAGGAAAAATATTTAGTTTATTCTCATACTTATCACAAATTAAATGATCCCATACAGAACTATGATAAAAAAATCCAATGTAAATTGATCTTACAAAACAATCATGGTGTCGACAAGGTAATAAAGGTTACATTCTCCCTCCTTGGTAAGAATGGTAATATTGTATAATTAACCTAGTTAAACTATTTATCTAATTAAAAATACCTTGAGAAATCCATGAAAACATTTCAGTGGAAGATAACATAACTTTGGGGACCTTAATGAGGAACAAATGTGGATTGGATGCAATTAAAAAACATTCAAAATCAAAGAAATATTCCAAAATAAAATAAAATAATTCTTTCTTCTAGTTTTTTATTTGATAATCCACTTCTTCATCCTGAAATTTAATGTTCCTAATATGGAAATTACTAGGAATGATAGGTGAAATTGGGTATATGAAAGGAAAAGAGAGCTTTGAGAATCCTAGACCTGACCCCAAATGTATGAATCTATTGGATGATATAAGAGGAAAAATAAAAATATTACTATTATAAGGGATGAAATTTTTTTTCTCCACAAACCACAGAAAGTTAAGATTTATTGAATGCTATTAGAAATTTATACCTCTCATTAAGAAATAAATTCATGTATTCTATAAAAAATAAATCAACAATACCTAGGAAACTATTTTTACCGTGAAATTATGCACTATACATTCTATAGTGATATTTATGAAAGTTATTTGGAAGGTATATTAAGAAATTATGAAGTGGATGGGGAAACAAGGTCTCCATAGTTGTGGAAATGAAGATTACTAAAGAAACCAAAACTATTGTGACCCAGTTTTCCTTTATAAGTATTTGAAAATTTTTAGCAAATATTTTCAAATCCATATTGTGATATGACATGAGATTCCAAGTCTCGATGATCCTGAAATTTATATTATAAAAATTTATAATATATAAACATAACGTATGCATAGTTTTTAATAAATAATTTAATAACTTTAGAACTAAGCCTCATATCAAAAATATTAGAGCCTAGTTGATTCCAGGATGCGTGGTTTAAATAATTTAGGGAATACAGTTGGTTTGATTAAAAAATTTGGATAACACCCTTGGTGGTGTTTTTAATCTAAATAAATAATTGAATTTATTTTTTTATTTGAAAAGACCAAATTTTAAATCCTCTATAGATACCCTTTTTGATGATAAATAGAGGGTTTGTTACATAAACCTCATGAGATATGAGACAAGGTTAATAGAGTTCATCATGGAAAAACCAGGATCAGACGACAAACAACAATAAGATCATAGTTGATGATAGACAATGAATGCAATAGATTTTCCTCATCAGTAGAAAACATATTCTTCACCATTGACTGATCCATAATCGAGGAAGGTATCATCAATTGTGATTTTCTCCATTGATTAAAATATTGATAATATAAATATAAATATATATATATAGATATACTTTTGATCTATTTTTTCTTATCCTTTACATGATCCTTATGATGAAATAAATTTTTTAGACCAATTTATATTCTTTTTATTTCATGATCTCACCCTGAATTCCCTTATTTTTAATTTTGGGACATTAACTCTTGCCAAACAATTTTTATCACACTTTATTATTGTTAATTTTCCTTATCGTTCTTCATGTTCTTAACCATTTTCCAAAGAGGTAATTGTTTCACATTGTTGGGTTGGGTTTAAGTGTGATCAAACCATCATATTCATGATGGTTGTACGAGAAATTATTAGTAAGGTGATTTAAGGATTAATTAGGTTTATTGTGAGATGTGGGTGATGTATCTATAGATCTAAGATCATAATTGAATGAAGGATTATGGGAGGCATGAACAATGTCGTTCAACTTTGTGTGAATGAGAAGTTTTTTATTTTAGGCCACTAGATGGAAATGATCAATGGCTGGAGGTGGTTTCTTCCAATTTAAGGTGGTCAACAAGCACAATTTGTAGTGGTAGATGTAGGTCTAGATAAACACGTGAATATTTTAGTTTTCTATGAAAAAAATCAACAAAAAGACATGTAGTCTGATGAAAACATGTTGTGTAGTACCGCTGACTATGGTGATAGGTTTTTGGGAAGATTTGGATCACACACTATGTCGTCATGCCCACACTCCTTGTGAGCTAACCATGTTGGATGACCCATATGATTTATTCACACAACTGTGATCTCATACAGGAGGACATTCCTTGTACCGTGGGAGTATGTGGGTGTGGGATGGTACCAGGACACAACTTGGTACATAGCTAGGTACACGACTAGATACACGACATAACCTAATAAACACTAGCACAACCAAGAGCACACACGTTGTCCCTGGATTACAGAGACATGTTGTGTGGACCCCTTATATACCATGTACGGTGACATGGTCTCTGATACATGTATATATAAGAACAAAACCAAGAAGCGGAGTGGGACCACATGTTCTATGGGTCCTATAAACACCATTTAGACCTTTGAAAAACTTCCTCCTTATATATATCATTCATCTGGGATCATATTTTGGCATGTGAGTAGCCTATCTTGAGTAGTTTTCCATGTAGAGTGTGATGGTATCCTTCATAGTAACTTTTTAGATATTATTTTCAGTATTCTAAGCATGATGATTCTTTAGGAGATTCTTGACAGTGGTGGTGATCAGGTGGGATCATCAAAGAGAGGCTAGGGATGGAAACCCCCATATCGTACCAGGGTGTAGGTCCCCCATTCTTCTTGCACTGGTTTGAATGGAACCCCTTGATTCACTAGGGTATAATTACTCTACCAATTGAGTGGAACTATAAGGCCCCAACCTTAAACCTAACTTATTCTTGATTTATTACAAGATTACACATTGAGGATCTTTTCAGGTTTAGAGTTTTAGAGAATTAGATCATGAAACTTGCATTACATTCCACATTTAAACAAAGTGGTACATAAAAGACAATATTCATTTTTTCCATCAATAGAAACATATTTAAAATAAAACATGGATTCTTTCTTGACACTTCCTTGACACTATCATCACATCATGCACCTTTCCCTTGACCTGTGAAAAACATTTCCAAATAAAACATGGTATGAGCATAAAAAGATCAGTAAGGGTTATAAAAATATGGAAAGAAAACATGAGTTCATATATACATAATAATGAAATCATACTTTACCCATAAAACATAGGCACTTTAACATACCTCATCAAATCATGAATAAATCATAGAAATCATAAGACAAAAAAGGTAACTTGAGGCATTCATAACATTCTTACTTAGGGAGTAACCCTCTTGGTTACGTTTGGAATACCCACCATAGTATATTCCCTAAATCTCTTCAGAGAAACCTTAATGTTTCACTCCTTCGCATTACCCAATGCATTGGAGAGCTATATCGGGCTCACCTACCCTTAGTTTATCACAGAACCACCCGTCTTCATAATAATGCCCAAGAACCTCAACATAATCGTATCACATAAAACATGCATAAAGGAAACATAACATTTCCACCTTTCAATCACAAGATATCAATACAAAACATTGATATAAAAACATTATGAAATACATTTTCAATACCAAAATAAATGAAATGTAAAATATGGTATTTATTTTTCTTTTAAAAAGAAGATATGGCATGTAGAGGAAGCCGAAACTCAAATAATGGTTACGGTGGCGGAGAAGTCGTTGTCGCCGCATACGTATGACAAAAACATTGCCTTTTGTCGTTTAGTAAACGCTTCGTATAAAAAATATTCCTTTTGAATAAACATAAAAGTCAAAGGTGTTTATACACCGTATGAAATAAAGTTGTGTATAAAACAAAATATGCCTCAATGAATGGAGATTGAGACGAAGTCCCATACAAAGACGATATCCTTGGATTAAGGATAAATCAATTAAATAATTATGTGTGACAAATGAATACACGAAATATATGTGGATATTAAGTGTAAAACAATCATATGTTATTCACACATATTCATATAATGACATATTCAAGGAGTACAAGTTTATCCCAAAGAATCAAATTTGGGTTAAGAAGTTCCCTTGCAAAAATTTGACAGCCTAACGCGTCACTACAAAATTCAGAAAATGAGTTGATGAGAGATAAAAAGGGTATATCATCACTTGGAAATAAAATTTAAATCACTAAGGATATATAAGAACATATCCCATCATAATGTTATGTGAATTAAAATACATAACAAAATAAGTCATTTAAAAATAGGAGGGTGAAAGGTTCCCTTACCGACATGGGTATCTTTCGAGACATGCACCCCGTGAAAGAAGGACAATAAAACATTGATGTAAATACTCATAAATGAAATTTTATTACACAATGAGTAAAATAATGGGCAGTACATACACCACTCAAAGGAAATTGTGGCAAATGTAGCATAAATTTCATGGGAATAAATGTGAGATGAAAAATCCCTTACGAAAACTCGGCAGCCTAACGACGCCACTTAAAACTTTCAAAAATGGATCGATGAGATCAAATAGGGTCTCTCATCATATTAAAATAATGTTTAAAGCAAGAGGAATATAAAAGAACATCCCCCAACATAACAAAGAGGAGCTTAAAAGAAGTGACATAAATGAGAGTACTTAAAAAGAAAGAGAGAGGTTAGATCTCTTACGAAAATTCGGCAGCCTAACGGTGCCACTCAAAACTTCCAAAATGGATTGATGAGAGAGAATAGGGCCTCTCATCATATGAACATAAAAATTATAGTAGTAGTAATATAAATGAATATCTCAATCACAATAAAGATGAGCTTAAAAGGAATGACATAAAAGAGTGTACTTAAAAAAAGAGAGGGGTAGGGTCCCTTACCTCAAGTCCAACTTGTCTTGTTCGTTTCTTTATATTCCTGAATAATAAACTTTGTTCAATTTATAATTTCTTAAGTACCTCCTATAAATATTATTATTCAGTTCATATCACATATTTCAATGTTATAATAATTGGTTAATAATATGAGTTCATATTAGACATTTTTGTCGATGTTTGGTAAATGAGGCAAAAATTGAACTTGTTGGAAAATAAGTTTCCACGTAGTTATAGGTACATCATATCCAGAATAGTATTTATGTTTTAGATATCATATATATCCAGTATATATTAATTTTATACTATTCCATATCATTTTGAGATAAAAATTAAAAGCACCGTTCATGGAGACGGAAGGCCGTACGTACGCATGAACACTACTTTCATTTTTTGTCATATTAATGGAATTAAAAAAAATGAGATATATATATATATATGTGTGTTATAATTCCAGAATTATATCCATAATTTAGATGTAATATATTACATATATATCCATTATATATATGTACTTATAATAGTACATAACATTTTGAGATAAGAAATGAAATGTACCGTTCATGGAGACGGTAAGCCGTACGTACGCATGAACGCTATTTCCATTTCTATTTCATATTTAATGGAATTAAAACATAATGATACATAATAGTATTTTAATTACAGTATGGTATCATATATAATATCATTAAATATATCCTTTATACGTACCACATATGGTATTAACGAATCAAATCACTTTGAGGGGGCGGTAGTCCGCACTTCCTTAAATGAAGATATTGCGTTTACCCATAATGGAAACCATTAAGGTATGCCATAAATGAAAAATACAGAAGCTTAAGTAAAACATAAACATATTATATATCATATATAAATATAGTTTCATCTGAATGTCCACCTTTGAAGGTGTTAGAATATTGTTGAACAATCATCGTTTCGTGAGACAGAAATTCTCCATCCACAGAAATGGTATGTTCTTTAACCATTAGATGTAGGTGTGTGTAAGTTTAGCTCGAATAATTCTTATAAAAACATCCTAGTATATTTATGATACTGGATTTTTAAAAAAATAAATGAATAAAAAGAGTTTAGGGGGTTGGAGAAGCAAAATAAAACAAAAGGACACAAGTGAAGACATTACCTTAAAATCGGGTAACTCCCTTTGGTTTGAGATCAAAGGATTCCTTGGGAAGAATTATGCCCAAATTGAGGCTTCATGGGGTTATAGAGGGATATGGAGAGACAAAATGGGCAGGGGTTGTCCGAGCCAAAGTCTTTGGAAGTGTGGGTAAGGAGGTAGAGGTGGGATCCTTTTATAAGAGGAGAGGAGGGACACTCTTGGAAAGTAAAGAAATGTTACTTTATTTTAGAATGAGTTTCGGATTTTAATGGACCCAAATTGATTTTTTTCGAGGATAAGGTGATAAGGGTTCTAAATCCACCCATAAAATAGGTTTTGGACATTTTTAGGTCTTATATTTTAAATTATCTTTCCATTTTATTTAAATCGTTAAATAATGAGGTCATCGCTGCATCATCATGATGTCATAAATAATTTAATTTATTTAATGTCTTAAAATTATAAAAAAACTACTATGACGTAGGAAATCTTTTTAGCTTTCCAATTATTATTTATAGTCAAACACCTGACTTGTATAACCCACTGTAAAAATTGTTTTAGTAAAACATTTCATGTTCGTGTCATTTTTACTTTAACATTAAATAAAAAGGTATTTATGTCATTTCTCAACCAAAGTGGCTCCATGGGGTCCCCAAGTTGACCCATGGATTTTTGTGGTCAGCCATGACACCTCCAATGATAGTAGGACATTTTTCTAGGTCATTTCATTTTATTACAACATTATTCTTACCTTAAACTACACTAATTACCTCTAATCGTGATTAAAAACTTAATAAGTTACTATTCACCAAAAAATTATTCTAATCCCATTGAACCACATTTTAATTTTTAATGAAAACCATGTTTGTTGGATCATTGAAATTCAAAACACAAAGGTGGCAAAATTTCATTTAAACGGAAAATCAGTTTTTATAAGTACCACTTAGTGGTTTCACTATTCATCAAAAATTGAAGTTTTCAGAAAATTACAAAAAATTCACCCTATGCTATATTTGATATTCCGAATTCAAAAATGATGCCTATTTTACAAAATTCAAAACATATAAGTTACATTAATTAATTTAATAATTAATTCCCGCTGTCAAAACAAATAGCGTGTTTTTATGAAACAAAATGTATCAAAAGATTGACACTAGTTTAAGTCTGATTTCAAAGTAAAATTAATTCCAACGAACACTATTGGATTAAATGGTAAAAATATATTCTAATCTCACTTTAAAACCAATTCAAAAGATAATCTAATCATATAAATAAATTATATTAAAAAGAGATTTTAAATTAAAATACAACATTTTTCACTATTCATTAAAAATTGAACTTTTTCGGAAAAATAACAAAAATTTACACAAAGTAAATTTTGATGTCCAGATTCTAAAGAAGAATTTTATTTTGTCAAATATAACACATAAAATTGTCAAAAAGTGGATTTAAAAGAGGTTCACCATCAAAAGGCGGTTAATCGTCCTTTAAAAAAATATTGGAATGTTTACGCTTAAAATTGGATTCATTCACATTTTTAATCCTATAACATTTATTCTAAAGAGTAAAAATATTTTACAAACATATATAATCATTTTTTAGTTAGTTTTGTTCATTCCCGCCATTACAACGGCTAGGCGTTAACTACCATTTAAAATAATGTTATTTTATTATTAGAGTGCAACGCAAGTTTCCCAAGAAACTCATTGTTGCGTGTTGGGTACGCCATCGAGCATAGCGTCCCCTTTAAAGTCATATTAATATTTTATTCACAAATATGGATAAATATAAAAATGTCATACTATTTATTTACCTGGGGTGTTACATCCTTCCACCCTTTTGGGAATTGCGTCCTCACAATTTTAAAATTGAGCTTGGAAACATCCTTGAAAGTCACACATCAGAACAAGAGTCCGTAAAACAATCACTTTAAAATAAAGAAAGATAAGTACAGAGGTCACCCGAGTTAACCCATATTAGGATTCCATGTAGGAAAACATGGACATGGAGGAGAAAACATAGGGTCATGTTCTGATGGAGAGTGATAGAAAACATGTTTATGAGAAAGTTAACCACAAGAAAATCACAAACTTGTGATGGGTTAAACGGTATTAGATTCCCCAGTAGGAAAAGTTAATAGACAAATTTTTTGTTTTAAGTTACTTTTTATTGAGGAATTTATTCATAAGGAAACATAATCACTTATCATGTTGACTCTCAACTTTTATTAGATTCCTTACACAAACTCATATTTTCTCCAAAAGATGAGTATTTAGGAAGACTTGTTCACATTAAGAGTACTATAATCAAATTCTAGAGAATCACCTAATCTACGAAAGAGAACTATATACTTTCCATGTCTTTAGACTTTAACCAAAACGAAAACCAAAAAGGTTAGTACAAGATTAGATAATCCAGAAAAGGATAACCTTTTATAAAAAGAAAATTTATTCTTAATCTCCAAAATTTTTCCAAGAAAACCCAAAGTTCAACGAGGACCATTCGATAAACAATTTGTCCATAAAATTCTTCAAAGTGAACCAAACTAAGATTGAAACCCAAATATTTGAAGGATTTAGTCACATAGTCTTCCAAGTTAAATCGTAACATTTATCTCCAAACAACATCAGTTTCTCTTAACGTCTCGTATTGAAAAGTAATTAACCTAATCACATATCCTCCATGATAGGTTAATAAATTTCCATAGATAACCCAAAATCAGATTACTCTTAATTCATAAAATCATCTAACTAAAAATAATTAGTCAAACTAACTAGGGACTTCATGTAGTCCAGTGATAGGCGATAAATACCAGTCACACTTTGGTTGTGGGTTCGATTCCCGTAGCTTTGTCTGGCGCGGTGGGTTGTCACACGGTCTGCGTGTTGTCCTTTTTCCAAAACTATATAATTCTTAAACAATTCCCCAAAACGAGATAAAATCTTCAAATAAATAATCATAAAATATTTTAACCTCAAGTTTATCTCATGCCTTTCATTTTCCATCATAACATATAATATCCCATAATTACCTCAAAATTAAGGATCATATAAACCCTAATGGTTACCTTTATAATTATTATCTGAACTTCCACATCGATTGGTCATCTCATACATGATGTATTACAGAACATATCAAGGTTCAAGTGGATGAACATGTCTCCTTGATAGTTGGTTTAGAACAACCACAAGTTTCCTCATTGAATACCCCATTTCATCCAGTCTCTTAATTAGAGAACCACCACAGTTTCCTTCAAACATATTGTCACTTTGGTTCTTTCTAGATCCATCCATCCACTAAAAACAGAAATGTCAGTGTGAGTATATCAACAAAACAATCATGTACTAATGAGGAAGATAACCACTAAGATATACTTATTCACTTTATCTAAAACTAGGACTCTTTCTGAAATCTTAACCATTATGGTAATGTTACTTATGCTTAGAGGATACCCTAACCTCTAAAGTTATCTAAACCGACCTTTGATACCAACTATAAAGCCCCAGCCTTAAACCTTACTTATTCTTGAGTTTTTACAATATTACACATTGAGGATCTTTTCAGGTTTAGAGTTTTAGAAAATTAGATCATGAAACGTGCATTACATTCCACATTTAAACAAAGTGGTATATAAAATACAGTATTCATTTTTCCCATCAACAGAAACATATTTAAAATAAAACATGGATTCTTTCTTGACACTTCCTTGACACTATCATCACATCATGTACCTTTCCCTTGACCTGTGAAAAACATTTCAAAAAAAAAACTTGGGATGAGCATAAAAAGCTCAGTAAGGGTTATAAAAATATGGAAAGGAAACATGAGTTCATGTATACATAAGAATCAAATCATACTTTACCCATAAAACACAGGCACATTAACATACCTCATCAAATCATGAATAAATCATAGAAATCATAAGACATAAAAGGCAACATGAGGCATTCATAACATTCTTACTTAGGGAGTAACCCTCTTGGTTACATTTGGAATACCCACCACAGTATATTCCCTAAATCTCTTCGGAGAAAACTTAATGTTTCACTCCTTTGCGTTACCCAATGCATTAAAGATTAATATCGGGCTGACCCACCCTTAGTTTATCACGGAACCACCCATATTCATAATAATGCCCAAGAACCTCAACATAATCGTATCACATAAAACTTGCATAAAGGAAACATAACATTTCCACCTTTCAATCACAAGATATCAATACAACACATTGATATAAAAACATTATGAAAACCATTTTCAATTCCAAAATAAATGAAATTTAAAACATGGTATTTATTTTTCTTTTAAAAAAAAGGTATGGCTTGTAGAGGAAGACGAAACTCAAATAATGGTTACGGTGGTGGAGAAGTCGTTGTCGCTGCATACGTATGACAAAAACATTCCCTTTTTTCATTTAGTAAACGCTTCGTATAAAAAATATTCCTTTTGAATAAAAGTAAAAGTCAAAGGGGTTTATACACTGTATGAAATAAAGTTGTGTATAAAACACAATATGCCTCAATGAATGGAGATTGAGACAAACTCTCATACAAAGACGATATCCTTGGATTAAGGATAAACCAATTACATAATTATGTGTGACAAATGAATACACGAAATATAAGTGGATATTATGTGTAAAACAATTAGAGGTTATTCACACATATTCATAGAATGACATATTCAAGGAGAACAACTTTATCCCAAAGAATCAAATTTGGGTTAAGAAGTTCCCTTGAAAAAATTTGACAGCCTAACGACATCACTACAAAATTCAGAAAATGAGTTGATGAGAGATAAAAAGGGTATCTCATCACTTGGACATAAAATTTAAATCAATAAGGATATAAAAGAACATATCCCAATATAATGTTATGTGAATTAAAAGACATAACAAAATAAGTCTTTTAAAAAGATGAGGGTGAAAGGTTCCCTTACTGACATAGGTATCTCTCGAGACATGGACCCCGTGAAAGAAGGACAATACAACATTGATGTAAATACTCATAAATGAATGTATATTACACAATGAGTAAAATAATGGGCATTACATACACCACTCAAAGGAAATTGTGGAAAATTTAGCATAAATCTCATTGGAATAAAAGTGAGATGAAAAATCCCTTACGAAAACTCGACAGCCTAACGGTACCACTTAAAACTTACAAAAATGGATCGATGAGATCAAATTGGGTCTCTCATCATATTAAGACAATGTTTACAGCAAGAGGAATATAAAATAACATCCCCAAAATAACAAAGAGAAGCTTAAAAGAAGTGACATAAAAGAGAGTACTTAAAAAGAAAGAGAGAGGTTAGAATACTTATGAAAATTCGGCAGCCTAACGGTGCCACTCAAAACTTCCAAAATGGATTGATGTGAGAGAATAGGGTCTCTCATCATATGAAAATAATGATTATAGTAGTATTAATATAAAATAACATCCCAATAACAAGAAATATGAGCTTAAAAGGAATGACATAAAAGAGTGTACTTAAAAAAAAGAGAGGGGTAGGGTCCCTTACGTCAAGTCCAACTTGTCTTGTTCGTATCGTTATATTCATGAATAATAAACTTTGGTCAATTTATAATTTCTTAAGGACCTCCTATAAATATTATTATTCAGTTCATATCACATATTTCAATGTTATAATAATTGGTTAATAATATGAGTTCATATTAGACGTTTTTGTTGATGTTTGGTACATGAGTCAAAAATTGAACTTGTTGGAAAATAATGTTCCATGTAGTTATAGGTACATCATATCCAGAATAGTATTGATGTTTTAAATATCATATATATCCAGTATATATTCATTTTATACTATTCCATAGCATTTGGAGATAAAAATTAAAAGCACCGTTCATGGAGACGGTAGGCTGTAGGTACGCATGAACGCTACTTTCATTTTTTGTCATATTAATGGAATTAAAAAAATATGAGAGATATATATATGTTATAATTCCAGAATGATATACATAATTTAGATGTAATATATTACATATATATCCATTATATATATGTACTTATAATAGTACATAACATTTTGAGATAAGAAATGAAATGTACCGTTCATGAAGACGGTAAGCCGTACGTACGCATGAACGCTACTTCCATTTATATTTCATATTTAATGGAATTAAAACATAATGATACATAATAGTATTTTAATTACAATATGTTATCATATATAATATCATTAAATATATCCTTTATACGTACCACATATGGTATTAACGAATCAAATCACTTTGAGGGGGCGGTAGTCCGCACTTCCTTAAATGAAGATATCGCGTTTACCCATAATGGAAACCATAAAGGTATGCCATAAATGAAAAATACAGAATCTTAAGTAAAACATAAACATATTATATATCATATATAAATATAGTGTCATCTTAATGGCCACCTTTGAAGGTGTTAGAATAATGTTGAACAATCATCATTTCGTGAGGCAGAAATTCGTCATCCACAGAAACAGTATGTTCTTTAACCATTAAATGTAGGAGTGTGTAAGTGTAGCTCAGATACTTCTTATAACAAAATCCTAGTATATTGAAGATACTATATTTGTTAAAAAATAAATGAATAAAAAGAGTTTAGTGTGTTGGAGAAGCAAAATAAAACAAAAGGACACAAGTGAAGACATTACCTTAAAATCGGGTAACTCCCTTTGGTTTGAGCTCAAAGGATTCCTTGGGAAGGCTTATGCCCAAATTGAGGCTTCAAGGGGTTAGAGAGGGATGTGTAGAGACAAAATGGGCAGGGGTTGTATGAGCCAAAGGCTTTGTATGTGTGGGTAAGGAGGTAGAGGTGGGGTTCTTTTATAAGAGGAGAGGAGGGGCACTCTTGGAAAGTAAAGAAATCTTTCTTTATTTTAGAATGAGTTTCGGATTTCAAGGGTCCCACATTGATGTGTTTCGAGGATAAGGTGATAAGGGTTTGAAATCCACCCATCCAATAGGTTTTGGACATGTGTAGGTCTTAGATTGTACATTATCTTTCCATTTTATTTAAATCATTAAATAATGAGGTCATCACTGCATCATCTTTATGTCATTAATAATTTAATTTATTTAATGTATAAATTTTTTTAAAAAACTACTATGATGTAGGAAATATTTTTATATTTACAATTAATATTTATAGTAAAACATCTGACTTGTATAACCCCATGTAAAAATTGTTTTAGTAAAACATCTCATGTTTGTGTCATTTTTACTTTAACATTAAATAAAAATGTATTTATGTCATTTCCCAACCAAAGTGGCTCCATGGGGTCCCCAAGTTGACCCATGGATTTTATTGGTCGGCCATGACACATCCAATGAGGGTAGGACATGTGTATAGGTCATTTCATTTTATTAAAATATTATTCTTACCTTGAACTACACTAATTACCTCTAATCGCGATTAAAAACTTAATAAGTTACTATTCACCAAAAAATTATTCTAATCCCATTGAACCGAATTTTACATCTTAATTACAACCATGTATGTCGGATTTTTGAAATTAAAAACACAAAGGTGGAAAAATTTCATTTAAACGGAAAATCAGTTTTTATAAGTACCACTTAGTGGTTTCACTATTCATCAAAAATTAAATTTTTCAGAAAATTACCAAAAATTCACCCTAAGCTATATTTGATATTCCGAATTCAAAAATGATGTCTATTTTAAAAAATTCAAAACATCTAAGTTACATTAATTAATTTAATAATTAATTTCCGCTGTCAAAACAAATATCGTGTTTTTATGAAACAAAATGTATCAAAAGATTGACTCTAGTTTAAGTCTGATTTCAAAGTAAAATTAATTCAACGACCACTATTGGATTAAATGGTAAAAATATATTCTAATTTAAATTTAAAACAAATTCAACATATAATCTAATCATATAAATAAATTATATTAAAAAGAGGCTTTGAATTAAAATACAACATTTTTCACTATTCATTAAAAATTGAACTTTTTCGGAAAAATACCAAAATTTACACAAAGTAAATTTCGATGTCCCGATTCTAAAGAAGAATTTTATTTTGTCAAATATAACACATAAAATTGTCAAAAAGTGGATTTAAAAGAGGTTCTCCATTAAAAGGCGGTTAATCATCCTTTTAAAGAATTTTGGAATGTTTACGCTTAAAATTGGATTCATTCACATTTTTAATCCTATAACATTTATTATAAAGAGAAAAAATATTTGACAAAAATATATAATCATTTTTTAGTTAGTTCTGTTCATTCCCGCCATTACAACTTCTAGGCGTTAACTACCATTTAAAAAAATATTATTTTATTATTAGAGTGCAACGCAAGATTCCCAAGAAACTCGTTGTTGCGTGTTGGGTACGCCATCGAGCATAGCGCCCCCTTTAATGTAATGTTAATATTTTATTCAAAAATATGGATAAATATCAAAATGTCATATTCTTTATTTACCTGGGGTGTTACAAGAACCCCTAACACAATAGGGCATGGGTCCTCTACCTAAAGAGTGGAATCCCCCTGACACAATAGAATGTGGGTCCTCTTCCTACTAAGTGAAACCCCCTTAATGAACTAGGGTATGTTACCTTTACCTATTGAGTGTCACCCCACAATGCACTAGGGTTTGGGTCCTCTACGTACTGAGTGGCATTCCCCCAATTCACTAGGGTGTGAGTCCTCTGGGTAGAAACCACTGATGTAGTAGGGTGTGGGTTCACTATTAGAGATTTTACCCCCTATAAAGTGCGACATAATGGAGAGGTGTGGGTCCTCCAAATGGTTACTTTGACAGATATACAAGATGATGGGCATTCAAGATGGAGACCTTTTTGGAAATATTGGTAGACTTATTGACCTAGGCTCTGCTGTGTGGTAGAGATCCCCTATCTCTTTTTTCAGGGATTCTTTTATGAGAATATTTATGATGTCAGGATGAATTCCACTATTTATTTTGGTTAATATGACCAATTCACATATTCTATTTTCCCAACTTCAGTTTTCAGGGCGTCTTACTAGGTATGTAAATAACCACACCTAAATGGGATTTTCCAGCATGTATCATGTCTTATGTAGACAACAGAAAGATTTAATGTGATTATGGTGGAGCATTGTGATACCAAGGTTCATTAACCACATATGCTGGTCATGATTTGAGATTAGGAGTTGGGATCCCTCAACTTTACATTATTCAAGTTGTTGTCAGGTTGGGACATATTTTTTGGTTGGGTGTGTATATTTCCCTTGACATTTTTTTGTATTCTATTTTACTCTGATGTATTCCCTAGTGTTTCTTTCATGCATAGTTTTCCCTAGATTACGTATCTTATTATTTGTATTTGCATGCACTGCTACATGGAGTTGTTTGGGTGACTACATAGATGTACAATAAGAAAATTCCTCCCATTTATTTTATGAATTATGGGAACTTTTCATCAACCCATGGACTATGGAGGAGAATTGGGGTTGTGGTGGCCTGACCTTATGCAGGATAGGTGGGCCCCAGTTGGCCGGTTCGTTACAAAGTTGCATCCGAGTTTTTCATTCATTGGGA
The DNA here is from genome assembly GCA_963277665.1 of Viscum album. NCBI lineage: Eukaryota > Viridiplantae > Streptophyta > Magnoliopsida > Santalales > Viscaceae > Viscum > Viscum album. The sequence continues at coordinate 1,681,362,407 of OY728128.1, forward strand.
TCATGTTTGGAGTTTTTCATTTTTGAGGATTGTTTGAGACTTAGGGAAACAATTTCAAAGTGTATTGAGTGAGTCTTTGAGGGTAGGAAACCCAGTGTTGGTTTGGTAGCCAACATATCCAGTCACCCAGACTCTAAATACCTTCTTGTGGACTCAACATACTAAAACACTATTTATAGAGATAAATGATGAAAGTATCATATAGAATTGAGTCCTTTGGCTGTAATTCTTGGGTCAACTCCCCCTATATATATACATCTTACCATGGTGCATGTTGATCACATTAAGGATGCCTCTATGAATATTTCCATCCAAGTTATAGATTTAGGATCATGATGATGATCTAATGAGTGATGTGGCCTTAGTTCAAGGTCCATATCATGAGAATCTTACTCTAGGTGGGAAGGTAGAAACACCTATGCCCATTGAGTAGTAGATTTTACCAATCGGGTAGGCTAATGATGAATACAAGATTAGTTCTATATGTGTGTTCTAGTTACAAAGTCCATTGATGTCCCATGGGGATCCAAATCCCCAGGTCGCATAGGATTAGCTTGAGTAGGTGATCTGAGACTCCAAGATCATGTGAAATCAGACCAATCTGATTCGACAATCTCATTGAACAACTATTAGAAGATATTTAATGAGGAGCACTACCCCCTGTGCTTGTGCTCAATTTGGATTTAGGTGCTTATCGAGTTACAGAAAGGTAGTATATTAGATACTGAGTATGCCATAAGGTTCACTAACCTTAAGCGGTACTCTCTCAACATGGTCCATGAATGGGAGTTAGAACATGGTCTCCATAGATATATCCATGCTAGTGTGGTTCCCTTATGTATTCCCACATATACTTGAGTGTTAGATCATGCATTGGTGAGAGAGAGCTTCCTATTTTTGGGACTCCATGTGTAATGATCCGTCTTTTCCTAAAGGTATGGGTCATTTGTTTTTGGTTTAAATTTCTTTAAAAAGACCTTATGATGTCACATAAAGGAGTAATAGATTTTATGAGGGTTTCTAGGTCTTGTTCAGAGCCCGAAACCCCATGAATTTGGAAAATATAATAGGCCACAAGGTTAATAGAAACAATGTAGCCCAACCTTTATTGTCTCTCCTAACTGTGTAGGGTGAGACATATATGAACTGGGGGATGCACAATTTTTTGGCAACCATTTGAAACAAGGCATATTCTCATGAAGAAAACCATAGAAGATGAGAATAGTATTTTTTCTTTCATTATTTGAGAATGGTTAAGGAATCCATGAATGTTAACTATGCGTGGTCTCTCCTTGGGCTGTGGGCTTAGCAGGATTTTCAAATGATTTGTCCAAACTATTCGACCAAACCCTTCACCCATATTTTTAGGGTAAAATAAAAAAAAATCATTAATGCATTTTAAATACCTAATTTATTTTATCCCCTCTTCATTTATAGCGGGTGAGGAGCACTCCCTCCTCATGTAAGACATATTCTCATTCTAATATTCGAATCACCATTGCTCATAGATACGAACTCTGATCATACTGCCATCGAAAGCATTGAATAGATAGAGGTATTATCTCAAGCCCTATTCATTCCTTTAAAAGTATATCTTTAGATATGTTTGGTTATTTAGGTTCACAATTATTTTCCTTATTTTATGTTCATTGATCCATTTATTCGATTTATCTCAATCTAATTCGAATCTGAGTCCACTATTAAGAGAGGAGTTTCTAATACCTTATAGTTAGTGCTCACAAAATATCCCCGAAAAGTTATGGTGTTTTCATAGTCACTCCATTGTACCGCACACTGAACTTTTCCACATGTTTCCTTAAAATTGATTTCTTCATTAAAAATTGGTGTACACACTTAGTTATACTCTCGAGGATCATTTTTTAGTAATTAGTGGATATCAACATCAATTGAGGACACTCCTAGGATGCTCTTTCTTGATGTTTTCTTTAATAATTAAAGTTTTAAATTCACAAAAATCCTCTTATGTGTTCATCTTGGGTTGTAATTAAAATTTCCCACTAGTATATAAATGTGTTTTTTGAACCAAAGCACCTTCTAAATGTTCAAAATGAATTATAAATGCATTTACCCATCATGGGTAACTACCTAATTTACAATTGAACATTCTAAGTGCATCTTTTAACCTTATAAAATGAATTAACATGTTTTATTAATTAAAAGGACTGATTATATGGAATAGATTCATTCATGATAGTTAGCTTGCTTAATCGAATAAAATGGTTTAATTGAAATGGTTCATAAATGGGTGGTAAGGAAACACCTCTTATTATTATAATTGTAAATATCAATTGAAATTACCTTGGTTATATATGGTCATGATGAATGGAATCATGATATTTAATACCACTTTGTATATTGTAATTTTTATCATTATACCATTGATAATGGCTATGGAAAGATGGTTAATGGAATAGTTGAGAACAATGATTCACTATCCCTTATATTGGGTGTTGAGTTGGATGTATTACACCATTTAAACTATTTTTATGATTGTAATGATGCACCACACCCCTTTCTTTGGGTGTTGACATGATGAAACACCCACCGTCCTGATTGACGAGCATGACGTCTGACATTCCTTACGAGATGTAGGGATTTTACCCTAATTGGAGCTTATAGGCTTCTTTTGAGTAGTTATGGATGACTGAGTTATGATCGCTCTATCTAGTACCTAATATTTCTGATATATGGATACTTACATATGCACATAATTAGTCTATATAGGTGGATACAATATATAAATAAATTATATATATACTCTTACTATATATATAATTACAGATTATACATTCATTTTGTCCATGATCCAAAGTAGGTTGAGCTTTTAGGTGTCCTTGAGGTACCTGAGAAGACTGGTTATTTATTCTGCATTGTTTCTTATTATGCTTATACCTAAACACTTATATTTCTTTGTAAACCGTTTGGATTACATCTAGACATTGTTGGTGGTGGCCTACTGGGATTTTATCACACACACACTCGGGCCACCTTTGGTACCCATGTAGATTACTTGTCTTCAGGTATAGATAAGGGAAAAAACCCTACAACCAATATTTGATCTACTTTTCTCATAGATGGAGTATAGAAGAAGATGATCATGAATATGGACGAGATGCTGGTGGAACATCCTTTTATTCCATTTTTATTTTTGTATATCATGTTGTAAATGTCTGTCCCCTCTTTGCCTTGGTACATCAATATGCCATGAATCCAAGTATATGAAATGTTCTATTGGATTTTGATATTATTATTCAGTTGTTTAGTTATTTATTCTTCCACAATTGATTCTTATATATGTTATATATACTGATATCTACTATGGTAGGTTATTGGTCTAGACATATAGTGTCTTCTTATATTATGTTTATGTTTTCTTCGGTTGTTTAATATATCCACTATGACACTATGATATGAGGGTATAGTCTCACCACTATACCACCTTTACACACTAACTGTTAGTTTAAATCCTTTAGCATATGTGGAAGAATTATTGAGGCAATGTGGCCCACTGGCTTGAGGCATGGGTTAAGTGGATCCTAGGTTGGGATTTTTCAAAGTGGGTTCAGAGCATTCTTTTCCTTTGTCTTACTGTTTGGGTATTAGAAAATAGACTAGGAGGTAGTGGAATTTGGAATTGAACATGTTCTTGGATTTAGATAACCCACATACAGGAAAACCCAAATTACAAAGGATGTGTAATTTTAGTTATTTATTTTTCCATTTACAGTTGATACAACATCAAATTTGGGGGACACACATAACTTGTGTTGTTATTAATCTTGGTATTATTTAAATGATGATTTATTTTACCATGTCATAATGAAATGAGGGTGTCGAATTACATGAATCATTATAGGTATAATAGGACTAATATACGATGTATTTTTCCACACCACATCTATTTTTACCATTAATTTTGTTGTTTCATATTTTATGTGACTCGATTGTTATGTAATGAAATGTGATGTCATTCAGGAAAAGAAAACATAATTGAAACATAAAGTTCTTACCTTAACCGAATAGTGTTTTCTTGCATAGGTTAAAGAAGAAATATTAAGCTATTAATTATGGAACATTTATCCGTGGAGCATTGCTCGCATAAGCTAGAACGTGTTATGGTGTGGGTTAAATGGATGCCATATTTTGGTTGATGAATAGTATCGTACCTTGTGGATCAGAAAAAGTGATCCATATAATCCAACCATTTAAAGAGGTTTAAATTCATAAATGAGTATGAACATAAAGATGTATTTTTTTAGAATGAAAGGATGTTTTTATTACTATGAAACAAAGACCTAGACCCAAACCTGACCTTAGTAGTGGGTATTGGGTGTGTTTATTATGTTATTATGAATTGTAATGGTTTTTATTCCACCTAGGCCCTGATTTTAGAGGATTAAAAGAGGTGTGAACATTTATATACGGAGGATATGAACATATCCCCGTTTCCTATTTATAATCTTTTCAATTGTTAAGATTTGTTCTGAGGAGTGCGTTTGACATTGTAGTATCATGCCACCACAATAGCCTCGAGTCATATTCCTTGAAGGTGATGACCACCTTGAAACTGAGGTGGAGAGCCTTGAACCACTAGTGATTCCTCCTAAAGTTCCACCCCTGACACCTCTTCTTATTCTTGATATTGGCACCTTCACTTAGTTTTGAGAGGGATTTCTATATATGTATCCATTTTGGTAATGTGTTAATCAACTTACCTGAGTATGAAAGAGTTGACTTGGGAGTTCCAGTAGCAACATCCTCCCACCTTTTTGGAGGATGGAGAACCACAATTTTCTAAGTTGAGGCTTGAAGTTATTATTTCTCTCTTTGAGCATCTAGAGATGACTCTAGAGTGTAGGGTTATTCTTGGTGTGTATATGCTCTGTTATTCTGCCAAGAGATGGTGGGATGTTATTACCTAGGTCTATCAGCATCATGATATGGTTTTGGAATATTTATATACTATCTTCTATGACTATTTCTTTCCATAGACACTGAGTACATACCAGGCTAGAGTGGTTCACAATGACTCTAGAAAGTGTTGATCTTTCAACTTCCATGAGATTCAATTATGTGTTGTTATATTCCATTTGATCATAGGTCAATTTATTTAGGTTGATTAATATTTCAAAAATATTCAACCAATACCTTATTAGAGAGTGAAATTTTAGGGAAGAATATGGTGAAAATTAGGGAAGTTCAACACCTAAATATTTTAGTGGATCTTCTAGTAGACACAAGCATCATTTTGATGTTTCTCATGGGGGTGGAAATATTAATTTTCATCATGAAGAAAACTTCTTGATATGTCACCAATGTGGGAAGCCTGGACATATGAAACCTCAGTTCTTGTATGATCTAGTAGAAAAAAGAGGCTATAGAAGGATAAGTAATGTCTAATAATTTTGCAGGACCTTTCTATTAGTGCCTTGTGATATAGGACCAACTCCTACCCCTTATTATGTAGAGGGGCCTATAAGATCACACTAGGTATGTAGTTGGAATGGCACTGGCCACTCATGCTAAAAAAACATTTGAGGAAGAGGTGGTTAGCCTCATGATTATCAGTGCCTGTAGAGTGGACTCGCTCTGGGATGTTGGGTAGTGACTTAAGCCTACGATATAGAAAGTTAAATTTATTTCAGCCTATAGTGTAGGAGAAGAGCACCGTACATTCTATAGTTCGAGGTAGTATTCTCATAGCCTCCACTTTAGTATATACTTCATTTGATAGAGGCGTGTCTCAATCATTTATATTAGAGGAAATTAATGATATTCTGGGCCTCGAGATCAGACACTTCTATAGAGTTATGAAGCCTGATGCCCCGTTAAGTATCTAAACATATGGAATTTGTCATTGTAAGGATTTTCCCCTTGATAGAGGTCGATACCTCTTTGTATAGAATATATTCAACCTTGACCTGATAGGCTTTGATGTAATCATCAGGATAGACTGGTTAATTCTTATCAAGACAATATATACTTCTATCTTTATAGGGTCATGTCTACATCACTAGAGGGAGATAAGAATATACAAAAGGGAGAATGATATGTTCACATGACTTGAGCCAGACCTGAGTTGAGGAGGCTGGGTAGTGTGAAGGTTCCAATCATCAGTATTTTCCTAGATTACCATAGGTCATGACCTTCAATTTACCTCATTTAGTGAAGCATTACAGGGACATATTACCTGATGAATATTATGGCCATCCTCTAGTGTGAAAGGTCAAATTTAACATTTATCTAGTGATAGGAGCAACACCAGTGATCATTCATCATTATTTTATGGAAACTATGAAGATTATGGAGCTCAAAAAATAGTTGTAGGATCTAGAGGATAAAGGCTTTATATTACCCATCACTTCTCCTTAGGGTTCACCAGTCCTTTTTTTCAAGAAGGAAGATGGTACCCACAAGCTTTGTGTGGATTACCATCGATTGAACCTAATCACGGTAAAAAATAGGCATCCAATTCCATGAATAGAAGACCTCTTTGATTAGATATGAGGAAATGGAGTGTTTTTAATGATAGATTTGAGGCCATGCTATCATTAGAAGTATTTCAGATCATTAGAAATACCTCACATAGATTTCAAGAGTACTTATGGTCTATATGATTACCTATTCATGTCGTTCAGTCTCATGGATGCACCGGAAGTATTCTTATCTATTATGAACTGGGGTTTCAACCTGTATCTAGATTCATTTGGTTTAGTCTTTTTTGAAGAAATATTAGTGTATTCTAATCCTCTACATAACCATGAAAATCATCTTTAAATCATTCTAAATACACTGAGAGAGCATCAAATCTATTCTAAGATCAGTAAATATAACTTTTGGATTGAAAAAGTGTGCTTTCTGGGTCATATCATCTTAGAGTCAGGAATTTCAGTAGAACCAAATAGTGTGAGAGATGTAGTTTTATGGGTTCATCCCCAGAATATATTTCATGTACAGAACATCTTGGGGATTTGTATTTATTATTTTAACTTCATGTATGATTTATTACACTTTGAAACACTGAATAAGGTATTGACAAAGAAGGGTGTGAAATTTTTATAGTCCAAATCTTGTGAAGCCGACTTTCATGAGTTTAAGGGAATATTGAATTCAGTTTCAATAATGATTATGATGGATCCAGCAAGGACCTATAAAATCTACCACGATTCATTAGGTTTCATAATTGGAGTTGTTATAATATAGGACATGTTATTCATCACATATGGGTCTCTTCATTTGAGACCTCATGAGTTAAATTACCAGACACATAACCTTGAGCTAGTTGTGGTTTTTCATGCTCTACACTATTTGTGACACTATCTACTTGGAGAGTTTTTTGGGTATTCAATGATCCAAGAATCCTCAAGTAAATATTTACACAGAGGGATCTAAATCTAAGGTAGTAAAAATGTGTTGAATACCCACAATAATTTTACTTTGAGATTGCCTTCACTCTTGGTAAGAGAAATGTAGTAGCAAGTTCCTTAAGTCAGAAGACATAGATAATAGTAGTTTATGAGTCTATTTGAGAATGGAATCTCATGGAATTATTCTTAGAGATTCATATTGAGGTTCAATAGGATCTTGGTTAGACTATCTTCATAGCCTTAACATTGACCTCAATTCTTCCAGAACATGTAAGAATGAGGAAACTATTTGATCTGAAGGGGATCTTCCTAAGTCAAAGAATCTCAAATGATGATACATATTCATGTTGTATCCTGGATGGGGATGATAATATACTATTACATGAATGTGTATGCGTTCCATAAAACATCCAAGAGGAGATGATATAGGAAATTCATGCTTTAACATGGGTAGTTCATCGTAGTTTCAAAAGGATGTATCAAGACATATGATGCTAGTATTGGTGGCCGGGTATGGAACACTATATTTCTGGATTTATTTTTCGGTGTTCCACATGTAATAAAGTAAAGGAATAACATCAATTACTAAAATGGATTTTACAAACATTTTCCATTCCCGACTAGAAATGAGACGATGTTTTAATGGATTTCATGACGAGTTTACCCAGATCACCTCAAGGAAATGATATAGTGTGGGTTGTCATTGATTGTTTGAATGATATTTTACATTTCATACCTTTGCGAGATACCTTCTCAATAGATGAGCTAGAGAGGCTATAAATCAGAGAGGTCATACGTCTTCATGGAGCTCATTGATCTGCCATTTTTGATAGAGATGCTTTCTTTACGTCACAGTTCTAAAATGGGTTGTATAAGGGATTGGGTAAATAAGTTATTCTAATCATAGCCTATAAAAATCATACATGTAGACATATAAATCATACGATTTGGGTGTTATAGGACATTCTCTGTGCTTTTTCCTTGAATTCTAGAGTTATTGGTAGAAACACATACACCTTGCTGATTTAAATTATAATAACAGCTCTTAGGCTAAAATGTAGATGGATACTTATGACAAATTATATGGTAGGCCTTACCAATCACTTATGTGCTAGATAGAGGTATGTGTGGTAGATTTTCTTAGACTAAATCTTGTTAAGGAGACTACAGATCATTTATAGTTGATTAGAAAGAACATGATGATAGTTTAGTCTAGACAATAATCATATGCCAGCAGATGCCAACGACCTCTTGATTTCAATGTTAGAGATTGAGTTTTCTTATGTGAATCGCCCAGGTTAGGCTACAGAGGTATTCATAGCAAGGGTTATCTCTCTCCTAGTTTCACTGGATACTTTGAGGTAGTGAAAGACATCAGACTAGTGGCTTACTATATAACACTTACTCAAAGATACCATTCGATGCATGATGTCTTTCATGCATCTCATATTCACTAGTATTTCTAGATCTGTCCCATGTCATTCAACATAATGATGTTGATATGAATATGTATTATTCTTTTTAGGAGTATCCAGTGCATATTGTTGATCGGATCATTAAGACACTCTGAGACATTCCAGTTCCTTTGGTATGTGTGCTATGAAAATATGGCTAATTACATGATGAGACCTAGTAATGAGAAGCTAATATATGATCATAGTGGAAATAAATATTTGAGGATAATTCCACTTCACCCTTAGAAGGACAACTCAAGGATGAGTTTATTTAATTAGGAGAGGTTGTAATGATTAAACTTTTCACGAGGATACAACTCTTTTTTGGGATAAAATTTATTTGAATGACCCTTATGATGTTACAAAAGAAGTAATGGAGGTTAATATGGTTTCTGAGGCTTGTTCAGATCTCATATCCCCATGTATTTTTAAAACAATGGGTTGAATGGTCAGTAGAAACCATACATCCCAACCTCTATGTTCTCTCCTAACTGTGTGTGGTGAGATAGAGAGGAATTGGGGACCGTATAGTTTTTATACAACCGTATGACCCAAGGAGAACTCCCTTTAGGGAAAATGAAGAGGATTGATAAATTATTTCATTCATGGTTTGTGCACAGTTATAGTGACAATGACCCTTAACCATCTGGGGTCTCTCCTTGGGCAGTGGGATTTCCATGGTTTGCACACCATTTGACCAAACCATGAGGCCAAACCTTGTACCCCTTTTTTGAGAGTGAAATGTCCGTTTTCCATTAACAAATGTTGAATAAGTAATTTCTATCTTCCCCTATTAATTTCCAATGGGTGAGAAGCTCTCCCTTCTTCTATAACCCATCTTCTCCTTCCATGATAAGAATAAACATTTCTCATAGATCCGGACTCCGATTGGACCACCATCAGAAGGGTTGAATAGATAGAGGTATTCTCTCCAGTACAATTACTTCATTTATAAGTTCGTATTTGGATATGTTGTTCTATTTAGGTGTGAGATCATATGCCCTATTTTCATGGAATTGATCCGGTTCTACGATTTCTCTAAACGTACTTAGAATATGGGGCCAATATTAAGAAAGGTTTCATCTACACCCTTAAGGTAGGTGGTATAATCATTTTCACCAAATGATATGGTGTTTTCAAAGTTATTTCATTATGCTTCATGATTTACATTTCCATTAATAGAATTAAAATTGATTTCTTCATTCCAAATTAGAATAATCACTTTGTTGTACTCCAAAGGATGATTTTTTAGTAATTAGAGGATGTCTACTTCAATTGAGGAAACCCCTTAGTGTTCCAACTTGATATTATCTATTAGAATTAAAAGTTTAAATTCTTGGAACACCTTATAAATATTCATATTGGGTATTAATTGAAATTTACTACTGGTATATAAATTTTTATTTAACTAGAGAACCTTCTAAGTGCTCAACATGGATTATAAATAGATTTTCCCCTTATAGGTAACTTCCCAATTGACAATGGAACCTTCTAAGTGCTCATTTGAGACTTGTAAAATGAATTTCCATGTTTTTATTGATTAAATGGACTTATTATATGGAATGGATTAATTAATCATGGTTTTATTACTTAAATGAAATAATTTTTTTTAATTAAAATGGTTTATAATTTGGTGGAAAGGCCAAACATCTTATTATGATATTATTAAATATGTATTGAAATTCCCTTGTATATATATTGGCTTGATGAATGGAATGAAAGGGAGGTAATGCCTCATGGATATTATTATTATTATGATTACCACATTGAAAATGGATGTGGAATGGTGGTTAAGGGAAATGTTGAGCATGGTGATTCACTCTCCCTTACATCGGGTGTTAAGCATTATGTCTCACACCATTAACACTATTTTGATGGTAGGAATAATGGATCACATACCTTGATTTAGATATTGACATGATGACACATCCAACATATCATATGACGATAATGATGCCTCACATTCATTATGAGATGTGTGGCTTGAAAACTTTTTAGAGCTTATAAGCTCTTTTAAACCGGATGTGGATGACTGAGTTATATCATATACTGCTAGCACCTAGAATCATGGTATTTGTAAACTTATGTATGAAAATAATTATTCTATATGGGTGGATGAAATATATAACTATACTATATATATATATAGTTACTGATTAGAAACTCATTCCGCACATTAGATGAAGCAGGTAGAGCCACCAAGTGTCCTTGATGAACATGACCTGGATGGTTATTTATTAAGAACTATTTTTACTATCTTTATAACTACATACTAATTTGATATGTACACATCTTTGACTCATTCTAGGCACCGTTGGTGGTGGCATACTGGGATTTTTTCTCACACCCTACCCGAGCCTCCTTTGGTACCTGAGTAGATTATTTGTCTATAGGTATGGATAAGGGAAAGAACCCTGATATATATGGGATATATTTTACTTATAAATGGAGAATATGAGAATAGTAACTAGAAGTTTCTCGTGATGCTACTAGAAAAACCTTTTGTTCTTTTTTGTCTTTCTGTATAGTATGTTTTATATGACTACCCCCTTTCCCCTTTTTGCATCAGTATACCATGAATCCATGATGATATAGTATGTTTTATATGAATATCCCTGTTCCACTTACTTTTACATTATATTATGATTCCGCTGTTGTCTGTTGTTTACTAGAGGAACTATTCCATGCTGATATGATTGTATAGTCTCCCCACTGTACAATCTTTACACCCTCATTTCTAGTCGACAACCTTTGGAAATATGAGGAGGCACAGTTTTGGCCATGTGAACCACCAAATTGGGGAATGAGTTAAGTGGATATAGGGACAATAAATTAACTAAGGAATATTAATATTGATGTGGGAGTCATGGGGTTTAAATCATCTGTAGTGGCTAGAAGGTGCTAGTCGACATGATCTCGAAAAATGAGATCTTCTCATGGCCTATCTCAGACACATGGACATGAAACAAATAGTATAAATAAGGGTATATATTCTCTTAGAGTGGGGTTATTCTATGAATTCAATAGGTGAGGTCACACATAATTCAATTTACTAACCCGATGTATTGAGAAGGGAAGACATGCATTATAGGGACCATTAGGGAAGATGCAACACTACGATTAGGATTATCCGATTGATGTCCTGGGTGGACCCCTGGGAGGAGGAGCTGAAAGAGGAGAAGGAGGGGATCCAAGAGGTGTAGATACTAGTGGAGTGAGATTATATGAGATACTTCCACCACCACCACTAGGCAGCCCATGGTAGGCTTATAGATCAACCATATGGGTCCGTGAATAGCTATAGGCCATGGAAACTTATGACCCAACAACTCATAAAAAGATACGTGTTATGATAAATCCTTATAATACCACTTATATGGTACTTTTATAAATAGGTGTTATTCAATACATCATTTTCATACCCCTTATGTGAGGGATAATGTTCCCATTGAGATCTTAGTATAATATTTTCTCTATAGGTTCCGAATGGGTGCGATTCTTTGATATCACTTGTCTTACAGCAGTGTGAGATATCGTTTAGTGAAGTTTATTTTATATGGAACCTATTGGTAATTCCATTGAAATATTATGAATTTATGTTGGGTATGGGATAATTATCCATAGTTCAAGCCCAGATCAACTATCATCACATACGAGTTAGATTCATTCAAACAGATCAGATGAGATTCTTCTTTATAGGTGAGATAGATCTCATCGTTTAGTGAGTGGGCCTTTCTAGAAGAAGGATGAATTCCACCACTCATAATTTGGTAAGGTTATCACTTATCTTATTTTATTCTTCATACATCTAGATTCCTTCAGTAGTGGAGGACTTTATGGAGGTCTTCCCCAAGGATGTTCTTAAACTACCTCTGAGGTAGGATATTTTAACAACCTGAGTTTTTATGAATTATTTTTTTTGAATAAATTAATTTATTTGATATATTTCATTACATCCAAACCATTTTAAGATTTATCTACATGCAACACTCAGTTTTCTTTCATTACACATGACATTGAGTTTAAAAAAAACCACAATATATTATAAAAATAGTTATTTAAACATGACCATTTTAACCTTTACATTGAACTTAACTACATGAATAGTAATAACTAATTTTTAAATAATAAGTATTATGGTTTTTTATAAATAAAACATATTGATAATAAAATACATAATCTTTTGTAAAGTATTTATATTTATACAAAATATTGTTTTCTAAATAAATGTTTTTATGCCTTTTTTGAACAATAATAAAATTAATTTTTTATAAATTTAGAAAATGAATTAGATAAAATTAAATAAATTTTTAAATAATAATATAAAATTTATCTTTGGGTGTCTTTTGGGATTTTTATGAAATGTTTCTTTTTTTGATGATTAGTGAAAAATAATAAATTTTAATTTAAAATTTATTTTTCATTTAAATTAGTTATAAAATTTTCCCCAAATAGGTGGCTGGGGTGGTAGGGGAGCAGGGGTGTGGGGTTCCGGTCGCAGGGTTGAGTCCATGGCCCATTTTTTTATAGCATGTGTGATAATGTAACCCACAATTTAAATTAGTTATAAAGTTAAATTTTATTTTAAATTAGTTTTAAAGTAAAATTAGTTTAATTATAAATTCATTAATAAAACATAATTCATTAAAATTCAATTTGATATTGAATTTTGATATAAATACTTTGAAAAAATTTGAACATTTTCTCTTTAAAAACACTCTTTATCATTACATTTTTGAGATTAATTTTTATTTCAAAATTTCATCTTCTGTGAATGGAATTTAGAAAAATGGTTTCCATATTTTTAATAATCATAATATTTCTTATCTAATATGTTAAAATTAAATTTTTACTAAAATTAATAGTAAAAATAATAAAAATAATAAAAAAATATTTACCACGGTTAAGGTTAAAATGGATTTGCTGGGGGGGGGGGGTTAAACTAAAAATATAAAGGTAAAATATAAAAAAACTTATCCAAAACCCATTTTATAGAAATATTTAGATATTATAACTTATATTCTCTATAATACTCTATTTTGAGCCTCTTTAAAAGGAAAAACTTGGGTGAAACTCTTTCTTTTCAAAAAATTGGCAGTGTACCACTCACCTCACTTATAAAAGGCCACCCCTTATCCACTCTTACTCACACCTTAAAAACCTTTATATTCAGCCAATACATCCCAAAATAACTTCTCAATTTCACTCCTATCATCCTAGAATCATTTTTACCATATAAATCTAACCTAGTAAGTCTTTTGCTGCAATCTTATGGAGGATACCCGAAGAAGAGGTAATGTTCATCAATACGCGTTTTTGTTTTATTTATTCCTATAAATACTTAAATTATTATTATACCATTATGATATAATATCCTCAGTATATAAAATATATTTAGATATTATTATATTCATGTAATTTTTTACAATCATCTCCACTCTATTCAAATGGGTTACAAAATCATCATTCATGTGTATGGTGGATTACAACCTCATAAACCAATGTCATTCGTTTTTCAATTACCACCTATCACAGTTGGAAATAATGATGGATTTATTTTTTATATCTGATATTTATGATATTATTATGATTTTTTAATTATTATACCACACATACTTTTATTATTTCTATATTGTGGGAATATGATAACATTACTCATGTATACGACAAACTACAACCTCACGAAGCAATGTGATTCATTAACAACATACATGGAAGGTAATAAAGATGAATTTAATGAATATATCCAATATATTTGACAAAATAATGATTTTATAATTATATTACAAAATTTAACTTTCTTTTTTTCAATCTGACAAGAAAATGGAAATGATGTTCATGCGTATGTACGACCTGTTGTCTCCATGAACTATGTATATCATTTTCCATCATTGAATTCTAGGGATTACTCTAAATAAATATATATAACATTTATATCATTGTTAATATTCTGTATATTATTAAATCATGATTAAATTAAGAGTAACAAAAATATCAAATCAAAACATGTATAAAAAATAAATCTGTTATTACCCGAAACACAACTTTAACAAGAAATTGCTAAGAAACCGGTAATAAACTGTACCTAAGAAAATAATATATGGTATGATATATATAAATAATTTTATATTATATATTTATAATATAATTATATTTATTATAAAAGAAGTATTAATGTGTGAAAAAATTCAAGGCTTAAGGTATGGGATTTTTATCTCACTTTTTACTTTTGTAAGGAACAATCCATATTCACCACATATTTCTTTTACATGGTGTACATAATTACCATGATGGTATTTTAAGATGATTACTATAAAAATTATTGGTATATAATTACCTATAATAGTATCTCTCTTTCATGGGGTCTATAGTTTAAAAGATACCAAATCGTCAATGGGGGTTTTATCTCAATTTAATTTTTTTGAGATGCACATTTTGTTATACACCTATATTATTCCACGAGGTGTATATACAATCCTCATGAAATATAATATCATGATTTTTTGATCCTCAAAATAACTTAAATTCCAGTTTATGTTATTCCTTATTAGGGATTATGAATCAAAGATACCAAAGTGGTAATTATTTTATGTTACAATCTCTACATTTATTGGGATGATTTATAATTATGCCGCTGATGATAATATATTTTGATCTATTTCTCAATAAACTCGTGAATTTTCTTCAGTATTATTTTTGATTATATTTTCAAGTAATATTAACACTTATCCACTCTTTGGTAGTTAAAATAATTGAGAAAATGTTTTAAGAAAATCAGACTTTATTTCTCTCTTAATTCAGAAACCTGTTTTCTTCCAAAACCATGTTTTATAAAAAAATTCATTTTTTTATTCTCCTATTTTTTTAAAATAGTTTTTTACCTATGATTGATTTTTTACAAATTGTTTTGAAAGGAATCATCATATCATTTTCGAAGCAGTTCCAGTTTTTATTTTTCCAAAATACATTAAAGGAATATTTGTTATAACATGTATGACATGAATGAAATTTCATTTCGGCAAAAACATTATTTTCCATGAAGAGTAATTTTTATGTTTTAAGGTTTATTTTAAAAGAAATTGATTTTCAAAATGTTTTATGTTTTAAAAAGTGTTTTTAATATTATAATGGATATTTTTTTAAGAAGTGTTTTAAATGATTTATCCAAATAATTTTCCATATAAAATGACATTAGTTAATCTTACATATGCCTTACATGGGATATGATCCATTGATACAATTATTATTGTTTCTATGAATTGTTTATGTTTATGAATTGATGATGTTTATGAGGCTTGTTTATCTTTCACAGGTAGTGAAGATCCAAAACATTGATAATTTTCACTTGATTTTGATTTCTTTGGATATACACTTTGAACTGGTTGATAAGATGTATGAGAAGAAGGATGAAAGTACTGATGTTATTTTTAAAAATTGTGTTTTAGATTATAGAATTCATGTGAATGTGGAATTAATAAATGTTCCTCTTATTTGATAAAATCCTAATTCCATAAAGACTCAAGTCCCTTTTGAGTTTGGAATAGATAGATCCATACTCATTAAACCAAAAACATTTCACTTAACTATACTTATACTAAAGTTATTTAATAAGAATCATGTAGATGATGATTGATCTATATTCTAGAGTGTCACCTCTAATATAATTGAATCCTTTAGTGGGAGGCCTATGCTGGTTAACTAAAAGGGTAGAGTTTCAGGAAAGGTTCCTTTGGAAAAGCCCATGTTCTCAATACTCATGTTGTAGAAGCTGCTGGTGAAACCTGAATTGCACAAGCTTGTAAAACAAATAGGGATGCATATATTGAGGCTGGAATTATTCTGAGAAATATTCATGACACTTTTTAAAGATTGATGCCACTTTAATGAATGAGAGAAATAGGAAAAGGAAGTGGAAGAGTAGAAAGATCCATTATTTCAATGTAAAATGTATTTTTTTATTAGTTTGGATCTCAGGAATGGGGAACATATCTTATATAGGAAGTGAATCAATATCATAGGTTCATGTATGATGAAAATGTATGTTATCATTGTTTTTCCTCCTCAAATGATGAAATGATTATGAAACATATCTCTTTTCCATAGGTTATGATATGATAAAATGTTTGTGAAACACATTTCATTTCATGGATTAGGATATGATTAATGTTTTATGATCTCGTGGTGCACATATGTATGATTTTAATTACGTGATAGGTGAGACCTATATCACTCTCCAATTCATTGGTTAAATATGGATAACTTACAAGTAAATATGTTATACGTGAACATTATTAAATGTTCACAATTTATTTTCATGAACCTAATTACATGTTCATAGGGTTATTCATGAACCATATTATATGTTCGCGATTTAATTCATGAACCTGATTACATTTTTGTAGTGTTATTCATAGACTAATATTTCATGTATATAATGTTATTCATGGATTTGGTTGGATTCCCATAAGTTTATTAAAGGAACTAATTTCACGTCCTTAACTTAATAAGTTAACATGTTTCTATTTATACATGTTTGAAACGGTTATGTGAAAATGTGTATACCAAAAATATATGTATTATTCTACTGTTATACTCTTAGGGATCATGTTTTTTATCACATTATGATTCATGTTTTATGAACAACCTATATTTATACCATGACTCAAGATTATTATCTTTGATATGAAGGGTGTGGTTTTAAAATGTTATTCTCATTTTCTTATACCCTTATTCTCATGTTATACCTAAGTTCCTCCCTTGTTTAACCTTATTGAGTAACTAATCTCACACTTTCTTATGTTTACATTCCCTAAGTTATGAATACTACCTTGCTTCATCTGTATGGGCTGCTCTCAAATGTTCTTTCAAGTAGATCATGAATGACACAAAGTGGTTGGTTTGTTGTGACTCTAACCTAAATTGTTAGAGCACGACATGGCTTTATCGGCCTTTTTAGGACAGTATGGACATTCC
Source organism: Viscum album (assembly GCA_963277665.1). NCBI lineage: Eukaryota > Viridiplantae > Streptophyta > Magnoliopsida > Santalales > Viscaceae > Viscum > Viscum album. Next base: position 1,681,380,222 of record OY728128.1, read on the forward strand.
CTCTGGTGCTGGGCAACTTTCCATTGCTGAGTCTGTAAAGCATAAACATCTATTTGACAGTATGATACCCCCTCAAGTGGAGCTGGAAGTTAAGTCCTATGTTTTTATGGATCGTGACACTATGATATGGAAGCATAATAGGAATGGTCAACTTATTAATAGGGATCAATATCATTTGGATTGTGGGGGTTATCGTAGCTCACCTACATGGCTCAACAAATACAGGTCCTTGTTCATTCGGACCTCTATTTATTATTTGATATGGTGACTTTGGAAGAACCGGGTTCCCACCCATGATCAGCTCAAGAAGTCTGGTTTTATGTTTGCATCAACATGTCATCTTTGTATGTGAGCTGAAGAGGATATCCAGCATCTGTTTGTGGAGTTCTCATATTCCAGGAAAATGTGGGTATATGTTGGTGATCTGTTCGGTCTACAGGAGAACCAGTTCTCGATTATATGGCTCCTCACAAGGATGTCAAGGTGCTGCTACATGGAACAGTTGCAGAACATCCTCCTGGTGGCTACTGCAGCAGTGATTGCAGCCATCTGGACTACTTGGAATGCTGTAGTATTTGAAGGCAGGAAGGTGCCCATTCGGGCTGGAATGCTATAAATTCACCAGGATATTTATGCTGCTTCCAAGGTACAATCTGGTGTGATGAATAACAGTGTTTCAGACTTGTAGATTCTGCGGGTACTTTGTGTTTCTGGGCATCCCCGGAAGCCAAATATGACCATGTACATTCACTGGATTCCCCCAATCAATCCATGGCTTAAATTCAATATGGATGGAGCTTCTTCTGGGGCGCATAGCCCATCGGGGTGTGGTGGTGTTTTTCATACGTATCGTGGCTTTGTGAAAGGATGTTTTTATAAATTCATTGGTGTTGGTGTTGCATTTGAAACAGATCTCTAGGTGATGATTCACGCAATCCAGTATACTGTTTTGTATAATTGGAACATGCTATGGATTGAATCAGATTCTCAACTTCTGGTCCAAGCCTTACAAACAAGAACAAAGAATGTGCTATGGAGGTTACTTTCAAAGTGGGTGGAATGTCTCAATTAGGTTTGTCACTTAAACGTGATTGTCTCGTATGTTTTTCGAGAGGGAAATCAGGTGGAAGGTGCTTTGTCCAAGAATGAAATTGTGGCGATGGATATGGCATGGTCATTTACGGTCCCTGATTACTGCTCTTCACTAGTGGAGGCAGATATGCATGGGGTTTTGTACTCTTGGTTTCATAATAATCCTTTTGTTTCCTGACTTTGACTTTGTTTTCTTTTGCTTAATAATTTTTTCTTGGGATAGGTTTTCGCTGGATCCTGGACTTTCTGGGTAAAACTTTAGTGAGAACCTTGGGATATTTCTAAGGATATGTCTTGGTATATGAAAAAGGATAAGTCTACAGATGAGTAAAAGTATATAAAAATGTCTTAGAATTTCTGTAAGGGAGAGAGTGAGCGGTTTCCATGAAACGACATCCCTATATTGATACTACAAGTAGATTTGGGTCTTTCACATAGTTATATAGTGGTAATAAATCTAAAAAGGACACATTGAGTTGGACTTGATCATCACCTATATTATAAAAATGAGCCTTATTTCACTCTTGGTTTGACACTATTGGTGTATATTCGTTGGAAATTTAAAAACATTTTACAAACCATCATAAAGAATTTAAATAAGTGATGATTATGAATGACCTAGGATAAAACTGAGGTGTCATGGATTAAAAATTAGGTGTCATGATTTATACATCCTATAAGTGATTTATCTGGATTATGTGGTTCCACACTATGATTATTGTTGTTTACACTATGATTTTTGGTTTTAGTTAAAGGATGGAACCTGAAATAACCTTGTAAATACTGAAATAAATAGAAAACAACATGAATGTCCTCCTGGAAAAATGATATTTATAGAAGATGAAATGAAATTCCAAATTTCTACAATAAAATTGTTTTTTAATGATATGAATATTGATGAAATTGTAAAATAGAAAAGGAGGGAACAAAATTATATTGAGTACTTCATAATGAAATACCCCCCATATTTATGTGGTTTTTCTAATCAACTAGTTTCTAAATAATTTATTAGTACCATAGAAGAGCTAATCTCTATTTTCCAATGTTAAGAGCTTGAAAAATTCATTTTGGATGTTTACCATTTAGAAGGTGAGGTAGATCAATGGTGGAATCCTATTAAGAATATAATGCAATTATAAAAAAATGTCTCTATGAAGTTGGATGAACTTAAAATCATATTATTTAGTTAGTAATTTCCTTATTTTCTTTATAGAAAAATGAAGAAGGAATTCCTTGAAATTAAGAACAAGGATGATGAATCTATTGATATGTATGAAGAAAATTTTACAAGACTTGTGTGTTACTATTTGAGTATTATCATTTATCCTCAAATTAAGGTTTATTGATTTTTCAATGTCTTAAAACCAAATCTCTGAAGGGTGTTATCCATAAGTGACTTTGGATGATATGAATAAATCATTATATGTGAACTAAAATTGTAAAATAGAAGTTTGAAACCCTCTTGGATATAGTGATAATAAAAGGAATATGGGGTTCCATTGAAATTATAAAGAAACTTCACATGGAGGGGAGAAAAATGTTCAAACATCCACTCTCAGAAACCATGGGAAGTCACACATAGGTGAGTGTCTAAAAGAAACAACAATGTGTTTCTAGTGTGGGAATTCTATCCATCCAGTAAATGAATATAGAAGTGATGTGAAGAGTATATTCAATTGAATGATTAGAGAGAGAGATGAACATAATTCAACAACTACACTATAATGTTTCATGTGAAAGCAGTTTGGGAATTTTGCGAATCAATATCCCAATCCAAGGGCTAATGTGGACAATAAGACACAACAACCTCTAATGAAAACAAAAATGGGAAATCTTATGCAATCATAATGGATGTAGTGAATTAAAATAATTAATGGAACACTTATCCTCCCCAAATTAGTTTTTAATTTCATGTTTGAATTTGTATAAATGATGTAAGGACCTGTTTGGGATATGTCTAACACTAAGAGGGGAGGGGTGAATCAGTGTTGGGTAATTTTTAATCTAATTTTGTTTTTATCCCTTTACCTCCTTGACCTGTTTGGTTCTTGATTCTCTTAATCTATTCTCCCGATCACATGGAATAATATTAAAGTAGTAAAGACAAGAAAATGATATTTTTGCAAGGTTTACAATGCAATAAGAGTAGCTAGTCCTTAGCATGTTCGAAAATAATCATAACCACACTATCCACTAGAAAAGAATCCTTTTGTGTGGGTTACAATGAGTAGGATAAACCCTTACACTCATGAAGAACTTTGTAAACAATCAAATAGCGTGTTCCTATAGAACATCCAAAAAAATCCAAGAGGGTATGTTTTATAGTACTTGGATGGATCTTTATATTTACTCTCAAGATAGTCTTATCATTATTGATAAGTGTTTATAACACAAAGAAAGTCCTCCACTTGTTGAGTCCGATCTCATGTCACAATTCTGCTTTGTAATTCAAAAACCTTCTTCTTCACATTGTTACTTGCATAACAGTATGAGATCAGCTCCTCATATCTCTTCCCAGTAGTAAACTTGATATATGCATTATATTATTCTTCTATTAGTAAAAATAATATGAATTTAGTAGACTGGTGAACTAAATTATCCCTATCCCAAATGAAGATAAACTAATATAAATTTGGCTAGTCACTTCCTCTTATACCTTTGACACGTGATACACAAATATATGCAATAGTGTATAGTAGTGTCTTGATATTTTTTTATTCTTCAGTGTGAATCCAATTTCACTAAGTTCTCTTCTTATTATTCTTTCTAGAATCACAAACTTACTTTGTGATTATAAATTCATTTAAGATCATCTTAATACAACATCATCACAATTAGAATATTCTTCATTGATACACAATATCAATAGTGAATATAGTATCATTTATATTCTACATACTATTAGATTATGAAAATTTCATTCACAAACTGTTTTAGTCCTTTTATGAACATCATTTTACCCACTGTGAACTGTCTTATATCCTCCGCAAACTCTCCTTCACTACGTGTCATGCATACTTCATAGACGACCTTTCCTATGTAAAACACCTCTTCTTCTTTGATGGATGATGCCCCACATATTTCTGATGCTCTATAGACCATCCCTACTCTGCAGATGACCTTTTCTTTATGGATGATTAATGCCCTATAAATTATGGATGCTCCACGAACCACCCCTTCTCAAGAGACAAATTTTTCTTCGCGATCTGCCATTATTTCCGCAGATGACTTCTTCTTTTGGGGACTTCCTCCACTTCCACAGACTCTCATCATCCGCGGACAAGTTCCTCCTTCACAGAAGTTTCCCTCCATGAACTACTTCCCTTTTCAGAACTACTTCCTCACAAACTCATTCAGACTTCCCCAAATTCTTCTAGTAGTGATGATGTTCTCTAATAAAATTCACTCTTACATAATGATTTGATTAGGGTCCTTTATATTGGAAAATAAATCCACAAATCCCACTAATCTGATTTACCGTAATTTTCAATGTGATACAACCACTACCACATATTTGCGTAATGTATGCACTGGGTTTTATCAGCGCTAAGTAGAAAGTGCTGATTATATGGAGCCTTTTATCTATGCTAGCTTAAAGTGCTGATAAATATACCCTTAATTGACACTATTATTAGCGCTGATAAAAGTTTTTGATAAAAAATATTGTTAATTTATATAAAATTATTATATTTATATTCAAAATAATAATTATTTGTACACATTAAATAAAAAAATCATGTTTATTATTAATATTTTTTTTAAAAAGTTCAAATATATATATATATAATGTTTTAAAAAAGTATTTATAATATTATAATTAAATAAATATATATTTAAATAATTATAATATTATATTAAATTTTTAAATAAAAAATATTTTTATAATATTTATTATTTTTATAAATATATATAAATACTTTTTAAATATATATATTTATATATTTATAATTATATTTATAAATAAATTAATACATATTTAAATAAATATATGTTTCCAATGAATTTGGTTAATAAATATATTGATGTGTGAGTATAATTGATGTCCATATATGTTATTTATTCATCATAAATGTTCATTTATACATTACACTTGTAATATTATTCATATTTTCCATATGTGATGACTCATTTTTTTATTATCTATACTTTACTAGGTATATGATTCATTGATGGTATATCCATGAATCTATTAGGTTCCCCAATGTACTTATAACATTCATAAAAAAATTTTAAATAATAAGTATTATTATTATATTTATAATTGAAATTTTTTAATTATATATAAATACATTATAAATATATTTATTTGTAATTATAATTATAACTAATAATTATAGAAGTACAATAAATATATTTATTTATTGTTATAACTATAAACTAATAAATATATATATACGTAAATAAGTATAAAATTATAATAAATATATTTATTAGACTTATAAATTTATAAATATATATAATTAAACAAATATATTTATAAATATATACAAATATTTATAAATAAATACAAGTAGTTATAATTATAATTCTAAATAAGTATAGATATATTTAAATAATTATAAAATTATAATAAATATACTAATTATATATATTTATATACAAATATTTTTGAATAAATAATAATAGTTACAATTACAATTATAAGTAAATATAGATATATTTAAGTAATTCTTAAATTATAATTAATATATTAATTATATATATTAATAAAATTATAAATATATATGTTATAATTTTATAATCATTTATATATATATATATTAATAATTCTAACTGTAAATAAATATATATTTATTATAATTTTTAATTACAAACAAATATAAATATATATATTATAGTTAAAATTTTAAATAAATATATAATTATTTAAATAATTATAAAAATATAAATAATATATTTATTATTCTTATAATGTTATAAATTTATATATAAGTAAATAAATATATTTATAACATATATTAATATTGGTAAATAAATACAAATATTTTTAATTATAATCATCAATATATAAAAATATATTTAAATAATTACAAAATAATATGAAATTAATTAATTATATATATTTATAAAATTATTAACGTAATATGTATTTGTTATAATTTTATAATTATTTAAATAAATAAATAAATAGATAAGTAAATAATTAAAAATGTATTTGTATTTATAATTATTAATAAATATATATTCATTTAAATAATTATAAAATTACTCGAAATATATTTATTATATCTATAATATTATAAATATAATAAAAATATTTTATATAGTTTTTATAATTATTTAAATAAATAAATAAATTTTTTATAGTTCTAATTTTAAATAATTATATACTTATTTAAATAATTATAAAATTATAACAAATATATTTATTTTATTTATAAATATAACTATAAATAAATAAATATTTATTTATTTATATTTATATATGTAATAAATATTTTTATATGCCTTCATTTTTAATATTTGGTCGATCTTCTTTAGCATCATCAGATTTTTTGAAGAAAGTATTCTAACTTTATTATCTTCCAACAACAGTTTTCTTTCTAATCAAACCAGAATACGATTAGAAACACCTTCACTCTCCCTTTCCTTCATAATTTTTGCATCACAAGTTCTCTAAACAACTTATGATATTTGAGAAATACAAAAAACAAAGCATCATTATATTTACAATGGAGAATTATTCATCCATGGCACCCAAATTCATGTAACGAATCCATAACAATTCTCTATTCATCACTTTGAAACTCAAATTCTTCAAAAGATATTTCTGAATTATCACAACTTGAGGACATTATACCAGATCAACTTACATTGGAATCACTTAATCATATTGACCAAAATGACATCTTCTTATCTCATTGATCATCATTGAAAACAAATGACAATCACTTGACAACAAATACAGTCTATACAAAAAGTGGGCTCTCCAATCTCCCCCTTTGTATTTATTGTTAACACCTTCAAAGTTCATTCCAAATGAATGTGTCAATATGTCGATCATTATCTTCTCAGTCCCCTTAAATTTTCAAACTTTCATTTCACTTTATCTCCCCCATATTAATAAGAAATATAATTTTCATTAGAAAAAGGGTATAAGTCCATATTTATGTAATTTTCCATCCACTATTTCACTCAAAGTATACTTGAGCTATGCTTGGTGTACAAAAAAAGAGCATTTGATTTAGACAATAAATCATTCCATTACCAACTGATCATAATACCTTAATAAATGATAAATCGTATATTGTATTCAAGGATTATTCACTTTAATTCCATACTGAAATTACTAAATGCGATATGAGGCTTTTTAATAACAATAAACCTGAAACTCCTACACTCACTTCGATAAATGGATAAAGAACATTCACGTGAAATAGGAAAGATAAATGACCATGGGGAACTTCTATTATTCTTGGGTCACTGAATAATTCAATTCCCCTATTATAAAAGATTTGTTATTTTTAATGACCAAGGATAAGAGATTAATAGGCATAACTTTTCTAATGATATGATCATCAAAAAATTTCCAAAATAATCATATTTGATAGAAATTGAAATAAATTTCTTTGATCCATCATCATTTGTCTCCACCTTAAGGAAATCACTTCTTATCATCTTCAAAATGGTGAATATCATCAATAATAGATTTAATGAAATTCTAGTATGGAGAATACACCAGAATGGGTCTTCATCATGTGATAGTCAATATAGGGTAACTTTCACAATATCACAATGGATGATCGTCTCGAATATATGTTCTTCATAATGCCATGAAATAAGATCTATCCAAGATGGAATATTCTTTATCCTGGATTTTCGAAATATAAAATCACATTATTCATCTTCATCAAAGATGATCCTTTATAATAATAATATTTGTATATCAATTCAGGAATCATTAAAAGATTCTATCTTTTTTAGCATTGCTATCAAGAATTGAAATCAATAACTACTTATCAGGTTCTCCCCCTGAGAACTTGTTTCACCTTTAATTCCTTGCATTATGATCACAAATAAAATACACAATGATTTAAGGGAATAAGGTGGATCCTACTTGTTTTATTAATATGAACAGAAGGGTTGATTTTTTTTCTCAACCAAGTTTCTCCACTTGATCTAGTCTTCATGACTGCACATCTAAACTTCTATCCTGATTTATGTTGAGGTAGCATGGATCTCTTCACATTCTCTTCTTCATTATGTGAAGTGTTTTTCTTCTTAAAAATATTTTGGGATGATAAATCGTTACTCCTTTTAGGACTACTTCTTATTCTAGTAATATGGTTAAACCACCTTTTTAAATGTGACCAGATTTCATGCATCGCCCTCACATAACATATATAACACTAGAGTTTCATTTTATTGACAAGCCCTCATACACTTTTTACTCATTTTGGAAAATCTTTTCATTTCTTCTTGTACTATCCTTAGCTTATACATCTTCAAGTTTCCTCATTATGTCCAAGTATTCGGTCCAAATAACTAACATTTCATTAGCAACCGTGGAAACAAGTTTGGATCTTCCACGTGGTTTACTATGAGTATCATCCATCTTGGTTGTTATCCTGGATACACCACCCTTAAAATTATTGTATTTAGAATCCAAGGTCTTATTATTATTCTTACATAAAATATTCTTAGAAGAATTTGTATTCAAAATATTCTTCTGATTTCTTCCGATGTTTTCTTCTTGGATCCTATCCAGATTTTATGATATTATTTTCTTATCAACTTTGGATACATGTTGAGATGAGCATGTACCGACATTGTCACCGCCTCTATTTCATACATCATAGATGTTATCAATCATTTTAAATCTTTCTGCAACATACAAATTCTTCTTGACCTATGGATGTTATTTATCATTCTCTATCTTACTCTCCCTTGAGATAAGATTCATTTGTGGTTTCATATTTTGATGATTTTACTAAAAATGTAATGAAAGATTCCCAAATATATTTTAGTACCCATATTGACCCACAAATCCTAATTTTCTGATATATTCTATATAGGGTTGTTGGGTCTTATTCATGACATGTTTTTCTTTCTGTGGGGAACTATCTTCCACACTATTTCTTCTCTCCACCCTATCCATGGTGGTAGAACTCTTATGACATTTCATTATCTATACTTGTTTTTTATTGTGTTTTAAAACCTTCACGATTCATGATAACAGATTTAGAGATGTTGGTACCAGATGGTATGAATGGTACCGGTTTCTTAATAGATACTTGAGATAGATAATTAAAAGATGTCATGTTGTTCTTATCATTTATTGAAGGTATTTCAACCATAGAATCCTCCAATGAACATTTATTACCTATAGCAACTATCTATTTTTTTGTGAAGTTTAAATATGCATATTCTCAAGATTGGCCAACTAATCTTCAAATTATAGATATTACATATTGAGAATGTTATTATGATATTCAATCATAATCATCTTCTATTCACAGGCCTTACTTATTATATAATCTTAATCTTCATCACAACTAACTTTGTTCTAAATCAAAGAGTTAAGTTCCTTAATCTTCATGGATATTTATTTTATTTTTAAACCCTTGACTTTAGTGTCATTTTTCAATTTTTATTTAAGCGCATGGATCTTATCATCTAGATTTTTTTGGAATATATATTTCAATTCAAATTCATTAATCCAATTTGATGAACTTATTTCAAGTTCCTTACTTTTTTGTTCAAAGATTTCTACTTTTCTGGAGAGTTTTAAACATTCTTTAATTTTTTCATGCAAGACCTTCTCTAAAACACCAGTTTCTTTTTCTAGTTGGGTGATATCTTCTTGAATTCATTGAAATAATCCAAAAAATGGATTCAATTTCTTCTAGAATACCAAGAAATGTAACACTTAATCTATCAACTAATAACTCTTGAGAATTTTTAGATCAATCATCATCACCACTTGTTCTATAATTTTCATATTTAGGAGTGATTTTAAATGTAATAACACATACCTCATCACAAGTGTTAGGAAAGTTATCCATCTTCTTAGTGGAAACTTGGCACATCTAATTTTAACTTATATGTATGATATGTATTAATTTTCATCGAGGAATGGAGAAACAAATACACTGACTTATTTTGATAAGAAGGAATTCCTTTTCAACATTCTCTTCTCTTTCTTTTTCATGTTCATCATTATCTTGGATGTTATAGAATTTTTCTCAGAGGTAATTGAATCTTCACCAAAACTGTTATTAATTATTGAGTCAGGAAAGAGACTCAAGAATATTAAAGATAATAGCTTCACTATAGAGAATCTAACAGGGATGAACCTTTGATCTAATACAAATTGTAAAGAATAGTTTGCAATATGTCTAACAAAGAGAGTGGGTGTTTAGTGATGGGGAATTTTTAATCCTATTTTTATTTTTATCTCCTTCCCTCAATGAACTATTAGGATGTATATTTTATTATTATATTCTCCCAACCACAAGAAATACTATTAAATCATTAAATAAAAGTACATGATATTTCTACAAGGTTCACTAATAAAAAAGAGTAGCTAGTCCTCGACTTGGTCATAAATAATCCTCACCACACAATCCAATAGAAAAAATACTTTTGTGTGGATTACAATGAGTAGGATATACCCTTATACACCTGAACCACTTTTTAAAAATACAATAGTGTGTTCATGTATCACTTCAAAAATAATCTAATAGTTCATATTTTACAACACTTGGATGAATCTTTATACTGCCTTCCAAGACAGTCATATCCTTATTGAAAATTGTTTATAACACCAAGAAAGTCCTCCACTTATTAAGTCTTATATGATGTCACAATTGTTTTTTGTTCTTAAACAGCCTTATTCTTCACTTTTTTACTTTCACAGTAGTATGAAAGAAAATAATCGTATCTCTTCCTAATATTAAACTTGATAACTGCACAATACTCTTCTTTTATCAGTAAAAATAATATGAATGTAGTAGATTGATTAACAGAATTCTCCCTTTCCCAAATGAAGATCAACTGATATCAATTTGGATAGTCACTTCCTATTATACATTTGATCTATAATACAAAAATATATGCAATAACATATATAAATTTCTTGATCTCGATTTATTATTTAGTGCAAAACCAATTGCACTGAGATCTTTTATTCCTCTTCTTTCTAGAATCACAAACTTCATTTGTGATTATTAATCCATTAAATATAATCTCAACATAACATAATCATAATTATATTATTATTCATTTATACACAATATCAATAGTGAATGTAGTATGAGTTCTTTTTAGTGTACTATTTGTTTGTGAAAATTTATTTCAAAAACCATTTTTCCCTTTTGAAAAATTCTTTTTAACCACTGCAAACTATCCTATATCCTTTTAAAAAATTCCTACACCATGAGGCGTGCATACATAACTGAATTAATTTCCTTCAAGGAATAAATCTTCTTTGTGGATGGATGATTCCCTCCATACTACTGATGCTCTGTGGACGACCCTTGCTCCACCGATGACCTTTGCTTTGTATTCAGATGATGCCTTGTAAACTATGGATGCTTTTTGGACCACCCTTGTTCCGTGGAAATTTTTTTCATTACTATCTAACTTTACTTACATAGACATATTTTTCCTCCATAGTCTACCTCCACTTCCATGGATGGTCTCATCTTTTGCAGACAACTTCCTTTTCATAGAACTTCCCTATGCAAAATACCTCCCTTCACATAATTCTTTCCTTATGAACTCCTTTAGACTTCCCTGAATTATTCCAGCAATGAATATGTTATCTAATAAAATTATCTGTTACTTAATAATGGGATTAGGGTGTTTTATATAGGAAAAAAATCTTAAAATACAATTAATATGATTCACCCAAATTTTCATTGTGGTACAACATTCACAGGAGACCGTGCTCCTTCTGTAAACCATTTTTCCTCCATTGTATGCGTAACACCTTTCTTCCTTCACGATGTATGATTACATCTATAAATAGATAAATACCTATCAGATAAAAATTATGGCCTTCCCAAGAACAAAAATACTCTCACTAATTGCGATCCGCCGACAATCCATTTTCCCTTTGCGGTTTGCGTATCGTGCTTCATGGTTCACATATCACTGCTATGAGGAACTTCATACTCTAAAAATATTCATTTAATGCTCCAAATTCCTCCTATAATTTCCAAAAACTATCTTTCGCAGTTTGAGAACTATTATATTTAGACACATATTCAAAAAATCATTTTCGAAAAAAACTCGATTTTGGTGCCCAAATGTTTTTCAAACATTGAGAAAAGATGCCTCCATAAAAATATTTTATGCCAACACGAACTGTACTAATTTGTGATCACCTACATTTATCATGAACATTATATATAATAATTTTAACCTTTGATAACATCTTCATATTTTCTTTGGAAATCATTATAACTTCCCTACCTTCCAGCAACATTTCTCTTTCCAATCAAAGTAGAATACCATTGGAAACACATTCGGTGCCCCTTTCTTTCATAAGGCTTGCATCAAAATTTATCCAAACAACTTATGATATTTGTGTGAAAAAAACATAAAATCATAATAATATTAAAAATAGAGAATTATTCAACCATGAAATCAAATATCATCTACTGAATCTACAACAATTCTCGAGGCATCACCTTGAAACTCGAAGTCTTCAAAAGATATTTATTGAATTATCAAGACTTGATGAAATTGTACAAGCTCCATTAACTTTGGAACCACTTACTCATAGTGACCTCAATGAGATATTCTTATCTCATATAAAAAAAATGAAAATAATTTGATAATAAATAAAATCCATACACAAAGTGGGATCTTCAGAAGGGCCCTGTGAAAATATTATTGTCAAAATTCATGTGATTATCTCCCTATATATAGATTCTTGAATATTAAAATCATATTTTATATTATTTTAGGACAAGGATGAACCCAAGATGAAATGGAAATGTTTTTGTATAAGATAAGAGATTAAAAAATTGATAACGGGTGAATTAATTTCTAGAAGTGTATTTGTATCCATGTAATATTAACTTAAGAGTTATCGATATCATTATTGTATTATGAGTTTAAGGATGATCATAAGTTCGAATTCATTGAAATCCATTTTGAGGTTTCATGTGATGGGAGTTTATCAAGATTTAGGATATTTTAAGAGAAATTCATATAAATACAACACCTTGATTTTTGATATGTTTTATAGCCACATTATTACACGTTTTGTACATATGTGTAAAGGTACAAATAAAATTATGGGTTTATCTTATCCATTATATTGAGGTAATTATGGGTTGAAGTCGATCACCTTAAAGAGTCAACACACTTCATCGCTATCAGAGAAGACTTCTCACTAGATATATTTTTAAAAAATATACATTATGGAATTGGTAAGGTTACATGGAGTACCACATTCAATTATATCTGATCAGGATCAAAATATTAGACCAAAGTTTTGGAAACTTCTTCTGTAAGATCTAGATTAAGATTAAGTTTTAGCACTTCATATCATCCTTAGATAGATAGTAAATCTAAGAGATAAATTGATACATTAGAGGATAAGATAAAATCTTGTTCTATGGATTAAAAAGGTTATTGGGAGAAACAAATTACTCTAAGTTGAGTTTCCTATAATAATATATTTTCCTCAAGCATTCATATGGTGCTTTATGATTTCCATTATAATGAAAAGTATATAACTCCAAAATACTTGAATTAAGTTGTAGAAAGAAACTTATTGGGTCATGTGAAAGTCGATGAGATGGAAGAGAATCTAAGTTTAATTAAACAAACTATAAGGGAAGTAATTTTTTTTATAAAAATGTTATGCAGATAATCATCAACACGATCCAAAATTTGATGTTATTGAGAGGGTGTTTCTATGAATTTTTTCAAAGAAGAAATAAGGAAAAATTGAGAACTAGGTATATTAGTCAATTATAAAATATTAGTTGTATAGGTAATGTATATTATGACTTGAATATTCCATTGAACCCATATCAGATTAATGATGTGATTCATGTATCTCTTTTGAGGAAATACATACCTAATCCATCACATGTATTGAACTCAGAGGTCGTACTGCTGGAGCATAAACATTCTTACGTGGAACAACCGATGGTGATTCTAGATTAAACATAGAAAGATCTATGAAACAAGATCACTCACCTGTTCATTTTTTGTGTGTGAAAAAATAACCATCTTGAGAAATCCTTGTGGTAACCTAAGGATGAAACAAGGTAGACATATCCTTAGTTGTTGGAATCAAAGTGACAAATTTCAAGAGATAATTTTTTTTAATGGGGGTAGAATGAAACACCATGAGTTTTTATGAATTATTTTTTCAAATTAATTTAATTTCTTTGATATATTGCATTATATGCCACAAAAAGTTAATTTCAAGCTCCATGAAATAATAGGTTATCTTGAATTACACATGATAATCAGTTTTAATAAAACTATAATGTATTATTAAAATAGTTATTAAAACTGTCCCTTATAACCTATATATCGAACATAATAATAAAAATATGAATAATTATTTTTTAAATATTAATTATTTTGGTTTTATATAAAGGAAACATATTGAAAATAAAATAAATAGTCTTTAATAAAGTCTTTATATGTTTCAAAAATACTATTTTCTAAAAAATATTTATGTATATTTTCTGAAAAATAATAAAAGTAATATTTGAAAATTTTATAAAAATAATATAATAAAATAAAAACCATTTTTAAACTTATAATTTTAAAATTATAATAGGGTGAACATTTTATATTTTTCTGAAAAGCTCATTTTTTTGATGAATAGTAAAAAATACTGAGTTTTAATTGAAAACTTCATTTTCATTTGATTTATTTATAAAGTTAAATTATATTTTAATTTTTTTAAAGGAAAATAAGATTAATTATACATAAATTAATAAAATATAGGTAAATGGAATTAATTTTATATTTAATTCCAATATAAAAACTCAGTAAAATTTTGAGCATTTTCACTCTAAAAACTTGCTTTATCATTGCATATACGAGATAAATTTTAAATTAAATTTCTGAAATTTTGTGAAATTTATTTTTAAAAATGTATTATATATTTGGAATCATAAATATTTATATTATCTAATAAGTTGAAATTAATTTTTTGACCAAAATAATAGTAACAATAGTAATAAATTATTTACCTTGGTTATGGTAAAAATGGATTTACCGGGAGTAAAAATAAAACTATAAAGATAAAAAATTACCCCAAACTTATTATAAACCCATTTTATAGTACAATTTAGACCTTATACCTTATAATATCTAAAATAATCCATTTTTGGGCCTTGTGAAATGAAAGGCACACTGGTGAAATTCTTTATTTTCATAAAATTATAAGTGTGCACTCACTACACTTATAAAAGGCCACCAATTATACTATATTAATCACAAAATTAAACCATTTTTGTTCATAAAATATATAACAAAATAATTTTCCAATTTCCCTGTTCTCATCCCAGAATCTCTATTTTGGAAAGAAATCTATCCTAGGAAGGATTTTGGTGCAAACCTATGGAGGATACCCGTTGATGTGGTAACATTCATCAACAATTAATTTTAATTTATTCTTCCAACTAATTGAATTAATATTATAAATTGATAATATAATAAAATAAATATCTTAGATATACTAACATGTTTTCATTTTATGTTCATTACCTAAAACTATCTCCACTTCCATCAAATGAGTTATGGAATCATCACTATGATGTACTACCACCTTGCGAACCAGTGTCATTCATTTTTCCATTACCAAATCTCACGGTTGTAAATAATGATGGATTTATGGTTTATATCAGATATTTATGATTTTATTTTTCTTAATTATTCTTTATATTACACATACATTAATTCTTTTCATTTTATTGGAGTATGAAAATTACACTCGTGTGTGTGACAGACTACCACCTTGCGAAGCGATGTGTTTCATTCACACATTATGTAAAAAGAAATATAAATGGATTTAATGAAAATATATGATATATATAGAATAAAAATGATTCCTTAATGATAATATATAATTTTTATTTCATTATTTCAATCTGGAAATAACATGGAAACAACGTTCATGCATACATACGACCTACCATCTCCATGAACGATGTTTTTCACTTTCTATCACTAAATATTATGAATTACTATAAATAAATATATAATAAATATATATCATATTTATATTATGGTTAAAATTTTTGAGATGATAAAATCATGATAAATTTAAGAGGACCGAAGATAAAAAATCAGAACATATATGAAAAACAAAGTGGTTATTACACGAAACATAACTTTAACATAGAATTGCTAATAAACATGTAATAAAAAAATCATAAGAATATAATATGTGATATTATATATATAAATAATGTTCTAAAATATATTTTTAATAAAAATATCTATTTTAAAAGATATTTGAATGTGTATAACATAAGTGAAGTCTTAAGGTAGGGGATTTCAATCTGATTTTTTACTTTTGTGAGACAGATGCCATATTCACTACCTAGTTCATTTATGTGGTGTATATACTACCCATTAATGTATTTTATAACTATTATCATGAATGTTATTCATATTTACATATCATTTTTATGATCCCTCTATAATTGGATTTATAGTTCAAATGTTACCAAATCTTTAAGGGATTATCGTCTCCATTATCCTTTTTCAAGACAAACATTATGTTAGGCACCAATATTGTTTCAAAAGGTGTATTTACATCCCATTTGACATTTAGTATCATGAATTTACTTTCCATTATGATATTTTATGTTTCATTTTATATTATTCATTCTTGGGTCTTACGATTTGAAGATATCAAATTGTTAATGATTTTATGTTACAATGTCATTGTTTATGGGGATTGTTTTTGATTATGTTTCAAATGATAAAATATTATGATCCATATATCAAGAAACTCAAGAATATTATTATGATATTTTTATTAATTATATTTTAATTTAATAATATCATTTACACTCTTTGTAACTCAACGTAATAGAGAAAATGTCGAAAATGTTGCTGCACTCCCAAGGAGCTTTGTGTGCTTAGGGTTTGCCACATTCTACGACATCCTCAATGTTATATTGGCTCCCTATTCCATCCTTGGTTTCTGTCATTAGTTTTATCCTCATCATAAGTTTTTTATAGGGAAATATTCTATTATATATATATATTTTTTTCCACCTTTCTTCATTGAATACTTCTCCCATCTTCATGTTTTCTTGGTGGTTCTCGTTGTTACAGCCAATCTTTCCATTTGTAGACTTTTCTGTTTTTCTATTTTTGGGATATGGTTTCTGATCTGGGCATACTGATTTTGACCACTTTTATTATGGGGTTCTGTGATCCATGTCTCTATATTGTGGTGGTGATTTGATGATGGATGAAAATTGTCTGCTTTATCTCCTAGGTTACGGTGTTGGAAGATCAGGTGGTGTCTAGGCCGACTTTGATTTTCAAGCATCGAACAAAGATTATGAAGGATCTGATAAAAGGTTTTAAATGGTTTTTTAAGGGATCAATCTTGGAGGGTTTTGTGTGAATTAATTGACCATGGTATTCTTCTATGACATGGAGGTGGTTTTCATGCGCAATGGTGGTCCATTGATTAGTGATGATTTTTGGTTATGATGGATGGTATTTGAAAGTTATATATCTATTTTCATTATATTCTAGTTTTTTTCTTCATTGTCCAATGTATCTATTTAATTTTAGTTTTGTGTGTTTTTGTTCTTAGTTATGCATGTCTGATGGGTTTCAATTTTCATTGCGTGAATTGGATATGTCATGTTGCAATTGGAATGTAATTTTTATTCTTGTATGTTTTATTTGAAGGGTGTCCTTGAAAGAGGGATGGGTGTGCTGAAAACAATTATTCATCCATATTTACTCATGTTTTATTGATGGATGGGCACTCTGTCATTGAGTTTTCATAGTGAATTTTTGTATGTTTTTTCGGCACATCCAGTTGATAGTGCATCGAGTTCCTAGAAAGCACTGTCGGGTGAGAGGTTCAAGAGAGAGTGATCGGTGTGATGTCACTTTTTGTACATTCCTCCTCCTAGATGTTAATGTGGGTTGGGTGAGAGCTATTCCATTTTTTGTTTACATCATGACACATTTCTTGGAGGGGGGGGGGGGTGGGCCATCTTCGTGGACAAAAATTTCCACTGCATCACCTAACAAAGGGTGATTACACCTTTGGATGCTTCTTATTTTTGATTTATATTTAATCTCGAGCATTTGGATTCATGAAGGGACATTGCATCATGTTTTAGAATATTTTTTTCACCTAGAACATGTAATGGGTTCCCCCTTTTCCCAATTTTAAAAGGGGTTATCTATCTTTTTTATTTTTAATATAGTGGACATGATATTTAACCTATTCAAAAAGGGAAAATATTTTCCCAAAAATACGAATTTATTTCTATCTTCAATTGAAAATCAATTTTATTTTAAAACCATTTTTTTAAAAAATTATATTTTTTTATTATTCTCCTATGATTTTTAAAACACAATTTAACCATATTTTAATTTTTTAACAAAATGTTTTTAAAGGAATTTCATGTTGTATTCCATGTGATGCCTGTTTGTCTTTGACCAAAAATGTAAAATGAATATTTTTTAAATGGTATGACCTGAAATGTTTCTTCTTTTTTCATGAAAATTATTTTATTTTAAGTATACATGATAAATTAATAAATTTTTTCTAAAATAAATGGATTTTAAAAATATTTTATGTTTTAAAAAGTAATTCTAAGACTAGAAATAATATTTCAATCATGAAATGTTTTAAATGATTGATCAAAATAAATTTTCATCTAAGATGACATATATTGATGTTACCAATGAATTACTTGGGATATGACCCAAGGAAACCATTCTTATAATATCTTTGAATGATTTATGCTTACAATAACATCATGTTTATGAAATTCATTTTTCTTCCATTGGTTATAAAATGATAAAAGTCTTCTGAAACACACTTATTTTTTAATGGGTTATGATTTTATGAAATGATTAAATTATTATAAAACTTTTCTATTTTAAAGAGGTTATGATATGATGAAATTTTTATAAAACACATTTCATTTAGTAGGTCATGATATGATGAATGTCTTATTATCTTTTGGCACACATATGTATGAATTTCATTATGTGATGGTTGGGACCTATATCTACCTCTAGCACATTGGGTAATGAAAGATAAATCATTAGTAAATATGCTATGGATGAACTTTATTACATGTTTACGATGTATTTCATGAACCTAATTACATGCTCACAATATTATACATGAACCTTATTACATGTTCACAATATTATATGAAAACATAATTACATGGTCACAATATTAATATTAGATTTTCATTCATGTCTATAATCTTATGCATGGACTTGGTCTCATGTATATTTGTTTATACAAGGGTTTTATTTCACGTACTTAACTTAATGAGTTAACCTGTTTCTAATACACATTTTCATCATGTTATAAGATGATGAACATACCACAAATCTATGTATTATGCCAATGTTATTATCTCACAGAACATGTCTTTTATTCCCTTATGATTCATGTCTTATAAAATGATAATATTTATGAAATTAATCAAGATTATTATCTTTTATTTAAATTGTGTGGTTTTCAAATTTTATTATCATGTTCTCATACCCTAATTCCCATGTTATTCATATATATCTCATTTTTTTACCCTTTGTGAGCATATGAGCTCATGCTTTCCTATTTTTCCTTTCCATGAGTTATGAATAAAGGTTTATATAGGGAAGTTTTGTGATGTGTACTATAGGGGAATATATTTATGGTATTCATTGAAGACATTTCATGAATTGAGAAGATTGTGTTTTATGTTTCCAAAGCCACTAAACTATTATGGTCCTCAAGAATGTGTTTGTGAAATGTATTGAATATTTATCTAAAATGATGTAATATCCATATTTAAAACTCATATGTCTCTATAGACATGTAAGTTCTCATCAAATTTCACCCTGGGACTATTTTGATATCTTATGTGACATATCAAATGGCCCATAATGAGATTTAGGTGATGAGGTTGCAGTTATATTTGCCTTTTAGAGATAGGTTTCATCCAACCTAGCATATCCCCCTGTGAAGCTCTATTTTTTTTCACAAAGATGGTGTAAATTTTTTTGAGGATTTCTATGGATTATCATTTCATAAAAGAGTCTATTTATGACCTTTTGATCAAATATAAGGTGCGATTTGGTTCTTGAAGATCAGTATTCGGTTCAATTACCATGGGTTGAGGGTACATGAGGTTTATATTCCAAATATGGAATTCATTTTACTTTATAGACACTACGAGTTCATCGTGAAACCTTTTGGTGTGATTAATACCCATTTTTTGGGTATGAATTTTTTGAATTGGATTTTCCATCCATACATCGACAAATTTATGGTTTTATTTATCAATGAATTACCCATCTACACTATGTCTGAGGAGGAGCATGCATATCACTTAAGGATGGTCTTATACTTACTCTAGGAACACCATATTTATGGTAAGATCTCTAAGTAATAGTTATGGATATTTTTCGGTTCACCTTTCAGGGCATGTGATATTTGTGCATGGATTAGCTATGGACTAGATGAAGATTGATGCAACACTTTCTTGTTAGCTAGCCAAGAGCTTTTTGGAGGTAAAATGTTTCCTTGGTTTGACAGTGTACTACAAGAAGTTCATAGAAAACATAAGAAATATTGTATCCCCCTTGACCATCATAACATGGAAAGGGAAGTATTTTTAAATTGACTGAGTAGTATTTGAGATCCAATAAGTAGTTGAGGATGAGGTTGAACAGTTATTTAGTCCTCAAACTACTAGAGGAGGTCCTAGATTTTGTAGTGTATTGATATGCCTCTAAAACTGGGATCAACTACATGCTTATATAGAGGTTGTAAATGATTGCATATGTGTTGGGGAATTTGAGACCCCATTAGTAGAACTATGAAACTCACTACCTGAAGTTGGAAGTGGTGTTATTCACTATGAGGATGCTGAGACACTATCTTTTGGGAGTGTGATTTGTTATTTAATCCGACCATTATAATCATAGTTATATCTTCATGAAGAGAGATATGAACATGAGATAGTGGGAATGGCTGGAGTTTCGGCAGGACTATAACTTTGAGATATTCTATAATCGTTATAAAAAAATGTGGTGGAAAATTTCCTTATCAAGAAGCCCCATTCACACTTAGTGTAGGAGAATTCTAAGCAGTTGGATTCTTTTCAACCAACCTTTTTGGTGGAGAGGGGTATATCTTATGTTCATTCAATGGTGTTGAATCACCGACTTATCCATCATGCGGGGGAGGCTCAATTGGGAGACATCTACTGTTATGATCTTTGTGATCAGATATATTTAGGATAATCACTAAATGGATTTTCTAAAGTAGTGGAACATTTCATCCTTTTCTAGGGCTGTATGATGGTTTTAGTAATTATGAGAGTGGTTGTGATCATAGAGTTTCACAACTATCCTTTGGATATAAATACTAGTTTTAGGAATATTTATTGAGATAGTAGGTAGTAGTTTTGGTGGGATGGAATGAGGAAGAGTGTTTTCAATTTCATCTCTTGGTGCCTCACATGTCAGTAGGTGAAGACAGAGCATTAGGTTCTAATAGGGTTGGCACCGCCTCTTGAGATCCTGATGTGTAAATGTGATGGAATTTATATATACATTTTGACATGTCCTCTATAGATATAGAGTGTCCAAAATTCCATCTAGGTGATTTTTGATCAACTTATGAAGTTATCACACTTCTATTACATCCTGGAGAAAATTTTGGTGGAGATTTGAGGGAAATTATATGTTTGTGATATCATTAGACTCCATGGGGAAATACCAACTATTTTCTATGACCAAGATGCATGGTTCATGTCATGATTTTGGAGAGGCCCACTTGAGGAATTTGATACCTAGATATGTATGAGTACCAAGTTTCACCCCCAGATAGATGGATAAACTAAGGATATTTTCTAGGTGTTGAAGGATATGACTATAGAGTTTGTTTTAGTATTTGGATAGAGTATATAGGATCATTTTACATTTTTAGTGGTTAATTATAATGAAAATTATCACTCTACGATTGGTATGACACCTTTTAAGGATTTATACAAAAGACCCTATATGTCACCCTTATATTGGTCTGTGGTTGGTGAGACATATCTTGTTCGGACATATATGGGGAATATGGTGACATATCATTCCTAAGGGATCCACCAGTTGATGAGGACAAAATAGAGATGATAGAAATATTATTCATATCACCATAAATAGGACTTTGGAGTTTTATTAGGGACACCATTTTTACTGAGTGTCTCTTGATGATAATGATTTAGGAGATTAAACCATGGTGGAAATCAATCCTAAATGTTCATCTGGTTGTTCCATAGTATATAGAGGGATGGTGAGGTTTCTTATTGTCTATCCTTGCCTCCATAATTGGAGAATATATATGATGTATTTTATGTGTCACAAGAAAAGAGATACATGCATGATCCTATGCACATGATTGACTTGGGAGATCATGACATTGAGGATGGGGAAACCTGGGAAGAGTACCCGATGGTGATCAAGGATTTGTAGGATAGGATCCTGTTATTATGAACAATTCCCGTGGTTTGTGCGATTATGTAGTAAATTATCTTGAAAAATATATATTGGGAGTGATAGAGTTATATTTGAGCTTAGTATCCCTACATTTTTGTTTATCATGTGGTTTTTAAGGACAAAAATATTTTAAGGGGAAATAATGCAGTGACCCAATTTTTAGCTTACAAGACTTAAAAATATTCTAAGAAATATTTTTGGAGCTCGGTATTGAGACCACTAGAGATTCCAAGGCCCTATGAGCCCACAATTGATATTATAAAAATATTAAATATAACAATATCACACAGACACACAGTTTTTCATAAATAATGGCATAAATACTTAACTAAACCTCATATTGATAATCTGAGACCAAAGTTGATTTTGGGATGTGGGGTTTACCCCAGATACATTCTAAAGTTGGTTAGCACTAGACATTTATATTAAGAAGATGTTAGCAGTTCATTTTATTAAATAATGTATTGAATTTATTTATTTTATTTTGAATGATATCTTCTTTAAATCCTTTATAAATACCCTTTTATGAATATCTTACAAGGCTTAACAATATAAACCTTGAGATATCTGAGATATGGTTTAGAGAATTCATCATTGGTAATTTAGAATTGGGAAATGAATGATGATCAGATCAAGTTTGATTGAATTGTAGCAAACACAACATATTATCCTCATCACTAATGAATGCATTCTTCAAAAATGACCGATCCATAATCATGGTACAGATCAACAATTTTGGTTACCATACTTGATTAAAAGATTGATTATGGATACATATTTACCTTTCTTTTTTATGTGTTTTCATATCCTTTACATGATCCCGTTAATGATTTTTTTTGGATTAATTTATTTTCATTATATTCCATGATCTCCCCCTGAATTCACTAATTTCCAATTGTGGTCCAATAATACTTGTCCAATGATGTTTATCTCCCTTTGTTTCTGTGATTTTCCCCATTGTTCTTTATGTTCTTTACTTTTGGACCATGGGGTCATGGGTTAATATTTTCAGTGTGGGTTTGAGCTTGATCAAACCCCCAGATTCATAAAGGTTATACTAACGATGAATGAGATGGTGATTTATAGATAATTATGTTTCATTATGGTATGTGGTTGATGTTTTCAAAATATCTAGAACTGAGAATTAATGGTGGATGATGGGAGGTGTGACAGGTGATGTTTGGCTTCATACGAACAAGAATGTTCTGATTTCTAACCTTTGGAGGGAAGAAATTGTTGGTTATAGGTGATTTCCTCTAATTTTAGGTAGTCAACAGGTGAAATTCATGGTGGCTAGAGAGGATCTAAATAACCAAGTGAATATCTACATATTCTATTAAAAACATGAATATAAGGAGAGTAGTATAATGAACACACTCTATGGAGTACCCCCTGACTGTGGCAATAGGGTTTCTTGGAAGAGAAGGATTACACATCGTGTGGTCTAACACACACGCTATGTGGCTTGGCCCACATGCCCTGTGCCCAGGACCACTTGTTATGTGACCCTCCCTAAGTGGATGATCCATGTGCCAAATTCACATAGCCAGGATCCCATATAGGGGGAAACATCATGTATAGTGATCTAGGATTTTTATACATACACATTACATTATATAGATGAATATTCATTACATTATACAAAAACATGTCAGATGATCACAATGGTTTAGAAAATTGGTTCATATGTAAACTATATCAACTCCCACTAATTTCATCATAAATAGAACACTTCTTATCCATATCATACATAATATATTTCTTCATAACCTAGGAAAAGAAACACAAGAAAGGGTGAGATCATATGCTCAGTAAGGATAAGTAACGAAGATATATTAGCGTAACATGAACATACAGTTATGGTAATGTGAGCATAACATTTGAAAATCATACCCTACATATCATTGATCATAATATTGAGTCATCCCATAAATACTAACATCTCATAAGATATGTATAATTAGAAAATCAATGAACAAGATACATTAGATCATCAAATTATCATAAGACATGGAATTTTGGTATACACACAATTATATAAAATCATTTCCAAAGTAGTAATGTCTCACTACAAAGGCTATCATAGTGGATAGGTTCACTCCCTAAACTATCATAGTAGTCATGGTTTACTCCCAATACCATTGTAGTGGTTAAATTTCATTATTAAATATATTTATCTTTCCATTCTAGTCCAATATATATCATGAGATATAAATCTTTATCAAATTCATTATATTTAGATATAGGCCCCACCCATCAAAAAATAAAAATTATAAATTGATATTCCACAAGATCATAAAACATTTGTCCTATAATTATGCATGAAATAAAATGAGTTTCATAAACATTTCATCATATCATAAACTATGTAAAGTTTATAGGTTTCATAATCATTTCATCATTTCATCATGGCATAAATCATGAAAGGAATATGGTTTCATAAGGATTTTACAATGGTATAACCCATGGAAGAGAAATAAGTTTCAAAAACATATTATCATCATAAACATAAAAAATATAGAGAAAGCATCAAAGGATGTCATCGTAGATGAAAAATTATTTAGAAAGATCATTTGGAAAATTTATTGAGGAAAATAACTCTTCTTTGAAAATAAAATTTTAAAAATAAATCAATAAATACTTTGGAAATCATTTTCTTTGAAATTATCCTTGGGAACATATAAATGAATCTTTCTAAATTATTTAAAACATATCTTGAATAAAATATCCCTTCTAATTTGAAAAAACATTTTTAAACACAAAAAATTTTCTAAAGCCTTTTGTTTGAAAATAAAATTGGAATATTATAAAGGAATATTAAAATAAATGGTTGGTTATGATATTTAATAATTCCATTCATATCGTACAAATTTGAACAAATATTCAATTCGTAATTTTGTTAAAATAAAAATTGGAATTATTGTGATAATGATAATAAGATTACTTTAATTTTTTTTAAAAAAATCAAAAATGGATAAAAATGTCCTTCATAAATCATTTGGAGATTTTTTTTAAATGTTGTCAATATTTTTAGAAAATACATTTTTGGAAGAAAACAGTTTTTAATCTAATAATAGAAATATAAATTATTTTTCTTAAAAATATAATTTTTAAATTTTGAGTACCTAAGGAGATGAAAATAATTAAAAAAAATTTATACTCATGACATTAACAATGGAGAAGAAAATTAATGAGTTTATTGAGAGATGAATAATAATAGTTTTTCATTAGAAACATAATCATAAACAATCCCATTAAATGAAGAAATTGTAATAAAAAATCTGAACCACTTTGTTAAAATTGAACTGAAAGCCCCATGTGTAATGACCCAACCACATAAGCCCCGATAAGGTAAATTATTTTATTACATTGGTATGATTATAAGGAATAAAATACCAAAATAATAATTATTTTAACAGTTTTGGAAATCCAGATTACACACATGTTACCCATAGTACATTGGGAAATAGAAAATATACAAACATCATACATAATAAAAAGAAATAAAAATCATCCTTGAAACTCACTCAAAGGATTCCTCTTCTTAACCTGGGTAAATTAAAATTAACAAGGGTGAGATCAAATGATTAGTAAGGGTAAGTTAATAGGAAATAATAATTAATTAATGAGAATAAATCAACATGGAAAGGTAAATAACTAATAACATATTCCATTAAAATAACTAGATAATGAATAATCTGTATATAAATGTAATAAAATTAAAAACATGTCATTTAATCAATAATCTGAGAAGTAAATGCATCTATGGATTTTATCATATTAAAACCTCATGGATAATTACAATTATAACTAAAATATCTATGAAGGAAATGATTAATTATTAAACGTCATGTTTGAGGCACATGATAACCTATACTACCAAGATCTATCCTTTAAATTGTTTAAATATATAGGTAAATTTCTATTTAATTTGGAAAATTTAATTTTCTCATGATAACCTATTAATGAATTGAGGGATATATAAAGTATGGTTCCCACTCTTAATTGTATATCAAAAATCATTCCTCACATCGAGTAATCGATTTAACTAATAAAAAATATAAATTATCATAAAATACATATATTGAATAAATAATATAGATTTATCAATAAATCCTCAGTTTAGGATTAGTAATAATAAGGGTTGTAGATGTTGATGAATGAAAATACCCTTTAAAGATCATTAAAACATCCTTGATGAAAATAATCTTTATACATTCCATAGTGTCCCATACCACTTTGAAACTTTTGAATCATAATCCCCATGAATTAAATAATATCAAATGAAAATTTTGATACCATGAATATAAAATAATTCATGATATAATATATCAAAATGGTTAGTATATACAATACACAAAAAAAGTAAGTGGTGAAAATGACCTATGCCTCACAGAAAGAAATGTGAGACAAGAATCCCTTACATTGAGTCAAAATTGTCTAGTGTGTCTTTATATTCCAGAATAATAAACTTATGTTAATTATTTACTTGAGTTATAAGATTTTTAATGTTTAAAATTACTTTTATTTAACTTATTATCATGTTTTATACAACCACTTAAACAATTATGTTTAATTCAGGTGATTTGACAAAATTCTGTTTATGTGTCGATAATAACTTTGGTTGGAATACTATGGTAAAAGGGGACATTATATAAAATATATAGAATAATAATAATGAAAAAATTGTCATATTTATACAAAAATTATACTGTTAAAACTAATAATTAAATATGGTTATGAGAAATGAACCAGTGTTACAGTCATAGAGACGGTAGGCCATACATATCCATGAGTAACATTCCCATTTTTCAAAGATCATTATGAAAATAAGGTATGTAACATTATATTCTTCCATAATGATAATAATATCATAAATAACTTGTTATTTAATCAAATATATTAATATATATAATTCTTGTGATGTAAAATTAATCACGTAGTGTCAAAGAGGTGGTAGTCCACACATCCACAAATGATGTTATCACCTTTTAATTTGTGAAAAGGGTAAAAAAGATATATTATATTTATAAAAATTTAATTTTTTAATTAATAACATATATATTTAATTTATGTAACATTTTTTAAATTAAAAACATCCTTTATATGTTCTATGTATAGCGTTAATGAATCACATTTCTTTGTGGAGGTTGTAGTCCACACTTCCATAAAGGATGCTATCATATTTACCCAAAAAGGGAAGCACAAAGGTATGTTCAATATAAAAATTAAAGAATAAAAAATAAAAAATAAATACAATAAATATAATATATAAAAATAGTGTACATCATAATTACTAACCCTAAAAGTTGGTAAAAGAAAAATGAACGATCACGTTTCATGAGGTGGTAGTTCTCCGTACACATAAACAACAAGTACATTACACATTAGTTGGAAGTGTGTTTAAGTGTTGGTATAAAACTTAATATAACAACATATAAGTATATTATTGATAAATTTATTATTATATAAACATGTAATAATAATATTTATTTGGTGGATAATGAAAATAAAACCAAGGAGCTTGAGGATGAATGTTGCCTCTTATGCAGGTAACTCCTTTTGGTTTTCACCAAAGGGCATCCTTAGGTTTATTTATTCCCATGTTTAGGATTATAAAGTGATGGGATGGATGTTGGTATATTATTTTAGTATATATTTGGTGATCCAATGTATCTTTAGAGGTTTGAGTAAGTGGGAGGGATGAGCACCTTTTTATAGTTAGGGAGGAGTGGCACTCTTGTAAATTTTTGGAAAGGGAATTATATCAACATCTTTCCCATAAAAAGTGCCTACAATAATGGTAAAAATAATATAAAATGTATTATATTATATGAATATTTCTTTTAAATGTATTTTTGGAAATTATCTAGGTCATTTTGGGTCTTAAGTTTATGGTTTAGTCCTTCCTTAAACTATTTTTTCTCTTAATCATCGTAATTAATTTTAATCATTTTTACCAATATTTTTGGTTAAAAACTAATTTTATCTAATTATAAATTATTATTATTAAAAATATTTAATCAATTTCTCAAAATTACAATCACCAAAGTGTAAGAAATTAAGTTAAATTTTATCCCACAGACGAGATGATAATACAAGTTTTTAATAAAAACGTTCAAAAGTTTTCTATTCTTTTATATCCAATTTCAAAGTGAAATAGTTTAAAATGACCTGAATTGAATTAATTGTTAAATATTTAATCCAATTAAACTTTAAAAAATGATAAAAATATTATATAACATTAAAAATAAATTATATTAAAAACAATCTTGAGTAAAAATCGAGTATTTTTACTGTCCATTAAAAAATAAAACCTAGAAGAAAAATAAAAAAGATTCACCCTAAACTAATTTTTTATGTTCCTATTTGAAAGGTGATGTTTATTTTGACATATTAAATTTATAAAAGATTCAAAAATTTGATTTAAAATGGGCTCGACGTTAAATGTCTGTACAAACTGCCTTTATAAAAGTTTGAGTTTTTATGTGTAAATATGTTTGTTCTTATCTTATTCATGTTAAATCTATTATATAAATATAAAAATAAGTAAAATATATATTTTATTAAAATAATACACTAATATTATTTAATTTAATATATTAAGGTAAATCACTTTTGGGTGAACAAAAATAGATTTTTATAAAAACATTTCAGTTATATTAATTTGATTTCTATATTTGTTTATAATTAATTGGTAACCATTGATTTCAACTATATATTTTTATAAGTTAATTAATCATATTTGTAACCACCAAATTAATATCTAGGTTATATCCTATTATATTAAATAATAATGTATTAAAAATATACTGTTTTTGGTAAAACTCGACTTTTCATATAATGCAATCCATTGAAGAAACTCATTATTTCATGCAAAACTCACTAACTCAGTATGAAATGAATTTCAAGATATACCATAGATTGAATTCATTTAAAAATATTAAATATATTGTAAACTCTTGGATCATTTTATTCCCTTATTCACTTGGTGATGCATGTGATACACACTATCTAATATAGTGTTCTTACTTTAGAATTTTGGGGCGTTATATTCTCCCTATAATAATTACATTTCATCATTGCAATTTAAAATTTTTCCCAGTACACATCGGTTTGATATTTGAAAATAAACTATTATTAAAAAAACCACATCGTAAATAGGGTTAGTAACATATCTCTTAATAAGATAGAAAGTAAAGTATAATGATCACGTAACTAGGTTCTCTAGTAGGAGAACATAGGTGGGAATTTGAAACATGGATATAGAATAAAAATATAACAATAATGTTCTGAATGAGTGCGCTGGAGAACTTGTTTAGATGAATTTTTTTGACCACTAAACCATAAACCATAGGTGTGATTAAATGTCATTGATATCATTAAAAATGATGATAATATGATATTTTTTTTGTTTCAAGACCCTTTTCCTAGAGATGATAAATTATTTCACTCTAAAAAAATTTAAGTACAAATTTATTTTTCATAAGAATTATATTATCCTTTGAATATTCCTTGAACTATTTATACATATTTTATTAACATAGGTTTCACCATATGGTGATGTAATACACCAATCTCTAAAACGTTGTCCAAATATAAACATAAACCTTTTCATAAGTGGTAAAATTTTACTAAAGACTATGATCCAATATTATATAATCAAGTTCAAAGAAGTTTTAAAATGGACTTATCATTATCATTTAATCAACATGGAGTTTCTCTAAATTATCACATTCCAATCATGTGAATACCTTTATCATGTATTATCTTTAAATATGGTAAACACCTGGATCACCAAAAAACCTTTTTTAGAATAGACATGCTTCCTTATTCTATAAGTAAAACACATGTTATTAGATATATTCCGTAAATCCAAAAGTATTGTAAACTCCATCAGTGATAGAATAAACAAATTTGTCGACAAGTCATTAATAAGTTACAAGGAAGTTTGAACTTATCCATATCAATCATTTCTATATCAAAACAATATTATATCAACATTGGGAATATATTAAGGCTTGTCTTTCCCTAAATCTTGTATTATCCAAAACGTTTTACTATCTATTAAATAACATTTCATGGTACCATTCAACATATTATCTAAAATCCTTAATGAAAAAGTAATATAGTATAATCTTCATATATATTTCATTATTCATATAACGAGAATATGATTAAAAAATAATAATTTTACTACATATTTATTAGATCCAAATACATAAGTACATTAATTATTTCAATTCAGTTGTGTTAATAATAAATGATTGACCTTAACCCTTTAGCTTGTTCTGATGTATATTCTATTGACACTTGAGGAATTCATTTGCATAGTGCCCCATCTCCTTGTAGTTATAACACTGATTATTAGTGTGTTACTGCTCTACATTTTATTCTATTTCTTGGTGACCGTTTTCTATGCACTTATAACAAAATCACAATCCTTTCGAGAATTTACAAGGTTGATTCTTTCCATAGTTACGACATGAGAAAAAAATCCTTATTTACATTCTTCCCTTTATCTGTAACACCCCAAACTTCCACGGTACATTTCCCTTCGAATAATGCAATAGTGTGTGTTGTACGCAACCTCGAGCTCTAACACACACCACAACTAATTAAACTAGCCGTTGTGAATAATAATACCTACTTTTTGAAATTTTATAAATTTTATTTATCAAAATGGACTTCATTTTTGGATTCGGAATATCGAAATTAGCCTATGTTGAATTTTTGGTATTTTTCTGAGAACTTCTAATTTTTTATGAATAGTGAAAAATACGTAAAAACAACTTTTTAAATCAAAATAATTTATAGTGATAAATTATACTATTTAGTGGTTTTAAAGTATAATTAGAATATATTTTTACCATTTTATCCAATGGTGGTCATTAGAATTAATTTAACATTGAAATTGGACATAAACAATTGCCAATCTTTTGATATAAATTGTTTCTTAGAAACACGCTATTTTTTTGTAACAGCGAGAATTAATTATAAAAGTAATTAATGCAACTTATATGTTTGGAATTCTGTAAAATAGACATCATTTTTGAATTAGGAATATCAATTATAGCTTAGGGTGAAATTTTGGCATTGTTCTGAAAAACTTCAATTTTTGATGAATAGTGAAACCACTAAGTGGTAGTTAAATAACTGATTTTTCGTTTAAATGAAATATTACCACTTTTGTGTTTTTATTTTCAAAAATCCGACATACATGGTTTTCATTAAGAAGTAAAATGTGGTTCAATGAGATTAAAATAATTTTTTGGTGAATAGTAACTTTTAAGTTCATAATCGCGATTAGAGGTAATTAGTGTAGTTTAAGGTAAAAATAATGTTTTAATAATATGAGATGAGCTTGAAACTTGTCCTACTCCTATTGGATGAGTCATGGACGACCAAGAAAACCCATGGGTCAACTTAGGGACCCCATGGAGCCACTTTAGTTGGAAAATGACTTTAATATATATTTATTTAATGTTAAAATTAAATTGAGACAAACATGAGTTGTTTTACTAAAACAGTTTTTAAGTGGGGTTACACAAGTCCAAATTTTGACTATAAATATTAATTAGAAAGATAAAAAGATTTCCAACATCATAGTATTTTTTTTATAATTTTTAGACATTAAATTAAATAAATTATTTATGCCATCATTATGATGCAGCGATGACCTCATTATTTAACGATTTTAATAAAATGAAAAGATAATGTAAAATACAAGGCTTAAACTTGTCCAAAGACTATTGGATGGGTATAATTAGAACCCTTATCACCTTAGACACGAATTATATAAGTGGGGGACCTTTAGAATCCTAAAAGCATTGTATAATAATTTAACATTTCAATCTTTCCAAAAGAGCCCCTCCTCTCCTATTATAAAAGGCCCCCAACTCTACCACCTTATTCACACTTTCAAGCCTTTTTGTTCGTCCAAACTCTGCCCAAATACTCTCCCAACTTCTCTAACGTCATCCTAGAAGCTTTACTTTAGTCAGAAAGCCATCCTATGGAGTCCTTTTGATCAAATCAAAAGAAGAACCCGAAGAAGAGGTAACATTTTCATCACCCTCTTTCAAGTTTCTTTCTTCTTACACTCCCTCTTTGTTTATTATTTCAATTCTAAAATTATAACTCCAGTATCTTCTATATACTGTGATGTTATTATAAATATGGAACAACCATATTCAGTATTCTACCCATCATTTGAATGACATGTCACCATACGTGCGTACGTACGACTTACCGTCTCCACGTCGTGGTGTAATTGTTATTCAATATATTATTATTTATATGGGTATAATAATGGTATGTAATTCATGTAAATAATAAATATAACATGATAATGATTCAGTATATAAGATATACTATCCAATTATATATTATTTTAATATCAAAATAATGATATTGTCGCTCGTGCGTACGTACGGCCTACCGTCTCCACGAACACGATGAGATTCATTCTCCGTCGTATCCATTCAAGTATAATTATCATTTGATGATTTAAAAATAATGTTTAAGGACATGATATCATTATGGATATGAATAATATACAACCTATCCATGAAAAACACGACTTACGTAACAAAACATATAAAAGAAAACGAGTAAGTTAACACCCGAAACAACGATAAATCTAAGATATTGTTAACAAAGCAATGTTAAAAGATCATATATGATATCATATGAATGTATATGATTCTTGTATAATTTAATAAAAATTATTTCACCATTATACAGGAGGTTAAACTACCCCAACCAAGGAAAAGTACAAGGTAAGGGTTTACTTCACAACCTCTTCATTATCCAAGGTTGTTATTACGTAAATATCCACTTGGACCTCGTTATCATCCACATCCATGTTACTTAAAAATGTCTTTCAAAAATTTTTTACTATTAAATAGAAAATGGGTTAAAGTCATTTATACCCTTATACTTTTTTGAAAGGAATCTTACCGTCGTTTTCCAAACAATGTACTTTTTGACCTTTTTGACAAATTTAAGGTAAGAATGTTTTTTTAACTTATACGGCGGGTGCAGCTATTTTCTGCCATTATAACTTTGTCGAAGCTTCCCTTACAAGCTTATAAGAATATTTTCAAAGTAAATGTATTATTTTATAATTATGGGACTTTTAAATGATATCAAAAAAGAGATATATTTCTCTCAAATAGCTTTGATTTCATCCATGTCAACATCCTTGGATGGGTTTTAAGTTTAAGTGAAATTGATTTATGATACAAAACTCCCATTGAACATTTTGTGAAATATTTGACTCTGGATGTGTTATTTTTATACCATCCATAGTTTATGGAGAAATTTTTGACGTTTCATATGCTAGTTTTAATACGAATATTTATTTTATGTTTAAACCTAATCATTTGAGGAATGTATTGGACTTAATAAGTGACGGGTGGAGCCCGCTATAGCTCCTCGATGCATCGGTAGGTCTCATGAGACAACTAGACATGGAATTGGCCGAGGCCCCTTCCCAATTTGATTTATGGTTTTGGCCGAGGCCTTAATCATTTTAGATGTCTTGGCCGAGGCCTTGACAAAATGTTTCAGAATGTCTGGCATTATACATTCCCTCATTATTAAAGTGGTTATTGATATTGCATGTGATTATTCGACCAGTAGAATATCCATGTGAAGAAGTGAATGGAATTATCTCATTTTACTTTTTCCATATTATGTTGAAGTTCATGTTTAAAAGGCTTTTGTTTTAGTTATACATTGCCTTAAATGTTAATGTTTATTTATGAAAGCTTCCGCTATATTGTTATCCTTACTGAGCATCTGAGCTCACCCCTTTCAATGTTTTAATATTTTCCAGGATGTGAAGAAGTATTTTATGAATGACCTGCAGGGATTGTTAGAAGAGGATATGAGTGTGGTCTATGGAGACTTTGTTATTGTAGTTTTTCACTTTATGATGTAATGTAACGTTTACGAATATATCTAGTGTTTCCAAGGCTAATAAACTAATCGGTCTTTCGAGACTTGATCTTTTGTGATCAGGCCAATGTTACGAAGTAATGCACCGACTCTGGGTAGCTAGGGTCGGGGCGCTACAGTTGGTATCAGAGGGAGTTTAGTACTAACCTTGGAAGCTAGATTTAGACAAACTCTGATTAGAGCACGTAGACCTAAGATGAACTTTGAGGATTAGTATAGAAGAACTTCCTGAAAATTTTGGTATTGTAGAGATTTTGTGAGTTTTCCAAGCAATACATCCCTGTCTGGATACGAGCAGGTAGAGGCGGCTCTGGCACAGATGTACCTAGGGGTAAAACCCGAAAACACCGCTTTGAGCTAGACTCGAACGGGAACTGGTGCACGATAACGGGCCTTGCTGCACTCTTGGTTACGACACTCCCGGGGGATATGCTTAGGATAATTCCCATTTTCTTTACAAACCACTATGAAGGGTTACGAGTATATAATTCCTCAAAGAAAACATTTTTATAATTATGGATTATATCCATAATTAGTTCAATTTATGTTAAGTGTTTTACAAGTATGGAATTATGTATTTTGATTCATAAACTAATCCAGTTTATGCCATTATTTAGAAATGGCGCCTAGTGGAAGGAATGAAAACCGTATCAATGCACGCACTCCGTGTAGGGATTACCCTCCTGCTCAAGATAATTATTGTGGATCTGGAGATACAACTGGTGCTGATCAGCTTCTCACCGTACTGGGACAACTCACGCAGGTTATGAATAACAACCTTACTCGTATGGAGCACCCTGATCCAGAACGTGGAGGATCAATGCTAGACCGTTTCATGAGGCAACAACCACCAACCTTCAATGGGAGTACAAATCCTATAGTAGCTGAGCAATGGATAAATTCCTTAGAGAAAATATTCCAAACCTTGGGGAGTAGTGAAAGGGAGAAAGTAGTCATGGCAGTTTACCGCCTCACTGGAGATGCCGATCAATGGTGGTCACTAATTCAAAACACAAAGGAAGATGATGAATTAACAAACATGGAGTGGCAGGAGTTCAAAGAGCTGTTCTTAGAAAAATACATTCCTTGAGACCATCGAGCGGATATGGAAAGTCAATTTCTGAGTCTGAGGCAGAAGGAGGATGAGAATGTCGCAAAGTATGAGGCTAACTTTACAAGGTTAGCGTGGTATGCTGCAGATTACATACGTAACCCAATAAGTAAGGCTGATCGTTTCTTTGATGGGTTAAAACCATTTCTCTGTCGAGATTTAGTATCACAAACCTTCTCTTCATACGAAGGTATCGTCTCATGCGCTATCAAGACGGAAAAGGAATTCTCTAAGTCTTATGACATTAAATCAAAGCAAGATAAGAAGAGATCCGCTGAAAACTCTGGGAAAGGAAATAAGGAAACAGGGAAGAAGGGTAGAAATGAATTTCCACTATGTGATAATTGTGGTAGGAAGCACCCTGGTGCCTGTCTAAAAGGAAAAGGAGTATGTTACAAGTGTGGTGAAAAAGGCCACCAAGCTCATGAATGCAAGGGAAAGAAAGCGGCTGTCAATGTGGAATGCTATAATTGTAGAGAGAAGGGACATTATGCAAATGAATGTCCTAAGCGTCAGGGGAACTTACCTTAGAAGAGGCCAAGGGATCAGGGCCAGGCTTATGCTATCACTACTGCTGAGGTGGAAGCTCTGAAAGATGTGGTGGCAGGTAATTTAATGGTTTCCTCAAGTTTAGAAAATGTATTATTTGATTCTGGATCATCGCATTGTTTCATATCTTCCCAGTTTGCTAAGAAAATTAGATATTTCCAATTTGATTTAACAAGGGAGTTGTCGGTCAAAACCCCTAAGGGAAGTATTGTTGCAATAAAGTTTTGTCGATTAGTTCCCATTAGAGCACCTAAATGTTCTTTACTTGCTGATCTCATCGTCATACCCATGATTGAATTTGATATAATCCTCGGTATGGATTGGCTTTCGGACCATGATGCAAAAATATATTGTAAGAGGAAAGAGGTTACGATTCTTGATGATGATGATAAGGAACACCTTATCTGTAGAGAAGAATCGTCTCCACATAATTCTTATCTAGACCACCCCCTGTAGCTCAACTAAATTCAATTATTGGGGAGGAAGAGAAAGAAATTACTGAGGGTGAGGAAAGGAATATTCAAATAGAGGATGTACCTATTGTGAGAGAATATGTTGATGTGTTTCTGGAAGATTTACCTGGACATCCTCCAGAACGAGAAGTTGAGTTTTCCATTGATTTAATTCCTGGATCAAGGCCCATATCGAAGACCCCTTATAGAATAGCCACTGTGGAATTAGTTGAACTAAAGAAACAACTAGATTAATTGAGTAATAAGGGATTTATTCGCCCTAGTGTTTCCCCTTGGGGAGCCCCTGTTCTGTTTGTTAAGAAGAAAGATGGATCTATGAGGTTGTGCATCGACTATAGGGAGATCAATGCTATAACAATAAAGAACAAGTACCCCCTACCTCGCATTGATGATTTGTTTGACCAACTGCATGGAGCTCAATACTTTTCAAAGATTGACCTTCGGTCTAGAAACCATCAGTTGGGTGTGAAGAAGGAATACGTTCCAAAGACAGCATTCTGAACAAGGTACGGGCATTATGAGTTTACAGTAATGCCTTTTGGATTGACTAATTCACCCTCTGTTTTCATGGATCTAATGAATAGATTTTTCAAGGAATATCTTGATGACTTTGTAGTGGTATTTATTGATGATATCTTGGTATACATCAAAAGCCACGAAGATCATGAAAATCACTTACGCATTATCCTGAAGACTCTTAGAAGACATGAATTATATTGGAAATTTAGCAAGTGTGAATTCTAGCTTCAGGAGATTTCTTTTCTTGGCCATATTGTCTCTAAGGATGGAATTTCCGTTGATCCTTCTAAAACGAAGGCAATCCAAGAATGGCCAGCACCGACAAGTATAACTGAGGTACGCAGTTTTATTGGTTTAGCAGGTTATTATCGACGTTTTATCCAGAATTTTTCCAGATTGGCTAACCCATTGACAAAGCTCACACGTAAAGGGATTAAATTTGTCTGGACAAAAGAGTGTGAAGAATGTTTTGAAGAACTGAAGAGCAGATTAGTCAATGCCCCAGTATTGACTCT
This sequence comes from Viscum album, assembly GCA_963277665.1. Lineage (NCBI taxonomy): Eukaryota > Viridiplantae > Streptophyta > Magnoliopsida > Santalales > Viscaceae > Viscum > Viscum album. The sequence goes on from OY728128.1 coordinate 1,681,418,132, forward strand.
ACCATCGGGGAATGATGGGTTTGTTATTTATAGTGATGCATCGAAGAAAGAACTTGGTTGTGTCCTTATGCAGAATGATAAGGTTATTGCCTATGAATCACGACAGCTAAAAATTCATGAGCAAAACTATCCTACTCATGATCTTGAGTTAGCAGCTGTGATCTTTGCTTTAAATATATGGAGACATTACCTCTATGGTGAAAAATGTGAGATTTATACTGATCACAAGAGTTTGAAGTATATTTTCTCACAAAAAGAACTCATCATGAGGCAAAGGCGATGGCTTGAACTACTCAAGGATTATGATTGCACGATACATTACCACCCGGGGAAGGCAAACAAGGTGTCAGATGCTTTGAGTAGAAAAGTCCATGGAGTTTTGAATGTGATGAGAATTGAAAGGGATCCAATTTTCATGGATCTAGTGAAGATGGACATGGGGATAACTAGGGAAGGTGAAACATCAATGCTTTTTCAAATGGTTTCCAAACCATCATTACTAGAAAGGATTAAGAGTTCTCAGACCAATGATGAAGAATTTCGGAAGAAGATTAAAGATGTGAATGATGGAAGATTGAGGGACATTGTTTATAAGGATGGAATTTTGAAATTCGGGAAGAGACTTTGTGTTCCCGATATACCTGATCTAAAAAGGGAATTGCTGGATGATGCTCATAGTTCCAATTTCTCTATACACCCTGGGAGCACCAAAATGTATAGAGATTTGAAGGAACATTTTTTGTGGGACAATATGAAGAGGGAGATTGCTGATTTTGTGTCGAGGTGTATGGTTTGTCAACAAGTGAAAGCTGGAAGACAACATCCTGGTGGAGTATTGCAACCTCTTCCCATACCTGAGTGGAAATGGGATAATATTACGATGGACTTTGTCATGGGACTACCAAAGACTCCTAGAAGGAATGATGCAATATGGATCATTGTTGATCGTCTTACTAAGTCATCACATTTTCTGGCTATACGAGAGGATCTACCACTTGAACGTCTAGTAAGATTATATATTAATGAAGTTTTAAGACTTCATGGAGTACCCCTATCGATTGTTTCTGATCATGATCCTTGTTTTACTTCAAGATTTTGGAAAAGTCATCAAAAGGCCTTGGATACTGAACTTCGTTTGAGTACTGCCTATCACCCTCAAACAGATGGACAATCAGAACGGACTATTCAAAACTTAGAAGTCATGTTGAGATCATGCTCTCTTGACTTTCAGGGTATGTGGGATCAATATTTACCACTGGTAGAATTTTCCTATAACAATAGCTTCCATTCAAGCATTCAGATGGCACCTTATGAAGCGTTATACAGAAAGAGATGTCGTACACGAACCTGTAGGGATGACGTTGGTGAAAGAAAACTTGTGGGACCAGAACTGGTGGAATAAACAATGGAAAAGGTGAAGGTAATCCAAAACCACATCAAATCAGCTCAAAGTAGGCAGAAGAGCTATGCCGATAACAGAAGAAAGGTTTTGGAATTTCAGGTGGGAGATCATGTTTTCCTAAAGGTATCTCCATGGAAGGGAGTTATACGTTTTGGTAAGAAGGGTATGTTGAGTCCCAGGTACATCGGACATTTCGAAATTCTAGATCGTATTGGGGCTGTAGCTTATCGTTTGGCGATGCCGCCAAATCTCTCCAAAGTTCACGATGTTTTCCACATATCGCTATTGAGAAAATACATGCCCGACCCAACACATGTACTTACCTATGAGGAATTAGAACGGGAACCTGATCTATCTTATTGCGAAGAGCCCATCAGAATTCTTGATGTGAGGGAGCAGGTGCTGAGAAACCGGACGACTCGTCTGGTAAAGGTTTTGTGGAGAAATCATAAAATGGAAGAGGCAACGTGGGAACCTGAGGAACTTATGATGAAGAACCACCCGAGTCTTTTTATGCAGTAATACCCTAGAAATTGCGAGGACGCAATTATTTGAAGGAGGGGAGAATGTAACACCCCAAGCTTCCACGGTACGTTTCCCTTCGAATAATGCAATAGCGTGTGTTGTACGCAACCTCGAGCTCTAACACACACCACAACTAATTAAACTAGCCGTTGTGAATAGTAATACCTACTTTTTGAAATTTTATAAATTTTATTTATCAAAATGGACTTCATTTTTGGATTCGTAATATCGAAATTAGCCTATGTTGAATTTTTGGTATTTTTCTGAGAACTTCTAAATTTTTATGAATAGTGAAAAATACTTAAAAACAACTTTATAAATAAAAATAATTTATAGTGATAAATTATACTATTTAGTGGTTTTAAATTATAATTAGAATATATTTTTACCATTTTATCCAATGGTGGTCATTAGAATTAATTTAACATTGAAATTGGACATAAATAATTGCCAATCTTTTGATATAAATTGTTTTTTTAGAAACACGATATTTTTTTGTAACAGCGGGAATTAATTATAAAATTAATTAGTGAAACTTATATGTTTGGAATTCTGTAAAATAGACATCATTTTTGAATACGGAATATCAATTATAGCTTAGGGTGAAATTTTGGCATTGTTCTCAAAAACTTCAATTTTTGATGAATAGTGAAACCACTAAGTGGTAGTTAAATAACTGATTTTTCGTTTAAATGAAATATTACCACTTCTGTGTTTTGATTTTAAAAAATCCGACATACATGGTTGTCATTAAGACGTAAAATGTGGTTCAATGAGATTATAATAATTTTTTGGTGAATAGTAACTTTTAAGTTCTTAATCGCGGTTAGAGGTAATTAGTGTAGTTTAAGGTAAAAATAATGTTTTAATAATATGAGATGAGCTTGACACTTGTCATACTCCTATTGGATGAGTCATGGCCTACCAAGACAACCCATTGGTCAACTTGGGGACCCCATGGAGCCACTTTAGCTGGAAAATGACATTAATATATATTTATTTAATGTTAAAATTAAATTGAGACAAACATGAGTTGTCTTACTAAAACGGTTTTTAAGTGGGGTTACACAAGTCCAAATTTTGACTATAAATATTCATTATAAAGATAAAATTATTTCATACATCATAGTAGTTTTTTTATAATTTTTAGACATTAAATTAATTAAATTATTTATGACATCATTATGATGCAGCGATGACCTCATTATTTAACGATTTTAATAAAATGAAAAGATAATGTAAAATCCAAGGTTTACACTTGTCCAAAGACTATTGGATGGGTAGATTTCGAACCCTTATCACCTTATCCACGAATTATATAAGTGTGGGACCTTTAGAATCCGAAAAGCATTGTATAATAATGTAACATTTCAATCTTTCCAAAAGAGCCCCTCCTCTCCTCTTATAAAAGGCCCCCACCTCTACCACCTTATTCACACTTTCAAGACTTTTGGTTCGGCCAAACTCTGCCCAAATACTCTCCCAACTTCTATACCTTCATCCTAGAAGATTTACTTTAGTCAGAAAGCCATCCTAAGGAGTCCTTTTGATCAAATCAAAAGAAGAACCCGAAGAAGAGGTAACATTTTCATCACCCTCTTTCAAGTTTCTTTCTTCTTCCACTCCCTCTTTGTTTATTATTTCAATTCTAAAATTATAACTCCAGTATCTTCTATATATTGTGATGTTATTATAAATATGGAACAACCATATTCAGTATTCTAACCATCATTTGAATGACATGTCACCATACGTGCGTACGTACGGCTTACCGTCTCCACGTCGTGGTGTAATTGTTATTCAATATATTATTATTTAGATGGGTATAATAATGATATTTAATTCATGTAAATAATAAATATAAAATGATAATGATTCTGTATATAAGATATACTATCCAATTATATATTATTTTAATATCAAAATATTGATATTGTCGCTCGTGCGTACGTACGGACTACCGTCTCCACGAACGCGATGAGATTCATTCTCCGTCGTATCCATTCAAGTATAATTATCATTTGATGATTTAAAAATAATGTTTAAGGACATGATATCATTCTGGATATGAATAAGATACAACCTATCCATGAAAAACACGACTTACGTAACAAAACATATAAAATAAAATGAGTAAGTTAACACCCGAAACAACAATAAATCTAAGATATTGTTAACAAAGCAATGTTAAAAGATCATATATGATATCATATGAATGTATATGATTCTTGTATAATTTAATAAAAATTATTTCACCATTATACAGGAGGTTAAACTACCCCAACCAAGGAGAAGTACAAGGTAAGGGTTTACTTCACAACCTCTTCATTATCCAAGGTTGTTATTACGTAAATATCCACTTGGACCTCGTTATCATCCACATCCATGTTACTTAAAAATGTCTTTCAAAACATTTTTACTATTAAATAGAAAATGGGTTAATGTCATTTATACCCTTATACGTTTTTGAAAGGAATCTTACCGTCGTTTTCCAAACAATGTACTTTTTGACTTTTTTGACAAATTTAAGGTAAGAATGTTTTTTTAACTTATACGGCGGGTGCGGCTATTTTCCGCCATTATAACTTCGTCGAAGCTTCCCTTACAAGCTTATAAGAATATTTTCAAAGTAAATGTATTATTTTATAATTATGGGACTTTTAAATGATTTCAAAAAAGAGAGATATTTCTCTCAAATATCTTTGATTTCATCCATGTCAACATCCTTTGATGGGTTTTATGTTTAATTGAAATTGATTTTTGATACAAAACTCCAATTGAAAATTTTGTGAAATATTTGACTGTGGATGTGTTATTTTTATACCATCCATAGTTTATGGAGAAATTTTTGACGTTTCGTATGCTAGTTTGAATATGAATATTTATGTTATGTTTAAACCTAATCATTTGAGGAGTGTATAGGACTTAATAAGTGAAGGGTGAAGCCCGCTATAGCTCCTCGATGCATCGGTAGGTCTCATGAGACAACTAGACGTGGAATTGGCCGAGGCCCTTTCCCAATTTGATTTATGGTTTTGGCCGAGGCCTTAATCATTTTAGACATCTTGTCCGAGACCTTGAAAAAATGTTTCAGAATGTCTGGCATTATACATTCCCTCATTATGAAAGTGGTTATTGATATTGCATGTGATTATTCGACCAGTAGAATATCCATGTGAAGAAGTGAATGGAATTATCTCATTTTACTTTTGCCATATTATGTTGAAGTTCAAGTTTAAAAGGCTTTTGTTTTAGTTATACATTGCCTTAAATGTTAATGTTTATTTATGAAAGCTTCCGCTATATTGTTATCCTTACTGAGCATCTGAGCTCACCCCTTTCAATATTTTAATATTTTCCAGGATGTGAAGAAGTATTTTATTAATGACCTGCATGGATTGTCAGAAGAGGATATGAGTGTGGTCTATGGAGACTTTGTTATTGTAGTTTTTCACTTTATGATGTAATGTAACGTTTACGAATGTATCTAGTGTTTCCAAGGATACTAAACTAATCGGTCTTTCGAGACTTGATCTTTTGTGATCATGCCAATGTTACGAAGTAATGCACCGACTCTGGGTAGCTGAAGTCAGGGCGCTACCTTATCTATAATTTTCTCTTTATTTATCTTCTTCTATTTCTTATATTTGAATCCTTATGACTTGGATAATTCTTTCACTATCTTGATATCCCAAAAAACTATTTCATCATATGAAGAAAAGGTCTGATACATCAGTTCCCTTCAAATATGTAGCTTAACTCCTTCCATAAAATTATCAATATTTCATTTTGTGTTGAATATGTACTTCATAGAATAACATGATAACCTAGAAAATGTGTCTTCATACTTTACAATAATTTTTCCACCTTTTTCCTTAATCTAATGAATTTTTCTTCATCTTAGTTTGTTTATCATGAGAGATGTATTTATAGAATAATGTATCATTAAATGTTTTCCATTCATGAGTTCTATTTCTTATTCCTCTATAGTATTTTGGATCAATGACCACTATTGACCAGCATCACCTTAGATACAATACACTAATAGTGTGACCTTTTCCTTTTCGTTGTATTAAAATTCTGTAAATATCTTTTCCAAAGGATTAATCCATTTCTTAACAGCCATTAGGTTAGTAGTCCCAATAATGATGGGGGAATCTATCACATAAAGTGATCAAATATCAGAGAACCTCATTGTGGAACATGTTTCTCCATCCAAGAATGGTTATTTGTCATAACTTGATTGAGTTACCCTAATATTTCCATAAAATTATCATTTCCAAAACCAGCTATATTGGTATACATAGAAGGGAAATCTCTACATTTCCCAGAGGTATTGATACCATTATTTTTTATGAATTCTATTTCTAAAGAATAGAATATACTAGATTAGATCATAACATTATGTAACATAATGTATAATCCCAAAACTTCTAAAACACTAATCATAAATTGAAAATGTTTTACATAACAAATACCATAATAATAAAAATAGTTTATTATAAGATATCATCACTTTTAAATATCTCATAATTGGTTGAAAAGAAAATATGAATTATCCAAGGATTATTCCCATGTATTTTCAAACCAGGTTCATAGTAAGGCCCATTTTCATCTACCAATTTACCCCAAGTTAGGCCTTCTACACCTTGTTGAAAATTTTACACCTAGGTACACTTGTTTGATAACTATGTCTACATATAGTGTTCATAAATGAATGTATTACTAGGAATAACCACATCATATCTATAATACCAACATTCTAGGTTGTTCTTCTACACTTATCCCCAATGTAAATCTTAGGGTTATGTTCCCCAGTATAAATTTTGTAAATATAATTTCTAAGGTTTCGTTTAAATTTTTTTTGATTCCAACTATAATTCACCGACCCCATAATCCTAGATATGGTGTATTGTCTTATTACATTGGAATGATTACAAGGAATCAAATCATGAAGGACCTATTAGTATAGTAGTTTTGGAAATATATTTTACATACATGATACCCATAATACATTGGGAAATAGAAATTACAAAAACGATACATAATAAAATTAAATAAATGGAATTATTGAAAACAAATCAAAGGATTACTCTTCATAACTTGGGGAAAGGAAATATAATAAGGGTGATCCTAAATACTCAGTAAATGTAAGTAAAGTGGAATAAATAATGAATCAATGAGAATAAATGAACATGAAAAGGTAAATAACTAACATTCCACTAAAATAACTAGATAAAGAATAATAAATGTGGAATGGTAAGAAACTAAAAATGAATACCATTTAATCAATTAAATGAGAATGAAATGCATCCATAAATTTTATCATATGAAAACCGCAAGGATAATAATAATTTAAACTGAAATATCGATGAAGTAAATGCTTAATTATTGGACGTCATGTCCGAGGAACATGAGAACATATACTATAAAGATCCATCCTCCATAATGTTTAAAAGTACTAGTAGAAACCTGCTTAATTTTTCTATCTTAATTATCTCATGAGAATCTATCAATGCATCGAGGGGTGATATAAAGTCCTATCCCCACCTGTTATTTAATGTCCAATTCATTCCTCATATCGACTAATCCATTTAATTAATAAAAAATATTCCATATCATAAAATTTAAATATTGAATAAATAATATGTATTTATCATTATTTAATCAATGGAGGATAAGTAATAATAAGGGTTTTGGTTGCTGATGAATTTCAATACCCTTGAAATATCATTAAATCATTCTTGAGGAAAATATTATTTAATCATTACAAAGTGTCCCATACTAATTGAAGAGTTTGAATCATAAGCCCCATGAATGAAATGATATCGAAGAAACTATAAATAATATTAGGATATAATAATTCATGATATAATATATCAAAAATTGTAGTTGATACACCACAAAAAAGAAGTAAGTGGCGAAAATATCTTATGCCTCACGGAAAGAAAAGTTAGACAAGAATCCATTACGTTGAGTCCAAATTGTCTTGTGTATATTTATATTACTGAATAATAAAATTATGTTAATTATTTAATTTCTTAAGAACATTTTTCATGTTTATAAATACGTTTATTTCACTTATATTCATATTGTATACAACTACATAAATAATTATGTTTACATCGGGTGTTTGGGGAAAATTTGGTTTACATGACAAAAACAACATTGGTAGGTAAAATATGGTCAATGTGATCATTATATAACATATAAAAAATAATAATCATGAATAAATTATCATATTTAAACAACATTTATACCTTTAAAACCAATCATTTCACATGGTTATGAAAAATTAACCAATGTTATAATAATAGAGATGATTGGTCGTATGTTCGCATGAGGAACATTTTCATTTTTCAATGATCATTATGGAAAGAAGGTAAATAACATAATATCCTTACATAATTATAATAATATCATAAATAAAATTTTATTTAATAATATATACTTATATATATAATTATTTTGATGTAAAATAAATCACATCATGTCGAGGAGGCGGTAGTCCACACGTTCACGATCGATGTTATCACTTTTTAGTAGGTGAAAAAGTTAAAAAATAAAATAATATAAAATATTTTTAGAAATATTACTAGGTAACTAATATCATATATATTTAATTTAGGTCACATATTTTTAATTAAAACAATCCTTTGTACATTCCATGTATAACAAGAAAAACACATCGCTTTGAGGAGGTGGTAGTTAACACATCCAAAAACAATGTTATCATATCTTCAAAAAATGGAAAAAACAAAGGTTTGATCTATATAAAAAGTAAATAAAAAGTAAATAATTCAAAAATATCACATATATAATATATATAAATATCATTTCTATCATAATTATTATCCTGGAAAGGTGGTAAAGTAAAAAAAATTCTTGTTTCGTGAGGATGTAGTTCACTATACACATAAACAGTAAGTTAGTTACCCATTATATGGAAGTGTGAGTAATTGTAGGTATAAATAATAATATAAATTTATCTAATTATAGTTATGTTATATGTTTTATTCTTTAAAAATGTAAAAATAGTATTTTAGAGGGTGAATAATTAAATAAAATGAAGGTTCTTAAGGAAGAATATGAGATCTTATGCGTGTAACTCCTTTTGGTTTTCACCAAATGGCTTCATAGAATTTCTTTATTCCAAATATAAGGCTTAAATTTTTAGGGGATGGATTTTGGTAGATTATTTTCTTTTCTTTTTAGTGAGACAAAGTGGCTTTAGAGGAGTGAGGAAGTGGGAGGGATGAGTGCCTTTTTATAGTGGAGGAGGAGTGAGACTCTTGTAAATGTTTTGAAAGAGGAATTCCAACCATATTTTCCCATGTAAATTAGATCCAATAATAGAAAATATTAGATAAAATGTAGGATAGGATCTAAATATGGCCATAAAATTTCTTTTATACAAGTTTCTAGTTCATTTTCGGCCTTAGGTTTATGGTTTAGTCCTTTATTAAGTTAATTTATTTCTTAATCAATGCAATTAATTTCAATCACATTCACTAATATTATGGATATATAAGTAATTTTACCTTATTAGACATTATAAAGTATTATTACTCCATTTATGGAGTCCATTATTCCAAATTAAAATTCAATAAGTGTCAAAAAATAATTTAAACTTGATCTCACCCATGGGACGACAAAGTAGGGTTTTAAAGTAAAAATGTACAAAAGTTTGCAAATATTTTATATCAAATTTTAATGTAAAATAGATTAAAATAACCAAAATTGAATTAATTGATAAAAATTTAATCTAATTAAACATTAAAACCATTTAAAATTGTAATTATACCTGCTAAATAAATTATACCTGCTAAATAATTTATACTAAAAAGCAGTTTTGAGTTAAAATTCAGTATTTTCACTATTCATTAAAAATTGAAACTTCACATAAAAATATCCAAAATTCACACTATCATAATATTTATCTTATAATTTCAAATATAATTTTTATTTTTACATTTTAATTTTATAAAAGTGCCAAAAACTGGATTTTAAATGTGTTCTCCAATAAAGGGATGTAAAAGTACCTTTATAAAAATTTGGGGTTTTATGCATAAAACTAGGTTTGTTCTTATCTTATTCCAATATAATATATTGGATGAATATAAAATATATTATATATATATATTTAATTAAAATAGTCAAATAATAGTAATTAGTCTAATTTATTAATGTAAAAAACTTTAGATTCATAAAAAGGTTTTTATAATAACATTTCCATTATATTCATTTGGTTTCTATATCCTTTATAATTAATTGGTAAACAATGATATAAAATATATATTTTCATAATTTATTTAATAATATTCATATGCAATAATTTAATGGATATGTTATATCCTATTATATTTGATAATACATTTTTAATAACATATTTTTGTTCGGTAAAACTCAGTATTGCGTATAACACAAGCCTTTAAAGAAACTATTTATTATGTAAAAATCATGATAAATCAGTATCAAAGGATTTGAAAGATATATCATAGATTTAATTTATTTAAAATAGTACATATTTTGTAATGTCTCGGGAAATTATATTCTATTACGTGCTTGGTGGCTCGTGTGACAAACACTATCTAATACAATGTTCTCACATTAGAATTTTAGGGTATTACACTATGATGGAATAAAATTAAATAAGACATAAAATATCCGGATAATAAATAAATTAAATATATAATATGTAAAGGGGGTTATATATATAGTTCATAAAATATAATAGTTTTAAAACATAACATATGTCCTATGGAAAGAAAATCGAGACCAAAATCCTGTACTACTTTGGTATATTTTAAACTGTAAACCCCATGAGAGATACTCAAATGGATATTTAAATATAAATAATTTTCAGGATAATAAAAATTATGTACATTCATTGGAATTATATACACCACATAAAAGAAATAAGTAGTGAATATGACTTGTGTTTGACAGAAATAAGAAGTGAGATGTAAATCCCTTACCGTAAGTCTCAACATCCTTCATACACATTTGAACCTCATGTGTAACAAATATATGTTTATTATAAATAAATTACATATCCATAATCATATTTATAATACCATTTATGATTTAAATATTAAGTTTCATCACTCATTTGTTAACAATTCCTTGTTAAAATTACGTATCAGGTAAAAACTGTTTAGTTTTTTCACACATATTCCGGTGTGTTATTTTATGTTCTCTTACTTTGATCATGGTTAAATCATCTATATAATGTTTAAAATTTTATAAATATCCTATATATTTATTACATATGTATTTATCATAATGCATAAAATATAGATATTAAATTTGATATACTCTTTTCATGAAGATGGTATGCCATACATACGCATGAATGTTGTTTCCATTTTCCTGAAAAATGAATAAAATAAGGGTAAATGATATATTACTATTAAAAACCAATTTATATGTCATATTTATCACATATATTAATTTAAAACATTCATTATTAACATCCATGTAAAGCATATATGAAAAAAAATCACATCGCTTTGCGAGGTTGTACTCTACCATACACACATACAATATTATCATATCCAGCACAAAATGGAAAGTAAGAAGGTATATGCGATATCATAATAACAAATTAATAATTATATTAAAAATATAATATATATTTATCTAATCTATCTTTATTACAGTCCAAGTAAAACAATAATTAAAAACACATCACATTAGTTAAAGAGTTGGTAGTTTGCGATAAACACAAGCAACATTACTGTTTTCCAATGGGTTATGTGGTAAGAAGGTATATGTGGTATTATAATTAAATTGGTATAATAATATCATATATATCATATAAAAACAATAAATAAATCATCATATCTAGCTATGAGGATTGTAATGTAAAATTGATAACATCGGTTCATGAGGCGGTAGTCCACCGTACACACGAATGCTGATTTAGTAACCTATTTGATGAAAGTGGAGATAGTGGTAGGCCATGAATTTAGCATTAAAAAATATATCTATATGGAGTACAAAATAATTTTTTACTAATTTTAATCATATAATTAGAAATTTTAATTTAAAGTTATCTTGGAAAAATGTGAGAAAACTGTTTTTTTAAAATGGATAGTTTTAAGTATAAAATTGGATGTATTCTTATCTCTTATATAGAGAAAAAATATACTTAATTTTAAATATTTTATTTATTATATAATGTATAAATTTTACTAAAATCATTCACCAAAATTTATTTATTCAATTTATTAATGTAAAATTCATTTTTTTCATAAAAATATTTTTTCCTAAAAAAATTTCCTTAATTTTAAAATAGTTCTTATTTTAATTTATAGCTAATTAGTTAGTAAGTAATTAATTATATAAAAATGTGTATACCATATATTTTCATAATTAATTAAATCTTATTTATAACCTGCATTCCAATATATAGGTGATAAATATCATATTAAATAATAATATTTTAACAGTTTGCTTGGTTTCTTTTAAACTTGGTGTTTCTTGTGATGAAAGATATACTCAGTGATGCGTATAATGCAAGATAAAATCACCACTGTGTGTAACAAAAAATATTTAAACCAATAAAATTATTCAAAAAAATCAAGAAAATCTCATGGTTTTACGTTCTACCACATTGAAATGAGTTTCTCCCTCAAAATTAGCCACTTTGTTACCAACAAATGAGGATACTTCAACCTCATTACATCCTCAAGTTCAATGAAACTACATCATGTTGGTGGTTTGGATAAAAATATTTTACTAGGTAATTGATATTGTTTTGTATAATTTTCTTCATAAAATCTTGAAAATCATCTAGTTGTTCCTATTAAGAAGGATCATGCTCCAGTGGTACAACCGCTGAGTTCGATACCAGTGATAAATTAGGTATATACATACTCAAAAGAGATCCATGGAACAAAACATGAACCCAAAATAGGTTCATTAGAACTTTCAAATGATTATATATTATCCCAATATGATCAATTATTTCAAAGTTATTGATCTATATTGGGTGTAGTTTTCTATTATTTCTTATAGGGAGAAATTTAGAGAAACACCTCCTAACCATCTTCAAATTCTAGATAACATCAAAAATTATTTTCATAACATTTTTATAGGATTTTCACACCCCTTTTAAATTATTTAATGGTTATAAAATTCTATTACATTTTGTTAACTCAATTAGGTCCCAATATATTTTTCTCTACAATAATATTCCATCACATTGGTGTTATACACTTTTTCACATAAAGTGCTTCATAACAAGACATCTGAATGCTCCAGTGAAATTTGTTGTTGTAAGAAAAATAAAATAGTGGAAGGTGTTGATCCCAACAACCTTTGAAATATATTTAACAAGATATGATAATATACTGTAGTGTTTGATTTTTTTTGTATACAGACTATCCATCTATGGATGATAAATAGTACTGAAACATAGCTCAATATCCCGAAAATTGTGGTTAATGTCAAATCCTGATCAGATAAAAAATTATGATATACTCGATTCAATACATAATACATCCTTAATGTATATTCTAAAAATATTATCCAAGGAGAAATGTTCTCTAATAATGATAAAGTTTTCTAAATTTTATAAAGATCAACTAAAAATAATATAACATTGTTCCCATTAGATGTTTTGAGGCGTCCAATTATAAAACTCACAATGTAGTCTTACCATTTACTTTAAGGAATAGATAATGGTTGTAGCATCCTTTTAGACCTTTGTCTCTCATCCTTAGATTACTAACATAATAAGTATCTAGATATATACTTATAAATATCCCTCTTTACATTTTCCTTCTAGAAATAATCTTTCATATAGGCCATTGGTAGGTACTTTAGCCATTTTGACCTTCGGTTGTGGGTTGAAGCCACATGGCCTTGATGAAGGAAACATGTTTTCTCCCATATTATGGGTTATAATTTTTTCAAAACTATATTAATAAAAATGTTCTAAAATTTAAATAACCCTTAAAATTGTAGAGAATATAATCCACAATGCTTACTAATAATTTTAATATTGTTCCCCCAAAATTTAAAGGAAATATTCCTTAAATAAAAGTTTCAAAATAACATATGAAAATACAATGGTATGTATAACCAGAAATGTCTCCCCAAGTATCCTTAGTCTTGGTAAAATCCTATCATGTAAAACCTCAAGAGGGGTGTCTAAGAATTTTTTCTTATGATCAACCATAATATTATAAGACCCTAATTAAATCCATAACTCTTAAGTTAATCTTACATGGAGACATATATGCTTCCAAAAAAATATAATAACTATATGTTTCATTGTTCTTATAACTAAACTTCCATTGGTTAAATACATTTACCACACAATTTTTGAATCCAAATACATAAATACATCAACCCTTCTAATTCAATAATTTTGTATAACATAGGTCCTTTTTTGGTCTAAGGTATAACACTTAGTTTATGTCTTTGAATCAGATAATTCCCGTACTACTTATATATATGACATCAAATTACATCACAATTCATTGCTACATGACCTTAATTTCAACATATAAAACATCTTCCCACCTATTTGAGATATTCTTCTTGGATCTTCTTTCCAACTTCTTGACACTTAGGATTCCAAATATTGTTTACTCTAGTTTCATTATCACATGAAAATTTATAAATGTATATCATTCTATTATTTCATGATTTAGTAATCTCACTATTGTTCACTTTTTTTTTATAATATATCATGATAGCTTATTTGGAATAATCATAATATCATTCTCTCTAGTCATTATCCATTTTGGTTTCTCAGAGTCACTAAATATTCAATCTGATTTAGTGTTAACATGATTCCTTATGGTGGCATCCATTAAGTGAATCCAAAAACCATTCTGAGAGAAACCCTAATCATAGTGGAAAACAAAAAAATCATGAAAAATAACTTACAGAATATATAAATAAGGAAAAATTATTTTCAATCACGACACCTTATTTTCAAATCATTCATGATTCTTCATAAATATTTTGTAAATTTACGAAGCATATCCCTTGGGATTGGAAAACTAAATGTGTGGTAAGAACCATTTTCATTCACTATGTGATGATCGAGTCTAGATCAATGCACCTATTTCATAGTTATTATCTATAGGTAACTCTATTCCAGAGCCACATCCCCTTGTAGTATCTAGACAGGGATATAATATCTTTTAAACCACATTCTCTATCCTTTAAAAAATCCTAGGATACTTTAATACACTTTGAATCATCCTTAGATATATCCCTAGACATATCCTTTGATATATCCATAAACATATCCATAGAAATATTCTTAGGAATATCCTTATACATATCTCTATTTATTTCACTAATGTTTCTATTCATAGTTTCCAAAGGGTATCTAAACCTTTCAAATGATACCAACTGTAGTGACCTAGGAACTTTATACTTAGTTATTAAATTTTTTAGATGAATATTCATTAAATTACACAAACACATGCCTAATTATTTTAATGGTCTATTGGTTTTTTAAACATGTAAATAAAAATAAATGGTTTATATGTTAACTACATCATCTCCCACTATGTTATTCTTAAATATAACCCTTCTTAGAAATATCATACATAGTAATTTTCATCATAACAGAAGAATAGACACATAAGAAAGGGTGATCTCATATTCTTATTAAGGGTAAACAAGTGAGACATGTAACCATAAAAAGGGTATGAGAACTTGATCATAACACATGGAAACCATTCCATGAATATCAACAATCAGAATCTTGAGATATGGAATAAATATTCATAGTTTATAAGACATCGATTAAAAGAAAATCAAAGAACATGTTACATGAGAGCATAACATTATCATAAGACATGGAATTATGACATACACATAAGCATAGAAAATTATTTCAATAGTCGTCAAGGCTCACTAACAAGGATATTATAGTGGAATGGGTTCACTCACCAAACTACCATAGTTTTCATGGTTAACTCCCAAGACTATCAAAGTAGAAAAAGTCCTTTAATGAACTAGGTTCAATCACTATTCCAATTCTATCTTTATAATGATATATACATCTTTTCCTAATGAATTAGAGGAAAATATATGTCCCACATATCACATAATGAAAATCATTTATATGTATGCCACAATATTATGAAATATTAATCAAATCATAGACAATAAAATTAATTGGTTTTAATTAATATATCATCTTATCATAACCTATAAAAAAGATACAGGATTCATAATAATTGTATCATTTCATCACAGAATAACTTGGAAAATAAGTGGGATTCATAATAATTTTATCATAGTAAAAACCCAAGAAGATAAACGAGGTTCATAAATATATTTTTATCATAAACATAATGTATCATAAGAAAAAACAATATTGGTATCCTTGGATCATATCCCTAGTAAAGAATATGTAGAATCAAAGGATGTCATATTTTATGGAAAATTAGTTTTAAAGATAACTTGGAACACTTATTGAAGAAAATAAATTTTACCTAAAAATTAAATTTTAAAACTAAAAATTCAAAAAATATTTTAAAATACATTTCTTTGAAAATAACCTTGAAAACATATAATGAAATAATTAAAAATCACATAAAATATTTCATGAGGAAAACAACCTTTCTAATTTGAAAAAATAATTTTACATCAATATTTTTTTAAAAAATTTGATTTTAAAATAAACATATAATATTATAAATGAATATTTAAAGTAATGATAGGTCATGAAAGATGATAATTATGTTCATGAGATACATTTAAAAAAATATTCCATCAATATTTAAAAAATTGATACCTAAAGTGGTTAGAAAATGACATGAATATTAATTTTAAAATATTTTAGAAAATTAAAAAATGGGTAAAAATGAATTTAATAAATAATTTTTATAATGTTAAAAACATTTGTTGAAGCATTTTTATAAAACATGATTTTGTAAGAAAAACATGTTTTTGATTGAAGAGTGAAATAAAGATGATTTTTGTTAAAAATATTATTCTGAAATATTGAGTATATAAAGAGAGGAAAATTAAGGAAAAATGTATCATCATAATGTAACTATCAGAGAATAAAGTTAATGAGTTTCTTGGGGGATGGAGAATAAAGTTAATGAGTTTCTTGGGGGATGGATCATATTATTTTTTCCTCAGAAACATAATTATAAATAATCCCGATAAACTATGATATTATTTTAGAAAATTATTATCAATTTGGTGACATCGAATTATAAGACCCATAAAAGAATAAAATTAAACAAAACCTAAAATATCATGATAAAAAATAAATTCATTATATTTCATGTCGTAGGTCTATATATACACCTCAAAAAAGAATCTAGGTTCATAATATAATATATGTCTTAAGTAAGGAAAATTGATACCAAAATATCTTACCACTTTGGTATCTTTTGAAATATAAAAACCCTGAAAGAGAGATCAAAAAATGGATATCTAAATCCCAAAAAAATTTATGAGAATAATCCTAATGTACATTAATGAATATTATATACGCTATTTAAAATAAATAGGTGGTGAATAAGGCATGTGTCTTAGAGAATTTAAAAGTGAGACAAAAATCCCATGCCATAAGTATTGAATTCATTCATATAAGTAAGAAACTACTGTATAATATATATAAATTTATTATAAATATATTTAATAACTATTATAACATTTATCAAAATATATATGATTTAATTATGAATTTTCATTACTCATTTATTAACAATTCCTTATAAAAATTATGTTTTGGGTAATATCTAATTTTTTTTCAAATATGTTTTTGGTTTGGTATTTTCAGTCCTCTTACTTTGATCATGGTTATATCATATGTACAATTTTAACCTTGATACAAATATCAAATATATTCATTATATATTTATTTATAACAATAATTAAAATCTATAGATAGAAAATGAAAAACCTCATTCAGGGAGACGGTAGGTCGTACATATGCATGAACACTGGTTCCATTTTTTATAGAAATAAATGAAGAAGGATAAATGATATATCACCATTAATTAATAATTTTTATTTTATATATATCACATATATTTCTATATAAACCATTCATTATTACTTTCTATATAAAGTGTACAAGAAAAACGAATCACATAGCTTTGTAAGGCGGTAGTCTTCTGTACACATGAACAACGTTACCGTATCCCACACGAAATGTAAAGTAAGAAAGAACATTTGATATAATAATTAAATAATCATAATTTTATTAAAAATATCCTAAAAATTCAGATTATATATCCTTATTACCATCCAATTAAAAAAATAATAAAAAACACATCACACTGATTCACGAGGCGGTAGTCCACCATACGTAAGAGCGATGTTATTGTCTTCCAAAGGGTCAGTAGGTAAAAAGGTAGATGTGTTGTTATAATTTTATAGATATTGTAACATCATAATTATTTCATATAAACATTAAATAAATAATTATATCCATATGTTAGATATGGAGATGGAAAACAAATAACATTGGTTCAGGAGGCGGTACTCCACTGTGCAAATGAATGACAATTTCATAACTAATTGATGAAGTAGAGATAGTTATTGGTCATGAAATTAAGATAATAACATTTTAGTATACGTTATATAATTAATTTATTATATAATCATGGTTAATTATAATTTAATCTGGTGGATGATGAAATAAAATAAAATGATTGGTTAGGGTTGTTACCTCATCTTTAGAAAAATTAATTTGTTTTGAACCAAAAATGACTCTAAAGTTCTCTTTATAACAAAAATAAGTCTTACAGGATGAGATGTGGGAAGTAGTGAATTTATTTGGGTTGTTATTTTCCAAACCAATTTGTTTTGAAAGTTTGAATAAATAGAAGATGGGGAGTCCTTTTATAAGTGTGGTGAGTGGAACATTTGTAATTTTTGAAAAGAAAATATGGTACCCACATTTTAAACATAAAAAATTATAGAAACTGGGAAATTATATAAATTATAAGATATATGGTCTAAAAATGGCCATTAAAAGTGGTTTAGACTAGTTTTGGATCATTTTTAACCCTTATCTTTTTAGTTTAACCCCTAACAAACCCATTTTTTTTCTTAACAGTGGTATATTGTTTTTATTGGTTTTAGTATTCATTATGGTAAAAAATAAAGTTTTCATTATTATAAAATATAAATTATTGCATTTACATGTATATAATACACTTATCCAAATTCCATTCAAATAAGTGGAAACTTTTAATTTAAAAGTTCACAAAAGGTAAAAAAACTACTTTTTAGAAAATACAGTTTTATGTGTACAATTGGATTTATTCATATCTATTGTCTAAAAAGTAAATAATCTAAATGTTAAATATTTTATTGAATATATACTATATAAATTTATTAAAATAAATCACCATTTTTTTGTTTAATTTATTAAGGTAAAATATGTTTGTTTTCTTAAAAATAAATTTTTTCAGAAAAAAATTCATTTAATTTCAAAAAGTTTTTATTTTCATTTATCATTAATTTGTTATAATTTAATTTATTATATATATATATTTTTAATTGATATATTTTCATAATCTATTTAATACTATTTATACCCTCCCTTCCAATGTCTATTGATAATTATCATATTAAATATGAATATTTTAATAGTTTTTCACAGTTATTTTAAACTTAGTGTTGCATATAATGAAAGAAAAACTCACTGTTCCATGCAACATAAGATAAAATCAGTGGTTCATGTAACAAACAATATAAAAAAGAATAAATTTATTTGTAACAAAGTATCACTAAAATCGCAGGGTGTTACACTGTGCACTCTGGGAGTACATGAGCATGGGTCTATACCATGGTATGGCCATGTACATGTCCAAGAATATAGACAGGTATATGACTCATCCTGATGTACCCGAGCATGAATATAACCACATGAGTCAGCCCTAAGTGGTAGAGATACACCCTGTTGACCTATTGAATTATGTTTATAGTGACATTTCCTCTGATCTATGTCCTAAGGAGAAAAAGACCAGGTAGAGGAGTAAGACCACAAACCATGTGGGTCCCATACATGTCATATACCCCTTTGAGGAACTTGATCATCGAGTATCTTCTTCACCTAGGCTCATATTTTTTCTCAATATTTTCCTATCCTATTTAGTTTATACATAGAACATGATGGTATCATTTTTAGTGTCTTTCAAGTTATGACATTGAATGTTCAAAGTGTGATGCTTCTTTAGGAAACACTATACAATGATAGTTATTAGGAAGTATCATCAGAGAGAGGTCGGCTTCAGCAACCCCATATTGTACTAGGGTATGGGTCCCCCATACTCCTTGCACTAGTTTTAGTGGAACTCCCCTAATGCACTAGGGAATGGTTCCTCTACCTACAGAGTGGCACCCTCTAACACACTAGGGTGTGGATCCCCTACCAAATGAGTGGAAAACCTCTGAAACACCATGACGAGGGACCAATACCTACCGATTGGCACCACATAATGCACTAATGAATGTGTTGTCTATATACCAAGTGGTACCCCTAGACACACTATGTTTCAGGTCCTCTAATGACTGATTAGAATCACCGAATGCGCTAAGGTGTGGTTCCTCTTCATACTGAGTAACACCCCCTCATGCACTAGGGTTTGAGTAATCTATCTTTCTAGTATAACCCCAAATGCAATAGGGTGTGGGTATTATATTAGCGATTGTTCTACCTTGACTATGAAATATAATGGAGAGGTGTGGGTCATCCAAACATCTACCTCAATGGATACACAAGATGTTGTGTATTAGAGATGGACACCTTTTAGAGCTGTGAGAAAACTCCTCAACTTGAGATGCAATGTGAGATGGATATAACCTTTATCTATCATTTGGGTTGTTATGATAATATTTATATGATGTTTGAATTTATTTACTTCTTTATTTGGGTTGAGTTGACAACTTATTCATATCATTTATTACTCCTTTATTTTTTGGGGAGTACCACTAGGTTTGTATATACTCACCCATGCATATGATTTTCCCACATGTTTTGTGTGTTGTGAAGATAATTGATAGATTGAAAGTGATTATGGTGGATCATAGTTATACTAGGGTGCATTGAAGTTATATGGTGGTTGGGATTAGAGATCAGGAAATAGGATCTATCACCATTAATTTCTTCCAATTGCTAGTAGTTTGGGACATCTTTTCTAGTTGGGCTTCGGTTTTTCCCTTTTAAACTTTGTTTGTATTATGTCATACTTTGATGTATTACGTCGGGGTTTTTCATGCATGTGTTATCTCTAAGTGCTAAAATATTTTCTTTATATTCCAATGCACTATTTCATGGAGACAGTTGGGTACATGCATAAATGTAAAATAGGAAAATAATTCTCATTTGTGTCATGCCTTCTCAGTGCTTTTCACCATCCCCTGAACTATGGAGGTAGGCTTGTGGTTGTGGGGCCTAGCCTTTCACCAACCAAAAATCCCCCAATGGTTCAGAAAGTTACAAAAACATGTTTCCATGAGGGAAATTGAGAACCAGGGGGGAAGAGATACACATAAAGAGTATTTAAATATATATTATAATAAAAAAATTTCTATGAATTTTGAATGGAGTTCCCCATTAAAGTTTATTATACACTTTATCCACATAAACCTTTACCATGATATTCCCCCTTATATCTTTAAGTCAAGATTATTAATCATATATTAAGACAAAACATTATCCTTATGAATATTCCCTCAAGGAATGAAACAACATTTCTCATTTGAAAAATTATGAGGGAAAAAAGGGGTATGGAAGTCTTTGAGGATATTCCCTAATATTTGTTTACAAGAAGTTAGATAATACAACATAGAAAATGTGATAAAAAAGATACGGTTTTTTGATATTTTTTATGAAAAATATTTACTTATAAACCATATCTATATAGATTCTCAATAATAGGAAAATCCAATACTTCCTTAATGAGGTCATATTTAATTTTTTTTAGGAATTTGAGTATAAGGGTCTTGTGAATCTATCCAGACTGTGTGAACTATCTAATCCAAGGCCTTTATCTACACCAAAAATGTTAAATTCAATATATATGGCCATAATTACAGATTTATTTTCAGTAGATATGATATTGTGGATTATATTAAAATAATCATGTCACCTAGAGTCAAGGGACATTGTGAGTCAGAGGAGTGAGACCACTTCATTATAAGTGATAAGAGATAAAAAATGTTTATTTTTTAGAATTCCCATCACACTGGTATTTTTGTTAAATAATATTTATTATATTTAAATATTTATATTCCTTAAATAATACATTTACATGATATAATAATAGAATAATACATTCTTAAGATCTCTCTCCCTTAGCTAGGGAGAATATGATTTCTCTTGTACATGGATTTATTCTATAAGGAGAATGTTAGAAATGTTATTATATGTATAATACGGGTGCTCAAAATAAATATTCCTTCAATTATGTTGTGAGGATTTATCAAAATTATTATATTATTTATAAGTATTAGATATGGAGGATTCATAATAATCCTAGATATATACCCTCTCAAAAATGATATCCTTGATAAAATTATGTTTTCATTAATGAATAACCCAAGGGGTGATAATAATATGATTATTCCAAAGGGAAGTAATCGTTTCTATGAAATTAAAATAAAAATAACATTGGTAATAGAAAAAAAATCATTCTATATGGTTCAAGGGTTCTCTAAAATATAAAAGCAGAGGTGAGTGATTGTATAGAGATCTCAAGAGATGATTAAATTTTAAATTTTAAAACTCATTGATTATATGAAGGTTTTGCAAAAACACATCAATACTGAGCCAAATCATATTATATAATCATTGGTTATTTCACAAGGTGAAGTGAATAAAATCCTGAATAAGAAATTTATTTTTAGAAATAATGAAATTAAAATTATATATTGATTTATTTGATAATATGTTACCTCCCATATTCTGGCTAGGTTTCGTGATGGTGTTGAAGTCCCCTCATATTGTATAGTTAGTTGTTCTTTTGTTGAAGTTTGATATATATTCCCATAGTTATTTATTAATATATATATCCAAAAAATCATATAAAAACATCATATAGAAGATATAGTTTACCATATATTCCTTAGCATTGATATGTTGGGGTGAGGAATCGATGAAATTGCAATGACATGATCTTTTATAAATAAAATTAACTTTGTGATTGAATTAAATTCCCTATAATAGTTATATAAAACACATGTAATTCATTGGTATTATTATATAAAATAATATTTAAAATACCATCAAGAATAAAAGACATTAATAAAATAGATGTTCAATAGTGATCATTTGATTATTATAAATATTGGGCTTGGATAAATCCTGTTGACACATGCAATGGATGTAATAGACTCAACTGGTAGGATCATGACATATGAATCCTATTAAAAATATATTGGAAGGGAAATATAATTATTTTAATTTTCCCTTGACTAATCCCAATACAAGATCCGACAATTAATGCTTCATTGAAATAGTTTACGGGAGAAGTTCAAGATCATCGAGATCACATCCCAAACCATGTATAAAAAAATATCCCATGAAAATATCACCATCACACACCTTGTCATTTGGGTGTTTGTTGGTTTAATAAAGGGATATTTATCAAGTCTCTGACAATATGAATATTTATATTATGTTTTCAATAGAATAAGGGTTATATTTAATTCTTATTGTTGTTACTTTAAAAATTATTTTGATACAATAAAAAATTATATTTTTATAATACGAAATTTCAATTAAGAAATTCCTTTTTGATGAATTAATAAATTTCAAAAATAAATGATATTCTAATAAAATAAGAAAATAAAATATATTTTATTTAATATAAATTTCAATATAATTTTTATGATGTCAAAGGTAATTGTTTTAAGGGTTTGAAACAATTATTATATAAAAACCAAAGACTTCTCAATAAATTCTGATTCTTGTTTTAAAAGAAAAAATAAAAAAAAATTATAAAATTACTCAAATAAAATAAATATAATTTCTGGAATCATCACATCAAAATTATCTAATTGTTACTTTTTCATAATTTTCAGAGACTATCGAATTTTCAAGTAAAAATTAGATATGGTATAAATATACTGTGTGTATTATGACATCATAATGATCCAAAAGTGATATAATAAATGATATAAATTTTATCCAAGACCAAATATATCTTTCCCATTTAAATGTTTTTTATTTTAAGTTTATTTGATTAAATTTATAAATTTGTTATGAATCCTCCAAAATCTATATTATATTTTAAGGTTTTAAAAACATTTCTTTATAAACATGACTCACTTCCAGATCACTAAGGGTAATATTTTAATTTTTTTAGAACTTTACTAATAAAATATATAATTTCAATCGTATTTGAAAGAAACCATGTTAAAAGTGCATCATATGGTTTGTGTTTTTGATTAAATTATTATATAGAGTCCAAAACATAAGTCTGGGAAATAATAAAGAACTCCCCAATCTTTTACTATATAAATATTACCTAATATCACATTATTATTTACTAAAAAAACTTATAGGTTTTATTGACCATTACCTTCCCTCTTTAGAGTCCTACCAAGGTTCCCCTAGTCCTTATAAAGAACCTACCAAGTTTTGGAATCACTCTCTCAAGGTGAGGTATCTTCTCTTTCTCCCCTTTATTCAAGAACCTTATTTATGTATTTCACTTTTAATTCAAACTAATATTGAAGGGATATGATTTTACAAATAAATATTATATATAATATTATTTCATGTTAATTTGTGACCCTATTAACACTTATTAATCCATCCCATGTTTGATTATGTACCCCTCTTATGCTTGTGAAATTATCATGCAATTGTTCCATGCCATGTTTTTATTCAAGAACCCTCCATATATTATACTTATTAGTTTTAAAATATTATTGTTATATTTTTTTTATTACATATCCCTAGTACCGTAATTTTTACTTCAAGTTACCATAGAACCATTCCCTCACATTTAATAATTCTATATATATTTATTTACAATCTCTTTACTGCGGAAATGTCACCGCACTTTTACATGCTGAATGTTTGTGTAGTGTATATCCATACCCATTTTACCTAAAGGTAATTCACCTATTTTTACCTATTATTGATTGATTGGGTACATACAAATAAGTAACCCAAAATACTTATTAATTTTATAAAATGTGATGAAATACTTTTTTATGTTACATGATCTATGTGGCACACTTATGCATGCACATGGTATGATTAAAATGGGTACACCCATATAGTACTCTAATGCATTGAGTAATATTTTAGTCTCATGATATTAAGTGTATGGTGAATGGGAGGTTTTCCTAAGCATGTTATTTTATGATGTCTTTTTGGTTTACCTTTCCATATTCTTATGTTTCCATGTTTAAATTTGGTTCCACATTATTATCTTTAATTTATGTTATCATGATATATCATTCCTCATTGTTCATTTTTATGATTATAAACCATTTTATGTCCATTTTATATTAATATTATATAAAATTTAATACTTTCTTAATGTTATGTTTTTATCCAATTATCGGGCTTTATTACCCATCCCATTCTTATGTATGTCCCCCAGATATCCCATGCATTTTTTAAGAACGAAGGTAAATTATGAGCATGTTAATTTTTTTCAATAATGATGATGTACCCCTATTTTATTTTTTCTTGTAATGTACCTAATTTCCCAAATATTGTAGAATTTTTGATCTTCTAGGTTATGTTATTCACAATAAATCAGAAATTAATGTGTAATAAATAAAAAGGATGTCATAGTTGGAATCCGAGGGAGGTTTAATAATATTGTGGATTAGGATTTGAAAACCATAGATAAAGTATCAGGGATAAGACTAAAAATGATAATACAATCATACATTTTGGTATTTTATAGAGTAAGTAGTTTATAATAAAATAAATTCCTATATAAATACTAAAACGTTATGTGGATTTAGTACATATGTACCTAAGGCTAACACCCGAAACACCGTATTGAGATTGACTCAATCATGAACTAGTGAAAGACAATGATAATTACTAAACAACAGGTTTGAAACTCCTAGAGGATATGTTTTGGTAACATTTCAATCTTATTATGAACTATTGTTAAGGAAAAATAAATTCTCATAAGATTCTATGTTTTGAAATAGATCATGGATAACACAGATTGAATCCAAGAAATTCATAAGTTAAGGAAATACATGTAATTTATAAATTTACCTTTAAATGTCTTTGGATTCCCATTGTTTTGTTTAATAGTTTAAAAGGACTCATATTTAATTTTCAATTTATTATAGCCAATGGATGGAGATAGGATGAATCGAGTAAACAAATAATGTGAAGGGAAATGTGATGACTACCCAAATGAGATGACTAACCCAATGTGAGTTAGAATCAAAACAATTGTGGTGATGCTCACTTAGTTGACTCATGTTCTAAACTAAATCCTAAATCAGGAGGAATACCCTAATCACTTTTAGAAAGAACAAGTTTTAATTGAGACTTTTATGTAACAAAGGAATCTGAATTTCAATGGATAATTTTTATTCTTTAATCATGGAACAATGAATCAACTCCATTGAGATGATCTTCTCCATCTTTCAATGTTATGAGCATGAGAAGGTTATACTAGTTGTTTATCATATAGAGGGATAAAGTGATTTTTGTTGTACATTGATCAAGAATACGAGTTTTGGGAAGAGATTGAAGTAATGGGGTGGAAGGAATTATAGAAAATGTTTTTTTAAGAAATATGTTGATTGAAAATTATGAATTACAATGTAAATGTTACATCCTTTAACTCAAGGAAAAAGATAATGAATCCACCAAGGTGTATGTGGAAAACTTTATAAACTTCCGCATTACATATCTTGCTTTTTCATTACACTTTAATAAAAGGAGGACATCTTATTTGGTGGGCTAGAACCAAATCTATGAAAAGACCCAGAGATTTAGGAATTTGATAGATACAAGGAAATTTTATGATGTTACATCAAAGTCATAATGGATAATAGAGAATATCAAGGGTCACATGGGGATAAGAACTAGGAAGTTGAGTTTAATTCTTGTGGTGTGATGGATAAATATAAAAATGGTAAAAAATTCAAAATCCAACATATTTAAAGTGTGGAAAGATGCAACCAAAACTTTCTTAAGATGGATGAGTAAATTCTTTAGGTGCGAGAAGGAATTGAACATAGATAATTATTATTGATGAGAGAAGTACACCAACATAATATAAGAGAGTAATGATCTAGTCTAACCTCATAATATTGTCCAATGTTTTAACATAAATGAAAAATGAAACTATGTGGACCACTACCCCAATACAAGTATTGTCGGAGACAATCCACACAAAAAACCTTGAATGTAGCAAGGGATAGAATATGCCATCACAACCGCTGAGGAGGATCCCGATAATAAAGTGGTGATAGGTACAACACCACAGATAATGGAAGTATATATATTAGTGAAAACTATAAAATGGGGAAATTATTTCATCCCAAGTATATAAAACCTCACCTATTAAATATATTGGATGAATTTCCCATAAAATCTTATGATACTCCCTTTATTATAATTTGATGAATTTTTGGGTAAAAATTGGATTAAATTATAGAGAGACAACATAAACTTACATGAGAAGGAAATTAGTATTCATATCTTGATTTATCTTCCAATTTGATAAAAATTAATGAGGAGGGAAAATCATATTTAGCTTGAACATATCATGCTTGTATATTTTCTCTCTATGAGAAACCATATCAAGATCAAATGTATGAGTATAAAGAAAATATCACCCTTATAGATATTACCATTGAAAGGGAATATTCTAATGTGTTTTTAATGATTTTTCTTAGTATTCCACACATTTGAGAGGTTGAATGTTTTATCAATATTATACCTAGGGGTTTCCCAATATCCACGATTCCTTACAGAATGGATGCTATGGAACATGTTGAACTGAAGAAGAAACTATAGGGGAATTTGGATAAAGGGTTCACATTCTCAAGTACTTCTCTATGGGGTTCACCATTCCTCTATCAAGAATAAGGATGGTTCAATATGCATTTTCATTGATTATCTTGAGTTCTACAAGATCAAAATTAAGAACAAGTATCTTCTAGTACAAATTGATGATTTTTTTGATCATATACATAGATTCCAATACTTCTCTAAGGATGATTTACTATTGAGGTATTACTAAGTAATGGTGAAGAAGGAAGATATCCCCAAGACTAATTTATGTATAAGGTATGATCTCCATGAGTTCATAGTAATCCCATTAAGACTAAAAAATTCTCCAATAATCTTTAGGGACTTGATGAATGTAGTGTTTAGAGATTACCTCATCAAATATTTCATAGTATTTATAGATGAGATTGTAATATAATCTGAAGGAAATGAGGAGGATGAGTAGAATCTTAGAACTATGATAAGGACCTTAGAAAAGGATAAGCTTTATGCTAGGTACAAAAAAATATGAGTTATGGTTGAAGGAAGTATCATTATTCGGGAATATTATCCTTGGTACTGGGATATCTGTGGAACCTTCAAAGAAAAAAGAGATTTACGGATGGATGAGACCAACATATATGATATAATTATATAGTTTTCATAGGTTCGATGGGTAATATTGTTGATTTTTGAGAAATTTATCATGATTTTCAAACCTTCTAACCACGATAACTTGTAAGGGAGTCAAGTTTTATTAGAATAATAAATGTGATGATAACTTTAAGTAGTCTAAAAAGAGGATAATCACTAAAACGGTACTTAATAAACCATAATATGGGGAGATTTTCATTGTATACAATGATGCGTTAAAGAATGGATTTGGATATGTAAAAATTCAGAATGAATAAGTGATAAACCATGCCACATGGAAATTGAAATTTCATGAACATAACTACCTAACACAAGACATGGAGTTGAATTCATTAATCTTCATGTTGAAAATTTAGAATCGCTATCTGTTTGGAGAAAAGTGTTAAATATATATCAATAAATGGAGCCTCAAGTATATATTCTCTTATAAAGAGATGAATATGAATCATTGAAGATGATTGGAGATGATTAAATACTATGAATCCTTAATCCTCTACCATAATAATAAAGAAAATAATGTATAAAACTCTAAAAGTAGAAAGGTTTGAGTAATTTTATACTTGATGAAAACTGAGAAGGATCCATTATTTTTAGACTTGAAAATGATTTATATGTGAATCACAAAGGAAGGAAACACGTCAATCCTTTTCCAAATTGATTACTTAAACAACCATTTTAAAGAAGAAAGAGGATGCTCAAAGTGATGATGTTGAAATTAAGAAGAAGGTGGAATCATAAGAACATCTAAATCATTGGAGTTCAAAATTATTTAAGTGGGAGTTGTAAGATTTGGGTCACAACTATGTATACCATCAAATTGTTAGTTAATGAATGAGATGTTGGATGACACACATAGCTCAAATTTTTTTATCCATCTAGAGAGCACAAAGATGAATGAAGATCTTTTAGGGAACTATTGGTGGGATAATATGGATAAAGAGATTTCGAAATATACATAAAAGTTTATTGTTTTTCAGAAATTGAATACTGAAGGGAAGAAATACAAGGGGATAATGCAACCATTTCCCATACCTACATAGAAATGGGAATAATTAACCATGGACTCTGTCCGTAGTCTTATGAAGAAATAAAGAGGAAATAATGATATATGGGTTATGGTGGATTGACTTTCAAATACCTCTCACTTCATTATAATCCCAAATTTCTCCACACTCAATAAACTAGCAAAGATAAATATTAGAGTAGTGTTGAGGTTTAATATAATACCACTATCAATATAATCTTATTGAGAACCAAAATTTACCTCATTACTTGGGAAGAGTCACTACTACAAATAGGGTTTTATCAGTGATAGAAAATGCATTTAACTATGCTATAAAAGCATTTTTAATCGTAGAAAAGATCGGGGGGGGGGGGGGGGGGGCATTTATCAGTGCTAAAAAAAGCACTGATAAAGGTACACTTTATCAGTTATGAACAAAAGTGCTGATAAAATACCCCTTTTATTAGCACTAAAAAATCACTGATAAAAGAAAAAAAATAAAAAAATAAAATATAATCTCGGGAGCTTTTATCTGCACTTGCCCAAATTTCATCAGCACTAGGAGAGCCCCCAACCTCTCAACACACACTCAAGTTTTCTAGCACAATTCCCTCCCTTTAATAGTGCTATCCCTCACCCGCGCGTGACTCTACTTCCACTAGAAGTCAAACCTCATAACTCCCCCTTTCACACCTGCACATTTACCACTATGCCATTTAGTTTTTTTTCATTTAATGATATATCTATTTATATATATATATACTAATATTTATTAGTATATTTATATAGACTCATATTAATGTAAATATATGTAGTTATATTAATATATATATATATATAAATTTATTCATAAATCAATATATATATATATTATTATATTAATATATATTAATATATTTTTAGTTATAACTTTTTATCTGTATATTTATTTTAATATTAATACATATTTATAAGATTAGTTTTAAATACATTTATAAAATATGTTTTCTTATGTGTGTTTATAAATAAATAAATAAATAAATAATACATACATACATACGTACATATATACAACACAAACACACATATATATTTACGAATAAATACATATATATGTGTATCTGAAAAGCCATAGAATGTGAAAATGACCATAAATTCTAATCCAGAAGTTCATATCAACTCCACAACTAGTAAAATATAAGAACATGAAATGATATTTGATATGATATGTGGTACAGGCCTAAAATACATCCAGATATTAAGTTATAGCTGTTCAAATGTTAAACATTTGGGGTATCTCGACTAAAAAATCAATTTTGGAGGCCTTATGGGACTTTTTCGGCCTCTAGAAATGTTAAAAATGGTTCCCTTGAGTCACTAGCACGTAGAGATCTTTACATTCATTGATTAGATATACTGTAGAGCTCAAAAAGACACTCAGATCAAAATTTATGGCCATTTGATGTTCGAGTTTCATTTTCAACAAATTTTTTATATTTTATTAATTTTTCTTTTTTTTTATATTCAAACTGTTATTAAATGACTATTACTCAACATAAATTAAAAAAATATTAATTAAAAATATTTTTAAAAATATTTTATATGCCTCTTTTACTAAATATCTTATACATTAATTTTATATTTCCATTTATCCTTATCTAAAACATATTTAAGAAATATTTTTTAAATTTATATCAATATAAAATAGATTTATATTTTTAAATATTAATATATTATTTTTAATCTCATTTTCTGAAATTTACCATTTATCAGTGCTTTTATAAAAGCACTGATAATGGGGTTCACCTTTAACATCTCTAGTAAAAAAGTGCTGATAAAGGGATACCTTTAGTAGTGTTAAAAACACTAATAAAGGGTCACTTTTATTAGTGTTTTTATCACTAATAATGGTAAACCTTTATTTTCACTTTTCATAGCACTACTAGAGGTACCCCTATATCTGCACTTTTTTACTAGTGCTGTTAAAGGTGTAGAGCTTCCCTTGCCCCATTTTGTAGTAGTGAGTACCCAAAAATCTCTAAATAATGAGTTAAACTTCCACATGGATTATCACCGTCAGACTTAAGGACAATATGAAAGAACTATACAAACACTCATTGACATGTTTGGATCATTATAAATGGACTTTAAAGGAGGACAAGATCAATATATTCATATTTTTGAGTTCTCATACTATAATAGTTTGCACTCAAGAATCCATATGGATACCTATGAAGCCCTTTATGGGAAGAGGTTATAAATACCTGTATGCTCGGATAAAGTAGGTGGACACAAACTGTTAGGTCCTAATATAATTTATGAAATGGTGGAAGAGGTTAAGACCATTCAACAACACATAAGGTTAGAATAGAGTTGATAAAAGTGTTATGTTGACAATTGTATATGATATCTAGAGTTTGAAGCTAGAGATAAATTATTCCTCATATCTTTTTTAAAGAAAATAATGAGATTTTTAGAAGATAGGAATGGTTTGTCCAAGATAAATTGGTCCCTTTTAGATCCTTGATTGCAACAGAGTGGTGGACTATCTACTAGAACTCCTACATAACTAATCTCAAATACATGATGTTTTCTATGTATCTGTCTTAAGGAAATACAAACCAGGTCCCTCAGATATACTGAATCTAGAGGTGGTAGAAATTAGAGAATGATCATTCATATTAAAGGAATTCCATGAAGTTGTTATATCATAGAGATAAAGTTCTAAAAAATAATACAAAGAACTTAGTAAAAGTGATATGGAGAAAGAAATTGTTTTTATGAAGTGATGTGTGAACTAGAGGGGGTGATGAAATAGAGTTACCCTCATCTATTTTAGTATGGGATATGAAAATTTAAAGGGTGAAATTTTTTAATGTAGTAAGATTGAAATGATCAAATATTTAATAAATTAAATTACCTTTGTGATTGAATTAAATTACCTTTTATGGTTATAGATAACACATGAACTTATTTAGGTTTATTATTTCCTCTATGATTTAAAAGACCAATAAGAATCATAGCAGTTGATAAATTATCCATTGAACAATGATCATATGAATAATATTGATATAGGTGTATGATAAATATAGTTGGCATAGATAATAGAATTGATGTCCATGACAAATTGGATCGCACCTATGAATCCCATTTATTAGAGTTTTCAAGGGAGATACCATCATAGGGTTTTTTCCTTAACCAAGCCCAAGTCATGATCCAACAACTAAATAAATACAAAAACCATTTATGGGAGATATTCCAACTCATCATGATCATAACCCAAACCATGTATGCCATACCACCCCACAAAAATATCACCCATTCACCTTACCCTTAGGATGTTTGCTAGCTTAATAAATGTCTATGTATCAAGACCCTAATAATAGGAAGATGTACATTATATTTTCAGCATAATAATGGTAATATATAATTTTTATTATTGTTACGTTATAAAAGATTTTGATTTTGATACGATAAAAACAAATTGTATTTTTGTAATATGTATTTTCAATTATGAAATTCCTTTTTTAAGAATTATTGAATTTCAAAAATAAATGACATTTTTAAAAAATAAAATTAAATAATTTTTATTAAATATAAATTATAATATAATATTTATGATGTCAAATGTAATTATTTTAAGGGTTTAAAAATAATTATTATAAAAAACCTTGCATTTCTCAATAAATGTCGATTATAGTTTTAAAAGACAAAATTCACCAATTTAGAGAATTATTTGGATAAAATAAATATTATTTTGTTAATCATCACATCCAAATTAAACAATGACGAAATTTTTATAATCTTCTGAGACAATTAATTTTTAGGCAAGAATCAAATACAATATAAATATATTGTGTGTATAATGACCTAAAAGAGATGTAATAAATGATATAAAAGCTGTTTATAGACAAATATATTTTCTTTCTTTAAAATAATTTGATTTTGAGGTTATTGGATTAATTTTATAAAGCTTTTATGAATTCTACAAAACTAGTATTATATTTTTAGGGTTTTAAATCAATTACTTATAAACAGGTCACACTTTCACATCACCAAGGGTAATGTTTTATTATTTTATAATATTGGCCTCATAAAAAAATAAAAATATTGCTCCTTTTATGTAACCATGTGAAAAAACCCATGGTAAAATTTGTGGTTTCGATAACTTAATTATAGAGATTCTGAAACCTATGTTTGGGAAATAATAAAGAACCCCCTCTCTTTTTATTTATAAATCCACTTAATATCTCATTAATCATAACTAAACTACCTTTTATAACGTCCATAATCCTTACTCCCCTCTTAATATTCCTCCCAAGGTTCTCCCATCCTTTCAAGAAGCTCCTCCTAATAATATGGAATCACTATTTCAAGGTAAGGGATCCTATCTTTCTCTTCTTTATTCAAGCACCTTATTTATGTATTTCAATTTTTATCCCAAATCCTATTGATAGGATATGACTTGTCACATCCATATTAAATCCATTACGATTTAAAAGTGATTACTGAACCTTTTCACACTAATTAATCCCCCCCCCCCATGATTCATTATATACCTCCATAATGCGGTGGAAATTATCCAACAATTTTTCCATGTTATCTTTTTATTCAAGAAGCATCCATGTATTATGCATATTAATTACCAAATTATAATGTTTTATTATGTTCTTACACATATCTCATACTGTATTTTTTTACTTATATGTGATTATATTCCCCTTTATATCTCATTGAACCATTTTATGAATCTTT
Source organism: Viscum album (assembly GCA_963277665.1). Taxonomy (NCBI): domain Eukaryota; kingdom Viridiplantae; phylum Streptophyta; class Magnoliopsida; order Santalales; family Viscaceae; genus Viscum; species Viscum album. Next base: position 1,681,452,389 of record OY728128.1, read on the forward strand.
ATATACTGCCCTTATGCATCCAAAATGTTTCTACGATTTTGCATACAAAACCTGCGTGAGGTGTATAACCATACCCATTTCCACTTACGGGTATTCCCCAATTTGTACCTATAATTCATTGATTGGGGAATTCTATTTATGTAACCCAAAATCCTTAATCATGATATTAAATGTGTTGAAATATGTTCTTCTGTTATATGATCTATATGGAGCACTTATGTATGTACACAATATTATTATGATGGGTGCACATATATAGAACACCAATGAATTTGATATTGTTTTAGTATAATGATTTTCAATATATGTTACATGAGGGTTTATAAAAATCACATTATATTATTATTTATTATTTTTTAACCTTGAATTATGTTTATAATGTCTTTTTTTATTGTTATTTCCACAATCCTATATTGCCTCTATGTTATCATGCTATATCAGGCCTCATTGTTCATGTTTATAATTCTCAAAAAAATTATGTCCCTTTGATTTTTTTTATTTTCTAAAAGGTAATAATTTCTTCATGTTATGATTTATTATCCCCTTAATCAGCCTTATATCTCACCCCTTTATTATGTATATCCTCATGTTATCCCATATAATCTAATAACAAAGTAATCTTATGAGAATGTTAAGGAAGTTTTCTATAATGATGATGTACCCCCAATTTTAATTTGTTATGTAATGTAACTAATTAACTAAATAAAATATAATTTTTGATCTTATGGGTTTTATTATGTGTATTAAATCAGGAATTATTGTGTAATCATTAAAAAAGTTATTATAGAAATTATGTTTGAAGTTTTTCTTCTGTATAATCCAAATTAATTTTTTAATAGGTACCACAAACAAGAATTGAATCACATAGAGTTTCAAGAAAAAATATACCAGTTAGTAAACCCTATATTTATATTTAAGAATATATAACAAATATAGGTTGGTGGTAGTGAAATTATTACATGGGTATTTAGATTTAGTGTGGGAACCCACCACTATGGAATTCTATATGAGGATGGAAATTAAGAATAAGAAGGAAAACATAAGGTAAGAGTTGTTCAAAATTAGAAATGTAAGAATTTGATCGATTATAAAGGATGATTTTCCAATAATTGATTGACTATTTTCTCATGGTCCTAGTATGAAGAAGACTGATAGATAAGATAAATACCTATTTATTCCTCCATCATAGAAGAGAAGGATACTAGAATAGGGAGGAGAAAGTTGGAATACATAGAAACAAAGACACTAGAAGAGTTAGAAAGTGACACTAGAGAAGATAAAGATGAGAAGAAAATATGGGGAACTATTAGAGGAGTAAGGGAGAGGGAAAGGCTGATTAAAAAATAACGGGATCAAAAAGGAAGCTAAGAAGGTGGTAGGTAAGGGACATTTTTGTGTTTTAATATAAATAGGGATAGAGTGGTTGGGGAAGGGGTGGGTGAAGGAGAGGCATTAATAACAAGAGAATACAAGAAAAAACCAAGGCCATATGAATGTAAATATAATGGAAAACCCCATTTCCAATTTAAGGTATGATGAAATAGGCTATGGTCAATAATGTTTAAATAAGTGATCAAAATCATGTCTCTGAAGATGAAATGAATAATGAATGTCGAATCGAGACTCTAAATGTAGGAATTTCTAGAAAAAACCTGAAATCCAAACATCAAGAGATGGAATAAGGGTTGTTTCTAAGAAAGATCCATCTTAATATAAATTCAAGGGTCTGGGATTGGGTGAAGATCCAAAGCAAGGTAAATATATTGAAGTGTGGATCCAAATTAATCAACAATATGATAATAAAACTTAGGGTCTTAAAATGGAATTGTTATTCTAGGGAGATGAATCCATATTATACATGATGATGTATCCACTCCTAGATGAAATACCCAAGTCCATCTAAGTATGAGAATCCTATGATTTTTAAAAAATGTTATACTCAATACCAAGCTTTCATAATGTTTTAGTTTTACTAGAGTGCAGTATAAGACCTCTTAGAGTCTAAATAATTAGAAACTACTAACCTAGATAGACCCCAAAAAGAGTAGAAAAATGAGGAAAATTAGGATATGGATAGTTTATCTAATACAATATTCTAAAATATTTCATGGTAATAAAAATATGAATCCTCCTAGAATTTTAGTTGAGGGAGAGAAATAATATTATCCTTTTCCACATATTATATATCCTTGAAAATACTATTGATCAAGGAAACTTGGGAGATACTAGTGAAAGGAGAAACCTTTAATAATAAGATGATTTTTCATTAAATATTTAATGGTTTCACCCTATAATGGTTCCATTATCTAGAATACCAAAAAGATAGGTCTATCCCAACCAGTGGATGGAGAGGCCAGAGAAGTCAATATGAATGATTTCTAAATATGGGGATCTATTACAGAGAATAAACCATGATGGATTTCATGTTAAATATAATTTTTTCATCTATTAAAGGTTCCCTAGTTAGTGTGAGATAAATTTCTATGAATTTATTATTTGTTTTTCCCACACCTTGAAAGGGATTGATTCAATATTGGTTATCATGGATTGATTGATAAATTTGGATCATTTATAACCTAAAAAGAAATTATGATCTTTAAATAGCCGTGAAAATATACATGTGATAAAGGTGGTGAAAATTAATGGAGTACTGAGGATGATAATATGTAATCTTGGTGATCAGTTTAAATCATGGATATGGAAAGGAATGAAACTTCCCTTTGGTAACCAGTAGTTCTATAACACCACATTCAGTTTACATACTAATGGTTAAATTGATTTTAAGACTCAAACATTGGAGGATATTTTAAGAGAATGTATCTAGGATTTTAAAGGATCATGGGTATATCATTTATCATTGGATGAGTTTTCTTATTATTATAGTGTTCATTCCTCCGTTAGCATGGATCCTTATTAATATCTTTATAGGAGACCATATTTTTTTTCACTATATTGGGTTTAGGTTGTTTAATTTGATGTGTTTGGTGTTGGTTATGTACTAAACGTAGGGGTATTATATCTTACAATATGCCATTGATTATAAATAATGATATTCATGATATACATATAATGTTTTATGATATAATTATATCATGTGTTTGGAAGTTGCATGCAATTTAAGTAACAAATTAAGACTAAGTTATACCCTAAAATGTGTATAGGATGATTTTTTTACCTATATCATAATAGAATATTTTATAATGATTGTACATGCATCATATAAGAGTGCATGCATCTGGTTTTCACATCCTATATGTTCTTTTAGTTTATGATCAATGAAATAGTTCATTTTACGGCATGAAAAATGTTCATAAGTGTTATATAAAAAAACCCCAATGATATATAACATATGTGTGCCTTGATATAGAATATTATATAATATATTTGGGAAACAATATTAATTTAAAAAAGTGTGTCCATGATAGCAATATAATGGAGGAGATCCCTCCGTTGGGACTACCTTGATTACATGCAAGCCTGATAAGGATCTATTCATCCTACAACATCGTTCATCACATTAGGAAAAAGATAAAACCCATTTGATGTATGATAATACAAATTATATGAATAGATATAAAATGTATACTGTAACACTTCTAGTAGTATAAAGCTTACATTTTCTTCTTTACTGATCTTCATGAAATATAATCTATCTAAAAATAAGAAAGAGGATACTATATTCAGGTTTTAGGTATGTTGTTCTCACCCTTTACATATACATTTCTTATATTGAAGATATATTACAAAACATACTATACATTTCAACTACCATTTATCATTAGATGAATCCCTTAAACCCATTAGTGGTATTAGTTCCTTGTTCTTCAAGTGATTTACATGTAAATTCATTTATGTTTTCAAATAAGTAGATATCAAAATGAATTTATAGTTATATCATATCATATGATATAAAGACATATTTAATTTATATCTACCATATAATATGACTAATCCTTATCATAAGGTATGATATATAGGAAATATATGGGTTTATACGACACCAATCATATGATATATAATATAATAACATATGATTCAATCATGAGTTTCTGTAAAATAAAGGATCATTTCATAAATAGGATATATGCTTTATCATTAAATAAGATATTTTTTATATGTTACCACCTATCATAATTACTTGTATGAATCATATCCTATGACTTAATTATATATTATATAATATTATAGGGATATAAGATTATGAGTTTTAAAATTTGACATGGATAATGTTTTTAATTTATTTGATTTTGAATAATTTTCTTATGGTTTCTATTTTTTTATAAATTATAAGTATTAGAAATTATAAAATAATATATTTCATTATTATATTATATATAAAATTTCATACTTGTATCTCATGTTTTGTAGAATATTATTTTTTTATTTACTTACTAAATGACTTAATAATATAAATATTTATAATTTTTTTTAAATTATAATTTTTTTCATGATTTATTTATGAGATAAATTGCTTCTAGGAGATAAATTCCTAAATTAAATTCTAGGTATGGTATCAAAAGTTTTATTATTATCTACCATTACCTCAATTTGTTTTTAGAGTAATGATATTTGAAATAGTTGCCAATTTTTTTTCTATATTTGGTTTTAGAGTTATTATGAATTGAATTATATCTTCAGCAAAGTATCCCTTTGTAGATGGAGTTGGAATTAGTTTACACACCTACCTAGAGGCTTATTTATTATTCTATAAATGTGAGTATCTAGCTATCTACTACTATGAGATTACTCATGTAGAGAATTTCAATCTCATTTAACTTTTACCCTTTAAATTAAAAGTTCATGTAACTTTCATATGAAATATATTTGGATATGTAAGAATATGTTTGGATTATACTTTTTGGTTTTGTTATAAAATTTTGGCTTTATAAAGAGTTACACCTTAGTTTTTCATGGACACATTAATTTGGTGGATGAAATATGGACCTGAATACTAAATAATTTAAAAAATTCATAAAACATTTAAAAAAACAAGTGATAAAAATTATATAATATTCAATGAAGTTTAGTATGAATGTTATATATGTTAAACTGGTAAAACCTAAAAGAAAATCACAAAATACTATGTGTGATATTCCTTGAATTTTTTTACATTTTAAGCCCTTTTTCATTCAATTGGGTTGTTTCATGGCATAAAAGGGTTCCCCTATAATATATCATGTAAGGAAAGAATGTTATAAAGTTAACCTAATGGCTAAAGCCTTGTTCTTGGAACTTCCTCTGGGTTACACTTAGTTTGGAAAATATAATGGTTAATATACCTAAAAGATATAGCTGTGTGAATCCATATGTAATATTTATATAAAGAGTTTACCTTATAAACTATCCCTGAATGATAACTATTTTTAATGGGATTATGATCTACCTAAATAACTAAGTGAAGAGATGAATGACCTAGTATACTCAATACTTAGTGAAATGTTGGTATTGACTCAAAAAATGAATATTATTTATATGGTTATCATTTTAGGTAGTCTAGTATCATTAAAAGTTCTTTTAAAAAAATATATAAAACATGATACTCACACATAGATATGCTTTTATTGTGTATTGCGTCTTAATTCATGATAATCATATTGACATACCTTGTAGTTTTAATCTATAAAATAACACTATATTGGTTTCTAAGACTAAGAAGTGTTCTTAAAGAAAATTATTCTAATATTATGAATGAAAATGTTATAGAAATTTGTTTCTCTAACTCTGACTCTTGGGTATTAGAAAATGGGTGTGAAACACACATTTGTGATTATAAACATAGACTCAAATATAGAAGGGAATTGAAAATGGTGAAGTATATTTTCATGTACGTAATAGAACATGTGTTTCTAAATTGGAAGAAGAAACTTATGATGTTATTTTACCAAGTGGATTAATTCTAGAACTAGAGAATTATCATTCTATATACATCATTAAAAGATAAATTATTTATGTATATTATTTGGTCAGGAATTGATTTTCATTCACTATCAATGAAATGACTATTTCTATATACAGAAATGAAATGTTTTATGGAATCAATAATATGGTAAAAAATTTATGAATTCTTGATATGGATAATTTAATATATAGAATTTATAATAAGAAGTTTAGGGTTAATTTTAATTCCTCCTACCATTGGAAGTATTTGCTTGAAAATATAAATGATAAACACATCTAAAGACTCCATAGAGATGTATTTTTAGAAACATTTGATTATGAATCATTTGAGAATTTAAAATCTTTTTTATTAATAAAAATAACTTAAGATCATTTTAGCATAAAAGGATAAAGAGATAATAGACTGTTAGATCTTATACATAGTGATGTATATGGACAAATGGGTACTCAAGAAATTAGTGGCTTTAGTTACTTCATTTCTTTTACTGATAAATTTCATCAATATTCTAATGTGTTTCTAATGTGAAAAAAGTGTGAAACATTTAAACAGTTCAGTGTTTTAGAATTAAATATAGAATTAATTTTGAAAAAGTATTATGAATCTATAATTTAATGTATGTGGTCAATTATTGTTCCCATAATTCACTAATCATTTGAGGGATTGTTTAATTGTTTCGCAACTCAGTCCTCTAGGAACATTATAGTGGGATAGTAGGTTTGAGAGGAAAAATCATAACTCTTTAGATATGGTTTGATTAATGATGATTTAGTGTGACCTTTATATTAATTTTTGGGGTTTTTTATCTAGAGATTTCAACATTCCCACTTAATTGAATTCCTTTTAAAGTTGTCAAAAAGTCATTATATAAGGTATGGTATATGAAATGTATTAGTCTTAATTTATGAATATATTTTGTTTTAAATAACTTGTATGATTATTGTGTTTTGATAAATTTATCCTTATATAAGGTAAATGTTTATTTATTGGTTATCTGAAGAAAAAATGGTATATTATTTGTAATATTATACTAATAAAAATGTTTTTTGGATCGATATTCTACTTTCCTTTAAAAGAAACACATATGTTAATGAATTGGTAGTTCGAAAGTTAAAATTTGAGAAGTTGAAGAATAATAAATAAAATGTTTTCCTAAGGTGGAATTTTATTTGATTATACAAATATTTATGGATGAAGAGATAAATTATGTTACATAAAAACCTTAATTTCCTAATATGTTTCATAAGGATATTATGATATATGTATTACTAAGAGAAAATTATGATTAATTAATGTTCATAATAGATGATCATACCACTTATCTTGAGGAAATTGAGAGTTTTGGTTATGATAAATAGTTAAAATTTATGTAATGTAAGATGGAATCCATGTACACTTACTATATTTGAAGCATAACTATTTCTACTATAGGTGTAATGCCCATAGGATTAAAGTGGGGTTTCCATAAGAAGATTAAAATGTATGGTAGAGTGTTTACCTATAAATAATTACTGTTGGAAAAAAATTTCAATAAAATTCATTGTATTGACTATGAAGAAACCTTTTCCCTCCTAGAAATGATAAAATCTAATTGAATATTGATTTAAATAGATGTTCATTTTGGTTATCAGATATACCAAATGAATATCAAAACTACTTCTTTAATAGGAATTTAGTCATGGATGATTATATGATAAAAATCAAAGGTATTGATGTTAAAAATCATTCTTTTAAGGTTTAAAAGTTTCAATGGTACATTTATGTATTAGAGAGAGAATCTATGAGTGGAAATATCCAATTTTATGTAGTAATTGAAGAGTATAGTTTCTTAAAAATTGTATTTTATTCTTATGTATATAAAAATATTAGTTTGAGTGTTGTTTTTTTCTTATAATGTATATAATAACATAATTCTTACCATAAATGACATCCAAATTTCCACCTATGTGAATACACGGTTATATAAATGCTTCTCTATAAAATAATTAGGGTTAAGAATCCTTTATACTGGGTATGATGGTCACAATGATTAATCTAAGAATATTATTAGACATAATCAAGAAACATCCTTTGGTAAAGTTCTATATAGGTTTATCATGGAGAACTCCATAAAGGGGTCTATACTAATGTTACAGTGAATGAATCTTAATAAGATTCAAGATCCTTTTAAGGAGTCAAAATGGATGGATATAGTTACCTATGAATCCTCTATAGAATCTATCATGTATTCTATGTTGAATTATTGGCCTAATATTACCTATTATTTTAGAATAAAAATTATATACCAATATAATATTATAGTGATCCACAAGATTTCTATGTGGAACATCCTTTAGTACTTGAGAATAATTAAGGATATATTCTTAGTCATTAAAATAAAAGATAATATTTTTTAAAGGGTTACATAGATGCATGTTTCCAATCTCATATAAATGATATATAATCTTAATTTCGGTTTATTTTTTTTCTTCTGAAATAGTAGATCTATCAATTAGAATATATCAAAATAGGAAACTATGGATGACTAGATTACATTGGTAGAACACATCATTGCATCAGATGCTACAAAGGAACTCATTTTTATTGGGAAGTTCATTTATGAATTAGATGTTGTTTATATCATTGAGGGAATGATTAGTCTTTACTATAAAAATAGTGGAACCATATCTCAAGGTAAGGAACCATGGTCTCACCAATGGACCAAACACATGCTTCAGAAAGAATATATTATATGAGTGATCATTGAGTGGGGTGTTGTTAGAATCTATCGGGTGGATATAGAAAAAAATATAAAAGATATACTGTAAAACCATTAGTGTAGAAGAATCATGAGAGTCATGTTGTGTCTCTTCGTATATGATACATAAGTGATTAATTTAATTTTTTCATTTTTTATCACGTTTTTATTATAAAATTTGACCTCCATTTATCATTCATTCATGTGTGTCGAAATTTAGTTAACATTAATAGTGGAATAATAATATACCATACAATTATTTCATTTAGTTTTCATTAATAAATGTTCAAAATAGAGATTTATGGTTTATGATTATATGATAATAATAACATGAATGTTTTACTCCTGGGATAGTAATTGAAGACTTATAAGTTGAAAATATTCACTAAGTATATCCCATGAAATGTCATAAAATGATCCACATACATAGGGTTGTATGATTAAAGATACCATGCATGAGGACCATCATACATTACAAACTTTATTACACAAGTCATTGCAATATATATAATAATGTGTTGGTGGTGTATGTTTTTGATCATGTCATTAGTCGAATCTCAACCAAGATGCTATTTGTTCATTCATATTACTTGAAAATACATCTAGACCTTGATTGAATTAATATATGGAAATACAGGTCCAAGATTAGTTGATTTGTATATGATATGTTGAGCTACTTGGATGAGGGAATATGATCATCTCATCTTCTAGATGAATGGCATGTGATTCAATCATCCCCCAATATACTCTTTTTTATAGAATCAAGAAAATATGAGATGAACTATATTAGTTTTAATTTTTTATATGCCTAGTGGTCATTCGATGTCACGGTAAATGAGATTATATAGGTATACATACAATATATATATGATAAATAATGTGTTGAAATTTTTCATATGAGATATGAGTATGTTTGATGGAGACCACACCATACCCATTTGTAGAATAGGTAGCACTAATGATTTTCTAGTGTCCACTCTTTACTTACATATATTAAATAGTGATTTTATATTTGTCATCAGTGCTATTAAGTCCTAGAAGGACACATAGTTAAGCCTTTGGATAATGAATATGTTTTGAAAAAAATGTTGTATTGCAAATATTTATAGAGTTTGATAAAACTTATTCAAATGAGTTTTGGATGAATTTGTAATGAGTTTTGATGTGTTTCATAAGGCCCTTATAGGTTTTGTGTATTTCAGAGATTATTGATTATATTCTAAAACTGGGGATATAATAGCTTGAGATATACCATAGATTTTAGATTATGATAATAATGCATTGAAAATCATAGTTTACAATATAATTATATCATATGTAGAAACTTGCATATGATATAAGTGACATTTTAAGATTATGTTTTACCATAAAGAGGAATATGGTTCTTCTTTTTACTATATCATATCAGATGAGTGGAATAAGATACTATATGCATGGGATGTAATTTCATGAGTATTTACAAATCCTCATACATGATGTATTCATTTTATGATCCTTGAAATAATTCATTTGTTAAATAACACAATTTCATTGAAGTGTTCAATGAAAAATACTACAATGGGATGTAATGTTTGGGTTCATTAAGATAACATAAGATACTATTGATATAGATGATTCTATGAATTTAATTAATACCATGGAAGATTTATATATAAGGGATGAGATAAATCTTATTAAAATTACAAAGTTACATGTAATCTTACTAAAGATCTAATCTTCCCATAGAATATTTCTTCTTGCAGTGAAGGAGTTAATACCCCATTTATGTATGATGTCCTCACGAAAGGAGTTGGGATCTAATGTCTGGTGTACTAAATTTATAAAAAGGATTATTAATTTTACTAATTTATAGATATTAAATAATTAAAATAATTCAAATAATGAAATAGTCTCTAATTTATTCATATATTAGGTATATAATTAATCATTTTTGTATACATATCACTTTTTTTAAAGATATATCTAGAAAACTACGGGTTATTTTGTGTGATATTGATCATTAGATGATCCCCTTAAACACATATGTTGAAATAGATATGTTTATAGATATAAAATAACAAGTATAAGTCATTTAGGAACACATTATGAATAATCATAGAAAATATAGTTCCAATATGGATCATAGGAAGAGATTGTCAATGCTTATGATTGGAGATCATGTGCTCTTATGAGTCTCTCTCCATTGAGGGAAATAAAGGTTCAAGAAAGTGAAGAATTTTTCACCTATTTTTATTTTCACATTTTAAATATTAGAATGATTATGGGAGGCATCTTATATCACACCGATATATTTTAGAAAAGTAAACTATGTTCAACAACATATTCTACACACAACACAGAGCTTAAACGACCGATGAAATATTTAATCGATATAACCTAGACATCAAATTGGTAGGTATGAATAGTTTTAAATAATTTATGATATATATATATATATATTTAAATGTAATAATAAATCTATATTATTTATAAATTTTTATTAAATAATCAATTAATTTCAAGTAAAGTAATTATATTTTTTTAAGATATATTTCTTCAAAAATGATTTTTATTGAATTTCATGAAGAAAAATTATAATTAATTTATGATACTTATAGAAATTTTATTTTATAAAATAATGTTATTTATTTAAATCATCATATTAAAATTTACTTCGGTGAAATTATGATATTTTTCCACAAATATTAATTTTTTACTAAATAGTGAAAAATTACGATTTTTGAAAAATGTCATTTCGATTCAATAAATTAAGTAAATTTAAAAGTACCATTATCTTTTGAATATAATTTAAAATTACAAAATAACTATTCAGTTATATTTAATCTGATTAATTACATTTTAATAATCTTTATATGGAATTTTAGTATAAGTAATGTTTTGGGTTTAAAAATATGGTTTTCTGAAAACTATTTTAAAGTGCATAATGTTTCTCCTATTTAATTAATTAAAAATAACACAAAAAGGGAAATTATTGAAATGTAATTTATATATTATATATCAATAAATATTAATTTATATTCATACAATAATAATAATTATTCATTGAGTTAATATAAATTCATATCTTTCTTGAAAATAAACTTCTTGAAAACAAATGTTTTCATAGCATCATCAAGTTTAATTTTAAATAAATATTTGAAACTTAAGTGAATTGAATTTGATAAAATAGATTAAATATTATTAATAATAGTAATTTATATTATATAATAAGGTCAAATTATTTTTTACAATAATGAGTTGTGAAAACAATAAAAATTACTTGCCACAATTACGGTGAAAACAATTTTACGGTGGGTTTAAACGAAATATATAAGGGAAATAATGAACCAAAAACTTAAATAAAACTATTATCTATAATTATTTATATCTTTTAATGTATTATTATTTATAATGGTCCATTTTGGATCCTTTTTTAACTTAAAAACGTGGGTACACCTTTTTTTCTCGAAAATTACAAGTGTCCCACTCACCTCACTTATAAAAGGCCTCCGACTCTCCTCTATTAAAAAAACCATAAAATCCATTTGGATCATTAAATAATTACAGAAACTTATTAATTAATTATCCTAACTTCCTAGATCCATTATTTTTATCTTAAATGCCTCATATACATCCTTTTTATTCTTACCTAAGGTGGTTGTCAGAAGAAGAGATATCATGCTTAACCGAGAGTCTTTATTTTATTTCTTCTCTCACCTTCTTAAAATATTTTCAAATTAATATTATATAAAAAAAATTATATAAAATATAAATATATATTATTATGTTTATTTAATAACATGAATACGTCTATTCTTCCATCAAATGGGATACAAATTCATCATTCATGTGTATGACAAACTACCACCTCGTGAACCGATGTCATTCATTTTCCATCATCACCTATCAAAGGTTGATATAATGATTGATTGGAACTATATGTATTTTATTTGAAACATATTTATGATGTTTGAAATATTTTATCATATATTTATTATTACTTTTCATTCCAAAGAGGATATGATAACATCACTCGTGTGCACGACAGACTATAGCCTCGCGATGCGACCTGATTCATTTTTCACTAATTATTTACATGGAAGGGAATAGGGATAAAATTAAGGAATATATGTGATATAAATGAAATAATTATGATATTAAATATATATTTTAATTTATTAAAAGATAACATATCATTTGTTTTCTTTTAATGAAAAATGATAACATTGTTTGTGTAAACATGTGGACAATCGCCACCACAAAGTGATGTGATTATTTTTTTCATAACCAAAACAAATGGCTGATATATATAAGAATATTTAATAAAATAATAAGTAATTTATGATATTATTATAATTATGTAATATTAAAATATTAATTATCTTCTTTCTATAATGATTTTTAAGAAATGGAAATGTTACTCATGCATATGTACAACCTACCATCTCCATGATTTTAACATTGTTTATTTTTCATAAACATATTTCTATATTGGTTTTATATTTATAATTAATTTATAAATATTATAAATATTTCATGATTAATATTATTTACATGTCTAAATAGTTACCTCTTTGACCACACTCAATACACCAAAGCCATTCTAAAATAATGAACTGAACACCCTCAAAACACCTGATATGGACTTAACCGATCAAGTATTTAAATATATAATTAGAAAGAAATAAAATTAATGGTTTTTTTATTTTTTATAAGAAATTTAAAATGTTCTGAAAAAACCAAATAAATAATAAAATTTTATCATATATGATGTTCTAACAAATACAAAGGAAGTCATACAATAGGTTAGGGTTTCCCATCTCACTTTTGTTTTAGTGAGACATATTCCATATACACCCCTTATATTTAATGTGGTAAATATATTACCCATGAATTTATTTCATAATTATTTTCATTAAAATTCCATAAAAGGTTCACTTTTATGGGCTTCTAAACTAGATATTACCAAATCTATATGGGACTTCGTCTCAATTTTCCTTCACTGAGGCATATTTTATTTCCACGCACCTAATTTATTTTATTTGGTGTGTATGCTTCACTTTGAAATGTTATTTCATGAATGTAATTATTTTAATCTCATTTTAATTATAATTTTTTATTATTCTTTCATGGGGATTACTATTGAAGAGTAACCAATGTTTCAAAGGCGTTATGTCATAATCACCATCATTGTATGATTGTTTATGTTCAAAGTTACTTTAGAGGAAAACATAAGATATTATTTTCATAAAGAACATATATTTATCCTCTATTGTTTATGAATGTGGTTAACATTATATATTTCCATTTTATATTTATTTTTTGATGAAATATCAGTAAATTCATTTATAAGTGATATAGGTCACGTATTTTTATTTAGATCAAGTATCGTTATCTTCTATATTTATGTTTTATAAACTATTTTTAAAAAGTAACTTTAAAAAAATATGTCCTAAATAAATTTGACATGAACTATTACCTTATTTGAAATAGTTTTAAAATAAATGTTTTTAATATTTTCAAAATGGGTCACTTTTGACTCCCATTTTCAAAATTCTTTTAAAATAATGTTAGTTTTTCACACCAATTACATGAACATATTTTCCCAATATCAAGTCCATTAATTTATTTTAGGTTTCTATTATATATTTCCTTGTTTTTTTCAAAGTAAATTACTTTCACAATATTTTTTGAATTTTTATTTTTCAAAAGTTATTTTAAAAATTAGAATGTTATTTTCATGAAATTTTTTAATAACATTTTAATGGTATTTCCATTCATCAACGTCAAGGTCCCTTTCATTACATATGATCAAATAGGGATATTTTGTAATGATACCATCCATATTAATTTTCTAGATGGATTATGATTTTTTCAAATAGATTTTTATGGAACCCATTTTCTTTCCATAGGAAAATCATGTTTCAAAGAGATTGTTTTAGAACCAATTTATTTTCCATGGGTTAATAATGTTTCAATGATATTTTTATTGAAGAAATTTATTTTACATGGTATAATATTATTTCAATGATATTATTAGGTATCCCATTTCTTTTCCATAGTTTAATAATGTTTCAAAGATATTGTTATATAACTTATATATTTTCCATGGGTAAATCATGTTTCAAAGACATTGTTGTGGAAACCATTTCTTTCCATTGGGAAATCATGTTTTAATGAGATTTCCTAGGAAACCGTTTATTATATATAGGATAATAATGATATAAAAGGAATAATGATTGTTTTTATGAGTTTTATGATGGAATCTATGATATATGTATTTATTTATGGTTCTTGGACATTATTATATGATGAATGTTCCCAGATAGCACCGGATGAGCCCGATATATCTTATATGATGTGTGCACCTAGATAGATATCCAATGTATTGGGTAATAATTTTGTTCTTCAGAGAATTATATTGGATGTCTTCCATATGATTATTGCAATTATAAGGGTTATATAAGGTTACTATGAAGATAATTTCCCAAGATACCATCAAATTTATGTTATGATTCTATGGGTTATAAATGTTTCCTTGGATAAAGATTGATATCACATTGACCATGATTATTGATTCTGAAAATTCATTACTTTTTTAAATGCTTATTACATTTTTTCATGTTTGATGATCTAGGTATTAATGTGCATGATCTCTCTTATGTTATTTTCATGATATTTGATTATGTCATCATTCCCTTAGACTCATCTTAATATCACTAATGAAATTCAATTGTTAATTATTATGTTTATCCTTATTATGAATTTGGGATCACCATTCTTATAATTTCCCCCCAAGTTATCAATACTGATTTTAAATGAATTGTGTATAGTAGGGGTTCATATGGATGACGATGATGAAAAAATTTGGAATATAAAAACCTAGGTATATTTGGAGATGATTTTTACCTTTATGAACCAATTTTAAATAAATGAATGATGTTAAGAGTTTGTATTTATTATACAAAAACTAAAAATAAATTGTATTTTAGATTTTATGTGAATAAATATTTCCTTCTGCTGTTGTATGTTTTGGATGGGAAAAATTGGTTAAACTTTATGAGTATCAATGCCATCATTTTAATGTTTTTATTTTATCATTGGATCCATATAACAATGATATTTTATTTTAGGTTTTGAAGCACCAAAGATAGAACAAAATTACAGAGGTCTAAAATAATGGAAACTGAGTGCATCCCCCTTGACAAACTACCATACGCTTATGGATGAGACCCAAACATAGAAAACAAAAAACTGTGATCCCAATTAGCTTTCCAAGAAGAAATAAAGTCTTTAATCTTGTTCTTCTCACACCATGTATGACTAAGGGTCACCCATGATCCAATAAGCCTTTTTCATTTTCATATTATGTAAGTGAAGAACCATAGTATTTAAAACTTCCCCTACATCGAACTGTGTATAAAATTAGAATATGTTTCCACCGACTCGAGCATAATGTTGTGAGAGTAGCACAACTCAATACCCTTTAACATTATGAAAGCCTCTTCCATGAGTGTTTCCCCATGCCCAAATCCATCCCTAAAATCTAGAATCACCACCCTTGATGGTCACTAACCAACCCTCCCCCTACATAGACCCTACCATACAAGATGAGTCCATGTTGAGTTTAAATACACTATTATCCATATCCCCTTAATATTGAGAATATGGGAGGAATGAATTACAGGGATGCACATCATGATATTTCTTAATTAAGGTAAACCATTACATCTTCAGAAAAGTAGGACAAGGATGGATAAGATGCTTGTTGTTTTAACCACAATGCCCAATCACAAACAAGTGATTCCCCCAGGCCAACATTAGTTCCTCTCACTCCATATAATCCAATAAACCGCCAAAGTGCTAAAATAATCTTTAATGTTGAGGTTATTTTGTAATGATTTAGTTTAAACATTGGATATTGTTGTTGAATTGTTTATATTAATGTATTATTTTGTTATATAAAGGATTACAGATTTTTGGGAATTATTTTACCATGTGCTAACCATTTTGGTTTTGGGTAATGTATAAATATATTTGGAATGTAGTTTTATTACTTTTATGGTTATATGATCCTTAAAATGTTTATTTTTAGTGATTTAGATATGAAAATTTTTACTTGAATACACATTAATTGTATAAAAAGATGATTTTATTGTGGAAATTGAAAAAAATATTTAAATTATAGGAATACAGTAAGTATAGTTCATTATTTTTTAGTCTATATGGAAAATAAATTCTAAAACTCTAATAAAAGGTTCTAATTTTTTTGTATTATTACCATCATTTTTTAGGATATCAATAAACTTTTTCAAACCACTTTATTTCATGGTTTTGTGGTTATTAGCTTTCTCTTGTTCATTAAATTTCTTATGATCATTGATATCTGCCACTATATATCATTTTTTTTGAATTTATGATTCCTTTTATTTACAAATCATTACTTCCCATCTATATTATCTTATTTGGAAAACTAGTATTTGTTATTATAGATGACCTTTGTATGCCCTTTTATCTCTTTTCAATAATATTTTTTACTAACCATTTTTACAATGTGGGTTTTAAAAAATATATTTTCAAATTTTCAACCTTGTATTACCGAGATAAAGATAAATTTTATATTCTATTTATTAAATGGTGTGTGGGATGATGTTATATTTTGAGATTTTATAAAATT
This sequence comes from Viscum album, assembly GCA_963277665.1. Lineage (NCBI taxonomy): Eukaryota > Viridiplantae > Streptophyta > Magnoliopsida > Santalales > Viscaceae > Viscum > Viscum album. Next base: position 1,681,469,678 of record OY728128.1, read on the forward strand.
AAACTATGTTCCATAGTGTATTCCACATGAAACACTAAGCTTAAATGATCTTTCAAATATATAAACTTTATAACCAAGACATCAAATTCGTGGATATTAATAGTATTAACTATGTTATGATATATATATACATAAATTTCATAATCAATATAAATTATTGATAAATATTTATTAAATAGTCAATTAAGTTTTACTATAGTAATTTTATTCTTTAAAAACTCATTTTCTTCAAAAATCATTATTATTACATTTCGTGAAAAAATACTATCAATAATTTTGGAACTTTTTTAAAATTTATTTAATATAATGAATTTAATATATTAAATTATCATATCAAAAACTAATTTGGGTGAAATTTTGGGGGTTTTTTAGAAAATATTTATTTTTTAGGGAATAGTGAAAAATATCGAGTATTGTAAAAATGTTATTTCATTTAAATAAATAAATTAAATTTAAAAGTACCGTCATGATTTTATTATGATTAAAAATGAAATAATTATTATTATTTTATATTTATTCTACTTAATTACATTTTAATCATCTTTATATTTGATTATTTATAACTAAATTTTTGGGTTCTAAAATGGGTTTGTTTCTCAAAACTACTTTAAAGTGCATAATATTTCTCCCTTTAAATTAATTATAAGCACCCAAAATGAGGAATAATTTAAAAGATATTTATATTTTATATATAAATTAATATTAATTTATATTCTTAGAAATATTATTAATAGTCATATATTTAATATAAAATCATCTTTTCTTGAAAAATATAATTCTTGAAAACCTATTTTTTCATCACGCTTGAAAGTTTAATTATAAATTGAAATTTTACACCTGTATAAATGAAATTTATTAAAATATATCCCATATTTGTAATTAGTATAATTTATATAATATTATTTGTTAAACATAATTTTTTAACATAATAAATAGTGAAAACAATAAAAATTAATTACCACGGTTAAGGATGAAACAATTTAACTAGGTGGTTAAACTGAAACGTTAAGGGTAAAAATGACCTAAAAACTTGTATAAAAACAATTTTAAGGACATATTTAGATATTATAATGTATAATTATGTATAATGGTTCATTTTAATTCTTTTTTAAAATAAAAAATTTGGGTATACATTTTTCTATTCCAAAATTACTAGTGTGCCACTAACCTCATAAATAAAAGGTCACACCTATCCTCTCTTATTAATACATTAAAAAATATTTTTATTCGAAAATGACTACCCAAATGTATTAATTATTTCACTTAATATTTATTATATCCCTTATTTTGATTATAAATCCATCATATGAATCCTTTTTGTGCTTAGCTTAGGAAGTTGTCCGAAGAAGAGATATTGTGCTTAACTGAGAATCTTTATTTAATTTATTATTCCAAATCCTTAAAATATTCTCAAATTATTATTATATAATAAAACAAATATCTAAAATATAATTATATGATATTAATTTAATTTAATATAATAGATACATCCCCTTTTTTATTTAACAGTTTATGAAATCATCATTTGTGTGTATGACAAACTCTCGCCTCACAAACCATTGTCATTCATTTTCCATCATTAGATCTCATGGATTTATAATATGTTGGATTAAAGTTAAATATATTATATTTGAAACATATTTATAATTATATAATTTTAAAATCATATATGCATTTTTTAATTTCAGTTCTTTTAGGGATAGGATAACATCGCTCGTGTGTACGACAGACTACTACCTCTCGGTGGGATGTGATTCATATTTCTGTAACTCTTTACATGGAAGGTAATAAGGATAATTTTAATCCAAATATGTGATATAAATGAAATAATTATGGTATTGATTTATTATTTATCACTATTAAATGATAACATATAATTTTATTTCTCACACTGAAAAATGATAACATCTTTCATTCGCAGGAGTGGACTACGACCTCCAAGTAGCGATGTGATTATTTTTTTCATAACCAAAACTAATGGATGAAATATATAAGTATATTTAATGACATTATATGGTATTTAAAATTTTATTTAAAAAATTTAAAGATAAAATATCAATTATCTTCTTTCCATAATGATCGTTGAAAAACGGAAATGTTACTCATGCATACAAATGAAATACCATCTCCTTGATTATAATGTAGATCATTTTTCATAACCACATTTCATGATTGGTATTAAAAGTATAAATTTTTATAAATGTGATAAATTTTTAATTATTTTTATTCTAAATATGTTGAAATAACGACCTACTTGACCCCGATCAACACACCAGAGTCATTTTGAAATAATGAACCGAACATCTGAAAAACACCCAACTTGAACTAACCTGGTTAAGTATTAAAATATGTCATTAGAAAGAAATAAAATAAATAGTTTATGTATAAGAAATTAAACCTATAATATTTTATTAGGGAAAAAATGACTAATATATTTTTATTATAATGGAGGTTCAAATACATATGACGAAATTCAGACATGTGGTAAGGGTTTCTCTTTGCACATTTATTTATATGATACATATTCCATATTCACCACTTATTTTTTATTACTAGATGTATATAATTCCCATGAATTAATTTTATTATAATTTTTATGAAAATTATTTTAATTTAAAAATCCATATGATTTTCTACCTTTTTTGTAGTTTTTATTTAGAGATTACCAAAGCCGTAAGGGACGTCATCCCAATTTTTCTTTATTGAGGAATATATTATTATTTGGAACCTAATTTATTTTATATGGTGTATATACAACCCATTGAAATTTTATATCTTGAAAATGATTATTTTCATGATATTTAATGTATCATTTGGAGTTATTATTTAATATGGATTACAATTGAAGAGTTACTAAAGAAATAATAGCTATATATTACAAAATCATTCCTTTAAAGATTATTTATATTCATGATTTATTTAGAGGAAGTCATATTATATTATTTTATTGAAACAAATATATTTCTCTATAACTTCTTATGAATGTGTTTAACATGATTTATTTATATCTCCTCCCTTATTGATTAATGTAATATTAATAAATTCGTTTGCAAGTGATACAAATCTTGTATCTTTTTTTAGATCAGGTACATTTCTATTCCATAACTTTTTTATAAAATACTTTCACAAATTTTATTTTATAATGTTAAAACTATTTCCAAAATCTATTTTACATGATCTTTTAACTTATTTTAAAAAGGGTTTATAAATAAATTTCTTAACATTTTCCAAATGTGTTACTTTTGGACCCCTTTATCAAAATGTTTTGAATAAAATTTTTATTTTTAACACTTATGAAGTGAAGTTATTTTACCACTATCATGTTTAATATTTTACATGATGTTCAATTTATAGATTTTAAGGTTCTTTTAAAAGAAATTTATTTTCATAATATTTTGGTTATTTTATGATTTGAAAAGTGATTTTCGAAATCAATATTTTATTTTCCTCAAAAATTTATTTAATGATCATTTAATGAAATTTCCATTCAATAAAAAGTGACAAACGATACTTTTACTTAAGATCTGATAGATATATTTTGTGATTATATAGTCCAATTTTTTTTCTTATAATGGATTATGATTGTTTCAAATAAATTTTAATACAAACCATTTCTTTTCCACAGGTTTAAAATGTTTTAATCAGACTATTATGGAACCCATTTACTTTTTATGGGTTAAACAAGATTCAAATAGATTTATACAAAAACCATTTCATTTCCATGGGTTAATCATTTTTCAAAGTTATTTTTATGAAGTATGTTTATTTCCATGGGTTAATCGGGTTTGAAATGGATTTTTATGGAAATAATTTATTTTCCACTAATTAATAAAGTTATGAAAGTAATAATGATTGTTTTTTGGAGTTTTATGATGAAATTTATTATCTATGTACTTTTTTATCATTATTAGACATTTTTATATTATGGATTAACAATTATTGCTCTTGGGGAGCCCAATATAGCTTATATGATAGGTTTGCCTAGATAAAGATCTAATGAATTGGGTAATGATTATGTTTTTTAGAGAATTATATTAGACATTAGGTGTATAATTATTCTAATTATAAGGGTTATGTAGGTTTTCTATGATGATAATGTATGAAGATACAAAAATGTTTTTATTATTATTTTATGGGTTATATATGTTTACTTTGATCAAGATTGATATCACATAGCTCATTATTATTGATTCTAATCAATATTACCATTGTTAAATAATTATGCAATGTTTTCATGTTTAATGATTTACGTATTGATGGGGAATAACTCTCTTAAGTTATTCTCATGCACATTGATTATGTCATCATACCCTTATGATCATCTTAATCTCACTGATGAAATTCAATTTTAAATACTTATGTTTACGCTTACTAAGCATTTGAGATCACCCTTATTATGTTTCAATTTTCCCAGGTTATAAAGAATTATATTAAATTAATTACATTTATAATGTGTTTATATAGATCATGATGACATAATGTTGAATATGAAAAAGCAGGTATAGTTGGAGATGATGTTAAACTATATGATCCAATTATTTATGAATCCATGATGTTAATTGTTTTTACAAATTATCTAAAACTCTTAACCTAAAATATTATTAATAATGTACGAGATCTAATATTTCCATTAGATGTTGTAAGTTATAAATGGTTAAAATTGGGCCATCATCATTAGTATTAAAGTTTAAAATGTAATTTTTTTGATTTCGACACCGGATCCTAGAGTGTAGGTTCATGGATATTATATATTATGAGTGGGTGGAACATATATAATTATAAAAGTATCAAAATGTGTTTCAAATTTCATATATTGGGAAGCATTATACTGGTTCATCAAATGTGACTGATTATAGTTATATAGAAATTGAGGTGGATATGAATTTCTCTAAAAATCCAGTATAAATTCAATTTTTATAGAGATAAATTCTAGTGGGGATGAGTTATTATCTTATTTTGAGTTCCTTGTTTTTACTGTGATGTAGTAGAAATTACTTGAGAGTGTGAACCTCCAATTTAGGCACCATTTTAGTATTTTTTGAATTATTCTTATTATATCATGTAGATTTTCTTATATTAATATATGTTTATTGAAAGTGTATATATGGTATTTTAACCCTTAAAAAATCATGGTTGGAGATTATAGAGGATGATTTTTTTAAATGGGTGTGCATTATAGTGATCCGAAATTTTAAAAATGGAATGTTTATTAAATTTTGATAATTTTATTCTATAAAGTAAAAAATAATACATTTTTGACTCAAAAAATGAAATTTTTATGTCACCATTAAATTTATTAAATTTTTTTTACCCATGGTACTATTTTATTAATTTTAAATGGTGGTTGGGTTTATCAATAAATGCTATGTGTCAGTAAAATCTAAATAAGTATTTCTTATTTAAGTAATTAAATTTAAATAGGTTATTTTAAAGTAATATATAATTTCTTATTGAGATATCTTGGTTGAGTTGATGTGGAAAAATCAGAGGAAGAGGAGCCAAATATTTATATTGATGACATGGAATGTTATAGAAATTACAATGTTAATATAATGGGATAAAATAAATTAAAAATTAAATTTGAATAATTTATTAGTTTCTATACCTAGAAATAATGATAGAAATGATAGGGGAGTTAGAGAAAAAATTGAGAGAAAAAATTTATCTCCACTATATAAATTTCTTATCGCTATTATTTTATCATATTTATTTTTTGGGGGAATTATGTGATATGAAGGATCAGAAAGATATGAGAGGAAAATAGGATGAGATAAATTATCACTGAGGATTGTCAGAGGACTGAGGAAAAACATTCTCTATGGAATTGATATAGATGGGTCAAATTTAAAATATCTTCTAAAATCATTATAAATATTACAATATTTTTGTTTACAAGATGGGTAAATGATTTATAATAATATGGAAAAATTACGATGCACTTGATTGGAATAAGAAATGAATTTTGAGTTTGAAATGAGTGAGATGATTATTCTTGATTAATAATTTAAAGGAGATTTTATTGAAATAGTTAATTATTACTAAATTTTTAATAAATGGTGTAATTAAAATGTGGAAATAATTGGAAAGATATTTCTATTATTATATAAATTAAATTCTTTGATATGGAAGAAGCTTAATGGTGATAAATGTAGAAAGATTGATTCCAAAATAAAATTGAGGATTTTTTATAGAATATTATTTATAATTCATGTTTTAATTATTTAATATGTTAATTATAGTATAAAATTATGTTGTAAATTGACTATGAATATTTATGATTTTTTAATTCCTTTTATTTAAGTAAGAGAATATAATGGGGAAATATAATGAAAAAACAAAGATTTGAGAGGGGTTGTTTTATGACTTTGGGAATGGGTATTTCCACATTGACCTATAGGATATAATTGTTTTGGGATAATATGTACAAGTGTTGGTAAATGGTTGGGATTGAGTTGCAGCGAGTAACATGGGGATCTATGGCATATTGGTATGGGGCCATGAAAAATTCGAAAATTTGAGGAGGTTTTGGAAATGACTTAGGATAGTGTATGTTTATGGAAATTCTCCTTGGAGTGGGGACATGCCACCTTACCATGAGATTATGCTATATTTAGTAGGGATCATGCATCCTAATAACCTCTGTAGTGTGAATATATAGTGGAACGAATATATAATGATATGGAAGATGAAGTTAATTGGTTTTAAGGGGTTATTTTTATATGAGGTGACTATAAGATGAGGTGGATGGAGTTTAAAATTTCATGATTGTGAGAAATATTTGTGAAAGTTAAGAAGAATATTAGTGATGTGATAAATTACTCACTAGTATTTGAATTTATGATAGACCCAAGTGGTAGTGTGTTATAACAATGTTTATTATGATTATATTTCTTAGAACCTTTTCATGTCTAATGGTCCTAGTAAAAGGTTTAATAAATGGTAGAGTTTTAATTCATTTGTAATATATGATTGTGATATATAATTTGTGAATAGTTATATAGTAGTGATTTTTGAATTACAATGGTGATGTTGATGAGGATGATAATGATGATAGGGTGGATGATATGAATATACATAGTGAATGTGTGGTATTGATTATGTTGGTTGAGAATGAGAGTGTCCCAACGGTTGGGAAACTATTACTATTGTGAGGTTCCTTGATTATAGAGTACAAACTAGAAAATTCACTTCGGGTTTTGATGAGACCCTATGGGTAGACACCTAGAAAATATGTGAGAGTCCTTCCAGGTTATTGTAAGACCAATAATGGATGATGATATATATCAAGTGAGTTATTTGTAGTTTTATAAGTTATTGATGATGAAGATATTATAGAGAGTTCACTGTGGATGGATAGAAAATAAGTGGAGGTGACATTATTATGAGGTACCTATGGGTACAAAACTACATGGATTTGGATGGGTGGTTGTTTTTTTATAGTAATGGTTGTGTGTTATTTTGTGATATGTAATGTAATGTGGTTTGAAAGGTGACACGAATATGACATATGGAATGGAAATGGTTGAATGGTTGAATTTTTGGAGATTTCCACTTATTGATTAATTTGATTTATTTATTCCATACAAAAATGAATTAGTGTTATTTATTCAATTGGAAATGTGATAGTTACAGACATAATCCAATTTTTTATTTTTATATTCAAACTCATTCTTTATTTAAACTTATTCTTGAATATTTGGATATAGTTTTTGATTCTATAAGGTACCTTAGATCTGGAGATGAGAAACTTATTAGAGATGGTAGTTGCATTATTCCTTGCCTAAGGCATAGATGGGGTGATTAATATGGGGCTATTCTTCCATTTACGGATGGTATTTTTATAGAATTATGTTTATTAAGAAAAAGTATTATTTTATTATGGATGGAAAATTAATAGCATTGTTCGTGTTGTTGTGTTATTTTATTCAATAATGTTTAATGACTTCCATAAATGTGTTATAAAATACCCTTGGTACTGGTGGGAAACTAATGAATTATTAATGGTAAGGATAATGAGGTCACAATCAAACTTTTTTGCAGCTTATGGGGGGAAAATACCCTAACCTTCAAAATTTAGTGAATCAATTGAATTGGAATGTTTTAAATCCTTTTATAGTGTAATTCTATGTTAGGAATAAATTAAAGGAAGTTTTTTGAGTTATGAGAAGAATGATGGGGGGGGGTGTTTATTTATCACCGAGTACTCTTTTTAATGATAAGAGGTAACTAGTGTAATTCCATTTCATCTAAAAAACTAAATCTATTATCCCCTAATCAAGTTGATGTAAAATCATCTTAGTTATTTTTATTTATATTTTTATAGAATCTTCAGGGTTTTTGAAATAGTGAATTGAAGTTAAGGGAATTGGTTTTCCATCTAAATTGTTTTTCCTTCAATGGTAGTGATTAATACCTTGAGATCCAATATGAAGGTTGGATGAATAATTCAGGTGGTGGCATAACCTCTTCCCGGAGACCTCAAATAAGAGTTTTTTTAATTAATTTTCTAGTGAACCCATTTATCCTATCATACTCATAGAGTGTTATCTTAGAAATAATGTGAGTTTTGGTTAACTTAATAATAATAAAAATTTTCTTCCTATAACATTTTTATCTAAGGGTTTTATGAAATGTAAATACTATTTAGGGACATTTCTTTTACCCTTTCCATGTTATCTTTCAACATCCATGATTTACAACACTTGAGTTTTTTATACATTATCTAGAATAATAATTATTTTATTCATGTATAATGAAACATGAAAGGGGTATATTTGTCTTTTATGTTGTTTCCCACTATTATTTATTATATATTTACAGTTTTTACTGTATACACGATAACTTAAATTGGTCATATATCATGTTATATGGCCTTATTACAATATATGAGAGGATGAAGAAAATATATTTTCATATATGAGCATGATTATATACCCTACCATGATTGAAAATTATATAGTATGATATAGGATCACAATGCCTCATATTTTATATATACTTTCCCTTATGATTGATGGGTTGTGATATAATATTTTATTGACTATATTATACAAGATTTCCTTTTAATTATAGGGATGAGTATTTCACACTTACAATATTATATTGATTTATTTAATATTAATATAAAAGGTTAAACATAGGAAACTATAGAATATACCCTACCTATATTGGGATTTACATGTTATAACTTATACATATGCCAAATACCTTAGTAATACCATGCATTCTATTATTTTATATTCTTATTTTTTCATTATTGGTGTATAAACATTAGTTTATGAAAGGTGGTTAATGGATTGTGTGAAAACCAACCAATGGGTATTTCCATACTCACACCATACATATGCCACTATGGGAAATCTAAAACTCCATTCACTACTACAAATATAGCTTATAATAGCGGTAAAATGGCCTTTAATAGCGCTAAAAAAGAGATGTTAATCTCAACGAAGATAAAGGGGGCTCCCCTTTATCTGCGCTAAGAAAGCGCTGATAAAGGTAATATTTATCAGCGCTATTGTGAGTGCTAATAAAAAAATACCTTTATCAGCGCTCAAAATAGCGTTGATATATTATACATTTATCAGCGCTTAACTAGTGCTGATAAAGGCCAAAGATCCTATCCAAAACCAGAACCTGCACAGAACCTACCCAGCACCTCCACACATTACAGCACCTGTACATAGTCCAACCAAAACCTGCAGACAACACACATTACACCCACACACAAAGCACATAAGAACAAAAAATGGTACCTAAATTTACATGAAATCATGAATACAAAACAAAACATTTCTATATACATTTCAAACAATGTTTAATTTGGTTACAATTACATTTATCCAACAAACAGTTAAAAAACAATGATGTTTCATCCTTTTTGCATCCATCCGCTCTAAAAAATTGTCATCCATGGCGGCGGTTTCTGAACAAAGAATTCGAACTGAGGAAAAAGATTTCACCTACATAATAAAACAAATATTATGTTAGTAATACAATAATGAAATAAAGAATGGGGTTTCTAAATGGAATTATACTAGTGAGGCACAAAACATAAAACAAATATCATGTCCCCCCATTCCATAAAAAAGAAGCACCCCTGCCCCCTTCACCAGCACACCCCCCCCCCCCACACTGCCCACCCTCGAGGACACCCCCTACCCCTGCACACTCTCTGCCCCCTGAACACCCCATGCCCCCTTCCCCAGTACACCCCTATCCACTGGACTTCCCCCTTCCCATTGCACACCCCTTTGCACACCCCTTACATATTTCAAAAGAACCCAGCACACCCCTACCCCTTCCCCCTATAACTTTTCCCCCTTCCCCCTCCCCTAGAAAACCACCCCTGCCCTCTGATCCTATTCCCTGCACATCATAAAGAAAATACCTTGTATGGAAATTCTTCTCAATTTACATTATACACATCATATATATCAAAACATTCTCATGTACTTTCATTCAATTTAAATACACATATATATAATCTCTACATCTCATAAGAAAACCCTCTTTAAAATTCACGAACACATTAAATCCCTTTGAAAACACCCATCACACAACTTTCTCATTTCTTCAAACACATTTAAAGGACTTAAGCATTAAAATCCACAAGAAATACAACTACATTCATTTTAAAAATAACTTTCAAGTCTATACACACCCCAAATTCCTTTGATAACACATTTTTAACCACACAAACATTTCATATAGTACACTTAGCCAGCAAATACATGATAATAAAATAATCATATAATGTAAAATCATGGAATCACCTACATAAAGCATGGAATCTTCCGAAATCTGCTGGAAAACATAAAACCACACCTCCATAATACCTTAATAAGGACGGATTAAACATTAATATTGAATATATTAATGGAAACCCATGTTTAACTTGTGGTATTCCATGAGTTTAACATCCCACAAGGATAGAGGGTCATGATTTATTATCTTACAGAGATGTAAGACCTGGGTGGATCAAAAAACTTATAATGGTGGATCAGGTAGGTACATCTCTAGGAGGGAACACCTGGAATGTTTACTTGATAGATGGATCAAAAAGCCCAATGAGGTCTGACCCAAGTGTGGTGCATCCCATAAAGGTAAGGTTTCTCATTTTGAAGAATTATTCGGATTCCACTAAGGAAAATACAAGAGAGAAAATAAGCGAAGGTGTACCCTCGTGAGGGGGTCACCATGGTTTACCATTGGTTGGGATTTAACCTCATGGAGGCTTCCTACGTACCCTATTTAGAATACAAGGATCAAAACCCATATATTTAAAATAGGTATGTTATGGGTATCACCCATGGTTAGCTTCCCTTTACACTTGGAATACTCTTGGTTGGATGAGTATGGGTCTTGTGGGGCTTATGCATTGTCAGATTCTCAGGTTCTTCCAAGAGTAGCAATGGGATGAATGGGACATACTTTCTAAGATGGACCATGTGAATGGCATGATCCTTGTAAAGAGGAACGAGGCACAAAAAACATGTGGAGATGTCTATAAAAATTATTTATGGTGGCCATGGGGCTTATCAGACTCCCCATACCTTCCATAAACACCTCAAAACATCACAAGGACCAGATTCTACATGATGGTGCATCACAAGGTTGATTCTTTTGATGATGTACTGGTCGTTTGAGCTTGGATTTCATCTCAACCATCCTTTCCCTTACATGAATTATCCTGGGACACATATTTTGGTTCCAAAAAATCCCTCAACGATACTGATTATCTCTTGCATCTACCTAGAAATAATTGTGCAAGTCAAACAACAACACATGTGCTCAAATAAAAGTTCAAACAAACGAGATACTGGAAATGGATTTTCTTGATCCTCAGTGGTTTCATCATTCACCCCATATGCACTGCACACCATCATGCCTTACTTCAATATTTATTTGTTCAAAGATCAATAATATGAATCCAGGGATAGAAAATATTGAGTAATAAATTAAGATTTCAATACATCGGAGCATTCTCAATTCACCAAAGAAGGTTGGAGGATAATCATTGATCATATATAGATAACATAAGTGGTAAGAATTCACCTTCATCCTATTTGTGTACAATATTCCATCAGGTATGTTGCCCATTCATTTCTAAACACATGTATATCATCTTCTGAATATGAGTTTTTGCGACAGTCATGGTAGTACTGAAACTATATAAATACACAAAGAAGTTCAAATATCGTGTACGCATACTCACCTTCAAATTCATGGGTGCAAGTACCAGGCATGGATGAAGATAAAAAATTTCTAAAACAAGTTAACCAATGTAAGTATTTAATGGTACCTGTATGCTTTGTAGCATGTTTGTTTCTAATTTATTTATTATTATATGTGACAGACATACTAGGTGATATGTTTTGTATTATGGGTTCATCTTTGTCTAATAATATAACTATGAGATTATGCTATGTGATGAAAATTAATATGGATCCATCATCATTTCAATTGGGATAATATTTGGGAATCAATATAACCATAAGATTAAAAACTATTTCCTTTGTATCTCATACATAAATATTCAACTCGAAGGGGTAGAACATATCGCCCATTGTAACTCAAAATAAAAAAATGAAGACAAGGGTTGGTTATCCACAGAAGTCATCACACATAACCTTGGTCGACCTCTCACACATGTGAACCATCATAACTAACCAATTACCATATACTTCATCTTAGAGTCAAGATATCCCTATGGAACCTATAGGGTATCCAATTCCACATCATTCACAAACAACCCACTTGTGTTTCTAAATATCAATAACATCTCTTATTTCGACACTCATCACTAATTATGAATCACATCCCTAGACATAATCATAATAACATCAAGACCGAACTATCTATTACAGAAATCCTTACTGTAATTAGGCTCAAGATATGGTATCATTCCTATCTCACATCTATATTCACTATTTGGTCCTCACACACACAATATATAAATAATATACCAAGGAAATACCATCTATGGAACTCATCTCCCACCTTGAGAGCATGAGGAGGAGGAGGACGAGGCGACGGCGGTCACGACAATGAGGGTGGAGGCGGTCACGGTAGTGGGAGCGAGGGCGGAGGCGGCGGCGGCAGTGGAGAAGGAGGAGGACGAGGAGGACAAGGAGGACAAGGAGGATGAAGGAGGACGAAGGAGGAGGAAGGAGGAGGACAAGGAGGACGAGGTCGTGTGGTGAGGGGCCTGGTTCAGCTTCCTCGAGAGCTTCACCGCATGCAAGCGAGGATGGCCTATTAGGGTTATTAAATAAAAACCAACAGAACCTTTATCAGCACTCATTAAAAGCGCTAATAAAGGTATGTTTTATCAGTGCGAAAATAAAAGCACTGATAAAACATTCATTTATCAGCGCTAAAAAACATGCTGATAAATGTAACATTTATCAGCACTTTTATATAGCACTGATAAAGGCATACCCCATTATCAGAGCTTTATTTTTATCACTGATAAAGGGCAGTGCTTCCCTTGTGATGTTTTGTGGTAGTTATTTGTGTGTAATATAGGTAATGGTAAGACACTGAAGCATAAGATCATGCTCCAATGAAAGTATAGAGCTGAAGTGGAGTTATTCTCTGATTAGATGGATGTACATTTCAAATTTACAGGGGATTCCCTTGATTTTTAAATTATATTTTTTTCTATTAAACGACTCAGAGGTATTCAATTTTTCATATTATTTATAATGCCTCCTTTTAAGGGATGAAGGGGGAACCCAAAAGACATCATGAACTTAGAAAAATCACATGTGAAGGCAAAAAAAAAGATTACTAGCAGACTGCCAACTTGGATCTGCCCCTCCCAGCAAATAAGAAAAGTAATGCTTTCCACCATTGCAAGGAAATTCGGTGAGAAAGTGTCCTATGTCAAAGCACATTCTTGATCCGATGAATGATGCCATACCCTCTCAAACGACCAAGTCTTAAAAGTTTCGTAAAGATGAACCGCCAGCTCTGGATCCTCTTCTAGAGCATGATCAAAGTAGAAGAGTTTGGGTGTAATGAATTATCTCTTTCAAGGTCAAACCATTCAAACAAAACACTACCACAATTCATATCTAACTCATTCATAAACTAGTAATAATAACACCCAATCACTATTGAATCCATCCTGTGACAAACCTCATGGCTCTCACCACCCTGTATGCTGGAGCGAACGAAATACGATCAATGTCACGAAGCCAGACCATCATCACCTAGGACTGGATGGCCCAACACCACTTCAGAGGAACCTCACCCATGAGGATATCCGAATAGCTCTGAACTAGAAATTCCACATTAGGCATGGATCTTCTCAGAACAGTATCACAGACACACCCTCACTAGAGTCCAATGCAACCAAAACACAAGAAATGAAAGAAACCAACAAGAAGTGGCACATGGAGACTCCGCAAACTAGAATTGACCCTCCTCAAACCATTATAACTACCAAATAGATGTAATCAACAAGAAAAAAATTAAATCACGGATATCGGCCCTATGCAGAGACTGCAGGACCGCCAGATGCCCGAGCCAGGTGGCCCTCCCCCCTCCTCCCACACCAGGGCTAACACGGGGCCATGCCTGAGCGGACAAGGCAAAGCCTCCACCTGTTGAAGCCGAACCAGGATCTGCCGCTGAGACAGCTCCAACCACCAAGATCTGTGTCGTCACCTGCTAAAGCCACCATCCACCAAGCACGACCAGATTAAGAAGATGGTGCCATGCCTGAACCGATGAAGCCATGCCTAGATCTGATGCCTAGACACCGCCATCCAACCAGAGATGAGGTCGTCGCCTGCCAAAGTTGCCGCCCGCCGAGCATGAAGACGGTGAAGCCAATGCCTTGCTTGAGCCTTTTATTATCCTTTTAACTAATTAAATCATTAAAATCCAGTTATAATTAATTTTTGTAAAAGTATTTTCAAATTTAGGTTTGAACTTTCTTTATAAAATTTTATTATTCTATGGGGGAAACCATCTCCTTCTCATGGATCATTCATCCCCTAGTGTCTGTACTAGTCTCTAGAGTCTGAGGGGTGTTCTAGTGGTGTTATAATGATGTGATCTTGGTATTGATCACATATTTAGGACATGAAACATTGAAGATAGTATCAAAATACACTAATGGATTTGGGGTATCTATCTAAGTGTGAAAAGAAGAGAGGAATTTCAAGATTAATGATGTAACCGATAAGTATATATGACTAGAAAAATTAAAAAGGAATATTATGTTATCAGGGGAATTTGATGATCTATTATTCTTTATTTTTAATTCAGTCCCACATTCTCGTGTTCCTATATCACTTGTACAATGATTGGAAAAAATACATTGGAAAAAGTAGGGTGTCATGTAATAATATATTCTTGCATGCGCTTTACTATTCATTATATTAGATGAATATATTAATTATTTATATTAAATAATAAATAAAAATTAAATAAATTGTGTTTTCTTTTGTATTTATTGTTGATTAATTTGTTAATATGAGTTTATAGTTGATTACTATGGTTAATAACCCTTTTACAAAATTTTGATATATATTTTATTTAATTTATTCTTGAATCATGTCTTTAAAAATATTGAAATGAAATCTAAGTCTTGTGAAAATGTTTTAAATGGATTATATATAGTTTTTTATAATAAAAATTATTTTAATAAATATAGATAAGGGATAGATAAATGGGGTTAAAAATTAACTAAGTAATATGATTCCATAAATTGAGTGCCTACTATTGGGATGAAGGTTTTTATGTTGTTATCTAATTTATTTAGATTAGGACACTTAGATGACCAATCCCTACTATAAAAGAATGGGTGGATAAGAATTTATCACCAGGTAATTATTTGATGGATCCAAAAGTTTTGGATGGGATTACTTAGTTTTTTTATGTTACTATTCAAGGAGTTCTTTGGAAGGGCCCCATGAACTTTGATATTATTATGGGATTACAATGACATCATTGTTTGACATTTTTGGGTGATTTATCTCCTAAACAATATAAGGAAAGAATTGAAAATATACACTATAACATCGGGATCATAGAAACACCCAAGAATACCAGAATCAGACTAAAATTCATCACACTAGGAGGATAAACACACTAGTGGTAAGATGTCATTTTTAGAGCTAATAAGATCTAAGGAATCTATTAGAATAATATTATATAATTTTTATGAGTTTTAATTGGAAAATATTATTCAATTGAATGTTTGGGAATTTAGACTAGAGTTAATGATCAGTATCCATTATGGAATACACTTTGAAATTCAAAAGTTTATTTATCATTACTCCTTAAATGAGTAAATATAAGTAATTGAAGAAAAGGGGAATTAGGTCGAACTGTAAAAATAATAAATATACCCAGGATATTATCCTTAATAATCCAACCATATCTAAATTAGAAAATATATTAATTATTTTTATGAAACAATATAAAGGGGGATGTGTTGTAAGAAACTCAATATATTTGAAGACTATAAGTGATAACTTATCTAGTGTCTATAAGAAGTGATAAGAGGATATGAGAAAATGTGTCTCTCATCTGGGAAGTTATGGGAGTGTTATATCTTTAGCTCATAGTTCAAGATGTCCTCCCATCTAGTTTCATCAATGATGGAACTTCAGTCACATCAAGTATAATTATAACTTTAAACTAAATCATCTCCACTATAGTGGTTATTATCCTAATCTTCAAAGGTTTCTATAAAAACTTACAATAGTTAGCATTAGAAATAATTTTATTTTATCCTAGTTATCATATTTACATTTATCTACTTGGTCTACTTTCAGAACACAAGTAACATCAAGGATATCCAGTCGTGGAGGCTATTGTAGTACTTAGGTCTACTTAACTACTATATAATTTATTGTGAAGTATTTTTGATAGATTAGATTTAATTTTTTTTAATATTTTCTTATTACTATGTTTTTTATTTTCTGGTTTTTATTTTTTCATGATTATGGATGTAATTTGGTTACATTTTACCAAGTTATGATTCTTTAATATCATGGAATGTTTTTTTGAAGGAGTAAAATTTTTCTAACCCAAACTAAATCACCCAACAGATATGACCATCCCCTATGAGGTAGTGAATATAGATTAATGGTGGGATGTATAGTTATGATTACATGAATAAAAATGTTTTAGGAGGCCAAAACATGGGGTGATATCATGGTAGTAATAAAGAAAGACTTTGGGATGTAGAAAAACCACTATAAAAATCGAAATCTATACATTTGAACAGTGGGAGGTGTGCTCTAGAATATAAAGCATAATTGATTCAAAATGAATATCTAATATGGTATATATAAAAAAACATGTTCAATGAAATACATGTATAAATCTTGGTTAAAATGACATCATCCCTATGTACTATTTTAAATAAGAATGAAATTTCATCAACTTTGGTTAAAAAGACTAAAATAATGATCCAAATGGCTAGTCTTTATAGTGAAATTTCCATATTAAGTCTATGTTATTGAATATTTGGGTGATGAAATTCTCATTTAAATTATCATTTAAATAATAGAGTAAATTGATGTGGATAGTGTATTGGTGATGTGTTGTTACATGGAATGCTGAAACAAGATGAGGGAATATGGTTGAAGTGAAAAACATTGGTTTTTAGAAGTATTGGTGGATGCAAAGTAACCTTATGTCATGGTCATGAGAAAATTTTTATGTGGTCGATATAGTGTAAAATATTTCAATAGGTTAATTTCAAGTGAGAATTATATAGTGGTTGAAAAATAGATATTAAACAAGTGATAATTTATGAACTGCATCATAGTGTTAAAGATATAAAAATATAGAAATCTTATTCCATTTCCAGAGTGAATGGGAATTTCAAAGAAAATATTTATACGAAAAAGGGGTTAGTCATGGTAATTTTTAATATTTTCATATTTTGTTTTATGGAGAAACATAATATCTATAATGTCCACATAGCTTCATTTATTTTAGGAACTTGGAAATATTTAATTTGGAGATATTGGTGGTAACCACCCATATTTTTTGGGTATATTTTAATGAGTTCAATATGGAGTTAAAGTTGAAAAAATATGAGATTGAGTAAGAGATTTAAGAGGGTATATTTTCTTATAAAAAAATATCAATACTGTACACTTGGGAATTCAATTTTTAGACTTCATTTAATAGGCTATTTGGCTGGAGGTTTGAATGTCGTAGGAGCCAATTTGTTTTATTTCTAGGTGATCTACCACAACTCATAGGATGGGGAAATTTTATTTGTTCCATGTCATATAATAAAGGGTTATTTATTAAGTGAATCCATATTTTATAATAATTTTTGTTGAGTTTTTTAACTCTTATGTTATCTTTTATATTTTCAGCATATTTATTCACAACCATTTTGTACTATTGGTTAAATTACTTTTTAATGCATTAACCAGTTCTTTTGATAACCAAAGAACAAAAACCACAGTTTTATACATGCCTCTATTTTGTGTGTGTGACACTCACTATAAGTTCTCCATTGTGAGTCAATAAAGATTACATTTTTTGGTTACCATATAGGGAACACACCCCAAGTACTCTATTATAACTTATCTATTACAAAAAAACAACCACACACCATGGTCTATATTTTTATTTATTATCCCATGTTCATAGTGATAGCTGTAAAAGATTTTATCTTCATTATATCTCCAAAAAGTGTTTAAATAATATTATAATCATCATTTAAAATTCCTTATGAACTGTACCATTCTCTATAAAATAATGTCGGAATCATATCAACAAAAACAAAAAATATTATTATTGGATAATTTTAAACCATTCAAGCATCAAAGAAATTAATTCCCATCTGAATATTTATATTATAAAAAATTGCAAATAAAAATCCATATATAGAGGTAAATATGAATCTACTACATGTTGAATAAATGGTTATGTAGAAAAAAATTACTTATTTTTAAAAAATGAATTTTTATGTAGTATATTTTTCTATGTTAATTGGCATTCAGCTATATCACAAATCAGCTATGTTGTTCTTACATAGCTATATATAAAATCGGCTAGGTGAAACATTGGGCTATATGGATCCAAAAAACTATTACATCAATCAGTTGGGTATGTGGAAAATTTATATATGTATATTAATCAGCTACATTATTCCAATATATATAAATAATGGATACATGAATCTCCTATTTGAATTTCCCTTCTCTAAATCGACTACATAGTATAAAAACACTCTGTGAATCTTCTCTTAAAAAACCCGACAATGTGGATATATAATACACAAAGAATCAAACATAAATTACCATGATAATGAAAAATCCTTATAAAAAAACTTTATTGCCTAATTAAACTTCCTTCCATGATATATATAACCATACAAACTGGATTGAGCACTGTCTGACATATGATTCCCTCAGATAAGATTTTCAACAAATACAAAAACTCACTAAGATTCATTGGATCATAATGATTTATAAAACCAAACCCCAAATCCATTATGTTATTCAATCATACCTTTCTATTTCTAGAAAATAAATTATAAATTCTCCAAAATACCATACCTTTATAAGAAATTGTTTCTTGAAGTAACAACACAACTACATCATCACCGAGGAGAGAAAATTATGAAAACCATTATTTTGACTCTCTAATGTGTCACTACCATCACCATCAATGAGTATAATTATTTAATTACCATTAATTCAACACTGATGTTCTATTTTATTCCACATTTACTTCAATATAATCTCATTATTTTATTTTTCATCATTGAGTGAACATCTTTACAAATTCAGATTTATAACTCCACCTATAAAATACACTTCACATTCATCTTGGAATTCTCCCCCCTTCAGAAATATTATCCAAATGACAATGGAGGATCTCAAAGTAGTATAAATTCATGGGTATAAGTAATGTTCATCCATAATACATCAAGTGATAGGGGAAGGCTGAATATAATGTTTCAACCTCAATTCCATTAACCTCTCTCTTAGCATAGATTTAGTGAAAATATCTACAATTCAACCATTTTAATAATATATTCCATCTTAATATCTCTACATACTGCCATTTATTTGATAAAAATATATCTTATATCAATATTATTTCCTTTTTAATGTTTTAATATATTTCTATACAACCATCTAAATATTTTATTATCACAATAGTTTTCACCATTCTCTTATTTTCAATCCTCAAATATACTAACTATACTTTAATCAAAATCATCTATGTACAATAATGTGTAGCTACTATATATTTTTACTTAACAGTGCTTAGTCTCATTAAATTTGGGTTATTTATATACTAACTAACATAAGAATCTCCCATAAATAATGTTCCACCTAAAGCTAATATTCAGTATGCACAGTCACTGCCCCAATATATATCTACAAGTCCCAACATGTTCAAATATATACTATATATAAGCAAATGTTTTAGTGTTTTTATCACATATCACAAAATTATCTAAGCATACAACAAGTGAGACACTTAAGGATCACTTTGAAATATGGCATAGAGATTCACTACATAAGTTATAGCTGGACTTGACGTTGTCTGATAAAGAAGTATTCTAAAGAATCTACTAAATTATTTGTAGTTAATATTGATTCAAAGTACATCCTTGCAAATTTTTTTTATCAAACTTAAATTAGAGTTGAAACCTATTTTTTATTTTCCACTCCAATTTGTTTTTTGAAATTTGCCACTATAACTTTCTTGAGGTAGAAATATGTAATTGGGATTTTTCTAAATCTGAAAATCTGGAAAGTATTTCATCCCACCAAGAATAGACATATAAAAATAATTATTAATCCTCCTAGAAAACTCTTTAAAAAAAATCCTAATCACCAGAAAACAGGATGTAATCCACATGGACAATTTCAATGAGGGTTCCTTTACTCAATTTTTCACATAAAGTTTATTGACAACTTTTCCTCTAGTAAAATTTATATCCCGTCAACATCAATCCAATTTTGTATACTAGGCTATAGGGGCTTGTTTCAAAACATAAAAATCGTTTTTCAATATGAAAACCATGCTACCAAAATTTTATAAGATAAAACAATAAGGTTTCCCAATATAGACTTCTCCCTCAAGATCACCATTTATAAAGAAGAATTCACGAAAATTTAATTATCTTTGTAATGTATGTGAGATGATACGCCACGCCCCGTCCTCGGGGCCCATGCTATGACTACCCCAAGCCCACCTTCCATAGGCCAGGGGATGACGACTATCACTAAAGGCAATTCCTTCCCAATTATCAGGATCTATGCCTTTTGTAGCTAGTCGCCAGCCCCGGAACTATGGAAGGCGGGATTGGGGTAGTCACGACACGGGCGCCGAGGACAGGTCGCGACATGATACTCTATAAAAATTATAAAAATTATTAAGTCTTACAATTGATTAAAACGTTTCTTAAAATTCAATACCTTCCATTTGAGAAAATACTTTACAAACCCACCAAGATTCATTCCTTGATACCTCACCTTTATTTTTAATATTATTTATGAAAACCCACTTGGTTCAAATAAAATTTTTATTTCAATGTCTTGGAAGAAGAACCCAAGTAAATTTATTATCAATATGATCTAGTTCTTAACTTATAAATTGTATCCACTCCACATACTGAATATATTCTTCCATTGTGTACAGTTAAATTTTTGAAATTAGTGTAGTTTTATCCTCTAATCTCAATCTTACTCTATTTTTAACTAGATCCCATTTATTGATAATAATATTTTTTTTGTTTCAACAAGTTTATTATTTTTTTACCATATTATCTCATTGTCAAGAAGCTTCACCCTCATCACTTTTTTTTTCACAATCAATGTCCATACTTATTTGATTATTCTTAGTAATTTCATTTTTTTATTATAAAATTTTTATGTTATTTTCTAATAAAAATTATAAAACTGAATCAACTTATATATATTATAAGTTATTGATTTTAATAAGACTGAAATCACTTAATTGAACAGTATTTTACCTCATCCTATTTAATTATTTGTATGCAGTCACATTTGATATGTATCCAAACAAAATTTTTTCCTTAAAATTTTCTTCAAATTTCATTAGATTGTTATTATATATTTTCATAATGAAAGGAATTAAAAAAATTTAATATATTTAATAGTTGGATTTCTCCTATTCCAAATTTCATATAGTTTATTTTTTGTTTATAGTCTCAGTAGAAACATTTTTAGTATTTTAATGGAATTTCATACATCTTATCTATAAAAATATGTTAGGATTATTTGTTCTGCAAAAATAGTCATTCCTATCTCAAAAATTCTTCTCTTATTTCTTTATGATACCTCATTTTGTTTTGGATTGTATATTTTACTATAATGTTTCATTATTCTATGTGTCTAAGGTTATATTTTATATTAATCACATGTAAATTCCATACCATTTTTTGATATTAGTTTATTAATATAAACAAACAAATCTTTCTCATTCTTCATTCTAAAAATTATGACCTTTTTCATTTCATCTAAACTGTGTTTGTTAAACATTAAAATAGTTGATGAAGTAAAATATACTTTAAATGTAACGAAATAAAGCTGAACTCTAGTTTAGGTTTTTCTCTTTGGACTACATAAGTTAGTATAGATGATCTTAAGATTTCAGAAAGGTATAATGTTCACTCCATTATAAGAACATTCTTCCATTTTCCTTTGATGAAAAGGATCACCAATTTCTTCCATGTATCTATTTATATTGGAAAGATCTCGTAAAATATAATTCTTCAAAATTATTGTGATAATATTTTGTATAAGATAACCAGCCTTCAATTACATAAGTTATTTTCATCATTAGAACTGAGGCAGCATGAATCACTAGGATCACTAATTTGAAATAGATTTCCATTAGTTCTTATCCCTTGAGTAATGATACTACAATCTATTTAACTTTTTATGATACTTGTATATTTATTGAGTACCACCTCATTTACATCATCTCAATGTTGACTAACACTAAGTAAATTGTGATTCATCCCATCAACAAATAAGACATCATTTGACAAAAGATGTTGGTACTCAATCTTGAATGAACCAGCAACATAGATTTTTATAGAAAAATCATTTCCAAATGTCACTACTCATATTTATTGCTTATAAATATTTCTTTTATTTTTTGCTTCACAAGTCAGGTTTAAGGAAAATCCACTATCAAGCATCCATGACTTTGTCTTCCTGGTATCTGTCAAAGAGACTTTAGAGATTTTTTTATTCCTTCATCTTCTAAATTCGATTTCATTTTATATTGTTAATAATTTATTGAAGTAGTTATACCATGAACAGTTAATAAATATTCCCATGCTGATCATATCTACCAAAAATTTCTTATAAGAAATCATATTGGTTTTGTGTTTATAGTACGGGTGAATTTCTGGACACTGCTCCCTTGTTTTGAAAACTTATTGACCCTTTCTCAGAATAGAGCCCTCTTGGTTTAAGACTCATATTTAGTAGAGGCATGGTACACTAATATGGCTGTGATATGTTCCCAAACACACCACAACACAAGAATTATTCTCCTTAACATGATATTCTATACTAATAATAGTTCTTCCCCGATGACTATTGATGTTGTATTTCCATGTAATGTGGTTGTCTCTGGTAAAAGGGAAATAATAATTTTTATAATCCTTTTATTATATTTATTTATAAAGTTATTGGTCAATAGTTATCATTGTCCATGTAGGTCTATAATTGAATTTAGAATCATTATTATTAGAGGTAGAATCTTATTTTGAAATTTATAGGATCTATGTTAACCTACTTTGTTAGACACCTATTTTCGCCCTCATGCGATAAATAAACCCTAATTTAATTATATTTATTGAAATATTTCCTAAAATTATTCAAATAGTTATATGAATTAATACATTTGGATTAATTATGAGACTGTTCTTTTTGTTTGAGGGAAATGTTTTCATCATGGACATTTTCTACATTCTCAATTTCTTCTCCTTTGAGTTTGTATATCCTGATATCATCTATGTAAAATGAATTTGTACGTAAAAATTATTCCTTTATTTATAAAATATTATTTTTTATTTCAATATGAAGCCCTTCTCCAGCTCTATCATTTAGTTTTTATCAAGACACTTCTATACAAATTTTTCAACATTTTCCCTAGATCTGTTTGTTCACGTTCCTTATCTTCACTACTATAGTTATCAATATATTTTTCTAAAAGAGCCATTAAAATATTTTTCTATTACTATTGGATACATGATATGGATTTATCTATCTCTTATTTTCTCACGTAACTTATTCTTTTACTTTTAAATAAATTCTTCTAACTTCCACCAAATCTGGTAAAATATTTTGATATTTTAGCCCATTTCCTCTTATGAGGTTACTCACTATCTAACTCAGGATGGTTAGATTTCTTCTTATGAAACTTTATATTAATGTTTCCAATTTCATTATAATTGTAACAACATGGTGGTAGATTTCATTTACACTTAATCATTACATTCTAAAATTTCTTTAATACTTGTGTAATGATTCTACAATAATGTTTATCCTATTCTTTATCATATTGTTTACTTGATTCCATAATTTTATCATCTTTGATTTTGAGTTTTCTCATAGACTCAAAAGCCATCTTTTATTTTATCTTCTTATTGAATGTTGTGATATTTCATATTTCATACATAATAAAAATGATTCTTAATTCATTGAGTGTAATATCTTCACTGTCTCACAAATATAAAACTTTAGGATCAATTTTTTTGGGAAAATTCCCCATAATTGTGTTGACAATAGTTGAATAATTTTGATTTTCCCAAACTTCATGAATATTACTAATAATTTTATTGAATATTTTACAATAATCATCAATTTTTTTCTTCTTCCCTCTTGATATCTTAAAATTTTCTTCTCGAAATAGAAAATTAGGCCTCCTTAACTTACAAGTTTCTTTTATAATTAATTTCTAATTTATCTAAAACTTATTTATCATTTTTTGAGTCCCAAAAACATTATATAAAAATTTTCAGAATGAGTCTTGAAAATGGAATTATAACTTTTCCATAAAATTTCATATTTCACTTATAAAAAATATCCTATGAGAATCTTTAATAATAGGTGATAATCCCCTTGTTACATCATATTTAAATTCAAGGTCAAGAGACAAAATATTGTAAAATATCCTATTATTCAAAATATGATACTTATTTCAATAGAATTTAAAAACAAAGCTCTTTTTGATAGAATTCAGGTTATCAATCTTCCAAACTTAGTGTATATTGATACAGGTTTCCCACTATTTGATACTAATTGAAGTTCCTTTTATGATCGATTTCCTCCACTGGGGGGGGGGAATTATAGAGTGAAGTTTTTACAATTTATTTTAAACAAAAATAAAAATATGTGACCTATTAATGTATTATCCACTCAAAAAATAACACCTCACCCTCATATGATCATACAAAAATAGAAAGAGTAGGGAACACACAAATTTTACAAGGTTTAGATCCAACATGGAATCTTAATCATTTAATATATTGTTACACCCCCCAACCATAGATTCATTTTGATATATCCCCATATGAAAAATATGTACAAGAAATCACATGGAATACCACCACACATTTTAGGAGTCACAACCAATAACCTAGCTTCATGATCTTATATAAAAGTTTTTTACAAAACTAATGAACATCATAAGAAAAATACAATTTTCTTTAGAAATAATAAATAAATATCTACTTCCACTATTATCTAGTATGTTCAAGAAATTATTACCAATAGTTTAATATTGAAAGAGTTTTCCAAAACATTCTCAAACTCAAATTCAAATTCTATAGATATGAGTTTCATTAGATAATGATCACTATAGAACACAAAAACAAATTCTAACTCACATCTATTTTTTATGTCTCTCACCATCATCAATACTAAATAAATCAATAGGATTTAACTTTTTTTGTTAATATATTGCGAAAAATACCATGATTTATATTCTCACTTTTCTATAATTTCATGGATGAAAAAATACATGATATGTATATTTTATTTATCTCCCCACGATCTATGTGAAAGTTATAATTGACCGCCTCTTCATCATGGGTCAAAATTAATTTTATAGTATATTAAAATCATTATTTTAAACTTATAATCACTATAATATTCTCCTTAATATAATATTTGAATCATGGTTTAAAAAAATAAACCCATCATTATTGAAGAATTCCATACCATTTATGCATCCTCACAATTAATTATTATCATAATATTTGATTTCAGAAAACATGTGAAAAAACCAATCCATATGTAGTGAGATATTGGAATCAAGTACATTGAGAATAAATGGTTTTCATTGAGTTTCATGTTTCTCAACATGAATAATATAAATTTCATATTCACCTATGTGAATCGATATTTAGCTACATCTCAAACTGGCTACATTATTCTCATATAGATACATAAAAAGTTAGTTACATTAATCATTGGGCTATATAGATACACAAAATGTCCATGTCGCTTAATTGGATATGTGGTGTATTAGGATATGTGGATAAATTGACTACATGATTCAACTATGTTGAAAAAATTGATATTTGAATCGCTAACCACCCCCTAGGCATCATTAGATTGTTATTGGGATAACAAAATTTAAATATTTAAAAATACTCAAAAAAAATAAACTAAATAATAATATATAGATAACATTAAATTTGTGGTCCAACCTATGAGATTGTGAAATTAGTTTTTTTATTAATTCAGAATTATTTATTTAATTTTTTTAATAAGGATAATGAAGATGAAGAAATATGTTTTTAAGAAATCAAGAAAGGGAAATAAGGAAATTTTTATTTTTGATAAGATGTTGGAAAGAGTACAATGGTTTTTGTAGATTTACGGATTGGGTGAAAATAGATTTTGAGATTAATGTTATTTTTGATGATTGGTTTTAGAGTCAAGACAAGTTAGATCCAATGACCATGGTATTTCCTCAATAATAAAGTAATCCCCATTTTTCTATAGTCAGGCAATTTAGGGCATTGGTAAATCAAGTTTTCCTCGATAAAAATTTTAAAACTAAATACCATAAATATGAAAATGTTCAAGATTAATTTAGGGTAATAAATCGATCAACTGAAATTTTCATTTCATATTCATCAATCAATCTTCGTGAATTAAGAAAAAGAAAGAGATTGGAATAGAAATTAAATATTACAACAACCCAAATACATGAAAGAAATAGAAATATAAATCCACATACACTTTTACCTTTGTCTATATCACTCTATCACATGGAGGAATTTACTCCCTCATAATATTAATGATGGAGTAATATGGAATGAAAAAAGTTAAATAAATCATAATGGAATTTGGAGAAAGAGGACTGGTCGAGTACCTAATCGAATCCTAGAAACTCACCCCAGGTTTTGATATCTAGATCAAAATTAGAATAAGTACCATAATAATATATTTATAAGCATTAGTAATGCATGAGGATGATTTAATATCCCATTAATATAGTCATAAAAGGATTCCTAGGACTATCCTGGTGTTGCAAGTCATTCTGAGTCTTAAATGGAGTGTTCCATCAAATTCCACATCAAAACTTCCATTAACTAAGTCATACTGGAAAATTCCTGATGTAAAAGATATAGTAGTATAGTGAAAGTCATGTACCCTCCCAAGATTATTTTTTTCATGTTTTTTCTTCATTAATTATATCCCATTTATGTCATGAATACCATTAATTATGTGAACAACCATTTTTCAGTTCTTAAATGTTCATTTTAGCCTATTTTTTTAGTTATTAGCTTCTGGACCTGTCCTTCACATGTCATATGTCAAACAAATACATTTTCATCCTTAATTCATTTCATTTTAGATCATTTTTTTTGATTTTCTATCAAATGTTTTTATCCTTCCAAAGAGGAATAAAACCATTAAATATCAAATGTAATGATTAATTAATTAATAAAGTCTATGCATTTAATATTTAAATATTTATGCATGAAATAAAATTATCAAATCAACCACAGCTATATCCATGATTTTCATCAAGGATGAAATATCAATATATTAAAAAGTATGATCACATTACAATGTGTTAAATGTAGTGTTAATAAATGAAATCGATTAGATAGGAAATTAATTGTTCATGCCTCACGTAGGAAAATTCATCAACACCACATTTTTAAAGAAAGATGTCAACTAAGTATTTTTGATTCCATATTTTGAAAGAAACACGCCTTTTAATTGTTCTATTTATATTTTCGACTCATCATCA
This sequence comes from Viscum album, assembly GCA_963277665.1. Taxonomy (NCBI): domain Eukaryota; kingdom Viridiplantae; phylum Streptophyta; class Magnoliopsida; order Santalales; family Viscaceae; genus Viscum; species Viscum album. The sequence continues at coordinate 1,681,497,941 of OY728128.1, forward strand.
AGGGAAACAATGTAAGTTAAATCCAGATCAGATATTAAGAACATGTCAATTACCATAGGCTTGCAAGGAATATAATATATCCACCACATAAAGAAAAAAGCATAAATAATCATGAGGGAATTCTAGTTCAGTTCAAATTAATCCAAGGATTGGGGAAGTTAGGTGAATGATATAAAAAAATTAAAGATAAAAAATGAGGATATCTCTAAATTACATTTCATGATAACAAAAATCAGATCAATAGAAATCTGCTCTACAAAGGTGATGCCACCCCTTCCCCAATAACTCAAAGAATGATCATGAGGAAATAAATTTCAATGAATGAAACACCCAATTGAGTTATATTATATTTTTATATTCACTTTTTCATAATTAATGTTTGGGGGAAATCTCACATCCATAACTTAACAACATATTATCAAATGATCATCAGTTTGGTAATATAAATATTTTATCTTTCCAATACCCAACCCAATTTTTTTGTGGGTTTTAAGCGAATATAATATTATAAAATGATGAGAATCGCCCTTTATATAATAATAAATACCATAAAAATTTATCAACATTGATATACACATCACTTCCTCCATGGAATTTTCACCTCAACACTCAGTTTTGATAATCATGAAAAAATATTTAGAGGAAGATAAGAATAGATAAAATAGGCTTGTAATGTGGGTATGTTACTAGAAAGGATGTTCATGGATTCTACAGACATAAAAAGGAATAATATCAAGTGGGTCCATGGATAAAGGATTAATTAATAAAATGCCTCAATCATATTAAAAGTGATTATATTCAATCATGGATTTGAAAATATTCCAAGAAAGTTATAGAATAAAAAATTCCAGAGTCTCTCAAAAAATATACTACAGAAAAAAGGAAAAATATTAATTCAGAGAATATATCAGGAATGAGAATGAAATATTGGGATAAATAGTTATGTAAATTCATAAAAATAATAAAAAAATAGACACAAATATTAGAAATTAAATGTAGGACAAATCATATAAAAATTTCATTTTAAAAAGTATCATAGTTACCGAAATCATAAAATTTTATATCCCAATTCCAATGTTTATTTCTACTAATCCTTTCTCCCATTTTTCTCACTCACATATATTTGCAATGAAATATAAAAAATGGAATGGAATGTATCCAAATAAGTTTTTTTGTCTCTTTGTTCAGTTGATTAAATCCGAAATCATAGAAGATCATGAGATTAGTAGTTCAAATATCTATAAATAAATAAATGTGGGGAGTAAAGTAAAAAGCTATAAAATTCAAATGATTTCTCCCCTTTTTAGTGATTCTTCATACTTGGGATTTGTAGATTATTCCTATAGAAATTCACATCATGAACATTTATTAAATCGTGAATCAGTATCAAACACCATGATTTGTTTTCATTTTTTGATTCTTCTATTATGTCCTCTCTAATTTATTCCAGCTACTTACCTGTTGTGTCATTATGGATGTAAAAAATTAAAATAAATAATTTAAAGTACATTCCCTTTTTCAATAAAATTTTTAAAATATTTATTTGAGATTTTATGTGCCAAAAAATATAAAATACCCCTAAAAACTCAGGTGACCTTTTAAAAGAACTTTTTTTAAGGTCATTATATCAACATTAAATTTTTATATTTAGTGAAAGATGATTGAAAGTTATACAGATGGTCAGGGTAAAAAAATGGAATTATTTGTAATGTATCTATATAGTTCGACCCCTTTTCATATTCTAAAAAAGGATTAACCCTTCACATAGGTATCACTTGCTCAATTTCCATTATATTATTCCAAAATTTCTTTTTTAAATCTCTAAAAATTAAATAAAAGGACATGTACATTTATACCTATTTTACCTTTTCAAACATGGTTGTATCAGTTACACATCTAGTGTCACTGGTTTGATCCGTGTTTTGCCTCTTAGGTGGCACATTTCAGGTTGTACAGAAATGGTCCGACAAATATCTTCACCTACCCCTTTATCCCAAGACGGTTTACTATCAAGATCATCATTTATTTTGTTTTTACCTATTTGGCATCATTATCCTTCAAAATAAGGATGGATTAACCCCCTGGGGACTGGGCAATTCACCCATTTCACATTGAAAAGGAGGTTCCATAGTCATCTGGTCCCAACGAGTGATTACATGGGGTCACATAGTTATAGAATACGTCCTCCTTGGATATAACTTCCTCAAATGGTCTCTAACGGGATTATTCTTTGATCCATGAACACCCAATTACCACGGTACCCATGATTGATTGACATAATTTCCAAAGACAGGCACTCATTGATTGATGATTCTACCAATAAAATAACAATCTCCATTGGTCGATAGGATGGGAGTTCAGACTCATCGCACCCTTTCGGGGGAGGACTATTGCATATTTCGGGACTCTCTTATATATTTAAGTCGTGTATATATGTTTGTGAATCAATCGTTCATTCCTAAAGAGTGTTTCCATGGGATACCCTTTGTTTGCAAAATCGTCATAGGCATGCATGTATTTGATGATACGGAAGTGATGCCGACTTGATCCAAACAATAAGGCACTCTGGAGATTATAATCATTTGGGGGGGGGGTGAAGGTTACTTGATGTTGAGATCTGACCCATAAAAAAGGCTCCCTACATATTCTCAAGATAGGAATCTAAACACAAGTAGTTCAGATTGTGTTGGGGCTTACACATAGAATATACCCATTTGAGGGGGAACGATTGGGTGGACCATTTTGGATGTAACCCACTTGAGCTCGGGCCTTTTGGTAGGCGTCCTACGTATCCTAGTTTGATTAGGAATTAGAGTTCTCATAGTACAGAATGTGTGTGTCTTACACATGGAAGAAACCCATTTGATCGGTCATGGTTGGGTAGACCCTTTTGGATGGTAACCCTTTTGAGATCGAGCCTTCAGGTAGTTGTCTTACATATCTTTGTTTGATTAAAAATCAAATTTATCATAGTTCACAATATTGGGACTTATGTATGGGAGCTTCCTATTTAAAGAGACGTGATTGGGTGGACCCTTTATAGATGGGAAACCTTTTGAGATCAGGACTTCTGGTAGGTGTCCTATGTATCTTGATTTGACCAGGAATCAGAGTTCTCGTAGTTCATATAAATGTAGATGTTTTAATCATCAAAAAACATTAAGTCCATGTGAGTCATGCTCGGTGTGAGAATCAAGAGGAAGCAAGAGATCCAATAAAGAACATTCTTAATCTCTTGCTGGTGGGAGAGGGAGAGCCTAAAACAGAAGAGGTCAGGGCGATGGTGGGTGAGGGCATGTAGAAACAGACCCTTTAATTTGAGATGACACTAAAGGTCATGTATCTTGACCTTATAATATTATGGTCTTACCTCAGTGGGAGGGATCTAGAATATAATATGAGGTATATTATAGTTTAAAGTCATATAGATTTAATGATGGAATCACAGTTTAACTTCATGTGTATGGGAATATTTGGGGTCTTGTAGTTTAGGGTGATGCGATGAGGACCACTTGATATAGAAAACATGATTATCTGGACGAAAAGCATGTTTGGATATTTCGATGTGCCTCAAACATGAGAGGGACAAAATGTGTAAACCATGATTATTTTGGATATCGAATCATGTGAAATGATTTGAGCCATTGAAGCCATTGAGGAATACAGAGGTATGAAAGGACTCTCCTGGGGATGAATTTGGCTTTGGTTTATGGAGGTTTAGTAGATATCATATGCAGAGCCACCAGGGAATGATGTGCATTGTCAAACAAAGGTGTTCGTAGGACACTTGCCTTCTATTTATGATGGTCGTGGAGGTTTATGATCATTTTAAATCACCAGATAAAATATAGTTTAATGTCATATAGCTTGGATGATGACATCACTTGTTAATGTCGTCTTGTTGGGACAAGTACCAGACAGTTTAATGTAATGTTGCTAGGATAATAACTCACAGTATAATGTCAGAGTTTGGATTGCTCATTATAGAAACCCATGATTAGTTATTGGAAAATTAGGATGAGCTGTTCTGATATGCCTCAAACATCAGAGGGAATGAAAGTGTAAACTGTGACTTTATGGATTATTGGATCAGGATATATGATATAAGGAATGGAATCCATTAAGGCATATAGAGGCAGTAAAGGACTCTCCTGAGGTCAAATTTTCCTTTATTTGATGGCTGTTTTTGTGGGAAACATATGCAGAGCCACAAGGGCATGATGCGAATTATCAGAAAAAGGTGTCTGCAGGAAAATGGAATTCCGCTTTTGATGGAAATGGAGGTTTATGAGGATTTAGAATCAGCAGAGACATAGAGTTTTATAGATAAAAAGGATGTGTCTTGGAATTTAAGAAACATTCAGACTATGATATTCCAAGGAGTTTTGGGTCAACCTAGAATATATGGTAGCTAATAGGGTTTTTCAAGAATTTCATCAGGAATTTCTCTTCTCATGGTATTTATGGGATGGATGTTTGGGTGGCATAAGGGAACAATGAAAAATATTGTCGATCTGGCCAGAAAAGTTCATGGTGTGAATCTCTATTTTTTATGGGGTCAGTGACAGAGCTGGATTCTTATGATGGTATACGGAGGAGTTTAGCTCAAACTATCTTCCACATTAGGGCCAGGTATACTGTCTTCCGCATATGGATGTTTGTGTACTATATTCCCCTATATGGGCATCCATGAACCTTTTTTATTATATTTTTTATTGGTTTACTGGTTGGTTTCAGAGTGTCTTCTAAATACAGTTTCCGAGGAGGAATTCCACGTACTACTTTCTGCATATAGTTTACGAGATAGATTTTGTGAACTGTTTATTGTTTACATGAAGGAATCCACAAACTTCTTCGGGTGTGCGATAGAGTCCCATGAACTAACTTGGGTGCGGGGGAAATTTCTCTCACACCCATATGTTCTTCATCCCCTTTTCTCTCATCCCAGAGATCTCTCTCTATTTCCATCTACATTTTCGCCTTTTTTTATTCCCATGGTGGTACTTTTATAGTGTTTTGTGGAATTTGTATCTGTAGTGCACACGACACCTTCTCCGATAGCCCATGGAGGAAATTTGGTTCGTGGATGACTCTGTCAACTTCAATTTTTGGATCTACTATTGGAAGGGCACCACTAACTACCCCTTATCTAGGAACTACTCGGTTCACAAGGATGGTATGTAGGGTATACATTTGTCAGTTTTTTGCCAGTGAAAATGGTTCATGGAGGCTTTAGATCATGGGTGGAAATTCCCGCCAAACATTTTCATTTGTTAGTCAATGCCTCTTTGGTCTATGCACCATAGGCCATCCATATACTAGTGGTTCTCAGTTTATGCCTTCTGAAAACCTTTCCAAGTAATTGATACCCTACTAGGCTAGATTCCTTTGCGAAATTTTAATTCTTCAAAATTCTTCTCAAATTTTCAATCAAGGGTGTATTTCTATTCCTCACCCAACTTTCAAGAAATTTTCCTTCCCTTTTCCAAATTTTCTAGACCCTATAGAAAATTAACATCCATTTATTCATTTTTAATTATTTTACTTCGAATATCCTCTTTTATGACACCATCCACCTCATATACTTCGTCAATGTGAGCAACATCTTCAACATCGAGTATACTATCCTATGCCTACTCATCATTATCTTTCTCATTGTAGTCATTAATTTCTCGATGAATGTAAAAACTTGTTCACTACCAAATATCATACACTATTCATCTCTTTGAACCTCAATGGATGCATGCCTAGTTTCCAGAAATTGTCTTCCCAAAAATGAGAGGAGGACTATCTTCTTCCATGTCCAGTACTAAGAAATCTATTTGGAAGTACAATTTATCGACTTCCAAAATTATGTCTTCAGTGAACCATGAGGGATATTTTACATTTAAGTATGATATCTGGAGTGAAAATATTTATTTTTTATCTCTATATAACAAGTCTCTTGAATTTTTTGTATGAATTGATATTCATTAAATCAGATATATCAAAAAATGATTGTCTAACTTTTCTAGTCACAATGTTAATTGTAACTGAACACCTACATGGGTCCTTCTACTCTTTTAGAGGGTCCTTGGACACAATAACAAATCACTCCAATGTGAGTGTAATGAGACTAATATCCTTAAGCTTTATTTTTTTGGTCGTTGACTCTAATAAATTTGGTTCATGTCATCATGATAGTCAGGTATTCTTCAAAATGTATGTTAATATGTATTTTTCTAAAATGATGAAGTAATTTTCCTTTATGAGAATCAATTTTCCCTTACACTAGCCATTCTGGAAAAGGAAATCTCAACTTATATATTGTTGGTTCCTCTATTTAATCATAAATTAATTTTTCATTATTATTTTCTACTAGTTGTTGTTTTTTTGTCTCTATGTTGATTCAAGATCATATTTGTTAGATTTATAACTTCTAAGGGTGAAAATGATCAACTCTACACTTTGGTACACTTTGGGGAATCCAGATAGTAATCATCATGGTCTATCTTGAAGTTCCTCTAAAAATTTCCACACATGGAATTCAAGGTTATAGAGTACAACTATAATCCTTTGAGTCATCCATTATATCATTTATTACCGCTCGTTGATATTTTTATTAGGTCATCGGTTCTTTTATATCCACTCTCGTTTAGTTATTAATGAAGCTAAATTATCCTCTAATGTATAGAATTTGATTTGTAGTGACGGTCCTTGCTATATTTGAGAACCCAACACCCTCTAATAAAAGTATTTCCCTTGTTGTGGCCTCCAACTCAAAAAAATTTTACCCTTATATTAATTAGCAGAATAGGATACATAAATATAGAGGACATGGGGTTGTGGTTTCAAGAACATTATGGTATCCATCTTATTTATTTGAGATTCCATTTTCAACATCAACAATTAATTTTTATTTACAAGTTAAATGATTCTTCTATGTGTTAATTCATATTTCCAATAGAATATATTTCTCACCATTTTATTCAAAAGACTATATCTTTCCTCAATCAACTTTTTCATTAGCGACGTACTAGTTGTAGTGCATAAAATAAATCTATTTTATTTCATATGTATCTTATAGAATGTTTTTATAATAGAAATGTTTTGATTCCATGTTGTTGGTATTTTTTAATTAAGTATTTAAAGATCTCCCATGCACTGTATAATGATTCATCCTCAAATTGTTAGAAATTAAGAATTTTTTCCTGAATTTCCATAGACTAAGAGGGTGGAAAGAAAAAAGTAAGAAAGTATCTTTCTAACTCATCTCACATAGTGAGATAATGTTATGGAAAGATATAGCCTCATTCTTGAGCTTTCTCTCATAAGTAAAATCATAATTAGAGAAGCCTTACCGCATCGATTGACAAGTTATATAATTGGAAATTGTCAAATAGCTCAAGGAAACTACCCAGATGGGTGTTTGAATATTCATTGGAAAGTTCCTATATTTGTACTGCGTTGAAGATCATATGGATAATCACTATATTGATCTCAAAGTGCGTAGTTGGTACTGGTTGTATGAGTATTCTTGGAAATGGAGAAATGTTTTATGGTCTAATATAGTATACCATTGTTCTCAATCTTGGATATCTTTGTCCTAAACCTCCAATAAATTGATTTATCTCTTTATCGACCATGGTCACAAATTTATTCTTTATCTTACTTTGTTTTGGTTTGGGATCAATCTTAAGGAATTTTATGCCTTTGCCTTGGGTAAAATATTCTTGTATAAAAAAACAAAGAACTAAAACCAACAACATGGATACACCTATTTTAAATAGATAAATAAAAATAAATTAATAAAATGTTTTTTTAAAAACTAATAATAATATTTTAACCATGTATATAATAAACCAAGAATTTTGACCACCCAAAGGGAATCACTAGTTTTCTTATGGGGATAATTTTTTTTAATTATTTATTAATAAAAAAAAATTTAAACTATTTAATAAAATATAGATAATAGTAAATTTGAGGTCAAACCCATGAGATTGTGAAATTAGTTATTTTTGAAATTATAAAGGATTTATAGGAAGTTTTTATGAAAGTAAACCAAGAAGAATTTAGATATTTTTAAGAAAGAAATAATTTGAGTGAAATCAAGTTTGATTTCTGAAAAGAATTTGGGTGGAATGTTGGGGTTTTAAAATTTATGGTTCAGGTTAAAATGGATTTTGAAATTATGTTGGATGGAAAAGATTAGTTTCAGAGTCAATATTAGAGAGATCCAATAGTCTTAGTATTCCATACTTAACATAATAATCCCTATTTCCCCATGTTCAGGTAATTGAGGGAATTACTGAATTTAGTTTATCTTGATATAATTTTTAAAACCAATTACCCAAAGTTGGAAAATTTTCAATCCTAATGCAGAGTAATCATTTATAAAATTAAAATGTACTTGTTTAGATTCATAACATAATATTAATGGACTAAAAAATGAATAGATTGTAATAGAAATTAAATAATGTGAATACCTAAATACTTGATAAAATATAAATATAAATATAAATCTATAAAACCTTACACCATTTCTAAATCAACATAGCACATAGAAGGAGTTTCCCCCTCATTCTAGAGAGTAGGGAGTAAGATATATAGAGAAAAGAGAAATAAATCATGATGTAAGGAAGAGAAAAAGGATTAGTGTATGACCATGATATAATGAAAAAACTAACCCCATGCATTGATATCCAAATCAATATCAGCAAAAGAAACCTAAGACTCTTCTTATAAGCATGAGATATTCTCAGGTTTGATTTAATTCTACATTAATTTGGTCATAATATAAGTCCTAAGTAAATCTTTATTTTTCATGTAAATTTGGTTCTTAAATGGAGTCTTCTGTCGAATTCCATGTGAAAATATACATTTATTGGTTTTATTTGGAAACTTTGACATTGTGAAATATATATTGACACCATGAAATTCATGGGTTCCCATATAGATATATTTTTTCACATATTATACTAATTTTTTTTGTATTTGATTCACATGAGAAGTCCCATTCACGATGTGAAATACCATTTTATAATTATTCTTTGACAACTCGAAATTTTCGTACATGAATATTAAATCTTTTTAGATGAATATTCATTAAATTAAACAAACACATGCCTGAGGACCTTTATAGTTTAGGTACTTTGGAATTGTGGAACACAAACATCTAGTATAGGGAAATATCTTCAATGTATTCCAAAATGATATTCCCCTTTATTTCCCCTTCTTAAAACCTTCTACATTACCCATAGAAATGAATCATATGAAAAGGTTGAGATTAGATTATTATTTAGAGTAAACAAAGAAGATATGGATTCATGATCTTATATAAGCATAAAATTAAAATATGGGTATATGATCAGGATCATAACCTACAAAGTTCATACCCAACCTTTTAAATACCATAAAAAGGATTCATTTCAATAAATATTAACATTTCAAAACATGTGATTCAAAAGAATGAAAATTCATTATAACTTAATAATGAAACATAAGTTCATATAATTAACATGTGTGTGGAATCATCATATTTATAGAAAGAGATTTCATATTTCATGTTTAACAACAAAGACTCTTAGATATTACCTTATCATCAGTTTCACATAATATATAATGTAGATCAATATTTTTTCCATCATGGATCAAACACATCCACTTGTTCCCCTAACAGATCAATCATATCTACTTGTTTCCATTAACTATCTCACGAGGAATGAATTTTTACCCAATGAGTTGGAGGTAGATATTGGTTACACTAGTCACATAATTAATAATTTACATATGTGTGCCACATGACCATAAATCATTCATCATCTCAGAACACATGTAATGAAATGAGTTTGATAAACACTTCATCATAACATAACTCATGAAAAAGAAATTAGTTTCATAAATTAATTCAATCCTAAAAACAAAACATTTATTTAAAAAATAAGAATGGTTTCCAATCTTTATATATTTTACAAGTCATAAGTGGCCTAAAATATTGTCATCTTAGAAAAAAAATTATTTTTGAAAGATCACTTCTAATAATTCTTGAGGAAAATATCCATTTATTTATGAAATCTTTTCTTAAAGAGCCATATAATTTTGAAGAAAAAATTTTCATCGAAAAGTAAATTTTAAGAATTTAAATGAAGTATCAAATAATTAAGTCTTCGTGATGGAAAAAAATTCCATTCAGGCTGTATACATTAAAAACAATTCTATAAATATTTTTTTGCAAAAGTCACAAAGAGCCTTGTCTATAAAATGAAAAAATATTAATTGTAATATATTTTTTAGAAAGTAATCATTGTTAAAAAATTAATTTAAACTTTCTTAGGAAAATAGTAATAACCATTTTGAAATCTTTTTTATAAAATATGGATATGGAATAATTTTTTTCTCAATGGATACTTAAAAATAAACAATCACGAATAATAATGATATTGTGAAATAAACCCTTACCTATTTATAATCAGTAAAATCGTATGCCCATTGAAAAAAAGAAGCATAAATGAATATGAAATTAAAATAATCTTATGGATAAGACTCATAAAATACATTCATTAATAGTATATATACCACAAAAAAGAAATAAGTAGCGTATAAAGCATGTTTTTCACAGAAATAAAAGTGATACAAAAATATCTTACGTTTTATCATGACTTACTTAATTCATATTAAAACCTTCTATATAATAAAAATAAGTTTATCATAAATCTACCAAATGACTATGTTCATATATATAATACCATATATTATTTACGTATGACTGAATATTACACTTTTATTAACAATTCAATGTTAAAGATATGTTTCAACTAATAACCACTTTGTTTTTCAGACATGTTTGGAAATGTTATTCTTGGTCCTCTTACTTATATCATGATTTCATAATATTAATAATGATAATGATGATTTAAAGATCATATATATTCAGTATATATTTATTTATTTGTATTTATAAAATTAAGAGTTAGAAAATAAAAAAAAACTATTCATGGAGATGGTAGGTCATACGTACACATGGGCGTTGTTTTACTTTTCTTGTAAGATGAAAAGAAAAAATATTATATAATATATTATAATTACAGAATAATTTTTCTTTCAAATAAATAACATATGTTTATTAAAACCATTATTAATACATTTTATGTAAATTTTGAATGAATCACATCGCTTCGCGAGGCGGTAGTCCATCGTACACGAGAACGACATTATCGTATTCCCAAAAAATGGAAAGCATGATGGTATGTATGATATGAAATTTAAATAATTATAATAGAATCCTAAAAAAAATATATATCATACATAAAATATAAATACATATTAATTCGCAACATTTAACGGTGTTAATAGAAGAACGACCGATAATGGTTTGCGACTCAGTAGTCTTCTGTACACATGAACTATGATTATGAATCATATTTGATGGAATTGTGTCAAGTTATTGGTAATAACCATAAAATAGACATATATAAGAATATTTATGATAATTTTGTTATTATATATACATGATATTAATATATTTTAAGGGGTTTAAGAATGTAATAAAACTAAAACTTCCATTAATTAAAGTTTCATCTTCTTTGGGTATCTCTATTTGGTTTGCACCAATGGACTTGGTTGAATTTATTACCAAATAAAGGCCTATAGTATGATTTTAAGAAGTTCATAAGAGATTTGTATATGTTTTTACTGAACTAAACAGGTTTTGAAGTATGAATAAAAGAGGATAAGAGGTTTTCTTTTATAAGAGATGGGAGGGGAACTCTTATAATTTCTCAAATGATTAATTTATAACAAATCCAATATCAATAAAAATACCAAAAAAGGACATAGATTAGACGATAAGATAATATAATGTTTTAATATCATAAACCAATATATTTGAGACAATTTATGTTGTAATTGTAAACCTTATCATTTGGATTAACCCTTTGTTGACTAATTTAAATTTTGACTATGGTAACAAATTTATCAATATTAAAGGGTTTTTATTTTTTACTTATATTTTGTATCTTAACCAATAAATGTTAAATTAATGATATTTTGAACCATAAATTATCTTATTTTTAATTAATATTATTTTTATGATTTTTAAATAATTTAATAAAATATTATTTTCAAAAATATTATTATTTTTAATTTTGACACTATTCATTAATTTGACTTTAATAAAATCAATTAAAGAAGATATATTCAAAATAAAAAATTTAATTCAATCCTATCATGTCATACTAACATATAAAATTATTCTATAACCTCAATTAGTTGAAATTATATATTTTTTAATATTTTTAATTTTATTTAATTTAATTTTTTCATTCATTGAATTATTACTACATCATCATTGTGTAATTATTTATGATAATTATTTCATCACAAAAAATTAAATTATATTTACATGATGTAGATGAACCTATTATATTATTTAATAATATTTATATTTTATGATATGTTTTCTATTACCCTAGATTATAAATATTATACTAATTAAATGTAAGAGTGTGAAATTTTGTCACGCTTTTTGAGTTTAATAATATCTAATTCATTTTCCAAGAAACTAAGCTATTAAATTATTAATTATCTAAAATTAGTTGTTATATTTCGAATTAAAATTATCCAATTAAATTTGGTAAATCTTTAGGGTCATTTTATAGTCTTAATCTCTTTTCTTAACATGAATTACCTAATTTACCCATTACCGTGGTAACAAAAATTACCAATGTTACTATTCATAATGGAAAAAAATAAACGGGACATGTTTAATAAATTTATAACTTAAGGTTGAAAACATGGAATAAATTTTCAAAAATTTATAAAACATAAGAGGTTAAAATTAATTTAAAATTAATCCCTTAGGCGGGATGAGAAAACAAGGTTTTAAATTGAAAATATTCAAAAGTTTTCTAAGTGTTTACTATCTAAATTAAATATAAAAATGTTTCCAATGACCAAAATTTAATTAATTGATTAATATTTGAACTATTGTGACCTTAAATACAATTGAAAATATAATTTAACAATATATATATAATTTTTATGAAAAGATTGTTTTCAATTAAAATCATGTGTTTTCACTATTCATAAATACATTCTTCTCCAAAAATCCCAAAAAATAATCCTAAGATAATTTTTATATATTAAATTTTAAAAAATATTAATTTTGTAAAATAATAATTTATAAAATTGTCAAAATTTATTTTTTAAAAAATTATGCCTTCAAAATGCGACAAAATGCATTTAGGAAAATATATCTTTTTATACCTAAAAGTGCATTTCTTTGTATAGCATTTTTAAAAAACCCATAATATGAATATTAAATGTTATATTAAATTTATTATATTTATACATCATCAATAGATATATAAATTTGTCAAAAATACTTCCATAATTCAGTTAATTCTCTTAAAACCCGCAATCCTTAGGACTAGGTTATAATTGTCTTGTTTACATAATTTCCATAATAAATTTTTTTCTCATAGAAACTTCTTATTTAATGCGAAAAAGGTTAATATGATGTTGTGCTAAACTTAAAAATTCAATTAAATCAAATAATTTTAAAAAATATATTTTATAAAAATATCCGTTGTTGCATTCTTTCCCCCTTAAAATGAATTTCACCCTGAAAATTCATCTAGGTCATGAATCTTTTAATAAATTATATGTAATTTAATTTAAACCCACATCATAAAAAACTAAAAAAACCTTTAAGAAGATAAATTTAGAAAGTTCATAGTCACCCAAAGTAACTCATGGATAGGATTACATGTAGGAGAACATGAGAGGAAAGTGATAACATTGACATACGGGAAAAACAAACTATAAGGTTCTAATGGAGAGTAAAAAAGAACATATCAATGTTAAGGTTAATGACCACATAACAATAGAGTAAATAGGCCTAAAAAGGTCATTTATATCATAAAAAAATTGATAAGACGATAAAATATTATTTCTAAATACTTTTATAAGATATAATTACTTGATTTTATCTCATAAGTACAATCTCACTCTTTGGTTATGCCTTAAATTTTATATTCATCCCTTTCTCAAGGAAATGAAGTTTAAATTGAAATTTCTAAAGAACTATTTGATTATCATATCCATATTGGAAAGATAAGTAATTTCTTCTGTCTCAAGTTCTCACAAAAAAAGGTTAGTATAGGTTATCCAATACACATATATATTTATATAATGATGTAATGTATTAATATTAAAACCTCATCCAAAATTCAACTTAAAAAATAAATGGTTTCCCTTTTTAACCATCTAAAAGATTAAAACAAAAAAATTAGAAATAATGTCAATAAATTCCCAAAATAAGATTATAATTAATCCCCCCAAAATCATAACATAGATCTTAATTGTCCCACAATAAACATGTGAAGACCATTATCATGTATTAGCTTGAAACATGGTAATAATCAGGATTAACATACAACCATAGTGAAAAACTGAATTCTTTCAAAAATTATATCTCTCCTCCTACCAGAAATTCAAAAAATCGAAAAACTCAATCATTGATATAAATTTTTTTCCATATTATTAGTACCAAGGTCATAAATACTATCCCATTTATTTTATACAAATAAAACATATATTTATCACATTATCCCAACATCATTCAAAAATTAAGGGTTATCTTTCCCTTAATCACATATTCTCCAAAAACAACATCTTGATTACTTTTCATGGTTACTATAACTATTCAATATATACTATGATACCTATAGGGAAAAACTATAATGGACCAATACATAGATGTTTCATTATTCCATAATACTAAAAAAGTACTTATACAACATTATTATTTAATTCCATTACATAGACACTCAATCATTCCACCACTTAATTATCATACTCCATATCTCCTTTTGTGATCACATGAGATTTAAAATTTTCATTGGTTTTAAAAGGTTTTTGACATTGATCATCATTATTAACACTCATATTTAGAAATTAGTAAGAATAATTACCATATCATCATCATCGACGTTAATTTTTTATTATAAAAACTTTAATGGGGGAAGTGAGAACCCTTACATCATACTAGTTTCAACACCAAAAAACACACTAGATTTGTTGAAAACGAGTTTAATATTGTTGGAGTCATTCTCCCAAAATAATATCCAGGGGATAGAATGAACCTGGAGGTCAGAGGAGTGCACTAAGGTGTCTTCATATAGATGAGCCAAATTTTCCCATGATTGTCTATATTCCTCCTTGTTGATCTTACCCATGTTTCGAATTATTTAGAATCCTCTTTTACTCCATGGAATTAACGAATCTATTCATTGAATTTAGAAATTTATGGGATTTATGTCATCCCACTACATATTGAAATAACCTCCCAGTTCTATTAATAACATTCCTTGATTATTATTCCCATATTCACATATTTTATAGGGATTTAATTTCTTTCCACCATGTGATTTATTTTTGTTTTTAGGAGACTTTATCTTTCTTTTGTTATCAAAACCCTTATAATAGTGGGAATATCCAATTTTCATTTCTACTTTGAGTGAACATCAAATAATTTCTCCACATCTACTAAAGACACTTGTGGATAAAACCCTTCAGAGACATGGTTTTAAGACAATGAAGAATATTCCAACTTTAGTTTCTTGTTGTATAATAATATAAGAAGCGTACCACACATGTCTTGTAAAATTTTCCTCGTAAGTACAAACAGATTCTTCATCCTTTTTCATTATCTCAAGGAAATAACTATCAATTTTTATATGAATAATATATCAAAAGTAATTATTCAAATATAAGTTCATAAAATGTTCCTATTCCATGGAGTCAATTTTACCCCAGTTCCTTGTATTTTTGATAAGATTTAACCGTTGATCTACTTCACATTACAAATGAGAGATAACCAAAATGAATTTCTCATGTTCTAAATAGTCGGGAATCAAAAATATATTTTCACCGGTACTAATACATTTATAAAACACTAGTGGATACTAAGATCCACTAAAGAAGGGGGATTCTACCTCATGAAAGAATACATAGAATGTTATTCCTTTCTTTGCTCATTTGGATGTATAGAATGATTCATAGATTGAGAATGTTTTCTGAGAATAACATCATGATTTATCATTAATACTCCCATCTTATTTAGTTTTTTTGGAGGAAAATAATTTAATTTCCCATCCCATTCATGATTAATGTGGTTCCTTCATGTTCCATTAATTGACTAAAACTAGAAATCATTGTGCGAGGAACATTAATCATTGTGGTAGAACCACATAATCATGGAGAATTGCATATAAAATTTCAATCTATGAAACCTTACATTTATTCCTAGGTCATTTATCATCATTACCAAAACTATTGGATTGTGACCTATACTTAGGTTTATCCTTAGTGATCTATATGAGGTTTTTCAATCCTAGTTTCCAAAGGTTGACCAAACCTTTCATCTCATACCAACTATAATAAACCATGATTTTTATACATAGATATTACATTACACAAACACATTTTCAAGGACCCTAATAGTTTAGTGAATTTGGAATCTTGGAACACAAGAATATAGTTTGGTGAAATATCTTACATGTTTCTCTCAATGATCTTACCCTTTTACACCCCTACTTAAAACCATTATTCATTACATGTAGAAATGAAACATATAAAAATGTTGAGATTAAATCACTAGTAATGGAAACATGGAATATATAAATTTATGAGATTATGTCATAATAATATAAAAAGATGGGTATGTGATCATAAACATAAAATAAATGTCTACACCTAGCCTATCATAGATCATAATCATGAGTAATGTCATAAAACATTTACATTTAAGAATATGTGAATCATAAGAATGAAAAATCATCATAAATAAATCATGAAACATAAGTTTATATCATAAATGTTTTTTTGGAATCATCATATTTATAGAAAACAATTTAATATTTCCAGGTTAACTACCATAATCTTGGATCAGGATTTATCACATCTTTCACATAACAGATCAAGCAAATGAACTTGTTTCCAATAATGGATCAAGCACATCGACCTATTTCCCCTAACACATCAAGAACACTGACATGTTTCCCTTAACTATATCATGAGAAATAGTTCATTTCCTAATAATTTATTAGGGGATATAAGTCCCACCCATCACATAATGAAAACTATACATATGTTTTCTACATGACCACAACTCATTCATCATCTCAGAACCCTTCAAAAGAAATTTGTTTTATAAACCCCATTGGTTTTATTTCTTTAGGTGGTATGGATGTGGTTATCAGGGATGCAGTTGTTCTCAATTTTTTTTAGTCCACCTAGATTTTTTTTCGATTCTTCTTTCATTCTTGTTTTCTTGTTCTCTAGGGTGGGATTTGTATTAAAAAATATTAATTAAAATTAAATACTATTACCAAAATAATTTTTTCGGATAGATTTATGCACAAATTAATGCTTATAGGATCAAGGGAGGGAATTTTCAAGGATATAGGTATAGTTTTTGTCCAACCGAATAGGTTTTGTATTATATAAAAAAGAGAATAAGAGTTTCCCTCTTATAAGAGAGGGGATGAGAAGTCATGGAATTTCTCAAAATACTAATTTTTAATAAATTAAATTACAATTAAAATACCTCCAAAATTCCATGAATTATAAGATAAACTAATATAATATTAAAATCACATTTAAAAAATTAAACTTTACAAAATTAAAAGTGTAGTTTGAAACATTATCAATACGATTAACCCTTAGTTAACCTATTCTAATTTTAATTATCAAAACAAAATTTTCAATTTTGAAACATTTCTATTTTTACTTATAAAGTGTCAATAAAGTAATAAATGTTTCATTTTCAATATTTTGGACTATAATTTATCACTTCTATACTTTCTTAATATTTTATGTTATTTAAATAATTTAATAAAATATTATCTTCATAAAATATCATTAGTGTCAATTTTGACTCTATTCATTACTTTTTTTGGGGTAATGCCTTGGTCAAAGACCGAAACACCAATTATTAATAAAAGAAACAACAGTTTACATGAAACGAAAGGAAGGAATTTTATTACAATCTCTTTCAAAGAGGTGAAGAAAATCAGCTGACAGCACATCTAGCCAAGTCAGGTTCTGGTGGACACCTTTATTGGCAAGGGCATCAGCGACTGCATTTGCTTCACGGAAGACATGTGTAGCAATGTAGTTGATCTACTGAAGCGACTTCAAGCTGTTCATCCAACACATAGTAAGCGGCCAGGCTAGATGAATAACTCCATTCCAAATAGCTTTAACAATGGTGGTAGAATCACTTTCAATCTACAGTTTACGCCAACCTCTTTGTAGCGCAAAATCAACAGCATGGATGACTCCAAGCATCTCCGCTTCAATGGAAGAGGCGATCCCACACCCACTATAAAAGCAACCATGACAATGGTCATCAGGGTCTCTGAAAATGGCCCCACAACTGGCAGGTCCAGGATTGCCTTTTGAGGTGTCGTCGACATTCACTTTAATCCAACCCGGCATCGGAGGTTGCCAGAATACTTCGAAGGGTTGCTTGATCTTTGGGAAAATACCCGGGACACAGATACGTCTGAGGATCTCAAAGTCTCCAATATGATTGCTACAACAATATTTTTGAATTGATGCAGCTTCATGAATCACAATGAGAATTCAAGCTTTTCCTGCATTGAGACGGAAAGAGTGATTATTATAGATAAGATCGTTTCTTACATACCAGATTTCATGAAGAAGTTCAACCACTGCAGCAAGAAAAATGTTTTTGACTTGCTGAGAGGCTTCATATTTAGTACGTTTCTTCAAAAGAAAAAAAATCGGATTAGATAAGGACCATTAACAATTAAGAAGCTCAAAAATATAGTTCCATAAAGCTGTGGCCGTAGCACAAGACAAAAAAATATGATCAGAATCCTCTCCGTGCTGATTACATAAATGAAATTTTGAGCAAAGTTGAATGCCATAGGCTTGAAGTCGATTTTCAGTGGGCAATCTATTGTGAGCAATACGCCAAATAAGGGTGAACCTGGAGGGTTTTATCCAAGTCTTATTGAAGGTACTCACCCAATTATAATCATTGTCAGAAAAGTTGTGCATGTAGATTTTTTTTGAGTCAAGTATGCCATTGGGAGCAGGTTCCCAAACAAGGAAGTCCCCAAAGGTGGAGAATGTATAATTTTCAATGATTTGAGCAATGTCGTTGGGGAGATCATGCTTATAAAGATGCATAACATCTTTAATTGTGTGGGTGGTGTTTATAGAAGTGTTATTAGGAGGCAGCATAGAAATTAAAGGAGTACCTATCCAGTTGTCACACCAGAATTTAATGTTGGAGTCAGCGCTGACCATCCATCTAGAATTAGCCATAATCTTCTGATAAGAGTTTCTAATAGAGGGACAGATTGAGGAGTTGATGAAATTAAGATTTCCTTTTAAAAGTTTATTTAAAAATCTATGTTTTAAGAAATCAGAGGCTTTAGAGTTATTATTAATAAGGCGCCAAGTGAATCTCACTTGCAGGGCATCGTTGAACAATTTTAAATTTTTTATGCCAATGCCTCTATTATCAAGAGGTTTACAACATGTCTTCCATGGGATGGTAGCAAGTTTCCTTTCAAAGATACTTCCCGTCCAGATGAAATTTTTTATAAAGGTATTTATTTTCTTGAAGGTACCTATGGGCCAATTATAAATCATGAGTGAGTAGACCAGCTTAGAGACAATGGTAGATTTGACAAGACAAATTCTACCATCAATAGAGAGGGATTTCCCCTTCCAAGTAGAATGTTTATTAATTATTTGATCCATGATATTAGAGAAATAAGATGATTTAGGACGTCCCCAGAAAATCGGGATGCCCAAGTATGTGAAGGGAAAAGAACCTTCTTTAATTCCAAGATTATTGGTGATAATAGATTTTCTTCTTACAAGGAAATGTTTTCCAAAGAAAATATGAGATTTGTTCCAGGAAATAGATTGTCCAGAAAGGTTCTCGTAATGAGAGATAGCTTGTTTAAGACATTGAATTTTTTTGATCACCCTTTAGGAACAAAATAATATCATCAGCATAGAGGAGGTGAGTGGGGACAGATAGGTTTCTAGAGGCCTGAATGGGTTTATGATTATTTTGATCAACCAGATTATGAATGAGTCTGCTAAAATAGTCTTCTGCAATAACAAACAGAATGTCCGAAAGAGGATTGCCCAGTTTAACACCTTTAGAGAATTTAAAAAAACCACGAGGTGTGCCATTTATTAATATGGAAATGTTAGCAGATTGAAATAAAGTCTTGATTCTCTTGATAAAAGTCTCATGAAAACCAAAACATTTCAAGACTCTAAATATAAATCCCCAATCAATGGTATCAAAGGCTTTTCTAATATCAAGGTTGATGGCCACACAACCCCCCTATTGTTTTTATTTAGGGTGTTGGTACATTCTGAGGTGAGAAAAATGCAGTCTTGAATGGATCTGTTTTTAATGAAACCAAACTGATTCCATGAGACAATTTTGTTGCAAATCGGAGCCAATCTGTTGGTAATGATTTTAGTAATGATCTTTTATAGGGTATTGATAAGAGTAATTGGTCTAAAATGATGAATTTCAAAAGCATTTTCAACTTTGGGTATTAAGGTGAGGAATTGAGCATTGATACCCTGAGGGAGGGATCTGTGAGTGAAAAAAGACCGTATCTTCTTACAAACATCTGAACAAAGAGTGTCCCACTGATTTTGATAGAAACCATTGTTAAATCCATCCGGTCCAGGAGCACTATCAGGTTTTAGACTAAAGACAGTGTCTTTAATTTCATGCTCCAAAGGAATAGCTAAGAGGGAGTCATTGTCTTTCTCATCCACCATTAAGGGGATAATATTGGGATCGAGATCAATATTTCTCTTAGGGACATTGAAGATGTCATTAAAGTAAGAGACAACATGATCTGATATGTCTTATTCAGAGTCAATGATCAAATAATTGTGAATCAGTTTAGTGAGAGGACGATTGGATTTTTTGGTTCTTTGAAGAGAGTTATAGAATTTAGTATTTCTATCTCCATCAGCTAGCCATTTGGTCCTAATCATTTGTTTCCAGATTTTATCCTTAAAAGTGAGTAAGGTGTTAAGCTTAAGAGCTGTATTGACCTCCAACTGAGGGTCGAGGGTAAAATCAGAGTTGGAACTATGAGTTTGGATTTGATTAAGTTCATCTTCAAGAGAGGTGATGTCTGAATCCATTTGTAAGGTTTTGGTTTTACACCAACCTTTGAGAGCTTGTTTTAAAATTTTCAATTTTAAAATACAGGCAAAAGAGTCATGAGAATGGCTCATAGAATTCCAAGTATTATCAATCAAGTTGACATAGTCAAGGTCTAGAGACCAAGCATTATTAACTTTAAAAGGGAGGGGAGTTCTACATTCATTAGAGAGGGAGCTGAGTAATATGGGATGGTGGTCCGAGTTAAGTCTGGGAAGCGTTATACAAGAGACATTATCCCAGGTGTCCAGGGCCTTCATGTTAACAAAGGCCCTGTCAAGCTTACTAGCAACAGTTTTTTTATAATGCCTTCTATACCAAGTGTATTTCGCCCCAGTAAGGTTGACTTCAGAGAGATTACAGTCATCAATAGAAGATCTAAATTCTCTTGTGGATATAGAAAGATGAGAGGGTCCAATTTTTTCAGTGGGACTAAGAATAGCATTGAAGTCGCCACTAATCACCCATGGATCATGAATTGTGTTAGCCATGTCAATAAGATCCTTCCAAAGATTTCTTCTTTGTTGATACCTGTTATTAGCATAGACCATCGAGGAAAAGATGTGCTGATCATTCCAGATAAAATCACAAGTGAAATGTTGATCAGCGGTTTTGAAAACATTGATGTTTTGAAGGGAGGAGTGATAGAAGATCCACATAGAGTCCATCAAGGTACCATTTTTGCAGGATCCTAAAAAGTTATAATGAAGAGAGCCAAGTCTCATAAAATTAGAATTGAAGTTGACCATGGGTTCAGATATGGAAAATAACTGAGGTTTATGAGTGTTTAAAAGCCTCCTAAGTGTCATGGAGGTGTCATTGTTGGCAATGCCTTGGCAGTTCCAAAATAAGAGATTCATTGTTACCAATGTTTTGGATTAGAGCCCCATTTTTTGGATTTTCTAGAATTCTTCTTCCTCTTATATCTTCTAATAAGAGGGAGGGAAGTAGATTCTGATTTGTTCTCAGTTGATTTGATATCAGAATTTGAGGAGTTAATCTTAGAAGGCTCAGTTAAATGAACCGAAATAGTAGCAGCAGGAGTTACAGGTTGAGAAGAACAAATCTGAGAGTGCTTTGGATCAGATTTTTCAGCAGAAACAACATGAGGTTTTAGAGCTCCAGTAGAGTCCAGAGTAAATTTGTGTTTAGGGGAGAGCTTAGTTTTATCAGAAGAAAGGGAGACAGGAGTATTCAAATCAGAGCTTAAAACAGTAGAATCAATATTGACATTTGTCCCAATCTGCATGCTTAAAACAGGATTTACATCCTGTTCAAACATATTATCTTTTCCAGGGACAGTGGTAAGAGTTTTAGAAGCAGAATCAAGATTATCAGTGAGAATTTCAGTAGGTACATTGTTATGATTCTCAATGATGTGCATGTCAACAACAGAGTTTGTAATTTTCATGCTTGGAACAGGATTTACAGCCTGCTCAGTCAAACTAGATTTTTTAGGGACAATGAGAAGAGATTTAGCAGCAGAGTCAATAACATCAATGAGAGATTCAGTAAGTACATTATTGTTATTCTCCTTGATGTGTATGTCAGAAAAATAGTTTGTGATCTTAACAGTCATATCAGAATTCCCACAGGCAGCAGTATTAGTGTTATCAGCAGAATCATGCGGAAAAATAACTGAGTTACCTCGTTGTGGTGAATTTTTCATGTTACCAGGAGGACCAGGATCACTAGAGGAGGGCTCCTCTTGCCGACTTCCTGGAACATTCAGATTATTGTTATCTGCCCCGGTCCCATCTAGGGTAGCTGCAGATCTAGAGTTCTCAATGTTCCTGCAAGAGTTCATATTTGAAACAAGGGCAAAATGTGCAGGGTCATTAGAAATCAAAAGGGGGGGGGGGAGTGGAGGGCTTATTGCTGTCTCCAATAACCTAGAAGGTGTTAGAAGATCCAGCCACCATATTTTCTTCTTCTTCCACTAATTTTCCCCATGATTTCCCCTCAAGGGAGGTAAAGTTATTAGATTTCATGACCCATTCTTTCTTAGGAGGGTCAGTTTTCTCCAACATAGCTTTACCTTTCTTGTTCAGTTGGATTTCTTTCCAGTCATTTGTAATAGAGGGGTCAACTTGCCTTCCAACCACTCTACAGTTAGCAACATTGTGTCCTATCAATTTGCAAACCTCACAAAAAGGAGGTTTCCTTTCATATTCTATCCTGATATCAGTTCTAAAGTTGGGATCATTGAAATTTATGACCAAATGTAGTTTAGAATCTAGATTTACTTCAACCATGATTCTAGAAAAAAGTCCAAGGTCCCCATTCAACGTTCTATGGTCAATTTTAATGGGCGAGCCTATACAGGAGGCTATTTCATTTAGGATCTTAGGGTGCCAAAAGAACCAGTTAAGACCATGAATTCGAATCCAGACTTGTGCTAAAGAGTTCCTGTGAGTGTGGGGGTTAAAAGAGACATCCCAATCTGAAATTATAAGGAGGCCTGGTTTAAGATGAATATTACATAGTCTCCAAACATGTTCCAGTTTCTCCTGGGAATTGAGAAGAATGTGATAATACCCTTTGCCGATGGGGATCATATTCCAATTGGGAGAATTCCAGCAATGTGCGATTCTGCATTTGAGATCAGTTAGAGACCAGGGACGGTCACCTGTGCTGTAAACAACACGACCAAGAACTGAGAATTTGCACAAAGATTCCATTTGCTTCAGCGCTTCGAGATCTGACTCAACAGAGAATCCACCATCCTCTAGTTTTTTGATAAGTGGAGGTCTATGCTCCTTCAAGCTGCTGAGATCTGATCCTTGAAGAGCATCGCGGAAGGAAACAGGTAGTGTTTGAAGTGGAACCTCTAGATTTTCCACTTCGATTTTGGAGGATTCAGCACATGAGGTCGCCAGAGTGGGAAAAATGGGGGATTCCCATTGCAGATCGAAGCCATCCATCAACAAAGATTAAGTCAAAGACAGGATTAGGGTTATTCGCCGCAACACTCTTGCGAGCATCCTTCCTCTATTCATGTGTTGTATGGGTAACGAGGTATAGGGCTGGCCGGCCCAGAAAAATAAAAATATTCACCCTTTGATAATTTTGATGTTTTTATTTAAATAAATAAGTTTATTTTTTAAAATAAAATTTATAAATGTGTCAAAATTTAGTTTTAAAAAAAGTGCGCCATAAAGAGGCGGGAAAATCGCCTTTAGAAAAATATAGAGTTTTATACATAGAAGGGCATTGATTTTTATATCATATATAGAAAAATAGGATAAATTTTTAACATTATATTTAATACATATTATATATATATATATATATTTCATTAATATATATATATATACTTGTGTAAACCATACTTTCATAATACAGTTAATATTATTATTACCCTCAATTTCAACGGCTAGATTATAATTGTATTTTTTAAATAATCACAATAGTTAAATAATTTTTCATTGAAACAATGTATTTCATATAATGAATGCTAAGAATATGATGTGTGTAAGATATGAAATCAAATAAATATGATTATTTGAAAAAATTAACTTCATAAAAATATAAGGCTGTAAAAACTTGAATCACAATTTCATCTTATTTCCTTTGTTTCGAGCCTCTGGATAGGTCCTTCACCTATCATATAGTACATGACTCCATTTTCATCATGGATTTATTATTTCTTAGCTTGTTTTTCTCATTTTTCATCTTATTAAAATATCCTACCAGATTAATAAAACCTTGAAATATCCAAAAGAAAGGCTAATTAATTATAAAAATCAATGTAGTTAATATTAGAATATTTATGAATGAAATTGATGTATCAATCACCTATTTGAAATTTCCTTCACCAAATCAGCTATGTGTCATGAAAAAACTATATGAATACTCCCTTTATAAAATTGGATATGTGGATCTAGAATCCACTAATACTTAAGTAGAACTGATTCAACCATCCCCCAGGCCATCCAAAAAACACTTTATTGCATCATTAGGCTTCCTTACATTTCATATGTCACCATATGATTTAAATTTGAAACCTTAGACTTATTGCCTCCTTTGATAATATTTTCAACAAATACATATACCTTCATTCACCAATTATCATGGTATATTCAATAATTCCCAAAAAAACTAAAAATCCACAAGGTTATTCCAAATTATTTACTCCCAATGAGTGGTAAACATTTTTGGAACCATTTTGAGGGATTTTATTTAAGCAGACTAGTTAAACTGAGTATTTTCCCCATATCTTTTAAATATTTATTCTTTTTATTATTCATGTCTTACTAGTATTTTTTTTCAAGATAAATCTTTTGTCTTCATGTGTACTGAACTTGGGGAAAATGAGATGAATACTTTTATTATGATCTCAAGATAGAAATAAGCTAGAGAAAATACAAGAAAAAAATTGATATAGTTTATTTAGAACAAGGGACATATTGAGTAATACATGGGAGATAATCGGGGAACAATATTTTGTTAGAGTATAAGTTTCATTCATGTGTGGGGGTAAAAAAATGAATCCTAGTGCATTCAGTTACTAAAACCATATCAAAATAAATTATGAGTCCATACAAATGATATAAAAATCAATTGAATTCATTAGGCTGTCATATGAATAACCAAACACACACATGATAAGTTTCTAAAACATTTTATATACTTTATTATTAAATAATTTTTCCAATGATTTTATAAGGATCAAGTTGTTTGAAGTTACAATAAGGAAAAACATGAAAAAATAGATATTAATCTTAGAACCACATTTATTTACAAAATGGGTTGATATGTAATTAATGTTCTTCAAAATGTTCTTTCCTATCTCAAAAATCTATTATCAATTGCATCAATATTTTATTTTTAAAATGACTTGATAAAAAATCTATTTACACTTCATGAGAGAGATTCAAGGACTAATTAAGGAATTTTTCTTATCATGGTTTAGAGGTGTGGTTACAAAATCATATTTTTTATAAAAGAATATCTTAAAGTAATATCTTGATCTTAGATTCGATCACTAGAGGTTTTTTGATGAAAAACTATTGAGATAGAGTTTGAATTATATATATATAATTAATGGAAATAGTTTCCAATGTAAAAAAAGGTGTTAAAAGAAATTTTTTTCACATTGTACAAACAAATGGATGAATAAATATATAATTTGAGTCTTTGAAAAAGAAAATAAGAACAATTATGTCTATAAAACAACAATGAAGTACATAGAATAAAGAGTCTGATTTTTATATTTTTAAATATTGAATTAATTTCAATGATTAGAGGTAAAATCTGATTTCAATAAACCACATCAAGATTCATACAATGACATTATCGACCCATTCAAAGTCAAATTAATTCACAAGATCATACCTTATCATCATTCATGATAACTACCATGGATATTGTCAAGTAGTTGAAAATGATTCTAAATATTATAGGTTTCATAGGAAGAATATTATGTTTTATGTGGGGTAAATATTAATAAAAAATTTGGATAGGAATGAAGTATAACTTTTGGGTGATACAAAGATCATAAATTTTGAAGAATTGTTGGAAATATCCTTGAGTGAAAAATAAGTAAAAATAAATTTATAAATAAAGGGGGAAATATCATGGGAATCAAATGAAAAAAGACAGTAAATTTTAGGAAAAAATAAAGTAAATGGAAAAGGAAACATAGACATGAGTTAAAGAAGGATCACCGATACCTTATAAAATATCACAACGATTCAAAAAAAAGGATAAAGTAATGTAAAATCAAGGAATAAAGAAAAAAAATTCAGTATAAATTTAAAAAACAAAATATTAACATTTACTTTATATGAGACTTATCTATAATTACAATTATGAAATGTTTATGAATGACTTTGTTCTATTAATAGGAATCATGAGTAGATGGAAATTATACCACTCATGGAAGAATGTACATCCACAATTTCAAGGATTCCATCTAAGAAGTAATAATATTATAGTAGTATTTCAATTCATATTAATATTACATCTAATTATTCAAAATATATTTAATGGATTTTTGTGTAATTGTAAACATCATGTCATCTTTAATATTCAAAAAAATGATTTTAGGGAAGTTTAATGCCACGAGAGTTCCACTTTAATTGATTGAAAGTATGATGATATATTCATGAGGTTTATTTGAAGATGTTTTCAATAAAGCAAATAAACTTTATTTCATAACATTATTTATTATTTACAAGATTGAATAATTAAAAACAACCCAAATTCTTGGATAATTTTTTTTAGAATGGAAGGGAATTAATAAATTATAAATATTCATATTTATCATTGAAATTTAGTAGTGAGAAAGTAAAATTTAGAATTCATCAATTTTTGAATATTTTAGAGGAGGAAGATGATGATTTAAGTGAGGAAAAGATATTGGAATTTAATAATGTTTCTTTCACTATATAAAATAAATTAGGAGATATTGTGAAGATCAAAGAGAATGTAGTTGTTGACAAAAAATGGAAAAGAGTTATTTAAGAGAGAATTATGAATGTCAATAATGATGCTATGAAAAGGTGTTAAAAGAGGGAAAACAATTTTGTTTAGTCCATAAATTGAACTTTTAGTTTTCAGGGTTACCTAAAAATTAGTGTCTTTTTCTTTTGTATGTAGTGAATATTCAATATTAAGGATGATTAAATTAGATTTTAGAAAAATGAAGAAGACTTATATATACAGTGGTATCTTAAATCATTATATTTTTTTCCAAATAATAAAACTTATTTACATATTATGTTACATGACATGGTTTGGTTATATATATCTTGAAGATTTTAAAAAATTAAATTATGGGAGAAAACCTTAGTTTTTATTTCTTTCTTAAGAATTAGTTTAAGGAACTAATTCTACAATGAAAATTTCAGTCACCCATTTTTATTATTTAATAGATTGAATATTGTAATTTCACATGTTAACATTATTTATATAAGTCTAAGAATACAATACTTATAAAACAAGATAAAATATAGAAGATATGAAATATAAATATATTCAATGGATAAGGTAGTATTGTTCTATGTTCATTATATATTTAAATTTGTTATATATTTATTTTATTTTTAGGATTTATGAATTTTCATTCCATTCTTAGGCATATTGATTTTATTGTTATCAATGATATAAATGTTTCTTATGAATACAATAAAAATTTGTTTAATTATCATTTTTATGTAATTGAGAGAGAAAAATTATGGATGATCAAGTAAATATATGAATGATAATATTGATTAAATGAATCATGAATCAAGAATATTGATTGAATTATATTAATGAAATTCCACAAGAACTTTTATATTTTTATTTATTATAGTTTATGTTATCAATTTTTTTATTATTATTCATTACATGTTTGATTTTCCAATATTTCAATACCCTTTAAAAAGAGTGATTATAAACAATTTTGATATATTCTTTCTTATACCCTATTTCTTGGGAGATACTCAGGATATGAATCATTATTAAACCATTCCTGCAAAATAATTTTGAGGAATGAATATTTTAAACTACATTTAGATGATCAAGGTTACAGATTTAATATTATTTTATCCTTTTTTACCTTTGATACATACCTTATGTTTTTTCATTTTTTATGGATTATAGTCCATGAATTTTCTTAGAAGGAATTAAAATTATAATCATTATTTTATATATTACCCTACTCTTCATATATTTATAGGATTTATAATGCAAAAAGGGTTGAATAAGAGATACTTAATGATACATAATGGGTTATTTTATGAAGGAATATAATTTAAAATCAATGTTTGGCACTTAGAGGTTCATAATTTCTTTTCATTTTACATTCCCGATTATGCCTTAAAAAATGAAAAGTAAGGGAAAAATAAAATACGTTGAAAAGAGAAAAAGAATTATTTGTGATTATTTTCTTGATTTGTGTGTCTAGAAATAGGGAAAAATAGGTGATAGTAATTATAATTTTGATGTTATATTTTAATGGATTATATTTTAATTTAATTCTAATTGTATATCATGTATTATTTTCAAGAGTTATGCCTCTGTTTTGAGGATTAATTTTAGATTTTCACATTAATACACACCCACCCTGATCCAATAATAAATTTTATACTCAATTAATTCCCTCATTATTTTTGTGGTTTTATTTTGATATGGCGATTAAAGTATATTTCATGATTATTCTGAATTTTCATAAACATGAGATTGAGGATAACTCCAATTTAAATGATTCTAAGTGATGATAGAAAGATTTTTATAATAAGGTAAATTATATGTGTACATAAATACCAGTAATCATTTTTAATATTCAAATTTAATGGCGTAAAAATACTATAAATGAAAGGGGAATAATAAAATAATCGGTTAATTGGATTTTTTCAAAAGCGAGGTGTCAAAGGGAAGTTTTTATGTGATGTTTGAAAGTTTATTCCTCATTGAAAATGATTTCAATTTTTTAACATGGTGTTTAAATATTAGGGATGATTTGTTTTCTTTTTGAAGACATAGAGATATTTTATTTAGGATGAATAAATGGTTAATTATGGTCGACTTTGTCATCTTAAATTCATGTATGTTTTTATATGACAATTATATTTTTAGTAAGTTTTTTGATATTTTTTTTGGTGTTTTTGATTTTATTGAAATTAATTTATATATAATTTACTTGAGAAGTGTTTATAATTAAAAATAAATATGTTATTAAAGAGTAAAAAATTGGAAAACCCATTACAAATAACCCACAAGAGTTAATTATCCACCATGAGGTGACAATAATAGTGCATTGGTGGGATGTTAATATAGGGATATATGAAGGAGAATGTGAATAAAGATAATAACATAGGGTAGTGAAATTATAGTAGTGGAATGATAATGTGGCATGGGGTGTAACCATAACCAATTTGATGAGTGGGAAGTGTTCTCTGGATTATGATGTTTAAGGGAGTCCAAGTGGATGTTCAATATTGAAAATGAAAATAAATCACATATAATGAAATTCCTGTGTAAATATTAGATGAAAAACATCATCCCCAAGTATTATTCCACAAAAGGGTAAAATTATCACAGTAGTTATTTAAGTGGACACAATAAAGATCAAAATACCGAGTATGCATAATGAAATTTCCATTTTCTAGATATTGGGAAGATTTGATTGATGAAACATACAATGAAATTCTTATAATATTATAAATAATGGAGTACATGGATATTTTAAATACTAATCCCAGATTCCCTGTGTTGTAGAAAATGGCATCAAATGATATTGTTTTATGGAATTCTAAAATGGGATTAATAAAAATGGTGAAAATAGAAAATAAGTGATGTTTAAGAATTACTAGAGGATATCGTTGCACCCTAATCAACAATAATGAGAATATTTCAATGTAGTTGATGGAGTGATGAATATTTCTATAGCGGATGAAACTGAATATATAAAATACATATTAGTTTAGAATCAATTCTGTGGTGGTAGATATATATTATATGATATTTAAGGATATGAAAAGTTATAAATTTTAAGTCACGGGTTAATTAAATGATAATTGTAAAGATACGGTTTTCACTAAAATGGGTTCATCCATGAATTTTTTAATATTTTAATTGAATTTTTAGAAACGAAAGAAGAATTTAGAAAGCATATTCATATTGCCTTATTTTAGGAACATACAGACATTTTTAGGAGATATTGGTGGAATATACCATGGTTCTTGTTGAATTTTTTAGGTGTTTACTATAGTTATTTTTTTGGAAATATTCAATATATAATTTTATATTAAAAAGGGTATTTTTTCTTATAAAAGGAGATCACACTTGGAAAAGTTAGAAATGTATTTTCAAAATTCATTTTCTAGAGTATTTATCTGGTTGATTGAAGGCTAGAGGCCCTAGTTCATTTAATTTTTATGTGGTATATAATGGATATCAGGGGGGTTATTTCAGTATTCAAAGTTATGTAATAAAAGGTGTTTGATTTAATGAATCTCTCGATTATAATTTTCCTTGTTAGGGTTTTCCATTTACATTTTCTCCTTTTCTTTTATTTATAATTTCAGAAATTTTATTGAGTGTTGTTTGATCAGATTATTAATTCATTAAATAATTTCATTGATTTATAAATCTAAATTACATAACATAGAGTAATTATGTCCAAAAAATGGTTTAGGATAACTTAATTTCATTATAAACTACTATACATTACTATAATAATTTTGGAGTCTCGTAATTATAGATTGAGGAATAAGAATATGGATTTATTTAGATTTAATTAGAAAAGAAACATTCTTGTACATTAATGCTTTATTGTGTCACTACTTAATGATCCTATATTTAATAAACATGGTATGAAATATTTAAATCAATGTTTCTTATAATAGTTGTTTTGATTATTTATTCTCATTCCTTTAATATGTATAATTACTTTATCAAAACATAGTCTTTGTTGGGTAAACCTAGGACTATCCATGTATAATGCCTTATTAGTTTGTATCTATAAAGCTAAATATTATAAAATAAAATAATTATACACCAAGGAATTGATGATACCTTGAGACTAGCCATTTTTTCCACATTAGGTCCTAGTAAGAGTTTATATAGGATATATACCATATTTAAATATTCTTATGATATTGGATAAGGGCATTCTGCTATAAGAGTAATTTTTTTGGAATCCTTTACCTTTTCATTTTCATTATTTGATATATTTACATCACATTGCTTTATTTTTTCACACATGGAATCTATCCTTGAACTATAAGTAAAAGTATCATATATATTTCTATGTCTAGAAACCCCTATAAGAAAGAGAATAGATAGATTTAGAAATATCCCTTTATATTCCTTGGTATTTTTATCCTTTGTACATCTCTATAATCTAGTTGTCCTTTACATTTAGCCCTTTGATGTCATTTTATTTATGGTTTGGTTAACTCAATTTTGAGAGATTATTAATTGTAATAATAAGAAAGAATATTTCATATCACCATACATTTTTCATTATACTCTCTTTGTAGACTGGAAGTTTAAGGTTAGTTAGGATAGTCTAGATCAGGGGAATGTGTAGAAATCACTTTTGAAATGGAAATTATCATCCCTATAGTTTTTATGATAAAAGCAGAATTTTTTTGTTCCTATAATATTTTTTTTCTTGACATGTTCCCAATATATTTTTTAGTATTGTATCCTATATGGGAGGTTTAATTTATCATTATTTTATTAACTAGAATAGGTCTAATTTCAATTGCCCTATTTTGAATAGAACCAACTAAAATGAGGGAATTACAGATCTAGATTGATGATTGTGAAGAAAACATATTCATATGATTGAACAGTTATTCCAACGTCACCATTAAATTATTCTTAAATAAATCTGCTGGTAGTATACTTCTTGGTACAAAATATCCAAACTTGAATCATGTGATAATAAAAATTAGTACCTCTTTCCCATAATTGATGATCTATTTGATCAATCAAAATTTTAAAATATTTTCTCCAAAATTATCCTCTGTTTATATTATTTGTATCTTTTGGTCTTGATGGAAGGAATTATGAAGATATATTTTTATAGAAGGTAAAGTAATATTGAATATCTTGTAATTTCATTCAATTTACCTAATTCTATAACCAGGTTTATATCATTAATTAATAAAATATTTCATTAATTATTTTAATATTTTTCTATAGTATTCGTTGATGATATTATCGTATATTAAATATCCCATGATGATGGTGAAAACTTCTTTTCTTTATCTTATATAATTTTACAAAACCATAACTATATGAAAATTTAGCTAAATTATCTTTCTTGATCTAATAATTTATGCTCCATAAGAATGTTATTTTTTAAGTTTGAATCTCAGTAGATCCTAAAAATATGGAATCAAATATTTCTTTGAAATTCACTATAAAAATTTTCATGATTTAATGTTTTCTTAAAAATAAAATACTTCACAAATATTTCATTTACGATTTATAAAAAATATCTTCCCCTATAAAAATATTGATAAAGAGTATATATAACTTCATATTGTCTAACTAGCATGAAATATTCTTTCAATAGATAAATAAAAATTTTAATACAAATATATTCCTTGTATTTTGATAGGATGTATTTAAGGTTTATCATAATGTATAATCTTTTAGTATCTATTGTGTTCTCATGAAGGATCATCAGGTAGTGTTTTATGTTTCTTGATAACTATAACCTCTTGAATAGAACTATCATAACCATTATTTAAATTGTACAATGTTTTTTATTGATTAAATTTAGGGAGGAATTATCTATTGTAATAGAAATTTATGGACTTTATGGACACCAATATCCTCAATTTTATATTTTCTTAATGAGATTTGAATATAAGGTTTCATCACTTGGTTGAGTAACTTTTTTATTGGATTTTAATGCCTAGCATGATCCTTTAAAGGGTAATATAGTTTCTCATTCCCTTAGTAGGAATGTATACTCTCAAAGGTTATTATAGGTAATGATGTAATGGAGACCAATTTCATTAATGAATGAACTCCAGTTAGACAAGATTAAATATCATAGTGGAATGAATTTATACCACATACACCTTACATAATCCATTTTGGAATGTGTCAAGGAATAAAAAATCCTTAACTATGGTTGTATCCTTATTTCTATGAAACTCGATGGTGGGGGATCATTGAAACTTTGTTTCAAGATTATTTTTAATTATTATAATTTCATGAAATTCTTTTCATTCCAACTGGAATAAGAAAAACATTAATGATAGAGTATCATGATTCTCAATTGGTTGTATGTCGTAGAATCATGAAGATCTATCAGGATGTTCAAATCTAATTTTGGTGGCTTGATATAAATAAAAATATCATATATTTTTTTCTAAACACTTTACATGGTATACCACTAAATAATTTTAGGTGAAGTTCAACCACTTCCATTAGTAGTATTTAAATTAGACGAGAGCACTATAGAATTTATATATTTTCTATATAAATCATCTAGAGTCAATGATACAATTTAGGAAATATTTTTTTAATCTAAAAATAATATCTCAGTTTCGATCAATCAGAGAGGACTCTTTTATTGATGTGAAAGTAAGGATATATATAAGAGATATTAGAAAGATAAATGATGTACTATAAAGTATCTTAAATAATGGAAACCAATGTTTTAAATTTCAATTCTAGAAAGTATTGCAGTAAGGTTTGGGATCTCAAATAAATATGGGTACAATATTCAATCCCCAAAATGATGGTAAATTTATATGGTCCCTCTATATCTTGGAATATATTTTTCATGGATATATTATTTATTTCATGGTATCATGAGAGTATAATGTCACATTAATTGAATTCTTATATAATAAGAGCCACTGTTCATCAATCCAGATGATCGAAATCAAATATATTTATTCCTGGCCTTGTCATTCTACTCTTAATTGGACTGAAATTGGTGAATCATCTATTATTGAGCCTAATATAATTTAGTAGATGAAAAATCATATAGAAATGATTCCTATAAGGTTATTGATGATTCAGTGTCACCAAAATTCTTATACTAACTGTTATGAACATACATTGGAATTCAAATCTAGCGATCATACCATTATTTATGTTTCACTAAGATATAGACACTAATGAGTTTAAAATGAAAGGGAGTTAACCAAAATTCATCTATAGACATTCGATATTTTGGGAAAATTTAGTGTGAATAACTATAAAATATATCATCCTCTAAAATTTACTAGTAAGAAATATACCTTACACATTTTATAATTGAGAAAGTTTATAATAGACTCAACACATGTAATATGATATAATGATACTGACATTGAAGATAATATGACCAATATAGAGTATCCTATTTTTATCATTGATTAGAGTAAGAAGGTGCTACAGGGAAAGGTGATCCCTATAATTTGTGTAAGTTAAAATTATAAAAATTTCCAATATGAAACATAGGAGTAGGAAGCTTTAGTCAATATTCAGTAGGAAAAATTATTCCTTTATAAATTTGGTTAAAGTTTAACCCGGATGAGATACCCAATGGGGGGGGGGGTTGTAAAGACCTTATTATTCATATATTAGTGTATTTTTTGAATTAATGTGTTTTTAATATTTTTTAGTTATAATTTTATATTAGATTAAAATTAGAGGTGTTAAGTTGGTGATTGAAGAAGAAGTAAGGGGGATCAAATGTCCTTGAGTATCCCTAAAAACATTTTTGAATGAAACCTGGTAGTCGGTGGCTCTATAGTGGTTGTAGAGAAACTATCCGTACCATAAGGTAGCTATGAGGCTTTTATTGAAGAACCCAATGAAAATATAATTGGTTTATATACTTGATGGAAAATTAATCTTCAAACCCTTAAATATTAACCCCTAAAATCACTTTAACTTGATATTCCAATATATTTTTTTCTGTGAAAGAACATTTAGAGATCTTCTCATTCTCCCAACTTTCCCAAGATCAGCCAACTTCCTACTTTAGCTCAAGTTGGTTTGGATAAGTCACTAAGGATTAGTAGTAGCAAGGGAATAGTGTAGCCTATTCTAATATTATTCTATATTTTATTTCTTCTCAATATTGACCTAAATTTCATATATCATAACCATGTTAGTGTAAAATCTCCTTATTCATTTGTTTTAATCTTGGTTTATTTACCATGGGAACTCCTCCTTGTCATATAGAAGGTAAGGGTTACTGGATTCATTTCATGTTTGTTTGACTTAGATGGTAGTGACAAATCCCTTGAGCTATAATTTTAAAGAAATTTTCATAATTTTTAATTTTTAATTTACTATTAATACCCCCCCTAAATTTTTCATAGCAAGGTAATTTACTATATAATTAGTTTATATGAATATTCTAGTGGTTAATCTTAAAACTACCTAAATTCATGATTTTAATTATTTAAATAATAATATGAGAATTTCTTCTATAGACCTATATTAAATCATGTACATTAACATTTTTATAAGTAAAATAATTTGATAAACCATGAATAGGTTATGAATAAGATGAGTAATGAATGGAAACACTGAGTAATATATATTACATCAATAGACCATCTGTTCCTTATGAAAAAGATTAATAATAAGTTGAAAAACCAATTGAATATTTATCTCCCACTTAGGATTAGTCATCCCCTAATGATGTCACACAACAACAATTGAAGCTATTAGAATTCCATAATAAGTGATAATGAGAAGGAATAAAAACCCCTTATGATTATTTATATTCCAGATTAATGTACGTTCACACTAATGGATGATGAATCAAGTAGATGAGATAGTGTGACACTATAATAGATTCTCATAACACAACAAAAACATTATTAACACATCAATGTGATGAGAATTATAGTAGTCTATTGGGTGGATTACCCTTCTAGTGAGAAAATTTAGTTTTTTACCCATTCGAGAGACTCATAACCCTTCATGTTGCATCATTTTTCACTCCAACATACCAGAGAGGTCAAAACATATTCTAAATCATCTATAATAAAATATGAATCAGGATAACATAATAGGTACCACCTATAATTTATTACTAATCTCCGTAAAAAACATGTTCTTCATTCAATGGATGTTGCATTTCCCCAATGAAATGTCAACTTGGTCAAACACATGAAAACTTTTTTATACATAAATAAAGTCTCAAGATCAAAGGAATAATCTAAAAATCTTTATAAAGAATATTTTTTGCCATGGAATTGATCTCTAACACATATTAAATCCACAAGTCAATAAATATTCAAGAAAGTATATTTTTTTAATTAAATTAGTAAATGAATTTATGGTACAATCACATGATCTTGAGATAAATGAATAGGGAGAAAAGGATGACTACAGTAATACCAACACATGAAGAAAAATTAATAATTTGTATGTGGAGGTATCTATCCCTTGGATGAGATATTTTGAATCCATCAATACATATCAGGATATTCTAGAAAGATCCTTCACTACATATTTACCTAGGGCACCATATCTATGACAACCCATCTTTTATTACAAACATAAACATGATTTATTACATAAAATATTCACTTGATTCAACATGGAAGATCAAGAGGTCTAGTGTCTTTGGGGCTTAGGATCATTACATAACAACTTAAAACATGAAATACAACATCTTTATTGAAAACTTCATTTACATGACCACTACATTCCCTCATACTTAGCATTGCGCGGGATAACCTGAGGACGTGCATAAGAAAAGGGGTGAGCTATAAAGCTCAGTAAGGAAATAAACATGGAGTACATGAGGAGTAAAATATGTGTTAGACAATAGGCATATCAATAGAGAACAAGAGAAACATGGACATAAAGGCATGATAATGCATGATAATCATAACATGGAAATGTGGCAACAACACTTAACATGAAATTAGCATGAGCCAAGGCCCATTGCACATGAAGCATGAGTAAATTCTCATTGCACATGAAGCACGAGTAAACCCTCGTTGCACTTAAATTAGCATGAGTCAACACTCATTTCACATGATGTTTCATGATACTATACTTTATCCAATGCATTGGAGCGCTATAAGGGCGCACCCTTCTTAAACATTTCATTTCATGCGTAAGTGTGCCACATGGATCATAAAACATGGATTCATAAAACATAATCATTTATTCCACAACAAAGGAATGTGGAATGAAACTATATAATCAATAATTAA
Organism: Viscum album; assembly: GCA_963277665.1. Classification (NCBI taxonomy): domain Eukaryota; kingdom Viridiplantae; phylum Streptophyta; class Magnoliopsida; order Santalales; family Viscaceae; genus Viscum; species Viscum album. Next base: position 1,681,535,801 of record OY728128.1, read on the forward strand.
ATGTGCATGAAGGTGAATACCCTTGATGGAGAAATGGACATGGTATTCACTATACAATGGCATTGGCTTAGAAAATCGTTGTGATTTTGGCAGCGTAACGGCGTGATATAAGAATTCATAAAAAATGGTTGATGAGAGAGAAAGGGGTGACTCATCATATCTACATGAAATGGATAGTAAGGGAATCATAAATAAATGTCCCAAAAATTGTAATGGAATTTATATTCATGATATAAAAGTATTTCTTGAATGTAAATGAGGAGAGAGAAGTTACTTTCAGAATTTTGGCATAGTAACGGGTGTACAAGAGAGGCACTTAATGAGAGAGAAAGGGGTCTCCCATCATTCAAAAAATAATAGGGCAGTATGGGGGAGGTGATAAACCATAACCCATCAATTATAATTGAAATTAAAAGGGCATAACAATATTAAGAAAATTGGACAAAAAAGTGAAAGGAAGAAAAATCCTTACTTGGAAGTGTGCTTCCAAAGGCTTGAGAGAGGATTGAGAAAGGCTTATTGGGAGCTTGGGGCACCTTGGGAGGATTCTATAGAGAGTAGGGCAGTGGTTGGACGAACTAAAAAGGCTTTGAGTGAGGAGGATGTGGGATCTTGGGTAGGTTTATATAGGAAAGGTGAGTGAATTATTTCTTATTTAGGTTTGGGAACCCTTACATTAAACTAATCCAAACCACAAATCAGCTCATGGGTTTTGCCCTTGGTTTTTGGAAAAGGGGAGAGGAAAAAAATATTTTATAAGGCCATAGTCCGAACTTCTTAAAATAATGGGGTTGCTTATGTGGAGGTGAGTCACACTCCCATGGAAAATAATTTAAAAAAGACAAGATGTTTAATAAGTCTTGAGGGGTCCATTAATGCTTTATAAAATAAGTCAAACAAACCCAAAATCACAATATTTTAATGATAAAACATATATTGGCCAAACATAAACCTTATATTATTTTATTACATCGCTATTGGGTCATTATGATGTCATAAAACAAACAATATATTTATACGGTATTTAATTTTTACCCAAAAATTTGACTGTCTCAGAAAACTATGAAAAATTCACTGTTGTATAATTTCGACATCTAGATTCCAGAAATAACATTTATTTTATCGAGAAAATTTTCTAAATATGTCAATTTTCACTTTTAAAATAAAACCAACATTTATCGGAAATTCACGGGTTTTGACAAAAATGCCTTTCAAACCGAAATAAAAATTACAATAAAATTATAATATCATCAGTATTTAATAAAAATAATTTAATAATAATAATAATAATATTTTATTAAAATAATATTTAATTCAAAAATCGCTTAATTTAATAAAATTGAAATCTTAATTAAATATAAACTAAAAACACTATTTTTACTTTAAAAATTATTTACAATGTGTCAATAATGACAAGAAAGGATATTAATTATTATATACAAAAATAATATACATGAACATAGTACAAGAAATTTGTTACATAACCCCTTAAAACAGCCCCATAAGACCTAAGGGTAAGGTGTGCGATGGTGACAGACTCTTGGGGTGGCTCGGATAACATCGCTCGAGTGGTAATCTCTATAGACTTTCACTTTTCCCATTGACGACCCCGTTTGAGATTGACATGATGAAGCTCATCTTGGGCTTGGTCAAGAGCAAAACCTAAGGACACCACCTATTTTCCAAGCTCCGATAAATGGGCTTCGTAAGAAGACATTCTATTGGATGAGGCCATCGATTTTTTTTTCTAAGTAAATTGGATTTGTTAAAGACCTATATTTATACTAATCATGTGATCAATGTTCAATGACTATATTAGAAACGGTCAAAATTATTAACATAAAACCAAATAAGTAGACATTTTATATAAAAATTTAATATAAAGAGGCATTTAATTAGATCAAGTAGGATTTCCATTAATGAATCTTTGGGTCGTTACAATATTCTTCCCGTAAGAAATTTCTCCCTCGAAATTTCCTTTTCCCATAATAGAATAGATGTGGGTAACTCAACTTCATAATTTCCTCCGATTCCCAAACCTCTTCTTCAAACTTGTGGTTTCTCCAAAACACCTTGATGAGTGGCATTGTCTAATTTCGTAGAACATTTTCTCTACAATCTAAGATCTTCACTGGTTTTTACTCATATGAATGGTCAGCCTCCAACTATACCACCTCAGAAGAGAGTACATGTGAAGAGTCCAGTATGTACTTCCTTAAGAGGGATACATGAAAGACATCATGTACTTTGGAAATGGTTGGTGGAAGTTCTTGTCTATAATCCACAACCCCGACACGATCAAGAATATCGAAGGGGACGATGTACCTTGGACTTAACTTACCTTTCTTTCCAAACCTCAGGACCCTCTCCCATGGATATATGTGTAGAAAAATAATGTCTCCAATTTTAAACTCAAGGTCTCGTCGACAATTATCTGCATAACTCTTCTGTCGACTCTGGGCTACCTTGACATGCTGCTGAATGGTTTTCACCTTCTCCACCATTTCTTCGACCATTTCTTGTCCAAGTAGCTTACGTTCACTGACCTCATCCCAACATTCCAGTGTTCTTCACCTTTTCCCATACAGGGCTTCATATGGTGCCATTTGGATGCACGAGTTGAAATAATTATTATAAGAGAACTCAAACAGAGGAAGATGTTTGTACCATCATCCTTTAAAGTCCATTGAACATGCTCTCAACATATCCTCAAGTGTTTGGATAGTCCTCTTGGATTGGCCATCAGTTTGAGGATAACAGGCCGTACTGAAGTTCAGTTCAGTATTCAGAGCATGTTGAAGACTCTTCCAAAACTTAGAGGTTAATCTTGGATCTCGGTCAGACACAATAGATTGTGGTACTCCATGAATCTTTACCACTTCCCTGATATATATCCTTACCGGTTGATCCAAAGATAAATCATCCCAAATAGCAATGAAGTGTGCAGTGAAGTCTTTGTAAGACGATCCACCACAACCCAGATTGCATTGTTGCCTTTGGATGTCCTTAGAAGTACAGTGAAAAAGATCATTGTGATGTTCTCCCATTTCCATTCTAGTATTGGAAATGGTTGCATCATCCCCATACTTCTTCCTCTCTGCCTTCACTGGCTGGCACACTAGGCACGTTGATGTATATACAATGATATCCTTCTTCATATTATCTCACCAAAGGTTTTCTCGGAGATCTCAATACATCTTTTTGCTCCTTGTGTGAATAGAGAAATTTGAACTATGTGCATCATCCAAAAGTTCCTTCTTCAGCTCCGGACTTGATGGAACACATAGTCTTTTCCCAAATCGCACAATTCCTTCTTCATTAACATTAAACTCCGAGGATTTCCCTCTTTTGATTGCTTCTACTTTTTTAATGAATTCCCACATCATCCTTTTGAGCATCCTTCAACCTTTCCAAAAGAGACGATTGAGAAATCATTTGTGAATGTATTGATGATGTTCCCTTCTTTATGATTCCCATGTCCATCTTCGTCAAGTCTTAGAAGATTCGATTCTTCTCAATTCTCATCCTTGATAGAATCGCTGGGTCCTTTCTACTTAGGGCATCTTCCACATTGTTCGCTTTCCTAGGGTGGTAATGTATTGAACAGTCATAATCCTTGATGAGATCTATCCATCTTCTCCAGTGAATATTAAACTCTTTCTGTGTGAATATATATTTAAGTCTATTGTGGTTAGTATATCTCACATTTCTCCCCATAGAGATTATGCCTCCAGATTTTCAAGGCAAAGATCACTGCCGCCAACTCCAGATCATGCGTTGGATAGTTTCTCACATGGATTTTCAACTACCTTGAGGCATAGGATATGACTTTATCATTATGCATTATCACACAACCTAATCCCTTCTTCGAACCATCACTGAATACCACAAAAGGTTCCCCACTTTTTGGTAAAGTGAGCACAAGAACAGTGATAAGACTCCTCTTCAACTCCTTGAAGCCTTCTTTGCATTAATCACTCCAAGAAAACTTTACTCCCTTTCGAGTTAGCTTGGTATGAGGGTTGGACAATCATGATAAATTTCTCACAAATCATCTATAATATCCAGCTAACCCTAAGAACCTACGGATACCCATTACTGATGTTGGCTTAGCCATCCCTCAATTGCATCTGTTTTGGTGGGATCCACAGATATCCCATTGCTTGTGATGATATGGCCTAAGAATGAGACCTCCTTCAACCAGAACTCACACTTTCTATACTTTTCATAGAGATTATCCTTGCGCAAAGTCTCTAGTACAGTTCTTAAATGCTCCTCACAATCCCCTTGGTTTTTGAGTATATTAGAATATCATCTATAAAGACTACCACAAATTTTCTGAGGTAATCTATAATGAATCTATTCATCAAGCCCATGAAGATTTCTTGATCATTAGGGAGTCCGAAAGTCATTACTATGAATTCATAGTTTCCGTATCTTTTGCGAAAAGCACTCTTTGGAATATCTTCCTTCTTCACCCTTACTTGATAATATCCCGACTGCAAGTCCACCTTGGAGAAGTATTGTGCTCCACGTAGCTGATCAAACATGTCATCAATTTGTGGGAGAGGATACTTGTTCTTTATCATGATTTTTTTGAGCTCATGATAATCGATGCAAAGGTGCATTGACCCATCCTTATTCTCGATGAAGAGGATTGGTGCACCACATAGTGAAGAACTTGGGCATATAAACCCATTATCCAGATTCTCCTATAGTTGTTTCTTCAGCTCTTCAAGCTCCACCACAAACATTCTATATGGAGTCTTGGATATTGGTAGAGCCCCTGGTATAAGTTCAATTGAGAATTCAACATATCTTTTAGGAGGAAGACCAGACAGCTCCCCAGGAAAAACTTCAACAAATTCCCTCACAATACGCATTTCTTCAAGGATGGTTTCTTCCTTGGACTCAATCATCCAAACAAGATACGCATGATCATAGGGTAGTAATATACATGGTTGAGATGATGGAGCTAAAGGAGATTCATCTTCCTCCTTGCACTTGTAAAGAATTAGGGGTCGATTCTCTATATGTAGTGTGATTTACCTTTCTTGAAAATTTATGTTGGCTCTATATAAAGAAAGCCAATCCATACAAAGAATTGCATCAAATTAAACTAGAGGGAGTATGACATGGTTTACTGGGAAATTCAATCCACAGATTATAATAGTGGAGGACTTATATTCATGGGATGCAATGATTGTCCCGTTTTCTGTACTCACTAATATCTTCACTTACATGATTTGTGGTGGTGCTGGGAATATTCTACTAATCATTCAAGATATAAATGATTGTGTAGAACCTGAATCAAAAAGTACGTTCTCTATTCCTAAATGAATAACTAGCGTACCAGTCACCACTTCATTGACGGGGTTCACTTCGGCAGATGTGATGGAAAAATCTATTCCTTTCTGCCTTGGAGGTTGTTGGTTGCCTCCGAAAAACCTTGGATTAGGGCACTAATTTACAAAATTCCCTGGTTCTTTGTTGTTGTAGAATTGAAAAATGTGTTGAGGTTCAAACGGAGAGTTCCTCTCCTCTATTGCAGCCACGAGTCTTTCTTGCCAGAAGTTAACAGCTAGGTGCCCATCACTTCCACACCTAAAGCATTTCCTTGTCCCCTTGAGGAAATTTCTAGGGTGCTTCTTTTCGCACATTTGTCAAGTGGTGTGCTATATCTTCTTAGCACCGTAGGATTTATCCTTCAGACCACCAGCATTGAAGTCCACCTTACGCTTCTTTTCCCCATGATACCCCTGTGATTCCATGATCTCCATTTCGACCTTGAGGGCACATAAGAAACATTCCTCATAGCTGTCAAAGTCACAGACCGCGAATGCTTTCCGTAGGTTAGGCTTCGACCCACCAAAGAAGAGGTCAACTTTGCATTCAGGTGTAATGACAAAGCCGAAAGCGTATCATGCAATCCGTGTGATGTTTTACTCGTACACTACAACGAATTGTTCTTCTTTTTTACTTAAGGGAAAGGAAGTCCCTTTCCATCTTAAGCCAGAGGGTGTGCGGAAAATATTTATCAAAAAACATCTTCCAGAAATCCTTCCATTCCAATGCCTCGATCTCCTCCTCATTCTTCATATTTTTTTATCAACGTCCACCATTGATCAGCTTCACCCTCCATATGATAAGCCTCTAGGATAACCTTCTCTTGTTAAGAACATTGAAGGATGGAGAAGATCTTTTCAATGGAGTTGATCCATTGTTTAGCAATCGTGGGATCGGATGATCCAATAAAAGTAGGAGGCCTTTTTTTCTCATGAAGCTCTCGATAGAGACTTGTTCCTTATTAGGAGGGTTAGGACGTTCTTCTTGACCTGTGTTTCTATTCAAATATTGAGTTAGCTGAGAGAGAAGTGTGACAAAGTTCGCGATTCCATCTCCCACTGGATTGGGCATCGCATTAGTATAGTCATCACACTGATCTTCACATCGATTGTTAGCCCAAGTCCTCCTATTACCGGCCATTGGCTGGAATAAAAGGAAAGTTAGGGGTAACAAATAAAGGTTAATCCAAAGGCAAAAGTTGATGACTTATAAATTAAATTTTATTTCCTTAACTTATGAATCTATAGGCTTCAATCTAGGCTTTTTGTGATCTACTTTCTAACATATATTCTTAGGGATATTTTTTATTCCCTTAATAAGGGTTCATACTAAGATTGTGAATTTACCAAATCATATCCCCCCAGGAGTGTTGTAACTAAGAGTGCAGCAAGGCCCGTTGTCGTGCACCTATTCCCATTTGAGTCTAGCTCAAAGCGATGTTTTCGGGTTTTACCCCTAGGATACATTTGGGGCAGAGCCGCCTCTGACTGCTCATATCTAGACATGGATAGATTTTCTTGATAATCCACTCATTAAATACTCACCAAAACATAGGGACGTTTTTATTGTACTTACTCTTATATCTAAGGATTTACTATGGTTTTCTAATCCTAATACCAAAAATAACTAAGCATATCCTCTGAAACCAACTATGACATCCCTTCTTTTATTAAAAACTTAAACATGATTTATTACATAAACTATATACTTGATACAACATGGAAGATCGAGAGGTATAGTGTATTTGGGGATTAGTATCATTACATGACAACTTAAAACATGAAATACAACATCTTTATTGAAAACTTCCTTTACATGACCACTAGATTCCTTTGTACTTAGCATTCAATGGGATAACCTGAAGACATGCATAAGAAAAGGGGAGAGCTATAAATCCTAGTGAGGGAATAAACATGGAATACAGGAGGAGTAAAATAAATTTAAGACAATAGGCATATCAATAGAGCACAAGATAAACATGAAAATAAAGGCATGATAATGTATGATAATCACAACATGGAAATGTGGCAACAACACTTAACAAGGAATTAGCATGAGCCAATGCCCATTGCACATGAAGCATGAGTAAATTCTCATTGCACGTGAAGAACGAGTAAAACCTCATTGCACTTGAATTAGTATGAGTCAACACTCATTGCACAAGAAGTATCATGATACTATACTTTACCCAATGCATTGGATCACTATAAAGGCGAACCCTTATTAAACATTTCATTTCATGCATAAGTGTGCCACATGGATCATAAAACATGGATTCATAAAACATAATCATTTATTCTATGACAAAGGAATGTGGAATGAAACTTTATAATCAATAAGTAAATGTGCATGAAGGTGAATACCCTTGATGGAGAAATGGTCATGGTATTCACTACAGAATGGAATTGTCTTATAAAATCGATGTAATTTTGGCAGCGTAACGGCGTGATATAAGAATTCATAAAAAATGATTAATGAAAAAGAAAGGGGTACCTCATCATATCTACATGAAATTGACAGTAAGGGGTCATATAGATACATGTCCCAACAAATGTAATGAAATTTAGATTCAAGGTACAAAATATTGCTTGAATGTAAATGAGGAGAGAGAAGTTCCTTTTGGAATTTTGGCATTGTAACGGGTGTACATGAGAGGGATTTAATGAGAGAGAAAGGGGTCTCCCATCATTAAAAAAATAAGAGGGCAGTATGGGGGAGGTGAGAAACCATAACCCATGTAACGACCCAAAGTATTTCAATTGAAAATTCCCTTCTTATATCTATGTCATAAAAACACAAAATAATGAACTACTAAGTGATAAGTGACCTTTAAACATAATTTTGTCACCCCTATGTTTGGAATTTTAAAAATACGACATACACGGTTGTGTTCAAGATAGTTTTTGGAGTCTAATGAAACAAAAATAATTTTTGGTGAATAGTAACCTACCCTTATGAATAGTAATATGACCCTTATGAATAGTAAATAAGAGTAACATTACCTATGAATAATAAAATAAAATTTAGACATCATAGAAAGTGATAATTTGACCTTAGTAAACATTTTTGGTATTTTATAAGTCATAAATAATTAATTATAATTAATTAATTAATTTAAAAGAATATTTATTTCCCTGAAATGTATTCATAAATTATTGAATCAATTCCTAGTAGTTTTTAGATAATTTTATAATACCCTACGCAATATTTGAAAGAACAGTAAAATCAGTTTTAAACTCAAAAACTGTTTTTTTTATGTAAATTGTGATTTTATTTAAATATTAAATTAATAATATTTAGAAAATTATTTTTCAAAAATGGACTTCATTTTTGGATTCTACACGTCGAAAAATGGTTGGGGTAAATTTTTGGGATTTTTCTGAGATACTTGAATTTTTTGTGGATAGTAGAATACATTAATTTACCATATAAATACATTTTAATTAAAACCCACTATTCCTGACATCACAAGTGATGTAAGCACCCAAATCCCGAACTCACATGCCTTCTTTACTATTCTTGGTCATCCAAGACTCACTATTCCTTGTCTTAGGTGAAATTAATAAACTAATCAATTTTATATTAAGGAAACCCCTCTCCCCTCCACTATAAAAGCCACCCTTCACTCCTTCTTTTCCTCACACCTCTCAAGCTACAATCCTTCTCTAAACTCTACCCAAACACCTTCCCTAGCCCCTCCCCCATGTTTGAGAGCTTCTGGTATCATCAAAAGACCAAGCATAGGCCCTTAAGAAGTTTCTCAATAGGAGGATTCTAAAGGTAATTTCTCTCCCTCTTCTCCTTTAATTTCCTTTCAAGTTCAGGTTCCTTTCTTGATCTCTCCCTAACTATCTTCATCCAAATTGTTTTTTAAATACAGTATTATATATATAATGTAATATTATGATTCTAATGTTATATTATATCACCCCACACCCTTTCCCTCTTCCTTTTATTTTATTAAAGAGAACGTTGTTCACGAGGTGTTAAATTTTTCACCTTCAAAAACGACATGTTCTCTTCTTCCATTTCTACCTTCAATCTGGTCATGAAACCATTTTATAGTTAAAACAGAATATTTTATATGTATTATTTTCTATTTTATGTTCTGGAAATAACCTATGGCCTTATTACTAAGTTAAATGTTAAAACAAGTTCATTGTGATCCAAAAACCGCCCAAATTAACCCAAATAACCATCATTAAATTTTTATCTAATGATTCATCCACTTGGATCTAATATAATTCACTATAAAATTATTAAAGCTACTATAATATCATTAATAACATGTAATATAATTTCTGTATGTTTACCCATGATCTACCCAAACATCAATTTAATAACACAAGTGAACCACTCAAGAAAACCATAAAAACAAACGTCCCCAAACAATGTTTTTAAACTCTATAAGTCATCTAAAGGAACATAATATAAAATAATGAAACCAGAATGAACCCTATTAATGTACACATAGTTATAGATTTCTAATTAATCAATATAATGTAATTATACAGGACATTAAAGAGAATGAAGCATTCGGGTACAAGGTCAGGGGAAATCTCGAACCCAATTTTCTTCCTTCGGGTTCTCCCACTTTCACTCCATTTTTGATATGGTTACTCCTCAAAGATCATTTGTTCATCATTTACCTTAATTTTCTAGGATATAAATGTTTTTCACTGGTTTTTATGTCCATCAAATTTTTTTCCAAAAGAACTCTTCTTTCAAGATCACACCTTTTACCTCTCATTGAAGGTTGACAGTTCTTGTATCAAGTATGTTGTTCCCTATTTCTTTTGGGAACCCAAAGCTTATGAATGTGTTATTATGAGATAAAACCCATTACATTCCATGGGTTATTTATATACATGATTGATATGTGTTCTATGTGGAAATCATGATAATGATAATGTTATGATGTGACGGGTGCACCCGAAATTATATAGCGCAATATGAATGTTTAAATGTGACAGGTGCGCCCAGAATTATACAGCGCTCTAATGCATTGGGTAAAGTGATGAATCTCATAAGTAAATGTGAAATGATGTGTGAACATGATGCTAGCCTTTTTCACAAGTATGTGAGGTAGTTAACCACTTAGACATGATGTTTCATTTTTATGCATTGCCACATTTCAAGTCTTTTATTTATGCTCCTCTCATGTTCATGATCTTTTGAATATGTTATGATTATGCTCACCCCATGATGTATTATTCTTAACTATCCTCTTACTGGGATTTTAGCTCACCCCTTTTTATGTATATCCTCGAGTGGTTACATGTTCTAAGGAGAGGAAAAGTTCTACTAAGAAGTTATAGAAGACGAAATTAAAAGAATGTTTATGCTTGATGTTGTACTTGTTATGTGTAGTCCTATTTTTCCCAAGACACTAAACCTCTGGATCCTCATTGTGTAATATTATTATGTTGTTTGTCATTGAAATGATGTAATATTAATTTAATAATAGACCGTCTCTCTATATTTGGTATCAGAGTAAAGGTTTCGTTAATTTGGGAATTAGGATTAGTAAACCCTAGAGAAAACCTCTAGCATGGGAATGAGTACAAATATGTACACAAGAATATTTACCTAGGGATCCCATATGTTATGTTTGTGGTATAATTGTTTAAATGAATAAGTTATTCATGACTTGTTTACTTATGTTTTGTTCTAACCTTTTCAATTTTAGAAAATGGTGGGAACCAGGAGAAATCAGGCCAACAACTCTTGTGAGGGCCAATGCAATGATTGCCCGAACGACATCCCCAATGATTTTGGAGGTGGAGTTCAAAACATCATGGTGATGCTTACCCAATTATCTCGGGTTATGAATAATAAGCATAATAATGGGGAAATTCCTCCTTCAACAAAGAGGGAGTAACTAGAAATCGAATGTTTTATGCGGCAACGACCACCGACGTTTTGTGGATCTTCCGATCCACTAGTTGAGGAACAGTGGGTCAACTCCATGGAGAAGATATTTTCTATTCTTCACTATTCCGAGACGGAGAAGGTGACTCTACCTATTTATCTTCTAGATGGAGAAGCTGATCAATGGTGGGCTTTGATTAAGAACACCAAGCCAAGAGATGAAATTGAAGAGATGGAATGGGAAGACTTTAAGATAATGTTTCTTAATATGTACTTCCCATGAACTCTTCGTATGAATATGGAGAGAGAATTCATAGAGCTCAAGAAAAAAGAAGGAGAATCTGTCACAACCTATGAATCAAATTTCACAAGGCTCTCAAGGTATTCTTCGGGTTTTGTTATGAACAATGATAGCAAAATTGATCGATTCTTTAGTGGATTAAAACCACATCTTCGAAAGGCTCTTGCAATTCGAGACTTTGGGAGTTATGAAGAAGTTTTTCGGTGTTTTCTCAAAGTGGAGATGGAGTTTGGGGAATGGTCCCATGGCTATGGTGATAAGAAAAGAATGATGGAGTTTCAAGCTGGTGGATCTAGTGACAAAGGTAGGAAAAAAAATCGACCCACATGCCAAAAATGTGGGAAGTTGCACCATGGGAACTGCCTCAAAGGTACTTCGAAATGCTTTAAGTGTGGGAAGGAAGGACACCAAGCTCACGAGTGTCGAAAAGACATGAAAAGGAAGGATAATGTAGCCGATGAAAGGATAGAACCACTCGTGGTTCTATGCTACAACTGTAGGGAGCTAGGGCACTATTAAAACCAGTGCACTAATCCTCGAGTTCTCGAGGGTAATCAGCGCCAACAACCACCAAAGCCAAAGGAACAAGGGGAGGCTTATGCCATCACTACTGTAAAGGTGGAACATGATAATGAAGTCATACAAGGTACACTTCCTATTCACTCAAGAATGGAAAAAGTCTGATTTGATTCTGGTTCTACGCATTCCTTTATATCTTGAAAGTTTGCTAGAACTATAGAATCGAAGCCCAGAAACCTTGAAGTAGAGATATCTGTAAAAACACCATGTGGTGCAATCATTACATCCCAAGTGTTTGACTCTTCTCTTATTGACGTATCTGGGAAGATTCTTCTGGAAAATCTCGTAATACTTCCCTTGGTGGAATTCGACGCTATAATGGGAATGGATTGGCTCTCGTTATATAGAGAACATATCAACTGTCGGGAAAAGGAAATATATTTTCATATTCCAAACCATCCCATGCTCCTCTACAAATGAAAGGAAGATCATGAATATCCTTTGAAAAATCCTTCAATGGTGTGGGTGTTGATTCCCTATGAAGAAGCATACCTCGCCCAAATGGTTGAGTCGAAGGAAAGTGCCAACCTTGAGGAAATGCCCATCATAAGGGAATATAGTGATGTATTTCCCGAAGAGTTACCAGGAATTCCCCCAGATCATGAGGTAGAGTTCTCAATTGAACTCATACCTGGAGCTACTCCTATCTCAAAGTGCCCCTATAGGATGTCTCCTATTGAACTGGAGGAGTTAAAGAAGCAGCTGCAAGATCATCTGGACAAAGGGTTCATATGCCCTAGTGCATCACCTTGGGGTGCGCCGGTGCTCTTTGTAAAGAAGAAGGATGGAACCATGCGACTGTGTATCGATTATCGGGAACTCAACAAGATCACCATAAATAACAAGTATCATCTCCCAAGGATTGATGACATGTTCGACCAGTTAAGAGGAGCTCAATACTTCTCAAAGGTGGATATTTGTTCTGGATATCATCAAGTAAAGGTGAAGAAGGAAGATATTTAGAAGACTGCCTTCCATACAAGGTATGGGCACTATGAGTTTTTGGTGATGCCCTTCAGACTTACTAATGCCCCTGCAATCTTCATGGATTTGATGAATGTAGTCTTTAGAAATTACCTCGAAAAATTTGTGATAGTGTTTACTGATGATATTCTCATCTACTCCAAGAGAAAGGAGGAACATGAAGAACATCTAAGACTTGTGTTGGAGACATTGAGAAAAGAGAAGTTGTACGCCAAGTTCAGCAAGTGTGACTTTTGGATGAATCAAGTCACGTTCTTGGGACATGTGATCACAAGCGAGGGAATTTCTATGGACGCTTCAAAGACAAAGGTGATTGAGGAATGGCCCAAGACCTATTGTGTCACAGAAATATGTAGTTTTCTTGGATTAGCTGGGTACTATCGAAGTTTTGTGAGAAACATCTCACGATTGTCAATCCCGCTAACTATGTTAAAAATGAAAGGGGTAAAGTATGTATGGATGGAAGAATGTGAGGGAAGCCTCAAGGAGCTAAAGAAAAGGCTGATCATTGCACTTGTACTCACACTAACGAAAAGTGGAGAAAGTTTTGTGATATAAAATGATGCATCAAAGAAAAGCTTGGGTTGTGTACTCATGCAAAATGATAATGTGATAGCCTACGCCTCACGACAGTTGAAGATCCATGAGCAGAACTACCCGACGCATGATCTAGAGCTGGCAGCCGGGATTTTTGCCTTGAAAATCTGGAGGCACTACCTTTATGGCGAGAAGTGTGACATATACACTGACCACAAGATCCTAAAGTATATATTCACACAAAAGGAGCTCAACATGCGTCCAAGGAGATGGTTAGAGCTAATCAAGGATTATGATTGTTCTATTCACTATCATCCTGGAAAGGCGAACAAGGTAGCTGATGCTCTAAGTAGAAAATAACCTGCTACTCTATCCATGTTGAGGATTGAGAAAGACCCTATCTTCATGGATATGCAAAGGAAGTATTTGGGAATCGTAAGGTAAAGGGATACATCCTACCTTTCCCAAATGATTGTGCAACCATCCATCCAAGAGAAGATTAAGGAATCACAAAGGGTTGATGTGGAGATACAAAAGAGGGTGAATGTAGTAATGGAAGGGAAGCTGCAAGAGTTCCATATCAATGATGATGGTGTGATTTGGTTTGGAATGCGGCTTTGTGTGCCTTCATCACCTGGGATAAAGAAGGAGCTATTGGATAATGCACATAGCTCAACTTTCTCTATCCATCCTAGGAGTACCATGATGTACCGTGATCTCTGAGAACACTTCTGGTGGGATAACATGAAGAAGGAGATTTCGGAATATATATCAAGGTTCTTGGTATGTTAGAAAGTTAAAGCTGAGCAGAAAAAGTCCAAAGGTATGATGCAGCCATTGCCTATACCCATGTGGAAATGGGAAAATGTTACTATGGACTTTGTCACGGGTCTCCCGAAGACATCAAGAGGAAATAATGTGTTATGGGTTGTGGTTGATCGACTCACCAAGACTTTCCATTTTATCGCTATTCAGGAGGACCTCTCACTTGAACAACTTACAAGGATATATGTGAAGGAAGTAGTGAGATTGCATTTTGTTCCACTCTCGATTGTCTCTGACCGTGATACAAGGTTCACATCTAAATTCTGGAGGAGCCTTCAACATGCTTTGAGTACTGAATTAAATTTTAGAACGGACTATCACGCCCAAAATGATGGCCAATCTGAAAGGACTATTCAAACACTCGAAGATATGCTTAGAGCATGCTCTCTAGAATTCAAAGGTGGATGGGATCAACACCTCCCATTGGTGGAGTTCTCATACAACAATAGCTTCCACTATAGTATTCAGATGGCTCCGTATGAAGCTCTTTATGGGAAGCGATGTAGAACTCCAACCTGTTGGGATGAAGTTTGAGAATGAAAGCTATTTGGTCCCGATCTTGTTCAAGAGATGACAGAGAAGGTTCAAGTCATCTAGAAACACATAAAAGCTGCTCAAAGTCGGCAAAAGAGCTATGCTGACAACCATCGAAGGGACTTGGAGTTCGACATTGGAGATAAAGTCTTCCTTCAAATATGTCCATAGAAGAGAGTCATGAGATTTGGGAAGAAAGGGAAGCTAAGCCCGAGGTACATTGGCCCCTTTGAGATCCTTGATCGTATAAGAGCCGTGGCCTATCGTCTGGAACTTCGACCGAATATGGCTCAAGTTCATGATGTGTTTCACGTATCACTACTGAGGAAGTACATACCAGACCCCTCACATGTACTAAACTCAGAGGTGGTACAACTGGAAGATGATCTCTCCTATGAGGAGCAGCCGGTAAAATTTTTGGACCGAAGTGATAAGGTTCTACACAACAAGACAACCCGCCTTGTCAAAGTGTTGTGGAAGAACCATAAGTTTGAGGAAGCAACTTGGGAACCAGAAGAGGAAATGAATGACAGGTACCCAAACCTGTTTGTATAAAGTAAAATTTCGGGGGTGAAATTTCTTAAGGGGGGAAGAATGTAACGACCCAAAGTATTTCAATGGAAAGTTCCCTTCTTATATCTATGTCATAAAAACACAAAATAATGAACTACTAAGTGATAAGTGACCTTTAAACATAATTTTGTCACCCCTATGTTTGGAATTTTAAAAATCTAACATACACAATTGTGTTCAAGATAGTTTTAGGAGTCTAATGAAACAAAAATAATTTTTGGTGAATAGTAACCTACCCTTATGAATAGTAAACTAACCTTAGGAATAATAATATGACCCTTATGAATGGTAAATAATAGTAACATTACCTATGAATAATAAAATAAAATTTAGACATCATAGAAAGTGATAATTTGACCTTAGTAAATGTTTTTGGTATTTTATAAGTCATAAATAATTAATTATAATTAATTAATTAATTTAAATTTATTTCCCTGAAATGTATTCATAAATTATTGAATCAATTCCTAATAGTTTTTAGATAATTTTATAAGACCCTACATAATTTTTGAAAGAACAATAAAATCAGTTTTAAACTCAAAAACTGTTTTTTTAAAGTAAATTGTGATTTTATTTATATATTAAATTAATAATATTTAGAAAATTATTTTTCAAAAATAGACTTCATTTTTGGATTCTACACATCGGAAAATGGTTGGGGTAAATTTTTGGGATTTTTCTGAGATACTTGAATTGTTTGTGAATAGTAGAATACATTAATTTACCATATAAATACATTTTAATTAAAACCCACTATTCCTGACACCACAAGTGATGTAAGCACCCAAATACCGAACTCACATGCCTTTTTTACTATTCTTTGTCATCTAAGACTCACTATTACTTGTCTTAGGTGAAATTAATAAACTAATCAATTTTATATTAAGGAAAACCCTCTCCCCTCCACTATAAAAGCCACCCTTCACTCCCTCTTTTCCTCACACCTCTCAAGCTCTAAGACTTATCTAAACTCTTCCCAAACACCTTCCTTAGCCCCTCCTCCACGTCCAAGAGCATCTGCTCTCATCAAAAGACCAAGCATAGGCCCTTAAGGAGGTTCTCAAGAGGAGGATTCTAAAGGTAATTTCTCTCCCTCTTCTCCTTTAATTTTCTTTCAAGTTCAAGTTCCATTCATGATCTCTCCCTACAAATATTCATCAATTTTTTTTTAAATCCAGTATTATATATATAATGTAATATTATTATTCTAATGTTATGTTATATCACCCCACACCCTTTCCCTCTTCCTTTTATTTTATTAAAGAGAACGTTGTTCATGAGGTGTTAAATTTATCACCTTCAAAAATGACATGTTCTCTTCTTCCATTTCTACCATCAATCTGGTCATGAAACCATTTTATGGTTGAAACAGAATATTTAATATGTTTTATGTTTTATTTTAAGTTCTGTAAATAACCTATGGCCTTATTACTAAGTTAAATGTTAAAACAAGTTCGTTGTGATCCAAAAACTGCCCAAATTAACCCAAATAACCATCTTTAAATTTTTATCTAATGATTCGTCCACTTGGATATAATATAATTCCCTATAAAATTATTAAATCTACTGTAATATAATTAATAAAATGTAATATATGTTTTGGATTTTTACCCATGATCTAACCAAACATCAATTTAAGAATACAAGTGAACCACTCAAGAAAACCATAAAAACGAACATCCCCAAACAATGTTTTTAAACTCTATAAGTCATCCAAAGGAACATAATATAACATAATGAAACCAGAATGAACCCTATTAATGTACACATGGTTCTGGATTTATAATTAATGAATATAATGTCATTATACATGACATTAAATAGAAGGAATCATTCTAGTACAACAGAAGGGGAAATCTCGAACCCAATTTTCTTCCTTTAGGTTCTCCCTCTCTCACTCATTTTTGATATGGTTACTCCTCAAAGATCATCTGTTCATAATTTACTTTACTTTTCTAGGATATAAATGTTTTTCACTGGTTTTTATGTCCTTCAAAATTTTTTCCAAAAGAATTCTTCTTTCAAGATCTCACTTTTTACCTCTCATTCAAGGTTGATAGTTCTTGTATCAAGTATGTTGTTCCCTATTTCTTTTGGGAACCCAAAGCTTATGAATGTGTTATTATGAGATGAAACCCATTACTTTCCATGGGTTATTTATTTACATGTTTGATATGTGTTCTATGTGGAAATCATGATAATGATAATGTTATGATGTGACGAGTGTGCCCGAAATTATATAGCGCAATATGAATGTTTAAATGTGACGGGTGCGCCCAGAATTATACAGTTCTCCAATGCATTGGGTAAAGTGATGAATCTCATGAGTAAATGTGAAATGATCTGTGAAAATGATGCTAGATTTTTTAACAAGTATGTGTGGTAGTTAACCACTATGACATGATGTTTCATTTTTATGCATTGCCACATTTCAAGTCTTTTATTTATGCTCCTATCAAGTTCATGATCTTTTGCATATGTTATGGTTATGGTCACCCCATGATGTATTATTCATAACTATCCTCTTATTGGGCTTTTATCTCACCCCTTTTTATGTATACCCTCAGGTGGTTACATGTACTAAGGAGAGGACAAGTGCTACTAAGAATCTATAGAAGAAGAAATTAAAAGAATGTTTATGCTTGATGTTGTACTTGTTATGTGTAGTCCTAGTTTTCCCAAGACACTAAACCTCTGGATCCTCAATGTGAAATACTATTATGTTGTTTATCTTTCAAATGATGTAATAGTAATGTAATAAAAGACCGGGTCTCTATAACCCAACAATTATAATTGAAATTAAAAGGGCATAACAATATTAAGAAAATTGGGCAAAAAAGTGAAAGGAAGAAAAACCGTTACTTGGAAGTGTGCTTCCAAAGTCTTGAGAGAGGATTGAGAGAGACTTCTTGGGAGCTTGGGGAACCTTGGAAGGATTGTAGATAGAGTAGGGTAGAGGTTGGACGAACTACAAAGTCTTTGAGTGAGGAGGATGTGGGATCTTGGGTGGGTTTATATAGGAAAGGTGAGTGAATTCTTTCTTATTTAGGTTTGGGACCCCTAACATTAAACTAATCCAAAACACAAATCAGATCATTATTTTTGCCCATGGGTTTTTAAAAAGTGGAGATTAAAAAAATATTTTATAAGGCCAAAGTCCGAACTTCTTATAATAATGGGTTTGCTTATGTAGAGGTGAGTCACACTCCCATGTAAAATAATTGAAAAAAGACAAGATGTTTAATAAGTCTTGAGGGGTCCATTAATTCTTTGTAAAATAAATCAAAAAAACCCAAAATCACATTATTTTAATGGTAAAACATTTATTGGCCAAAAATAAACCTTATAGTATTTTATTACATCGCTATTGGGTCATTATGATGTCATAAAACAAACTATATATTTAAACGGTATTTAATTTTTACCCAAAATTTTGACTGTCTCAGAAAATTATGAAAAATTCACTGTTGTATAATTTCAACATCTAGATTCCAGAAATAACATTTATTTTATGGAAATAATTTTCTAAATATGTTAATTTTTACTTTTCAAATAAAAACCGACATTTATAAAAAATTCACGGGTTTTGACAAAAATGGCTTTCAAACCATAATGAAAATTACAATAAAATTATAAGATCATTTGTATTTAATAAAAAATAATTTAATAATAATAATAATAATTTATTAAAATATTATTTAATTCAAAAATACCTTAATTGAATGAAATAGAATTCTTAATTAAATAAAACCTAAAAAAACTATTTTTTACTTTAAAAATTATTTACAACGTGTCAATAATGACAAGAAAGTATATTCATTATTATATAAAAAAATAATATACATGAACATAGTACTAGAAATTTGTTACATAACCCCTTAAAACAGTCTCATAAGACCTAAGAGTAAGGTGTGCGATGGTGACAGACTCTTGTGGTGGATCAGATAACATCGCTCGAGTGGTAATCTCTATAGACTTCCACTTTTCCCATAGACGACCCCGTTTGAGCTTGACATGATGAAGCTCATCTTGGGATTGGTCAAGAGAGAAACCTAAGGACACCACCTATTTTCCAAGCTCTGATAAATGGGCTTCGTAAGGATAAATTCTATTGGATGAGGCCATTGCTTCTTTTGTCTGAGTAAATTGCATTTGTTAAAGCCCTATATTTATACTAATCATGTGATCACTGTTCAAAGACTATATTAGCAATAGTCAAAATTCTTAACATAAAACCAAAGAAGTAGACATTTTATATAAACATTTTACATAAAGGGGCATTTAATTAGATCAAGTGGGATTTCCATTAATGAATCTTTGGGTCATTACAATATTCTTCCCGTAAGAAATTTCTCCCTCAAAATTTCCTTTTCCCATACTAGAATAGATGTGGGTAACTCAACTTCATAATTTCATCCGATTCCCAATCCTCTTCGTCGAACTTGTGGTTTCTCCAAAACACCTTGACGAGTGGAATTGTCTTATTTCGTAGAACTTTTTCTCTACGATCTATGATCTTCACTGGTTTCTCCTCATAAGAAAGGTCACCCTCCAGCTGTAACACCTCAAAAGAGAGTACATGTGAAGGGTCAAGTATGTACTTCCTTAAGATGGATACATGAAAGACATCATGTACTTTGGAAATGGTAGGTGGAAGTGCTTGTCAATAAGCCACAACCCCGACACGATCAAGAATCTAGAAGGGGCCGATGTACCTTGGACTTAACTTACCTTTCTTTCAAAACCTCAGGACCCTTTTCCATGGAGATATGCATAGAAAAATAATGTCTCCAACTTTAAACTCAAGCTCTCATCGAAAATTATCTGCATAACTCTTTTTTCGACTCTGGGCTGCCTTGATATGCCGCTGAATGGTTTTCACCTTCTCCACCATTTCTTCGACCATTTCTAACCCAAGGAGCTTACGTTCACTGACCTCATCCCAACATGCCAGTGTTCTTCACCTTTTACCATACAGGGCTTCATATGGTGCCATTTGGATGATTGAGTGGAAACTATTATTATCAGAGAACTCAACCGGAGGAAGATGTTGATACCATCATCCTTTAAAGTCCATTGAACATGCTCTCAACATATCTTGAAGTGTTTGGATAGTTTTCTCGGATTGGACATCAGTTTGAGGATAATAGGCCGTACTGATGTTCAATTCAGTATTCAAAGAATGTTGAAGACTCTTCAAAAACGTTGAGGTTAATCTTATATCTTGGTCAGACACAATAGATAGTGGCACTCCATGTAGCCTTACCACTTCCCTGATATATATCCTTGCTAGTTGATCCAATGAGAAATCCTCTCGAATAGAAATGAAGTGTGCAATCTTTGTATGACGATCCACCACAACCAAGATTGAATTGTTGCCATTGGATGTCCTCAGAAGTCCAGTGACAAAGTCCATGGTGATGTTCTCCCATTTCCATTCTGGTATTGGAAATGGTTGCATCATCCCCTTCGACTTCTGCCTCTCTGACTTCACTGGCTGGCACACCAGGCACATTGATGTACATACAATGACATCCTTCTTCATATTATCCCACCAAATGTTTTCTCGGAGATCTCAATACATCTTTGTGCTCCCTGGGTTAATATAGAAATTTGAACTATGTGCATCATCCAAAAGTTCCTTCTTCAGCTCCAGACTTGATGGAACACATAGTCTTTTCCCAAATCGCACAATTCCTTCTTCATTAACATTAAACTTAGAGGGTTTCCCTTTTTCAATCGCTTCTAATTTTTTATGAATTCCCACATCATCCTTTTGAGCATCCTTCAACCTTTCCAAAAGAGGCGATTGAGAAATCATTTGTGAAAGGATTGACGATGTTCCCTTATTTATGATTCCCATGTCCATCTTCATCAAGTCCTAGAAGATTCTATCCTTCTCAATTCTCATCCTTGATAGAATCGATGGGTCCTTTCTACTTAGGGTATCTTCCACATTGTTTGCTTTCCTAGGGTGGTAATGTATTGAACAGTCATTATCCTTGATGAGATCTATCCATCTTCTCTAGGGCATATTAAACTCTTTCTGTGTGAATATATATTTAAGTCTCTTGTGGTTAGTATATCTCACATTTCTCTCCATAGAGTTAATGCCGCCAGATTTTCAAGGCAAAGATCACTGCCTCCAAATCCAGATCATGCGTTGGATAGTTTTGCACATGGATTTTCAACTACCTTGAGGCATAGGATATCACTTTATCATTCTGCATCATCACACAACCTAATCCCTTCTTCGAAGTATCACTAAATACCACAAAAGGTTCCCCACTTTTTGGTAAAGTGAGCACAAGAACAATGATAAGCCTCCTTTTCTACTCCTTGAAGCTTTCTTCGCATTCATCACTCCAAGAAAACTTTACTCTCTTTCGAGTTAGCTTGGTATGAGGGTTAGAAAATCGTGATAAATTTCTCACAAATCGTCGATAATATCCAGCTAACCCCAAGAAGCTACGAATATATGTTACTGATGTTGGCTTGGCCATCCCTCAATTGCATCTGTTTTTGTGGGACCCACAGATATCCCATTGCTTGTGATGATATGACCTAAGAATGAGACCTCCTTCAAACAGAACTCACACTTGCTGTATATTTCATAGAGATTCTCCTTGCGCAAAGTCTCTAGTACAGCTCTGAAATGCTCCTCATGATCCTCCTTGGTTTTAGAGTATATTAGAATATCATCCATAAAGACTACCACAAATTTTCTGAGGTAATCTCTAAAGACTATATTCATCAGGTCCATGAAGATTTCTAGATCATTAGTGAGTCCGAAAGGCATTACTATGAATTCTTAGTTCTCGTATCTTGTGTGAAAAGAAGTCTTTGTAATATCTTCCTTCTTCACCCTTACTTGATAATATCCCGACCGCAAGTCCACCTTGGAGAAGTATTGTGCTCCACACAGTTGATCGAAAAAGTCATAAATTCTTCGGAGAGGATACTTGTTCTTTATCATGATTTTGTTGAGCTCATGATAATCGATGCAAAGGCGCATTGACCCATCCTTATTCTTGACGAAGAGAACTGATGCACCCCATGGTGAAGAACTTGGGCGTATAAACCCTTTATCCAGATTCTCCTATAGTTGTTTCTTCATATCATCAAGCTCCACCACAAACATTCTATATGGAGTCTTGGATATTGGTAGAGCCCCTGGTATAATTTCAATTGAGAATTCAACATATCTTCTAGGAGGAAGACCAGGCAGCTCCTCAGGAAAAACTTCAGCGAATTCCCTCACAATACGCATTTCTTCAAGGATGGTTTCTTCCATGGACTCAATAATCTGAACCAAATACGCATGCTCATAGGGCATTAATATGCATGGTTGAGATGATGGATCTAAAGGAGATTCATCTTCCTCCTTACACTTGTAAATAATAAGTGGTCGATTCTCTATATGGAGTGTGATTTCCCTTTCCTGACAATTTATGTTGGCTCTATATAAAGAAAGCCAATCCTTACCAACAATTGCATCAAATTACACCAGAGGGAGTGTGACGAGGTTTACTGGGAAATTAAATCCACAGATTATAATAGGGAAGGACTTATATTCATGGGATGCAATGATTTCCCCATTTTCTGTACTCAGCGACATCTTCACTTCCATGATTTGTGGTGGTGCTGCGAATGTTCTACTAAACATTCCAGATTTAAATGAATGCGTAGAACCTGAATCAAAAAGTGCATTCTCTATTCTTGAATGAATAACTAGCGTACTAGTCACCACTTCATTGATGGGGTTCACTTAAGCAGAAGTGATGGAAAAATCTCTTCCTTGCCGCCTTAGAGGTTGTTGGTTGCCTCCGAAAAACCTTGGATTAGGGCACTAATTTACAAAATGCCCCGGTTCTTTGCAGTTGTAGAAATGAAGAATGTGTTGAGGTTAGAACAGAGAGTTCCTCTCCTCTGTCATAGCCGCAGGTCTTTCTTGCCGACAGTTAACAGCTAGGTGCCCTTCTCTTCCACACCTAAAGCATTTCCTCATCCCCTTGAGGCAATTTCTAGGGTGCTTCTTTCCGCACATTTGGCAAGTGGGGTGCTGGAGCTTCGTAGCACCACTGGATTTATCCTTCAGACAACCAGCATTGAAGTCCACCTTATGCTTCTTTTCCCCATGATACCCCTGTGATTACATGATCTCCATTTCGACATTGAGGGCACATTAGACAATTTCCTCATAGCTGTCAAAGTCACAGATCGCTAATGCTTTATGTAGGTTAGGCTTAAACCCACCAAAGAAGCGGTCAACTTTTCATTCGGGTGTAACGACAAAGATAGAAGTGTATCATGCAATCCTTGTGATGTTTTCCTCATACACTACAACAAATTATTCTTCTTTTTACTTAAGGGAATGGAAGTCCCTTTCCATATTAAGCCAGAGGGTGTGCGGAAAATATTTATCAAAAAACATCTTCCAGAAATCCTTCCATTAAAATGCTGCGATCTCCTCCTCGTTATTCATATTTTTTATCAATGTCCACCATTGATCAGCTTTACCCTCCGTACGATAATCCTCCAGGAGAACCATCTCTTGTGCAGAACATTGAAGGATGGAGAAGATCTTTTCAATGGAGTTGATCCATTGTTCAGCAATCGTGGGATCGGATGATCCACTAAAAGTAGGAGGCCTTTTTCTCATGAATCTCTCGATAGCGACTTGTTCCTTATTAGGAGGGTTTGTACATTCCTCTTGACCCGTGTTTCTATTCAAATCTTGAGTTAGCTGAGTGAGAAGTATGACAAAGTTCGTGATTCCCTCTCCCATTGGATTAGGCATCGCATTAGTACAACCATCACACTGATCTTCACATCGATTGTTAGCCCGAGTCCTCCTATTACTGGCCATTGGCTGTAATAAAAGAAAAGTTAGGGGTATCAAATAAAGGGTAATCCAAAGACAAAAGATGATGACTTATAATTTAAATTTTATTTCTTTAACTTATGAATCTATAGGCTTCAATCTAGGATTTTTGTGATCTACTTTCTAACATATATTCTTAGGGGTTTTTTATTCCCTTAATAAGGGTTCATACTAAGATTGTGAATTTACCAAATCATATCCCCTGGGTTTTCGTAACCAAGAGTGCTGCAAGGCCCTTTGTCATGCACTAGTTCCCATTCGAGTCTAGCTCAAAGTGGTGCTTTCGGGTTTTACCCCTAGGATACATTTGTGTCAGAGCTGCCTCTACCTTCTCATATCCAGACATGGATAGATTTGCTTGATAATCCTCTTACTAACTACTCACCAAAACATAGGGACGTTTTTATTTTACTTAGTCTTGTATCTAAGGATTTACTAGGGTTTACGAATCCTAATACCAAAAATAACTAAACCTATCCTCTGTAACAAACTATGACATCCCTGCTTATATTAAAAACTTAAACATGATTTATTACATCAAATATTTACTTGATACAACATGGAATATCGATAGGTCTAGTGTCTTTGGGGATTAGGATCATTACATGACAACTGAAAACATGAAATACAACATCTTTATTGAAAACTTCCTTTACATGACCACTAAATTACCTCATACTTAGCATTGAATGGGATAACCTAAAGACATGCATAAGAAAAGGGGTGAGTTATAAAGCCTAGTAAGGGAATAAACATGGAATACATGAGGAGTAAAATAAATGTTAGACAATAGGAATATCAATAGAGCACAACAGAAACATGAACATAAAGGCATGATAATGTATGATAATCATAGCATGGAAATGTGGAAACATCACTTAACATGGAATTTGCATGAGCCAAGGCCCATTGCACATGAAGCATGCGTAAATTCTCATTGCACGTGAAGCACGAGTAAAACCTCATTGCACTTGAATTAGCATGATTCAACACTCATTGCACAAGACGTATCATGATACTATACTTTACCCAATGCATTGGAGCGCTATAAAGGCAAACCCTTCTTAAACATTTCATTTCATGCATAAGTGTGCCACATGGATCATAAAACATGGATTCAAAAAACATAATCATTTATTCCATGACAAAGGAATGTGGAATTAAACTTTATAATCAATAAGTAAATGTGTCACGACCCGCCTTCACCAAAAGGAGGGAAGGGTCAGAAGATTGCCAGGCCCTTCTTTCTTTATGTTGAAGGAGAGATAATGACCCCCGAGACCCGCCTTCAATAGGTCTCAGAGTGGAGACTACCACTAAGGGTATAGAAATTTCTCACAAATGGAAGGCATTACCCCTTTTTTTTTATAAGATCGAGGGATAAAATGATGAAACTCAACAAAACCCAAGTAAAAGAAAAGTAAAGCCAAAAAAAAAAAACCATTCCCACATGCATGTTCCAAAAGTAAAGCCACAAAGTACAAAAGGTGACTACAAAGGTAAGTACCAAAGAGGAAAAGCAACAACTGCAACTGCCCCAAAGGTCCGAGCTAGTATGGTCTTGCGTGATCCCCGAAGTCCTTCTGGAAACCTGAAAGCAGTTATATATACATAGGGTGAGCATACAAGTACACTCAGTAGGGAAAACCAAAGACTCTCGTTCACAAGTGGGGGAAATTGCTAAAGTCCCGTGAGAAAAAGGAGTAAACCAATCACCTAATCAAGGTAAACTATCCACCCCAGTCCTCACCAAGGCACACTCCCCAAATAAATCAAGTCAAGTAATATATATAATCAGAGCACATCGATATTTGGGTACCCCATGCCACTTTCCCACTAGTTATTGAGACATCCTATGCATCGAACCAATCCCACCATTCTCACCACAGTCCCACTGCCACACTCGCTCGCACACACCTGGGCCACAACAACCGCACATAGTCCCACTGCCAAATCCCGCCCGCAAACACCTGGGCCACAACTATCACATGTAAGCACACCATAAAAAACCTAGGCTAGAACAACCACCACCACGCCAAAAGACACCTGGGCTAGAAAATCCACTGCCACGCCTTAAGACACCTGGGACTCATCCCGAAGACACTTGGGAAACCACCTGCCACACACACCTGGCCAACCACCCTACTACCCTGCCCGAAGGTTCTTGGTCTAATAATGGACCTCAGGCCATCACAGCCTGCCCGAAGATACTTGGGCTATCCGGGAAAGGGAGCAGAAAAGGAGCTAATAACCAGCCACTAAGAATAGTGTTGGGAAAAACACCCTCCCCATGAAATGTGGGTGTTCGGCACTAAGTGATCAACTTGGGTGGGGCGCGAATAAGAAACAAAAAACTACAAGTATAGATATAGGTAACAAGCACTCACCCAAAGCCTAGGTTTTTCTAACCAGCCTACAGAACACAACACCACTACGTCCAAGTCCCAAATCACAAATTTCTCCAACAAAACCCATTTGTACCATTCTTGTTTCAAGTTAAGTGATAATGTTTAATTATGTTTAAGAACTACTGGGCAACTAGTAAGCATAGGCATAAGTCCAGGAAAGTAAATAGTCAAGCATCAAACATAACACCCATACCCAGTTCTCAACAACAGAGGATCCCAACCCTATTCGTGATATAAACAAGTAACCACCAGGTCTTAAAACTCACAACCACAGAATTCATAAAAACAACAGGGGATCCCATCCCCTCCCACATCTCCAGAAACCGGACCGTGAAATAAAACAACCAAACCATTGTCACCAACACTAAGCAGGGCCTTGCCAGTATTTTCAGATTTAAAAGATTTTACACACTCCATGATTTCAATTTCCGTGTGTTTTAACTGGGGGTTATCAGAGAAGGATTGATCCAGGGGATTTCAATTCACTTAGCCGGGTGTACGTGATTAACCAGTATCATTTTTAACAGCAGGAGTTCACAACCACAAACAAGCCATTTAAAACATCAGCAGGGGTTCATTTGTACACAAACAATGACCACCAACGACCTCGATTTTTAGAAATGCGTAAGCCAGCACAACTCAGAAAGATGATTTTAATATAAACAACATCAACGATCGCAGTCCTCCCCCCTCATTTATTATAGGGTTAAATCATTATATTTATTTATTTCTGGTTTATCCAAATTTACAAAAACAAAAACACGCCCACCATGCATGATACACAAAAGAGAGAGACAAAGGAGAAATTCCCTACTTATTGATAGATGATCAACGGTTAGGCCGGGCGCGGAACTTTACGGATAACGATGCGGCGCACTCGATGCACCCGAAGCTGTTTGTGAAAAGCCATGATCGAGGAAAGGAGAAACCACGGCTAACCCTTAGTTTATAAGAGTCGTGGACGGTTGAGGTGAGAATGTGAAACCATGTAAGGCGCGGGGGTCATGGGTTGACCACGTGGCTGGGCAGTTACACACCGAGGTCTCTCGGGATTTTTAGGAATTAATTATGGGCTTTAAATGGTTTTAAAAGGAGTAAAAGAATTATTTTAACTAGACACGTATGTTGCTGGAGTGGAAAAGTCAGGTACTGGAAGAAGAATTAAAGGCTTGATGAGGGGACACGGTGCCACCGTCATGGTGCCACCCTCACAGTGCCAACCTCACGGTGCCACCCTCACGGTGCCACCGTCACGGTGCCACTGTTTTGGTGGAGCCTCACTTTTGGAAAAGTAATGGGCTAGTAGGGTCTAGTATATTACATAAATGTGCATGAATGTGAATACCCTTGATGGAGAAATGGGCATGGTATTCACTACCCAATGGAATTGGCTTAGAAAATCGGTGTAATTTTGGCAGCGTAACAGCACGATATAAGAATTCATAAAAAATGATTGATGAGAAATAAAGTGGTACCTCATCATATCTACATGAAATTGACAGTAAGGGGGTCATATAGATAAATTTCCCAATAATTTTAATGGAATTTAGATTCATGATACAAAAGTATTTCTTGAATGTAAATGAGGAGAGAGAAGTTCCTTTCAGAATTTCAGCATAGTAATAGGTGTACATGGGAGGCATTTAATGATAGAGAAAGGGGTCTCCCATCATTCAAAAAATAATAGGGTAGTATGGTGGAGGTTAAAAACCATACCCCAACATTTATAATTTAAATTTAAAGGAAATAACAATATTAAGAAAATTGGACAAAAAAGTGAAAGGAAGAAAAACCCTTACTTGGAATTGTGCTTCCAAAGGCTTGAGAGTTGCTGAAGAGAGGCTTATTGGGAGTTTGGGGCACCTTGGGAGGATTCTAGAGAGAGTAGGCCAGAGTCTGGATGAACTCCAAAGGCATTGAGTGATGAGGAGGTGGGATATTGGGTTGGTTTATATAGGAAAGGTGAGTGAATTCTTTCTTATTTAGGTTGGGGACCCCTTACATTTTACTAATCCAAACCACAAATAGGCTCATGGTTTTTCCCATTGTCTATGGAAAATGGGAGAGGAGAAAAATATTTTATATGTCCAAAGTACAAACTTCTTAAAATAATCGGGTTTCTTAGGTGGAGTGGAGTAACACTCCCATGGAAAATAATTTAAAAAATACAAGATGTTTAATGAGTCTTGAGGGGTCCATTAATGCTTTGTAAAATAAGTCAAACAAACCCAAAATCACATTATTTTAATGTTAAAACATATATTGGCCGAATATAATGATTATAGTATTTTATTACATCACTATTGGGTCATTATGATGTCATAAAACACACTATATATTTAAACGGTATTTAATTTTTATCGAAAAATTTGACTGTCTCAGAAAAGTATGAAAAATTCACCATTGGATAATTTTGACGTCCTGATTCTAGAAATAACATTTATTTTATCTAAATAATTTTCTAAATATTTTAATTTTCACTTTTAAAATAAAAACCGACATTTATCGAAAATTCACTGGTTTTGGAAAAAATGGATTTCAAACCTTAATAAAAATTACTATAAAATTATAAGATCATTTATATTAAATAAAAAATAATTTAATAATAATAAAAATAAAAATAATATTTTATTAAAAAATTATTTAATTCAAAAATACCTTATTTTAATAAAATAGAATTCTTAATTAAATAATAATTAAAAACACTATTTGTACTTTAAAAACTATTTACAATGTGTCAATAATGACAAGAAAGTATATTCATTATTATATACAAAAAATAATATACATGAACATAGTACTAGTGATTTGTTACATAACCCCTTAAAATAGCTGCATATGACCTAAGAGAAAGGTGTGCGATATTGACCGACTCTTAGGGTGGCTCGCATAACATCGCTCGAGTGGTAATCTCTATCAACTTCCACTTTTCCCGTAGATGGTCCTGTTTGGGCTTGACATGATGAAGCTCAGCTTGTTCTTGGACAAGAGTGAAACCCAAGGATGCCACCTCTTTTTCGAGCTCTGACAAATGGGCTTCATAAGGAGAAATTCTACTGGATGAGGCCATCACTTCTTTTGAGTGAGAAAATTGGATTTGTTAAAGCCCTATAATTATACTAATCATGTGATCACTATTCAATGACTATATTAGAAACGGTCAAAATTCATAACATAAAACCAAAAAAGTTGACATTTTATATATACATTTTATATAAAGAGACATTTAATTAGATCAAGTGGGATTTCCATTAATGAAACTTTTGGTCATTACAATATCATTTTTAAGGGTTTTAACCCTTGGAATATCATCCATGCATAGAGTAGAATTAATTAATTTTATTTATAATTAATTCTTAAAATTTAATACAGTATCACCCTATTGTCTCTTTCTCACCACCCCTCCCTCACTATATCTATTTTATCATTTTTCAATCTAAATATTCTTATGAAATTCATTAATATATGTGTACTAAGTGATTATTTTGATCCATATAGAAGTTATTGATCTCTTTAGTTACTCTATTTCTTTGTTTATGTTTTTATTCTTCTTTATAGTGGTAAATGAGCTCATGAGGGTTTAGGTCAGAGACTTCCACCATTAACTCCTTTTAGGGTCAACTACACTCTTTTATTTTCACCATATCTTCTCTATCAAACCACTTGATTAACTGTTTATATGGTGGAATTGGGTTGGTATTAAGTTGAATGACATATAATCGAGATAGATATTTGGATGGGTCCACACTCTCAATTGAGGTGTGTGCACTGACCTTTCATTATAGAGTAGTTTATGATCAATACACCTCATAAATATTCCATGTGCATTTAATCCAAAAATTTGTTTGAAAAGGGAGTAATTAATGAATGTTATTTAATTGATTACTGAAATGAATTAAAAAAACTAAAGAGAAATATGAATGAATACACAACCACAGTATTTTCATTCACTCTTTTTTCTACTCATCTTCTTTTTTATAATTCTTGATGTATTTTATGTTTATTATCATAACACTTGAATCTTATTACAATTTTCATTTCATCCATGTAATTAAAAACACAAAATATAACTATATGGAATCTGATAGTGTATAAAAATCATGTTTCTTTAGAGATATCCAAAATGTTTCACTATATTTCACTCCTTTGGAGTTTATTAATTATATTAGAAAGAGGTATAAAATAAACCCTTAATTAATTCTTTTACCATTTTTTGGAAAACTAAGAAATCAATTTTTATTCTTCACCTTCTAAATATTTTTATATTTTCATTAAATGTAAAAAAAATATAAAATGGATTCCTAAATATTCTTTCCAGGGAAATTAGCTACCAAGTAAAATTATCAAGGAGAGGATAAAGAGATTATACCAATAAATAACCCGTTCTTAGATGTTCTAGAATAATAATATGAAATCAGTGTATATTTCTAGTTGTACTAGCCAAAACAACCAATGTAGTACTATATTATTTGGGAAGTAATTATAGAAATAAAGTCATTAATAATAATTTCCACTACACTATTAAGGAAATATTGACAATACTAATCCATTTTTAAAGCACTTGAATGTAATAATCCTTAAAAAATTAAGTAAAAGAGATGAAAGAGAGGATAACACATATAAACAATTCTATCCCTGAGAAGATAATACAAAGGAAAATAGTGTATAAAATGTACATCTCTATCGAGTCTGAGGAATAAACTGAAGGTGATATATTTATTGAAGACTATTTTTACATAATATAAGTGTGTTGGTTATATGAGTCAAAATATACATGTGATGCATGATTTCATATCTATATTCTATTTCCTAGAATATTATGCCATTGCCTTTAATGACATTTCTAGATGAACAATCCCATGTTTGGTATTATTTAAGAAATAATTTGAAATGATGAAACATATTGGGAGTTGTTCTCATGTATATATGAAATGAAAAATTAATGGATTGTACTCTTGTGTTATAATGCATGAGTAAATTCATTAGAACCAGGGAGTGTCCTCATAGATATATTGAGTAATTTCTATATGATTAAATTGTGGGTTTGATTATTTATGCTTGGTCAAGACTCCCTAAAACCAAAACTTTCCATTTTATTTATCCATATCACATGTATGTGCTTGCACACCATGGCTAATGTGGAGTCCATTTTATATGATAGAAAATTAAATCATAACATGTGGATACCTCTGGAGGTGGGACATCCTTTTGTTTCCATTCTTATGTTATTTATTAATCATATTAGATGAAGATAAAAAATTTGTAAAGGCTTAATTTGGGTAAGGTATTCTGTATTATAGTTTTCTGCATTCACAGTTTCATATAGTTTCATATAATCTATCATTATGATCCAGTAATTATAGTTTCAAAACTCTTTCAATGATATGATTAAGTGTCAAATATTATATAAGAAACCCAACAATGGTATATAAACTACCATGTTTTAAGATTTATTAAACCATTATCATTAAATAAAGAACAAAATAAAAACATAGTACCTTTTTTTAATCACTACACCGATTCACATGTAGCACTACACCATAGATGGTCTATAACCAATGTAAAATGGCCACCATGCTTAGAATATGGGGTAAAGGTAGCTCTTTAGACTTATTTTTCATTATGTTTTACATATTTAAAATAGAAACACATTTCCACCCTACTATAGAAAAAATGGAACCATGGTAGAGAGGTCATTCATATACCCAAAAATTGGGTATAAAGGTTAACCACAACATGTAATAAACAGTTATTAGATATCCTACATTTACATAAAAAGGATGCATAAATGTAACATTATAATTTTAGTTATTCAACTAGGATACGTAAGGGTGACACGATGTTACCTTTATGTAGTTGTGTTACATAAGGGTAATGGGTTTTACCCTTATATGGGTCACCCCTGCTATGAAAGGGTTGCCCTTATATAGGCCAACCATACTGCCTAAGGGTAAAGAGTTCTATAAAAAGATTTGATTTAGATTTGAAATTATTTTTTATAAAATATTTATAAGAAATAATTGATGGTATTTAAGATATATTTTTTAATAAAAAAAATAGATTGTTAATTTATTAGTTTTTAACTATTTATAATAAATTAATAAATTTTTATGAAGCATTTATTATAAAATATTTTTTAAATATTAGTACTTTATATTGGAAATACTTGTTTAAGAATTTATCCCACATTATTTGTGGATTATAATAAAAAAATATTGGTTTATAATCAAATGAGTTAATTTTTAAAGTGTTTCTAAATAAATAAATATTTTATAAATATTAATTTACTTATATTTTAATTATTAATTTCTCATAATTAACCTTCTTAAATAGACCAAATTTAAAAGGGGACATATATGGAATAAAAAAATATATGATATTGGGATTATGAAAAATGTTTACATAATCCAAAAGGAATTATAATTTTTTTAAAGATTATGATAATATAACATATTTTGAAATGAAATTTCCTATAATGATGAATTTGAAATATTCAAATTGAAATGATTATAAAATCATAATATTCATAATTATTGAATGTCCATAATTTGTTATCCAATTTATAAATGTTTATAGTTCAATTATATTTATCAATTATTCATAAATGGTTATCTCATGTCAAAATATTTGAATAGTTAATTCATCTAAATATGATTCAATTCCTTTTACAAAGATATAATTTTTTAATATTCTGAATGTATATCCATTAGTTTTATTGATAAAATAATTCTACGAGATAGATCCCTAAATTATATGCTTGGTATGACTCCATAAATTTAGTTTCTTATATAAATTATCTTGAAATTGTAATTGGAGTTATTAGATTGAATTTAGTAGTTGAATTTAGTTCTTTCATATTAGTTATTGGAGATATCATGAATTGAATTATTTCTAGGAGAATGTCTCCCTAGGGAGAGGGAATTTGGGTAGGAATAAATTCTAGCCTTGAGGCTTATGCCATATTTAGAATCATGCATATAAAAGATAATAAATTTTAGATAATATGGTGAGATTAAAATTAATTCAGTTAATACATATTAGATTCTTTTTAAAGCAGCACATGTCATGTAATGACCCGATATCTTGGATTCTTTAAAATAAATAATATATTCTATAACTTATGTCACATACTACACCAAAAATTAAGAATCCACAACATAATAATATAAAATTATTAATAAATATATAATAAATGATAATATGTTAGAAATTAAATATTCAGAACGCAAATAATTAATTGATGTTAATATTAGAAAGGGTTATTTTCAATAAAATCCATTCAATTTGTTTTATAATTTTTTTAAAATATAAATTAAAAAAACTATTGAAATTTTATACAATAAAATTTATTTTTAAATTCGTCACATCAAAATTTACTTAGTACCAATTTTTGAGTTTTGTTTGAAAAGGATGATTTTTAGTCAAAAAATGAAAATTATACTTTTTATGAAATTTCCATTATGTAAGTTTATCTCAGAAAACTAAAAAATCATTTATCCAATATAATTTTAATTTAAGTAAAATCATTTGGAATTTTAAATTATTCTATTAACTTATAAATCTAGGTCTAATTAATTTGAAAACTAAATTAAAATGTTACTTTAATAAAATTATATTTTCCATCTTTTCCTCTAATTAAGAGATTAGATGGAGAAATTCAGTTTTTTATTTATTGGAATTCTCCTACATTTTATTTTCTTATATTAAATAAATTTATTTCATTTAAATCTGTATCTGAGATAAATATAACAAATATATAAATTAAAGCATAGGACATTATTTTTCTAAAAACTATTTTTATGTGATTAATTGTGTTTATTTTATAATTGAAATTTTATACCTTTATAAATTTTATGTAATAAATGATTTCTAAATTTCAAATCTGAAGGTTGAAATTAGGTAAAATAATCAAATATTAATTTTTGGGTTTAATTGTAATTACAAATGTTACAAATTAATTACTATGGAAAACAAAAGCCTTAAATCACTCTTAAATTGTATAGAAATGAATAGATAAGGATATTTTACACCTTATCTGGTCCTCAAACCCCCCTTTTCCACTTTTTGGTCATTGGACCTTGAATAGTGTAATTATATTATTAAAAAACTATGAGTATTTCCAAAAGTGACCGTTTTATCCTCTTATAAATGGGTACCACTTCTACTCTACAGATATGAACTTTAACTTTGTCTTTATGCTTCAAACTATTACCTCTTAAACTCCATATAACCCTATCCCACAAAACTAATCCCATTCTCACTCATAATTATCATAAAACCTTTAATTTCAAGGGAAATTTTAATGCATGATATAGTTCCAACATAAATTTTTTTCCTCTTTAACTTGCTCAACCAAATATCTTATGACCAAAATAATATGATGAATTAAGTATAATTATTTTACTGAGTTCTTGTTATATTATTGATACTTCCTGTATTTATTCATTTCCATCCACATAGAATAACAAAATATCATTGTTAGTGCATTGCACGAAATACCATATCCATGAAGCGATGTTGTTCATTTTTCTCATTAAAACCCTTTATAGATTGTTTCAATGGAGGTATTGATGAATAAATATGATATATATCATGTAGTTATAATTATTAAATGTTAGTTAAATATCTAACTTCACCCCCTCTCATTATTTAATAAATGGGTATGCAAAACATGCATACATGAGAACTCTCCCATCCACAATAAATTATTTTTCACTTTTCATATTGATTTTTATAAATTATATAATCATAATTTAATATGGTTCAATATGAAAAATAAAAAATATAATATAATTATAATCTTATAATAATTATATTATCTTAAAAGAAACACCTCTTTAACCATACTCGCCAATCGAGTTAAAGAATATTCATGTTCTAGATGATTTTACCACCTACATGAAAAATGATCTAAAATACAACTATGGATGTATATAGAAATTTAAAATATGATTTTTTATAATATATTTAAAAAAATAATTATTATATGGTTTTTAAAATATTATATTATGTATTTACCATATTATAAAAGTAAAATATTGACTCACAAATATTACTAAAATAAGGAAATGCCAGTTAAATTTTCTCAAAAATATAAGGTGGAACTATATAATAAATACATTACATATTAAAATAAATCGTATATATAAAATTAAATATATAAGTATAAGGTTACTAAAAATGTATCTAATAAACATAATTAGGTTATTCAGAATGTTATGTATGTGTACAAAATGAATCTAGAACAAGGTAAGGTATTTTATCCCAATTTCCCTTCATTGAAGCATCGTTGGTATATATAAACCAATTATTATATAAGTGATTTTACTTAAAAATGGACTTAAAATTTCATTAATTATATTTTATTCATGATATTTAAGTTTAATTTCATGATCTCTCTTTTTATTTGGTTTTTTAGCTCTTAAGGGTTTTTTATTACTCATTTTATTTTCCTTGAGTTATAATAAATATTCTTAAACCCAATTAATCTACATTTAATTATATTAAACGATGGTTTCATAAAATTGTATTTCCAATTTCATTTATCTGTATTTACAATTCATTCATATGAATTCCATTTTATGTGAACATTACATCAAATACTTTGATCTTCATTTGGGTTTTTATCTCAATTTCATTTTATTGGTATGTTTTTATCTTATACACCATGTTTGAATTCTTATGATGTACTTACAAACCCAATATAATTTTTTACCTTGATTATAATATTTTTCATAATATTAAATGTTTTATTTAATAGTTTATTTCTCATAGGGGTTATTTTCCGTTTATATCCAGGTTTATACTTCCCACCAATGTTCTTCCTTCCCAAGTGTAAAATAATATTTATTTTATACCAATAATTCATTTTCCCCATTATTAATTTTAAAACAAGGGGTTCTCTGTCTTATATATAATATGGGTTTTCAAAAATGCTATCTTGAAATGTTTTAAATATATTTATATATTTTAAAAATTAAAAAATTAATCATCCAATGTACATTTTCCTTTGATATAATTTATGACCGCTTCTAGATTCTAATATTAATTATTCATTTTAAAAGTAAAAGTTTTAAAAGTATGTTCACATTACCATTGTGAATTTTTTTTAAATATTAAATTTTATATTATTAGTTATTATTTTTAAAATTAAATTATTTCAATGTATCTTCACTTTCCATTTTTTGAAACATTAATTCATTCTCAATTTTAAATTAGTAAATATTCTTTAAAAAATTAAATGTTTTTTATGTATTATCAACCTACCTTTCTGAAAACATTATGTTATTTAAATATTACATCATTAATGATTAATTTTATTTGTAATGTTTTTCTAAGTGTTTTAACTTTATCTTTTTTTTAAAAATATATATATATTTCATGATTCTATTATTAAAGGTCTGTTTTGTAGTGTATATTATTTTCATAATATTTTAACATTCAATTTTAAAAATATTATGTGTATTTCAATTTTTCATTTTTAAAGAATAATTTTAAAAGTAAAATATTTCAGGGTATTTTAACTCTACCATTTTGAAAATTTTATTAGTTTTCCAAGATTATATTATTAAAAATTGTTTTCAAAAGAATTGGTTTTAAAATTATGTTCACTTTCAATTTTTAATTATCTATGTATTTTTCTTGTTACCACTATTAGATATATTTTTAAAAAGTTAAAGTTTTCAATTTATTTAACCTTATCCTTTTGGAAACGTTATTTATTTTCCTTTATATTGTAACTGGATGTTTTTATTATATAGTTTTCAAAAGGTAATCTCTTTCCCTTCTCAATTGTTTTTAAAAGTAAATTTCCCATCAAATTTTATAAAACAATTTAAAAAGTTTGTGAAAAATTTTGTGTTTTAACTTTTATTCCTCCTCCAAGGACTATCTTTCATGAATATGTGTTTTAATAAACCTTTATAATATATTATAATATCATTTATTTTTAAAAAGGAATGTTTTAATATCCTATGATTTCTTGATTTCGTTTTATGTGATTTTTTTGAAATTTTTAAGAAACCCATTATTTTTATATTTGTTCATTAAGATTTATTAATGATGTATTTTTGAATGGAAAAAATTTGTGTGGATAATGAAGGGTGGGGTCTTATATCAACGACCAATTCATTTTTTATGTATTTAAATATAATGAGAAAAGTATGTTATGCTTGGGAATATTTTATGTTGACAATATGAAGAGATAGAATTTTGTTTGTCCATAACATGAAGAGTTTTCATTTTTTTCACAGTATGAAGTATGTGATTTTTTTTCATAATATGAAGGATGATAATTATTTTTTAACAAGATTATACATGTGAGTTTTTTGTCAAAATATGATGCATTGGAATTTTTTTATTCATAACATGAAATGTGAACAATTTTTTTGAATATACTATAATTTATCCATGATTATGTTTGTTACATGATTATTTTTCTATATTAAATTCCAGTATGCTATATTTATATGATTATACACCTTAACACATGTTTATTTCCTAAATATTCTGCACACTTTTTCCATGTCATAGGTTTTTTCATTTTAGATTACATATCCTTCAACCTGGATTATGTACAATTATTATTCATGCATGTTTTTGAATGATAAATGTATTACCTTCCTATGTTTTCTCATATTCCTATGTTCTAAACCTTAATGAAATGTTGAAATATTTTCTCATACTAAACGTTCAGCTCAACCCTTTATTATGTGTCAATTCCCTAGGTTATGAATATGATTATATAATATGTGATGTATATAAGAGGGTCCAGATGGGTAAAGTTATAGAGTAATGATTTTATATTAAGATGCTTATGTATCCAGTCTAAAAGAAACTAAAACATTCAATCTTTTGGTTCTACGACTATTTTTGAGATTTTTTTTAAATCACGAAATTACATTATTATTTATGTCATATTTATCTTGGGTCAATTTAGTTGGTATTATAGTAGGGTATAGTTATTTTGGAAATCAAATTAGTTATTTTTGGAGATTAGTTAATTCACCATTGGTGTTAGGGTTATAGAACCTTCGTGGAAACATTAGATATGAGTCTAAGGAAAGAATGATATGCTGATATATTGGTAAAATCCTATTTAGATGGTTTAACCAAGAAATAAATACCTCCCTGGATATTACAAGTAGATTTCGATTTGGAACATATGGTCCAATTGGTAATCACCCTAAAAATATTTAGGAGCGAATTTTCTCAATCATTACCTATATTCATAATTTATTGGAAAAAATATTGTGTGCCTAGTTTAAAACTCTTGAGGGAACAATAAAGTGATTCATGTTTGTATTTATTAGACATTAATATCATTATCTTGTAGTTCATATGGTGAATAAGATCAATAAAATTGAGGTAAAGAATGTCCCATTCCACAAATTTCTGGAGTTTGGGAATTATGCAGAAGGATTCTCTAACCCAATGGATGAAAATGATAACAAACATCAATACCATTATATTCATTGGAAATATGTGAAATTTTATCACATCCCTTAATAGAAATGTAGGTTATAAAAAATAAGGTAAAATGTACACTCACCCTCCACTCCATATTTCTGGTTATGCAATTAGAATCTAGTATAACGACCCTAGTAGGCCATGGATATTTTCTAAGAGAATAAAATGAATAAAAAAATGATTTGATTTCATAATGTATTATTATTTAATAATTATATAATTTTTCTAGAATATTATTCGTGTGGATATAATAAAAGATTTTAGGAGAATTTAATGTGATTTTGACCATTAGATAACACTCTATACATGGATTCCATATCAATTGTTATGATAAGGATATCCAAATTAATATTTGAAATAAACATATAATCATATATATTTACAAGGATGACAATGATCTATATTGGATGACTAATTCAGTTATAGGAGTTGTGACACATAATAATGAAGGATGTTAAACTCAAATGGTTAGAAAGAAACTCAATTTTTGAAATTCTTCTTATGAAGGAATAAATGAGTTTCTTAATCTAACTCAAATTAGTAAGGTTGATAAAATATTTAAAATTAAATCTCGATGCATATAAATATCATGTATACCATTAAATATATTTTTATTTAGTGATAATTAAAATTTATTTGATGAAACTTGTTTGGGGGGGGGGAGAATGTTATGACCTCATATTTTGGTTCCGTTAAAATACATACAACATTGTATAACTTGTGTCACATGATACGCCTTATTCAAATGAACCAAGAAATAATATGATCAAATAATTAGTAAATCTATAATAATGAATAATATTGTATACCATCAAATATTCATAAGGAAAATAGCTAATATTTGTTAATATTGAAAAATGTTATTTTCTGTAAAATACATTTTCATAGTATTATGTATTTTATTTTAAAAGA
The DNA here is from genome assembly GCA_963277665.1 of Viscum album. Classification (NCBI taxonomy): domain Eukaryota; kingdom Viridiplantae; phylum Streptophyta; class Magnoliopsida; order Santalales; family Viscaceae; genus Viscum; species Viscum album. The sequence goes on from OY728128.1 coordinate 1,681,576,023, forward strand.
TAAATTAAAAAACATTATGATCTAATATTTATAAAATAAAATTAATTTTTTAATCCCTCAAATAAAAATTTACATATGATGAATTTGAGAGATTTTTTTTAAGAGGTTACTTTTATGTTAAAAAGTAAATTTTTCTTGAAAATTATAATTTTTCGGATTTTAACATTATATAATTTTATCCTAATAAATTTAAAAAAATTATGCAATAAAATAGTAATTTAATGAAAAAATTTGTTTTTATAAATAATTTTAAAAAATTAAAATATTTTTCCAATATTTAAAAAATAAAAAAATGACACTTCAATAAAAAACTAATTTCAGTTGTATCCTCCAATTAGGCATTTAGATGGTGAAATTGTGTTTTTTCTTGTCTTTAAGTCCTCATACATATTATGTTTTATAATAAAGAAATTTATTTAATTAATATTAGTATCCAATACAATTATATTATATATATAAATTTAAAGCTTAGAAATATTACTTTTCTAAAAACTATTTGGACGTGATAAAGTGTTTTTATATTGAAATTTTATTTTCACACCTTTAGAAATTTTATGCATTAAAATTATTTTAAAATATTAGATTAGAACATAAAAACTTGGTAATATTTTGAAATACTAATTCATTCCTTTAATGATAATTAAGAATGTTAAATATTAATTACCAAGGTAATAGTTGATTTGAGTAAAAGGTTAAAATTAAATGATATATGTCTTAACTCAATCATAAATTTAATCAAAATGAATTTATGAGAGGATTTTAGACCTTATATTTTTTAAATACCTATATTTTACCAATTTGGAGTCATTTATTTATAAATATTGTCCTAACATTATTGTAAAATGATGTGTATTTCTCAAAGTACCCCTTTTATTCTGATATAAAATTATACAACTTACTCCCTTAAATGATGAATATTAACTTATATTTCCTCATTAAAAAATATTTCATTTTGATCTCCTTATAATCATATACCATTAACTTAACTCCCTATTTACTCATAGTTAGAATAATCCATTCAATTTCAATATAACCTCAAAGGATTGATCAAGTATTAAATGTTAGTATTATTTCCTTCTTAATTATTTATTGATAATATTCTTCATGAAAATATCTTATAACCATAGTAATAATTTAAATTTATTATAATTATTATACTTATTTATTAGTATATTAGTGGTATAAAACTTAATTATTAATTTTCATCAACTAATGAAAACAAAATAGCATCATTAGTGTGTTTTCATAGAATAACTCTTTCATGAAGAAATGTCATTTGTATATTTATTAATTGAGGTCATGGATTCTCTTAATTGTAATAAATACGAATAAATTTTATATATATCTATAAGATCCCGTCATTTTTGGATATTTCTCGCACTCATTTTATGGTATTATTTTTTCATTATTTTGAGTAAACATTGGTTTAGACTTTTCATAGGAGTGTTCAAGTGAGTTATGGAGGTTTTTAGAGGGTTTTGGGTAGTTCATGGTTAGCACATGGTTTTGCAAAACAGTACACCCAACCCTAGGATACTATACATCCTAAATAGAGGGAAATTTCATATTTGTAAAATCACTTTTCCAATTATAAACCAATTAGGAGAAACTGTACATCCCATATAGTTGGGGTGTAGAGTTAGGGAGAACAGTTTGAAAAGATATGTGTCCCTGCATAGGAAATCATGTACATAGAAAATTAAACGCATAAAATTTTATTTTAAAATTTCTAGACACCCTATTTTTATACCAAATCAACTTGGACCGACCTGACCCAAAACCATTTTCTATTAGAAGTTATCATGAGGATTTCAAGGCCCCTATAACATCTTGTGGTGCAAATCAATGATCTGATGCAAGAACTTTATACATATCAGTTATCTATTTTCTTCCCTATTTGGATTCTTCTCTCTCCAGTCTTTCTCTCACATTATAGGGGAATTATTTTCCACCATTTTATGTTCCAAATCTTTTTTTGTACTAGTCTTATTTCATTATATATTAGTCATATGGTTTGATCATATATATCATCCACCATTGTGATTTTGATCATTGCACATCCAATTGAAGGTTATAGTTTGGGGATCATTCATCAATGACCTTGAGGTAGGTGTACAAATTTTCATTTACTATAGTCTTTATTATGATTGAATGTATGTGATTTTGTAAATATTTTTCCAAACTGGTCAATTTAATTTAAATTTACTTAATTAATTTTTCCCCTGTGATTGTGAGACCCTCTATAGATCCTATTGGATCTACTCGAGATTTTAGTTTAGGTCCGATGGAAACCCATGGGGTATGAAAATATAATTGAAAATATGATTTATGGGATTGTGAAATTGGTAGAATAATCGATTAGAATAAAGGTTGATAAATGGGATTATGAATACGGTTGAATAATGGGTTATGGAAATTATCTATTAACTAGTTATGAATGTTGAACCTTGATTTGTATATGATACATGTGATATTTAAGAATGATTTAATCTTTGATTTGTGGGTTAGGAACTATTTCTTCAAATACCCATGGGGTTCCAGACTATTTATCTAGGACACTAAGATATATATATTTACATTCATGTGAATACTAAGTTATGGGACAGGGACTGATACTCTAAATACACATGGGTTTATAGAATACTACTCTAGGCTTGTAATATATTTTTGTAAAATTATAATTAAAAGATGAATAAAATACCATGAAATAATTATATGTGAGATCACTATGGTGTATGTTTTAGAGTCCTTCACCGGTCAAAATATGTCAGGTCAGTTCTGGTGTCACTGTGAATCTAGGGACCTTTGTGGTTAATTTAATAATATTAAATACGAAAATCATTTTATTTTTTCTTTATAAAACCACATAAAATTTTATAGACTGGATATTGCTTTATACATTATAGGTGGTGTCCTACTAAGTTCTTCTAATACCCTACTTGTGCTTCCTAATCGATACTTGAATAACAATCATGTTTGAAAGACATGATATGGGAAAAACCTAATGTTAGTGAATGATTTGTGATTTAAGGTGAAGTATGGATGATGGAACCATAAATGATGTCGATACCTATTTAGGATTTGTTATAGTGTTTTTATTTTGGGTTTTCATTTGACACTTAACACTTATATAGCATGACATATCTATAACTTTGGGTTACAATCATCTTTTCCAATTCTGGATTCATCTTGTGATGTAGGTTAATTATTAATTATTTTATTGTCCTGGTTATTGTTCATTAGCGTTTTTATATTGATCATTGGATTTTGAAGTTATGATTATTTGATAAACAAGGTATTGTCTCCCTAAGTTACATATTAGACCCTCACTGCTTGTCAGAAGCCTATTGATTATTAGGGGGGTATGCTTGATGTCACTTAATGAACCATCTTAGGGAATTAGTATATGAAACCTAGGTCGGGACATCAAAAATTTATATCATAAGGGTTTTGTTTTCCTTTATTTCTATTAATATTTGTGATATATATAATCAATATTAAGATGTGTTAGTCCTTGTTCATGATTATGTTCATGGGAGTTTCTATCCTATGCTAGGGGGAAATCAAGTACGCAGTGTGGGATTTTTCTTCTTGATATTTTATGTAATGGTTGAATTCTATTTCATCTCAGGTGATGAAACTTTTGTGCAATGTTATTGTTTTTCAAGGGTTTTCCCATGTCCTGTAATGGAATGGTAGTTGATTATTTACACATCATTTTAGGAACTCATTATTATATGTGACATGCGTCATTTTAGGCAAAACAAGGAAAAGCATGCTTTGAGTAAGTGGTTGTAATGAATATTTTCTCAATATTTGCGTATTTTAAAAATTAAATGATGTGTAATAAAAATTTTATTATTTTAAATAATTCTAAATATGGTAATTTGAAAATAAAAATGTGTTTTTAATAGTAAACCATGAAATATGAAAATGTTTTACCCTATGTTTTCCTCGAACTAGGTGAGGGATGGTTATGAGTATGGATAGTTCTTCGATTTTCACTATGTGGTGATGTATAGGGGATTAATTATAATATCATTATGTGAATCCTTCTAATATAAAAGTTATAACAAAGTTTTATGTGTATTAACACATCTGTTTGTAATTATAGAGATACGCCTCTATGATGACATTTTTTGATAGGATGATAAGAGGACATGGTTGGAAATGTTCCTCCAAAAATAGTAACAGAGGATCCATTAGTTCTTAGTGAAGAAGCCAGATATTAGTTCCTTGAGTACTTTGATCACTTTATTTAGTTCAAGTATAGAGACCCATTGTCCATTTTTTATAATATGTATGACCTGATATAGTGTGGAAATAAAAAATATGAGTTCTGTATTGAGTCTTTCCAGAAGATCCTTGACTATTTAGAGACTTCTATCAAGTGAAGAGTAAAATTAGACCCCTATATGTTGCATAGATTAGTATAATGCTGATAAGTTATTCATAATATGGATGAGAATTTGGAAGGCATGGTTTGGAAGAAATTCAAAGAGAATAATTTTACCCAAATATACTCTGGAAGGTGAGATCAAGAGAGTTTATATGGTTAATCCTAGTGAGTGTGTCCATGATGGAATATTCTGGCCATTCACTGATTTTTAGTGCTCCAGCATTGGAAGGAGAAGAGGAAACTACAGAGAAACATTTTCTAGATGTACTTAAGTGTGATATTATGTCCGAGGAGAACATAATTTGTAAAAAGATGTTTTCTATGGTGGTGAATTAGTCTCTCATTTATGAGGCAGAACTAAAGAGTCTTATAGTGAAATTTAGGTAGATTCTACTAGATTATTAGGAGGTAAGTATTCGGAGTTTTGGCACCATCACTATGAAAATGTTATCTTTGAAACGAGAAACCAAGTGTCGAGGGAGAAGGATGAGTTATCCAGAGAAGTAATAGAGTATACTTACACTAGTGTAGTAGGTCAAGTCACATTCATTGATAGTGTCCATGAACACCATTAAAATTATAAGCTTATGAATGAATGGGTTGTATATAAATGTATTATAGAAACCATCCACTAATGGGTAGTGATGGACAATTTAAGATGAATTATAGTACTAGAATGGGGTATTCTAAACCATATGATTCGAAAATTTAGAGTTAATATGGTTGTATTAGTTGAGGTAGTGGATGAGGTACATCAGGGAAAAAGAACTAATATCAGTAGACTAGTGAAGTTTAGGTGACTCAGGCTGTAGAACCGGGTAGAGGGGCATGATTGTTTCATGTTGTACAACTACAGCTATCACTACTAGATAAATAACCTTTAGAGACTGCCGAAGGAGGTCCCTAAAGGTATTTAGAGACTTCTTAGTGACCATTTTTATTGTTCACTTTTTTCTGGTCAGTATAGACATACAATGACCATCTTTAGCATACTATAATGGTTCTATCTGAAATCACAAAAAAAAACATGGTTTTGGGGGTCAACTGTGCTAGGGTCACTAGGTGTGCCACCTGACCTAGGATTCATTGTCCATGGTGAACCAATGGTGGTCAGGAAGGGGTTCGAGTAGTGGGGGGCTTGGGGAAACATCATGGTTGGGTCAAAAAGTTTTTCAGGGGGTGGGAGGATATTATGGTCACTGTGTGAACACTGACTAGGCATTAGGTGTTGGTGTGTGTATGATGATTAAGGACATAGATTAATGTTATAGGGTCATAGAGAGTAGATGTGCATGGGAAGAAGGAAGGAAAGGTGGTTTTGGCATAGAAGGAAAAATCCTGCTAAAAGTTTTATCTATATTGACCGAAAGAAGAAATAGCTCATTTCAAGGCATGAAAAATCCATGATTCTTAGTAGTGTGTGGATAGTGAGGATAGACCATCAATAATTATATATACTATTATTGTAGATTCCATACTTTCTAGTTCTTTTTATGATACAAGAGACTCACATTCGTTTATATCTCCTCAAATTGTGAATGTTTTGTGTATGATGATGGAGTTTATGAGTGGATATATAAAGATAGACACATAGTTTGGAGTACGGTTGAGGGAAATTGGTTTATGTATTGGGTGTTCCCTTGAAGTTGGTGCTTATCATTTCTATTGGGATATTTATATACTTGACATTTCAGGTCTTGACTTGATAATGGGTATGGACTGGTTAGTATCATACTGATCCTATATAGATTGTATCCATATACGAGTGACCATTAAGTCTTATGAGGGTAATTGTTATGTTAATTTTGGATAGTGGGATATCTATGCTAGGAATATAAGGCGAATTCATCTGGAACATGGGGAGCTCACCTCCTAGGTTTCAAGTATTTTTCTAGATAAAAGGGATGTAAAGCAGGATGTCTTTCCCCAAGTAGTGAACCTGTTTTAGGTTGTATTTCCATAGTATTTCACAAGGATTCCACCTAAGAGGGATGATGAGTTTACAATTGAGCTCATTCTTGTAGCTGAACAAATTTATATTTCATCATATAGTTTGAAACTAATAGATAATTAGGGACTTAAAACTTCTCTCAAAGAATTGATTTATAAAGGATTTATCCATCTGAGTACATCATCTTGTGGTTCTCCATTTTTGTTTTATAAAGAAGCTAAAGGGATATGCATTAGTATATTGGTCATAGGATGTTGAACCAAATGATAGTTATGAACTAATATCCTGTTATGTGTATTGATGATATCATTGACCAATTGAGAGCATATTTCTTATTATTATTCTATAGTTTTATATGGTTTTATATTATCTAGAATGATGATATGAGATTTTTGGTTTATAAATTATTTTAGTAATATGTTTAAGTATTGAAAATCTTATAAGAAACTGAACAGTGGTATCTAAACTACTAGGTTTCACGATTTTCAAAACCCTGTTATTGAAATAAAAAACACAAGAATTAATAGTACTTTATTTTTTCTATCGCCACACTAAATCCAACGTAGCACTACACCATAGAGGGTATCCAACCAATGAAAAACATTCCCCGGGTTCATAATATGCGGTTGATACATTCTTTTTAGGCTCATTTTTTATTTAGTGTTAACATATGTAAACCAGGAACACTCTATCACTACACCATAACCTAAATGGAACCATGGTATATGGGTCCTTCAAAGAACCAAAAAGGTTTAAACATTCCACCATAACGTGTAGGAAACCGTGTTTAGAAATTTGACCTTTACATAAGAAGGTTGTATAAAGGTCACCATACAATTATTGTTATTTAGCTAGAATGCATAAGGGAAACACAATGTCAACCTTATATAGTTATGGTATAAGGGTAATGGGTTTTACCCTTATATAGGTCACCCCTACATTATAAGGACTATCCTTAAAAAGGTCACACCTACTGGTTTAGAGTAATAATCTTTATAAAATATATCTGATTTAGCTTTGAATTTAATTATTTATGTTTTTTTTATAAATTATAATAAAATTTATTTGGGGCATATTTTTTAATTTTAAATTATTTTGTTGATTTATTAATTTTAAATGGTTTATAGTTAATTTATAAATGTTTATTAAACATTTATTTCAAAGTATTCCATAAATATTAATTTTCAATATTTGAAAATCATTTTAAAAAATTTATGTGGAATTCTTTGTAGATTATAACTTCAAAAAATTATTTTATAATCACATGAATTAATTATTAAAGTTTTTCTAAATAAAATAAATAATATGAAAATATAAAATTACATATATTTTAGTTATTAATTGTTTATAATTAACCATCTATAATTTTTCAAATTTAATGGTGTCATATATGGAATAGTTAAATAAATGAAATAAGAATTATGTAAAAAAAATTCATAACAAAAAATAATTATAAAATTTTATAAATTTAATGATAGTATATTATAATTAAAATTAAATATCCTATAATGATGAATATAAAATATTCATATTGAAATGAATATAACATGATAATATTCATAATTATTGAATGTCCATAATGTGTTATCAAATTTATAAAATGATTTCGGTTATATTTTTTTTATGAATAATTCATAAATGGGTATCTCATGTCAATATATTTAAATCATTTGTTTATCTAAATATTATTCAATGATTTTTTCATATTTATAGATTATTGATATTGCGAATATTTATTATTTAGTTTAATTATTAAACTACTTCTTCGAGATAGATCCCTACATTAAATGCTACGTATGACTCCATAAAATATAGTTTTCATCAACCTCCACCTCAATTTATAATTAGAGTTACTAGATTGAATTTAGTAGTTGAATATAGTTTTTTCACATTAGTTACTGAAGATATCATGAATTGAATTGTTTCTAGTGAAAATTCTCCCTGGGTGAGAGACTTTGGTTTAGAAAACCAACTAAAATTGAGTTTTATGCCTTGTTTAAAAGAATTCAAACACAAGGGAATAAAAAAGAGATAATATAGTGAGATTAAACTAAATCGGGAAATAAGTGTTTGATTCTTTCCAAACCAGAACATATCATTTAATGACAGAAGATTTAGAATCCTTCATAATAAATACTATCTTCTATAACTTATGTCACACACCACTCCCAACATAATAAACATAACATAATAATAGAAAATTGTTAATGACTCTATAAAAAAACTAATATGGTAGTCCATTAAATATTCAAAAATAAAATAATTAATTGGAGTTAATATTAAAAAATTATTTTCAATAAATCCCATTTTATTTGTATTATGTATGTTATTTTAAAATATAAATGTAAAAAAAATATACTTAAATTTCATAAAATAAAATTTATTTTTGAATTCCTCAAATAAAAATTTACTTATTACAGAAAACATTTTGGGGAAAGGTTGGTTTTTATTTGAATGTTTTGGTTTTTTGTAAAAATTATGTTTTTTATGATTTTAACATTTTTATGATTATCATAAAAAATTTAAAGACCTTTTAAGTAATAAATTTTTTATTTAAGAAAAAAAAATTTCATTCTAAAATATTTTTTGTACTTATAAATCCATGTCCAATATTTTAAAAAACTAAATTAAAATGTTACTTTAATAAAAAACTATTTTCTATCTTTTCCTCTAATTAAGTGATTAGATAGTGAAAATACATTATTTCATTACTTGGAATCCCCCTAGATTTAATTTTATTAAAAAAAATCAATTTATGTCCTTAAAATCAATATCCAAGATAATTTTTTCATATATATAAATTTAAATCTTAAGACATTATTTTTATATAAAATGTTTTTATGGGATTAAACGAATTTATTTTAAAATTTTCTTTTTACAAATTTATAAATTTTCTGTGTTAATATTATTTTTGAATTGAAAATGATAAGGTTCAAAGTTGGTAAAAGGACCCAATCATATTTTTGGGGACTAATTGTAACTTCAAAGTTTGAAAATTAACTACCAAGGTAAATGAAAGACTTAAACCAACCTTTCCTAGTCTAAAAATTAATTTATGAGGGGATATCATACCTTATCTTGTCCTAAAACCCAATGTTTACACTTTTGAGTCATTCACCGTCGAATAGTGTAATTAAATTATTTAAAAATGTAGAGTGTCTCCATAAGTGACCCTTTTAGTGTCTTATTAATTGGAACCAATTACACCATTAAAATAGGAACATGAAATTTGAATTATTGCTTGAATCTATGAACCCTTACTCTTCATATAACCTTATCACAGAAAAATAATCCGATTTCAACTCATAGTTACCATAAGAAATTCAATATCATGGGAACATTCAATGAAAGATCAAGTCTCCAATGTAAGTGTTTTTATTCTTAAACTTACTCATACAAATATCTTATAACTACATTAATATATTGAATTATGTTTAATTATTAGACTTAGTTTTTGTTATATTTTGGGTGCTTCACATACTTATTCATTTCAATCAACATAGAATAAAAAAATAGCATCGTTAGTGCATTGCAGAGACTACTGCATGCACGGAGCCATATTGTTTATTCTTTTAATTACAACAAAATATAGATTATATTAATGAATGTAATGATAAATAAATTTGAAATATATCATTTAATTATGATTCTGAAATATAAGTTTAATATCCAACATCACCCCATCTCATTATTTGAGATTCAAGAATGTTAAACATGCACACGTGAGAACTCTCCCCTATACAATAAAACCTTTATTGTTTTTCATCAGGATTTTTATACATTATATGATCATAATTTAATATGGTTAAATATAAAAAATACATAAAAATTATATAATTATAATCTTTTTATAATTATAGTTTTTAAATGAAATTCCTCTTTAACTATACTATCCAATCGAGTTAAAGCATATTCAAGATTGGGTTAATTTTACGACCTACATGAAAAACGATTTCAAATCTGATTATGGATGAGTATGGAAACATGAAATATTATTTTATTATAATATATTAGATATATTATTATTATAATATTGTTATTAAAATATTATATTAACAATTTAACATATTATTAAAGAAACAATTTCATTTACAAATATTAATGAAATATGCCCACAACGATTAACTTTTTATGAAAAGATAAGAAATAACTATATAATAAATAAATATAATATATAAATAAATGTTATAAATAAAATTTAATATATAAGTATAAAGATACTAATAATATATCGAAAAAAATTTAATTTTGTTATTTAGAATTTATAGTATATGTACCGAACAAATATGGAACAAGGTAATGGATTTCATCACAATTCCCCTTTATTACGACATAATTGGTTTTTATGAAACTTACTAATTGATTTAAAATTTAATTAGTTATATTTTATTCATTATATTTTATCTTTAATTCCATGCTATTGCTTTAATTTGGTTTTTAGGTCTTAAGGGTTTTTCATATCTCATTTTCCTTTCCTTGAGTTAAAATGGTTATTCTTAAACCCTAGTCATCTAAGGTGAATTATTTTAACCTATAGTGGTATAGAATTGTATTTCTACATTCATTTCTCTAGTTTTACAATTCATTCACAAGAATTATATTCCGAAGTACTATTATAACAAAGACTGAGATATTCATATGGGTTTCTATCAAAATTTCCTTTCATGGAGACATGTTTTTTTTATACACCATGTTTATATTCTTATGATGTACTTACTACACCATTTTAATTTTTATATCATTATTATATTATTTTTCATGATATTAAATGTTTTATTTCATATTTTATTTCTCATGGGGGTTATTTTCCTTTTGTATCCATGTTTTTACATCCCACGAACACTCTGATTTCTCAAGTGTAAAATCAAATTTATTTTATCTCAATAAAAAGTTTATCATCACTTTACTAATTTTAAAATAATTTTTTCTAAATATTATTAATAATTTTGGTTTTAAAAAATGTTATTTCAAATTTTTCTAATGATTTTCCATCCTTTCAATATAAAATTTTTTATCATAGACTCCACATTTTCAATTGATAAAATTTATGAAATGTTCAATTTTCCATTATTAGTTATTATTTTTAAAAGTAAAATTTTTAAAAGTATTTCCACTTTACCTATTTGATATATTTATGAAAATTCCATGTTTTTTATTAATAATTCTTTTAATAAGTAATTTTTTTTCAATGTTTTTTACTTCCCCTTTTTTAAAACATTAGGTCTTTTTAATGTTACCAATAGTAAAGATTATTTTAAAAAGAAAATGTTTTAAATGTCTTTTCAGTAAGCCTTTTTGAAATCGTCATTTTTTTTCAATATTCCATTATTAAACATTAAATTTAGAATAAAATGTTTTCCATGGGTTTTAACTCTCATTTTTTAATACATTATTTATTTTTCGTGTTTCTATTATGAAAGGTTTGTTTTTAATGTATATGTTTTCAAAATATTTTAACTTTCCATTTTCAAAAATTTATATAATTTAAAAATTTTCATTATAAAATATTCATTTTAAAAGTAAAATTTTTCAAAGTATTTTCACTCTCCCCTATTTAAAACTTTTATTCCATTTCTTGTTTTTATTATTAAATTTTATTTTGAAAAGTAATGGTTTTAAATGTATTTTCACTTTTAATTTTTAAAAATCTATTTATTTTTCTTGTAACCATTATTAGAGTTTTTTAGAAAATAAATGTTTTAAATTTATTTTCCCTTCACAATTTTGAAACATTGTTAATTTTTATTTATATTATAATTGAAAAATTTTATAATCATGTTTTCAAATAGTTGTCTTTTTAGTTTCTCATAAATTTGGTTTTAAAAGTTATTTACGCATTATATTTTATAAAAATGTTTTAATAGGTTGTGTGAACACTAATGATTTTTCATTTATATTTACCCTCTATAGATTATCTTTTATAAAGTAGTGTTTTTATCACCCTTTATATTCAATTATAATATTATTTCTTTTGAAAAATTAATTTGTTCATATCTAATGATTTCGTGGGTTCTTGTTATGTGATTTTTTTGAATGGTTTAAGAAACCAATTATATTTCCATTTTTTCATTAAGATATGTTTATGATTTTTTTAAAATGGAACTAATTTGTGTGGATTATCATGGGTGGAGTCTTATAAACCTATAATTCATTGTTTAAGGATGTATATATCACGAGAAAAGTATGTTAATATTGAGAATTTTTTTGTTCACAACATGAAGAGTTGGTATTTTGTTTTTCCACAAATTTAACAGTGTACATTTTTTTTCACAATAGAAAGCGTTGGATTTTTTTTTTCATATCATGAATCCAGAGAATTTGTTTTTTAACATTATGAAACATGAGAATATTATTATTTTTTTCCATATGATACATTGGAAAATTTTTAATTCAATAAAAGAAGTGTGAATAATTCTTTTGTTCACAATAATATAATTTATATATGATTATGTTTTTTCCAAAATTATTCGTTTATATGAAATTCATGTTTTTTATATTCCTATGATTATTCTTCTTGACTAATGTTTATTTCCTATAGATTATACACTATTTTTCCATGGTACAGGTTTTTCATTTTAGTTACTTATATATAAACATGGCTTATGATAAATTATTCTTCTTATATTTTATTTTTAATAATAAATTTCTTTCATACACATGTTTCCTCATATTATTATGATCTAACCGTTAATGACATGTTGAAATGTTTAACCTTACTGAGAATTCAAGATCAACCCTTTATTATCTTACAATTCCACAGATTATGAAGATTATTATATAATATGATATGTTTATAAGAGGTTATATATGAGTAAAATTATATAGTAATGATTATATATTAAGAATCTTATGTATACAATTTTTTTAAAAAATAAAACTTTTTATCTTTAGGTTATGTACCTATTTTTGAGAAGTATTATTTAAATCATGAGATTAAATTATTATTGTTTTAATATGTATCATGGATCAATTTTGTTGGTATGATATTAGGGTATATTTATTTTGGATATAATGTTAGTTATTTTTGGAGATTAGTTAATTCTAATTTGGTGTTTGGGTTAGAGAAAATTCATAAAAAACCTTGAGATGAGTCTAAGAATAGGATTCTTTGCTAAAATATTGTTAAAATCCTATATATGTGGTTTAAAATAGAAATAAATACCTTCCAAGATATTATTATTAGTTTTTAGTTTAGAACAAATGTACCTATGGGTAATGACCCTAAAAATGGTTAGGTGATCATTATATCAATCATCACCCTGATGAAAAATTAGTTGCATGAAGACTACATGCCCAGATTAAAACTCATGAGGTAACAACAATGTTTTTCAATTTCATAAGTATTGGAAATTAATATCATGATTTTGGAACTAGGATGTGGAATATGATGAATAAAACAAAGGTGAATAATGTACAATGCCTAAAATGTCGGGAGTTTGGGAATTATGAAAAAGGAATCTCTAAACCAATAGAAAAAAAGGATAAAAACATAATTAAACTTTTTAACCAAGTACATAATTAAAATAAAATACTATCCCATATTCTAAGAAAGTTATAAAAAATAAGGTCAATGGGTACACTCACCCTCCTCTCCAGATTTGTGGTTATTCAATTGGAATATAGTTATAACCACCATAGATGGTCCTGGATGCTTTATAAGAGCATAAAATCAATAACTACATTATTTTATGTCATTATATATTCTTATTATATACTATTAATATGTTTTTGGGAATATTATTTATTTAAATCTAATTTATTCTTCTTTTAAGAGAATTTAATGCGATTTTGGGCATTGGATAACACTTTGTACATGGATTCCACAATAATTTTGAGAATAAGGAACTCACAATTCAAATTTAAAATAAAATTCTTATCTTATATATTTAAAAGGATTACATGATCCATTATTAAAAAAATATTCAATTATTGAATTTATGAAACCAAATAATGAATGATGTTTACCTCAAATGGTTAGAAAGAAACTCAATTTCGAAACATCCTCTTAGGAAGGAATAGATGTGTTTTATAATCTAACAAAAATATAAAGGTTGATATCATATTAAAAATTAAATCTAGAGTTATATAAATTCTTGGATACCCTTAACTATCTTTTTAATTTAGTGATAACTAAAATTACATGGATGGAACTTATTTAGGGTAAAATGCAATGACCTAAGATTTTGGATCCTTTAAAATACATAATATATTCTATAACTTCTGCCTCACACTACACCTAATTTAAATGAACCACGAAATAATAATATAACATAATTAAAAATTCAATAATAATGAATAATATTTTATAAAATCAAATAATCCAAATAAAAATATTTAGTAGTAGTTAATATTGAAAAAGGTTATTTTTGGTAAAATCTATTTTCATTGTATTATGAATTTTATTTTAAAATCTAAATTTAAAAATTTTATAATTTAATATTAACAAAATAGAATTCATTTATTATTACCTCGCATAAAAATTAACATAGTATAATTTTTGAGATTTTTTCTGAAGTGGATAATTTTATGTAAAAATATACGATTTTGGCGAAAATTGTACTTTTGGGATTTTATCGTTCTCTAAGTTTATCGAAAAAAATAAAAAAAATATTTTAAGTATTAAAATATGAATTTAAAGATTTTTTTAAAAATAATTTTTTAACATTAAATAATTTTTTGAATATTTTTTAAAAAAATATTAAAATGATTCTTTAATAGAAATTATTTTTCGGTATTTTCATTTAATTAGGTGTTTAGATGGTGAAATTTGGGGTTTTATTGCCAATAAATAATCATATGGTTTATTTTTATAATATATAAATTTATTTCATTAATATTAGTTTAAAATAAAATTATATCAAATATATAAATTGGAAGCTTAAAATAATAATATTTGGGAAATTTTTTTTATGTGATAAGGTTTTTTATGTTTAATTTTTTTTTCAGACCATTTGAAATTTGATGTTGTAAAAATATTTTAAAATTATAAATTAGAAAGTTCGAACTCGGTAGAATGATTAAATATTAATTTTTGTTTGCAATGTTAATAAATAATTACAAAGTTAAAAGTTTATTTGGGTAAAAGGTTAAATATAAAAAACAGAAGTCTGAATTCAATCACAACTTATATCATAATGAATTTATGAGTATATTTTTGAACTTATATTGCATAAAGTCCCATATTATTCTAATTCAGAGTTATTTATCTGTGAATAGTGTCATGATATTATTTAAAATGTCGTGTACTTCCAAAAGTTACCATTTTTATTCTTGTATAAAAGTTTGTAACTTCTACCCTTAAATAATAAACATCAACTTAGATTTCATCCTTAATAATATTCCATTTTACTCTCCCTATAACCCTATATGACAAACATTATCCCATGTTTAATTATATTTAGCATAATCTATTCAATTTCAATAGAACTTCCAAGGAAATATCAAGTATCCAACATCATTATTATTTCTTTCTTATTTTTTATTTTTCATATTATTAATGAAAATATCTTACAACCATAATAATAATATGAATTTATTTTAATTATTATACATATTTAATTTTATATTATAGGTATAACACTTAATTATTCATTTTTATCAACTTATAAAAACAAACAACTACATTAGTGTATTGTGTGAACTACCTCCTCCACGAAGCAATGTATTTTTTTATTAATTTATCTCATGGATGGTTTTAATGGTGGTAAATATTAATAAATATGATATATATATATAATATACCATCATTTATGGATACTTCATGTACTCATTTTCATGTATTATTTTAACCTTTTTTTGAGTAAACATTGGTCGAGACTTGTATTGGGTGTGTACGAGTGAGTTTTTGAGGGTTTTAGATGGGTTTTGGGTAGTGCATGGTTGGTTATACGTTTTTCCCAATAGTACACACAACCCTAGGAAACAATGCATTATAGAAAGCGGGTAATCACATGGTTGGTGAATTTCTTTCAAACTATGAACCAATTAAGAGAAATTATGCACCGCATATAGTTGTACTACATAATTAGGGAACACCATTTGAAAAACCTAGTGGCCCCACACTAGAAATAGTGTATCTCAGAAAATTAGGACCTTAAAAGATATTTTATAATTTTGAAACCCATGGTTTTTATCCCAAATCAACCAAGCTTAACCTGACTCAAAAATATTTCCTATTAGAAGCTCTCAGAAGGATTCCAAGGCCCCTATAATCTCTTCTGGTGAGAATTTAAAATACCTTAAAAGAAATATGCACATTTTCATATGTATATTATTTCTTTTTAAGATACCACTCCTACCCATCTTTCTATTAAATTATAAGAGAATTATTTTCTTCCATTTATGATGTTTTGGATCTAGGTATTGACCAATAATAATTCATTGGATCTTGGTCTTAGTTTTTGATCCTATATCTCATCCGCGATTGTTATTTTGACCATTCCATGTAAAATTGAAGGTTACAGTTTGGCATGTATTCATAAACGATCTTGAGGTAATTAGACTAATATCCTTTTACTATAGTTGTGATTATTATTTCATGTATATAATTTTTTAATTGGTTTTCCACATTGAGAAGTTTCATTTAAATTGAATTAATTATTTATTTTCACTTATGAATGTGATACCTTACAATTATCTCATTGGACCTGCTAGAGAATTTAGACGGGGATTGATTGAAAACCACGTGGTGTTCCAATATAATTGAAGTGACTATTTTTGGGATTATGAAATTTTTTGAATGATTGATTATTAAAAGGGTTGATTATATGTATAATGAATTTTATTGACTAAGGGATTATATAAATTATCTATAATTTGTTAATGAATGTGAAGCCTTGATATGTATATGATACATGTGATATTTGTGAATGATTTTAACACTCAGTTGGGGGTCAGGGAATATTGATCCAAATACCCATAGGGTTCCATAATTTTTTTCTAGGCCCATAAGATATATATAATAATTTTCATGTGATCACTGATTTTTGGGATAGGTACTACTGCCTAAAATATGAATGAGGTTCTAGACTAGTTTTCTAGGCCCATAATGTATTTATGTGAAATTATAATTAAATGAATAATAAAATCCCATTAGAGAAGGATATGTGAGATTCCAATGATGTATGGTTCAGACTCTTGTATGGGTCAAACAATATATATATAGTTTAGGTGTCACTGTGAAACCAAGGTCCTATTTGGTTAATTAAAGAAAATTAAATGTGAAATCTATTTAGTATATAATATGTTTGTTGTTATTTATACAATTTTATACATAGTTATAGACTGTAGATTTATTTAGATTCCATTGGTGGTTTCCTAATGTGTTGTACTCATACCTTACTCGAGCTGTCTGATTAGTACCTAAATAACATTCATGTTTAGAGGACTAGATATGGGAAAACCCCTATGATATATGGACGAGTTTGGATTTGATATGAATCATAGATGCTCGAACCAGAAATAATGTTGAGGATTTTTTGGGAGTTTTCAAAGTGTCTTTATTTTTGGGTTTTATTTGACAATCGATACTTATATGGAATGTCATATCTATAGCTTTGGATTATGGTCAAATTTTCATGTTTTAGATTCATTATGTGATGTTAGATGATTATTTATTATAGTATTATCTTGGTTTTTATTTATTATCATATGGATTTTGATCATTAACTTCAGCTATTATGATTCGTTGATAAAGAGGGTATAGTCTCCAAACATCACAAGTTATACCCACACTACTAGTTGACAATGTATAAAATATAAGGAGGAACTCCTTAGGTCACATAATGATCTTTCTTGAGGCATCCCTAGGTGGCACCTAGGATAGGACAAAACAAGTGGCATCAGAGGGGTTTTATTTTCTTTTTAGTTTTCTTACTATTTGGGAAATGTGGAAATAATATAATGATGATTTAACACTTCTTCATGAGTTCATGCATGATATTTACGTACCCTGGTGTGGGGGAAAACTCAAGTACCCTGGTAGAGATTGTTTCTATTGATGTTTTATATTACAGTTTAATGCTATTTAAACTCAGGTTATGCACTTTTTTGAGATTTTATTATTTTCCTTTATTTTACTCATGGCCTAAAATGGCATGGATGTTTAGTATACATTAATAATTCTAAGAACTCATGATTTTAAATGACATGCATCATTTTAGGTACACATGAAAAAGAAGTTTTTTAGTAAGTGGTTTTAATGAAAATTATTTTCATTACATTATTATTTAAAAATTGAAGTGGTTTCTAATAATATTGTTTTTTATTTTAAATGAAACTAAATGTGTTGTTTTGAAAAGAAAAAATGGGTGTCTAATGGTAAACCTTGGAATATTAGTTTTTTACCATATGTTATCCCTAACCCAATTGAGGGATGGTTGAGCGTACAGATAGTGCTTCATTTTTGACCATGTCATGAAGTATATTGGATCAATTGTTATAGTATTATGTGAATCACTATTATATAAAACATACAGTGATGTGTTATATGTCCTACGATAAATGTTTGTAATTGTAGATACATTCCTCCATAATGAATGTTTTTGATAGGAATATAGGAGGACATGGTTGGAATGAGGGCTCCATTAATAGAACTATAGGCTCTGTTAGTTTTAGGTGAAGGATCCAGACTTTTGTTTATTGAGAACTTTTTTTCTTCATGATGTTCAGGGATAGAGACCCATGATGTGTGTTGTAGAATATGTCTGACCTGACATGGGAGTACCAGTTTTGAAACCCTATAGACTTCACCAGAGAGAGTGAACCTATGGAAGCTGAGTTATTGATTAAGTCTATAATGATTATCCTTGACCTTAAAGAGACTCATTAAGAGAGAATGGTCAAAGTAGGTACCTATATGTTATGTTAATTTTGAA
Organism: Viscum album; assembly: GCA_963277665.1. Classification (NCBI taxonomy): domain Eukaryota; kingdom Viridiplantae; phylum Streptophyta; class Magnoliopsida; order Santalales; family Viscaceae; genus Viscum; species Viscum album. Next base: position 1,681,595,248 of record OY728128.1, read on the forward strand.
AATTTAAGGTATATTCTGAGTCAGGTAGATAAATTGAAAGGAATGGTATGAAATTACTTCCAAGAGAGGTTCTTGGAACACTTTTCCCTAGAGATAATTAGGCAAGAGAGACATGAATAGTTTATTTGGTTAACCCCCTGGAGTATGTCTATGATGGACAATCCCGACCACTTCACTAATTTTTATTTCATTGTCCCAGCATTAGATGGAGATGAGGAAACTGTAGAGAAACATTTTTCGGATGAATTAAGTGTGAAATTATTTCTTGGGTGAACATCTTTTCGTGAAAAAGTATTCTATGGTGGAGAATCGCGATAAATTTTATAAGGTGAACCTAAAAGAGGCTTTCAGTGAAATTCTAGTGGTTTCTACAAGATGACTAGTAGGTAAGTATTTTGAGAGTAGGAACTATTTATATGAAAATTTCAACAAGGTAAATAGAAAACAATGAGTTTAGGGATAAGGATTAGTTTCCCATATCTGAAACCAAGTGTACTTCCACCAATATAGCAGGTCATGTAACATTCAAAGAAAATGTCCATGACCCCCATTAGAGATAAGATCCTATGATCAGATGGGTCAATTATAGAGGTATTGTAGAAACCCTTTACTGATGGGTAGTTCTGGAGGATTTAGCCGGAATTATAGTACTAAAAGGGGTATTATACCCCATAACATTTTAAAATCTGTATTTATAATATCCATGGTGGTTGAGGTATTGGACTTGGAATGTTAGGGAAAGAGTTCCCATTTCTACATATTAGTGTAGTTCAGGGGACTAAGACTACATCATGGGGTAGAGGGAAAAGATAGTTTCATATAGTTGAGAATTTACATGTGGATATAGATGGTGAACTATAAAAAATATTAGGTACTATTATTATAGCTTATACACTTTCTAGTTATTTTTATAATATAATACCCTCAAATTATTTTATATTTTCTCAACCTGTGAATTTTTTGCATCTGATGGTAGAGTTTGTAAGTGGGGTTATGAATATAGACACCCCATTAGAAGTACAGTCAAGGGAAATTTGTTTCTTTAAGGGGTGTTCTCTCAAGGTTTAAGAGTATCATTTCTATTGGGATCATTATATACTTGACATGTCAGGTTTTTAATGAATTTTGAGAATTGATTGGTTGGTATTGTACTGATCCCATATAGATTGTTAACATATAAGAGTAACCATTATGTCTCCTTAGGGTAACTATTATATTCTTTTTGGAGAGTGGGATATCTAGAATGGGCGTCTAGGTATAGTTCATCGAAAACATGGGGTTCTCACATCCTAGGTTTGAAGTGTTTTTTTAGGACGATGGGGGTTAAAATCATGATTTCTTTCACCATATAGTGGATGAGTTTCATTTTGTATTTCTTTAGGACTTATCAAGGATTCCACCTGAGAGGGATGTTGAATTTTTTATTGAGATCATTCCTAGATATGAACCATTTTATCTTCCACCATATAGGATGAAACCAATAGAGGATTATAAACTTAAGACACTATTTGAATTATTGATTGATGATAGATTTATCCATTTGTGTATATCCCCTTGCGGTTATCTAGTTTTTTTCTAAGAAGGATGATGATAAGTTCTGATTGTGTGTTTTTTCTAGGTGTTGAATTGAATGACGGTTATAAAATGATATACTATTCTATATATTGGTTATATATTTGAACAATTGAGAAGATATTTTGTATTATCCAAGATTAAAATGAGTTCCTGGTGTCATCAGATGAGAGTTAGACCTTCTAATATTGCATGGACCTCTTTTAGAATTAGTCATGGCCTATAAATGTTAGTTGTGATTCCGTTTAGGCTACCAAATAAACCAAATGTGTTTATGTCATTGATTAGACAAATCTTTCATCCATACCAAGATCAGTTTTTGGTTGTTTTTATGGATGCCATCTTAGTGTATTACATGACTCATGATGACCATTCCCAACATCTTGACATCATCTTGCATACAGTGAGAGATAATAATCAATAATTTAATCTATCTAAGAGGAAATTTTAGATATAAAAGACACATTTTCTGGATCACATCATCTCTAAGGAAAGTTCATAGTAGACCCAATAAAGGTTCATGTAGTTGTTTCTTTAGAGCATCCCATTAATATTTTTATTATATGAAGCATTCTGGGGTTGGGGGATTACTATACGAGGATTATTCTAAAAGTTTCCCATTTGGAAGCACCAATTTTAGGATTTTCTGAGATGGGAGTCATGTTTTAATGAACTATACAAAGTGATAATTATTTACAAGGGTTAAAAGCATTTGAAGACTGCATGTAGTTGTTTCTTTAGAGAATCCCATTAATATTTTTTTTATCTGAAGCTTTTTTTTGTTGGAGGTTATTTAGGAGGTTTATCGAGAACATTTACGATTTTGAAGCACCAAATTAAAGATTTACAAACAAGGGAGCCATGTTTTAATGGTATAGAGCATGTGATAATTCATTTCAGAAGATAGAAACGGATTTTGAATACAACACCAATCTTGATCCTACATGAGATGGGAGCAGTGTATACTAGGTATTGTGATGCATTCAGAATTGGATATGGAGAAATTTTGATGCAAGGAGATCAAGATTTTATTTTTGGGTTATAGTAGTTGAGGCCAAATAAATATAATTAACCTACACATGAAATCAAGTTAGCTTTGGTGGTTTATGTCTTAATGTGTAGGTCCCATTACCTTTTATGAGAAAAGATTACTTTGTATAATTATTACAAGAGATTAAAGTACATCTTCTTAAGGTGAGATTAGAACATCTAGTAGTGGATATGGTTTGAGTATATGCTGTGATTTTATTTTTATATAGCCTATTCATTGGCAAAAGTAAATGATATTTCTAACACTTTCGGAAGGAAGACTCCAAATTAGAATTTTTTCGGGTCCATTTCTTATTGGAAGATGATGAACTTGTTGGTTGAGATGCAAATTGAGGTTTAGGAGGGACAAGAGAAGATGAACATTTTTACCTTATCATTTGAGTCAACACTTATGATCCAGATCAAGGAGTTTCAATATGAGGATCTGGAGTGTTTGTCCTCGATGGAAGGCCTTGAAGGTGGGGATTCCCCATCCTATTATTCTATAAATTAGGATACGATCATCTACATCTAAATGTATTTTATTGTCCATATCTATATAAGTAAGGAGATGTTTCATGAGTTTCATGCCTTGAAGTAGGAGAAGCATCCTAGTTTAAAAAAATGTACTATGACCTACATTGAGAGTATTGGTGTCCAAGCATGAAAAGAGCGATTTCAAGTTTCGTAAACTATTTATACACCTATATACAGGTGAATTTTGAGAATAAATGATCTAGTTATTTACTATAGCCATTAAATATTCCATAATGGATGTGGGACCATGTTACCACAGTCTTTGTGGTGTGTATTCCAAGGATCCATCTGATGAATGATGCGATTTGGGTGATTGTGAACGAGGTGATAAAAGTAGCCCATTTATTGCATATTCATCAGACTTTTCAAAAGAACAGTTGTGTTAGACATATATGTGGGAGATAGTCCATTTTTAGATTGTTTCACAAAGCCTAGATTCATATCATGACCCACATTTTACTTCGTGATTCTAGAAAGGAATGAAGAAGTAACATTATACACATGTGTTTCTTAGAAGGGATTTTTACCCACATGTTGAAGGTAAAATAAGGCATACTATTAAGGTTCTAGATGAAATGATGTGAACATGAATCCTATAATTTTGTGTATATTTTTATAAGTAATTAGTTCTAGTTGAGTTCACCTATGAAAAAAGTTATTAGATGACTATTAAGATGACACATTGTGAGGCATGTTATGGTTGCCCATAAAGATCACCTTTGTGTTGGATGGAGGTAGGTGAGTAAGATTTTTTAGGATTGAGTCTCATATAAAAGACGTTGGAGATGGTCCATTTTATTTTTAATCATAGAGATATGGATCAGAGTAGGTATAAGTCTTATGCGTATCAATATGTTGACCCCTTGAGTTTAAAGTGTGTTATCATGTGTTTCTTCAGGTGTCTCTAATATTATGTCACAATAGGATTCAAAGGGGGGTGGAGTTAGTGACCATATTTCTAGAAATTTTGATACTATAGATAGAATCATAGCAGTGAAATATTTATTGGATAATCCACATAGGTATAGTTCTATGAAGGATGTTTTTTATATGTCAGAGCTTCAACCATATCACCCGATCCATTCTCATGTGATCAATGTCGATGATGTTGAACATGAGGCTGATGTGTCCTTTGAGGAGAATCTGATTCATGTTGTTGATCATAGTGAAAATGTGTTTAAGGGAAATATTGTACATTTGGCCTAACTGTTGTGGAACCATGGACATGTTCAGGAGGAAATGTGGGATAGGTAAGTATGTATGAAAGTGCAGTGGCCCAACCTTTTTACCTTAGAGTCTTAGGGATTCTTGGGAGTATAGCTTAAGGAGGAACTGTTATATGGTTGGGATACTATATGATTCTTAACTATTTATATACTTCTATTATTAATTTTCAAGTATAACTTTATGATTTTTTGTATAATTACGTTTAGGATTATATTGGGTGTTTTCAGACGAGTTTTGGAAGTTTTTGGAGGGTTTGGTCTCGTTCACAATCGTCACACGATTTCCCAAACACTGTGCACCGACCCCCAACAAATCATGCATCCAAAATATAGGGGAATTACAAGGTCAGGGATTATTTATTCAAACAAGTTTCCACTTAGGAGAAACTATTCACACCATACTATAGGGACACAATGTTTGGAAAATCATGTGGCCTTGCCCAAGTAACCATGCATGTGGAATATTAAACCCCCAAAATATTGTTTTAAAACCCCCAAACCCATTGTTTTTATCCCAAATTACCCTATCTTGACCTATCCAAATATAATTTTCTTTTGGAGGCTCTCTTTAGGATTACAAGGCCACTTGAACCACTTTTAGTGTGAATCAAAGATCCATTTGAAGAAATATACACCTATCCTACATATATTTTCCACTACATTTAGAATCCTATGTATCCCGTATTTCTCCTACTTTGGGGGGAAAATATTCTCATCCATTTTTTGATGGTTTAGATCAAGGTTATTATGTATGTCATTTTTTGGATCATGTTTATAGGTTTTATTACTTGATCTCCTTCATCATTGTGATGTTGACCATTGCACATCAAATTGAATATTATCATTTAGAGAGAGTTCCTTCACCATCTTGAGGTACATGGTTAAATTTTCTTTTACCATAGTCTTTATTATGATCGTTTTTATATAATTATGTAACTTTATTTCTAACTTGGAAAATTGAATTTTAATTGATTTGATATATTGTTTACCCTAGTGAATGTTTGACTTACTATTGATCCCATTGGACCCATTGGATATTTTAGACGAGGTTTGATGGAAACCCATGGGATATGACAATATAATTGAAATTATGATTTATTGTTTTATTAAATTGGGTGAATAATGGATTATGAAAATGGAAGGTTAATGATGTTATGAAATTCTTTGAATAATGGGATATAGAAATGGTCAATAAATGCATTATGAATGTGGAGCCTCAACATGTATATAATACATTTGATATTTATGAATGATGTGAGCAATGAGTTTTGTGTCAAGAAATGATGCTCCGAATACCCATGGGGTTACAAAATGATTCTCTAGGAACCGAAGATGTTTATATTTATTTTCAGGTTATCCCTGCTTTGTGGGATATAGACTACCTATCCAAATAGAAATGGGGTGCGAGACTACTACACTAGGCCCCAATCTATTTATGTGTGATTGGAATTAAATTAATAATTAAATTCAGTAAATTTTTGATTTTTGAGATTATTATGGTGTACGGTTCATGCTCTGACATGGGATGAAGAATATTTTATTGGTTCAGGTTTCACTGTGATCCCGAGGACCTATGTGGTTAATTAATGAATATTAAATATGAAAACTGTTTAATTTATCATTATTACTTTATTATTTATAATATTTTATACATTGTTCATTGGTGGTAGCCTAATGATTTTTTACTCACACTATACTCAGGCTACCAGATCAATACCTGAATAGACTTCAGGTTTTCAAGACATGATAAGGGAAAAATACCTATGTTAGATTGATGATATGGGTTTTAGAATGGATCATGAATGGGAGGAATATACATGATTTTGGGACCCATTTGGTTGTTGTAAAATTTTCTTTACTTTGTGTTTTCATTTGACAGTTTACACTTATATGGTTTGTAATATCTAGGGTTTTTTTACGGGCATCTTTTCTTATTTTATATTCATTGAGTGATGTTGGATTATTATTTAATATGATATTATCTTGGTTATTGATTATTATTATCTTGATATTCATTATCGAATTCCTCTATTATTTTTCATTTATAATGAATGTATAGTCTCCCCCTGTTGCATATTAGACCCTCACTACTAGCCAGTATCCTCGGGAATATGAGGAGGCATGCCTGGTGTCATGTAACGAACTAGCTCAGGGTATCAATATATGGAACCCTCATCAGGATGTCACTATATAATCAATATATTATTATAAAATTCCAATTTAATATCTACCTATACCCCTTTAGTGTTTTTGGAAATGGGAACAATAAACATGCATATGCAAGGACACCTACCTCCATGATGAAACATTTTTTATTTTTCATATATATTTTCATAAATTATCCAAAAAGATTAAAATATGGTTTACCATGATAAAAAATAAATACTATATCATTATAATTATGTTATAATATTATCATGTTAAAATTAACACCTCCTTAACTATACTCACCAATTGAGTTAAAGAAAGTTCATATTTGGGAAAATCTGGCCACCTACGTGAACAGTTATTAAAATATAATTATGTTTGACCTTAGAAACATGAAGAATACTTATATTTTAAGCTATTAGGATATTAATTATTAATATATGTTTTTTTAAATGTTATATTACTTATTAAATATATTATTAATGTAACCTTTCTTTCTCTTATATTACAAAAATAAGTTGATGATGATTCAATTTTCACACAAACAGAAGAAATAACTATATAATAAATAAAAATAATATGATGATAAATGGTCAAAATTATATTAAATATATAATTATAAATTTCTAGTGAATATATATAATTATCTTAATTTGGTTATTTATGATGTTTAGCATGGGAAACGAATGAATCTAGAACCAAGTAAGGGATTTCATCTCAGTTTTTGTTCATTGAGATGAAGTTCATATTTATGAACCAATTGTTATTTAAGTGGTGTGAATAATTATAAACCTATATTTAATTTCATTAATTATCATTTATTCATGTAATTTTATGTCTAATTATATTCAATCCATTTTTTAGGTTTTTATTGAGTTTTCACCCATGACAGAAGTCTTTTTTCACAACTCATTTTACCTTTTTTGAGTTATAATCATTATTCGTGAATCCCATTACTCTGAGTTTAATCATTTTATCTTATTTTTGAGTAAAATTTTATTTCCACTTTCATTTATCTAGAATTAAAATTAGTTCCCATGAATTTATTTCCAAGGTATCATTATTTAAATGATTGTGATATTCATAAGGGTTTTTATATCAATTTCATTTCATTGAGACCTTTTTATGTTATACAACATGTTTTAAATTTTATGGTGTACATGCCACCCCATTATATATATTATTTGATAAATATGTCATGTTTTATGATATTCAATTATCAATTTCATTTTTTCTTTCTCAGCGGGTTTCAATTCAAAAGTTAAAAAGGTTGTAAGGGGTTTTGGTCACTCAAATATTTTCCATGAGACATAAAAACTTTTATTTGTCTATAAATTTACAAGATAGATATCTTATACAATATGATGATTTTATATTGTATTTGAACCTATTTTATAGGGAAATTATTATTTTAGGCCAAATTATTCAACCTTTATGAATATATTTTTTCTATATAAATGTATTTTTTTTATGAATAATTCCAATTTATTTTATTGTATTTTCTTTCCAAATTTTATGTTTTTTTAATTCCAATATATTTTCTCGATTCCATAGTGTAAACTCAAATTTTTAATATCAATTATCCATTTTATACCCTTTATTAATTTTAATTAAAAGGTTTCTATTTTTTATGATATGGGTTTTACGAATGGTTATTTCAAGATGTCCAAAATGATTTTTCATCTTTTTAAAATAGAATATTTTATCACATAATCCGTATTATATTTTGATAAATTTTACATAATTTTCAAGTTTCCATTAAAAAGGATTCTTTTTAAAATTAAGTGTTTTCAAAATGGTTTCACAATTTATCGATAAAAGCATCACATATTTTCTTTTTTTAAATTATTATTGATTCTTTTTAAAAGTAAAAGTTTTCAAATAATTTCCACCTTCCCTTTTTGGAAAAAATATGTATTTTTTAAGTTTTTATTATTTAATATACTTTTTAAAAGTAAAATTTTTCAATTTGACTTCACCATTACTTTTTAAAAAATATATTTATTTTCTATGTTTCCATTATTAAATATTCTTTCAAAAAAAATATATTTTATGTATTTTCAATATCCCAATTTAAAAACCTTACATGTTTTTCAGGTTTCCATTATTAAATATTATTTTAAATAGTAATGTGTTTCAAAGTATCTTACTTCTCTTTTTTTGAAACTATATTTGTTTTCAATATTCTATTGTTTAATATTATTTTTATGTTTCCAGTTTCAATTTTTTTACTCTTCCATTTTGGAAATGTAATGTCTTCTTCAAGTTTCCATTATTAAAGTTATTTTTGAAATGAAAATATTCCCAAAGTATTTTCACATTCCATTTTTGAAAAATTATGTTATAATGAGACAAAGTTTTTCAATGAAAATTTATTTCTTATAAATTTGTCATGAAATCACAACATAATGAACTACTATGTTCTATGTGAACTCTAAACATAAGTTTGTGACTTTTGTGTTTTTAAATTCAAAAATCTGACATACACTGTAGAAACCAGTAAGCTATTTTGATTCTGATAAGGAAAAAATAATTTTTGGTGAATGGTAACCTACCCTTATGAATAGAAACATACCCTTATGAATAGTGATATACCATATTGAATAGTAAAGTTACCAATTATAGTATAAATATAATATTCAAGGGAAATTAAGAAGTACCTTTATTTTAGAATAAGTAACTAGATGTTTTAAAACTATTTTTTAATTATTAATAATGATTTAAATTAAATATTAAATTAATCATATTTATAATTTTTTTTGAAAAATGGACTTTATTTTTGGATTCTACAAGTCAAAAAATAGTTAGGGTGAATTTTTGATATTTTTATAAAATACTTGAATTTTTTGATGAATTGCAAAATATAATAATTTACGACAAATGATAAAAACCTGAATTTTGATGTCATTAGCTGAAGTATGGATGTTGAAAGTACATTATCTCGAAATCATATACACAAATAACTATTTTTGGTCATTTAATCATCACTCTTTCTTATCATTAGTGAAATTAATAAACTAATGATTAAAAAATTATCAAAACCATCCTCTCATCCACTATAAAACCTCCCTCACTCCCTCTTCTGTTCACTCCTCACAAGAATTGTGCCTTGCCAATATTCTTCCCAAATCTCCCCAAGCTCTTCCCCCTTTTCCAAAATCCCCTAATATTTTCAAAATACAAAAACCACTCCCCATAAGTGGTTCTCAAAGGAGATAAACTCAAGAGGTAAATTCCTCCTTCCAATTATTCCAATTATTTTATGTTATTTTTCATTCATGTTTTATCCTCAACTCCCATCATGAAAATGTTATGATAACTCCAGTAACATACTTGTACTAAGATTTTGTTATGTTAATGGGATTTTTCATTATCATCTCTCTTTTCCCCACCTTTTATTTGAGTGAAATGAAAACACTATTTGAGATGTGTTGATTTAGCACATTCGAGGACAACAGTTTATCAATTTCAATTATCATATTTAACTTTCCTCCGGAAAACAATTATGTTATAATTGAACCAGAATATAATATATTTAATATATCCTATTTAAGGTTCTATAATCCTTTTGTAAAATGGTATTATGTAATAAATCAAAACATGCTCGTTGTAATCTAAACCCACAGATTAACCAAAATGTTTATCACGATGTTTTTATATAATAAATCATCTTCATTCCAAATAACACAATGAATTATTATAAACCTGTAGTTTTCTATATGTTCACTTATAACGTATGATTTAAACTCTAGTCAAACATGCTCATCTTATATGATTATTCGTTCATAAGTAATCCAGTAATGAAAGTCAATGAAACAAACGATCCCGAACAAGAAAATTAAACATATTATCACATAAAAAGGAAAACATTGAACTTAAAAAGGATATAATAAATCTATTACATATAGATTTGGTTCTGGAATTTTTAATTAATAAACACAATTTGTTTATTCAGGTCAGTAATAAGAAGTGGAGAACACCACCAGTTTTAATGTAAGGGATCCTCTCCATTTCACTCTTAATCAAGATTTCCCCAATGTTATTTCATTATTGATGTAATCCCTAATGATGGGGTATAATTTATCACATCCATCATACTTTACTCATGATGTATAAGTGATGAGAAACTGTTTTCTCTCTCATCAATCCCTCTTAGGTACACCCGTCACCATGTCGTTAAACTGTAACGAATTCTCCCCAAACCTTCTTTGTTCGTTCGGGTTACCTTATCTTTTTTTATATCAAAATGGAGTTATCTTATATGTTTATGTAATTATTATAAATTATGTTTAGGTTAACAAAATTTATTTATGAAGACCCATTTTCACTCTATTTTAGGGATATACATGTTTTAAAAAATATTCCCTCCTTAGAATTTTCCAATAAGAAAACCTGTTTTAATGAAACTTCCTGAATTTTTACCCAATTTCAAGTGCACTATATCCTCTATTTTAATAATTCATTGTCCTTATAAAATCATTATTTTTATTATTAAATCCTTCTTGACTTAATTATTGTTTTATATAAAGGATTTTCCTCTTTTATATTTTAAAATCACTATATTATTTTCATTAAAATAGCACAAAAATGTTTAATGCTAATGTTTATCAAATACATTTTTTATATTTTTTAACTTTTGTTTTAAATAACATACCATTATATATACCTATTTTACCTTATTAATTTCCATGTATGTTCTAATCCCTTTCTTTCATGGAAACTTACTTGATACGCCCATTGGTTATGCTTTACGTCCTGATTGTGGTACCCAATTCTTTACATGAGAACCCTTATGTTTATGTATGGTTGATTATGATTGATTATTTATGTGAGAAGAATATTAATGATAATTTGTAGATGGTTTCTCCCATATAGCACTCTAATTCATTGGGTAAATTTAAGTCCCATGATATGCATTATGAAATAGGATTGGCGGTAAGCCCAGGCACGTACTAAAATGGGAAACAGGACTGGCAGTTTGCCTTGACCAATTCTAAATGGGAAATGGAATTACTGGTTTTCATTTACCCATACCAAAGACATGTTTTATTATTTTTCCTCATTTATATTATTCCATGATTATATGATCCTATGTTTATATGTTATGATTTCATATGTTTCACGATTTTGATATCATTATGCCAGGGCTCCTAGATCATGTGCTTAAGCTTTATTCTTATGTTCATTATCTTACTCAAATTTTTATCTCATCACTTTGTTCAAGTGTTCCCTAGGGTACCCTATGAATATGTAAGGGCTTGAAGTAAGTTATAAGCTCTTTATAGAGATTAAATAAAGAAGTGTTTTTTAAACTCATGTTTTATGTTTTATGTACCTAGTCTTCCAAGTCACTAGACTTAAGGATCCTTGGCTTGTACTATGATGTATAATTATGCTTAAAATTATGTAATGTTTTGTGAAAGAAGATAGGGTCACAACATATATATTTTCCATTCATAAATTATAAGTGAATATTTTAAAAATTAAAATTTTTCAAAGTGTTTTCAATTATTATTTATGAAACCTTATGTCTTTTCAAATATATTTTATTTGGAACTATTTTATAATAAGGTTTTGAAAACATATTCTCTTTCCCTGCACAATTTTTTTTTTGAAATTAGCTCACACTTTATATTTTATAATAATATTTTAAAATATTTTGTGCAATTTTTTTATTTTAACTTATATTTATCCTCAAGGGTTTATATTTCGTGAAGTGATGATTTTATCACATAATATATAATATTATGTTATGATTTATATGGATCATTAATGTTATTTTATCTAATTATTTCTTATGTTATTTTTATGATATGTTTTTAAAGGTTTAAGAAAGAAATTAATTTTCTATGGGTTCATTAATATAAGTTTATAATTCATTTTTAGATGGATCACATTTGTATTCATGATATAGGGTAGTGTTCTATATTTTCATAGAATTACTTGGATATGTATTTATATCTCATGAGAAAGTTTTGTCAAGAACAATCATTTTTTTACAAAATTATGTGTATTTTTTTTAGAAAATTTAGTGTGGGATTTTTTATTAACAATATTAACTTTGGGTAATATTTTATTCAAAACATGAAGTGTGGGAATTTATTTTGTTCAAGACAAGAAGAATAAGAAATTTATTTTTTCCCATCCCAAAGTGTATATAATATTTTATTCAAAATATGAATTATTAACATTTTTCATAATCAAAACAATATAATTTATCTGTGATTATTCTTGTGTAATAATTATTTTTATATATAACATTCAATATTTCTATATTCCTATGATTATCATCCTTGATTCAAGTTTATTTTCTAATGATTTCCGAATATGTTTTCCATGTTATACGTTTGTCCATTTTAGATTTCATGTCCTTCTATCATTGCTTATGAATAATTATTTTTGATCCATGTTCTTTTTGATAACAAATTTATTCTCTTATAATGTTCCTCATATTCTTATAATTTGCACTTTATTCTATGTTTAAATGTATGAACATAAAAATAATTTTATATCAATAATATCTTATGGTTCCATTACCTATGTTATAAATATAATAATTTCATATGATGTTTTTATAAAAGGGTTTATAAGAGCACATTTATTTAGTAATTGTTTTAGATGAAGATAACTATGTTTGAAATATCCAAGACACTGAACCATATGGACATTGGTTTGTGAATCTATTTATGATATGTAATATTTAAATCATGATATTATTTTTTATTTAGGTTATTTTTTTATCTTGGGTCTCTTTATTTAATTAACGTGATCATCCAAACAGGTTGGACATTCCATAGTTGATTACACATGGATTATCATTTATAAGGAAGTCATATGAATGGAGACACTATAAACATCAGTCGTTAGGTTATTTCATAGATCATATCTCACGTATTATCTTTTTTAATATTGTTTTTTTCCTTTTATTTGTGTTACACTAGAAAAGACACCTTAATAGGATTATGTTGTTAGAGGAATAGAGTAGAGTGTATCCATATGATGGATTAGACAAAGGGTTTTCTAATCAACTATCCAGTAGTCCTATATGATTTAATAAAAATGATGGTATACCTAAACTGGTATGTCATGAGAGTGATTTGATATAATACTCAATGTTAATTGAAACATGGATCTTTTCCTAATAATGTTATATGATTTTCTCTAAAAACGAGTCAATATTTAAATAAGAACCCATTAATATAATTACTTATTAAATGTTTAATAAAGGATGTAAATAATATGATAAAAGATTATATTTTAGATAAATGGAATCATCATCATCTAGCTTGACCTTGTGATCAATATTGTATAAGGAGAAACTAAGTTTTAATAACATCTATCAGAGGTATTGGAATTTTAGAATAGTTCTCAAACAAGATGGAAAGTTCTATGTTTTGGAACAACCTATTCATAATAAAATAACTAAACAATATATTCAATAAAAGGATTTTTATTCCTATGACACGAATCTATAATATGAATAAGATGTCTCCAAACATATTATTGTTACCATGGAGTCAAATTTCTAAAACCAACATGAGACCTTGAAATTTTTTAAAATGACAAATTACCTAATAGGTATTATTTAAGAGCATGTTAGGTATAAATAATATGATGTTTCATAAAAAATATTTTCGTAAAAAACAATTAAATGACCTCTATCCAAACTCATGAACTCAAAAAGGTCGAGTACGTCAATGATTTAGAAGGTATTAGTTCACCTCTTATGCTTAAATTATCCATAGATTTTATTTTTTAATATATACTAGAAAGGTTACAACCTTTAAAACATATCCTGAATATATTAAGGACAACTAGTTTGGATTTGGGTGGTCTAGGCTTGAGTACCATACTGATTTTATAGAAAGATAAATGTAATGGTTTACACCATAAGGTGAAGCAAAGAGGTCAGGGATAGTCCACACCACAAGAAAATCTATATAAGATTATGAAATTAAAATTTATTCATTGGGGAAAAATATTTCATTAGGGATAAAATTTTCAATATTTTCTAAAGGTTTTCAAGAATCCTAGTGGAGGTCCCACATCGTATTAATGTTATATAATTCAATTCTTCTATTTTGAAATATACATTGTTTAAACTTAGCATTTTAAAAAAAGGTGTAAATATATATGAGGACTTAAGATGAGGATGAAATGAATATTATATGTTTGATGTATTCTTTAATTTAATGGAGTAAAATAGTTTCCTCATTGAATAATTATATGCTTTAAGAATTTCTAAACTTTTCATAAAATATGAATTTTTAATTTAATTTTTCTATTAGGAAGAGCATGTTGAGAAATGTTGTTTAAAAAAAATAAGATGTGTGTTTATATAGACACACAATGTTAATTATGATTTTTTAAATATATAACATGACTTAACAGAGACTATAAATTGATTTTTATGGTTAGGGAATTCATCCAATTATCATTTATGGATATTTACTACAATGATAATGATTTCAAAAAACTTTTGCATAATTTTATCAAAATTTTGTGAATTTATATACCAAGAATATGATATTAATGTTATTAGTTCATTATATATAGAAAAATTGTGAAAATTTTTTAATCAGAAGAATAAAAGTTTTTTAAAAGTATAAACTATGTTTCTTTAAGGATCTATTCAAATTCATTGAATCATAGAGTTGTTATTATTAAATAATAATAATTCTCTTTGGTTATATTTCCATAGAATATCTGAAGTATTTTATAAAACTCTAAAGAGTTTCCTTGTTAGGTGTAGGTGTTATGTAAATCAATTAAATAATTTTTTAGTGTGTGTGATTTCAAAATATATTTTAAAGTTGTTCTAAATCTATGGGAGTTAACAATCAAGGAAAAAATTAATGGATAATTTTTTTTTCATTCAGATGTTGAAGAAAAGAGTTTATACAATAATTTTTGAATTTAAATCAATATTTAAATATTATTTTAATCCAAATTAATTATTTTTATCTTTATCTTATTTATCTTAAATGATAAGAGAAGGTTTTATTTCATAATATTTGTTATGAACAAGATGAGATGAATAATTATTTTCACTTTATTTGTGATTCAAAAAATTATATAACATATTTTGAAAAGGATATAAGGATAAATTTCTATCTAATATAAAGTGTTTACATTTTTGTTTTTAAAAAAGGGGGAATTTATTTCTTCCACACATTCATAGAATATTTTAATAAAAACATATTTTTAAAAAATAATGTTCCAAAAACATAAAAAATCATAGAGTGACATTAGATTATTTTTAAATATTCCCATTAAATTAAAATAAGTGTAATTTTATAAACAAAATTATGTTTTTGTATTTTATAAATATAATCTAAAAATAATATAGAATCTAAGAGACTATTCGAAGTATGTTTGAATATAGAAAATTTAATGTTTAACAAATAAGAGATAATACCAGTCCATTTTAAGGTGATCATTCACTTGATATCACAAACGGGTTTGGTGAATGGTGGTAAATAAATAATTTAAATAAATAAATTATTATAATTTATTTTTTAACCCCCAATATTTCAAAAAAATAAATTGTTCGACAGCGTATACGACACGCAATAGTGAGCTTAAAATAATTGTGAAATTTTGTTATTTAAATATTAATAATATACCCTAGTCGTTGAATTAGAGTATATGAATTGGAGAAACCAAATTATGAAATATTAAAAAAATATTCATACTGAATACAATTTTTTTGATTAATTCATAAGAAATAAGAACTCAATTTTCAGGAGTTTTTTATGGTTTAAAAATATGTTTTCTTAAGAAATTATTATTATTGATTTTTATAAAATAATTTTATAATTAATTACTTCCAAGTATAAAAATTACATTTTACTAAAATTTAATAATTTTTAAATCATTATATCAATATTAACTTAGTGTAAAATGTTTGTATATTTCTAAAATGATTATATTTTCAATGAATAGTAAAAATACATATTTTTAAAGTCATCATTTATTTTCATTAAATAGACCCAATATAATTTTAATTGGTTATTAATGTAACAAAATTATTATTTGATTTTATATATTCAAAATAGTTACATTTTAATTATTACTATAAATTATTTTGATATAAGATCATTTTTTATCATAAAAATGAATTTTTCTAAAAATATATTATTTATTGCATTTTACTGAACTATATTAAATTTTTTTAATGAAACTTCTTGGGATTGAATATTAAAAAATAGATACCATTTTTTTAATCATGACGCTAAAATGTTTTATATAGTGATCTTTTATTTCTGTTCATTATGAATAGTAATAGTGGTAAATATTTATCACTTTGGTATGGGTAAATCTTGCAATTAAGTGCAAAAATAAAGTGCAAAATCTATTAAATATTTCTAAAACCTACCTTATTTATATTTGGTGAGTTTATTTCTCCCATCCATTCTATATATATTAAGTTTTTTCATATTTGTTCTATTTTTCTTTGATAAAGTCCTTAATATTATTTTAAAGACAAAAAAATTCCAAAATTTCACTATTTTGATTTTAATTTTTATTAGATGCTAACATTGGGATAATAATATGTTATTACTAAGAATAAAATATCATTTTGAAACTAATTTATTTATTTTTATTAGGATAATTTATTTAATATTTTTATAGATTTTATAATTACCTTATAGGCTTACACCAAACTAACATAGTGCTTGAGAAAGTAGTAGACAAATCAAAGGAAATGATATTTAATACATTAAAAGTAATATAATTTGGAATAATAATTGTTTTACATGATTATATTAGATAGATATAACATAATATTTATTTTTTTAAATATTATATTTAAATTACATTACTATCTTGATGCAATTAAAGTCAAACAATGTGAATAGTCTTTAAAATTACTTTAATGATATAGTATGTTAAATAATTTTTTATTTAATGATTAAAAACTCATAAAAATATTATAAAATGAAAATTTAATGAAATATACTTACTAATATCAATAATGGAACCCTTATTAGATAATTTTTTTTATATCAACTTTCTTGACCCCTAAAGAGGAAAACATTGTTATCAGAGTAATAAAAAAAAGGATAACAAGGGTTTAAAACTAATAGATACCGAGAAAAACTAAAATAAAAAAATCTATAATTTTTAGATGATATTATTTAGACTCATAATCATTTTACTATTTAAAATTATAAATTTGGGTCAACTTTTCCATTAAAATAAATTTATATTAATTTAATATTTTATATAATTTCATGATTGGGAACTTCCTCTATTATCTTCCTCTCACTTTTTTATTGCTACAGTTCAGACATTCTAGAAACAATTAAAGCATAAAAATTCCTACACATGAACCATAGGCTTTGGTAACATCAAAATACCACCATAGAAGGCTTAAGGTTTAAGCTAAAGATGGTCTTTTGAAGAAAAGGTATTACTCTTAATTGTTCATTTGAATTTTTTTATTTTTCAGAAACATTCAAATATTATTAATCCTTGGTGATATAATAAAATAATTATCTCTAATATACTAATATTTTATTATGACTATGTTACAACCACTTTTCAACTCCGTTTCCTTCTAATGGGGAGTGAAAATGTTGTTCGTGCTACGTGTGGAATACCACATTCATAAAGAAATGTGTTTTTTTCCATTAAAAAATATCATAGATGGTTATAATGGTGAATTTAAATTATATATATATTTGAAAATAATTATTTTTTTTAATTTTATAAATATAATATATCATATAATTTCATACCTTTCTATCTATTGAAAAATAATAATGACATTCATTTGTATGTGTGTATTCCACCTTAACGAAGCGATGTGATTAATTTCTCATAACTGTTATATAGGGGTGGTATATATAAGTGTATTTAAATATTTAATATGATATTTCTGATATAATAATCATTATTTCAATAAATATTATATTTACATTGTTTCTATCTTGTTATTTTAAAAGTTACTCATGCATACGTACGAACTACTGTCTCCATAATGTATAAAAATTAAATTTTCATAAAAAACCATTCATATCTAGTTATAAAAATATAATAAATATATAATAATAATAATAATATCATTATAAATATTCTCTATATGATGGAATAATTTACCTTTTTACTATTTTGATCAAACCAATGATGTTTTGTAGCAATGAACCAGACGTCCTCAAAACACTTGACGTGGACTTACCAGATTATGAAATTAAACATGTCATCAAAAGAAATGTATAAATAGTTTAATGAAAACTCTAAAAAACATGAAAATGTTATCAAAAAATTTAATAATTTAAGTAAGTCTATTATATATGAGTTAAGGGATATATATGGGACATCTAAACTCTAGTTAAGTGATTTTGTTTAAATTTTTCTATATTGAGAAATGTTTTAATCTTATTCAATGAATTTATTTAATATTGTATATATACTAAAAATTTAAAATTTATATCATTAATCCTTCATAATTTGTGTAATTTTAAGTGACAATTCATATTATTTCATACAAATGTATTTGACATGAATGTTACCAAGTGGTAAAGGGTTTCTAAACACATTTTTCATTCATCAGGTTATAATTCTGCATAATTGAATATGTTATGCCAATATTATTTATGAAATTACCACTTATTGTATTATTTTTTATTTTTAAAATTATTTTTTATATTTAATTTTTTTTAAATATAATCAAGTCATTTATTAATTTTAACATCAATGATACAATCATTGTAATGGATTATTCATTTCAATATTATTTCATTGTGACATGTCTTTTAATATGAACATACTAAATTTTTTAAGGTGTATATAATAAATATTGAGATATTATATAATTAATGACTATTATATCAAGATATTTAAGGTTACATTGATTTTTTATATTTTATTATATATTGATACAAATGTTATGAAAGTTGCAAGGGGCATTATGGTCTCAATTTCAATTCATTGAGACATAATTCATGTTATGGGCCATTTTTCATTTCATATGCTATACTTCCCCATGATATTGTTCTAACATATTATTTTATGTAAATTATGGATCTTATATAATAATAGTATGTTGCTTCATTCAACGGCTATTTAATTCAATCATTAGACTAGCTAGAATGGTTTCTCATCTCAAACATCATTCTCAGAGACATATTTTAATTTATGCACCTATATTAAATTACATAGTTCATACACTGACTCCTAACATATAAAATATTATCCTTTTTTTATAAAAATTGAATTATATATTCCTTCTTATTATTTTTTCTTTCATATGGTTTTGGGTTCGAAAAATTCGTAAAGGGTTTTTGTTTTCAAAATGTTATTTTAATGTTTTTCAAGAATATTAAGCAAAAACATCATGCATGTTCTTTATATTAATTCAGAAATTATCATTTAAAAATATATGTTTGTCTTAAAAGATATTTTAACTAATTTTAAAATTTTTTAAAAGGATATTTCTTTAATTTTTCTGCATGGGTCACATTTGACACTTTATAAATGTTTGAAAAGAATGTTTATTTTTAATGTTTATGACATGAAAGGATTTTCCTACAGAAATAAAAATTATTTAATTTGAATATTACATTAAAATTTTCCCTGATAATATTAAACTAAAATCATTTTCAATTTTATTTTTATTTTTTATTTTTAAAATGTAAGAAAAGAAAAATGTATTGTCCCCCGATTTTCTAAGAAACATTTTAATTGTTATTTTAAATATATTTGTAAATCTGTAAATATTTAGTTATGATTCCATTAATTCAATGGGAATATAACCATATGATACCATAAATATTATTTATTTGGATATAAAATGCCGATTTTTGAAGTGGATAATATAAAATCTATTTCATTTGCATTGGAAGATAAAGTTATAATGAAATGAAAGCTGTTTTTAAAATTTTAATGTGGAAACTGAAAACTTCAATGTGTTATATTCTTTTATGGTACATGAAAATTATTTATGATGATGGTTGATCCCAATAAAATATTTAATGATAGGTGATACCGATATATCTTATATAATTGGGGAGTCTTATACAACATGTACAATTGGTAAAACTGATATATCTCTCTAATTCGTTAGGTAATGTTCATTGGGTTAAAAAGTAATAAATATAGAGTTAACTAGGGTGGTATCTCTTATATATGAGATTGAGATAATGTTATTTATGACGTAACTGAACATAGGTTATGAATATTAAATTCCAAGTTACCAACACATATTTCTCTTTTCTTGATAAGAGTTTTGAAGAGATCATCTGCTTAAGGATTATTTTTTCCTGGATCATGACTGTTGACTTATATGACTCTTGAATTTTTTAAAATATTTATTCTTTGACTCATGATTTATGATCCCAGTTATAATGGTTATGAATTAACTTATGTTATGATAATTAATATAGATTATCCCATCGTCACATTATGCCCATCTTATGCTCACATATTAGATTCAATTTCACTAATATTCGCCTTTAATAATAACTTTTGATTTCCCTTATTATGATTCTTTTTCCTAAGTTATGAAGAATAATTTTATATGAATTATGTTTAGAAATGTTCCATGTGTGAACAATTTTATAGGAGATATTGAAAACATAATGTTTAATAATAAAATATCGGAATAATGGATACTTTCATACTTGATGACGTTCATATTGTTATGTAAATGTTTCCATTAATTATATAAAAATATACAACTAAAAGGTCCATGATTAAGTAAGTAATACAATTTTTCATGTTTTTTTGTATGTTTTGGACGTATAAAATTGTTGTAAGCTTATAGTTATCAAATCCAAAAGGATAATGATTATGTTTTTATCACCGAATATGAGATTACGAGTTTAGGGTTTGGAAAATTGGAATTTGCATAGATTTTAGATAACTTTATATATTAATATGTTTTCATTTGAGGAAAAATTATCAATTTGGGATAACATCATATATTTATAATTTTATGTTTGATCACAAGAACAAGTACAGTGACACCCTTTTTGAGGTATTTATGTAATGGGATTTTAAAGTGAATAATGATATTTTGGGAGACATTTTATTGGGTTGAAGTCCAATTAATCTTTAATTGTATCTTCTGACTTAACCTGAAGGATTATTTAGAAATAATGATATTATATTTTTAGGGATGTAAACTAAAATGTATGAGGAAACCTTTGAGGATAAAACAATATTTAATGTCGAGTTTATTAATTTTAATTTGGAAATAGATTTATTTTTTTATGTAGTGATATATATTGAACCTTGGTGGTATTTTTGATATTTATAGATAAATGTTTTATTAATTTATATATAGGTTTATTCAGTTTGTGTATTATCATATCATGTTTTAACTATTTGGGTGTTACTAGTGATATGAAGGATTACCTTTCATCATTCTATATACCTCATTGTCAATATTACATTTATTATAGTACTTGAGGCATTAAATTTTCAAATTCATCATTTGGAGTAAAATTTGATATAATAGTGGAAACTGGTTGAAATGTACTACCAAAAGAAAAATGTTCATTAATGGATTTGAATAAAATCATATAAGTTTATTTTATGATGGTATTATTTGAAAAGGAAAATAAATTCTTTAACTATAGGAAAAATATCTTGAAACAAAAATTTTATCCTATAACCTTCATTAATGATGAATTTATTGTCTTTTTACACATCATGATCATTCCCTTTATTAGGATAAATTATCTCTATGATAATACATCATTAATTGAAAATTTATTAATTATACATGTCTATATTTTCACATCCCACTAATGTTTTCATATTTGGAAGCCTGGTTATATGTTATTTTAGTTGTACTTTATATTTCACATTAAACCTTATCAAAATTACGTTTTATTAACCTTCTCTATGATATATTATTTAAAAAATGTTGTTTCAGATGTTAAACTCTTTATTTTCAAGATGAATTTAAAATTATGGTGAAATAGTTTATTAATGTTTATGGGGGGGGGAATTCTACTCCCTAAGATTTAAAAATAATATAATATTATATAGAAAATTCGATAGACACCACCGAGCTTAAATGAACCATGAAATATTATTTTTATTATTAAACCATTATAACCAAGAAATTGAATTAGAGGATATAAATTGTAGTAAACAGATAATGAAATATATATAAAATAATAATTCTTAATAAAAATGTATTTATTATTTCTTGGGAAATATGCACATAATTTCTAGAATGTATTTTTATGCTATAATAAAATGTTTTAATAAAAAAGTTGAATTTATTGGTCTTTTTTAGTTAATTTTATAATTAATTTCTACCTATTTTAGAAATTTTATTTGATAAAATTATATCATTTTCAAAATAATCATATCAAAATTATGATAGGGTGAATTTTTAAATTTTTTTTGAAAAGATTATTTTTTTAGAGAATAGTGAAACCAATCATTTTTTCTAAAACACTAATTTATTTTCAATAAAATATACAATTATGATTGTAATTTGATATTAATGTAAAATAAATATTATTTAATTTTAAATAATCTATTTAATTAAATTTTAATTATCAGTATACTTTATTTTGGTATACAATTTTTTGGGTCTTAAAATGCATTTTTCCAAAAACTAGTTTCCATTGAGATTTATGAATTTATATTAAAATTGATTTCAACCACTTAAATAAATTTAATATATAAAAATTTGTTCCATATTTGTAACTATGAGATTTTAATTGGGTAAAGAGTTTCTTTTTTTGGTCATTATGAATAATAACTATAGTAAATATTTGTCACATTGGTAATGGTAAATCGTGTAATTAAAGTTAAATATGATTTGATAAGGCTTTGAAAATATATCTAACATCTTAATTATTTACATTGTGTGGGTATAATTTCAAAAACCATTCATATATTAAAAAATATTGAATTTTGGTTCTATTTTTGTTTTATTAGCACATTTATATTATTTTAAGTAATGGAAAATTCAAAAATGTCATGCTATTGCTTTTAATTTACCTTATATGTTAAAATATAGATAATAAGATGTTATGTATAGATATAATAGTTTATCTTTTGATAAATTAATTTATTACTATTATATTTATTTTCTTATCACTTAGTGATGATACAATTTCTTTAAATTCTTACGCAACGTTGACACATTGGTTGTACAAGCTGTTGAAATACAAAAGAAAATGTTTTTAAGAACATTAAATGTAATATAATTATAATTAATTTTTATTTTACAGGATTTTTTATTGGTAAATATAACATATTAGATATTTTTTTAATGTTTGTATTCTAATTCAATTAATATCTTGATGTCATTAAATTTATACTATTCGAATAGTCCCAAAAATGACTCTAATGGTATATTATTATAAATAACATTTCATTTAATAATTTAAAAATAAAAAAAATATTATTATATTTCTCGTTGAATGGAATAGGTTCTATAATATAAACCATGGTCTACTAATGTCATAATTTTCCTTTTATATTATCTATCTTGTCTGTTAATCAGTAACAGAACTTTATTATCTCTATAATCATTAAATGGGTTACCAAGAGGTTAAAAATAAGAGACAAGGGAGAAAAAAATCATGTTAAATTGTCTCAATTTTATTTTATGAGTTTATTTAGATTAATAATAATTCTATATTCTTAATAAATATGTTTTCCACTTTTTTTAATAATATTAATTTATATTAACTGAAAACCTTATATAATTCCAAGAGTGACTTTCCCCTCACTTGTAAAGAGGAACCTCATATCCTCACTTATTAATATATTTTTAGAACTAACATTTGGAAAATTAATACCCAATTATATCCTTATACTTATTTTCTACATCATATAGGATCTATTATAATCTAAATACCTACCCAGAAGACATAAGTTTTAAGCCAAAAGTGGGTTTCCAAAGAAGAGGTATAACTCGTTATTGTACATTTTAATTTTATTTATTATTCAACCATCATAAAATATTCTTAAACCATGATGATAAGTTTGTTCTTTATACATAGATGTCATGATGACTAGTTTAACACATTTTTTCATCTCATTTTTTTGAAAATTGTGGAATGAAAACGTTGTACATGGGTATATGTGGATTACCACCTCCACGAATTAATGTGTTTGGTTTCCATCACTGACTCTCATGAAAGTATATAATGATATATTTAATGAATATATGTTATATTATTTTATAATATAGTTCTAAACTCTAAATTGGATAAGTGTTTCTTTACGATTTCTTCTTCTGGGGCCTTCTCGGAGAATGTGTTCCATTGGTTGAAAATGGACTATAATGATTATGATGAATATGGTGAAATGTTTTGGGGTTAGGAGATTCCAACAAAGTTCATTTTTTTGGTCAAGAATGTTATCAAAAATACACTTATAATAGATTTTAACATACAAAACCTAGGATGTATCCATGTATCTAGTGTTCTATGCTATAGTAATCCAAAAATTAAAACCACGGATTATCAGTTTATTAACAGTGATTGGGAGAGTTCACTGTAGAGCACGTTCAGTGCATTCACTTGGATGGCTTCTTTAGATTCATTGAGGGAAATTTTCTCTAGCAGTGCTTCCCTGAAGGGGGAAATCTTGTATTATAGAAAAAGTCCGATCAATCATTATCTTCATGAATTTTTTGAATATCTAGATAGTGGGGAACGATGCAGGGATCAAAGCAAGAATGGGTACCCGAGAAAGTGTCATCTTTAAAACGTGGAAATTATTAAATGATTTAACCATATTATGCAGGAATTGGGAGAAATATCCTTCCATAATACCCCTATTTGTCTCCAATTACACCTTAATAATGATTCTATGTCTAGGGAAGGGTGGTGGATATGGTGAAATCCTACCATCAAGAATTAAGACTCAACCCCAAAGGTTTATGTCTCATGGTTGTCATGTGAGGTGGAGCAGTGATTCAGGATAAGTAGTGTTTGGTTAGTTAGTTTTTTTTTGTTTTTTTAATAGAGGAAACTCCCTTAAATATAAATCATATTCAATGATCACTAGTCTATGGGTATTTTTCCAAAGAAATCATCCCTTTGAAGCATTTGAGACTGACTCTCTGATCA
This sequence comes from Viscum album, assembly GCA_963277665.1. Taxonomy (NCBI): domain Eukaryota; kingdom Viridiplantae; phylum Streptophyta; class Magnoliopsida; order Santalales; family Viscaceae; genus Viscum; species Viscum album. Next base: position 1,681,620,815 of record OY728128.1, read on the forward strand.
CTTACATTGTGCTTCAAGAAAATAGAACTATAATGTGGTCAATAGAGTATTCCATCCAAAAGTTCATGTGAATGGTGAGAGAAAACATAGATATCTTAAATATGGGGCTTGAATAAATTCAATGGATGAGTTCCTCGCTTCTAAAGTGACATGACGATAGCACATTCTTTATTTTTCTATTCTTGTGGCCCATCCCCATGAGGGGTTCAACCAAGTTAGATTAGATCCCATTAGGATCCTATATTTTCAATATATGTGATTGGGATACCATTTTATTCTTATTTTTTTCTTTTATAATGAAATAAAATATTTTTTAGTTAATGACAAAATTAAATTTACTTTCTTTCCCTAATGTTTTTTGAAAAAAGGAAATTTTAATCTTGCATATGTATAAACTACCATCTCCATCATGCAACATAAGTAATTTTCTTAAGAAAACAATAATAATTAGTTGTAAATGTATAATTAATGTATAAAAATGATAATTATGTCACTATCATTATCCTAGATATGATGTAATAATTTCATCCATTACCATGATCAATATACCCAAGTCGTTTTTTAACTATTAACTAAACATCTTAAGAAAACAAGACGTGGACTTAACCGATTACATTATTATATATTTCATTGAAATAAATGAATATAATAGATTCATGATAAATCAAAAATCCTATAAATGTTTCTTATATAGGTAAATAATTATAATATTATTATATTTGAGTTAAAGGATAAAAATTGAATATCTAGACTCGAGGCGTGGGATTTTATCTCAAATTCCCTTCATTGAGGAATTTTTTAATGCGATGTACCAAATTTATTTTATATGGTCTATATACTTCCCCTTTTTAATTTTATATCATGAATCATTCATAATTATGGGTATTTTATGTTACAGTTAAAATTATTTACTCTATATGAATTTAAATTGAATGTTACCAAGGTGTGAGGGGTTTCTTAACTCAATTTTCATCCATTGGGTTGTACTGTTACTTCATTGACATAGTTATTACATGATTATGTTTGAAATAAATTATAATTATATTATGTTATATTTACACTTCTTGTTTTGGATTTAAAATTTTCAAACTTAATCACTTAAATTATTAATTTTTACATGCATGATATGGTAATTATAAGTTATTATTCATCTAAATATTGTATGTTTGAGATATTTCTTATAATATGCACCAACTTAATTTTATAAGGTGTATATGAATAAAATTGAGATATTATATCATGAATGACTATTTGATAATGGTATTTAATTTTAATTTTAATTTTTGTATTTCTTAAAATACTAATTAAAATTTTATTAGAGTTGCAAGGGTTTTCATGTAAACAATTTCTATTCATTGAGATATAATTCATTTATACATCATGTTTTATATTATATGGTGTATATACTAGACTATGAATTTTTTTCACATATTATTTCATGAAAAATATTATTTTCTTAATATAATGTTGTGTTCTTTCATTCAATGTATTTTTTATTCACGAATTCAAAAATTTGGAAGGTTTTCATGTATCAAACTTCTTTCATTGGGGAATGTTTTGATTTATACACACATATTCATTTAAATGATGTATACACTATATTCATTTACATGGTTTATATAATGAATCTTGAAATATAATATCATGAATTGTTTTGTAATCATGGTATTTTATGTTCCTTTAAATGTTCTTATATTCAAATGTGTTTTGGTTTGAAAAGGTTGTAAATGTGTTTTTGTTTAAAAATCGGGTTTACTGTTTTTGAAAACCATTAACGAAAATCTTCCTCCATGTTGTTTATCATAATTCAATGATTGTTATTTTAAAAAAAAAATTATTTAATTTAGTTATTTTCAATGATATTTGACATTCTTTTAAAGTTTTCTAATATAAATTCATTAATGTTTTCTACATGGTTCAATTTTGAATCTTTTCCCATAATCTTGAAAAGAATGATTATTTTTAATGTTTAGGACATGATTAGATTTTACTGGAGTGATGAAAATTTTTAAAATTTAATATTCATTTATATGTTTCTCAGGTTATTTTGAATGAAAAGTATTTTCAAAATATTTTGTTAATTTTTTTTGAACACAAGGATTCTAAAAGAAAATGATATTTTCATGTATTTTTTAATAAATGATTTAAATTTTATTTTAAAGGTTTTTTAATATATTTAAGAAAACTATAAGTATTCCTCTACTTCACTAAAAATTTGATATTATAATACCATCCATTTACTTTATAAATATTTTTACTAGGATTCTTTTAAGAGATTATATGAAACTCATTTATCTTTCCCTGGTAAATAGAGCAGTTGAAACACCCCAGGTAAATAAAGAATATGACCTTTTTATATTTATCCATATTTTTGAATAAAATATTAATATTACTTTAAAGGGGATGCTATGCTCGATGAAGTACCCAATACACAACAACGAGTTTCTTGGGAAACTTACGTTGCACTCTAATAATAAAATAATATTATTTTAAATGGTAGTTAACACCTAGCTGTTGTGATGGAGGGAATGAACAGAACTAACTACAATATGATTATATATTTTTGTAAAATATTTTCACTTTTTACAATAAATGTTAGAGGATTAAAAATGCGAATGAATCCAATTTTAAGTGTAAACATTCTAATATTTTTTAAAAGGTCGATTAACCGCCTTTTGATGGCGAACCTCTTTTAAATACACTTTTTTGTCAATTTTATGTGTTATATTTGACAAAATAAAATTATTCTTTAGAATCGGGAAATCAAAATTTACTTTGTGTAAATTTTTGGTATCTTTCCGATAAAGTTCATTTTTTAATGAATAGTGAAAAATGTTGTACTTTAATTCTAAACCTCTTTTTAATCTGATTTATTTATATGAATATATTATCTTTTGAACTGGTTTTAAAGTGAAATTAGAATATATTTTTAACATTTAATCCAGTAGTGGTCATTGGAATTAATTTCATTTTGAAATCAGACTTAAACTAGTGTCAATCTTTTGATACATTTTGTTTCATAAAAACACACTATTTGTTTTGAAAGCAGGAATTAATTATTAGATTAATTAATGCAACTTATATGTTTTGAATTTTGTAAAATATACATCATTTTTGAATTAATAATATCAAATATAGCTTAGGGTGTATTTTTGGTAATTTTCTGAAAAACATCAAATTTTGATGAATAGTGAAACCACTAAGTGATACTTATAAAAACTGATTTTTCCATTTAAATGAAATTTTGCCATCTTTGTGTTTTGAATTTCAAAAATCCGACATACATGTTTGTCATTAAGAGGTAAAATATGGTTCAACAGGATTAAAATAATTTTTTGGTGAATAGTAACTTATTAAGTTTTTAATCGCAATTAGAGGTGATTAGTGTAGGGAAAAAATAATGTTTTAATAATATAAAATGGCCTAGACACATGTCCTACCCTCATTGGATGAGTCATGGCCGAACAATAAAATACATGGGACAATGTGGGGACCCCATGGAGCCACATTGGTTGGAAAATGACATAAATACCTTTTTATGTAATGTTAAAGTAAAAATGACACAAACATGAGATGTTTTACTAAAACAATTTTTACATGGGGTTATACAAGTCAGGTTTTTGACTATAAATAATCTATGGAAAGAAAAAAATATTTCCTACATCATAGTATTTTTTTTATAATTTTTAGAAAACAAATAAATTAAATTATATATGACATCATGATGATGCAGAGATGACCTCATTATTTAACGATTTAAATAAAATGGAAAGATAATGTAAAATCTAAGACCTACACATGTCAAAAACCTATTGTATGGGTGGATTTCGAACCATTATCACCTTATCCTCGAAACACATCAATGTGGGACCATTAAAATCCAAAACTCATTCTAAAATAATGTAACATTTCCTTACTTTCCAAGAGTGCCCCTCCTCTCCTCTTATAAAAGGCCCCCACCTCTACCTTCTTACCCACACTTCCAAAGCCGTTGGCTTGGACAACCCCTACCCAGTTTGTCTCTCCACATCCCGTTATAACTCCTTGAAGACTCACTTTGGGCAGAAGTCTTCCCAAGGAAGCCTTTTAGCTCAAACCAAATGGAGTTACCCAATTTTAAGGTAATGTCTTTACTTGAGTCCTTTTGTTTTATTTTTCTTCTCCAACCCCCTAAACTCTTTTTATTAATTTCTTTTATAACAACTACAGTATATTAAATATACTAGTATGTTTTTATAATAATGATTCGATCTAAACTTACACACACCTACATCTAATGGTTAAAGAACATACTGTTTCCGTGGAGGACGAATTTCTGCCTCATGAAACGATGATTGTTCAACACTCATATATCACCTTCAAAGGTTGCCATTAAGATGTCACTATATTTGTATATTATATCTAATATGTTTATGTTTTACTTTATATTCTGTATTTTTCATTTATGGCATATCTTTTATGGTTTCCATTATGAGTAAACGCGATATCTTCATTTTAGGAAGTGCGGACTACCGCCCCCTCAAAGTGATTTGATTCGTTAATGCCATATGTGGGATGTATAAAGGATGTAATTAATGGTATAATATATGATATTATACTGGAATTATAATATAGCTTTATATAATTATGATTCCATTCTATAAAATATGAAATAGAAATGAAAATTGCGTTCTTGCGTACGTACGACTTACCGTCTCCATGAACGGTGCATTTCATTTCTTACCTCTAAATGATAATGTAATATTATAAATGCATGTATATACTGGATATATATATGATATATAGGATATATACATCATGATTATGACTCTGGATATAATTGATACATAAACAACTTGTAATTATAAAGAGCATATTTTGACTCAAGTATCAATGATCGTTTAAACGACCGTTATTAACTAAAATAATTACATAGTGTTCATGACATGGTAAAAAGTGATATAAAAGGAATAGTGAACATGAAAAAGGTTCTTAAGGAAGTATAAATTAACTCAAGTTTATTATTCAGGATATTAAAGAATGATCTAGTCAAGTCGGACCCGAGGTAAGGGATCCTACTCCTCTCTTTCTTTTTAAGTACACTCTTTTATGTCATTCCTTTTAAAGCTCATCTTTCTTGTTATTGGGATGTTATTTTATATTAATCATACTGTAATTTTTATGTTCATATGATTAGAGTCCCTATTCTCTCTCATCAATCCATTTTTGATGTTTTGAGCGGTGCCATTAGGCTGCCGAATTTTCATAAGAGATCTAACCTCTCTCTTTTTTTAAGTACTTTACTTTATGTCACTTCTTTTAATCTCCTCTTTGTTGTGTTTAGGGATGTTATTTTATATTACTCTTTCTGTAAACGATATGTTAATATTATGAGAGACCCTATTTTATCTCATCAATCCATTTTTTTAAGTTTTAAGTGGCGTCGTTAAGCTGCCGAGTTTTTGTAAGGGATTTTTCATCTCACTTTTATTCCCATGATATTTTTGCTACATTTGGCACAATTTCCTTTGAGTGGTGTATGTACTGCCCATTATTTTTATAATTGTGTAATATACTTTCATTTATGAGTATTTACATCAATGTTGTATTGTCCTTCTTTCACGGGGCGTATGTTTCGAATGATACCCATGTCGGTAATGGAACCTTTCACCCTCTTGTTTTTTAAAAGACTTATTTTGTTATGTATTTTAATTCACATACTATTATGTTGGGATATGTTCTTTTATTTCCTTATTGATGTAAATTTTATGTACAAGTGATTAGATGCCCTTTTTATCTCTCATAAACTCATTTTCTGAATTTTGAAGTGATGTCGTTAGGCTGTCGAATTTTACCAAGGAAACTTTTTAACCCAATTTTGATTTCTTTGGGTTCAACATGTAGTTATTGAATATGTCATCCTTTGAATATGTGTGAATGAAATTTTATTGATTTACACTTAATATCCACTTATATTGGGTGTATTTATATTTGTCACACATAATTTTGAGATTTATTTATCCTTAATTTAAGGATACCTTCTTTATAAGGGATTTCATCACATTTGACATTTCTATTGAGACTTCATTGTTGTTATGCACCAATTCACTCTTATATGGTGTATATACTATCCTTTGGAATATTATATCATGAATCCATTTATTCTCATGATATTATAAAGTTCTGACTAAATGTTATTCCTCAATTATTGTATTTAACTGTCTCTAAAATATTTCTTTAAATGTTTTAATTATCTGTTCTTATTAATATCCATGTTTTTAAAATGGTTTTAAGTATTTATTTATATGGATATTAATGGATTAAAATTTTAAAATCTTCAAGGTGGTATGAGACACTTTGATTCAAAAATCTCTCTATTAAATGTTTTAAATGGTTTTGGAAATGGGTTCTTTTTGAATGGCTTCATTATTTCAATATACTAAAATGTTATATTGTGATTGAAATGTGGAAATGTTATGTTTCCTTTATTGATGTTTTATGTGATACGTTTATGTTATGGTTCTTGGGAATTGTTATGAAAAGGGGTGGTTCCGTGATAAACAAAGGGTGGGTGAGCCCGATAGAGCTCTCCAATGTATTGGGTAACGCGAAGGAGTGAAACGTTAAGGTTTCTCCGAAGAGATTTAGGGAATATACTATGGTGGGTATTCCAAACGTAACCAAGAGGGTTAATCCCTATGTAATAATGTTATGAATTCCTCAAGTTACCTTTTATATCTTATTATTTCTATGGTTTATTCATGATTTTATGAGGTATGTTAAAGTGCCTATGTTTTTTGGTTAAAGTATGATTTCATTCTTATGTATATATGAACTCATGTTTCTTTTCCATATTTTTTTAACACTTACTGAGCTTTTTATGCTCATCACAAGTTTTTGAAATTTTTTTCACAGGTCAAGGGAAAGGTACATGATGTGATGATAGTGTCAAGGATGTGTCAAGAAAGAGTCCATGTTTTATTTTAAATATGATTCCGTTGATGAGAAAAATGAAAACTGTCTTTTATGTAACCACTTTGCTTAAATGTGGAATGTAATGAATGTTTCATGATCTTATTCTCTAAAACTCTAAACCTGAAAAGATCCTTAATGTGTAATCTTGTAATAACTCATGATTATGTAAGGTTTATGGCTGGGGCCTTATAGCAGTAAAGGAATGAAATATATTATTAAATGTTTGACAGTTAAAATTAAAGATTCCATGTACTATATTCATGTATGGTTCTTGAACATTATTTATGATGATGGATGGCCTTGATATAGCTCATGCTAATGGGTGATACTGTTATAAATTATATGATGGGTGATCCTTATATGAATTATATGACGAGTGATCTCTATATAGATATTTAACTCATTTAACAAATGTCCTTACCTTTAGAATTTATAATGGGGGATTTAACTGGTGAGGTTTCTCCAATTGAGTTAACTTATTATCCAGTTATTAATAACATGAGTGAACATGTGTTATTAAGATAATGTTTCAATATATTGATATGTTTTTTCAATGATTTCTATAAGTTTTAAAGGAACTTTTTTCTCATGTATTATTTTCAATTGTCTCATTATTGTTGACTTATATAACTATTGTCTTATATAAAATATTTATTCTGTGTATATGGATTTATGTTCTAGGTTTTGTGGGTATGCATTATCTTATTTTATTATCAACAACTTTGATTATGTAATCATCCCCTTATTCTCCTCTCATGCTCAATTATAATGTTTGATTTTTAATTCTTATGTGTATCCTTATATATAATTTTATCTCACTATTCTAATTTTTGTATTCCCTAGGTTATAAATAATAATTCAAAATGAATTATTTTTAAAAGGGGATAAAGTGTGATAAATGTTATTAGATATATAGAAGACTTAATGTGGAATATTTTTTTAGGTATATTGGAAACATGCTTTCTTAAATACTTGGGTATTGTTATTTAAAATATGGTCCTAATTCTCTAAAACATTGATCATGAAAGGTCCATGGGTATGTAAGTAATCCAATATTTATGTTTGATGTTGTATTTTTTTGATGGAAAAAATTGGTTCATGTTTATCAAAATCGAATAAAAAAAGGTAAATATTATGGTTTCAACCTTGTATCTAAGAGTATGGGTTTAGGGATATTATAGTTGGTATCAAAGTAGGGTTTATGTAACTTTTAATATTATAATGTTTTCATTTGTGGTTAACGTAAGTGTTATGGTACCATCATGTGTTATAAATTTATAGTTTACCTAATGTTCAAAGTATTCGAGTGGATCTATGTCAATTTAATTATTTTATGTTTTGGTATTTATAGTATACCATATTTCCTAATTTCTTTTGTTGTATAATGTTATTTTATTCCAATTTTATTTTCTCGAAAGTTATTTATCTATTTTTTGCAGTTACTGAATTATTATTTTTATTATTTTTATTATTATTATCTATAATAATTTTTAAATATTTCCTAGGAAAAATCAATTTTCTAATGTTATTTTTTTCCATTATATAAGTTTTATTATTTTTTATTTACCCTTACATGAGTTCCCTTTTACCTTTACACATTCTTTGTTTTTTACGCTTATGTGAGTTTTTATTTACCCTTACGCATGCCTTGTAATCTCAATTTTACCATTATGTAAGTACTAGATACCATTAAGTAATATTTATTATTTATTATTTACTGTTAAATACCTTACATATTACCTTTAATAAATGCTTAGAATGTTCTGCCTACCCTCATATAGCATTTCATGAACCCTAACACAATATGTTAGTTTACCTTTACAAAGTCAAAGGTATTTAGGTTACCATTATGAATGTACATGCATACCCTTATGTGAGATATATAATTTTTTTACCATTATATAGTGCATATTATAATTTTTCAGAACCTATTGAAATTATATTTTAACTTATGATGTATTTTATATTACATTTACAAGTTTATATATTTTACTTCTTACCCTAATACTGCATGTAAAATTTATAGGTTACCTTTACATATTTATTAGGCTTTAAATTTTACCTTATACATGCATAAAAAGTGACCCTTACATAGGTATGAAAATATGTAACTTACACGTATACTTTATTTCATGATTTTCTTGGTATTTTTATTTTCATATTTTATTTAAAATGTTTAAATTTTTTAATGATTGAAAAAATTATTATTAATTATATAAAATCTATTTGATGTAATTTTACATTTTTTAACACTTATATTTATATATATATTAATTCTATTATTTCATTATAATATGATATATCAATAAGTATTTAGAAAATTAATATTAATTTATTACAAGATTATTTCCTTGATTTAAATTTTTTGTAAAATTATGTGGTAGTATAAATGAATTCATTATAACTTGTTTTACTATTTTCAATATAATATATTTTATTTATAAGACTATCACAAGTTTAAATATCGAAATAAGTTTTAATTTTTAATTATATATTTATGAAATGAAACTCCATGAGTATCTTGGATAACATTGACATGTTATTTGGGAATTGTTTTTTAACTCTTTATACGAGATGATTTGAAATATGTTTAAAATGGTCAAATGGTTTTAAATTTTAATTTTTGAATTACCCATATTCTATTTTATTAATTCTCCAAAAAATAGTAATGTATTACTAATATTATCTTGTATTTAAATTTCAAAGCAGATAACTTGGATGTTTTGAGTTATTCATTTTAAAGGGATAGAGATTATTGAATAAAATATGGTCAAAATATACCAAAAATAGATGTATTCAAATTTAAGACTCAAGATATATTGAATAACCTTAAAAAATGATTTAGAGCCTATAAATAGATACCTTAAGAGTTATTGTATGCCTACATAAATATTGTACCATAACATTCCCATCCAATTGTCAATGTGCTCAATTATTCTCAAAATGATTTCATTTATGAATATATTTTCTCCTTCTAGAGTGTGAAATAAATTTTAATATCAAAATCACTATCTTATTTTATTCTCATTCTCTTATATTTTTCATCATATTAATTGAGGTATTTGATACCAATTTTAAAAGAGATTGTATCATAGAAAGCCTATCCAGTTCCTATTTCATCTAATATTAGTGATCACAACCTTTAATTTATGTGAAGATATTTTTATTTCCATTTCCATTAAAAGGGAAATGGGCAGTTATTTTATTGGTTCTATCTTTCCCGTTAAAGAGTTGGTGTCTATAATATCTGGTTTTCTACTTTGACATAAAAATAATAGTTTAACTATCTTGGATACCATAAAATCCTAGTGTCAAATACATTAAAACATTAAGTGATAAATATGGTAGATGCATGGTTACTTTTGGGTACTATTTCTGAAATTCCTTACAAAATATCTTGTCTCTTTCACTTTTAATATCTTCAATTATTTATCACTTTCAATTATTCCGTTATTTAATTTTTTTAATCCATTATACATGCTTAGTGAATTTCTTCTATAATCTCTCGTTGTTTAATTATTCCAATATTATTATCATATATAATTATATAATTTTTATTTAAAATTGTATTCTTTTATTTTTCTCAATATTTTATAAATATCTATTAATAATATTTTTTAAAATTTTAAATAAAATTTCACCCCCACTTTCTATTTTACCTATCTCAAAAACCATATTTGGTATTAACGGTTTACTTTGTGTTATTATCAAAAATAATCTTGATTTAATTTTTTTTATTTTGAATTTTTTTATCTATTGTGATGTTTTATTTTTATTCTATATTTTTTCAAAAGATTCTATTTTTGGAGTTATTAATTATTTATATTGGAAAAAAGAATGTCAAACTTTATTAGCTGTATTATTTATCAAATTTGTATATTTATTATGCATAGTTTTAAAATTGAAAATATATCATAAAAAAATTGGTCTCCCAATGATAAAAATCTTTTGAACTTGACAAAAAAGATAAATATATTTTATATTGTTATATAAATAGAAACTAAAACAATCGTATTTACATATGAAAAATGGCTCATGAGATTTGGAATATTTTAGAAATATCTTACAAAGTTAAAAAAACTAGTGATGGAAAAGTGATAAAATATAACATATACTTAAATAAAATAATAGAAAACTATTCCAAATGTTATAGAGATGGAAAAATATATCATTTTTTTCGTAAATAAATATCAAATTAATGTTCTGAAATTAACATGTTTCAGTTAATAAATTGGACATATCAAGCCAAATTATTCCTTAAAATAGTCTAAATACACTAGGAAAGTTAAAAATGATATAAAAATATCAACATATAGATCTATCAAAGATTCAATTTTAAATTATTAAACTATAAACTCATCTTCTAAATTTCTCATGACACAAATTGAAGTAGTAAAAGTGGTTAATTACCATTTTCTTTCTTATTCCTCTTCACACTCTCATTCATAATCTTCTTCATTCCGATATTCTTATGATAATAGAGTTGGAAATTTATATCAAGAACTTATTAAAAATAATGAAAATATTTCAATGAAATATAAATGTGTTCATAATGATAAAAAATATTATTTTTAATATAAAATATCAACTTTTAATGGAAAAACATGATTTAATTTTTAATTCAAAAAATCAAAATAATGTTTAAGTTTTCAAAAATAAGATCCTGGATCACAAAATCTCCATTTAAAAATTCACATAAGGTGAGAAATAAATTAATATAAATCTTTGTTCTCAATGAATTAAAATAAATAATAAATGTTTTTTATTTTTAAAAGATACCACAACATATTTAATGAAAAATTATTTTTTAAAAGGTATTTATCAAAATAAAATTTTCATGTATTATCATAAATATGGTTATTTTACCTCTAAGTGAAATTGAACAAAAAATTGATATGTAAAGACGAAATGGTCCAAATTTATTGTTTTCTATCTCTTTAATATGAAAAATTGGGGAACATAATCTTTAATTTAAAATAATTGTGGATGTAAATTTGTTACCATGCCCAAATCATCATATAGTGACATTTCAAGACCCTGAAGTGCCCTAAAAGTATATATTAAATGATTTATTGTACGAATTTTACAACGGAACTCATTAATCCATCTTATGGTGGCCTCTAAATGTGGATTTCACATCATGAAGTTATTGATAAACTCGTTCATACCTTAAGCTTAATGATTACTCTCCAAGTGAGGGGGAGTGTAGCTCTTTCTATCCAAAATAAGCTTATAACATAAAACTTGATATTAATGGGAATACATTTCTTAATTATTTTAATTTTATGTTTGATATTAGATATTATTTTATAATATCTTATTTTATATTTTCTTATCTTAATGAATTTTAATTTCATATATTTTATAAACTATATGATCTTATATATTTTTTAAAATTTCTTATGTTTTTCAAAATTTCCTTTTTATTTTATTAAAAATTTCTTTTATTTTCATTTTCAAATCATTTTTTTGAAATTTTCTATATATATTGTAAATCTTGAGAATTATTTTCTTTTTGAAAATTCATTTTTTTTAAAAACTCATAATATGGATTTGAAAATTATTGAAAAAAATAATTATTTTTCAACGCTTCTATTAATTTTCAAAAAATGAAGTGATTATAACACTATAAAAAAATTCCAATATTGACAAAAACATGATCATGTGGTTTTTCGACAAATAATCATAAGGTTTTTCATGAAAATAGTTGATAGGGTTGGTTAAATCTTTTTATTTAATGGGAACGGTGAGTGGGACTTTACCACAACCCAGTTTGACACTCCTAGAAAGATTTCTTTGGTTTGTAAAGAATATATTAAGTAATCCATAATAAGGAAAATTATTTTTATTAAAAAAAATTATTTTCTATGTTTCTTTTAATATTTATTGTGTATAATTTTATTTCTTTTTCTTGGATTCATTAATGTTTTATGAGATGCTTTATTTTTTGGTGAGATTCATTTTATGAATATTGATTTTTTTTTAATTTTATAGAGAAATTGTTTTTTGGAAATTTGAAGAATTGTCTTTATTTTTTTTAAATTAGATAAATTATTTTAAAATATTTAAAATCTTTTTGATTAATTTCAAAAATGGGGAAAAAATTGGAAATCAATAATTTTTTTGTAATTATAAAATAGGAGATATTATTGGATTGGATCAATGTTACTTCAATTATTTTCTATTTTGATAATTATAAAATACTATATTTTATAATTTAATTTTTTTATATTTTAAATTAATTTATTTTATTTATTTATTTATTTATTTATTTAATTTTTATTATTTATTTATCCAAAGTTTATTTTTATTATTTACAATATTCTATATAATTATTTTTAATTATTTATTTTGAAAATTTAAAATTTCAATCTTATTTTTACAATTAAAAATATTTTTTTATGTTTTCATTACCCTTATGCGAGTTATCTTTTAACCTTACAGATGGTATTTTATTTTCATTTTACCCTTACATGGGTTTTATATTAGCTTTATAAATTCTTTTTAATCTTCTGTTTACCATAAAAAAACATTTATTTACCCTTATGAAAGTAATATGAATTATTATTTATCATTGCATAGCTTGTGTCCAACCATTATGAAACCTTTAGAATGTTCTACACACCCTTACACAACATTCCACGTACCCCCTCACATCATGCTAGTTTAAATTTATATATTTCATAATATTCATTTTATGTTTTTGTATGTGCATTCCCACCCTTATGTCAGATATATAAAGTGTTTTTTACCCATACACAAAACATATTCTACCATTACACGGCCTATAAAAATTTAGTTCTACCATTAAGCATTTATTTATCTTACCTTTATGAGGCTTATATATTTTATTTCTTACACAGACATCGCATGTATAATTTATAGGATACCATTATGTATTTTCTAGGTTTTTAGTTCTACCCTTATGCCTGAATGAAAAATTTACCTTACATAGATAATAAAATATTGAATTTCTAAATATTCCATGTTTGATGATTTTCTTGGTATTTTAATTTTATTCTTTTTTGTTTGAAATATTAAAATTGTATAATATATTATATAAATTATTATTAATGATATAGAATCTATGAGAACTAATTTTATATTTTTTAATCACTTTTATAAGTATGTTTATTATGTTCTTCCTTCATCACATGAAATTTTTATAGGTATTTTAAAAAATCAAATGTATTTATTATGAGTAAATTTCTTTGATTTTAATGTTTCCAAAATCATGTTGTAGTATTAACGAGCAAATTAAAACTCTTTAATTGTTTTTAATATAGTATCGTTTATGTTTGATATTATAACATGTTTGAATATAGAAATAAGTTTTAATTACATAGTTTTTTACTTATAGAAAAATTATTTGAATGTTTTTTACTATCTTTAACAAGATATTTTGAAATTATTTTAAACACTATCTAATAGATTATTTCGAATGTTTTTAAATTGTTTTAGAGATTTTAAATTCCAATAATATAATTGTTGATTTTATTTTTAATTATATCACATCAGTAATTTAGTTATATAATTATTATCCTGTATTAAATTTCCTAACAAATATCAAAGATGTGTTGAGATAATATTATTAAATGGACCGAGAGGGTTTAATGAATGATGGTAAAAATACACTAAACCTGGATGTCATAAAATATAAAACTCCCAATAGTTTTCAGAAATTTACCAAAGAATTGGGAGCCTGTATATAGACAACTTTTGAAGAATTGAATGTGTATATATATATATTATAACAAATTTATCTTCCAATCAGCAATGTGATCAATTCAACTCAAAGTGATTTCATATATAAATATCTTTTCTCCTTATAGAGAGTGATATAAATTTTAATATCCCAATTACTCTCATATTTTATTCTCATTTTATAATAGCGTTCATCGTGTTCATTAAGATATTTAAGACCAATATTAAAAAATATTTCTTCCTAGAATTTCTCTCCACTTCGTCTTTTTTCTAATATTAGTTCAAACTACCTTGAAATTGAGAGACATTAGTTTTATTTTTGTTTTATTTAAAAAGAAAAAATGACAATTGTCTTTTTGTTTATGTATTTTATATTAAAGAACCAGTGTCTATTACATCTAGTTTATTATTATAACCTAAAAATAAAGGAATTTTTTGGTATCTTTTCTACAATTATAGCTAAGGGATTAATATATTAAATACTAAAGGGTTTGAGGTGGTAGACCCAGGGTTACGCTTGAGTAATATTATCGAACATCCATAACAAATATCTTGTATCATTTAATTTCCTCATTTTGAATGATTTATTGCTTTCGATTGTTCACTTATTCAAATATTTAATACATAAAACACACTTAATTTATTTATTATTTAATCTACGTTTATTTTATTTATTCGCTTTTATTATCATATATAATTATATTTTTACCATCTCAACTATTATTTTTTTATTATATTCATTATTTTATAAATAATGTTATGAAAATAAGATTGTTTACCTTTATTTTTATTAAGGTAAGTTCACTCTCTCTTTCCATTTTTCATGTATCTAACCTACATTTATTATCAGAATTGTGTTTCACGTTTTTTTAAAAAATATTCTTGATTTCAATATTGTGTTTACTTCCAAATGTTTTATTTTAAATCTCCATAAGTATAATAGATAAAATTTTTATAGAATCTTTTTTTATGATCCTATTTTTGATAGAATAAAATATTCATATTGAATGAATTGAATGTCAACCATTCTTAGTAGTATTAGTTATCATGTTTGTTGGATTTTTTTGAATGGTGTTAAAAAATAAATTAGTTTATAGTATAATTAGACTCCCAATGACATAAAACTTTTTTAACTTTATAAAAAATCACATAATGATTTATATTTTGTAATAAATTGTAATTAATTCATCTATATTTCCTTATAAAAAAATTTTAATTAAATTTGGAAGATTTTATAAAAATATTATCATAGAAAAAATAATTCCAAGTATTTCAAAGAGGTAAAAGAGGCCATAAACTTCAATATAATCAATGAAAACACTTCCAAAAGTGATGTCAATTAAACATAAATCTATATTATATAAAGGAAGATAAATAGAAGTTCCAGATTTAATATTTTTCATTTTCAAAAAAAAAGGACACATCATGATAGATTGTGCCTTGAATAAAAAGTCTAAATACAAGCATAAAGGTAATAAGGATATAAAATTATTAACCAAGAGTGATATAAATGATTCAATATCAACTTATGAAACTAGATATACAACTAATAAATTCCTCAGGGATCAAATTAAGGTAGGTGACGCGGTTAGTTTCCATTTCCTTATCATTACTCTTCCCACTCTGATTCATCATATTATTCATTCTCCTCTCCTACAAGTAATGAAATTGAAAATTTTCTATAAATAATGATTTTAAAAATATAATTTTTTTTAAATAAATATACACATGTTCTTATTGAGAAAAATCTTCATTCTAATTAAAAATATATACTTTAATGGAAAATGTCGATTTAAATTAAAAATTAAGAAATAACCCAATGTTGATGCATTAAAAATAAAAATAATGATCCTAAAAAATATATTTTAAAATTAACCCAAGGTAATAAAATCACTTAAAATTATTATTCATTATCAATACATTAAGAAAATAGTCATGGTTTTGGATTTTAAAAATATAATGCAACTTCTTCAAAAACCATAACTTTTCTATATCATTTTTAAATTAAAATTAGAAAGTTTGGGTCCCTTAATCTTTACCATCCAATATTTGTAGACCTAAATATGTTACCATGACCAATAATCTTGTTCTAAAATTTCTAGACACTCACAGGTATCAAAAGGCTTCTTTAAATGATTTCATTTATGGATTTTCATTCAGACTTAAAAGTTATATTCGATATTGTATTTTAAATAATTATGGTGTTAACCTCTTGAAGTGACTAGTCATCTCTTTCATACCTTGATCTTAATATTTATACTTAATATGAGAGGGGCCAAGCTCTTTCCTTCCCAAATAATATTTGAACATCATCCTTGATCATAAATGGAACAATTTTCTCCATTATTTTTGTTATATGTTCTCTGTTGAGTCTTTTTTCAAAATTTATTCCTTCATATTTTCATATTTTTTATTTTTTTATATTTTTGAAATTTTCATTTGATATATTTTTTGAATTTCGTTTACTTATATTTTTTTTAAATTTTTATATCTTTTTTGGATAATATTATCTTTATTTTCATAAAAATTCTACTAATATCATGGTTTGATTGATATGTATTTCATTTAAAATATCTATTTTTAAAAATTGTCACACAAAATTGATTTCAAATATTTAATTTTTTCATCAAATATTTTCATATTTTTTGAAAAATGACGTGTGTATAATAATTCACGAGAAATATTCCTATATGATTACAAATAAGTGTATGTGGTTCCAATGTATATTATCCTATGGATTTATCCTAAAACGAGTTGATTGGGTTTATTAACCCTTTATCCACCCTGTGCTTGGTGAGTGGACCTTTACAACACAATTAGTTTTATCTATAAGAAAAATCAATTTAAGTGATTTATAAATAGAGCTAACCCAATAATAATTTCAAATAGAATTTTACTATGATATATATATATATATCATGATCTATAAGGAATATCATCCCAAAAGAACTAAAAATTATTTATATAACACTTATAAAACTTTGGGTTTTTATAACTCAATATCCAAGAGTGGGTTAAAACATACATCTCATAGTAGACTAGAAAATCATGATTGAAAACCAATTGTCTTAAAAAATAAAAAAAAATTCGTAGTATTTTTTTTCACATGGTTATTGTTGACTATCTCCCTAGTTGTCATTATATTGTAACATTGTGTCATATAATTTTCATCTCTCTAATAATTAAACAAATGAATTTTGGTATCTTCTCTCTTTCCCTTATAAATGTAAATAAAATAACCTTCATCTCTATACATATAGTGTTTAACTACCCCTTTAAAGAAATATCCAAAACATTTATTCCTTTATTTATATCTATAATATGAAACCATTGTACATTAATATATATTTATATTTAAATAAATTTAATCTCTTCAATACCTTGCGATACACGCAACCCCAACTCTAAATGAACCTTATTATAGTATACAGTTATTAAAAATCCATTAAATTTGTTGTTATTAAAAGGAATACTAATATTACTATAATTATATAGTTTATAGATATATTAAATAAATTAATTGGTTATAAATTCATAAATAATTAATACTAAAAACATTTTAAAGTGAATGAAATATTTTTCTAGAAAACAGTTTTTATGCACAAAATGTGTTTTTATCTTCATAAATGAAATTAATAACTATTGGTGATTTGTTTTAAAAAACTTTATATATATTTTATATTAAATAAATTTTTTTATCAATCAAATAATAATTTTTTTCTAAGAATGAGATAATAATAAATTGAGTATACGCTAAAAAATATATTTTTCAAAAAAGGAATATCATCACATTTTTGACACTTATGTAAAATATAATTTCTATTAATTATGAATATTTAAATTAAAAAATTAACATAATTTTTCATGTTGTAATTTAAAAATTATCCAACAGTATTTTTGTGAATTTTCTAAAAAGGATAATTTTTCTGATGAATAGATAAAAATAATTATTTTTATTGAAAACTGGCATTCCATTTAAATCATTTAAAATTTGAAATTTTGTTTTAAAATTAGTTTAATAATAAATTTAGTCCATTTGAATTATTATAAATACATTTTATTTAATTTTATGTTGTGATTTTATTTAAAAAAATTTTATATTTAGGAAAACATTTCAATTGGAAAAACATCTTTCAACATTCTTTTGGGTTTAATTTTAAATTAATATTTTAAAATTATAATTTTTAATTTATTAAAAATGATTAAATTTTTATAATTATAATAATTTATATAAGTTAATATGTTCAAATGATTTTTTTGTTACGGTGAATTGTAAAAATGGTTAAAATTAATTACTAAGGTTAAGATGAAAATTAATTTATCGGGCGGGGGGTTAAACTAAAATATTATTATAATCATGAAAAGTAATCTAATCAAAATATTACTATTGATCCATATTTATACCTTATAAATTCCAAAATTTAAATATAAATTTATTTAAATGTCTTTTTCTATAGAATTTTTTAATTAGTTTATATTCTTTTTTAGAAATTTGCATAGGGTTTCTAAGAATGTCCCCTTTCCCACTTATAAAAGTGATCCTCCTCCCCTTAATTATTAAAAACTATTAATCCGTATATATATAAAAAAAATATGTCCCAAAAATTCTTATCCATATTTTAGAGCTTTTTTCCTTCCAAAAATTCTATTCATAGAGTCCTTAATAAGAGATCCACAAGAAGATTTTTCTATGTAATGATAACTGTCTTCACTAAGATATATATTTTTTAACTCTTCTCCTACCACCTTAAATCTTGTATTAATCATATAAATATAATAAAAATATTATATAACATATAATTTGATGTCATTATAATTTTTTATTAACATATATCACTCTCTTCTTCCATAAAATGAGAAATGAAATCATTGATCATGTGTACGATGAACTACCTCCTCAGGAACCGATGTTATTCATTTTTCATAAACAGTACTCATGGATGGATATAATGAAATATATTTTTTATAGAAATTATATTAATAATATAATTATTAATCTATAATTAAAATATCATATCTATATTATTACCTTTCAATCTATTAGAAAAAAAAAATTATTCCAGTGTGTATATGTGGACTACCAAGTCCATAAAGAGATATGATTCATTTTTCATTATATTTAGAAATGGATTATAATATGGATGGAATTGATGAAAATATATTATTTATGTTATATAATATTTATTTTTAAATGGTCAATTATTAATTACTTTTATTTGATACTATACATAAAAAATCGAAACAAAAATCATGTGTACATTCGTCCTATAATCTCCATGAATAATGTAATTAAGCTTTTTAATTATAATTTTTATGGATGATGATAAATGAATATATGTTGAATATATAATGATTATATATGTTTTTTATATAATTATTAAAGTTATGGTTAGAATGGAACTCTGATCAATGTACAATGACCAAAACTATCAAACCAAAACCTATAAGAAAAACGATGCAGTTATCTTTGAGAATACTGATTTCAATATAGAATTATTAATTAAATGGCCACAAAACATTAAAAGTTAATACTATAAGGTATTATGTATTTTATTTTATATTTTTAATATTTTTATAAAAAATACTTATTTACTATAAATGAGTGTCGAATATATGCGGTGGAATTCAGACTCGAGGTAAGGGTCTCTCATCTCATTTTTATTTTCATGATATATATGAAATATTCAAAAATTATTTTTTTTATTTTTTGTAAATATATATCACATTAATTAATTTTATCATTCTTATCAAAAAAAATTATGAGATATAAATATCTATATTTTTATCATTATTTCATGATACTAACAATATAAAAGTTACCAAAGTGGGAATGGTTTATTTCACAGTCTCACCATTATTCAAGATTGCCTATGTTCAAGTATCTGATGGGTAAATTATATGACATTTCTTAGATAAAATGAATATAATATCTTTTATTGGCATTATTTTTGAAAATTATAATTTTTCAATTCATTTTCCACATTAAATCATTCAAAAGATTGAAAAATGTTTTTGAGAAAATATATATTTTTTCTCTTTATTAGGAAACCATTTTATTTAATATTTAGGTTTTCTAGAAATGTTTTCAGAAATGTTTTTTATTTTATCCACTTATTTTATTATTTTATATTTAGCCAGAGATTTAATTTTAAAATTTTTAAAATAAATATTCCTATCATTTTTTCAATGAGGTACTATTATACTTTTACAAAAGTGTGAAAGGAATTTTTTTCGTTTAACTTATTCAGTTTGAACAGTTTTTACCAAACTCATAAAAACCAAATTATTTGAAGCAAACTTTATAAGTATCAATGATCCTTTTACAATAAAAATTTTCCCTAATATTTTGGAAATTTAATTTTTTTGAAAGTAAATTTTAAAGTAAATTTTTTATTTTCCCCAAGAATGTTTTTAATGAAATTTTATAGTATTTTGATTCATCATCAATAAAAAAACTTATTTTATGTATAGACTACAAGGGATATATAGTAATTATATTATTCTTATTATTTATTCATATTTATTATGATCAGTAAGAATATAAATGTACTATTTTGATTCTTCTCACCATTTTACTCAAGATGGTTTATGATTATATTTATTGATTAGTGAATGTAACAATATTTTGTATTCTATTATTCCATTATGATTGTTAATATTGGTTATATTTCACCCCATTCATATGAGGAATTCATTATACAGAGAGAAGGGAAACATAAGAAAGTGGTGAGATCAGATTATCAGTAAGGGTATGCATACAATGGAATCTATCATGAATATATAAGGCGTAATCAATAATGAAATGTAAATAATCACATGTGAAATAAAAAATATTTGGTTCTTTGGCATAAAATTTCTTGAATCTTATGACAACATAATAATATAACTAATGATTATGTGCTACTAGAGTTATGATCTTTATAATTGGTATAAGAGAAAGTTTTTAAGAAACCTAGGGAACTTGATTTGGGAAAAAATATATTTGGAAATATATCCTTATGAATGACTTTGAGTATAAGTATATGTATAGAATAACATATTATTGTTTTTTAACATAAATATTATGTTTATTTTCATTAAATATGTCTATGTATAGATACTTCAAGTTGATAAGCCTCTAGAACAACAATACATAGAGGTAATAACTCTGAAACATGCACGTTGGGATTTTACTTAAAGAACACCTGGTTTTTGAAAACAAGACATCCTATATACATGGGTTTCTAATCATGGGTTATATTCTTGGGATAATTCGCATATTCATTATAACAAAGGAATTGATTTTTTTTGTATTTTCAATCTTTTCCAAAGAAACCATGTTTATGTTTTTGAGATTAATTATGTATAAGATTCTCAATTTTTGTTTAGGGTTTCACTATTTTTGGGATTATACATTATGGTTCATAATTTTATGATAGAATAAATTATATGATTTTTTTTGAAATGAAACCTAGTGGAATAATGGAAACTTAACTGATGCAGATAATCAATGTATGGATTTACCTCTAAGAAGGGATACTAAATATGGAGTAGGAGATACAGTTAAAGATAAACAAATTATAACTATATTAGTATATCTAACTTCGGTTATTACCAATAATATTTTTTTCGTAGAGAATCCTACTGATCCATAACTTGGTGTAACAATTGTAGACTATTTCATGCATCAAACACCTCTATCATCCAATGGGAATACAAATCCATTTATAAAAAAGAAATATATAAGTTCCTTAGATAATATATTTATCTCTTAAAGAAATATTGAGAGGGAGAAGGCTTTAATGGATTTTTATTAACTATAAGAGGATGTAGATAAATAGTGTCCATTGAACCAAAACACTAGGGATGAGGTGGTAATAGAGAGAAAGTATTAGAACGATTTTAAGGAACATTTCATTTGAAAAATATTTTTATCATGACCATTGAGTGGATATGGAGAGAAATTATTTATTCTGACACAATAGGAAGATGAATGTTTTTCAAAGAATAAATAAAACCTTACACGGATTTTAAGGACTGATGTGGACTATATATGTAATCAAAACATCTTGATTGACTATTTAATTGAAGGGATAAATCCAATATTTTTAAATAAACTAGTCTCCCAAAACTTCGCATCATATGATGACATAATATCATCTACTATCAAGAAAGAGAATGAAATATCCAATTCATATGGATTTGAAAGATATCAAGATGAGAAGAGGTTGAAAAAGTAAAAAATAGATAAATAGAATATTGGAATGAAGGATTGTATCTAATGTGATTACTGTTGAAAGAAACACCCTGGTAACTGCTTGATGTCAATGAGGGTCATAGTCAATCCCATCGAGGCCCTCCTAACAGGTGATGAGATGAGTGTATCTACCCCATGATTTCCTATAATAGGATAAGGGTTGGAGAGCAATGTAACATAGGTATAAAAATAACATGGGAGGACCTAGATTAAGGTACCTGTAGACACACACACACACACAAATCTCTAAGCCCATACAATGATGAAATGTAAAATAAAACATATATTAAATTCTTGAATACATAAAAATTCCAAAATCAATTTATGATGAATAGTATTGAAAAATATAAAAGGTCCAAATGAAAGACAAAAAAAACTATAAAGTAGTAAAACCTGGTATAAAGAGGGGACTACAGTCAAATGTGACTCCTCGTATGAACCAATGTATGTCTAGCCAAATATAATATTCCTTATGTCTCGGTATACTAAGAACCCCTTCATATGGTAGGTCGTATACATATAAAATTATGTGTTTGGGTAATTACCATGCAGGGGGAGTATAACAAAACCTAATTGGAAACCCTAAAATCACTATGAATAATAAATCAATAGTATTAATCTTATTATAGGAATATAACCACCATAATATGATACATACAATAAAACATCCATATAAACTCATGGTAGACACTAAATCTCATGTTATGGTCATAACCACATTCCAACCTAAGTATTTTCCTAATATTTCATACCAAAACTTTCCCTGGAGAACTCACTAAATGGATATGATAACACTTATGGATTACATATGTGATTTCATGATTTTTTTGGAAATTCCATACATAAATAGAAGTTGGATGTCATAATAGATCAATACACATTTTGTGGATCACTCCGATGGCCATGGGGTATACCAACAACCTAATATGGGATAACTTGTAAATTAGGGGATTAATTCATGTGTAAAGTTATTGACACCGATTCTGTGAACCCCACTTAGAGAAGTAGACCATAGAGTACCCCACTTAGGGCTATGTGGGACACCCAAAACCCTATTTGATATATATCCCATTGACATTATCATAATCCTTCTACATGATATAACACCAAAAAATACCCTCATAGGGATTTATTGAGGGAACAAACCCTAATGAAAATGGTCCACTCTTATGGGAACATGGGCCTCATATCTTCCGAGGGAAAGTACATAACTCTTACTAGTAGTAAACAATGTTTATTTCCAATTCAAATTTTGATCACATGCTTTAGCTTATGATCTTGTACTTTGGGCTATGAAAATGTACCTGGAAGTTTCTATGTATTATAGGTTGTGCCTATGTATATAAATATGTTCGAGTACCGGGACCTAACCATGAACCTTAACTGTGTTCTTATACATGGCTATGTTTTTACCCATGTTTCCCATAAAATAAATTCCTAGTTGTCAGGTTGAGTAATAGCACCCGTGACACATGTCATAAGGCATGCAATCCATTATTCCTTACATAAACAGTAGTGCTATAGCTAGGGCCCCACATTGCTTGTTTCTCCAAATTACACACCCTATAGGCATGATTTTCCTGAAACTCTGGATCCTTCATGCAACATCTCTTATGCCTCCATCCTCCAAAAACTATGGATCCTTCATGCATATTCTCCCATGAATCCAGCTGTTTATCTATACACGATTATCACAAGTGATCATGGATGTGGTCTGACTATGCCTTTCCATTTCTTTTTATCAGAATTCAAACAGTTCATTCTAATATAAAATCATCATGTTGGGACATCCAATTTCCACACATCAAAAAATGAACAACCATCCCAAATATGGCCTCGTTCTGTTATTGTTCTATTATATATCATTCTATCTTCAAATTAATACCCGATTAATACTATCAATCCATTGTTCAAAATAATGAGTGTGCAATGATTGATTACCAAGTATTTTTTAAACTACATATCTAACCAAACACCAATGATGAACGTATGTAGAATGGTGAAAAAAATTATCTAACTAAAAAAAGGAATAGACCACATCCCATGTTTATTTTGGACAAAATTAATTGATTTTTGAATAAAAAATTATGTGAAATAATTAACTTATAATAAAAATCCCCAAACCCATCTTAATAAAAGTCATACCTGCAATAGGATTGACATGCAAATAAACCTGTCAGTTGATTGATTCATTTTTATCATGAGAGGAACCAAACAAGGATAAAAATAAATAAAAAAATTCCTACCTCAATATTGGATCAATTTTTGATGAATAATGGTTCTGATATATGTCATTGATGATATCCATAAGTTCCATTGATACACTGATCGCCAAGTATAATCAGTCTATGATCATCCAAGAAAGCTCCCCGATTGAATCTTCTTGAAAATTCAAATATTATTCGACAAAAAAATGAAATATTGTTATGAAAATGTTAATATAGTTCATCATTATGTATATGTATCATTACAAAAAATAAATAAATAAATTTTATTTATTTTATTATTTGTGACGGTGAAGAATTTTTAACCAATTTCCGACAATGATGAAGTTTATGTCACACCTAGGGTAAAACATGCTTTTAAAACTTAATATTGGTCTCATATTTAGTATTCTAGATTCCATTCGATTGTTATTCTATATTTTTATAAAATCCATTATTGAGTGATATTATCTTATTTTATAATTTTAAAATATCAATTCTGAAAACACAGGGCCTCGAAATCTCATGTTGTCTTAGTTCTTATCTCTGAAAATATTACTAAATATATTTAAAATCATTAAATTACAAAAACTAATACATTAAAATCACCCCACCTTGATTTCTTTCTTCCAAAAATCTGAAAATGTCTACTAAAAAAGTTGTGGGTAATGATCTTACATATATGTATCTTGCTCAGAGATTCTCTCCTAAAGCTTCTTGTGCCACTACCAGATAAGGACTAAGGGAATATATCACCCATTGATGATCTTTTCTTCTAAATCCTAGATATCCATCAATCACTCCACAAAGGTAGATTGATCCTTGATATCTAGCTCACACAAATCGATAATATAAAATAGTTTATCCATATACTTCATCAGTTACAACATGTAGAAGAAGTCATGTACCCAATCTAAATATGGTTGTAGAACAAAGTACTACTATACCTCACTAAACATGTGCATCATATGGAAATGGTCAATTAATCTTAGGGATATATTACTCCCCTAAAAAAATCTCTGAAATCCATTTCGAGGTGAGCCCTCCAATAAAAAATGTTCTTGATGCTCGAACTCCAATAAACTCTTTTTTTGATCCATATAATAATTCTTATCAACTCTATGTTATCTTCCTGTATTCCAAGATGACTTGAAAATTATCTATTGAATCTCCCACAATATATGGTCCCCTGAGAAAAGTCTCTGCTAGATCGTTCCAACATAGTGGAAACCTATAGGGTTGCCCATAAAAATTATCAAACAATGCCTTACTGATGGTGGAATGGTACCTATTGTTATATGAAAAATCCCCCGAAGAAAATTGATCCTTTGAAATATAGAAAAATTATTACATGAATGAATGAAACATTTACTCCAAACCATGAATAGATTCCCCAGTTTGGACATTAGTCTAGGGGTGAAATGGTGTGATCAATGATCAATACCTATAGACTCATGTAATCCCATCCACAATTTTGATCTGAAGTGATCATTATGATCGAAACCGATCATCGAGGAAACTCCATGGAGAAAAAATATCTCCTACAAGAAAAGGAATTCCATGACCTCTTCTGAACTTTTCTCTTAGATGTCTTGGATGTGGACAGACATGATGAGTTTATTTATGATTACCCATATGGAGTCGTGCCCTTTAGACCATAGAGGTAGCCCCATCACAGATCCCATATATATTGCATCCCACTTCCACTCTGGCACCTCATGGTGTTGAGATAAACCTGATAGAACATGTTGCTTAGCCTTCATCTATTGAAAAGTGAGGCATCCATTGACAAACTATACCACTAACTTCTTCAATCCTTGCTAGAAGAACTAATAGTAGAGGTCCTGGAATATCTTTCCCACACATGGATGTACAACTAAAGGGGATTCATTAAAATCCATCATCACCTCCTCCTAAAACGTCACCAGTATCATCATCCATACTTAGAAAATGATAATGTGCTCCCCACATTAAATAAATCCATTAGGAGCACATCGATGATATCTAAGTATGAACTATATCCATTTCTAGTTTTTATAACATACCATAAAAGAGGAGGGGAAACAACAATCAACTATAGGTAAGATGCTTTATCTTCATCTATGATGGATAATTGCAATGAGGCTAAATATTCTGACACCTTGTCCAAAAAATAAGAATAAGATCTCCTCTAGAGAGAATTCACCACAATGTTCCCCTTACCAAGAGTAAAGACTCTCTTAAAGTCATAATCATTGAGGAACTCTATAGATCACTTATTTCTCATGTTACGATCCAATTAAGAGAAGATATACTTGAGAATATTTTTTCTATAGTTAATGATAATCCTCTCTTCCGTAATGTAGTGCCGCCACATATTCAGCGTGAAAACTATTTCATCCAACTCGTGATCATGTGTCAGGTAGTTTTTCTCAAGAGTTATCAAATTCCTAGAAACCTTGGAAATAGACTCACACATCTACATCAAAACAAAAACTTGTATGATCCATAAATCAAAGAAGAACACTGGGAATTTGAAACCCTCATCTGGAAACCTCAGGATGGGGCATTCTTCGACCTCTACATCATGTCTTGAAAATCCTACAGGAACTTCTCCATCCACATAAAAGGATTCCATTTATAGTTCATGGTATTCAGTGGTTCTGACATCTTAGTGAAATATGGATCAAATATCATGTAATAGCACACCAAACCAAAGAACCTCTACACCTATGCTATGCTAATGGGTATATCCAAAGCTAACAATGCCTCAGCCCTCATATGGTACACTATTACACCATCAAACTGGATGAAATTCCCTATAAATTAGACATAATGAATCCAAAAATGATACTTTGAGAGGTTCCTATAAATCTAGTAATCTAGTAGTTATCCTAGGATAGTCCCCAAGTGTATCACGTGCTCCTCCTCATACATCAAGTACACATGGAGTTCGTCAATGAAGTCTATTAAAAATAGGTCCAAGAAAGGATGAAATATCAAGGAATTGATTCACATGAATACTTCTGTGGAGTTTATCATCAATATGTGAACCAAAAAGTACTCATAATGACCATTGTTACATTTGAATTATGTCTTTGATATATCTATATGCCATACTCACAACTGCTGATAGCTTGATCATTGATCAATTTTTTTAGAACCATCACAATCATCTCAATTTACTGAATATGTCTTTGATCCGTGATAGTGGATACTTATTTTTTACATTCACCTAGTTCATGTTCTAATAATATTTTTATGCAATCAAGAACTTATCCTCTTCTAAGAGAAAAACACTAGGTATGATGATGGAAAACAATGGGTCAGAAAAAGATATTTCTCTGCAAGTCCTCTAACTGAACCCTTATCTCTCAATGATCTGCTAGATCCATCTAATATAACAGAACATATATTAGGGATTTACATGGGTTTACATAAATGAAAATTTTTATCTCTTATAAGGGAGTAAGTCCTGAATTTTCCTCAGGAAATACATACTCACACACTTCAACAACTATATGAAACTGTTTTCCCATAACATCCACTAATCTAATAGTTATTCTATCTAAATGGTGTGTAATAATATTCACTCTCCTATGTATGATTATATCCTTATAAACCAGGGTCTATTTCTCACCCTTGAATGAGAAACTCATCCAATCACGATAGACACACCACTTTCTCCACATAAAATAGTAAATATTTTCATTAACTATGTAAATATATTCTATTCACTTGATGAAATCGCAAAGGCCTCATCAATGTTACAAAGAGAACCTACAAGATACACTATCCTCCAAGAATAAAATAACACTTTTGGAAAAATTGTGTGATCATTGATTCTTCTCTGGTATGAGTCTCCAAGTGTAAGGGTCAATCCAAGGGAGCCAATAGAATCTTTAGTACTCAAAATAGGGTTGTATCAAGAAAATAGTGTCCCAAACATGTGTCTATAAAAAATATCCTTAGGTAGATAAGACATAAATAATACCCTTAATAATCCTCATAGCCTCTGAGTTATAGGCCGCAATGGAATGGGATAGTTCTCTCCCATGTACACAAGCTCCCTGAGCCTGGAGGGTACCACATGGGGGTGGTGGTGGTAACAATTCAAACCATCTTCCACCTACAAATTCCCTCCCCAATCCTCTACCATGTACGCTACCCTATGGTACATGCTGATCTTACCACTACCTATTTCAAGGTGTCCCATCCACTATATCTCAATCTATTTTATGTTGGGTGAAACGATCTCACACAAGATATCCCTTTCTATCACAAGTGTAGTGACACCTCTCTATAGACTGACTAGAACGATCCTACGAGACCGGAACCACCAACCCTCCATCCTGAGATCACCTATTGAAACATAAAACATATATAGAAACCTATGTCTGTTGTTTTATACCTGATGATGAAGTATCAATTATTTTATTCC
Source organism: Viscum album (assembly GCA_963277665.1). Taxonomy (NCBI): domain Eukaryota; kingdom Viridiplantae; phylum Streptophyta; class Magnoliopsida; order Santalales; family Viscaceae; genus Viscum; species Viscum album. The sequence goes on from OY728128.1 coordinate 1,681,650,333, forward strand.
CACTATAGGAAACCATTGTTTGTGTCTGTATAGTTAGAAATATATCTATTACCGAGGCATACTCCATCACCCCAACATCAGAAGGAATTCATATAGTAATCAAACTATTCTGTATGTATCTCTATAGACCACACTAAAAGTTATATTATTAAAATAAAAGATCCCAAACCATATCAAAAAATTATCATGATATTTTGGTAAAACTTGAGGAATACTCAGCCACAACAATGCTTCCCTTCTATAATTGTAAAATATCTTAGATGCACATTTATCACATCAAAGAAAGTGATTAATCTTATTTAAAGAGATAGTAAATCTTTGTCTATTAAAGAGTCTCCAAAACGTATGAAAAAATTACTACGATTCACCATTTCCATGACAATATATGAATAAGTCTCACCACTAGGACCACTATAAACCCTGTAGGTGTCCTAACAAGAATAAAGACTCATATAACCACCTTGATTCAATCCTCAATTGAATGGGAGATTAGTTCACCGCAAAACCTAAGAAGTTACTGATGTTGAAAATTTTGATGTGCTATAATCCAATGCACCTCATCCACTAGTACTTTTAGTACCATATACTACTTGGCAGGTGGAGGTATGTCTTGGAAATCACCCAGAGGCACCACCTCATGAATAATATTGTTATCGAAGACTCATCACCTAGGGGAAAATTCTTACAGTCGTACTATTGAATCCTAGATTTATATCATCATAGAGAAATCCTTCAATAGAAAAGACATAGCATGGTAAAGGAGTATATATGGGGATTTGACTCAAGAAGGAAAGGGAAACAAAAATCATTCATATTTGATACCTATATCAATATAATCCTTACAACCAATGCCTACGTGCACCGAGTTGAATGGTATGAAGCGAGAGTCATGATGTATAGATATATCTACCGCTACACAAACACTGGAGTCATTTTTAAAAAATATTAACTATAAACACATAAAATTATTTCCATAAAATTTGAACCAATCTCACAACTAGAAAAAACTCCAATCACCAATCCATGAAGATCCCACTCTGATACCACTTTTTCGTGAATCAACCCATCGGGACCCACCTGGACGGTGATTAGACAAGTGTGACTAACCCATGTAACAACCCAAAATTCTAAAATAATAAAATTTTATTCGATGGCATATAAAACACTCAAAATTTACCATAAACATCCCACAGAATATATTTATTGATATTTATTATCATCTATAACTTTAAGAATATAGAAAACTAAATATAAATGAACCATAATGTAAATAAATAATATAAACTAGATATTAAATTGGAGGTTATGAGTAGTAATAGATAACTTAATAATATTTTGGAAATATATATTTAACACAAATAAATATAAAAAATTTAAAATAGAATGAAACTTTTTTTAAAAACAGTATTTTGTTCAAAAAATAGTTTAGCTACACTTAGTGCACATAATTTAAAATTAAATCATAACTATTATATAAATTTTATTTGGAAAATAATAATCCTAATATAAAAATTATCTTAGGGTTAATTTTTGTATTTTTTTAAAATATTTCAATTTTCATTGAATAGTGAGAAATATTGAATTTTAATTATCAATTAAATTTTTTACATTATTTATAATTAAAAATAACAGTATAAATTAACATAAATGTAAAATTATTAAAATTATATATAAATTAATCTAATTTAGATCATTAAAATCATTTTTTATTTTGTTTTGATATAAAAACATTGTAAACTTTTGAACATTCTTTCTTTAAAAACAAGCTTTTTCATCGTGTCCACAAGATTAATGTTAAATTACAATTCTCCACTTTTCTTAAATTAATTTGGAATAATGGATTCAAAATTTTTAATAATCATTATATATAATTTTTAATAATGTTAACCTAATTTTTGATGAAAATGAATAGTAAAAATAGTAAAAACTAATTACAAAATTTGAGTTAAGAATAGATTAATCAACGTTGTTAAATTAAGAAGATAAGGGTAGAAATATCCTACCATATTTTTAGAAAACCCATTTTATGGATAGATTTTTATTTAGTCTATAATATAATAAAAATATCCCATTTTTCGGCTTTTTAAATTTTTGAAATGCTATAATGATTGAATCTTTTAAAAAATTACAAGTGTGCCACTCACACAACTAATAAAAGGCCAACCCCTATCGTCCCTTTCTTACACATTCTCACCAATTGGGTTGAACAATACATACCCAAATCACATCCGAAATTCCCTCCTCTCATCCTGTAATCCATAGTTAGAGAATAATACTATCTTATGGAGGCCTTTAATGCTACCTTAGGAAGGCACCTGAAGAAGAGGTAATGTTATTCAACAAGAATTTTTATTTTATTTCATTCCCTACCTCCCTTAATTTTTATTAAACCATACTGATAAAATAGTATTAGTATTTTACATATAAAGATATCTTTTTATAATAATATCATAACCTAAAATGATCCCAACTTTTATTAATTGGGTTGAAAAGTCACCAATCTAGTGTAAAGAAGACTACCACCTCATGAACCAATGTCATTCATTTTTTCATTACCAGCTTTAATAGTTGGGTATTATGATGGATAAGAAGTATATATATATATAATATTTATAAAATTATTTGACCTATATATTTATTATATCATATATATATATTTACTTTTTATTTCAAAGGGGATATGACAACATCGCTCATGTGTATGGCGGACTACCGTATCGTGAAGCGATATGATTCATCTTACAATAATATGTTACATGGAATAAAATAAGGATAATATTAATAAATTTATATGATATTAAGGAAATAATTATAATTTTAATGACATATTTATCATTATTAAAAGATAATATATCAATTTTTCATACCTTATCACTCACTTAATGATGAAAACATCATTCGTGTACGTATGGACTGCTGCCTTCACGAAGTGATGTGACACTATTTTCATCACCAAATTATATGAAATATATATAGGTATATTAGAAGAAGTAATATTATATTATGATAATTATGTAAAGGTAAAATTTTGATTACCTAATTTCCATAACGATGGTTCAAAAATGCAAATGTTGCTCAAGCGTACGTATGACATACTGTCTCAATGATTATGGCATACTTCATTTTTCATAACCATATTTCACAATTGGTTTTTAAATTATTAGTTATGTTTAAAAATAATAATTATTTAATGCTTATTATTTTATATATTATATATCTTTATAAATTATTCTAGAATCAGATATTTCATAACAAATCATGCATGAGAAAACAAGGTAATTAACACTTGAAATAATGAATATAATGAAATATAATTAATGAATGATTGACAATATGTTATAAAAGATAATATATGATATTAATAATAATAATATGGTTTTATTTTAGGTTAATGAAATTTTTAAAACAAATATATTAGAGTTTAAATCATTTTCATCAAAAAGGAAGCGTGAGTTAAGAGATTTCATTACTCAATTTCCACTCATTGGGTTAAAATTATACTTCATTGATTATGTCATAATAATATTATGTTTGAAATGATATTTTATTATTTTATGTTTTATTTACACATTTTATTTTTAATTTACATTTCATAAGACTAATAAATTTATTTTTGGATACCTACATCTATGATATGATCTTTATCATTGACTTTATCTCAATTTACCTTCATTGATGAAAATTGTAATGTTATGCACCTAATTTATTTTTTATAGTGTATATACTACCAATTTGAAATGTAATATCATGATTTATTCGAAATTAATGGTATTTTATGTTTCAATTTTAATTATTTCTTTCAGTGGGAATTTAATTATGGTTACCAAGTGGTAATGAATTTGATAACTCAATTTCTTTTCATTGGGTTATACTACCTATTCATCATCTTTGATATTATTTGATTATGTCGGTAAAAAATTTTAAATATCATATTACTTATTTACAAGTGTTTTATGTGTATTTATAGTTGGAACACATTAAAAATTCATTGAATAATTATCACTCCATAATTAATATAATTGTTAGGGTTTATTTCACAATCTCATTCTCATTGATATTGTTTATTCTTGAATTTTTGTTGAAGGATATTATTTGATCACCATTAAAAAACTCACATCATTTTATCCTACTCTATTTATTCATGATATATTCAATTAATTGTACCATTTTATTTAATTTTTTTTATTTAATATAATTGATAAATTATTTTTAATAAAATCAAATTTCATTTCTTTATTCAGTTGGAAATAAATTTTCTTCGAAAAACATGTTTCTATTTTTTTAACCTATTAGAAATTATTTATTATATAAATTTTAATCCATTTTAAAATTTTAAAGAAAATTTTTGAAGTGAATAAAAATTTATTTTATAAAACCATGTCAATTTGGAATTTATAAAAAAAGTTAATAAAATATCTATTTTAATATGTATGGAATCAATTGAATTTTTATCCATAATGTACACTATAATGTTTTGAATGTTATATTATTTTTTTCAAATATTATTTTCAAAGAAAACTATTTTCAAAATTTTTTCACAATTATTCTTTTAAAATGTGATTTTCAAATTGAACATAATGTTTTCCACATGAATGTTTTATAGATATTTTATGGTATTTCTATTTATTAATGAAAACAAAAAATTATTGTTAATTCAATGGGTATATATTCTATTGATATCATCCTTATTATTCCTCTATATTTTTATTGTTATTATGACAAAGGGAAGTATTGATATTCACTTACTTGAATCATTTTTTAATTCATTAATGTTATATTGAATTATTGACTTTCAGTTACACATTAAATTTCCAATAAATATCCATATTATTTATCATTGATAAGTTTATTGATTAAATATTATATGATTTATACCAATGATGTTCTACATTGAATGTTTGTTTTTTTATCATGGTAAATATTGATAAATCTACATTTTTACCCAATAGGAATATTTTTGATAAGACACATCATTCATGAATTAAATCAGTTATTTAATAAATGAGCAATTATATAGTCATGAAGACATGGGTCAGTTCCAGTTATAGATATCTCATCAATGTATAGAGAAGTATCATTTGTCAAATAAGTTGTCTAACCTTAGTTAAATGGATTTCTACCCATCAGATTTTAATTATTTCGAGGATAAATCATGACTGTAGAGGTATCATGTTAATTGGAAGCATGAAATAGAGAAATTATGTATTTCCTTCATTAATAATGTAGTTATTATTATCCATGATATCTTCTCAATGTTATTATATTTGGATAAATTTAATTAACAGTTATTCATTAAATGTAATTTTCTTTTGATTATTTGACTTTCCATATTTATTATTCCTTATATAATTATGATATAAATGTTTTTGATTAAATAGAATGTATTTTCAGTTATTTACCATGGAAAATAAATTATTTTCAATGAGTTATTTTCATTGATATTTTATTTGGATTAAATTACTTATAAGATTATTAATAACATGGAAGGTATTTTCAGTTACTTACCTTTCCACATTGATTATTATTTTTTCTTCATGACAGAATCATAAAAAATTAACACTTAGTTAGAATTTGAGATTTCCTTTACTTTATTTCATTTCATAGGAATCTATGATGTATACTATGAAATATTTTTAATAATATGCTATAAGGAATAATTATATTCTTGAAAAAAATTATGTTTTAATTTGGAAATACTAATATATTTTGTTCTTTGGAATGAGATTCCTTATATGTTATGAAACATTTATTAAATAGACACCAACTCCGGGTTACTGGGGTTGGGGTCACTAAAGTTGGTATCAAAGGAAGGTTTGTAGAAACCTTGGGAACTAGGTTTAGGAAAACATAGATTATGGAACGAAACACTGAGATAATTTTTTTGTATAAGTATAAGAACATCCTAATGTTTTTGTAAGGAAGATATTATTTGGTATTTCATATATATAAATCTTTATCAGGATCCAATAAGTGGATGTGGTTCTAGTAAAGAGGTACATATAGGTAATAACTCTATAAAGGGTTGTTTCGTGGTTTTCGGTTTTCAGCCTCGAAACACCCAACGACTCCATATCCGATGATGCGCGGACCTGCTTTCCAAAGTTAGTCGTTCGCCGGATGGTCTGACCAGCGACGATTGAGAACTCACATTGGTCGAGAGGATGGGAAGTCGGGCTCATCGCACCCTTTTGGGGGGAATTATTGCATGTTCTGGGACTCTCTTATAGATTTAAGTTGTATTCATATGTTCATGAATCTTCGGTTTATACCCAAACATATTATCCATGGATTTAACCCTTGATTGGAAATGGTCAGCTGAACTCAGGGGTTCAGAATCATTTATGCCTGAGGATTACCATCCATCATTGGTTTAATGACCCTGAAGAGTCTGGACTCACTGAGACGGTGCTAGGGGCGGCTCGGTGAACCAGTGTGAAGATAGTCGGATCAACCGGTTGTTGGGCTTGAACCTCGGGGAGGCTTCCTACGTACCCTTCCGAGGGGATAGGGATCAATTCCCATGTAGTTCGAATCAGGGTGTCGGATAACCGACATGAAAGGGCGTCAGAATGAAACGTTATTGGGCTTGAACCTCAGAGAGGCTTCTTACGTACCCCGGATAGGATACAGTGATCAAAGTCCAGGTAGTTCAGATTCTTGTGGGGCTTACACTGTGAGGTAGCCCAAGATGTGGATTGGGGATTACACTCTGAGTAGGCCCAAGATGTTGGTAAATCGATGTGAAAGGGGGTCGGAATGACCCGTTGTTGGGCTTGAACCTCAGATAGGCTTCCTACGTACCCCGCATAAGAGACAGGGATCAAAGTTCACGTAATTTGGATTCGTGTGGGGCTTACGCTCTAAGGAAACCCAAGATGTGGAATGGGGATTACACTCTGAGGAGGCCCATAAGAGGATGTCATGGTCGATGCCTACTCTAAGCCAACTTGAGTCATTCTCGGTGTGAGAAACAAGAGGCAGCAAGGGCCAGAAGATAACATCACGAAAGGTGTGTCCATGAGAAGTGGAGTGGGGCTTACGAATGAGGGTGGCCCATAATGTGGAATGGGGCTTACAATCTGAGGAAGCCCATGGTGATGGATTGAGGCTTACACTCTGAGGAGTCCCATGGTAATGGAGTGGGGATTACACTCTGAGGAGGCTCATGACGATAAAGGGCAACAAGAGAGGGAAAGGGGGTGCTCTTATACCCATCTCTTCTCTTGCAGTGCATGAGGGCTTCCTTTTGATGGGTATTTTACCATCCCCGGGAAGCCCTTGACAGGTGGAGAGGTAGAAAGGGAATCTGAAGCTCAGACCCCGCATTACCGTGGAAATGTGAACCCAGGCATGCTTCGGGAATCTACTCAAGGGTCGGGGCAACCCCTTCGCCTCTATTTATAGTGGGAATGTGAACTCAAATAGAACACTGGTGTGATTGAGGGTTACACCATGCAGATATGGTGGCTCTGATGGAGCCCTCAGCTTGGGGCCGACGAGTAGGCAAATGCAAAGGTCGTGGGGAATCAGGATGGATCGGGAGGATCTTATGTTGATCAAGGAATGGGAACTCAAAGGTTTTGGTGCCATTTTTATAGGGAAGTGATATGTGGATGGAGGGGCTGTCCGTGAACCAGGGTGGTCAGCGGACTGAGAGGCCATCCGCGAACTAGGAGGGTCTGCGGACTGATTAGCCGTTCGCGAACTAGGAGGGTCTGCAGACTGATTGACCGTCTGTGAACCAGGAGGGTACGCAGACTCATTGTCACCCCACAAACCAAGATTGTTCGAGGCTCAGGTTTTGATCCGAAAACCAGGGTGGTCCACGGAGGGTTCCATGCAGGTAGCGGTGGCCAAGGGCGGCGCCGGCCGAAGGCTCATTGGTCAGGGATTCGCCCGCATAGGAGGGTGCTACGCGGTGCAGCGGATAGGAAAAGAGGCATAAACTCCCTGGGTCAGGGGGTGTGAATCCGCGGAGGGGCTATGTTCACGGTCTTATATTTTTTTATGTTATTTTTAGTTCATGGATCACCATAGAATCATCTGAATCCGAATCTACGAATCCCCTTACTTTCCCACTCAGTCCCCTTTTATAGATTGGGGAAAGAGATGTATCTCTGGTCACGTGACACATTTTGCGGAGTCCCATCACTGAATACTTGGTTTATAGCTGACTTGGTAAATCCGTAGTTGGCAGGGTATTAAACGCTTCCCCCCCCCTCGTGAACCGAACTCAGGAAGTGCTTCGTGACCGCGAATGGTTCCGCCTCCATTTCGTGAACGACAGTAGATGCAGCTTGAACCAGTCGATGCGGTCCGCGGATGGGGTGGTTCATGATGGCGAACCGGATTGGCGGCCACCCGGCCTCATGACCACGAAGGATATCCGCCTCCATTTCGCGAATGACGATGGTTCATGGAGGGGGTTCTTCGTAGGGCCTGGCCACGTTGCCTTTTCATGGGGCCGGTTCACGGACCGGTCCTGCTTGTTTCCCTTCTTTGAAATTTTCTCCATTATTTCCCCCAATTATTTTGGGGGATTTGGGTAGAATCTCTTATGCAGATTTTTCAGGACCCTACAAATGCCCCCATCAAAATGGGGTCCGATCGGAATTAAGAGGAGGCTATTCGGATGCAGAGTGGTTCTGAAACGTGATGAGTGATTGGACAATGCTCTAAATTTTGCCTGAGCCAAGGGACTCAGTGAGCATAGTTTGACTTCTTCTAGGGTTTTATAGGAAAACCCCACAAACTTTTTGTCTATTTAATTTAATACTCTAATTTTTCTTGGGCCCATTTGGTGTGGACTTAGCGGGTATGACCCGAATTTTTCAAAGGTTTCCCTTTTCGGGTTTTTGGCATAACATGCTTTGTGCCTCTTTTTGTGAGCGGTTTAAAGTCCCGTCAACAAGACTATCATTACTAATGTTTTAGGCCGAACATATTTGACCAAACATGGTGGGGTAAGGGCCCCAATGGGGCTCATATGATTTAAAGATGTCTCAATACTCTTCAGATTCACGTGGGGGAACATGTTTAAATTTGAACGACATGCAGGGCATGTCTCAAGGCATGGGAGCCGCATCGGCGTACAGAGCTAGGAGGAGAATCACCTAAATAAATCTTGCCTTTGGTAAACGGGCTAGGGGCGATCAATATGCAGATCCACTGAGGTCATGGTATGCATTGTCGTGCAATGGTGTCCTTAAGTCAATGACTCTCCATTTCTGATGGCCATATGACTTCATGAAAGACCAACTCTTGGAAACCACCATAGGTGGCTTGGAAAATTATGAAAACCACCAGGGGAGGTTCAGAAGGGGAGTGTGACATCTGAAATGGTTTTGGGAACATCCGTACTAATCAGGACCATGGTCAAGAGATGACTTCCCTAACCATTTAGTTAGCATAAGGGATGGCTGAGGCTTGGCGCAATTTAAAGTCATGCAGCTGGGACATCATTAAAAATGGAACGACTTCTCCTAGTTCTCAGTAATCTTGCCAAAGATGTTCCACCATATTCAGGCAGGGTTTTCAAAGTGGTTGGTAAACTGTAGCTCAGAGGGTTGCCGAATCTCGGGATAGATATGGGGGCTCAAGTCCTAAGAGGCGTACGGAGAGAAGCATTGACCAAGGAAATATTGCCTTTGGTAGATGGGCCAAGGGCTATCAATATGCAGAGCCGCTAACGCCATGGTATGCATAGTCATGTAAAGGTGTCCACAGGTCAATCACTTTCCACTTTCGATGTCCGTGAATGGTTATGAGGATACGCAATTATCCGAGTCATGAAGTCTATCATTTGGTAGGAAAAATGTATGGACATGTCGGGCATACTCGGCCCTGGTTGCTGTTAAGGCTTAGAGAGCTCCCTACGCTGATTTATTTTGCTCGCAGTGTCGTGCGTTCTCTCCATGCAGTTTAACATCATGCGGGAAGGACGAAGTACTCCAAGTTTATCAGTCATAGAGCTCGGATCATTGGGTGACTATTTCTGCAGTCACTTGAAGGATAACTGGGTCAACATGTTCTGATATACATGGAACAAGGTTGGGGATGAGGGTTGTAAACTGCAACATTGAGTTTTCCTGGATTAGGAGGTGTGGTGTGGGGGATCTAAGGCCAGTAAGAGTATAGAGCTAGGAAGAGTACCACCGGAGGAAATCATGCCTTTGATGGACGAGCCATGGGCTATCATTATGCAGAGCCACTGAGGGCATGGTATGCATAGTCGTACAAAGGTGTCCCCGGGTTGATGACTTTCCACTTCCGATGGCCATGAATGGTTATGAGGATCCACGATTGCTCACAGTGCAGGGTTCGGCATGTGGGGATAATGGTGTCTGGGTATACAAGAAATATCTTTACTACAATTATCCATTGAGTCAAAGTAGCCTAGTCCTGGCTTGATGTTCATTGATGTAGGTCACTATGTGAACCAACAGATGACACATAAGATATCCAAATAAGGATACCCTGGAAACACGTGGATGTGAAAAGGGGAATGATCTTGTAAACCACTTCGCCATAAACTTCTGGATCAGGAGGTATGGTATGGGGGCTCTAAGGCCGGTAAGCGTACGGAGCTAGGAAGAGTGATGCCTGTGGGAATCTTGCCTTTGGTTGATGAGCTAGGGGTTATCATTATACAGAGCCACTGAGGGCATGGTATGCATAGTCATGCAAAGGTGTCCACTAGTCGATGACTTTCCACTTCTGATGGCCATGAATGGTTATAAAGATCTGCAATTATCCGAGCTATGGAGTCTGATGTATGGGGAGGATGCATCCAAATGTGCAAGGAGTATCTCCATCTCATATCACCATGTGTCTTGGGTGGGTCATGACGAAGTTCGTGCAGTTTAACGTCATGCGGTGAGGATGAAGCCCATGCAGTTTATTGTCATGCGGTAAGGACGAAGTATACTCCCTGTGCAGGTCTGGTCCATACACGGGGGAAGGGGGAATTCTCAACATTATTGTCCGTTTAGTTTAACTTCATGCGGTGAGGATGAAAAAACACACCCTGTGCAGGTCTACCCCATACACGGGGAAAAGAGATCATTTTTAAATCTTGTTATCCGTGCATTTTTTACGTCTTGCGGTAAAGATGAGGAGTACATTCTGTGCCGGTCTGGTCCGTGCATGGGTGGAAAGGGAATTTTTATCTTTTATTCTGGTGGCTTGGCCAGGATGGGTAACCCTGACATCACTACATATCCTGTGAGGGTAGGAATTAAGCCACACGTAGTTCTCTGGAAGAAGTACACCCCGTGCAGGGCTGGTCCATACACGGGGGAAGAGGACATTGTCTAACTTTTATTTTAATTCATAAAGAGGTGGTTGGGCCAGGACGAGTAATCCTAGCATCACTACATATCCTTCAAGGGCAGGAATCTAGCCATACATAGTTTTTTGAAATAAGTACACCACGTGCAGGGTTGGTCCGTACACGGGGGAAGGGGCATTGTTAAAACTCCTTGTCCATGCAGTTTAATGTCGTGCGGTGAGGACGAGGGATACAACCCATGCAAGTCTGGTCCATACATGGGGGTAAGAAGACATTTATTAGGGCGTGGCTAGGCCAGGATAGGGGATCCTGATGTCACTACGTATCCTACGAGGGAAGGAATCAATCCATATGTAGTTCTCTGAAATGTGTGTAGTAACGTCATGCGGTGAGGATGAAAGCCATACAGTTTAACATCATGTGGTAAGGATGAGGGGTATTATTAGATTCAATGCAGTTTAACATCATGCGGTGAGGACATGAATACACCCTATGCAAGTCTGGTCCGTACACGGGGGAAAGGGGATTATTTTGAGATGGTTGGGCCACGGTGTGGAATTATGGTGTCACTAGGTATCCTGCGAGTTAGGAATCAAGACTCACGTAGTTCTCTGAAAGACGTTACACCTCGTGTAGGTTTGGCCCATTCACGGGGGAAGATTGAATTTTTTAAAACATCTTTTCCATGCAGTTTAACGTCATGCGGTGAGGACGTAGGTGACCCGATGTGAAACGAAAAGGGGGTATGCATAGTTTATATCATGTGGTGAGGATGAGTTACATTCAGTTTAACATCATGAAGTGAGGATGAGTTCCGTGCAGTTTAATGTCATGCGGTGAGGATGAGTTCCGTACAGTTTAACTTCATGTGGTGATGATGATGAATACACTCCTTGCAGGTCTAGTCTGTACACGGGGGGAGGGAGCATTCCTGACTCTTATTATCCGTTCAGTTTAACGTCTTGCAGTAAGGAAAAAATCCATGCAGTTTAACTTCATGTGGTGAGGACGTGGAGCACACTTGGTCTCTATGCGAAATATTTATTTAGGAATCTCGCATTTGAAGGGGCGGTTGTGAGTTGTCCGTCCATGGAGATCAGGGTTTATGCTCCATTGGAGTAGACCTAGTTTCTAATGTATGGTCCCTCCCACTTGGGCTCTAGCTTTGGAGGTTTCCTTCTAGGTATCATTGCAGTCCGGAGGACTAACACTAACTCTTCTTCCAAGAAAGTCCGGAGGCATACCTTTTTATTGAAGGCTCGTGCAATCCGATTCTGGTATACATCCAGATGGTGCAAAGTGTGCTACCGCTTCTCGTCAAGCTGTTCCACCTAGAAACTTTTTTGACTACTCATCATCAGATAATTGATCACAGATGGCAACACGGAGCGAGGGAAATTGGAGTTCAATGGCTAGGACCACCTCTTTGTTATACACCAACGAGTACGGGGTGGCCCGAGTAGCGGTGTGGATTGTGTTTCAATAAGCCCATAATGCATGTAGGAGTTTATCCGGCCATGAAATCTTGTCTTTGTCCACCATTTTCTTTAGAAAATAGAATATGGTCTTGTTGAAAGCCTCTATCTGTCTGTTGGCCGCTGCATGGTAGTGGGATGAGTGGTTATCGTTGATACTATATTCGTGGTATAGTTTCTCCAATTCAGCAGAGCAAAAGTTGTTGTCGTTGTCAATTAGTATGGTATGAGGGATTCCAAATCTGGTGATGATATTGGTCTTCACAAACATGACAATATTTGTTTCCCCGACTTCCTTGAGGGGTATGGCTTCTGCCCATTTGGAAAAGAAGTCGGTTGCCGTGAGGATATACTTCAAATGTTTGGCTATGGTGGGAGGATATGGTCCCACGACGTCTATTCCCCAGATGGAAAATGGCCAGGAGTACTTGGCTTGATGAAGTAACTACGGGGGTTGGTGTATGAAGTTGGCATGAATCTGGAATGTGTGGCATTTTGCGGTAAAACACTCACAATCTCGTACCACTGTGGGCTAGTAGTACCCAAGCCTTTGAACCTGATGGGAATGCTTGGTCCCTAGTTAGTGTGATCCATATTCTCCTGCATGTACTTCAGTCATGACAGCAGTGGTTTCCTCTCTGTCAATACATCTGAGGAGCACTCCATCGAGGCCTCATTTGTAGAGGGCCTCTTGCTGACTCGCGCCGCTATATAGGACAAAGTTGATTGCCCTTATCTGTATTTGATCTCGTTCAGCCCTGCCTGATGGAAGTTCTCCCTGTTGAAGATAATTTGCAATAGGGGTCATCCAGCCGGTGGCAGGAGCATATGGCTTGGGGATGGAACTTTTTTCGTGGATTTCTTCCGTCTTATCTTGGAGAAATTACAATACCATTCGACAGTGAGCAATACTGATAACCGTTTCTTCCCGACCTGGGTTAGCTAGGGTTGTGGCCGTGTTGGATAATGCATCAGCCTGATCGTTCTAAGACCGAGGAATATAGGTCAATGTTAGTTATGTGGAGAATTCCACCATTAACCCTCGAACATGGTCAAATAGGGGGATTCGCTCCTCCTTTTTTATAGCATAGTCACCATTGACTTGATTGATGACCAGTTCTGAGTCACCTTTTACCATAAGGTGTTGTACTTGTGTCTAGAGTGCAAGTTCAAAGCCTTCAATGAGGGCTTGATATTCTTCTTCAATTTTCTTACATCCCTCTGATAGGAGGAAGAAATATGGAAGGACTGCCTTTTCTGGGGACACAAGTATTATCCCCAACCCCACTTTATTGAATCTGTGTCATCCATCCTCCTCCCGGTTGGGCTTCGGGACGCGCCGTCGAAGTACATTTTCCATGTTGGGAACTCTTCTCGAACAGAGAAGATGTCTTCATCAGGTAGCTCAGCGTCCGGTGCAGTGGTCCCTGTCAAAGGGTGTTCTACCAGAAATTCTGCTAATGATTGACCTTTGATGGATTTCTGAGGCACAAACCGGATGTCAAACTATTGCAGGATGACTTCCCATCGGGATAGGCGCCCGATTAGCATCGGGCGGCTGAGGATGTACCTGAGCGGGTTACTCTGTGAGATCAAATGGACTTCATGATGCTATAGGTAATGTCACAACTTTTGAATCGCGAAGACCAAGGCCAAACAACTCTTCTCGATATATTAGTATTGAGTCTTAGAGTCAATCATGGTTTGGCTAAGGTAATAGAGACTGTTTTCACTACCCACGTCATTATTTTGTGCGAGGATGGCTCCCAGTGATCGCTTTAAGGCTATCACGTACAAGATGAGAGGTCTTCCTTCAACTGGGGGCATGAGAACCGATGTTCTTAAGAGGTACTTCTTCAAGTTGTCGAACACCTCTTGGAAGTCATTCATCCATTTGTACGTGACCCCCTTCTTCATTAACCTAGTGAAGGTAAGACATTTTCCTGCCAGGTTAGCTATGAACCACCTGATATAGGCTATATTTCCTTGGAATCCCCTCAACTCGGTGAGATTTCAGGGAGGTGGTAGGCCAAGAATATCCTTTGTCTTCTTAGGGTCAACTTTGATGCCACTACGACATACGCCAAAGCCAAGGAATTTCCCTGAGGTAACCCCATAGGCGCATTTCAAGGGGTTTATCTTTAAGCTATGCTATTGGAGCTTGTTGAAGACGGTCTCAAGGTCCGACAGGTGATCCAAATGCTCTCTGGACATGACCACCTGGTCATCCACATAACACTCGGAAAATTTCCCTAGGAAGGGTTTGGAGATCCGATGCATGGCACACTGATATATGGCGCCAGCATTCTTGAGACCAAAGGGCATGACCCTATAACAAAATACCCCTTGAGGGGCCCTGAAGAAAGTGGATTCTTTGTCTTCTCGGGCCATCCTAATTTGGTTATAGCCATAATATCCATCCATGAAGGACAAAGCCTCGCACCCAGCCGTTGCATCGATTAACAACTCAGTGATTGGAACCGGGAAGTCATCTTTCGGTCAATGCTGATTGAGATCTCTAAAATCGATGTAGACGCAGATTTTTCCATTCTTTTTCATGACAGGGATGATGTTGGCCAACCAGATGGGGTATTGGGGCTCCTGAATGAAGTCCTCTTTAATGATCTTATCAACTTCGGCCTCCATTTTGGCGGCACGTGAGGGATGAGTCCTTCTGGTGGCCTGTTTATAGCCCCGGTGGTCTTCTGGAAGACCCAGGTGATGCGTCGCCACTTTAGGATTGAGTCCTAGAATTTTTGTATAATTCCAAGAAAAAACATCCTGGTGTTGCCTCAGGAAAGAGGTATATACCTCGTGCTCCTCGAGGGACATGGCTGCACTGATGAGAGTATGCCTCAGATCTTTCTCGGTACCTAGGTTTATTTCCCTGAGCACATCCACCGTGGTGGAGATGCCCTCCTCAAATGCGGGAGGTACATCCCTGAGATCTTCCCCCTCTTCTTCTCCCAAGTCCTCATCTTATTGATCTGACGGGGGGAGGGTTTCCAGTCTGACCCTTCGAAGGGTTGAGGGAGAGGCATCATGGGCATCCCCGCTTGAGTATTCATCCCCAAATCGAGGGTTTGCGGACGTTCCTGCATTGTGATGATCGACCATCGTGGCTGAATTCAAGAGGACATCTGAGTTCATGTCCTTACTTGAACTCATACTCTCAAAATGGTTGATGGGAAGGACATAATCTCTGCCAACCTGCCTGAGGGGGTCATCAGGAACCATCTCCAGACCATTTGGAGCGGGAATCCAGTCCACACCATCGACCAAAGGCTTCTTTTTCTTTTTCTCATAGAACCCATCGTCAATGTAATGTGACTCAGAGAGCTCGAAAGGGGCCTTGTCAGCGTGAAATGTTACACCTTTCCCATTGATGCAGTACTTGATACACTGGTGGTAGGATGAAGGAATGGCCATGTTCTTATGGAGCCACGACCTTCCCAGCAGGGCATTGAATGTTGTGCTCTGTCGGACCACCAGGAATTCCGTGTAGGCTACCAGGTCACCAAAATGGGTTTTTAGCTTAACATTCCCCATTTGTTTCTGCTCACTCTTATCGTAACCCAACAGATTTGTGGTCAAGGGAATTATGTCGTCCTCATTGTAACCCAAATTACGGAGTGTCTGTAGGGGAAGGAGGTTAACTCCAGAGCCATTGTCTATAAAGAATTTCCGGATCTCAATACCATTCTGTGTTCCGAACACATATAATGGTCTGATGTGTCCTTGCGTCACGAAATCTTCATCCTGGTCGGTGAAGGAAATCACCGCATTGCATTTAGCTGGGTCAGTCTCCGTCTGGTAAATTTCCAAGGCGGCTACCTCATCTTGAAACACATAGGGGATGATAAAAGATTCTATAAGTGCCTCCTTGAGGTATGCCGAAAAACATAGGGAATCCAGGATGGATAGCTTGGCTGGTACCGATGCCAGCTACATATGGATATTGTATTTCTGCTCTAGTGGT
This sequence comes from Viscum album, assembly GCA_963277665.1. Lineage (NCBI taxonomy): Eukaryota > Viridiplantae > Streptophyta > Magnoliopsida > Santalales > Viscaceae > Viscum > Viscum album. The sequence continues at coordinate 1,681,667,077 of OY728128.1, forward strand.
TGAATCTTCTCCGTTGGTGAGAGAGTCTTAGCGGGTGCTTTAGGGGATGGATCAATTGACAAGGAGGGACCAGCCGCGGGGTTGGATATCGATGGTGTTCTCGCATTTTGAGGACTTGGCCCGGCTGGTCTATTTGTGCACACTAAGTAGCCAGACACCTGTTCCTCCTCTGGTGGGTATCATAGAACAACAGGGCTAGAGTGGCTGATTGTGGAGGTGGATGGGAACTCTTTCTATTGCTGAGTCCATTTAAGGGATCTCCCACGGGTTTCCGGGATATTAACGGTTTGGGCCGGCGTCCAACCATAGGGTTGGGTTCGGCTATGGCTGCGCCTCCCCGGGTATCCCGTACCTCTCTGATTCCTCCTCCCGACTCCTCATCCAAGGAACTCGGGTTCATAACCATAACCTTCATTAGGGAATGATTCCATAAGATGTATGATGTTAATAGAACCAAAGATTGGCTCTTCATCCTCTGATAGGTCAACCTGGTCATTTGTCCCTGATGGTGCCGTTTGGTAGGTCGGTGCCCGTGGCGCCAAATTTGAGGGCATATAATCTTCCAGGGTCGGGACTAACATTGGCCCTGTCACTGACTTCTCCTCTTGCGATTGTTTCCTCCTCCGTCAACTATGCCCGGATGACCAGCTCGTTGAGGTTTTTGAGGTTGATACTGTCGACTCTGCGGCTTCGGGGGCTGTTGGTGGCAACACCGACTGCTGTAGTTGAGCTCGGAGTATTCCCTAGGCTCGTTTGATAGTTTTTTGAGTCATACAGTTTTCAAATTTCTACCGATGCTTGCTGGTGACTTTCTACCACCCCTCCTCTTTGTTGAAGTCGGTGGTAGAGATACATGCCACATGTGCTGGCGGTAGTCCTAGCTCATCCTGTCTAGAGTCTACCATCCTCTACAGGAGGTCTTTGAAGACGAAGCATTCTCGGATACTATGCCCCAACATCTGATGGTAGGGGCAGTAATCTGGCCTGTCATCACAACCAACCTCTTCAGGTTTAATTGGCTCCAAAAGGTGGAGCAAGTTGCAGTTCATGGAAACAATGAAGTAGTTGTGGACTTGATCATCCCGTAACGAGTATACGTTTTGTCTTCATTCCTCAAACTAGTTCTGCTTCAGTCCATGCTGATCGTCTCGTTTAAATAGAGGCGGCCACTGATATGCAGGATTCCCTTGATGATTTGGTGGAGACCTGAGCGGTGGAGCGGGAACAGGGGCCGTCTTGAGTGTGATAGTGGACACTTCAGCTCTAGGGGCGCTTTTCGCAGGAGCCTGTGAGGCTATTCGGGACTTCTAATTAGTCCGCTGCAGGGAGTCCTCAATTATCTAGGCAATGACTAAGAGATGACGGAATCCAGTGGTGCACTCCACTGGTATGAGTGGTGTCTACAACTCATCTCGAAGATTATCAATGCATATGGATATCATATCATCTTGAGTCATTGGTCTGTTCAGAGAATAGGTCAGACCTTTCCATCTGGCGATGAAATCTGAGACCCTCTCATTCTCCCTCTGCTTGCAGTTCATGAGTTCCCTGACTGTTGTTTTAGGCAATGTTGAGATGAAGTGGAACAAGAACTACTGTCGAAGGTCTTCCCATCTCTTTATTGACTAGGATGGGAGACTCATATACCAAACGAAGTCGGATCCTTACAAGGTCCATACGAAGAATATGAGTTTCACTGCTTCTTGTTGCTCTGGAGTTCTCATCATAGGGTCGCAGTAGGATGCGTAGTGCATCAAATTCTGCTCCAGATCACCTGATCCATTGATGATAGGGAATACAGGGCTCCTAAAATTTGGTGGAGGTGGCGTGTTGCTCACCCAATCTGGGTTGGGTTTCCGCTCTGAATTTATCGGAGTGCGTCGACCTTCCATCACTTCCAATTGAGCCGTTAGTGACTCGATGGTGTTTGTGAGACCCTGGTTTACATTCTGTTGGGCCCGGTCCTGGGTAGGCGTAGCCTGTGGCATTTCCTGAGGATCCTGATTGGCCAGCACCAGGGGTGCGTGTGTCATTTGTGGCACCTTTGAAGGGTTTATGTGTACTCACTATGGTTGCTTCCTGAGTGGAGGGAAGTCCTGGTATACATCCGAATCTACTTTTAGGTAGTTGGATGGGCCGGGAACCTCATTGGATGTGAGCCTTGAACGTATTTAATTTTCGGGGAAAAACCTTAGTCTTTGAGGTGCACTTATTGGGGGTTCATGGTGTGGTTCCTCCTGCGATGCACTTTCAATAAGGCGGTTCCTCTGGAGTAGCTCGGCGTTAAGCCGCCACAATTCTTTCATATCCTTTTCTTGTCGAGTGAATCTCTCTTCGAGCGTGAGTGGCTCATTTTTGTCGAGAGAATGAGGCAGGTTAAGGGTAACCAGTCCTTTATTCTTATCCCTATTGGGAGCTCACTGGGTAGGTGGAGGAGGATTGGCTAGATGGACGACCATATTTAGGGCAGCCCTCTAGTTCCGGGTTTGCACACCTGGTGGTTCGTTGTGAGTCACAGCCTGACCGGAACTATCATCTCCTGATCCGTCTGGATTTTCAGTATCTCTGGTATCACCCATGGGGTTAACCTCTATGAAATTGATAGATTCATATCGCGGGGTGGAGAATATGTCATCTTCCAAATGGGTAGAGGATCTCCTGAGTCTTCTGTTGTCCTTCCCTTTTGTGTCATGGGATTTCCCTCGGACTTCTTGACGAAGGGTGATGCGGAGAGTTCATTGATGCGACTTCACGGTGCACCTTCCTCTCAGAGGGGATGATGATTCAAATATCAGGATAGGATGGTAACCTCCTCTTCGGACTATCCTCCCTATACGTGAGAATACTGATTCTCATGGGGGAGGTTGTTGTTGAGGGGGTAATATTGCCCCCAGCCTTGAGGGCTGGGGTTGGCCCCATTCCTTGGACATCGAGTCTCTTCCAGGTTTTACTGGTCTTATGGGGGAATTTGTGGTTAAAAATTCCCCCAGCCCTGCAGGCTGGGGTTGACCCTGGATTGCGGCAGTGGCTGCGGCTATCGCTACCTACCTGATCTTGCATGCCCGCATTCGGGGGTGAAGTGGGTTTGGTGCCAAGTTCTTTTGTGTATCAATCCCTTCTAGGGAGGTAGGTAGAGACCACTGATTGGCCTCCATTAGGAAAGAGGCCTATTGTATTCTCTCAGTGGCCTAATTTAGGAGTTCTTGAGTGGCACATTCCCACCGGGCCTGATGCTTCTGGGACTTACTCAAGGCCTGACTCAGTTGGGTGTGTTTCCTTTCCTGAACAGGGAGACCACTCAATTGCCATCTTGACGTGATGACGTTGCAAGAAACCACACCAAACTGATTCTTCTGGGTGGGGAGCGGAGTGAAATGTAGAGCTCCATGTTCTCCCCATCCCCTGATATAGACTCCCTTCAGAGCGTCACCAATGAGGTAACGCAGCCGGTGCAGCGCACGGATGTTGGCTATCTCCATGTTTCCTTTACGCCTCTCGGATCGCTGTTGTCATTATAAAGAAAGAGATTCCAGGTCGGTGTGACGCAGGAGGTCTCCTATTGTCTTGACGTGGTCTATATACCTGTCGTAGGGCAGGAATCTTGATTTCAGTCGGCAGAGGGTTGTCAATATATTACGATGGATTCCGTGAACCCAATCTTCCGAAAATTATATGGGTATGTTGAACTGATAGGTGGCCGTAGTCCAAAAAATAACTGGTATATCATCCCTGGCTAGTCATTTCCTCTGGTGCAGCATATTGGCATATTCCTCCCCCAGTGACTCCTCTACCTGGTCAGCCCAACTGAGATGCTCGCTGCCAATGTGGTCAGAGGCAGTGGGATCAGTAGGTGCTGAATCATTATGTGGGCGATTCTGAGGTGGTTCAGAGGATGAACGCGGCCATGGACCGTCTCGAGATTGCATAAGGATGCTGTTGGTGAGTAATTGGGAATCTGACAGGCTTGATCCCATCCTTCTGAGTGCCTCAGCATACGAGGGCTTTTCGGTGCTTGATTCGGCAGGAGGAGGACCTTCCTGTTGATATGATACGTCATCACGGGGAGGACCTCTGCAATGGAACCCGTAATGAAGAGGACTACCATTACTGCTTGGTGCTTCACTGCATAGAGTAATTTTTCAGTGAACACCCTGGGGAGGACCTCCATGGCGTGTTTCAGTAAGGGGAGGACCTTCTGGCTGCGTAGCTTTGTTATGGGGAGGACCTTCACAAGAATTGCCATCACGGTGAAGATGACCATCATGGCTTGACGTTCGACGTGCATCCTGGGGAGGACCTTCAGGACGCACCGCAACAAGGGGAGGACCTTATTATTTCTTGGGGCTAATGCAAGGAGGACCTTCACAATGGTGGTCGTGGTGGCGAGGACTGCTATCACAGCAACGACAATGGCGAGGACTACCATTACTGCTACCACAGGGAGAATATCTGCGGGATACATCCTAGGGAGGGCCTTCAGAATGCACCACAATGAGAGGAGGGCCTTCTCATTGCTTGGCATCTTTATGGGGAGGACCTCCATTGTCAGGGTGGAGAGGACTACCATCGTGATCCGATGCCCGGCTGCGCGGAGTTCCGTTGTAGTGTAACCCCTGGGGAGGACCTTCAGGGAAGGCTACGACAAGGGGAGGACCTTCTTGTCATGATGAGACATCACTGTGGGGAGGGACTTTGTAGTTGCGACTATGATAGCGAGGACTACTATCATAGTCTGTGGTCCCACTGTATGGAGAGTGATTGCAGTGTATACCCCAGGGAGGACTTTCAGGGAGGACCGCAACAAGTGGAGGACCTTCTTGCTGCTCGATCTTCTGGTCACGTGGAGGCTTTCCGTGATTCACATCAAAAGAGGATCTGTCATGATCGATCATTATATGCCTGCGGGGGAGGCCCCCCCAGGTTCTCTGGGGAGGACCTTTAGAGCTGCCGGTAGCAATATTGTGGGGAGGACCTTCGCAACTGCTACCACCACTCCCATAATATGGTAATGGGTGGGAAGGGTTATGAGAATACTATGTGTGATTAACAGCTTTGGGAACCCCATTCTCTAGCAGAGTGGAGTCATGAACTCCCTCTTTATTTTCCGGCTACCTTTGGTGCATTCGGGGTGATCTTTTGCGGTCAGCAGGGACCTTCTGTTGTTGACAATGACCTTCACCTTTTAGTCCCTGTCTAATTGGGTCCTGTGATGCTATCGGGATACGCCGACGAACATCATGACTTTTAGAAGGGATATATGCCTGCTCTGGAGAATCCACCGTGATGGATGTGTGTCCCCCAGTTGGAACGAGTGAAGCTGCTCGATCTGGTTTCCCTTGCATCGTGGAATATTCCCAGTGACCCTCCGAGGCTGAATCATGGATGTAAATCTGCTCTGAGGCGGCTATCTCATCTCTTATATTAGTCACCTCAATTGGGGAGATGGGCTGATGGTCCCGAGTCCTTGCTATTGCCGCTGATGCAATAGAATTCTGGAAAGTTTGAAATATATGATCTGGGATTGATACATGCTCCTCCATCATTTCTAGGATATGTAGAGAGACATATTTGGCTTGAATGGGTATGAAGGCCCATTCCGGTATCGGAGTAGGAATATCCTGCTCCGGTCCTCCGATGGTCAGTGGGTACTGACAATTCTCCTGTTTCGGGGCAGATGAACGATGCAGCCCCTGTACCGGGATACGCCGGTTTATCTATCCATATGCCGCCACATCGAGGTGGTAGACTTTACTTGCATCCTCAGGGAGTTGGCCCTGTATATATTGGTTTCCCACCATATCGAGTTGGTGGCCTTTGTTGGCAGGGAGACATGCCTGCCTATGATTTGCAGCCACATCTGGGTTGCGGGTTTTGTTAATCGCCACCATATCATTATGGCTGGCGTCATAATCATCTCATAGGAGCTGGTCATGCTGGCTCCGGGTCACCACCACGTCAAGCTGGTGGGCTTCACGACCCTAGGTAGGGAGAGGTGTCTACTTAGTAAGTGCCATCCTATGTGAGTGATGGGCTTGATGGAGCTCGGCGGGGATGCACGCCGGCTTGTATGATGCCGCTATGTCTCGATGTCGGGCTCGAGAGGAGCGAACAGGTGTATGTGCCTGTTCATGGTACATCTCCGTGGTTGGGTAGCGAAGATCCTCTTCATAGACCAGGGTGGTGAACAGTACCTGATTGTACGTCTGTCGCCCTCGTCAGGCGGTCTGAGGGGCCGAAGCCCAGGGAGCATGGGCCTCAATCCTTGGGGAGACATCCTCCTCGGCGTGAGAATGTTGAATCGCGGCGTGACCGTGATGACATCTTCTGGAGGGGGCCTTGGAGTAGAACCCCCATTCGGTGGGTATTAATTTCTCAATGTTGACCTCATCTGCCTCCCTAAGATAAGGGAGGTACGTATTGTCCTGTTCCAGGGACAGACTCCCGAAATGGTTGGAGATAGCGACGGGGGCTGTCTGGATCTGCCTTTGCGGCTGCTGCTAGGCAGGTTCCAGTTTGTGGTACGTCTCTGTGGCTGGGCAGCGAAGATCCTCCTCAGGGACTAGGGTGATGACCGGTCCCTGATTATACGTCTTCCTCCCATGTAGGGCGGTCTGAGTGGCCGGAGCTTGGGGAGCATGGGCCTGAATCCTCGGGGAGACATCCTCCTCGGCGCAAGGATGTTGAATCATGGTGTGACCACGATGACGTCTGCCAGCGGGGGCCTTGGAGCAGAACCCCTATTTGGTGGGGATGAAGTCCTCAACGTCGACCTCATCTGCCTCCCTAAGATAAGGGAGGTACAAATTGTCCCATTCTGGGGATAGACTCTCGAAACGGTTGTAGAGAACGATAAGGGATGTCTGGATCTTCCTTTGCAACCGCTTCTGGGCAGGTGACCAATGAGTTCTGTCGGATTGGAGAGCATGCATGGCCGCCTCCACCGTTGGGAGAGTACCGTCCACGTGGTACTCTCAGATCAATGCGTCCGAGACCCAGCGTTGAAGGCGCTGGGTGGGTGACGGGGTCCTCCATAGGTGAAGATGTCTGGTCATTGCATTGTCGGAAGTATGCACTTGCGAGTTCCTTCGGGATGCCATTGGATCGAAGGGAGTTCATAAGGTAGTACTTGTAAATCATTTTAACAAATACAAGCAGCAAACCCATCAACGCATCATCTCATGATCCCATGTGGAGGTAATGACCTTGCTTGGACCTCCTTGTGAGTAAAAGGGGGAACATGGTGGGATTATGTTAAATCCGTCATTCGTGGATAAAGATTCACATCGGGTTGACCATTTTTTGTTTTGTGGTTTTTGGTTTTCAGCCTCAAAACACCCAATAGCTCCGTATCCGATGATGTGTAGACCTGCTTTCCAACGGCAGGCATTCGCCAGATGGTCTGACCAACGACACTTGAAAACTCACATTGGTCGAGAGGATGGGAAGTAGGGCTCATTTCACCCTTTTGGGGTTAATTATTGCCTATTCCAGGACTCTCTTATAGATTTAAGAGGTATTCATATGTTCATGAATCATTGGTTTATACCCAAACATAGTATACATGGATTTAACCTTTGATTGGAAATTGTTAGCTAAAAACAGGGGTTTAGAATCATTTATGCCCGAGGTTTACTATCCCTCGTTGGATTAATGACCCCAAGGAGTCTAGACTCACTAAGACGGTGCTAGGGGCGGCTCGATGAACTGATGCGAAGACAGTCGAATCAACCAGTTGTTGGGCTTGAACCTCATGGAGGCTTCTTATGTACCCTGCATAGGGGACATGGATCAAATTCCATATAGTTAGAATCAGGGTTTCAGAGAACTGACATGAAAGGGGGTCAGAATGACCCGTTATTTTGCTTGAACCTCTAAGAGGCTTCCTAAATACCCTACCTAAAAGACAGGGATCAAAGACCACATAGTTCGGATTCATGAGAGGATTAGTTTCTGAGGCAGCCCAAGATGTGGATTGAGGATTACACTCTGAGGAGGCCCAAGATGTTGGTAAACCGATGTGAAAGGGGGTTGGAATGACCCATTGTTGGGCTTGAACCTCAGAGAGGCTTCTTACGTACCTATTCTAGGAGACAGAGATCAAAGTCCACGTAGTTCAGATTCATGCGAGGCTTATTCTCTGAGGCATCCCAAGATATGGATTGAGGATTACACTCTAAGGACTCCCATAATAGGATTTCATTGTCGATGCCTACTCTAAGCCCATGTGAGTCATGCTCGGTGTGAGAAACAAGAGGCAACAGTGACCAGGTGATCACGTCGCGAAAGGTGCATCCGTGAGAAGTGAAGTGGGGATTACGCATGAGGGTGGCCCATAGTGTTGATTAGGGCTTACACTATGAGGAGGACCATGGCCATGGATTGGGGCTTGCACTCGAAGGAGGCCCAGGGTGATAAAGCACAACGGGAGTGGGAAAGGGGGTGCTCCTGTGCCCATCTCCTCTCTTTTAGTGCATGAGGGTTCCTTCTGATGGGTATTTTACCATCCCCAGGAAGCCCTTGACAATTGGAGAGGTAGAAAAGGGATTCCCGAGCTCAGACCCCTCATTACTATGGGAATGTGAACCTAGGCATGCTTCGAGAATCTCCTCAAGGGTCTGGGAAACCCCTTCACCTATCTTTCCATGGGTATGTGAACTCAAATGGTGCACTGGTGTGCCTGAGGGTTACACCACGTGGATCCGGTGGCTCTGGTTGAGGCCTCAGCTCAGGGACGATGAGTAGGCCAATGAGGTGGTCGTGGGAAATCAGGCCGGATCGGGAGGATCTTATGTGCCTCGGGGAATGGGAACTCCGAATGTTGTGGTGCCCTTCACATAGGGAAGTGCTACATGGCTGGAGGGGCCGTCTGCAAACCATGGTGGTCCATGGACTGAGAGGTCATCCGCGAACCAGGAGGGTTCGCGGACTGATTGGCCATCCGCAAACCAGAAGGGTCTGCGGACTGATTGGCGGTCCATGAACCAGGAAGGTTTGCAGACGGATTGTCACCCCAAGAACCAATATGGTTCGTGGCTCCAGGATTGATCCGCGAACTAGGGTGGTTTGCAGAGGGTTCCATGTAAGCAGCAGTGGCCAAGGGCGACACCGGCCGGAGGCTCGTCGGTCAGGGCTTCCCCCGTGTAGGAGGGTGCTACGTGGCACGACGGATCAGAAAAGAGGTATAAACTCCCTGATCTGTGGGGAGTGCATCTTCGGTGGGGCTATGGTTCATGGTCGTATCTTTTTATGTTATTTTAAGTTCGCAGTTCACCAAATTATTATGAGTTTTCCGTTCTTTATTAGTTCTTTCCCAGGTTCATACCTGCTCTGGTTCGCAAACTGGAACTTCGCTGTTTTTGAAATCCTAAGACTTCCTTCGAAATCCTTCCACCAGAGATTGATATCCCTTCTCTTCTTCCACCTTCGAATCGTCTGAATCTGAATCTTCCAATCCCCCCTCCTTTCCACCTCTTTCTCCTTTTATAGAGTGGGGAAAGATATGTATCTGCGGTCACGTGACACCTTTTGTGGAGGCCCATCACCGAATAATTGGTTTACAACTGACTTGATCAATCCGCAGTTCATGGGGTATACTCTTCCCCCCGGCTAACTGAACACAGGAAGTGCTTCACGGCCGTAGAGGGTTCCACCTCCATTTCGCGAATGATAGCAGATGCAACTTGAACTGGTCGACGCGGTCTGCGGTTGGGGCGGTTCATGACGACGAACCGGAATGGCACCCACCCTGCCTCGCGACTGCGGAGGATCTCCGCCTCCATTTCACGAACGATGATGGTTCACAGAGGGGGTGCTTTGCGGGGCCTGGCCAAGTTGCGTTTTCATGGGACCGGTCCGCGGACCGGTCCTGCTTGTTTCCCTTCTTTGAGTTTTCTCCATTCTTTTCCCCAATTATTTTGGGGGATTTGGGTAGAATCTCCTTTGCGGGTTTCTATGACCCTACAAGGGATTATTGGACTTAACCCAAATATAACATGGTTCTGAAAATGAGATGTACTATATACCTTCTTTTAGAATCCCAGGGGGATATGTTTCTGATAATTCACATATTGTTTACAAACCATTATGAAGGATTCAAATAGATGATCATAATGGATGACCTATGTCAAACATATGTTATATTATATTTAAAATAATTTTTCATAATTTAGTCATCTTAAAATGATTATATTATTTTTCCACTATTATTATTGTTGTTTATACAAGTACTTTTGGTTATAGTAAATGGATGGAACCTAAAAGAATCATGTTATCATTGAACAGAATAGAAAAAGTAGTTACTATGTGTAACTAAATAGGATGATGATGAGATGGAACAATATCATGATTATGCCTAATAGATTATCCCAAAATATGATTAAAACCTATACATAAATAAACTATTAGACTCACCAAAAAAGATAAGGACAAATTTCATCAAGAGATCGAGTGACAAAGACAATGGAGGAAGGCAGAGTTGATTTCCTTCATAATAAAAATTTGGAAGGATCCTCATAGGAAACTGACTCAATGGAATGAGATTATTCCTTTTGTGTGGATAGTTTGGAAAAAATATAAAGGAATCATCAATGAGTAACGTAATTTATGATATAATGAAATAAATCTCATCCTAAGGATCCATTTATAGTTCATTTTCTTAGATTTGGAGATCCTAGGAATTTTCTTATTCAATTCACTCTTCTAATGGATAACCCTTATCCCATGGGAAGACCTATATAGAAATAAAACTAATAAAGTATTTACTAGAATTTAGGAATAAAATTATAGAAATATTTTTTACAATGGTATTTTGGTGATAATAATTATGAATCATATAAAGATTGTGTTAAATTTTAGAATCTTATGTGTCTTAATTAAAATAATATTCATGGATACCATCATGAGTTCTTGATATTATGATTGATCCTAAGTAAAAATACTTAAACACCGTTTTTTTATATTTTATGTTATGTGAGTCTAGAAATATTATAGATATTTTTTGATAGTTTTATAAAGTATATGTTTTAGTAGAGAATTTATTTGAGGAATAATGCCTTCAAATTTTTCAGATGAACTTTTATAGGCATTGATAACCATTATGGTTAATATAATTAGTAATGAAATTGTAATTATAAAAAAGAAGATTATTAAAATTTATGAATAAATGATGTATTGAAAACCTGAATAAAAATGTTATTTAATGAATAATTTTATTTCAAGGATTCCCCTCATAATTTTTTGGGAACATTATTTGAATTATATTAATATAGTTTATAAAAATAAAAACTTGTATACTGGGTGATATCACATCACTATGGCAGGGTTGTGGGGCCTGAGCGTATGACTAAATTATGGTAAGCGTTTAACACCTAACACTACCTTATGTATTTCCCTGGTTAATTTTAAGTGTATTCAGTTAAATGATTTGAAAAATAAATATTAATGATTAAATAGTGGCGTTACTTTTTTAGGTTTAGAGATTAATTTATTTTATTAGATAACGTGTTCTTACCATATTGGTTTTGTAAAATAGTTTGAGAAAGACAGAATTAATTTTCACTCTTTTATTGATCATATGATATGTCAAACATGAATTTTAGTGCTTTATTAATAAAAAATACATTTTTTTATATTTGTTTCTTGGGGAAAGGGATGAATTGGAAATTGATCAAAGGAAAACATAAGGATGAAGATATTATTATGAAATAGAAATGGAAAAATTATATAAATTTTTTTAATATTCAAAGGTAGTAAAAAATTCCTCAACTTAGGAAATTTTTATTGAATTTTTTATCTTATTACATTCATACCTTATAAATTAGAATGAATTAAATCCTCACAAATTTATGGGTTGATGTCCTAAACTATCAATTGACCACTCACTTACTTGTGACCAACGTAATCAGTCACTATCTATAATTATATAATTTTGTTTCCATGTCCATATCTTCACTTTCCAAAAATTTTCCCCTATACAGAAACCTATTTTAGTAACCACTGCAGTCCCATTTCTTCCTTAATAAGAGTTTATTTTATTAATCCTCTTATGATGTGAGTTTTTCTACAAAATAATTTTCAGATATCAAACCCTTGATTACCAAGATCTTGGTTAAATTAGAAAGAAGAAATTTTCTAAAGGTGAGGGGACTATAACACCCTAAAATATTAAAATAATAATATTTTATTTTATAGCATATGCGACATGAAACACTGATCTTTAACAACCCCAAAAATATATTTCTTTCAATTTAAGATCATTGATGTCTTGTGAAATACATAACCCCAATTCTAAATGAACTGTAACAAAGTATGCATTTATAAAATATCTGATAAATTTGAGGGTATTAATATTACTAAATAAATTATAGAAATTATGGATATCTATTGATTATAATTAAAATAATAATTATTTAAATGAAAAAGAAATGTTTTCCTAAAAATTGTATTTTTTTTAAAGAAGGTCTAGTTGTGCTTTGAGAACATAATTTATAATTATTTTTTACCACTATTATAAATTTTATTTGAAAAACATCCACTATTTAAATAATAATATAAAAATTATCTTAGGTTTAATTATAGGGATTTTTAGAAAATATTTCAATTTTCAATGAATATTGAAAAATACTGAATTATAATTGAAAATTCATTTCCATTTAAAATATTCATAAACTAAAATTATATTTAAAATCGGTTTCAATATAGAATTAGAAACATTATAAATCAATTAATCACATTTAGTTCATTGGAATCTTTTTTATGTTGAATTTTGTCATAAAACAATTATAAACTTTTGAAAATGTTATTTTCAAAACCCTGCTTTCACATCACATCTGCATGATTAATATTAAATTTATTTAGGTAACTTATATTAATTGATGTTGTATTAATTTATTCACATTTTAATCATCATAATTTATAAATTATAATAAGGAAAACATAATTTTTGAAAAAATTAATATTGAAAATAGTAAAAATTAATTACAATGGTTATATTAAAAATGGATTTACTAGGGGTTATACTAATATGATAAGAGTAAAAATATCCTACAACCTCGTATAAACCTATTGGATGTCCATATATTTACATTATATCTTATAGGTTCTAGAATTACCAATTTTGGAATCTTTTGTCATGATAAAAACATGGTTTTGATTGAATGTATTAGAAAATTACAAGTTTGAAACTCACCACACCTATAAAAGGCCACCCTAATATACTATTATTAACACCTTCACAGCCTTTTGGATCACCCAAGAAAATTACAAATAAATTCCAAATGTACCACCTCCCATAATAGAAGCCTTAGTTTTGTTATAAATCCTACCTAGTAATGAATTTATTTCAATCCAATTAAGGATACCCAAAGAAGAGGTAACATTATTCCATGAGTGTTGCTATTTTTTTTCTTCATCAAAATCCTTCAATTCATATTAAACTATGGTGATATAATAAAATAAGTATCATCCATATACATATATTATTTTATAATAAGTTCATGACCTACAACTATCCCCATTTCCATCAAATGGGTTGTAAAATCATCATTAGTGTGTATAGTGGAATACCACCTCAGGAACTGATGTCATTATTTTTTTCATTACCAAATTGAATTATTGGTTTTCATGATGTATATAATGTAGAATCCCACCGTCAAATCCACTTAGTAGTCCCATGCGATGGTAGGTGACAAGACCTTATGCATGCCTCCCCTTATGTTAGGGACTGCTAACTATGAGTAATGGCCTAGGGAGTGTCTGTGAGAAGAATATTCCCTCATAGATTTGTGTTTAGGACTATGGTATAATATAAATAAGAAATAGAAAATGAAGTAATAATAGAGAAATAATAGCTAAATAATAATATATTAAACCATATAAGATAATACATAATAGGAAAAAGCTGACCCCAAAATATATACAAAAATGATGATGATAAACATGAATCTATAAAAAATGAGTGCACCAGGAAAAAATGGATACACTTATATACCTCATGCTACACAAAAAATAAAAAAGATAAAAAATTAGCTACTAATATCATCAAGAGCATAGGCCCAGTCCTCTACCTCAAGTTCTATCATAAATGATTAATCAATCATTGAAAGATAGATGATTACATTTATCTATATGTGAAGTAATAAAGTTTTCTTGGGTATCATAGGCATCTCAAGTAGAGTGTGATATATACTAAGTACGCTTCCACTAATGGTGTCTAGATTACTCCAGTCCATGAAATATAAGATAAACAATGTTCCAAAAATAAATATAAAGTAATAACTAAAATAAACATATTGTTCTGAGTTCCTCATGGATACCCGATAATTTCTATATTCTACATCCTAGGAGGGACATTAAAACTAGGGTAACATATATCAAAGTGATAAGCAGTGAACATGGGTCATCATAAATAAATCATTAAGTGTATACAAACCCCAAGAATGTGGTTTGACTAGGAGGATGCATCCTAAAGATATTTTTTAATCATTCTCATGATTTAATAAAAAGGAATTTCATGTAAACCCGGAAAAGTAAAACATGTAGTATATTATGGACATTAGAATTTGACCAAAGAAAATCCATAAATGTATAAAAAGGGTCTATATAAGAGCTCATGAAATAACTAATACCAAAGAGGTCATCTAAGGTGATTTGTAAAAGGAGTCACCCATATCACTCTCAGCATGGTGTAAGTATGAACCCTTAATCCCATCTTAGGTATCTCACATAGGGAACCGAGAATCACCCAAGGCATGGTCTAAAAATGTTATGATTAGCCTATCCATGGTGCCTCCTCTAGGGAACATGTTTCACTCATGGGTATAAATAGTCCACCTAAAGAGACCGTACAAGGTTGGGAAATTGTGGTTCCCATAATATCCAATAGTTCTAACACCAAGCATGGTTATCCCTTCCTAAACATTCTTAACTTCTGATGTGTGTTCTCTCTTATCCCACAAGCATGTAGGAATTCGAAATCAATATCACAAGTCAGCAATGAATTACAATAAAACACATAGTAAACAAGCATTAGACATGAGTTATAAAATCCATGAAAATAATTCATAATGTATAAGGGAAAAAATATGGTTTATGGAATAAAAAAATCATAAGTCAATCATGAAGTCACATGGAGCATAAACCACAAGGCTAAAGGAATTAACTCATGCCCTACCATTCACCTCAATTCAATACAATAATATAATTAATTTATTACAGAGGATAAAAAGCACAAGAATATTTTAGTCAATTTATTGAAATGGATCAATAGACTATCCAGAAAGGACACACCAATAGCGGTAGTCCATGTCAAGGTGAACTACCCTATATAAAATTATCTATTAACTGGGGACACAAAGATCATTCAGAACCATTTAGAATTTTTTTATCATTTTAGGGGTGTCTCTAGAATGTTTTAGATAATGACACAATATTGCACAATATAGAAAATGATGAAACATATAGAAAATATATAGAGTACCTAATTTTGGTTTTTAACACTCTTCACATCCACCGTCAACCTTTGAATCAAGATAGAATAAGAGACATCATAGAAAATCCTTGAAAATAGGGTAAAAGAGGTCACACCTAAATAACATAATAGAGGATAAGAGAAGCTCAAAAATGAAGAAAAAACAGTGAAAATATTACATGAAGATCTCCAATACATCCAACAACGATATATTTGGATCTTTGTTGATAAAGATATAAAAATAACTAATGGTTGTGGAAGGAGAAGCATATACAAGGGGGTTATCCATTGGAGGAGGGAGAAAAGTGGGTTTAGGGATTAAAAAACATCAAGGAAAAATTGTTATTTTCCATTAATTTATTGGGTATCATGGTTTGGACACATGGTTGGCCAATAAAGGTTCTAATTATTCTCCCTACACTAATTAATGGGGGACACCATATTGGAAAGGTGCACAGATTTTCTAACCATGCAGTGGCCGTTGAAAACCCACTGTACCAATGCTTAAAATTTTTCCATGGATGTGGGGATCCGATCACTTGGTTTTAAAAAAACATGAAGCTCTTTATTGTCCTATGAAATTTCCTACATGGTTAGGGGAAACTGTACATGATGGTCTTCATAGTTTCTTTTAATCATGCAGCCCAATCGGTTTCTTCAAAATAAGGGGTTCAAGGATCCAAAAAATCCTCAGACACCATCTTAACCTCTAAGAATTTACAATGTAGTATTAAAAGGTCTGAAATAAGGAATTTAAATAAAAAAATTATAAATATCATTGATTAAATTTAGTTTGTTACAACCTCCCTTATTTAGTGCAACTCGTCCTCATGTTGAAATTCTGAGGTTAAAGATGGAACATCTAAAAAAATCTCCAACCTCTATGCATGTACATAAGATTTGATATCCCATGTCTCATATTAGACATGGATATACTTACATACCATATGATCCTATGGAATTCAACTCCCTTAGAGAGCCTTCTTGCTCTAATCGATGATATGTTTATTATTATCCTGAAAGGATACATCTATCTCTGGCTCAAATTCATCATTATAAAATGAATAAGATAAGTTAACATGGTAATAATGAAGCTTCAGTATGTGGATGAAATCATGAATGGAATGATACCTCTGTGCTAACTGTAACTGATAGGCTTCCAAAAAAACACTCTCTAAAATCTTGAATGTGCCAACATAATTGGGTGATAGCTTTCCCTATCATTAATCCTTCAATGACCCAATCTAAGTGAAAATCCTAAAAAGACATGATGTACCACCTTGAACTCTAGAGTTTTTTTTGATAATTGGTGTACAAATTCTAGAATGACTAAGAAATTTCCATATGTTTTGGAATCAGTTAAACATTCTATGTAGTCTACTGAACTAAAAGAGGTCCCAGTAGTGGTAACACACCACTCGGTACCCAACATAGAGGTGAACAACACGACTTACCATAAAGGGAATCTTATAGATCCATCTGAATCATATGTTGAAAAAATTTGTGAAATAAAACTCCCCTACAGGTATTTGTTTCTCAAAAAAACCTCTAAAATCAAGGATACATGGTCAAAACAATCCCTCTAAAACCAATATCATCTGCTCGAATAGCTAGTTGATCTGAGGGTGATAATCTTTACTTAAGAAAATCGATGAACCCAGTGATTTTTGTATCCCCAACTAGAATTGTGATGTAAATTAGGCTTATCTGTCCCATAATATATAGTAGGGACACCCTGAAGGTGAACTATCTCCCAAATATAATCCTCCTATGCTCATCAAATAATAAGATCATTTAGATAGGCAAGAGATGTTTGACATTGGTTTACCTATAGAGGATCAACCAAACCACGTCACTGTCTCATGGGAATATTAGTAAACCCATAAAGAAATACTTATGGATTTTATTCCATTTACACATAGGTATAGATAGAGGCTATAAATTAAAAATAATTTGATAATTATCCACATTCACCTACTAATAGGTGGAACATATTTTGATGAATCCTACAATCTTCCTCTTCATACCCGACCACCAATACTGATAGCGTACATCATAGTATATCCTAGAAAACCTACGGTGAACTTCCTAAATAGAGTAATGAGGATCCCATATAATCTCTTCCCATATATCTGATGTTACCCAGACATTCAAATGGATGTGTATGATAAAATTCGCATCCCCGAACCAACCAGGTGGTGAGTTATCACGAGAGACACTTTCCTTTCGGAAGAGGCCCTCTTGATCTGAAAACTATATCATCTAAGATTTTTCTAGAAGGGATGATGCCACTACCAAGGGTGCTAAAACTACCTTCCTATGTTGTTTATGAACCTCTAAGAGCATCCCATAAAACAAGTCCATCAAATTCCACTCAATATGTTCCTCCTGGATGGCCTATGTCTGAGTCTTCTATCTCAAGGAATCAACCACACCATTACCCTTCCTAGATGTAAATGCAAGCTCGAATTCAAATAAATATATGTTATCCACCCACTAGTAATGCATCATATTCAAATATTTCTATATGGAGATGTATTAATATGTTTTTTATTTGTGTAAACAATCAATCCCTCATCCAACAAATTATTCATTCGATGAAGTAAATAATGGACGTCATTAGCAAGCTCAAGGTTATGCATTGTGTAATTCCATTAACAAGGCCTCAACTAGTGGAACCATTACACTACAACCCAGCGACCCTGCATCAGAATAGCTTCGAGAATAATATTTAAATCATTATAGTAAATAGTATAGCCTTTTTATGGATATAGAAGAATCCAGATCGATATTGAGTTAATTCTTCATTTGAACTCCTGAAAGGCTATCTCACAAGCATCTTACCAAACAAACTGCATGGATTAATTAGTAAAAAATTTAATATTCATTGAAAGATATGAAAATTTATTAATTAATCACCTATAAAATCTATAATTCCCTATGAAGCTACACTTCAATAAATTCTTGGGTTTCTCCTAGGAAACCACACCACTTACCTTCTATGGGTCAATAGATACACCGCCCTTTGAGATGGTATGACCCAAGAAGTGAACCAGAATATTCCATAATATTTATTTGCATGCTTATTATATATCTTGGTATCCCTTATAGAATTAATAATTATATAGAGATGGTTGGGATACTCATGTATGGATAGAGAATACAATAAGACGTCTCTTACAGAGACTACCAAAAATAGTTCCACGAATGGGTGAAAAACTTGAATCGCTAGATCCATGAAGATTGTTAGTGAATTTATAAAGTCAAAAAACAAAATCAGATACTTGAATAAGACATGCCAAATTTTTACAGTTGTATGTGGTATGTATGATTACCTAAAATTAACATGGTGTTATACCAACTTCAAATTGACCTTATTGAAATCAATCGCACCTCATAGCTGGTCGAAGATGTTGTCTATTCGAGGAACTAGATACCAATTCTTCCCCATAATTTGGTCCAACCAAATGTGATCCACACAAAACCATTGGGTACTATCATTTTTCTTGGTAAAAATGATTGGTTAACCCTATTACAATGTGCTAGGTAATATGAAACCCCTTTCTTCAAGACATTCCAAACTCTTTATGGGTTGTTGGATCTTTTAGGTTCCATCCTATAGGAAGGAATGTACATAGGTGGCACACCTATAACTAGCTCAATGGTGAATTCCACCTCTCTATAAAGAGGCAATCCAATGAAATAATCAAGTGAAAATCCTTTTAGAGGATCCAAAATATGATGTAATTCTATAATATTCATTCCTTGATCACTCATAAAGAGACTATCCATTTGGGATATCACTTTTTTGTTATTCCTTGAGTCATGGGTCCACTTAGACCAGCATGGATATAACTTTCGCCCTTATAAACACATGTTCTCCCCTAAAGTGACGTAAAAGAAACCCTTTGACGATATTAACCAATTTTGGCATTATGAGGCACTAATTAGTATATACCAAGAATGATGTCAAATTCAGTCATCATGAGAATAAAGAAACTCTATAAAAACGGTACCCACCAATCTGAAGGGGTAACTCCTTACACTTGTGTATGACCTATGAATGTAATTTTAATTATGTTTTGAGAGTCATTATGACATTGGAGTACACTTTTTTTATTCCCAAACATTCCATAAGCACTACAAATATAAAATAGTGTTATGAACCTGTATCAAGAAGGTAGGAAACTATAGTAGAGAATATAAGAATTATACCTCATAATATAGGAGGTACTCAATTATACTCCTCATGTGTGGATTGCACTGTATAGATATGCCACGAACCATGAACTTGATAAGAAACTTGACTAGCTAGAAGAGGTCTACTCTACTAGCGACGA
This sequence comes from Viscum album, assembly GCA_963277665.1. Classification (NCBI taxonomy): domain Eukaryota; kingdom Viridiplantae; phylum Streptophyta; class Magnoliopsida; order Santalales; family Viscaceae; genus Viscum; species Viscum album. The sequence continues at coordinate 1,681,686,883 of OY728128.1, forward strand.
ACCAACAAAGCATTAATACATCGGCCACAACCACCTCCTTGACATGATTAGTAAGTATATGACCAAATCACAGGCTATCATAGAGAGATAGATCTTGTACCTAAAATTGGAAATGGTATAGACCCCCTGTCACAAGATTCTAGAAGAAAATATTGGAATGAGTACTAATATTTACCCATCCTAAAATAATCTTGCCACATGATTAGGTTACATATGCAGTAAGGCTTCTTATGGCTGGGACTACCACATTTTTGAAACCACGTATAGTTGTTGGTGCATTCCATTTTGTTCATGTGGCCCCCAAATTCCCCCTCAAAGGAATACTTCCTACTACCAAACAAACCATCACCCTTCCTCAGAACTAAACTTCCCCAGATCACACACATATTCAATAATATTTTGTTATGTAATAAGGGTCTGGTTCACTATCTCTGAAACAATAGACAACTAGAAGTCTCTCACCTTTGATCGGATGATGTACACAATCCCATCATCAAATATTCTCATAGTCTCTAACTTCACACTGCTCAAAGACAATGAAAAATGTTGATGTTAGATGATGTGATCATAGTACTCTAACATGGAAATAACACCCTATTAAAGATGCATAAAATCTTTGGTGTAGTCCGATCTTAGTGATTGTGGAAGGTTGTCTAGATGTTTTCACAGACTATACCTCAATGATGATATACATGAGAGATGAAATCCCACCAATTCATAGAAGAGTCTTGTAGTATGTAGGTAGTGATCATGACTCTATACTCCAGATGTGTCTCAAGATGGTCAAATACTGAAAACATAGCCTCTAGATATGACTTAGAAGCCTATGTCCTCCCATCCCTCAAGAAGGTGGGAGGATGATAATGTAGAAAATCCTGCGTCAACTCTTCAATAGTGTAGGAAGGACGAGTAGAACCCTATATAGACTACAATAAATAGAAGAAAAAAATCTGGGAACTGATCATTGATTCCCTATGGAAGCTCAATAGGATGTTCCTTAGGTGGAACTGTAGAAGATATCATGGGTGGATTAGGGCCCAACACCTCCCAAATATTTTTATCACCACTTTATTGGTGTATTACATGAGGATTTCATGGTGTAATAACTCTATAATATTTAATCTCAGTCCACATGTAAGATTTAATAACAGATAAGAAAAGATATAATAAGAATGAAAAGGTATTAATTATTCCTATAAATGACTCACAACTCTTAGAATTATAATATAGCTAGGTATTAGTAATAAGAAAGGGTCAAATAATGATAAAAAGAGAGACATCCTACTACCCACTACTATGGCCAGGCCAGGGTGAAGGTCTCACACAAAACACAAATTAGGTTTCTGTATATGAAGTGTCAAAAGAAAGGTATAAAGGAAACACCCTTTTGTTTTTATTTGGTGTCTCATTTAGTGGTCACCATTTTATTTTAAAATTTTATTTTATTTTAAAATTTTATTTTATTTAAATTCATTCTTATTTATTTTGTTATAGATATTTCAATCTCGTTAATTGCATCACCAATTCCAAATTTATAATGTCCCATTTTCTTTATAAACTGAAATTTGAACATTAAGTAAATACAATCTGACATTTTCATCAAGTAATAGGATGTACCTGGTCTTGTATAGTGATTTTACTAATTTACTATAATCCCCAATTTATAGAAGTATCGACCTCTTAAATTTCCATTGGCATTTATCAAACAAACCAACTAATACAGAATAATTTGTTAATTAAGGTGAAACCATCAATCTAACCCATAAAAAATAGTTTACATTGATGTAGTCACTTTAACTATTCTAATTATGTCATTTCTATAAGAAACACTAGCACACTGCAAGTCATAATAATGAAGGAACCAAAAAAATCTCATGCAATAAATACATTTCACGTAGAAATATAGATATATCATGGCATAATTTATGACATTTACATCCTATGGTCCAAACATGTTGTATAAATTAATACACCCTCATATCATCAGGGAATGGTAGAATAAATCCCATCATAATAATATCAACAATAATAAAGACAGAAGACAAGTGTGTCACCAAATGGTGAGATTCATGAATCTATAAAAAGTATAACCAATTAAAAAATATACCCACCCCAGGTAATTTGGGTTTCTTCTATACGCAGGTTAACTACTCCAAGGAACATACTAATTAAATAATTCTAAGACTCCTTGTCTCCTCTCTAATACCCAAACAATATTTTAAAAGGATAATTTGTTCTCTGATACCACTTTTTAGCATCCTACCCTAGACTACACTTAGCAGTTCCATAATAAATTGGGCCAAAAGACCTCAAGCATGCCTCTCAGTGCATCCGAGGATACCAACTAGCCGTAAGGTCATAGGGTGTGTCTAAGGGGAGACTATGCCCTCATAGATCATGGTGTTTAAAAATGGTATAAAATAAATAATAAACATAAAAATCAATACTAACAAATAGATATCAATTGAATAATAAAAAATCATTGAAGATAACACACAATAGGTGGATATTAAATTCCAAATAAAAAAAAATTGGATGATGAAAATGTAGCTGTACAAATTGAGTATACATGGAAACATGTGATAAATTATTATACCAAATGATAAAATAAATAAAAAAGTAAAAAAATTATTTACTACTAGAATCAAAATCATCATCTTGGTTCCTAACCCTCTAGTTACACCCTAAATGATCAATCAATCATCTGATGCTAGAAACTTAACTTTATCTATATCTGTAATATTGAAGTCTGCTTGAGTACCAAAGGATGACCAAAAATGTTGTGATATATACTCAATAGGCCACTGCCAAAAGTTTCTAGATCAATACAATTAATTAAATCTACGATTAAAAGGGTGCCTCAAAAATATAAATATATAAATAAAATAAAATAAAAATCGGTCTAATTTCCTCATTGATACTAGACTATTTCTACCTTCATCATCCAAATCCATACATATGAACCAAGAGAACATGAAAAAATAGAGAAGAAGAATACATGGGTCATCATAAATATTTAATCATGCATACGTTATCCCCAAGATTTTTATTTTTCCTCATGGATGTGCCCCTAGGATATCAGTTAAGAATTATCATGATTAAATAAAAAGCAATTTCTGGTAAATTAGGAAAACTAAAATAGTTATTTTAACTTTGGAATCATGTTACCATCAAAATAAATCGATAATGGAATACCAATGGTCACTACATAAGACCCTAAAATAACCAATACCACAGATCCCATCTAAGGTGATCCATAAAAGGAGTCCCTTGTATCACTCATGGCATAGTGCAAGAAATAACCTCTAATCCAATCCTAAGTTTCTCAAAAAGGGGATCATGTATCTCTTAAGGCATGGTATAACATTATTGGAAATGATCTAATATATAAGGACTTCCCTAGGGTATCGTAGTCACTCATGGGTATAAATAATCTGCACACCGATCCTATACATGGTTGTCCAAGTGTTTCTCCTAACACGTCCAATAATTCCAACACTAAGTATAGTGATCCCGTCCATTGAATCCTTAAGTAAGGACCTACATATTTTCTAAGACCTTAAGATGGAAAGACATAGAAATGTATATCATAATTCATCAAGGCATTACAACAAATGCATTCAAAATAAGATATCAAAATATTTTATTCAAGCTAAGAAATAATGCAATAAGGAAAAAAGAATCAATAGCATAGTTTATATAATAAAAAATAAATCATAAGGATATGAAGTATGTGAAAAAAGTATAAAGAATAAGTATTCAGAAACTAAGACATTGAATACCATTCGACTCAATCAAATCCATTAATTTAAGGCGTTTATTATAAAATCATCATACCTCAAGAGGTGTTTAGAAAATTTAATGTAATGGGAAATAGTCTATCAAGAAAGTGCAGAACCATAGGGGAGGACCATGTCGATCTAAACTACACATTGTAGAATTATTAATTATTTAGGGACACAATGAGCATGATTTACCATTTTGATTAATTTTATAATTTTAGGGGCCTCTTCAAAAGGGTCTGGTGTGTGAAAAAATGACAGAAAATATAGAAAGTTACTAAACATAAGTAAAGAATATAGAGAACCTACATAAGGTTCACATATCTCAACCCATCCACCATAGGAATTTGAATCAATTTATATTGAGAGATATTATAGAAATTGAGAAAATATTTGAAAATATGTTAAAATAGGTCACACATAAATAACACAACAGAGGATAAAAGAAAATAGAAAAATATGAAATAGGAGTGAAGAGATTACCTCAAGTTTTCTACTTCATCTAATGATGATCTGTTTGGATTTCATTTGATAGACAGAAAAATCCTTAATGGAGGAGGAAGGATGATCTCATGCGAGGGGTATGTCTACCAGAGGAGGAATAAAAGAGGGTTGAACATTTCAAAACATTTTAGGGAAAACCTATTCATTTTCCCCCATTTACTAGGCCACAGTTCTTGGTTACATAATTTTTCGAACTATGCCCCAATCATGTACGCCGCAATGATTAAGGGGATAACTCACTTATACTACACTTGTTGTTCGACTTACTGTTCACAAGCCATGTAAAACCACTATCCATAACCTCTTAAATTTTCTTATAGATATTTAGCTTGGATCATATGGTTATATACAACAATGTGGTTCTCGGCTCCCCTCTAAAATGCCTTCCATGTTTAAGGGAAACCATTCGGGCTGAGCCACCTAGTTTCCTCTAACCTCACAACCAAGTCAATTTATTTAAAATCTAGGGTTTTGGGCTATTAAAAATTCCCATAGAACCATGTATCCTCTTTGAATCCATTATGTACCATTATAAGGGTCAAACTAATGAATTTTAAAAAAACAAGTTGTACTTTTTAGAAAAAAATGTGTTGTTACATATAAATTATATAAATATATGATATTTATAAACTAATTATACTATTGGGGTCACTATATCATATATATATATATATTAGTTTTTATTTTATATGGGATACAATAATGTTTCTCATGTGTATGAAGGGCTACAAACTCATGAAGAGTTGTGACTTGCCCTTCACTAATGCTTTGCATGGAATGTAAAAAGGATAAATTTAGCAAATAAATGTGATATTAATGAAATAATTTGGATATTCCTGCCATATATATCATTTTGTTAACATGTTATATCATTTATTTTCTTTAATTTTCATTAACTTAAATTTGATAACATCATTTGTGCACGTGTGGATGACTTCCTTCATGAAGCGATTTGATAATAATTTATTTACCACACCACATAGATGATATATATAAGTATATTTAAATAAAAAAGATATTTTGGTGATTATGTAATGGTAAAATATAACTCACATCATTCTCATAATGATCATTGAAAAATGTGAATGTTACTCATGTGTACATATGACATACCATCTCCATGATCGTTAGAATCTTTATTTCTCATAACAATATTTCATGATTGGTTTCAAAAGAAATTTTTTTAAATAAATAAGATAATTATTTCATGATTACTATTATGTATATTATGGAAATATATAATATTCACAGGAACAAAATATTTTATTACAATACACGCATGAGAAAATAAGCCAATTAGCACAAAAAACAATGACAATAATAAAAGATAATTATCGAACGGTTGATAAGATGTTATAAAAGGATCATACATGATATTATAAATTTTAATGTAGTTTTATAATAAGTTAATAATTTTTTAAAACTGTTATACATGAGGTTAAATCATATTCTTTTAAAATAAAGAGCAAGGTTGTAGATTTCTAAACACAATCTCTATTCCTTGTATTAAACTCATACTTCAATGATTTTGTCATGCAATATTTATTTCTGTAATGAAATTTGATTATTTAATGTTTTATTTACATTCTTTTTTATAAGTTTACATTTTATACACATTATCAATTCATTTATTAATCCACACATAAATGATATGATCTTAGTAAGGGACCTCACCTAAATTTCCCTTAATTGAGAAATATTGTAAGGTTATGTACCTAATTTCTTTTATATGTTTTAAATACTTCCCAATTGAAATGTAATATCATGATTCATTCATACATCATGGTATTTTATGATACAATTTTAACTATTTCATCAAACGACATTTGAATTCAGAGTTACTAAGTGGAAAAGAATGTCATATCTTGATATATTTTCATTAGGATATACTATTTCTTCATCGTCTTTGATATTCTAAGATTACATGTTTAATTCATTTTTATTATCTTATGTTTTATTTTATTTTTTATTAAATGTTGATACACATAATCAATTTACTGATTGATTTCACTTCAATGTTATGATCATTGTTAGGGTTTATTTCAATATGCCAATCTCATCGAGATTTTTTATTCTTGATTTTCAGTTGAATAAAATTATTTGATAATTATTTAATAAAAAGATATCATTTTCTACCTCTATGTTGAACCGTGATATTTTCAAGTAATAAACCAATTTATTCACTTGTCGGTAATTTAAATTATTGAATTTTTTTAAAGAAAATCATACTTTATCTCTCTTCTCATTGGGAAATCTATTTTATTTTATAACAATGCATTCAAAAAACGTTTTCAATTTTTTTACCTTTTCAAAATTATTTATTCAAAAAATTCATATAAAATTTTTACATTTAAATATTTTTTTGAAAGGAATATTCATATCTTTTTCAACACAATTCTCTTTTGGATACTACTAAAAAATTGACTGAAATTTTAGTTTTAACGTGTATTGAATGCAAAAAATATTCATCCATCATGACCAATTTTTTTTAAAGATTAATATATATGTTTCAAATATTATTTTCAATGAAATGTATTTTCAATATATTTTTTGAAATTTCTGTTTTAAAATTTAAATTTGATAATGAATTGGATATTTTTCTAAGGAATGTTTTTGAGTATATTTTTATGGAATTTCTATTAATAGATGTAAACAAACCTCTTAATCTGATGGGTATGTGTTGTGTTGATTCCATCCTTATTCTATCTATGGATTTTTTTTATTATTTTGACCATTTTATGTTTTTACACTCAATTCATTAATTCATGTTTACAGTCATTAAATTTCCTTGAATTATTCCCTTTCTTGTAGACATTATATTCCCCCAATATATGAATTTTATTTATCAAGAATGGGTTTATTTCTAAAACCACATATAATTTATACATTCTATGTTCTACATTGAATGTTATTCTTAATATTGGGATGTATAAATAACTCCATTTTCATTCATCAATATAGATATTAGAGGATAACACACATTTTTAAGGAATTAAATCTATTATTTGATATATGAGTAATTATTTGGATACGTAGTCATGGGTGGGGCTTGGTGGTATATTACCCATCAATGTATCGGTATGCCTCATGAGATATATCATTTGACTAGATTTAGTTAAAGGGGTTTACTCACATCAGTTTCATACTTTCTTGTGGGTAGATCTTAATTGGAGAGGTATCATGTGATTGGGAAACTTGAAATCCAATAATTATATATTTCTTTCTTTAAGAATTTAGTTATTATTACCCAAGATATTTTCACAATTATGTTATCTCTAGATACATTCATTCATAATTATTGATTAAATGAAATGTCTTTTTAGTTATATACCTTGACATATTGATTACGCCTTATCCAAATATGATAGTATTGTTATTGATTAAATGGAAAGTGTTTTCCAGTTGTTTTCATATCTATATAAATTATTATCCCTGATAGTTTTTCATTGATATTATCTATGGATGAAATTACTCCTCATTTTATTGATTATGTGGCATATATGTTCAGTTATTTACATTTCTATAATGAATATTCTTATTGAATAATTATTTCTTCTGAAATACTTAACCCTTATAGATTATTTGATCTCACCCATATTTTTTCCTTTCCCAAGAATCTATGAATCATTATAAGATGGATATGAAATACTATCATGGATGTAATAATGATATTCATGAGAATAATTTATATTGCAATTTTTGTGTTCAATTGTAATATGGTAATCATGTATGTATATAGTTTACCAAGACTACTATAATATTTTTTCCAACAGCATGTGATTCATTATAACTTTTTATAATGTAATTAAGCATACATTTTCCCTGAGCTACTCGGTACACTGTGACTACACCACAAGACCACCTCCAATAGGCCATGGGTTGGTGACTAGCATCGAGTAGCCATAACAAAAACAAGGGATCTCATAGCCTAAGATGACTATATGCACACACACATACCTAATCCCTTATAATGATGAATTATGAAATACAACTAATACCAAATTCATGCGTACATCTAAATCTGAAAATTAGAGTATGACTAATAATAATTAGAAATACAAAAGGATCGATTATATGCCCACTAAAAACATTAATGAAGTACAACCTACTAGAAAAAGGGCAGTACAATAAAATTAGACTTCTGGTATAAAATATAGTTATTATAGACACATAATAGATATGTGTGGCCCTTGTCCACTAATATCCCCATCGAATAGTCAGCTTCCTTCATAACACATGACATGTGTGAGTAGATCCCATGTAGGAGTGAGTATAACAATTCTTAGTGTGACACACCAAAACCACTAAGAATTATTCATTAATATTAGTCATCTCATTAGAAATATATGTCAACCATAATATGATAAATACAATAAAACTTCCAGATATAGTCATGTTAGACATGATGTCTCAAGGTAAGGTCATAGTCGCATTGCATGTGTAAGATTCTGCTCAGTTTTTTATAGTAACAACCACCATAGAGAACTCACTCTATGAGTCTGATAGTGTAAAGATCGGTAAAATTCCATGTAATTTTTTAAATTTTATGGAGTTTTACGAGTCTATGAAAATTGACAGCACGAGATTCCGAGGCCCGGTGTGTCCGGAATGAATTTAGAAACATTTTTGAGGTATGTTTTGAAAATGTACGAGCATGTTTTTGTAACTTTTGAAATGGTGCTCAGAGTTGAAATCTGAGGGCACCGTTAAACTTGCAGCACCGATAATCTCTTAAGGATACTTTCACCTCGATCGGAGTAGGTAGAGGGTAGAAGACAGTTTTTTCAATTTTTCGTGGAAGAAGAAAAATAAAATATTTGACATTTTATTTTTATTTTGAAACGTCTCCTTTTGAGTTATGGAAATTGGGACCACCTGAAAAAGAAATCCCCAATTTGAATTCAATGGTGGGGACCACCCGACCCTTGAATTCCCCCTTTAATGGGAGATAACTCTTGGACTTTCTCTACTTTAACTATTCCACATTCCATTAATTAAGTATACCAAATTAAACATAATTAATGGCCACCTATAAATAAATTAATAAAATGTAATTTATAAGTTGGATATTCATTTTTAGTGGAATTTGGGAAGTGTTGGGAAAAGGTGAGAGTTGATAGAACTTTGGAGAAACTTTTCCTAATGAAGAATGCTCTCACAGACGAAGAACATACTTCAGAATCAATAACGAGGACGATTCTCTAGCCCGACATCAGAAGCGTGTTGCGGAAGAAAGGATCGTTGGCACCCGTATCGCCTTCATCGACTTCATCTTGCGACACGTCACACAAGAAATCGAGGTAGGGTTTATTTTTTTATATATACTCCCTTACCCTGTTCTTGTAGTTCTTGAGGATTCATGATCATTTAATCCATTTGATACAATTCTAATGTGGAGGGTGACGACCAAACAAACACGGCCTGACCTCTTTGCAACCTATGTGAATTTTTGGTGGTATTGAATTTTTGGCGACGTCCCGAGGCAAGTGCGGAAATTTTCGAAATGAAGATCGGGCCACATGGGCACACCTGGTGACCTGAAGAACTTTTCTAGTGACCAACACTGAAGGGCTCACGAGTGGCGGTCGGCACTCCAGCCAGCCATGACAAAGATGACGGTGCGATCACGCCGCCATAGAAGGGTTGCAGCTCGTCGACCGTGGTGGAGCAAAGGAAGTGGCCTACGGTATCCAGCCGCATGAAGGGGAGGTGGTAGTACGCGTCCGCGCTATCGAGCGTGTATGAGCTATGGCCCTGTGCCGTGGTGGCAAGGCGAGGGCAACCAGATCACTGCCAGCTGCCAGTGATGGGGTGGTGCACGTCCGCACCACACAGAGGAGGCTGGTCAACCGGCCAATCACGATCCCAGTGGGCCACCGCACCGCCAGCCACCCAGCATAGGCTGGGCCAGACCCAGTAGATCGGGTAGGACCTGGAAGGCTGGGTCGGACCCACGGTTGGACCCAGGTTGGGCTGGGGACCGGACCCAGACCGACTTCGACCCTTTTCATTCATTCGGTCATATCATGAGCTATGGGTGTCATTTTGACGAACCGTTTCGGCGCCAGAATCCTTGGATCGAGATGGACTTTTTGGTATACCCCAATTGAGTTTTGGGTAAATTGGGCGTATGTCTGGGTTGGATCGGACATGTATGCAATGAGGCCCTCGGGACAAAAAGGCCAATAACATACAGATCAGTTGTCCGATTGATGCACCGTCTGTTGAGTTGATAACCCTATCACGTGTTTGTCCTTTGGGATACATCTTTGTGGGACTTTTTGGAATTTGGGGTATCAACCTATGGCTTGAGGATTATACCCTCTTGGAATCAAGAAAGCTTAGTGCAGGAACCCTGTAGCTAGCTGTAACATGAGAAAATGATCCTATGTGGGTCGCTGCTTTTGGATCCTATGTGGGTCTGTGCTTCAAGATCCTATGCGGGTCTGTGTTTGAGAGTCTCCCTTGGACCCACTCTATTAATCCATGTGAGACTACTCTTGGTTACTACATGGGTCTGCTATACTAGGATCCTACGTGGGTCTGCTCTACTAAGATCCTACGTGGGTCTGATGATTTAGGATCCTATGCGGGTCTGCCTTTTAAATGAGTAAGATGATTCAATAGTTACATCTAATCATCTTTACTACCATACATAAGTTATACCTTGTGTTAGATGAGTCTATACATTTTTTGTATTCTTCTTTGTGGCGTTACCTTTGTGGTGTATACCTTCATGGTGATACCTTTGTGGTATTCTCTTGTGTGGCATTAACTTTATGGTACTTCCCTTCGTGGTGTTACCTTCGTGGTGTTACCTTCGTGTTATTTCCTTCCTTCGTGGAACAACATTATTTTTGGATAAAAGTTGGGCCTTGTGTTTCTCATGAATTACATGGGTATATTTGATAACATACGTATATGTATTGGCATATACCTAAGTAGGGTTTTTAGATGATTTCCTGATTTGTGGTTTATCCTCTGTGGTTTTTGTGAGACCTTTGATTGTCATGGTGACCCGACTGAGTATCATTATACTCACCCCTGCATGAGTTATTCCCTTACATTGTTGTGTTTGGTTCAGACGACAGATAATACTGACTGAGGATGATGGTACCAGGTCTGGAAGTAGCTTGGAGGTGAACCGTAGATGAGGAATACTATAGAGACGACCATTCAAGAGCTATATTTACCCTTCATGTAAGATCCTTGGAAGATGTTCACAGGATAAGTTTCAGTTTACTTGTTCTTTTCAGTTTTATTGTACTTTCTAGTGGGGCTTGTATTCTGGCCCCTTTTTTATACTGTACACACCATGTTTACCATATGGGTTACTTGTGTTCATATCTTTATTTGTCCTTGGTTGTGTGTTTTTATAGGTTATAAAGTCAATGTCTTCCCTGTTTTAGGGAATACACCTTTCGGTGCTAGTCGTCATCCCCTGGCCTATGGAAGGAGGGCATGGGGTATTCACAGAACATGCCCTAGGGGACGGGTCGTGACAAATTGGTATCAGAGGATTTGGTTCTACCATAGAACATTGGACTCTAATATTTTTAACGGAAATAGTGTTAAGTGTAGTGAGTGTGGTTTTTAGTTTAGGGACTCCATTGTTGGTGTGGTTGCCGACGTATCCATACACAAGGACCTTGACTTCTAATTATTGACTCAGCGCACAAAAACAATGATTTCCAGTATGTTTTGAAATGTTTTCTTTTTGTCTATTTGAGTTAGCTCACCAGGTATAACTTATTGTCTGTGGCACACCAGTTTCGTTTTAGGTTTCCTCTATGAAAACAACCAGCTAGGGTTTCGGGTATAATATGCGATAACAGCCCACCGAGCGATGATGCCTCAGTGTAGGGCCCTTTATCAGTATGGGAACCAGTGGTTCCATTACCCATTGAGACACCGATTCCACCAGACCTAGTAATGGAGGGTTTACGCCACTTGAGCACATTTCACAAGTTCCAGCGCCAGTGGTCACCCAGGTTTAGGGGTGAGATAGACCCGCAGGCAGCTGGGGATTGGAAAGAGGCTGTGGTGAGAGTCTTCAGACTGGTAGAGACACCAGCTGATCTCATGGTGAACCTTGCCACTAGTCTTTTACAGATAGAAACTGGTAGATGGTGGATCATGATGCTCCAGGCTCACGATGAGATGCCACTTCTCTTGGAAGAATTTGAGAGCCTGTTTCAGGCAAAGTTTGTCTGAAAGACCCTTCATGAATTGCGCATACATGAGCTTGTTCATCTACTGCAGGGCAGCATGACTGTGGCTCAGTACTTAGCAAAGTTCACTAACCTCTAGCACTACTCCACCGATATGGTGTGGGACCCATTCTTCATGGCCTAGACCTTTGACCAGGGACTCAGGTGGGAGATCAGATAATCCATGATTTCTCTCAACATCCCGACACAGGTGGGAGTGTTAGTGCGAGCCCTCTTAGTGGAGAGTTTTCTTGCTGAGAAGTCAAAAGCAGCGAGACCCACCACCGAGTGTCACATAGAGGAGACTACTGCAGCTGGTGGTAGATAGATATCACAGAGGTCTAAGAGGACTAGAACTACAGGTAGACGACCGTAGGATTCATGGTCACTTGTGGGGGGTACAAGAGGCAGAGCTTATCATGCGGGGATCAATCAGTGTTACACATGTGGCGAGCAAGGTCACATGGCTCGTGATTGTCTGACCCGCCATATGTATGATCAAAATAATGTCAAAGGACCACCCAGGAAGAGATATAGGTTCGACCAAGGAGGTCCACAGGGAGAAGGAAGACGTGTGTGAGGAGCTAGCCGTTAAGCTGGCTGTGGGCGATGATTTGAGTTGTTATCGCCACCTCCACTTGGTTGTCCACCCCGACCACAAGGAGGAGGTGGACAGTGGTGAGATTAGCTCTAGATAGCTGAGGCCTACGACCACGGCTCTCCGGAAATGATTCAAGGTACAATATGTGTCTACTACACATTAACTATAGTACTTATAGACACATGTTCCATTCATTATTTTATTGCCACTTACCTTGTTCAGAGCTTAGTTATTTTGGTTGAGCCATTGACTGGATCATTACGGAGAGAGACTTTTATATGAGAGGATTCAGTGATTACACACTAGTGATCGCAGTGTAGGGTTACTCTCGGAGGAGATATCTTTGGATTTGATTTCCTAGTAGTGGCCTCGAGGCCTTACAACATCATCTTGGGTATGGATTGGTTATATATAGTCCATGCCCAGATCTAATGTATTAGTCGCAAAGTGCGGTGTGTCCACACTGATGGGACTAGGTTTACCTTCATCAGTTAGATGAGATCCTTTTCAGTACCAGATGGACTTACCAGGAGGGAAGTTCATCCGATCACTCATTAATTGGCTAGCCATACCCTCGGAGCCATTGATGTGGAGAGTTTGAGCTATCCTGTAGTGGTGGACCAATACACGGATTTCTTCCTTGATGTTGTTCCAGGTATACCTCCTCATAGAGAGGTCTAATTTTACATTGACTTTTTCATTGGTATGTCACTGATATCTACACCAGCATATTGGATAGCTCTCGCGGAGCATCGTGAGCTGCGGGTACAACTGGAGGAAATATAAGAGAAGGGGATCATCAGGCCCAGTGTTTCTCCTGGGGTTGCCCTAATTTTATTTTCCAAGAAGGAATATTGGAGCATGAGACATTTTGTTGACTATTAGTGCCTGAACCAGGTGACCGTGAAGAATAATTACCCACTCTAGAGGATTGACAACCTCTTTTATTAGCTGAGGTGACATTGTGGTTCTCGAAGATAGAACTTAGATTAGGCTATCACCTGCTCAAAGTACAGGAATTGGATGTGTATACGATGAATTTCAAATTTCAGTACGATCATTATGAGTTTTTATTCATGCCGTTTGGTGTGACCAACACCCCAACAGTATTCATGGGACTCACGAACATGATCTTTCATCCTTACCTTGATAGCTTTGTAGAAGTCTTCATCGAAGAAATTATGATATAATTGGAATCTAAGGAGGAGAATGATTATCATTTACAGATAGTTCTGGACACACTCCGAGTGAAAAAGATTTATGGTAATCTCTTGAAGTGCCAGTTCTGGATCTGGGAGGTTCAATTTCTAGGACATGTAATCTCAGAGGGTAGATTATCTGTAGATCCAGTGAAGATTGAGGTGGTACTTTCTTGGGAGCCACCCATGAGTTTGACGGTGGTATGGTGTTTCTTTGGTTTGGATTGATACTACCAGAGGTTTCTGCCATATTTCTCTAGTTTTGAAACACCTTTATTAGTGTTGAAGAAGAATTGAAGACACTTCTTATGGTCGGAGAGATTCTAGTGGAGTTTTCAAGATCTAATGCAAAGACTTACAAGTGCCACCATATCAAGGCTTCTAGAGGACGGTGTTGGGTATGTAGTCTACTACGACGTATCAGGGACTAGAATCAGATGTGTCCTGATTCAGGAGTGAGCAATTATTGCATATGGTTCTTGACAGCTAACATAGAATGAGTAGAACTATGATAACCATGACTTGGTGTTAGCAGTAGTGGTCTTTTCCATAATTATTTGGTGACATTACTTCATGGGTGAATGTTTTAAAGTCTACTATGATCACAAGAGTCTTAGGTATATCTTCGATCATAAGGACCTAAAACCGAGATAATGACATTGGCTTGAGTTCCTACTATACTATGACATCGAGATAGTCTATAATCTTAGGAAGGGGAACATTGTAGCAGATGCACTCAGTAAGAGATCTGATATATAGCTGCTAGGTGAGGTGACGGATCAGCTAGCCACTTTATGGATATCCTTTGTGGATTGAGATGGAGCAACTATTTCTTCAGTCTCTGATAGTTACTCCCCCACTCATTTAGCAAGTTAGGGAGGCCCAATGTAGGGAGATTGACTGCAAGCCTCGATGTGATCAGATATCCACAGGATAGGCACCTGATGGATTTTCTGAAGGTGGGAAGCACATCATCCTTTTTAGAGGATTTACATTGGTACCAGTGTCTCTTTGGGTGGAAGTGTTGAGGGACTTCCACACATCCCCTCTAGAGGTACATCCATGAGTGGAAAAGATGTACCAGGACCTTTGAAGATCGTACTGGTGGCCAGAAATGAAGAAAGAGGAAGCAAAGTTTGTCTCTCAGTGCATCACTTTTCAGCATGTGAAGGTGGAGCATCAGGTACCAATAAGCTTAGTTCATCCTTTAGAGGTCCCATTGTGGATATGGTATGGGATATCCATGGACTTCATGACAAGAATTCCATGTACATCTAGGGCACATGATTCTATTTTGGTAATTGCTGATCAACTCACCATGTCGGACCACTTCCTACCGATCAGAGAGCAGGGCTTAGTAGAGAGATTGGGACGCCTCTGTGTGTAGGAGATTGTGCGGCTATATGGAGTACCCTCAATGATTGGCTCTGATCGTGATGCAAGTTTCACTTCCCATCTATTGAAGGGGCTGTAGGA
Organism: Viscum album; assembly: GCA_963277665.1. Taxonomy (NCBI): domain Eukaryota; kingdom Viridiplantae; phylum Streptophyta; class Magnoliopsida; order Santalales; family Viscaceae; genus Viscum; species Viscum album. The sequence goes on from OY728128.1 coordinate 1,681,702,655, forward strand.
GGCTTTCAGGACGCAACGTTTTTTGAGAACCACCTTCCATCCTCAGATATATGGCCAGACTAAGTAGACCATTCAGAACAGGGAGGTTATGTTGCGTGCTTGCATCCTTGATTTCGGTCGTAGTTGGGAGGATCAATTTCCCTTAATGGAATTTCCTTAGAATAACATCTATCACTCCACCATTGGGATGGAACTATTCTAGGGTTTGTACGACCGACCTTGTAGATCGCATATGTGCTAGACTGACCTAGGGGAATCAACACTCATGGGACTAGATATTGTATTGGATATCACCGAGAAGGTGCTGATCATCCTAGAGAAGATGAAGACTGCACAGAGCAGGCAGAAGTTTTATGCTGACAAGAGACAGAGACCTCTGTTGTTTGAGGATAGTGACTATGTCTTTCTATGGGTCACAACTTGATGAGTTTTTCAGAGATTTGGCAGGGGCGGCAAGTTATCTCCACGTTTCCTTAGACCCTTTCAAGTCATCAGTAGAGTTGGCGAGGTGGCTTACTGCTTAGATCTTCCACCTCAGCTGCACCAGGTGCATGGCGTTTTCCACGTATCCCAGCTGAGGCGATACATGCACAACCCATCACACATCATTGACCATGGTGATCTGTACATCAATGATGGGAAAACGTTTATGGAGGTTTCAGTAGTGATTGAAGATCGACAGGAGAGGGTCATTTGGGGATGGTCGATACATTTGGTGAGCATATGTTGGCAGCACATGATCTTCCAGGAGAGAACATAGGAGCGGGAGGCTGAGATTCATGCTCAATACCCCCACTTGTTTTCCTAGTTTTTGTGATGTGACATTTAGGGATGCAAAATCTGGAGGTGGGGAGAATTTAAAGACCACGAAAATTCCATGTATTTTTTTTATTATATGGAATTTTACGAGTCTGTGAAAATTGACGGCGCGTGATTCTGAGGCCTGGTGTGTCCTGAATGAATTTCCTAACTTTTTTAGGTATGTTCAGTAAACATGTGATTGGGTTTTTTAACTATTTAATCGGTGCTCATAATTGAAATTTGAGGGCACCATTGAACTCGCAGCTCTGATATTCGCTTAGGGATACTTTCACCTCAACCGTAGTAGGTCGAGTGTAGAAGATAGATTTTAAGTTTTTGTGGAAGAAGGAAAAAAATATTTAACATTTCATTTTTCTTTTGAAACCACTCCTTTTCAGTTATGGGGGTGGGGACCACCCAAACTAGAAAACCCCCAATTTGAATTCAATGGTGGGGACTGCCTGACCCTTGAACATCCCCTTAAATAGTAGATAACTATTGGACTTTATCCACTTTAATTGTGACACCTTCTATTAATTAATTATGCCAACATCAACTTAATTAATAGACACCTCTAATTAAATTAATAAAAATTAATTTAATAAGTTGGCTATTAATTTTTGGAGGAATTGTGGAAGTGTTGGAAAAAGGTGAGAGGTGTGAGAACTTTAGAGAAAATCTTCCTCCAATGGAGAACACTCTCACCAACAAAGAACATACTTCTGAATCAAGAATGAGGACGACACACATGCCAAATTTCAAAAGCATCTTGTGGAAGAGACGATCGTTGTCACCCTCATCGCCTTCACCAAATTCATCTCGAGATTCATTCAAGGAGAAATAGAGGAAGGTTTTATTGTTTTTTGTATACTCCCTTACCCCATTCTTGTCATTTTTCATGATTCAAGAAAATTTAAGCCACTTGCTACTGTTCAAACGCAGAGGGTTTGTGCTAAACAAACACGACCTGACCTCTCAACAACCTTTGAGAATTTTTGGTGGTCTTGAATCGTTGGTGACATCCCGAGGTGAGTGTGGTAATTTTAAGAATGAAGATCGCGCCACTAGGGAACACCCGATGACTGGATGAAATTCACCAACCACTGATACCGAAGGGATCATGAGCGGCGGCTGACACTCCTGGCAGCTGCGACGAAGAAGGAGGCACAACCGCGCCACAAGAGAAGGACGACGCCTTGCCACATGAAGGGGAGGTGGAAGAACGCGTCTATGCCGCCTATTTTGCAAGATCCATTACCCTGTGTCACTACGGTGAGGCGATGGTGACCGAATTGTCGCCAGTCACTGGTGATGGCGTGACGCACACCCGCGTCGCGCGGAGGAGGTTGGTCGACCGATCAGTTGCGAGCCCTGTAGGAAGTCTCACCATAGACCGCACAGGTGGGCCGGGACAGACCCAGGGCCAAACCTGGGTTGGACGGGGTCAACCCGAACTAGGTTGGGTCATCCCAGGTCGGGTCGGGCAGGGTCGGTCCGATCGGGTCGGACCGGTCCCAGACCAACTTCGACCCTTTTCGTTCTTTTAGACATATCTTGAGCTACGAGAGTCCATTTGATGAACTATCTATGGCACCATAAACCTTATATCGGGACGGTCATTCTAGTATATCCCACATGAGATTTGGGTAAATTTGGGTGGGTTTGATCTGACTTGAATCCAACTGGGCCCTTGGGACTAAAAGGCCAACAACATACCGACCGAGCGTCCGATTGACGCACCATCGATTGGGATCAGACCCCTATCATGTGGTGGTCCTTTGGGATATTTCTTCATTGGACTTCATAGAAGTTAGAGAATAAACCCTTGGCTTGAGGAGAGGACCCTCTTGGAATCAATCAAGCTTTGTACAGGAACCCTATTGCTGGATATAACATGAGAAAAAGATCCTATGTGGGTATGTGCTTTTGGATCCTATGTGGGTCTGTGCTTTGGGATCCTGCGTGGGTCTGTGTTCAAGAGTCTCACTTGGATCTACTCTAGGAATCCATGTGGGACAACTCTAGGATCCTACATGGGTCCTCTATACTAGGATCTGATGTGGGTATGTGGTACTAGGATCCTACGTGGGTCTGATGATTTAGTATCCTATGTGGGTCTGCCACTTAATATAGTAAGATGATTTAGTATTTACATCTAATCATTTTTACTACCGTACCTAAGTTATACCTTGTGTGATATGAGTCTATACCTTTGTGGAATTCTTCTGTGTGGCATTACCTTTGTTGTGAAAACCTTCATGGTGATACCTTTGTGGTATTCTTCTATGTGTATTTTCCATTGTCGTGTTACCTTTGTGGTATTTCTTTCCTTCATGGAACAATTTTTCTTTGGCTAAGACTTGGGCCTTGTGTTTCCACATGAATGAGATGGGTATATTTTATAACTTAGGTATATGTATGGGGATATACATAAGTAGGGTTGTTAGATGTTTTCATTATTTGTGGATTATCCTTTATTGGTTATGTGAGACCTTAGAGGGTCTCAAGGTCCCTACTGAGTATTATTATACTCACCCCTTCATTGGCTATGCTCGCACCTTGTCGTGTATGGTGTAGATGACAGACATCGTTGACTAAAGACTAGAGTCCCAGGTCTGGAGGCAGCTCGGAGGTGGACCTTATATGCAGCGTACCACAAAGATGACCGTTCGAGAGTTTTACCTACCCTTCATGTAGTATCTTTCATGGGTGTTCACAAGAGCAGTTTATGTTTACTTTTAATTTTCAGTTTTCTTGTACTTTCATGTTGGGATTGTATTCTGGCCCATTTTTCATACTATACACACCCTGTTTACTATAAAATTTACTTATGTTTGTATCTTAATGTGTTCTTGGTTGTTTTTGTTTACAGGTAATAAAGGCAATGCCTTCCCAGTTTTAGGGAATACGCCTTTCAGTGTTACTCGCTATCCCCGAGCCTATGGAAGGAGGGCTTGGGGTAGTCATGAAATGGGTCTCGGGGGACGAGTCGTGACATATAACAACGATGGATTCCATATGAGATTCCATTCAATTTAGATGTTTTTATTGGGAAGTTAAATTTCTATGTTTAAAGAGATCGATACAATTATGGGGTATTACGCCTAGGGACATGAGTTATACCAAAAAACAACATGTATTAACCCAATAATTAGGGGATCAACACCTGGGTATAGTTGTTCTCACTGGTTTTGAAAACACCACTTATAGAAGAAAATGATAGAGGATCTCGCCCAGGGCTATGAGGAGACACTGTGCAATTTATCTTTAAAGAATACCTCAGAGAGAATCAAGATCCTTTTTCTAAGACATAATCATAAACTGTAACCTCCTAGGAATGGATCTAGGGAACACACACTAAAGAAACAGGTCCCCAATGAAGATAAAATGAGACTCATAACTCCCTAGGAAAATTACATGGAGTTTATTTATAGTTTGCAGTATGACTGTGTGTTCCTAACAGTGGTCATGTAGTATGGGTCATGCCTGTGTACTTGGTCATATTCATGTACATCTAGTCATGCCCATGTATATGTAAGTGTCCATGAACCACGATATTCTAGTGTACTCTACCCATGAAACTGTACCTATTAATGTTCATGTATGTGTTTCCTCTCTGATACATACCGAGTCATCCAGTTGAGTCACACAATGTGTGATACATTATTTTCTAGAAAAAAACATAGGGCTATAGATAGGACCCCACAAGATATGTATCTCTGGATTACATGACCTGTAGTGAGGGACATTATAAATACTATAAATACTTCATGATCCTCACCCACCCCGCCATCCTTTGATTTTTCCATAATTTTCACCAAATTTCATGGTTTTAGTTTGTATTAGCTTTTCCATCCTCACCTTTTGGAATCTATCCATATGATCTACATGGAAATTAATACCATCATGACATCCCATCATAGTATGCCAAACCTTGAACTAAATTCCATAATATATCCATGACCCATTATCATTTCATCGCTTTTTGATCTATCTTAGAACTAAAACATGATCCCAAATAACAATCTTCTGTTACAAATAATGGGTTAAAATTATTGATTACTATGTCTTTGTCGAACCAATGGTCTAATGAAACACTAACGATGAGCACATGAAGAATGGGGGAAGAAATAAACAAACCAAAAACATGAGAAACATATCTTAACCATTTTTCATGTTATCCTTGATACATTTCTATTTGAATAATGAATTAAGAGATATAATTATCCAATAATAAAAATCTTTAAAACATAGTTAAATCAAAGATAGATCCACAAAATAATAATACAATGGATTATTATATTGGTTGATTGAATAAATTTTATTATGAGAGAAACCAAATAGGGATAAATCCAAATAAAACAAACATCCAAACTCAATATTTTATGAATCGTTTATTAATATTGGTTTCAAGTTGTTGTAGTTGACGAGATCTACCAGTTCTATTTACGCACACATCACGAAAGCCAAATTTTTTTATGATCGTCGAAAAAATCTCTTACACCGGATCATCTCCCAAATTCCACAATTTTGCGGACAACCCTAAAATTGGGTAATAAATTAGTTTATATATAGTTTCATTAGGTTTCTACTTCATCAATTAATAAATAATTAAATTTAATGTATTTATTTTATTATTTTCATCCATGACCACTGTTTAAAAAACTTCCAACACCGATGAACTTTATGCCACACCTATGGTAAAAAATACATTCCATAGTAAACTATGGTATCATATTTACAATTTGAGACTCCATTATAAAGTCATTTATCTTTTATAGGATAATTATATGCACATGATAATAAGATATTTAATATTTTTAAAATTTCAATTGTAGGCCCATAGATCCTCTGAATCTCACACTGTCTTAGCGACTCTATTGGAAAATATTACTAAATATATTTCAAATCATTACATAGAAAATGGATACAATACAATGGTTTTTTAATACATGTGAGGAGGGAAAGTCCATCAAGAAAATTAATGAAATAATAATAAAGAAACTTTTAATGATAAATGATTTAACTACAATTAGATGAGACACTATATAAACAATGTCCCCATGAATCAAGAGAATATACCTTAGAAGAAGATAATTGATCTAGGTCAAGATAATGTTATTACAATAGGAAAAGGGGATTGATTAATGTTCTTGTGTATTTGGATTCATGAATTATATTATATAAGTATTTGATCAATTATATTTTCATTATAAGAATGAAAAAATGTATGTGGATTGTACAACTATAGTTTTTTCTCAAGGATTTGAATGTATATGTTGGATGGTATTGATAACCATGAAAGGTGATTTAATGGAAAGCTAATATTTTTAGAAAACACTTTATCGAGGGAAGATAACCCATAATATGTTCTCGATGTTGATATAATAATGACCAGTATATGTTTATGTGATAATATTGGTGAACATAAAATTTGATAGTGATTTTATGGTTTATGTTATCTTTGAAAGAGCTTACTGCATTTTTTGATTGATGGAATATATTCTATAATGTAAAACTTTATTTTTGGAATCTATCATGTCATAATTAAGGTTTTATAAGGATTATGCAATTCAAATATTTTGTTTGTTAAATCAATATATACATTATGTTGTTTGGGGAATATAATTTAAAGATAAACTTCGAAATTTAGTGATATTCTTTCTAAATATTTGGACTTGGAATTCAGTGGGACATTTTATGGAGGAGTCTTAATGTCAAATATTTATGAACTGAAATAAGACAATGTTTTGGATTACTGGTTAGGCTTTAGATATTAATGTAGTATTGTATAACTTGTGTTAAAAATATATTTTTTAGAAAATATCTAGTGGTTGGAATAATTTTCTTTCATTATTTTATGGATCATATGGTCCAGTAATAGTTAATTTTTGGATTTTAGGCATAAACAATGCATCGTGAATATTCAAAAGAGTAGGAGATGAAGAGGATATTCATTAAAGAACTTCAAAACAAAGAAATTGTGTATATGAAATTGAATAAAATGAAGTTGGTATGTTTTCTCATGTTCTTTATTTTTATATTAAATGAATCCATAAACATTAATAAAAGGATCCGTAAATAAAATTATTATCTATTAACATTATTTTCCAATGGTGTTTTTAACCCATGAGATATTTATGGTTTTGTAACAGTTAGAATTCTCCTAACTGTGTTCTCTAGCTTTCTCTATTAGTCATTGGACATTAATTTTATCTTCCATGTTTGTATTTATACTTCATAAATATGTTCTCCCTATCAAGGAACATGAATATTTGATATTTAAGGTAAAAATTTTGTGTGTCACTTTTACTTTTTGTAAAAAAAATTATTATCCCTATATACGATGTTAGTATTCAACAAAGGTTGAACCTTTAATGAGCAAGATGAAATGGTGAGTTAAAAAAATATTTAACAAGGGATGAATGTAAAAATATAACACTTTATGTTATATATATTTTAAATAAATTTAATCTATTTCATTACCTGTGATACATACAATCACGAGTTTAAATGAACTATATTAGAAACATCATTAAAACATATCTATTAAATTAGTGGGTATAGATTATACTGAAATAATTATGAATATTAGATTTTTTACACTTGTATTAAATAAATTCATTGGTTTAGAGATGATTATAAATAAAAATAAATATCTTTTGAACGTAAAGTTAATGTTTTTTAAACATATTTTTATTTCTATAATGAATCTTCATCTAAATAAATTAAATTAATCATTATTGTTGAATGATTTTAAATAAATTTATATATTATATATTCAATAAAATGTTTTATAAAAAAATAATATTTTTATATGTATGGGGTAATAATAAATAAATAAATATGCCTAAAAACTGTATTATATAAAAAAGGTTTTATCATGTTGGACACACTTATTTTAAAATAAGTTTTTCAAATTTTATAAAATTTATTTGGATTTTTTTATTGAAATGATTTTACAAAATTATTATATTATGATGTTTTTATAATTTTTTCAACAGATTAATTTTTTCGATGAGTACTACAAAATAATAATATTTATTATAAACTAACTTTTATTTAAGGAATTTTCAAAATAAATTTCTTTTATAAAAGTTTTAATTAAAAAATTAGTATAATTATATTTTTATTAATAATTTTTAGGTAATTTTGATTATTTTTATTTTAAAATTTGATATTCAAAATTTTTGTACAAAAGAAAACTTTTCCTAAAAAAAATCTTTTTAGACACCTTTGTGGGTTTAATTTTAAATTAATTTTTTCCAATTATGTAATTTTTATTTGTTATAGTGGATTATATATTTTAAATAATAATAATTAATATTAGTTTATAATCAGAACAAATTTTTTTCTAATATTGAAGAATAAAAATTGTACAAATTAATTACCCCAGTTATGGTTAAAAAGGTTTACTAGGATGAGAGGGTGTTAAACCAAATGAGAAGGGTATAAATACCAATTAAAAAATTCAAAATACTGTTGTGTGGAAATATTTATATCCTAAAATATAAATACATAGAATCTAAGGTCATTAAAAATCAATTGGATTTGGAATGACTTTATCGTTTTGTATTATTTTCGGAAATTTCCTAGTATCTTCAATGAAGGTCTCCTCCACCACTATTTAAAGGGAACCTCAACCCCTCCCTTATTCCCATAAATTAATCTATTTATATCAAATAAAACCTTCCAAAATATCTCTAAATAAACATTATACCAACCCTTGGGTACTTAATACAAGTAACAAAGACTGTTTTCCAAAGAAAGTTAATCAGATTCACAAATCACTTTCTTTTTAACTATTCTATTAAAACGAAAAATCTTTTATTATTAATGGCTATATAAAAATACAAGTATATGACATATACTTATATTATTTTATATTAATATAATAACCTATATCCACCTTCTCTTCCATAAAATGGGAAACAAAATCTTTGATCATGTGTACATCGGACTACCTCATCGTGATCTCTTGTAATTCATTTTTGATCATAACATCTCATAGATGTATTTAGTGCTGGATGTAATGTATATATATATATATATATATTATATTTATAACATAATTCTAATTCTTATGTTATAATATCACATATACCTCTTTACCTTTAAATCCAATGGAGAATGATATCGTCACTCGTGCGTACGTGTGGACTACCACCTCCATGAAGTGTTCCAATATGTTTCTCATTTTATTTTGACATGGATGGTAATAAAGATGGAATATGTGAACATATATGATTTATATAATAAAATAATTAAAATTTTAATATTACTCATTATTTAATTTTTATGTTCTATCCATCGAAAAAACGGAAACAACGTTCATGTGTAAGAACGGTCTGTGATCTCAATGAAGGGTGTAATTAATTTTTCTCTCTAACCATTATGGATGATGGAAAATAAAAATAAAAATAATATATATGATATTTATATCATGATTAAAATTATGGATATTATGGATCCATGATAAAAGTAGAGTTACCAAAACTAACAAACCAAAACATACTAGAAAAACAAAGCAGTTATCACAACGAATATTGATTTTGATAAATAATTATTAATAAATAGGTGATAAAAATATATAATTAAAATATATATGGTATGATATATTTTATTATGGTTCTTTAATGTATGGATACGAAATATATATTTATTATAAATGTTTTTTGAATACATATGAAGGAAATCATGTATTATGCAAGGGTTCCACGTGTCACTTTTACTTCAGTGATACATATTCCACATTCACTATTTATTTATTTTAATTTGTGAATATACTCTAAATGAATGTAATTTATTATTTTTATCAAGAAAATTATTGGATATAAATCTTCATATAAGACTCTTCCTTTCATGGGTCTTATTATTTAAATGTTAACTAAATGGTAAGGGTTTATTTCATAATCTCATTATTATTCTATATTGTTTATGTTTAAGTCTATTATATGAGAAATATATGATATTTTTTCTTAAAAACAATATATTTCTTCCCCTTTGTCTATTTCTGTAAATAATATTTTTTCCTTTCATTTTCGTCTTTAATACACTATAATCATCATTTTTTTAAAAAAATGATTTATTTCCCCTTTAGTCGAGTGCCTTTTTATTCAATATCTACATTTCATAAATATATTTTAAAAAAAGGTTTAAATATTTTATATCATTAGGTCAATTTTAAAAATTTATCTATTTTATATTTTTTATAAAGGAATTTTCCTATCATTTTTAAAACAAAGTTCTTTTTTTTACTTTTACAAAATTATGAATGGAATGTTTTACTTTATCATATTTGGCATTAACAGATTATACAAAAAAGAGTTGATATGGTTTCTTAAAACTTTATATTTCCTTGGAAAGGTGAGTAAGACTTTAATATAAACTAGTTTTGACATTCTTGAAGAATATTTTATTGTTTATTAATATAATATTAAACAATCCATAATAATGAAAATGTTTTTTATAATTTTTGTCAATGTTTATTATAAGAATTCCTTGATTATAATTATAATTGTTTTTCATTACTCATTTTTCATGTTTATGAGAATATATAATTTAGTGGGATTATATATTCTTAATGTTCCAATTCTTTTTATTTTTGGTGATTTTTTTAATTAGTTAATGTCTTTAATTTTTTTTCCAAAATAGGTGAGAAACTCTGTTCATTTTTTATTTTTTTGATTAATTCCAAAAAAGTTGAAATTTTTTGGAATTGAATTTTTTTTTTCATAATTATCAATTAGGAAATGTTTCATTGAGTGTCTCTATATTACTTCAATTATTTTTTATTTTGATAATTATAATATTCTATATATCATGATTTCCATTATTGGTAAATTTAATTTAATTATATTTTAATGATTTTTTTAATTTTTTAGTTAGTACTCTTATAGTTTTATTTTTTTTATAATTATTTATAATTTTTTAAAATATATATTGTGAAAAATAATTTTCTAATGTTATTTATTCCCATACATAAGTTTTTGTGTTTGTTTCTTTAGCCTTACATGATTTATATTTTACTCTTATGCGTGATTTTTTATTTTTTGTTTTACCCTTACATTTGTTTTCTCTTACCCTAAGTCATTAATTTTAGTCTCCTATTTATATTTATTGAAAATTAGTTACACTAAAAAAGATGTATAATTTATTCTTAACCATTGAATATATTTCTTCTTACCATTACATAACCTTTAGAAATTTATTATTAACCTTTCACAACTTTACATATACCCCTATGGAACTTATTGGTTAACATTTACACAAAACATTGTATTTATATTACATTTATTTATGTTCATTATTAACCTTACATTAGTTATAAAAACATTGTGTTAAATATAAATAAATTTATTCTACATTTACACAACTTTTAAAAATTGAGTTTTACCTTTATGTGTCTTATCTATTTTATTGAATAACCTTACACAACATGTAAAATTTATAGGATACCATTATTTATTGTTTATGTTTTCAATTCTACCCTTTCTCATTCATACAAAAATGACCACTACACATGTATTATAATAAATAATTTCTATTTATTCTATGTCTCACAATTTTAAGGTATTTTGATTTTCACCTTATTTGTTTCAAAAATTTAAACAATTTTTAGGATTCAATAAATTCATATTAATGATATAGAATCTATATGAAGTGATTTTCAATTTTTCAAAACACTTTTACATTTAGATAAATTTTATTCTAATTTCTCGATAGTCTTTCTACATTTATTCAAAAAATATAAATGTATTTATTATGATTTTAATTATTTGATTTTAATGATTTTAAAATCACATGGGAGTATAAAAAAACTCATTAAAACTTTTTTATCATTAATGAATTGTATTTTAAGTGTGATATTATCATATGTTTAAATATTGAATGAATTTTTAATTTTTAATTTTTAATTTTTAGAGTGAAATGAGGTAATATTCTGGGATATATTAGACCAATTATTTTGGAATTATTTTGAACTCAATCTAATGTTTTATTTTAAATGATTTTAAAGTATTCAAATGGTTTGAAATTAAAATTATAAAATTATTAATTTTCTATTTTATTCTATCTCCTAAATAATTCTAGTATATTATTATTATATTGAATTTAAATCTCATAAGAGATCACTTGTTGGTGTTGAGTTATTATTTTTAAAGGGATCAAGAGGTATAATAAAATGATACTCAAAATACCCCAAACATTGATGTATTCATCTTTAAGACAACAAATTGATATTAGAACAACACATATGGTTTTAGAACCTATAAACAGAGACATATGGATTCCCTAGAAAACTACATTAATATTTTTCAAAAGTTTTGTAATCCAATCACCAATGTGCTCAGTTTTACTCAAATTGTTTTAATTTCTAAGTATCCTTTGTCTTTATCAAGTATAAAATAAATTATAATATACAAATCACTATATTATATAATTTCCATTAACACTTAGTGTTCATAATATTCATTAAGATATTTGAGACAAATCCTAAAAGTTATTTCATCCTAGAATTCTTCTAATCTTCATCTTTCTTCTAATATTTATTCTCACTAACATTAATGTGATGGACAATAGTCTTCATTCTATTTATGTTAAAACTGAATTGGACTAATATTCTTTAGATTAAATTTTTTTGGTTAATGTTATACTATTTATTTTCATTGGTTTATTTCTATAACCTAAACACAATAGGACAGTTTTAATAACAAATAATTAAAACCATGGGACTAAAAATTTATATCCTTAAGGATTTGAGGTGGTATATGTAGGTATAACTTTAGATAATATTAGATGAACATCCTTATCAATTATGCTATCTCATTTAATTTCCATATTTTAAATTTTTTATTTCTTTGAATCATTCATTTGTTCAATAGTTTAATCAATCAAACATGCTTAATAGATTTATCATTGAATCTCTATTTGTTTTATTCTTCCACCTTAATTATATATATATATATATATATATATATTTTATTATGATTTAAAATTTGGTTTTTAAATTTTCATCACTATTTTATAAATAAATTTTTATAATAATATTTTTTCATTTAAAATTTTAAATCGATATTCACCCCCTTATTTCCATTTTAGTTCCCTCTATACCTATAAAATGGCAGAGGAACCCCTTTTGAGGTATTAAAGTATTTATATTTTAAAGTGATTAATGATATTTTGGTTTATTTTTTACTAGGTTTCTATACAAGTAACCCTTAGAAATATAATGTGATTTAATATGAAGAATTATTTCAAAATATATATGTCATTTTTTTGGGGATGTGTGATGAAAGGTATGAGACAAACATTGAGGTTAAAAAATTATATAATTTTTCGGTTATTCAGTTTAATTGGGATATAGATTAATTTATTTATGGAATTATCTATGTGGAAACTTTTTTGTTATTTTTTATTTTTTGGATATTAATGTATTATTTCTTCTTATTAATGTTTATTCAGATTGGGTTTCATCTTACCATGGTCTAATCATTTTGGTTTTAGAAAATACAGGAATAATAACTTTTCAAAATTTTATATGATCATTGTTCAATTATAAGTTGATTATAGGGATGTAATAATTAAATATTAATCCAACACATTTGGAGTAAAATATGAAATAAAGGTGAAAACATATTAAAACACAAAAACAATAGAATAATTATCATTTATGGATTTGATGAAAATCAGGTATGTATCTTTCCTTATGACCATAGTTTAAATGGAAAAGAAATTAATCAAATATAGAAAAAATATATTGAAAATAAATGAAATCCTTTTACCATAATTTCCGTATATAATTTTTCAAAACTGTAAAGGAATTCCTAAACCCATGGAAAAGGATTTTGAAACAAAATTTGTTTCCTATTACCTTTATTTCAAAAGAATTTCGAGTATTTTTCACACCACACGACCATTATATTTATTTTAATAGATGTTATATGTTACCCTACATGATTATATGGACTTCAAATTTTCATACATGCCCATATTTTCCATTATCACTAATTTTCTCTCTTTTAAATTTTTTTCTGTTATTCTAGAGGAATATCACATATCAATTTCCCACTTTTCAAAAGTATGTTTTATTTACCCCTTTTTTGATGCGGGGTTTAAAAAAAGTTATTTTCCAATGTTAAAACATTAATTACCAAGATCAAGTTATAATTTAAAGTATTCAATTTATTAAATTTGTAGAATGTGAAACCCTGATACCATAGAATTATACGATATTTCAAATAATATACCACATAAAACCCCATGATTATACAAACATTGAAATATTATTAATTTAATATGTCCATTATAACCGAGTCTTTAAATTAGAGGATATGATTATGAGAAACTAAATTATGAAATATATTTAAAAAGTTCTAACTGAATACAATGTTATAAATTAATTCTTAGAAAACATGTATATAGATTCCAATAGTCATTTTATACTTCAAAAATATTTATTTAAAAAATGTCATTTTTGTTCTTTGTTTGTGAATATTATAATTACATTCTTCAAATATTATAATTTTTATTTGTTAAAAGTATATAATTTTTGAAATAATCATAACAAAATTAAATCAGAGTGAATTTTTTAGATTATTAAGAAATGATTAATTTTTTGTGAATAGTGAAAAATATTAATTCCTACAAAACTATGATTTATTATCATTAAAAAGTAAAAATATTATTTTAATTTGTTATTACACTAAAAGAAGACTTATTTAATTTTATATAATATAAATAATTTAATTTTGATATTTATTATACTTTATTTTTCTGTAAGATAAATTTTAGACTTAAAATAACATTTTTCCTAAAACTATTTTTCATATAATTTTTTTCTTTATAATATAATTGACTTATTCCAATTATATAAATTCAATATTTAAAAATATATTCTATATTTGGAATAATGAAGTTTATATTTTTATAATAATACTCCCTTTTATTATTATTATTATTAAATAATAATATATATTTGTCACATCGGAAAGGGTAAATCATATAATTATGGTAAAAATATGGTGATAAAATTTTAAGGATAAATATAACACATTAATTATTTATATTGAGAAAGATTTTTTACCAATAAATTCATTTATTCAAAAAAATATAGTTCAGTTGTTCCTTAATAAGAATCTTTATATTATTTTAAGTAAAGCAAAATTCCAAAATGTAACCCTCTAAATTTTAATTTATCTTATAAGTTAACAAAGGAATAAGAAGATGTTATGAAAGAATATAAAATATATTTTTTCATTTAATTAATTAATTTATATTTTATTTTATTTTTTAGTGATGATGCAATAATGTTTATTTTCATTGACAATGCTTATGCAATGCTTGTGCATGCCTTAAAAAAAATAAAAATAAATAATTTTCATGAAATTAAAATAAATATAAATTGGTAAAATATTTTTTCGTTCATTTTTTTAGAAAAATATAATTTATTTGGTATGATTAAAAATTTTATGTTCAAATTCCATTACTATGTATAAGTTATTAATGTCCAACTATGTGAATAGTCCTAAAAAAGAATACAGTGGTATATTATGTTAAATAATATTTTATTTAAGGATTTAAACCTAAAAAAATATGATATTTCAATAGGTGAATAAAATATAGTGTATAATATCAACCAGGTTCCTATTATGTGTCACTTTTCCTTTTATAGTTACTTTTTTCATCCCTAAAGAGTAAAAACGTTGTTATCAAGGTAATCGTCAAAAGGATTAATATGGGATAAAAATAAGAGATAAAGGATAAAACATAAAATAAATATAAAAAACATTATTGTATTAGAGGGTTTCAAATAATACTTATTTTATATTGAAATTATATCAATTTATTTACAATTTTACATGAAAATTAATTTATATTATTTTTATACGGTGTGTAATTCCAACAGTGCCCATCCCCTTACTAATAAATGGTTAGGTCTTCTTCCCTCTTCCTCACACCATTTTACCACTATAGTTAAAAGAATACATAAATATGTTTCTCCCACAAATTAATATACATGAACTAGATGATCTATTATAATAAAAATACCAACCTAGAAGGATTTATTTTTAAGTCAACTGTTATTTTCTAAAGAAGTGGTATAACTCTTAATTGTGTGTTTTAATTTTACTTCATCATCAAAATCCTTCGAAAATTATTAAGATATTATAATATAATAACATAAATATATAAAATATACATATATGTTATTATTACTATGGTATAACCCTTTTCATACCCTTTTCTATAAAATAGGGAACGAAAACATCGTTCCTGCAAACATGTGGACCACCACCACCACCACAAAGTGATGAGTTTCGTTTTCCACCACATAATATCATGAATTATTATAATTATGAATCTAATTAAAATATGTATGATATTAATGAAATAATTATAATTATTTAAATATAATATATCATTTATTTTAAAATCTTTCTATCGATTGAAAAAGGAAAATGTCATTTGTGCGTATGTGTGGATTACAATCTCCATGAAGCGATGTGATTTGTTTTTCATCACCACATAACATGGTTGGTATATATTGTATTATATATAGATTAAATTTGGAATTTATGATATAATTACAAAAATGGAAATATAAAATAGAATTCACTCTCCGTCTCTTATGTTTTTCAAAAAATGGAAATGAAATTAGGCGTATATATGAACAACCATCTCCAACAAGTAACATGTTAATTTTTTATAAAAGAACCATTCATAGTATGTTATTAATGAATTTTTAAAGCCTAAAAATTAAAATTACTTATTAATTATTATTCTAAATATTAAGGAATAATTAAATCTTTTTCATTGGTCGACATACCAAAGTTGTTTTGCAACTGCAAACTGAACATCCTCTGAACTCATTATATGGACTTAACTGATTAATTAATTAACAATGTGATTGAAATAAATTAAACAAAGAAATTATGATATTGGGTTATAAAATAAATAAATAAATTATTTTATTTTATTTTATAGTATTTAAATTATATATATAGAATGTATGGACTCAAGGTAAGGGATTTCATCCCAATTTGCATTCATTGAGGCAAGTTTTAATGTTATTCACCGATATTATTTCATCTGATATATATAATTTCAATTTTAAATTTTATATCATGAAACATTCATAATTATGTTTATTTTATGTTATGATTCAAAATATTTTATCCAAAGGTATTTGACGTGAATGTTTAAAAGTGCTACTGGGTTTCTTAACTCAATTTTCATTTATTAGGTCATCCATATACTTCATGGACTATGTTATAAAAAGATTATTTGTAAAATTACATTTTATTTTTTCATTATGTATCAATAATTTTTTTTACAGTTACTACCCACAATTACATTATTTATTAACTCTAACTTCAATGATAGGATATTTAATAAAATTATTTTTCTCGACATTGTTTCTTTGAGACATGTCATGTAATATGCACCAAATTAATTTTATAATTTATATATACTACCTATTGAAATATTATATCATGAATGAATATTAATCATTATATTTAACATTCATTTTAATTTATATACTTAATGCGATGTTAATTAAAATGTAATAAATGTTGCAAGAGTTTTCATGGTCCCAATTTCAAGTATTTGAGACATAATTCATGATATGGATAATCATTTATTATATATGGTGTTATTTATACCACAATAATTTTTTTCACATAATATTTCTTATAAACTATTTGTTTTTCAAAATCAGGTTATATTCCTTCATTTAATAGATTTTTGATTCAAGCAGTACGCATGTTTGAAGTGTTTCTCCTCTCAAATTTCCTTATTTGATACATATTTTTATTGATGATAATATATTAATTTATTTAATTTATACAGTATATATTAACATATAATATCATTTATCATTTTTAAACTCATTTAAGGTTATGTTTCACCTTATGTTCATTCTTTCAAATTATTTTTGGTCTGAAAAGGTTATAAATGGGTTTTCCATAAAAACATTATTTTAATGTTTTTAATGACTTTTAACCAAACTATTCATCTAAATTCACTATATTAATTAAGTAAAATAATATTTAAGACCTAAATTATTTTATAAATATATTTTTCTTGAACAATGACATTATTTTAATAGTTTTTAATATAAATTTCACAATGTTTTCTTTACCAGAAACTTTTTAATTTCCTTAAAAAAAAATTAAACGAATGATTGTTTTTATTGCTTATGTTGTTAAAAAATTGAACCGCCCTCACTAAATTTGTTATAGTTTAATCATAATTTTTAATATTTCATATTCATCTACAAATAAAACAATTTTAACAAAATTTTATGAATTTTTATTTTTTAATGGTACTGAAAGAAAATGTTATTTTACCACATTTTCAAGTAAATATTTTAAATTTTATTATAAATGTATTATAATCCATGTCATTATAATTTAATGAATTATTGATTGACTGGTAATATTATCACTTGATGCCACCCATTTTATTTCTTTATATGTGTTACAATGATTATTTTAAGGAGATTATTTGGAACGTATTTCTTTTCCATGGGTAAATCAAGCTATAAAGGAAATCATGTTGTTGTTTTAAGTTTAATGATTAAAATGAAAGATTCCATGTGATATATTCATGTATGATACAAAATAATTATTTATGATTAAAACTAATCCTTATATAGATCATGATGATGGGTGGTCCTGAATCATTTTTTATGATATGTGAGTTTGATAAAACTTATATTATAGATGTGCCTGATGTCTCTCTCTAACGCATTGGGAAACATTCCTTGTCTATTAAAGAGGGAAGGGGAGAGTTTTTTGGGGAGGATTCTTTTATAAATTTAATTATACACTAGTTATTTATTACATTATTTAACACATGTTATGAAGATAAGTTTCAATGATTTCCACATGATTTCTCTACGATTTCAAAGAGTTTTATATAGTTCATTTGATCACAGATTGTTTTTACATGAAGAAAGATTTTAAAAATATATGAATCTTATCTTATGTAATATATATATTCCATGCATAATTATTTATGATATAATTTTATATGGGCATGAATTATCTTATGTTATGCTCATTCACTTCAATTATGCAATCATCCGATTTCACTCATCTTATGCCCACATAAGACATCAAGCTGTAAATTCTTATTTTTACCATCAAAAATAATTTTAGATCACCCATTTTAGGTTTCTATTCCCCATTTTTGGAATAATAATATTAAAATACTTATATATATAATGTTTCCATATATGAATTATTATAGGGGATATGTTAAATACTTAACCTGGAATATAAAATGATGATTATAGTGGAAATATTCTTACTTGAAGACATGGGTATTTTCATATAATATTTTTTCATAATACTCTAAACATATAAACCTAAATGGTCTATTGGTGTGTATGTTATCAAATATTTATATTTTCTTTACAATTAGAATGCCTGAAATTGGTTAATGTTTAACTGTTTTGAATTCTGAATGATAAAGATTGTGTTTTTTTCATGAATTATTGTAGTGAAATATTTAGGGCTATTATAAATTTTGAGGAAACAGGTTGATCGAAACAGTACCATGGATGCTGATAATGAACCTATTAAGATTTCTATGCAGAAAAAGGATGTTGAAATCATAACATTTTATGCTATAATGTTATGGATTTTGAATATATTCATAGAGTTTAACATTTTGAATATGATTCCTTAATATTTCCATTATCTAAACTACCTTAATTTATATATGTAACTTAGTAAATGTATTTAGTGGAAGGTTTGTATAAGATGTTCAGGTACTGATGTCATTGGAATTACTTATGATATAACGAGTTCAAAAAACCCATGAAAGGAAAAATACAAAAGGTTTGTCTAGCAATTTTACATATATTGTTATATATATATGTTCTTAAGTTGTGTTTATTAAATATTATAAAAATAGTTTTAAAGATATAAAATGTATCACATTAGATTTAATCCCCAATTTATCATTTTTTCACATTTGATGCATAAATGTATATATAGACATATATTTCATGAATTTTAATGATTATTAACTTCTAAAAGTATGACATTGAGTTATCCATAACAGAAGTTCATAATGGAGTATTTTAGGTTATGATAAAATATTAAGGTTAGAATGAGTTCATATAGTGAGATAATAAATATACAAATGAGGCTCCAAAATGTGTTTTTAAGCACCTTATTAACCAATAAGAATAACCCATAGAGTGTCATTCATAATGTATTTGGAATACTAATGGTGAATGGATCATATTTGTGTAAACATTACCTATGCTTAGTGGGACAACTAGAATAATAACAAATAAAAATAGATGTAATTCAAACCCAATTCTGAATGTTGACTAGATAATAAAGGGATGGATGGGTATATTTCTAATCATGTGATTAGTTGGAGCTCAACTAATATGAGATTTTTTATTTCGAATGATGAGTATGAATTGTAGGACTTGATTTAGATAGACCATCGAGGGTGTATCCACATATAGAAAGTATATATAGTGTGCTTATATATTTGGATGAGTGACATGTTATGTGATTAACCATTCATATGTTTAACTTGTGATGTTTTTATTGAGAATGTAATTATATACTTTAACAATCAGAAATATATGAGTATGATATATGGTATTGACACACTCTATGTCCCATAGTCAGTCTATGTCATTGTGAAAAGGAATATAGAGACCTTATTTAAATAGGGCATACATAATAAATTAATTTAGCGAAATTAATAATATATCACACAAATAGTTTCAAACTCCAAATATAAGAATATTAATTGTCTTTGAAATTAGAAATATAAATATTTTATTTCAAAAACCCAATAAAATATTATCCATAATTGAGAACATCTAGATTATATCTATAAATATCATATAATATAAGCCCCTATATAACCCTGGGATTGGAAATATATGAAATGGGTGATCTCAAACTCTATCTAAGGGATAAAAAACCATAATTGTTATATTATCATCTTATAAAAAAGCATAAATATAGAAAAAAATATCTTATTTATATTGACATAAATCATTATTTGATAACCATAACCATAAAATAAAAAATTATCACACTTTTACTACATTATGATAAAATAAAACATGAATCTTATAACATGATTCATGGAATATAATAATGAATGTGGCACAATCACAAATATAGGATTTCTTATCATTATGAAGCTGACCACCCTCCAACCCATTCATTCATAAAATTCAAGGTAGATATGAACACCATCACACTCAATCTTTATAAAACTATATACTCACTATAATACTCACTTAAAAATTTATGAGTAGATATTAATTTCATCACACTCACCCTTTGTGAAACTAGTTCATTTCTAACCCATTCACATGTAAAATTAAGAGTATAACTTAATGCCATCACACTCACTCTTTGTGAACCTAGCTTCTCACTAACCTATTAACATAACACTTCAATTTCATGATATGTAATCCTTTACCTAATGCATTTAAGGGAGATATAGGTCCCTCCTATCTCATAACCCATATAGTAGTGTGACACATAAAATCAGTAATTTTTTTTCATCATAGAAAACCCATGGAAATTAAATGGGTTTTATAAAATAATAAAATGATAATCCCTCAATTTTCATGTGTAACCTTTGGAAATACAAAGAGATTCATAAAAAATTATAACAACATGAATTATATTTCTTGAAACTGAGAACATGATCACAAAAAATAATCACATAATAAAATAATAATATTTTTTTAAACATGACACATAACTCCATTATAGATACATTAGAATTAAAACCATTTCATGAAAAGATATTTTTGAAACAAATTGTATTCAAATATGTAAGAGACATATTAACAAGTAACATTTCATGATACATCGTTTTTAAGAAAATAAAAAGAAAGAAATTCATGAAAATAATTTTTAGTCATATATTTCACTAGAAATAAAAATTGACAGTGTAAATAATTTTTAATTATTTACTTAAAATTAATATTTAATAATGGAAGTTGGAAAAATCAATAATTCTTTTAAAAATGGATGTGAAAATATTTAGAAAACCTTTAATTTTTGAAAATAATATTTTACATCAGAACCATGAAAAAGGCACAAAATTTATCAAAACAGGATATATAGTTGATTATAAAACAACTTTATTTTGAAATGGTGGAAAATTATTTTAATCATTTGGAAAATGAGTTTTTTAAAATCCAAAATTCATTAAAATGATGTAGAAACCATTATTTTAAATTGAATAAAGGGGATAAATATTATCAATGGAGATTAACACAATTTGAGTTTCCAATAGAGAATGGAGAACATTGGTTGGATGTAAAGAAATTGATATGAATGTAAACCCTATTAAAAAAAGTAGGAACTATTCCTAATAAAGTAAATTTTAATGAAAAAATAGTTTCATAAAGGAAGCAGAATTTGGAGTGGATCATGATTTCCCTAGAAAATATGGCTGAAAGAAAACATGACATCACTTTTGGTTATAATGGATTAATAATGAATACTTTTAGTCCAAGTAGAGTGACTATAACCGAATGAGTAGTTTTGAGTCACGAAAACCCCTTATGGACTTTAATCAATTTGAATCAATGTCCAATTATAGGAATAAATTTTAAAATAAAATTTAATATCATGAATTATAATATAATAATGATAAAAAAATTAAAATAGGGTATTATTTACACCATTGAAAAGGAAACATGTTTTTAGATTAAACATGTCTAAGGGGATTCTTTTTGAGGCCCTGAAACCCTTATTGATTAAATAAAAATCCAATTAAATTCCTTGAAATAAGTAGAGACTATTTTAAAATACCCTAAATATATAAAATAAATGATATTAAATATCTAATTGGTAGTATATGAACCATTTATAACTTTTTAGGTCGATAGAAGAACTTGTGTCTCAAAGAAGGATGTTTTGAGATGAAACCCTTATGGTAATGGTACCCAAAGAATAAAAAATTCAAGAGAGAGATTCAAAGAAACGAAAGATAAGATATAATTTATGATATAATATTTATTATAAATTAAAACAATATGGAAATATCTATTTCAAATAAAATATAAATAAGTTCAATATATTAAATCTTTCCCCGATGAATGTAGACTTGAGACAACAAAAACTTAACTCATTCCATTACTTAGTAAATTAAACTATAATGTCATATAAATCAAACATATATAACTTAATATAATATTTTAGAACCTTAATAATAAATATTAATATTTTATAATACTTATTATAATTCTCTAATATGATGACATTAATTAGTAACAGCGTATTATGACCATTAAGTGTTAATAACATTAATTGTTTTTCACATGTTTAATAATTTTGATGTCTCAACCCATAATTTAATACAAATTTAATTATTGAAATATAATTTAATATTATGTAATATATAGATTATATTTATTTAAAATGTTCATATTTCATTCCATGTGTGTTTTTTGTTACATTATATGAAAATAGAATTGATAATGACTTATTTCTGTATTTTTTTGCAAAAGAAAAATGTTAATTCAATAAAAAGTTAACTATTTTATATAATATTTACGTAAACAATTAAAAATAATAATTTTTTATATATAATATAAAAATATTAGTTTAATTTTTTTATAGTCATCCATAATCAAATTTTATATAATTGTTCACATAGGTGGTAAAATCGACCCAAACTTGAACACTCTTTAAGTTGATTCGACATTATATTTTCAAAGGATTTTATTTGGATATAAAATTATTATAAAAGAAAAATAATAATATTATTTTAATTTTTGATGATGTTAGACCATATTTATTGGATTTTAGATAATTTATGAAAATCTTGAGGAAAACATAAATTATTTCATTGTGGAGGTAGGAATCCCCACATTCACAAGTTTAGAATTCCATTTTATGAACAAGTTTTGGGTTGAAGGAGTATATTAAATTTTTATTTTTTTAATAATAGTTATACTATATATATAATATCTATTCGTCAATACCATCATGATTAGAGTCCATTAAAGGTGGTCATAAAAATTAAATGATGTCACTTCGTGGAAGCAGTTGTCATTGCATTGCACTAACAACATTTTATCTTTTCCTTAGTGGATGGAAATAAAAAACTAATAATTTTTACATTAATATAAAAATATAAATTTACTAATGATACATAATTAATCATATCAATACGGTGATAAGATGTTTTTAAAGGGTAGTTAGTATGAAGAAAATCTTAATAATGATACAATACTTATGTTAGAGACTTGATTTTACCCTTGGAAGTCCCCTTAGAATTGAAGGGATCATTATTACTAGATTTGATAAGGGAATTATTTGTTTAGTAAAGGGTTATATGGAGAGAAATGTGTTATATATTCATGAGGGAATTCTATATTGAATTGTATATTTGAAATAAGAAATTGCTATCATTTTATAATGGGATAAATAGGGAACTTTTGGAAACACTCATCATTTTTCAATAATGTAATGACACTATTTATCACACCCCAAATGGGAGTATTTAATTTTATTCATTTAATTGTATTTTTACCTTGAATTATATGTTTTTGGAAATGCATTGCATGTCGCGTGTGTAAGGCCTATGATTTTATAAACCGTGCAATTACCATGTGACACCTTCTAGGGTTTTTGACATATCCAACCACACAATTAGTTCATGGTTTTCCAACTATACGGTCAATCCATGAGGGTTGATCTAGGAGCCTAGTATAGGGTGCACATTTGGTACACATTTCTCCAAACCGTGCACATCCAAGTCTATTTTTTTAAATTAAATTTATTAAATTAAATTCAAAACAAAATAAAATAAAAACTTAATTCTATCCCCCCATTTCTCTAGTAACACGATGAACCCCATATGCACTCCCCCCTTTCAGTGAGATCCCCCACTGTGATTCAAACTTATTTCTCTGTGTTTTCCAACCTATTCACCTAGGTATGTACACTTCCTCCCTCTCGGTGCATTTTCTAGAGACTCCCCCCATTTCCCCACTTGTCTTTGATAAACCCTAGGTCATGGGTTAATTGGGTTTTTGTTCTTTATTACACTATTAAGGAATTTAGTTGGTATCTCGACTTTTCTTTATGCTTTTTTTGGCATCCACCTCTAAATTAAAATCACTTGGTCCCTTTTATGTTCGTCCTCCATCATTTGAGGTAGGTTGCTTCCACCAATTTTAATTGCTTTAATTTTATTTTAAGACTTTGGTGATTTTTGTTCCCTTGGAGATTAATTAAAGCATTTGGTGTCTTCATGAAGTATTTCATCACAAACATAGGTATGTATATATATATAAATACTCTTTTTTACATATTACTTCTTAATAAGGTGAATATGTTAATTATATTAAGGGGCTTATATATACATTGGAGTGTTTATGCATGTAATTATGGAGGGATCTTCCTTAAAAGAAACAAGTGTCGAAGTGGTTGGCTTGGATATCTAATTTTGAGGTAAGATCTAACTTGTATTCACCATTGAATTAATAAAGTATCAATTCCTTGATTTTCTCCCCTAGTTTTTATATTAATTATTATTGTTTTATATTTATAATAAATTTTTGATGTAAAATAAGGTGATTTTGATTTAGCATTTATTTTTTAATGTGTGTGTATTGAATTTTTCATACCTTCTGCTTGAAGAAATTCATGTTTGGATCTTATGAATGTGTTTTGGATCAGAAATAATGATTTGGGTTTCATAAATGGGGTTTTATGTGGATTATTGGTTTGGAAAGTGGTATGTGACAGTTATTCTAGATATGGTATAGTTTTAATTGGGTTTATGAGGCCCATTTGGTACTATAATATAAGTAATTACTTTGAAAAATCACTTTAGAATGCACCACTTTCCTTGTTGGATGTTGATGGGAATGGGTAGTCCTCGGGTGGGACTTTCTTCATGCGTTTGTGGTTAAAGGAAATGGGGGGGGGGGGGTGAGGATCCCCTTGGGGTTATTCGCGGGTGACTGTTGTGTATGTTTCTTATGTGTAATGAATGTATATGTGGATGGTTTCTTGTTTGGATTTATTGGTTCACCCTTATTTAGTCTTTACATGGGAACCAGAAACATCAATCAAATTTCCAATAAATTATTTTTTCACTAGTTTAGATTATGCACTATATAATGGCCCTTACTATAGAATATCTTTATTGGGATTGTGAAACTTGGTTAGACCATATAGGGTGTGATCGATTGTTTGGGTGTTATCAAGTCATCTGGTTAGGCATGACTTTTATATGAGTCATATGTATATCATGTTATAGATAATTCATGAGAACCAAGGTTCTCTCGTGTACTTAGAAACATAGTTATCTATTGAAAAAATTAAGTTCCGTTGTTTAGTTGGTCTCTCTTTATTTATATTTTCTATTTACCTCATGTGATCATTGTTTTTATCTTTCTTATATGGTGCATCACTTTGATAAAGGTGATAAAATTATTTCCAAATGTTTGTAATTTTTTTTTATTTTTTTTACTTCATTCCTCTCTATACCTATTTCTTTAAAATGTTAAATATGACTTTCTAGAAAAGAAACTGGTTGAAATAAAAAGGGAAATATACCATGATTTTATTTAAAGGAATTTTTTTTTGAAAAACATATATTTATATATTGTTGTTAAAACCTGAAATTTCGGATTATTTTATTTAAAGGAAAAACATTTTTGAATAAATTACATGGGAATGACTACTATGGTTTAGTACTCATGCATATTCTTCAATGTTCCTTTTAGTCTTAGGTGTAGGTTCTAGATTGGACTTGATTACCATGGGTGATGTTGTTTTTTGGGATTAGAGTGTGACCCATAGGGTAATGTGGAGTTTTAGTAGTCATCAGCATTAGTTAGTTTCATTTTTTAGTTCATTCTTAGTTATTCTATTTGATTTATTTATTTTTGGTCTCTTTTTTATTATTCGATTGCTTTGGTTTATTTATATTGGAAGACATCATTCCCATAGTCACTCTATTGATCACCTTGGAACTTATCACTATCCAAGGAGGATGGATAATTCCTCTTGGGCCTTATCGTGGGCTAGTTTAGGTGAACTATTCGATGTTGACTTGGGTTATTCCATGACAAAATGGTATCATAATAGGTTTTTTAAGGGACCTATCTTTCGAAGTACCCTTTTCTATTTGGGATGTCATGGTAGATGGAGTATGAATATTAAAATTCAGGGTATAGGTATAAGTAAGTCTATAGAAAACACTTTGTATACCTAACCATAGGTCACAATAGGGAGTAAGGGTTTTTTTTAGTTTGTTTGGTTCTTGTGGGTTTCTTGGGATTTTGGAAAACAAAACTAGTGTAAGGATAGTTGTCTTATTGAGCCTATAAGGCCCATAAATCTATACAGATCTAGGGGAAATGGTCTTGTAAGACTCTATGTGATGGTGGTTTGATTGGAATATGGTATCAACTATATGGTCAAGTCACCCATCGAAACTAGTTTCCCTTGGTGAGTTGTTCTTGGTCCTTTTGGGATTATTGTATATTAACATTTTTTGTGGTAGGTTTCTTTCTTTTGTACGTAAGGATGTCCTGGGACGGTTTTGGGGTGTTTGTATCAATATTTTAAAATGATAATTTTTTTTGAAAAAATAGAATTTGGTTTATCAAAAATGTTATTTTCAAATACAAAACATTGAATATTTTTTGAAGTGAAATGGGCTGTTTTGAAAATGGGAGTTATTTTGGAAAATTTATTGGGGTGGGGAGGGTGAAAGGTTTTGTTACATGTGAAATTGGAAAATGAATGTGGAATTTGAGAAAGCTTTCATGTGATGATTATATGGGGTTTTAAAATTGGATGGGAATATTTTTTAAGTGTTTTGGAATGTGATAATGTTTCTTTTATTCATCTCTTCATGTTCATATGATTGATCACATATATTCATAAAGATGTATGTTTGAGGTAAGTGAATGGTTATTGGTGTGTGTGGATGAGTTATTGAACATTAATGTGTAGTTATATATATGGGACTTCATGGAGAGCCAATGGTCGGTGTTTGGTTTATAAGGATTACTATGTTTTCGAAAAAATTTATTCAAAAGGAGGATTTCAATTTCTTAATAAGTGGGAGCATTTGATACAAAATTTTTGTGTATGGAGATTTCCATTTTTTGATATGGATATGATGTTTCAGTGGTGTGATTGAAATAATGTTTTGAGTTTTGGTTTTTTATTTGAAAATGAGATGTGGAATTTTGATTTTTGATATGCTTTATTTTGTTTTTGTGATCCCTATTTTCATATTATGTCCTTATTAAGTTCTAATAGATTATGAAAATAATAAATTGGTGGTTATTTT
Source organism: Viscum album (assembly GCA_963277665.1). Lineage (NCBI taxonomy): Eukaryota > Viridiplantae > Streptophyta > Magnoliopsida > Santalales > Viscaceae > Viscum > Viscum album. The sequence goes on from OY728128.1 coordinate 1,681,730,789, forward strand.
ATTAAATGTCTTTTAGTTGTTACAGTAATATTTTTTACATTTGTTTTGTCTGTTTCAGATATAGAGCCTAGTGGTTCTCAATATTTTGAGTTCTTCTAGAGTTTCTGAGAGTTGAACCCTCCCCATTTATTTGGGTAGTAGGAAACAGGGAATGGTATTGAATGATAATGAAATATTTATGATATTTTTTATCATGAATCTCCCAAACCATTAAATATCTACATTTCCGCCTTCATGTTGGAAAGCCTATGTCTGGAATGGTGAATGTTTGTTCTTCAGGCCGGGCCGTTGAATAATTACTCATGGGATTACTTTAATTCATTATTAGTCTTGCAATACATCCCCTATGAGGTGAGGATAATCATGTGTTTAACATTTTACTATCTATATAAGGGATATTAAATGGTGTTGGAGTATGATAATAGCTTCATCGAGTTAGTGCCACATCTCCCAAACCTCAATGGTGATGAATTTTTGAAAGCTCTATTATTTAAAAGGGGTATCCAATTAGAATTCATTCAGATAGATCATTTACACCCTGATTATTATAAAGAAGTATCGATGTTGTTAGTTTAGGTAGATGATGTTTTATCTACGTCTAGATAGTTGAGAAGTGTTACAAAAAATCCATCGTTTTCTGCCTTTCCAAATTCATTACAAAGCCAGTTTTGGCTATATTTTTACTGTGAAAGATTGTGCATTAGATGTTTTCATGTTGAATAGCATATAAGATCTGTCATACCTATATCTTATTATGTCATTTAAAAAGGTTTTTCTAGGGTGGCGTTATGAAGTGACATGAAGCCAGAACCAGTCCATTGGAGAACCTTGTAACATTGTTGGATGAATTTAGTGCTGGAACAAGCATAATCAAAAGCTATTTTTTGTTATAAATTCCCATTTTTTGTAATTAATATAATTTTTGGCTATATTATTTTAGGTATATAGAAAAATGATGTATATCCTTCTGGAACTCTGTTTTAAAAGGGATTGTCTTTATAATGGTTTTAATGTTGCTGATGTATAATGGATATGTTTGTGGTCCCATGGTTCATTTCTTTTAGTTTTTCTTGTTTTTATTAGGTTTTGGAAGTTATTATAGGTTTATAAATAATTGTTTGTCTAGAATCCTAATATGATGGGGAGTCCACCTTGCGAAGAGGATATTAGAAATCCAACTTCAAAGTGTTCTTGATAGAGCACATTTTTTCTCTCCACCTGACCCCGATCATAGTAGTTGGTTAATTTGGATAGTGGGTCATGTAAGATATGCTCATGGAGTTTCCAAATAGATAAGGATGAGTTTCTTAAACTGTTTCTATGTGATTAGTCGGTATTTTCCATGTTTGTTTGTCTTTAGAAAATATTATGCCTCTTATTGTTAATCCCATCCTTGTTTGTTCGATATTTTTGGGCTAGTGTGATGTTTTCCTTGGATGTTTTTCTTCTATTGAGGATGGTCTGGTAGTTTCTTTTTGGAATATGTAGTTTTGAGTTTTTAATGGAAGTGAGTGTTGGTTATTTGGACTTTGAGTTTTTAGGCCATTATTTGGTCATAATTTATCCTTTATTTGGTTTTGACCAACTAAACCTCTTTAGACTTTTTGTGGATAGAAAGTGTCATAGTGGGGAGAATTGTCACACCCCAACTCAACACTTTTCCATTATTTTATTTATTTTTGATAATCTATTTAATTTTATTCCACTACTGGTGTTTTTCTCTTTTATTGATAGTTTTTTGGCATGTAATTAATTTAGCATGGTTTTATAAACAGTGTGGTGACCGTGTGACAACTTCTATGGTTTTTGATAGAGTTAACATCACGGATGATGCGTGGTTTTTCAAATAAGTGGTCATCCCATGAAGTGTTCCCCAAGAGCCCAATAGAGGGAACACGATTAGAACACAGGCTTCCAAACCATGTAACCTATACCCTGTGTCACTGAGGCCTTATTAAAAATAAAATTAATAAAAATAAAATTACAACAAAATAAAATGAAACCTAATTATATCTCACCACTTCCTCTAGTCATGCTATGAAAACCCCCTCAACCCAGACCACCAAGTGGCACGTTATCCCCACTTTAGATGAGTTCCATTGTCCGCAATTCCACCCAATTTCTCTGACTTTTCACCCTTATTCAGGAAGTTACGTTCTTTTCCTTCCTCTCCCCACATTTTCATGCGATTTTCCCTTTCTATGTCTACCCTATTGTCTCTACTGAACTATAGGACATTGGTTGAATAGATTTTTTATTTCTTCCTCTTTTATGGCATGTGACTGGTCTCTAGAGAGTTCATAATTTATGGTTTGACATATTCCACCGAATGTGAAGAACTTCAGCCCATTTTAGTTCATCCTCTATTGTTTCATGTTGGTTTCTTCCACCACCTTTTTATTGCTTCAAAATTATTGGCAGTCTTTAGTTATTTTTTGGTCCCAATATGTCATTCAGAGAATTTATTGGCACCTCAATGGATTGAACTCACATACATAGATATATATATATATATATATATCCTCCTTATACATCCCACAAGGTGAGGTGAAAATGTTAGTTTGATTCATTCGTATATATATAAGAGGGTGTGTGCATGCAATTATAGAGAGATATTCATAAAAAGCATCAAGTGATAAAGTGGTTGGATAAGATCTCTACATTTAGGGTAGGTTTGAACTTTAATTCACATTTTAATTAAATATTTAATATTTGATTGATTTCCACACCTAGTTTTTATATTAATTAATGTTCTTTGACTTTTAGTATAAATTTTTAATGTAAAATAAGGTGATTCTATTTGGATTTAATTTCACAATGTGGTTATATTGAGTTTTTCATACCCAGTGTTTGACAAAATACATGGTTGAATTTTATAACGGAATTTTAGAATGGAAATGATGATTTGGGATTGTTAAATGGGTATCTAAGTTCATCCTTAGTTTTTAAAATGATGTGTGTGGGTTCTTTTGGATATGGATTTGTTTTAAATAGTTTCTTGAGGCCCATTTGGTATTTTAATAAAACGAGTTACATGAAAAACTCTTATTGGGATTCACCTCTTCCCTTGTTAGATGTTGATGAGAATGGGTGGTCCTCTGAGGGACTTCCCTCATGTATTGGTGGTAAAAGGAAAGAGGGAGAGAGTACCTTGGGGTGATTTGGGGGTGACTGTTGTGTGTTTTTTTGTGTGTGACACATGTTTATGTGGTTGGTTGATTGTTTGGTTTCATTAGATTACACATATTTAGACTTAATATAAGAACCTAACAAAGTGAGTGAATTCACAATGAACGATTACAATACTAGTTTAGATTATGCAATGGATAGTGGCCCTTAGTATGGACTATCAACTTTGGGATTATGCCCCTTGGTCAGGCCATCAAGGGTGAGATTGGACATTTGGAGTTTATGATGTCATTGGGTAAGGAATGAATTTGGGATGAGTCACATGAATAGCGTTTTCTAGATTAGTCAAGATCTCCTAGGTTATCCCATGTACTTTAGCACTTAGTTATCTATGGAAGATTATTGATGTTCATCATTTGTTTGGTCACTCTTGATTTCTATTTTCCATTTCCACTACGTGATCATTTATTTTTCCCCTTTTAGGTTGCATCTCTTAGTTAAGGTTGATAAGATTATTTTAAAATGTTTTTGGAAACAAAAATTTAAATGTTTTTACACTTCCATATTCTCTATCCCTTTTTCCTTAAAAGGTTAAATCTTCCTTCCTAGAAAAGAAACTGGTTGAAAATAAGAGGGGAACTAGGTCAGGATTTAATTTAAGTGGAAAATTTCTAGAAAACATACATTTATATATTGTAGTTCAATCTATAAACTGATGATTCTTTTGTTTAAAGAAAATGAAATTGGGAATGGATTACTTCGGCAAGCCTACCATGTTTTAATACTCTTTCCAGTATTTATTTCATGTTTTTAGTCTCAGGTACGGGTTTTAGCATGGTCTCTATCACCATAGGCGATGTTGGTTTTTTGGATTAAAGTATGAACCATGGGATCACATGGAGTTTTAGTGGTCATCATGTTTAGTTAGTTTTATTTTTTAGTTATTTCTTATTAATCCTATTTTATTTATTTATTTTGGGAAGCGCTTTAATTATTTTGTTGGTTTTTTATTTATATTTGGAGAAATATTTCCCATCATCACTATATTGATGCCCTTGGATATTTTCTTCATACTAAGAGGATCAGAAATTCCTCCTGGGCCATGTAACATGTCATCTTGGGAGACTTGTTTGGGGTCGACTAGGGTTGGTTTGTGAAAAAATGGTACCAAAGATGGTTCCTTGATGGATATATATTTCATCGAACAATATGTTATTTAAGATATGAAGGTATATGTTGTAAATTTTTCAAAACTTGTGGTGTAGGTATGAGGAAGTGTCTATACCAGAAATTCTATATTAAACCATGGGTTACCATGGGGAGTCGGGGTATGATTAGTTTGTTTGGTTATTGTGTATTGCTTGGTATTTCGAAAAATGAAACAAGAGTTAGGAAAATTATCACAGCGAGCATAGAAGGCCTGGAAATCCATGTGGATCCATTGGCATGGTCATGGAAGACTCTCGGTGATGGAAGTTTGACTGTTATATGGATTTCTATTATATTTCCTTAGCACCCATCAACACTAGGTTCCTCTCATAAGTTGTTTTCAATCCTTTTTATATTTTTGGATTTTTTACTCATTGTGTGGTAGGTTGGTTTTGTTTATACCAAGGTTTTTCATGATATGGTTTTGGGGTTTTTATATGTAGTATTAATACTTAGTCTTGGTTTGAAAAAAAGTAATTTTAATTTCAAAAATTCAATTTCCAAAACCAAATATTTGAATATTCTTGGAAGTGAAATGGGTTGTTCTAAAAATGGATTTTAGTTTGGGAATTATTTTGGGGGGGGGGTTAAAAGGTTTTGTAATTTTTGAAAATCTAAATTTAATGCATTATTTGATAATTTTTTTGTATAATGATGAGATGTGGTTTTAAAATATGGTTGGGTTTTTTCAATGCTGATGGTTAAGTGATAATGTTTCTTTTATTCATATCTTGGTATTTATATTAGTGAAAAAATATATGTATATAGATATTTTTATGTGGAATATGGATGGTCATTAGTGTGTGTGGATGAGTACTTGATCTATCATGGGAATTCATATTTGTGAGGCCTCATGGAGTTATAATTGAGGGTGTTTGGTTCGTAAGGATTACTATTTTTTCGAATTATATTATTTAAAAAAGTGGATTTCAATTTGTTAACATGTGAGAGCATGTGATATTGCATTTTATGTGTTTGGAGTTTTCCTTTTTTTGATTTGGATTTGATGTGTTGGAGGTGTGATTGAAATAGTGTTTTGTGTTTGGGTTGTTGATTTGAAAACAAGAAGTGGAATTTTGATTTATGATAATTATTTTCAGATTATGTCTCAATTGAGTTATAAGAGTTTTTGAAAAGCATTTTTGGGTGGTTATTTCATCATGTGTCTTTCAGTTGTTGAATTCCTATTTTCGACGATTGATTTATCCATTATAGATATGGAGCATGGTGGTTCTCAATATCAAGAGTTCGCTTAGAGGTTCTGTGAGTCAGACCCTCCACATTTTGTTGGGCAGCTAGTACCAGGGAAAATTGATGAATGACTACAAAACATTAAGTTGATATTTTTTCGACATGAATATCTGAAACCTCTCAAGTTCAACCTTTCCACATTCATATTGGAAAAACTATGTCTGGAATGGTGGATCTGCAGTATGAAAAATAGAAAAATTACACATTGGGATTCTTTAGAGGCTTCTTCATCAAGCAGTACTTCCCTGATGATGTGAGGATACTGATTGGTTCAATGATTTACTTTCTCGAATAGGGAAATTAAATATTGTTCGAGTATGATAAGAGCTTCACCAAGCTAGTATAGATCTCCGAAACCATTATGAAGATTGTTTTTTGAAATATATATTCTTTGAAAGGGGTACCTAATTAGAATTCCATCAAATATTTCCTTAATTCCCTGATGATTATAAATAAGCAGTGAGTTAGGATATTTAGGAAGAAGATAGTTTAGCTATGGCAGGCTAGTTTAGAAGAGGTAAAAAAGTTTATTATTTTCCACCTAACTAGATTCATATAATATTATGATATGGCTATGTTTTTAGTGTGGGAATCTTGGTCATAGGATGTTTTCATATCCCAAGGCACCAATGATCTATCATACTTGTATCTATTTAGGTTATTTCCAATGGTTTTTATTTGGTGGTGCCAGGAAATGACATGGATATAGACCCAATCCCTTGGATAAACTCCCATCATAGTTGGATGATTTTTGAGCTAACATAAGCTCAATTGAAAGCTTATTTTATTACAAATTCCCATTTGGTTGTAATTATTGTAATATATGGTGTTGTATTATTTTAGGAATGGAGAATTATGTTTTTCATCATTTTGGAAATAGGTTTTAGTGAGAATGGTCTTTGTAATATCATTAATGATTTTGATATAGAATGCCTATTCTTATTGTCCCATTCTTTTTTTCTTTGTATTTTTCATGTTTTTGTTAGGTTTTGAGAGTTTTTTCGTCTTGATAAATAAATATTTTTATTGAATCCTAATATGGTGGGATGGGGGAACCATGGGATATGCACATGAGAAACCCAACTTCCTAGTGTCCTTGAGGGATTAATTTCTTGTTTTCTCTTCGCTCCACCCTGATTGTCGTAGTTGGTTGACTCAAATAGTGGGTCGTTTAATAGATTCTCTTGGAGAGGCTGAATTGAACACAAAAAGTTTATTTGAGGGTTTCTATGTTAGGGGTCAGGGTGTTCTCGGTTGGGATGTGTTTTTTAAAAGAGTAAGTCTCTTTTTTGTAATCTCTTCACTATTGGTTCATGCTCTTTGGGATAGTGTGTAGATTGTTTTGGTTTTTTTTCTTTTTTTAGGATGGTATTAAAGTTTATTTTGGGATTTTTCAGTTCTAGGTTTTGAAATGAAGTGAGTATTGGTTCTTTGGTCTTCGAGTTTTCATGTATTTCCTTGGTTATAATTCATCATTTATATGTTTTTTAGCAGCCATGTCTATTTGGGATTTCTATGGGTAGAAACTGTCATAGTAGGGATAATTTTCACACCCCACCACACACTTTTCACTTATTTTTTTGAGATCCTATATAATTTTTTTCTTTTCCTGGTGTTTTTCTCTTAAATTAGGATTTATTTGGATATTCCATGATTGTTTCATGAGTAAGGCACATGGTTTTCTAAATTTTTTGCTAACTATGATATATCTAATATATTTTTTGACAGAACCAACCACATGGTTGGCGCACAGTTATCCAACCATACATCCAACCCTTGTGGGGTCCTCTGGGATCCCAGTATAGGGAGCACTATTTGCATAGGATTTTCCAAACTATGTTCCACTGAGTCTTTTTTTAGTAAAATTAATTACATAAAAATAACAAAATTTAAATAAAAATTAATTTCTATCCCCTGTCTTCCACTAGTCATGTAATAAAACACCCCGGAGCTCTTGGCCACATGTGCTCCCACCCTTCCAGTGAACTCCCCGCTCTGCTATTATACACAATTTATCTAGTTTTTGTACTTTATTATCTTATGTATTTCCACTATATTCCCTTCCTAGAGTTTTCCCACAATTTCCCTCTCTTTTTCTCTTGTTATCTTGGCCAAACCCTTGGTCTTGGGTTGATTTGTTTTTTTCTTTCATCTAATTTAAGGGAATCCGATGGGTCTCCAAAGTGTTCATTAGGCATGTTTCGACATCCGCTACTAAAGTGAAATCCCTTCAACCATTTTTAGTTCATTTTCCATTGTTTGATCTTGGTTACTTCCACCAATTTTTCATGATTTTATTTTATTTGAGTTATTTGGTGATTTTTTTGGTTCCCAAAGGTTAAGTAGAGTTTTTTGGGTACTTAATGAGATTCAATCATATAGAGACGTACATATATATAAATACTCCTTGTACATATCTCCTCATGGAGAGGTGAATATGTTAATTACAATAAGGGGTATATACATGAGTGTATGTGCGTGAAATTTTTGAGTGATCATCATTAAATGTTCCGAGCGTTGAAGTGGTTGGATTAGATCTCCCCCTTTGAGGTAGGTTCCCCTTGTATTCACCTCTAATTTCGAAAATTATTAATTTTATTCTTTTTCAACCTATTTTTATATTAATTAATGCTTTATGGTTTTTAGAATAATTTTTTTATGTAAAATAAGATAATTTCCATTTGGCGTTAATTTTTTAAAGTAATTATATTGAGTTTTTTATATGAAATGCTTGAAGAAATTATTAGTTGGATCTTATAAATGTGTTTTGTATTTGAAACGATGATTTAGGATATATAATGGGGTTCTAAATGAATTTTTGGTCATGAAAGTGTTGTGTGTTGGTTTTTCTGGATATGATTTGGTTTTAAATGGTTTACTGAGGGCTGATTGGTAATTTAATAATGTAATTTTTTTTTTGAAAAACTCCATTTGAGATGAACATATTTCATTTTCGGATGTTGATGGGAATGCATGGTCCTCTAGTCTAACTACCCTCTTGCATTAGTGGTTAAAGTAATGAGTGGAAAAGACCCTTAGGGTATTTTGGGGGTGACTGTTGTGTGTGTTTCTTTGGTGGGATTCATGTATATGTGGTTGGTTTATTATTTAGTTCATTTTGATCACCCATATTTAGTCTTAACATGGGAACCTAGCATAGTGAGAAAATATTCAAAAATGATTACTACACTGGTTTAGAATATTCATTGCATATTTTCCCTCAGTATAGACAATCTTCTTTAGGATTGTAACCCTTAGTCCGGCCAGGTAGGGTTCGATCGAGCATTTGGGTGTTATGATGTCATCATTTAAGGCATGAATTCGAGAGGAGTCAAAAGTATAATATGTTTTAGATAATTCATGATATCCTGGGTCCTCCCATGTACTTCGACACTTACTTATCTGTGGTAGATGATTGAGGTCTATTGTTTGGTTGGTCACTCTTTCTTTCTATTTTTTATTTCCCTTTTGTGATCATTTATTTTTCCACCTTTTATTGTGTATATATTTTCTAATGGTGACAATATTATTTTTAAATGATTTAGAAAAAGGTTTTTTTAATTTTTATCACTTCATTATTCTCTATCCCTCTTTCTTGAAAATGTTAAATCATCCTTTTGGAAAAATAAACTGGTTTAAAATAAAGAGGAAAACGAACTGTGATTTTATTTAAAGGTAAAATGTCTGAGAAACTTATTTTTATATATTATAGTTAAAAACATAAATTGATTATTTTTTTGTTTAAAATAAATGAATTTGGGAATTCATTACATGGGTATGATTACTATGTTTTATTACTCATGCCTATACTTTAATCTTATTTTTAGTCTCCAGTGTAGATTTTATCTTGGTCTCGATCAATGTGGGAGATGTTGGTTTTTGGGATCAGAGTGTGACCCGTAGGGTCACATAGAGTTTTCGTGGTCATCACGTTTAGTTAGTTTTATTTATCAGTACTAGCTTAGTTGTTCTATTTGATTTATTTACTTTCAAAACCTATTTTATTGTTAATTATCTTTTTTTATTTATATTGGGAAACATCATACACATCATCACCTTTTTTACTCCCTTGGGGATCAGCGTCCACTAGGGAGGATCAATAACACCTTCTAGCCTTGTTGCTGTCCAGGTCAAGTGACTTGTTTGGGGTCAACCTAGGATGGTTCGTGACAATGTTCATGGTCTAATGACTCAAAATTATAACATATTACATTTTGGGACATGACAATGTTGAAAATCCGGTCAAGCACTTATTTTAAAACATATTTTTAACATGTTTGTCAATTTACCCTAGTAAAACCCTTTTTGACACTTCTAATTTTTATTGGGGTAACTATTTTTTAAACATAGTATTTAATTTTGATCAAAATGTGTCCTTATGAACAAATTTTAAACTTATAAATATTATTTGAAAATAATATTTTCATTTAATATTTCAAAATGTGTGAAATGTTAATTTTAAAATAAAAACAGATAATTGTGTAAAAATAGTTTTTATGAATATGTTGTTTTTAGATTTAAATTTATATATAATATAAAATTATCAATATTACTAATTTTAATGAAATTAGCTAATTTATTTTATCTAAAAAGAAAATTTATATGGATTTAATAGAAACACACAAGAAAATCATAGCTTCAAAAAACATCTTTCAAATAGAAGACATGAATCATTTTTTTTTATTAAACTGGAATTTTTATTTAGTTACAAAAATTTTATACATGGTATTTATAAAATCAAATAAAATATTAAATTTTATAATATTATTCTTTAAATACATATTTTATTACTTAAAATTGGTTTTAAAATTCTCCTATATATCTATATAGTGATAAAAGAATGCTTTTTTTTTCAAAAACCACATTTTTCAAAATAATAAATGTTTCTAGAAAAATAAAATAATAAATACTAAGATAATTTTCATTATATTAGTTCAAAATTTGATTTTATTTAATGAAATTTTAAATTTTAAATTTTAAATTTTAAGACATTTTATGAAAGGAAAAACAATATCATGAAAACAAATTTTATTGAAAATATCCCTTTTTTTATTAATCATTTTTTTGCTTAAGGTAATACCTTTTAATGGTTTACTACCATAGTGTTTATTATAGATTTATTAGTAATTAATTATTAATATTTTTGGTTTTATTAAGTTGGGTGTAGCATGTGAAGAATTTTATTGAATATAGTATGTATTTTGAAGGTTCCAGAATCTCATGTCCTTACATTCACCCATTCATTTAAAATTGATGTAGAGTTAAAGTGAATATAAAATTTCTATTTCGAAACCAAAATAAGATTTTTAGACGAGTATATTATAGCTTTCATTAATCTTTATTCCAAAAACATAATAATGAGAGCACAACATGTTTTCTTTAAAATACAATTGCCTTAGAGTGGTAACTTTTTATTCTTAGAAAACACCATTGATAAAATAGTGTTGATAGAACTAGAATGCATCCACTAATTCAAGGTGCATGGTATGTGAAACCTAATAAACACTATAATATTCAATGATAGACTTTGAATATGATTTTCCTTGATCACATGTTCTAATAGGATGTTTTTTATAATCTCTATATTCATCCATTATATTATGGGATTAGTTCTCATAATTCCCAAATTCGCCACGTCTAAAACATCAATCATCTAGTTGAACATTATGAAGAATATTAATTTTATCCATCATCTTAAACAAAATATTCTAATTTTATCAGTAGTTTTTTCTTGATTTCATACCTTACTATTGATAAAACATCATCCCATTCTTTTAAGTCATTTTACTGGGTGTCTCTTCCAATATTTTTGAAACTAAGAAAATTAAATCTCTTTCTCTATATCATCTTCACCAAATAATCTCTTATAAAACTGCATCCTTATTTTATTTTATGGTTTTGGATGTTAAAATAATCTCATATTCTTAATCATAACTTGATAATGTTGTGTGATCATAAGGATTATATTTTCAATACCAAATTACATCACATTTGCTTTACCATTTGTAAAATTACTATGTTCTCTATCACATCAATTATTAACTGGATTCATCCTAGATCCATCCATTCTTAAAACCATGAAGGCTTACATAAGTGAAAAACATTAAAGATATTTAGGAATTATTATTATCATAAAATGAATTAAACCATAAAATTTCTTACTCTTTTACATTATCACATTTTCCTGTAGTTCTTTTAATTCAGCCTAAATCAATCTCATTTTGATCTAGGTTACATTAAAGTGGGTTATCTTGCAGTTCTCAACCTAATCCCTCAATGCAACTAGGAAATTGATATTTAATATTAATTTGTAAAGATAATATGATCAAAAAATATCATACCACAAGAATGTCAAACATGGTGTGTAGTTAGGACTCGATTGTGCACCAGGTGATGATCAAGTTAATACCCAATATTCCCTGATGGGGGTTATTACCCCTAGGTATAACTACGTTAGAGCATGTAACAAATTGTAGCATCTCGATATAGATGTACAGATAGTGAAAGCCATTAAATAAATACATTACCAATATCCTTCAATATACTCTTATACAAATACTCCATGATAGGGGTTTTATTAAGGTTCTCAATACTAATCCCCAAAATATTAAATTCAATGTAAAAAAAACTAAACCAATATACCTAATAAATAAAATACTCTAAAATAACTAGACCCTCCTTTGATACCAATTATAGAAACTCATGATAAACATAATATAAATAATACATTTATCTCATGAATTGAATAATACATCTCATAAACAGTCGCAAAACCCAATGAAAGAAATGTTTACTGTCTTGGAGATTCTCTCCAAAAATAAATTATTTATTGAATTTTTCTCAGATACCAACTGAAGTAATCTTAAATAAATAACCATAAATAATACATTAATTATATGTTTTTATTATTACATCCACAAATAGTCTTCTAACCGAAAGACCTAATGTTTTAGTTTCTAAGATACAATAAACATAAAAACACTTAATTAAAATTATGAAATCATTTCTCCATAATATTAATCAACTTTTATAAATTCCATGAAGCAGAATCCTCTTCAAATATCAAGGAAGTAAAACCTAACAAGGGTGGAGATCAAACACCCCGTAAGGGTTAATACAAAAAAGTATATAATGGTTAAAACATAATCATATATAAGAGAAAAAATAAATAAAAATATCTTATTTAAAAGAACATAAATCGTTATGTGATAACCATGAGCATAACATCTAGTAATTTAGTTCTTGTACCATTCCTTGTGAAAGTAAACCATGAATCATATAAAATTATCCATGAAAAATAATAGATATTGTGGTTCAATAAAAGATATATGATTTCTTATCATTATGAACATGGATACCCACCAACCTGCTCACTCATAAAATTGTGAGTGGATATTAACACCATCACACTCACTCTTTATGAACCCAGCCAATCAATAAATTATTCACATGTTGTGAGTAGATATTAATTCCATCACAGTCACACATTATTAATATAAAAACATTAAAACCCACTTGAATCAGAAATTATGAGTAGAGAATAATATTGTTACACTTTCTCATTGTGAACTTAGATACTCACTAAAATATTTACATAAACATTCTATATTATGCGTTATAATACATTACCCACTAAATTTTAGTGTTATATATATACAAAACAACTCACAATACAATCATTTGTATGTCATATAAAAATAATTCAATTTCCCTATAATAAAAACAACATTGAAATAAAATGGGTTTCATAAAAAATAGAAATAATTCATTTTTTATATGGAACCCATGGAAATAAAATGGTATTCACAAAACTTACTAATATGTAACATCCTAGATCTGGGATCCACTGAATAGTTACCTGAGACCAGTTGGATCCCTGGCTTAAAGTGCATCTCCCCAAACACTAGAGGATTTCGACTAGCAGAAAGGTATAGGTGTGTCCGTGGGGAGACTATTCAATAATCACCAGAGTGTAACACAATGAAAAGAAATAAAAGTCAATAGGGGAAGAAAATAGAAAAATAACACAACTAATAACTAAGAAGAACATGAGTATATAACAAGTAATAAGATATCTCATTATAGTTAATGATACATATATCTAGAAAAATAGACAAAACAAGTACATGTCAATACATTAAAATAAAAGTGTCCAAAATCCAAAATAATAAATTCCACAAAAGTGTAACAATTGCATCACAAGCCTCATCATGTTCTTTTTCTACCAGGATCCTAATAAGTAATCAACAAACTGTGTTTGATATATTTTAGATATCTTTACTTGCTACCATATAAACTATGTTGGTCCCCGAGGGAGTCCCAAACAGGTTGTGAGATAACATCGTAGTAGGTAACCACCCCATGCTCTATACATTTTAGTATGTTCTATATAATCTATGTAGTGTAATTAATGTTAGAAAATAGATTTAATGTGTCCATGGTATGTATCCTCAATAACCTAGTGATATTAAATAAAATCTTTAGGCTCCCAACAAAACAAGTGTTATTCTTTAAAAATGTATGTACATGAAATATGAATAAAAAAAATGAACTCATAATACTCTCATATGTATCATGTCTACATGAAATTTTCATATAATGTAACTGTGTCAATATTCCATGAACTTTATAAAAAACCAAACGTGTCCTAATTCCCCCAACTGTGACATATAAATTTTTTTTAGACAACAACATGTTGCATCCAAGGTGTCGAAGAATGAAGAATCTTCATTGATTCCCCTTAGAATCTTGATAAAAACTCAGTATAGTCACTATTTGGAGTCCTAGAAATATGTATACCAATATTTCCTATGTGAATCCAAGAAATCCACATCCAAGGAGTAGAAAAGTCCAAGGAATCCGACAAAATGAAGACTGAAGAAGCACCGATACTCAAGGCATCGACTAATGCCTTCCAGATCCATGGAGAGCCATCTATGAAATCTATACCACCATTTATTCATTTCATTCCATTAAACAATTCAATTCCATATGAGTCTACCCACTCTAATAATCCATTACATTTAATTTAATACAATGATTACACCCACTCATTTAATACATTTCAACCCAATTACATCTCATGAGTATACCCATTCTGGTATTCCATCCCCATTCAATATTGTCACATGGTTATACCCACCCATTTATCACGATATGTAATTACACATGACACATGGGTCTACCAACCGAGTCAAATAATTTCATTTAATCCATTGATCTAATCAATAATAGCATAACATGATGACACAATGAAAGTATTCAATACATCTCCTAGGAATGTAATTCAACTCCATTTAATTTCAATTGAGCTTCTTACAACTAAGAAAACCCAATAACACAAAACATAAGTGGTTCATCAAGGATCAAAACCAAGGAAAATGCATGGATCACCCAATGGGTGGACATAGGTTTTGGAAAAATCCACCAATGCATCTCAAGGAACCAATGTATATCCCAAATAAGTACTATTTCATATATTTCAATTAAACATTTCAATTTCATGTTTTCACATGATAGGCCAATGGGAGGCATAAATTTCTATAGCTCAATATGGCACAAAAACATGACAGAAAAGTATATACCACCTAATTTAGCTTGGTAATGTAGTGCTCATATATTATAATTTGTTGATTCGAATTATTTTAGGATAAATCTAAAGAATAGATGAAGAATAAAAAATTAGGGCATATGATCCTACATCCAAATAGCACATCTAATATACAAAAGAATCAATATTGACCAAAATTGAATGTTGATATTATAGATGTGGATCCAAGGAGACCAACTATTGTTTAAATAGAGATCTATTGGAGTTTACATCTGAATTACATGATTAGTCACTCAATAATTCCTGAAAAAGTTCCCTTAGCTATACGTAGAATAAAAATAAGAATTTAGGTTAATAAAAATATAATTTAATTAAACATTAACAAAAAACCAAAACCTATGTGGTTTTCTTGGTGTAAGAAGATGGTTTGGAAAACTATTCACTAACCATGAATGGATTTATGTAGGACCTTGGGAACCTATACGGTTTACCCATATGGTTTTCAAACCACGCAGAAGCCATGAAAAAACCCACCATCATGTTCTGCAAAAACAATAGACCCAGTCACATGGGCGTGCCTCTCTTCATGCACTTTTTAATCTAACTGTGGAACATATATACCCCATAATTGTATCTTCAAATGGTTTTGTCAAACCGGGGGTTCCCCCCTTCCGCTCTTGGCCTTAGATTCTAGGCTTCGCCTAGGGTTTCTATATGAAAACATCTATTGTGGGTCCAGCATCACATCTTTGCGGCATCCCATTCTGCCTCTCTTCATTTATTCTTCTATTTTCTTCTTCCCTTCCTTCATCCTACCCCATAATTTCACGAGATCTACCCCCATATCTATTTCATGGCTGGTCTGCAACTCGCTTGTTTTTCTCTTTGGTTTCGTCTTCAGTGGTGGCTTCTCGCTCGTGTGTTAGTGTTCTGGTTTTGTTGCTGCCTTCTTCTTTATTTGGTGGTTTTCTGAACTATTGAAGGTAGTGTCTAAGACCTCGGTCTCTTATCTGCTACCCTGTCCTCAGGATCCTCAGCAGATCTCCATGTCGGATTTTCCGTAGTGGATACAATGAGTTTTTGGGATTTTGGGTCTGGTGGTAACAATTTTCAGGAACTTCTAGAGTCTTCTTTGTTTTGTTTTTTCGGATCTAGTTTTTTTGGCCTCATCAATGATGCGATTTTGGAGCCATCATCCGCCCATTACATGATCTGATCTCCCAATACTCTATGAAATTCCAAGGCGGACTAGGTACAGTTGTAATTAAGGGGTTTTGTGTGTTTGGTTCATCGGATAGAGGCTCTCTAAGAGTGAACCCCTTTGAAGATTGTTCAGAGCATGAGTCAGAATCATCTTTTTCTTAGTGTTGTTTATGTATAGTCTATTTTATTGGTTGTTTCTTCCTTTAACACAATTGAAGGCTTGCTGGTTTTATTTTTTGATACACGATCTTGTTTTTATGTATTCTAGATGACTCGAACTATGTATTCGATGGTGTTCGATGGGGTTCTTCTTTAATGGTGGTTTTAGGCGACGTGGTGCATGTTCTCAACAAAGAGGTTGGTTTCCGGCATGATTTTTTCTAGTGGGATGGTTTCAATGAAGGATGGATCATTTGAGGCTATAGGCTCAAGGATGTTGTTGATGCTCCTTTCCTTTACAGAGTCTAATGAATGAAAAGGAAATACCTTGAGCACAAAGTGATTCATCCTTTGAAGAAACATACAAAATCGACAATGGAATGAACATGGATTTCTTTAAGTATGGGGCACACAAGTTTCAATCTGGTCACGTAGGTATTCCAATGCCCCCTATTTGATTTTCTCCTAAGGTCCTCAGTAGCAAATAAATACCCCTTAGTGTTCCCCCTATTTCGAGGAAGAAATAATCTAAAAACAAAAATTTTAGCTCTGGGCGCGCTAGTCTCTTCTTGAAGTCTTTCTAACACTTCCTAGGTAATTGTTTACCTATAATGGAAGATCTAAAGAGGGGGAACAAGGCCTACATGTTGAAATTCACCAACACTTGTGCACCTAAGTGTCTAACCCTTAAGGGAAATGAAGACACTTGTGCACCACCTTATTCCTTCAATAGAACCTATGTGCCACCCTTTTGCAAGAATTTAAGGATAATATAAGGGCTTGGGCCATGTCTCGCCCAAGTATTACACCATTGGTTAACAGGAGCACAAGTACACCTGTGCAGCATCGGTATACTTGCACGACTAGGACATGCATGCCCAAACAGGACCTATGCGCCTACCTTATTTTGGATGTCCCTTATATCCATTCATCTCATTTCTTCAAATCAATGTCTCCACTTCAAGATTTATCCTTCAGAACCATCTTCCAAGCCATTTATAGAATGATTCCTTTTTAGGATTCCATATCTGAACGGAATTCTGTGGAATATATCTCAAAACATAGTGATTTACATAACTTCATTTCACTAAAGTGACAGATTTCATTCATTCAACCTCATCCTTTAAGATGGGAATTTCTATTAACTTGGGAATTATTTTTATGAGTAAGCCCCATCCAAGTTCTCTTAATCTGGGCCTTCTTTTTAGGAGTAAGCCCCAGTCCAAGTTCCCTTAATCTGGTCCTTCTTTTTAGGAGTGATCCATAGTCCAAGTTCACTTAATGTAGGCCTTCTTCTTAGGAGTATGCCCCATTCCATGTTCTCTTGATCTAGGCCTTCTTTTCAGTAATAAGTCTGAGTCCAATTTCTCTTAATATGGGAATCCTCCTCAGGAGTAAGCCCCAAGTTCCCAAATCTGGGAATCCTCCATAGGATTAAGCCCCAAATTTCAAATTCCATTAACCTGGGCATCCTTAATAGGAATAATCCCTAGTTCTCAAGTCCCTTTCACCTAGGCCTCCTTCTCAGTAATAAGTCCCATTCTTAATTTCTCTTAACCATTATTAATTTCATTTGATTTGGACTTACTTCTATGGAATAAAACCCAATAATAAATCCCCTCTTGATTTGGGCATCTTCCTCTAGAGTAATCCACAAGTTAGAGTATCCAAATCTTCATAAAAGCACATATAACTTTATGGACCATGTTCCTAGACTTCTTATTTGAAATAAGTCCCGATCTTTATCTATTAGGGTAGTCATGCATAGGTAAGCCCCATATCATTCCTTGTGACAACATCTTTCATGGAACAAATCATCAGGTTTACTAATACCTCTTGTTTCTGACACTGAGCATGACTCAAATGAGCTTAGAGTGTAAAAGTGACCACGTCACATCTCTTTGGGCTGTTAATCATACGTAAGCCCCCACAATTCTTAAATGAACTACGTGGACATTGATATCTACATTAAATGTAGAGTACTTAGGAAGCCTTTCTAAGGTTCAATCCTATCATCCATTAATTCAAATTTGTCCCATATGGCGTCAAACTATATATTAATTCCTAAACTACATGTGCTCTGATTCCTTTTCTAAACAAGGATACATAGGTATCCCATTTGTAGGTATGATCCCAACTCTGAAATAATCCATGTCCTTCTGAATGATAATGAACTTCAAGTGCCCCACTAAGTGGCTTTAAAACTAGTATGGTTATCATAATGACCAAGATATTTCTATATAATGCGTTGAAGTATACCATTGAATAAGAATCTCTAACAAATACAAGTGATTATATATCTATTAACAACCTCAAATACATATAAAAGATTCTCTAAATCTCACACATATCAATCATTGATTGTCAGATCTAGGGAAATCCCAATTTCATACATGGTAATTTAATAAGGATTCATGAACATAACTTAAATCTCTAAAGAGAGTCCCAGAGTAGACAATAATTCCCCCCAAAAAGGTGTGATGAGTCGGACCTCCCATCTTCTCGACCAATAAAAATTCTTAAGCCTCATCGGTCCACAACTAATGAGCACCTGCCTATGGAAAGTTGGTCCAAATGGACATAGAATCATTGGATGTTTCCGGTTCTATGAATAAACCCATTAGAAACTGATTGGAATATTTTAACCTTAAACAAACTAGGTCATACCCATTTCCAGAGGAAACAAAAAATGGTGATCCTAACGTGAATCCTTAACCAAATGAAAATGATTTTTTACTTATTTGTTAGGACACTATTTAAAATTAATATGAGGGCCAACAAAGCGATCAATAACATATGTGGTCATCCAAAAGATGTACTAGCCAAGCCTATCTTGATTATGTCTGT
This sequence comes from Viscum album, assembly GCA_963277665.1. Taxonomy (NCBI): domain Eukaryota; kingdom Viridiplantae; phylum Streptophyta; class Magnoliopsida; order Santalales; family Viscaceae; genus Viscum; species Viscum album. The sequence continues at coordinate 1,681,750,137 of OY728128.1, forward strand.
TATATCAAATAAGAACTCGTTTTCAAGATCTATTTGTGTCTAAGAAATAGCTTCGCTAAAGTTAAAACCTGTGAATGCATTTGCTGCTTCTTCTGCTAGATCGTCATCCGCTCTGAGGACGACATCACCTACTCAGCGTCTTCAACACTGGGTATCAAATGCACTGGTTAAGGAATACCATCGACGTGGTACCATTACGACTATGGAGGCCACTCGACAATCCCTCCAACTCAATAATTCACTCTGGTTGTCCCGACAATGATGACCAGAGATCAAGAAGCAGGTGGTGCTAACCACCGTTTCAAAATGATTCGGGTCATTATCCTGAGAACTCAATCACCATTCCCTACCATATTCTGGGTAGGTGACTAAGAAGTTCACTCAAGGCCTTAATTCAGGGAGACAAGAGTCTTTCCCGAGGGCTCCCATCAATAATCACTGCCAGACTCGTGCAACAGTGCGCCCTCAAAATGATGAGGGTATCACCTTCAAGGGTTCGGCTCAAGTTAGTCAAACCCAAGAACGCAAGACGAACCACCAGAGGTGAAATCTGGTCAATAGGGAGTAGGTTATTATTTCCTCCCCCTCCAGATAAGTCCATCAAACCAACTTGATGGAATGAAACGAGCGGGAACATACACCCATCCGTTCTAATTCTGTTGTCCAGCAGACTCGTCTAGAAGCAAACCACCAATCCTGCCAGGCAATTCCAATGGAGTAATATAGGCAGGCATATACACCTATTTATAACCCATTGGCCAGTCAGTAGGCTTGTCTGACTGCACCCAATGATGCTCACCAACCCAATATGGTGGCAACTGATAAGTAGGCACATACACCTATTTACAATCAACAATTCTATCAGGAGTATCATCTGATAGTATTGATGGAAATTCGTAAACCATATTTGGAGAAGAATACATAGTAGGAACATACACCTACTAATGTTCATCAAGCCTACCAACAGTCTCATTTGGTAGCACTCGGAGAAGTAAGTCAGAAAGCCCCGACAACAAAATTGGAGCAGACTCAACTCTATCCCCCCACACATGAGTACTTTCAGAATTCACTGGCAGGAAAAGGAGGACATGAGAAGGAAAACACACCTACTACAATCATGGAATGGATGTATATTCCCATTCCATCTGCTAAAGTCACCAAGAACATTCTGACAATGGTGAAAGATCAGAAGCAAATCTCTGCTCATATTCTGGATGCCTGTTAGAATATTATAACAGCTTCATCAGCATCATAGGTTAATATATACAAATCTGTTCCTACTAGTGGAGTGACACATCAACATATCCCTCCAGAACAGACACACTCCTCTTTTCAAGTCCAAGAGGGTTGTGAGGCATACTCCCCCATATCATACAGGCAATCAAGTCAGGTACATACACCAGATTTCAATGGAGATAATCAGCCTAACAAGACTATTTCTCCTAAGAAGGCATATACACCTGCTCATAATAACAACTTTCGTCAACAAGTGGTTCCTAAATTGGGAAAGAATGCATCTAAGAAAAAGACCAGTCCAACACAATCAAGAAATCAACGGTCAATCTATAATAAGGCCTTACTTGATGCTGGAGTTCTTGAAGCACTCAAACAATTATCTATTGCAACTCATGATTCTACTATCTCATTTCCAAACAGTGGGAACATTAATTCCAAAGGTCTATATCAGACACTTCCTCATGAAGTCTTGCTTCATGACAGTTTGGCCAATCTCGAAGTATCATCTTCAGATGAGAGCCATGATAACCCTCTGCGTGGCCAGAAGACTAAGGAGCAAGAGGTTTCATCTTTTACTCTAACCCACCATGGTGTTCCTCCCCATGATGATGAATTTAGCTATGAAAGTCTTCTCCGAAGTAGTAATTCGCATTGCCTGGAAAATTCTTCAAAGGAAAATGTAGTGACGAGAAATCCCTCTTATATTGATGCACTTTCAAATGTGATGCTAGTCATGTCTAATTATTTACCGCTAGCAGGTGAAATACTTTCTCAGTCAGAAGATAGCCTGGGGTATAGTTCATTCTTTGAACCACCCCTGGGTAATTCATCTTCTAGTTTGATAAATGAATTTTCTACCAATCTTGTTGAATCAGATGAAGAAACAAGGAAGCACTAGCTCTAGTCTAATCAGGTAGTGTAATCTTCATTAAATGATAAAGAGGAAGTGCTGAATATGAGAAAAATACTAGAGAAAGGTGATGTTACAGTCATGTTTTGGCTTTTGGATGACTCTCAGTTTGACATTCCAGAGATTTTGTTGGCAGATTGTATTCAAGATATTCATCTCAATATGTGGAAAACTCTTTTATAATTGAGAAATAAAATATTATCTTATGATGAATATGAAAATCATGTCAAGATAATAGAAGTGTTACAATGCCAAATTGATTTGGCATCTCTCTCAGTTTCTCGATATCTGAAGGCTGAAAAGTAGTAGAGAGACCTCCAACATTCATGCCTTGGCGCACTAAGAAGATTGCGCCAGTTAATTGCCAATGCCCCATCTGGGATTCAAATTAGGGGATGGGGTGTTCATGGAGAACTACATTTCACTATACTCTCCAGCCAACAAAGCTCAACAAAGATGGTCTCATACAATGTTATTTCTCATGGTCGGCCATAGCCAATTGGATTTGTTTGTAACCAAAGGCTCGCTCATGAACCAGCCTCAACTAGTTCTTCTCAAAGTCAGGCATACAGATAACAAAGTGTCCAATTACTATTGCATCATGAAAATGATAATATCCAACATGCTCCTTGTTTAGAGCATTCACATCATCAAGTGGTAGAAGTGTCAGAAATCATCCAATGTTCATTTGAACCAGGTGATTTGATTGGATGTAGGTTAATGCATCCAGCTAATTTCCTGACTAAAGTACGCAAGATTAGGAGAGATTTTAAGAAAGCCTCAGATGTAACAGCACAAGAACCACCCCAACATTCTAGACTAAGTACTCTATTATCCCAACTCTCAGAATCAACAAATAGGATTCGGGGAGTCGAGAAGGAAAAGCAGGAACAACCCTAGTCCACCGAACTATGGGCTTTTTCAAATACGCAATTTCATCCTCAGAGAATGTCAGTACTCTCTCGATTGGGGAAAAAGCCAAAAGATGAACGAAGAGCCATATTATAAAGAGATTCCATCAAAATTACGATTCATCATGGAGTTCTTGAGGGATCAAATCAACAAAAGGCAATGTCTCATCAAGGACATGGAAGAAGACAAGATCACAGAAATGCCAATAGAAAAGATGCAATTCATTATGCGTCAATAAATGTCATCAATGCTATTTTTGATGATCCTCTAGAACATGAGGCTAACTTAGAGGGATCAGATGAGGAAGTTCCTACTGAATAGGCTGTGCACACGGAAGCCAATGAAGAACGTGTGCATAAACGAAATCAAAAGATTACCCAGAATCTATGTATTCTTTCAAATAACCAACTTACCCCTCTTTGAAAGGAATCCAATAAGGGGAAAGGAATGAATCAGGTTACATAACCTTCCTACGGAGAAGACCAATCACTCTCACTAGAGAAAACATTTGCACAACAAGAGGAATAAATGAAGGAATTAAAGATGTTGAATGCATAACTACTTCAAGGTAGTCTTCCTCTTAATTGTGTTGGAGTCAGTCAACCAAGGGGATTTGTTGCAGTTACTGAGATGGATCAAGAGTATCCCCCTTTAACAGTACACCCTCATAGTTTTAATCCTATGGGTCATGTGAAAAAAAAAATTGGTCGTGTTACCATCAGTTCCATTACCAGCCACTACACCTGTCCAATCTCTAGTTATTGAACCTACTCAGGTCCAAGATCAGCCAGATGTTTCTCAAAAGATAATAACTACGATTGAGTCCTTAACAGCTCGGTTGGAATCTATAAAGGGAAAATGTGCACAAATTCAACTAGAAAAGAGATCTTACCCTAAATGGGTTGATGTAATTCCCCCCATCAAAATTTTCAAGTACCACATTCCCAATCTTTAATGGTTCGAAAGACCCAAAGCAACACTTAACACATTTTTTTTCTCGTTTCGATCGTATGATGGGAACCCCATAGCAACACGAAGCAGTTAAGATCAAGTGTTTTTTTATTCATTACAAGGTCCTGCTTTTGTCTGGTATACAAATTTGCAATCTCGGTCAATTACTGGGTGGGAGGATCTTCTTCAATGATTCCTTCTTCAATTTAGCTCAACTTTGTCAAATACTACATTTTTTGATCTTAAAAATTGTAAGAAAAGGTAGAATGAAAGGGTTTCAGATTTCATTTCTCACTGGAAGGGATTAACATATTCCCTGAGCTTAGCACTCCCTCAAGAAGAGTTGTTTCCAATATGTGTGGAAAATTATCATTATGAATTACGCACACCGTTGATCCTTGTGAAATACACGGGAGTGTTTCAAGATCTTACTTTGATCACTTAGAATATTGAAGACTCTCTTAAGAAGACTAAGGATAAAGCTCATGTAATTTCATCAGCTCTAGGAAGGAGAATCGGTAAATCAGATACTGCTACAGTTACGCTTAAACTAGAACCTTTACCTGCTTCTTCTTCAAAACCTTCATCTTATCGAAGGGCTCCACCTCTTGAGCATCAAAAATAAAGGCTGTTTCATCAAGCTAATCAAATAGATCATAGAAAGAAACAATTTGATTAGTTGAAGAGAAATATTTATTCTTTATGAACTGAAAAAGTTCATAGTTACTTCATTTCAGCTTTGGAAAATAATTTGGTTCAGTTTCCAAGGCCTAAAAGGACTAACAAGGAAGGATATGAAGACCGTCCCAACTATTTCCCATTTCATCAGATGTTGGGGCATCCTATTCAAGAGTCTTTTGTATTCAATGACCTCCTACAAAAGATGGTGGAATCAGGACATGTCAAATTAAATGTTTCTTCAGCACAGGTAGTATGTGTTACTGCTACAAATCCAGAGGAAAAAGGCGAGTGGCAGGAAGTCAAAAACAAAAATGTGCAGAAATATGATGATTGGATGGTCATGAAAACAATCAACCTAACTCATGCCATTTTGTGAAGGTAATTGAAGAAACCAATTGTGTCTTCTACTATGAATTCCATAGAAAAACCCTCTTCATCAGAGGAAAAATCCTCGAAGGGGCGACATAATACAATGAAAGAGGAACAATCAGAAGAAGATGAAATCGTGTCAATGCCCAAGTTGTCTTTGACTCTGGAAGATTTAATGCCATCTACTTCATATCCATGAGCACCATCCCACCAAAAGGCACAACCAATATTGGTTAATCAGGCAGAGTCTTCGTCAGATGAAAAGTTGATCTTTGGTTCTTTTAACATGATTCACTTAACAGATCCTTATGCTAGCCACAGTTTAGATTTTGATGAGCCCGAGTTCCCTGTATCAAACAGAGGTATTAGAGGGAGTTACAGAGGTCCGAGATACAGAGGAAGGTGTGGATAACCCATAAGCCACTATTTGAATCCTACCCCTTCTATAACTATTTGTGTAGTAAAAAATTGTGGCAGAGCCCTTCAGTTGGCTCAACAAGAACAAGCAAATTCTTCCACAAATAACAGATTCAGTCCTGGCACAGTTATTCTGGAGGATTAGTTAGAGGTCACACATTCATCCTATCAGTAAGTAAATATACCTATTAGGTCTAATATTCTAAAGATATGAGTATTTACAACTCCTACCCTGATACAAGATACATCTACTTCCAATGAATTAACATCTAAGGCACCTGTGAAGCCACATGTTCCTGTTGGGAAACACAAACCATTGGATAAAAAATATGATTTCTTGAAGCATTTGGCGCAAGTACCGACCATGTTATCAATTATGGATTCCATGAATCTTTCAAAGGATCTTTGGGAGGCACTCATCAAGGCTTTTTCAAGTCCTCAGGAATTTGAAACTGAAATTGTTGCGGCTGAAGTCTACCATGTAGAGAATAATCCTACTGAATGTCATGCAGTGATATCTTTCACAGATGAAGATGAAGTTTATGTTGTGCAGGTACATATTAGACCTTTGTATTTATCTAGAAAGGTAAATTGTGTAGACATCCAAAGAGATTTCATAGATAATGGTTCAAGAGTCAACCTCATCCATATTCATACACTTCATCGATTGGGCCTCATAGAATCTGATTTATCTCCTTCTACTTTGATGTTACAAGGATATGATAAAAATGAACAAGAAACACTAGATGGGATTATACTCAGAACTCAGTTTGGACACCTTTTATCCAATTCAAATGTCATGGTTGTTGATCATGATACATACTTTAATGTTTTTCTTGGAAGACCTTGGATACATCTCCATGCGGCTATCCCTTCATCATACCATCAATGCCTCAAATATTGTTTCAATGGTGAAATTGGGACATTGTATGATGATAAGGCCCCATTCAAAACATGTGAGTCTCAATACATTGAGGCAGAATTCTATGACATGTAGGGTAAAGAGAAATCCACAATAAGGTAGGTTACCAAGGTTAATGATCCATATGGTTTGGAAAAGATTCCAGTAAACCCATTCATACACGTGAGTACAGATTATGTACTTTATATCAGTAAAATTGATAGGATAGACCCAAATACAAGTACTCTTATCGAAACTTCCATAATGTAAATTAAAAAAATCAATCCAGACAGCATGGGAGAAATTGGTGATTCACCAAGCAATGATGAAAGCTCAAATGGAGATGTCTTCATTTCATCTACTAAAATCCAACAAGTGTATACTTCACCAACCAGGCCGGAAGAAGTTATAGCAATGTCAGAGATGAACGATGATGTCAATTCTCAATCCATAATCTCCTCTTTATTAGCCAAGGAAGACACTTCATCATCAATAGGGTCAGAAATGGAAGCCTCTTCTTCAATATGTTCAAATTTTAACATCTCTCATGATCATATAAATTCTGCTTCATAATCTACTATGCAAGTAGAAAAAGAAGAAGTAACACATGTTGAAGAAGAAGAGGAAGATCTCAGGGATGCTCCTCCAGCATTTGAAGAGGGTATCTCCACTACTGTGGATGAACACAGAGAAATAAATCTTGGTACAAAAGAAGATCCACTCCCCACTTTAATTAGTGCGACCATGACACTTGAAGAGAAAGAAATGTATATTTCATTTTTTAAAGAAAAATACAGATATATTTTCTTGAAATTATATAGAAATTGTAGGGATTGATCATGATGTTTCTACTCATCATTTGGTTTTTCCATAAGAACATCGAGGATTCAAACAAGCTGTAAGAATAACACACCCAACTTATCCTTCCAAAATTTAAGCTGAAGTAGATAATCTTATCAAATATAACTTCATTAGAGATGTTCAATATCCCAAGTGGTTGGGTAATATTTTCCCTGTGAAAAAGAAGAATGGAAAAATTAGAGTTTTCATTCATTTTAGTGATCTTAATCGGCATTGTCCTAAGGATGATTTTCCAGTTCCAATCACAGAACTCTTAATTAATGAAACTGACGGCTATGATGAACTTTACTAAATTGATGGATATTCTGGGTATAATCAAATCCAAATGGCTCTAGAAGATGAAGAATCTATAGCCTTGAGATCCCCTCAGCGTGTGTTTTGCTATTGGGTAATTCCCTTTGGCCTGAAGAATGTGGGCACAACATATCAGCGTGCCATGCATCGTATCTTCAAACCCTTTTTAGGGAAGTATGTTGAATGTTATGTGGACGATTTGGTGGTTAAATCCAAATAATGTTCTAATCACTTGGATAATTTGGAATTCATATTCCACAAACTTCAGCAACATAATTTGAAGATGCTCCCCTTAAAATGTGCTTTTGGGGTAACCTTAGGAAAATTTTTCGGCTTTGTTGTATGCCATCATGGTATCAAAGTCGATCCTGAGAAGAAAAAGTCAATCCTTGGTATGTCACCTCCTCCAAATTTGAAATAATTGAGAGGACTTTAAGTACACTTGTCCTATATTCGGCGTTTCATCACCAATTTGGTAGGAAAAAGTTTACCCTTCACTAAATTGATGAAGAAGGGAGTCACTTACCAGTGGAATGAAGAATGTCAAGAAGCATTCAATATTCTCAAGAAGTATCTCTTGAGTCCACCTGTATTAATGCCACCTGTTGAAGGAAGGAAACTTATTCTTTATGTGACAGCTTTAGAGCGTTCATTGGGTTCCTTCCTTACCCAAAATAATGATGCAGGGAATGAAAACAGCCTTTACTATCTTATTCGGACTATTCTTGAAGTAGAAACCAGATATTCAAGTATTGAAAAGTGTTTCCTAGCATTAATCTTTGCAGTTCAGAAGTTGAGACACTACCTGTAACATCATGAGGTCCATTTGGTATCTCGCAATAACCCTCCCAAATTCATCCTTAGTCATCCAATTATTACAGGATATCTATTAAGGTGGGAAGTTATTTTGCAGCAATTTGATATCCAATATCTGTCTCAAAAGGCAATAATGGGCCATGCTCTGGCTGATTTCCTTGCTGAACACCCTTCAGTAGAAGATACATCTTCAGATATTGAACTTCATGATGGTGAAGCCTTCTCTATTCAATATAGAATTCAAAAATGGGAAATATACTTTGATGGTGCTTCCAGAAAAGGAAATGCTACCCTATTCCTTCTCATTGTTGGGATGAGGGACAAATAATGAAGCAGAATACCAAGATCTCATCATAGGATTGGAGTTAGTGCTTCAGGCACTAGTGAACCACTTAAAGGTGAAAGGTGATTCAGACCTGGTAATCAAACAATTCAATGGGGATTATTCTATCAGAAATGGGGAGTTAATCCCTTTGTATTATTACATCAGAGAGTTAATGGTGGGATTTATTTCAGAACTGACATTTTCATATGACTCGCGATCACAAACATCCCATGCTGATGCAATGGCCAATATAGCCACAGCTCTGGAAGATCCAAACCAGGATGAGACAATCATCAGTATTTCCCACCATCATACAATTTCACCTTATGTTCAAACCAGAACAGAGGAAATCAATGAAATTAGTCCCATTCCTGAACCATATGGTCATACCACAGGATGGATGAAACTTATCTGGTAATACATTCAAAATAGAACACTTACACCTGATAGAGCTGGGAAAGAACAAATCTGGCGATGTGTGGTTAATTTCACTCTTTATGATACCCAGATCACCTAGAGAAAATTATCTACAAAAGATGTTTTGATGGAGTTCTCTTCATATGCATTGATGGTGAAGAGACAATGACTGTCATGAATGAAGTGCATGCAGGAGTCTATGGTGCCCATCAGTCCAGACATCGACTATCTAATCAAATTCAACGGCTTGGATACTTTTGGCAATCAATGATACAAGATTGTGTTGATTTCACTAAGAAGTTTCATTCTTTCCAAGTACATGCCAACTTCATTCACCAACCCCCAGAGTTGCTTTATACATCTAGTTACTCATGGTTGTTTTCCACATGGGGAATGAATGTAGTATGACCTTATCATTCAGCTAAATCCAAGCAGTTTAAGAATATTATTAATGCTATGGACTTCTTTTCCAAATGGGTAGAGGTAATACCCCTCAAAGAAGTCAGTTCAAAAAGAATATTTAGCTTCATTAAGTCTAACATCATTACCAGATTTGGCGTGCCTCATACCATATTGATGGACAATGGCACGAACTTCTGTTCATCTGAGGTAATGAGGTTCTATCAAGAATACAACATCAAATCCAACCATTCCTCTCAGTATCATGCAGTGGACAATGGACATATAGAAGCCTTCAACAAGAATCTTTCAATCATACTATAAAAGATGGTGGATAAGGATAAGAAATCATGGCATGATAAACTCTTTCATGCTTTATGGGATTATCGGACCACCACCCGCACTACAGCGTGGTCAACAACATATTCATTAGTATATGGAACAGAAGCAGTCTTTCCCGTTGAGGTTAAATTACCCTCACTCAGGGCAGCCATTTGTGATCATTCATCTATAGATGAACAATCTCAAAATTGATTGGATGAATTGGAATGATTAGATGAGAAAATATTGTGCACCTTGCACCACTTGGAAGTTTATCATAATCAAATAGCACGAGATTTAAACAAAAAAGTTCTTCTTCTTTCATTCATTCAGGGAGAATTGGTGTTGGTTCTCATAACTCTAATGATACCATGAAAGAAACCTCCCAAGCTGGAGCCAAAATGGGAAGGACCTTATTTAATACATAAGGTCTACTCCAATGGAGCTTATTATTTTATCTCAATGGATGGAGAACTCATCACGACTCCAACTAATGATAGATTTCTGAAAAAGTATTTTTTATAACACAAATACATCATTCATGATCCCTGAATATGACCTTAAACTATTCGCACCATCGTCTAACATGACGTTAAACTGTGTCGTCCTTGTTATATGACGTTAAATTATACAGCCTTTCTATTGTCCTTACTACATGACATTAAAACTGCACAGTCCCCCTTTTGTCCAACATGACGTTAAACAGTATTGTCCCTCTTATATCCTAGCTACATGATGCTAAACTGTACAAAACCTTTACGTCCAGCATGACATCAAACTGTGAAAAATTCCCTAATACGTCCAACATGATGTTAAACTATGTCCCTATATTTTTCATCCATGACGTTGAAATGTACTGCTCATTCATCCTACAAGACTTAAAACTGAATGATAGTACCTTAATACATCCTACATGAAGTTAAACTATATTTTTTCCTTGCTACATGAAAGTAAAAAGTGCAGCACCAATAGTTCTCACTACAAGACTTTAAACTGCATAGTCCCTTCATACGTCCTACGTGACATTAAACACTGCATAGTTAAGGTTGTTGCTACCTCTTGTTTATCACACTGAGTATGACTCACGTGATCTTAGATTAAACTTCAACCATAACACCCTCTCTAGGCTGCTAATCATGTTTAAGTCCCAAAACCATCTTCAGGTTGTCCTCAAGTACAACTTGATCACCAATTCGTTTTTAATCGAACTACGTGGACTTTGATCCTCACCTTCTAAGCTAGGTACGTAGGAAACCTCCTGAGTTTCAAGCCCAAAACCAATTTATTAACATCAGTTCACCTCCATCTCATATGATGTTGATTAATGTATCCACCCCCATAAAAAATATTTTTTACATTGGTTCACCATCGTCCTTGTTATATGATGTTAAACAGTTCACACTTTTGTTCTGTACGACAATAAAAAATGACATTCTTTGACACCCTCACCTGAGAGGGAATAATTATTTACATTGATCTCCAATCTTGTTATATTCTAAAGACAGCGTGCATACATGGAAATGCCTGAACTTTCTATCTTAGGTCAAACCATCATTACAGTAAAGTCCCCTTTCACCCTTCACTTGTATGAACCAAATCTGTACAGAGGGTATTTCAAGAACTACGTGAAGCTTGATTCCCATCCTTATGGGATATATAGGAACATTCCAGCATCCCTCAAATCTAGCCCTATGTCTTTGGGCCTAACCCCAAATTCCACTTTCAGTCCTTGGGTTGAAAATCCCCCTGTGAAAAACATGAATGTGCTATGGAAACCCTAGTCTTCATTCATATCTGGTTTATAAAACACATTGTGTACTACTTATAATGGTCTGTGCTCTATAACCCTAAACTAAGATCTCCTACACTCTCAACCCACATGACATTAAACTGTATTTCAAGAACTACGTATGGCTTGATTCCCATCATTATGGGATACGTAGTGAAGTTAAACACCTAAATTCATAACCCATCGAAAACATGATTATGGTTAGCATTGATTTTTGTATCTCTTTATACATTGGAAAATGGCCAGTTTTGATGTGTTATACTCCTAACCTTAAATACTCTCAGATCTCCATAACCCTTTTCCTGAATTTTGGTAACAAAATGTTTGATATTCAGAAATTCTTTTGTTTGAATATGGAGCATGTTCCCTTAGGCGGCCATGCATAAACCATCTACATAACTGACTTATCAGCCAAAAGGTGGTATTATTTTACTATACATCCAATTACCTTAGGTGGCCCTGCATAATTCAACCTCCTAACGGGTTTGTTAAATAGTGGTAACTTCATTCATGGGAGGAAAACCTATTTTGTCCTTATTTTTCTTAACAACAACATGTAGGGATCCACAAAAATAGCCATCCTTAACATATTTTTCCCATACGCTTTTTCATGATCTAAAAGTATTTAAGTCTATGGTTTATATTTCCCTTCCCTATATTTGGGTCAGACCTTCACAGGGGTGAAATTCATCTAGTTCTTAGATTATCTTGATTGGAAATATCCTCTCAATTTTCAAGTACTTCTCTCCATACAACTGACTCTATTGTTTTGAAAATTTAAATCTCCATAAACTTCCATAGGATTTTAAGCAATAGAAAAGTAAAATATCTGGGAGTTCTTTTACCTGACTATGCAGCACGTGCCGTTAGGTGGCCTTGCATAAGTAGTCTACATAATAGACCTGTCAGCCAAAAGATGATATTATTTGACTATGTAGCCAATGCGCTTAGGTGGCTCTACATAATTCAACCACTTAACAGGTTTTATTATATAATGGTAACTTCATTATTGGGAAAATACTTCTTCTAATTCCATTTAAGCCCTATTGATAATATCATTCCTCAGATTCAAAATTTCTTAAGTTATAGATTACTTGTTTTCCCCCATACTTGAGTGTGGTAATATGTTTTTAGATAAATTATCAAGGAATTGAGCCAATATTAATCCATTCGGTCAAATATATTTTTACCTTAAACATTATCATTTTTATGTCCGATGTTCATGACTTTAAAATGGCCACAAAAGACAAGGGAACTTTGAATAAAAAGTTAAGTCCCAGCTTACTAAAAATAAATTTTGTATGATTTAGTTAATATTGAGAAATTAAAAGATTCAATGTTTGTAGGGTTATTTTTATAGTCCTAGAAAAAATCAAACTATGCTTACTAGGCCCATTGGATTAAAAAAAATTTAAGTGGGAAGCAAAAGAATGCAAGCAGAAATTATAGAAGATGAAAGTGTTTCTCATTGATGCACAAGAGATAGAAGGATATCCACAGACTGGAGTCTCATCTCTTTTTTATAAATTTCAAGAGGATTTAAACATAACTCTTCATTGGATTTATGGCATACCAAGATTCATCAACAACCACCTGGAATTCATTCATTCAACTGGGTAGAATAAGAGACGTAGTGATACCAGCTCTTATTTGAGAAATTTTAAAAGAATGTTCTTTAGTGTGGTTTGATAAAATTTTCTGCTGATCAAACAGTGACTCTGTTTCTATCCAAGGGTCTTGGAAGATAGATATATGGATTTGAGAATGGAGAATTGGAAGTAAAGATCCATTTAGAGAGAGTAATCTTTTTAGATATTGTTCTAATGCCATGACAGTCTTCTCTCCACCAACCAGTTGCGGAAAACATATCAGCCCATGGGTTTTCCATTTTCATATCTGCAAAGAAATGGCATGGAGGAAAATTTTGAAAGTTCACACTGTTGTTTCTGATCTTAATTAACAGCATAACCAAAATAAATGAGTAGTAGTGCAGCTGCATCTTGGGCGTATAGTTCTTTGCATCTTGAATTTTGACTCCTTGATGATGACCATGGTCATATAAAAGCAGATAAATGCTCTGTGGGAAATTCACATGATACTTATTCAAGTAATTGGCCAAATCTGGGAGGGTACTGTCATAGATATTGTAATAATAATGGCCAAAGATGCCTATTTTGTCCTCAATCCACTTGCTAGCTAGTTCTTAAGCCATTCCAATTCTTCTAGGATCCATTTAATCTACACAGCGGTTGAATAATTAAATCTTAAGTAAGTCAGTTTTTCATAAAATTTATGATGAAAATTGAAAAAAATGGCTAAGGAATTACGGCACGCAAGTCCAATGTTGTTGCGCAAGTGTAACTGTGTCGCACATGTTTTGGCGCACAGGTATCACCGCACAAGTCCAAATACCTCTGCGGAAGCACAAAACGAACAGAGGCAATTAAACCGCGGAAAACAACTCACTTGCGCAACGAGAGCAACCTACGCGGTGAGAGCTCAGAAGCATTCCAAGATGTGTGCTTAGTGAATGAATAGGGTGGATATTTATGGGCCAGGCCATACCCCGGCACGCCGAAGCCTGCGCGGCTCTCACCGGTGCGCCGCGACATGCACGCTCAAAACATGCACGGTTCCCTTCCTTGGTTTTCTACTTTACCTCAGAGTTAAATCCTCCTTCCTTTTGGATCCAACTCTAAATGGGGACTTTTTTGGCGCTCCTTTCTGTCATAGAGTCTAATAAATGAAAAGAGATATACCTTCAGCACAATGTGTTTTATCCTTTGAAGATACATAAAAAATTGACAAATTCATGAACATGGATTGCTTTAAGCATGGTCCACACAAGATTAAAGCTGGTCGCGCAGGTATACCTGTGCACCACATTTTTTGCGTGTAGGTGACCTGCGCACCCTATTTGATATTCACCCAAGGTCTTCAGTAGCCTATAAATACCCCTTGTGGGCCCCCCATTTCGAGGATGAAAAAATCCAGAAACTCAGATTTCAGCTTTCGGTGCCCTAGTCTCTTCTTGAAGTCTTCCTAACACTTCTCAGGTAATTGTTTTACCTAGAATGGAAGTTCTAAAGAGGGAGAACAAGGCCTAAGTGTTGAAATTCACCAACACTCTTGCGCCTACGTGTATAACCCTTAAGGGAAATGAAGACACTTGCACGCCGCCTTATTCCTTCAACAGAACCTGTGCGCCACCCTTTTACAAGCATTTATGGATAATAATAAGGCATTGAGCCAAGTCTCTCCCAAGTATTACCCAATTGGTTAACAGGCACACAAGTACACCTGTGCCGTAGAGATATTCTTGTGCGACCAGGACCTGCGCAACCAAACAGGACCTACACACCTACCTTTTTTTTGGGTGTCCCTCATGTCCATTCATATCTTTTCATCAAATCCACATCTCCTCTTCATGATTTAGCCTTTGTAACCCTCTTCAATGAAATGTATGGCATGATTAATTTATTTTCTTCCTTATATGAAAGTAATTCTATGGAATATCTCTTAAAAACAAGTGATTTATATATCTTCATGTCACTAAGGTGAGAGATTTTATTCATTAAACCTCATCCTTTAAGTTGAGAAGTTCTCTTAACCTGGGCCTTTTTTTTCAGGAGTAAGCCCCAGTCCATGTTCTCTTAATCTAGGCTTTCTTTTCAGGAGTAAGCCCCAGTCCATGTTCTCTTAATCTGAGCCTTATTTTCAGGAGTAAGCCCCAGTCCAAGTTCTCCTAATCTGAGCATTCTCTTCAGAAGTAATAACTAGTCAAGTTCTCTTGATCTGGGCCTTCTTTTCAGGAATAAGTCCTAGTTCATGTTCTCTTAATATGGGCATCCTTCTCAGGAGTATGCCCCAAGTTCCCAAATCTGGGCATTCTCTTTAGGAGTAAGCCCCAAATTTCAAATTCCTTTAACCTGGGCATCCTTCTTAGGAATAATCCGTAGTTCTCAATTCCCTTTAACCTGGGCCTCCTTATCAAGAATAAGTCCCAGTCATAATTTCTCTTTACCAGTCTTAATTTCTTTTGATTTGGACTTCCTTCTCAGGAATAAAACCCAATCATAAGTCCCATCATGATGTGGTCATCTTCCACAAGAGTAATCCCCATGTTAGAGTATCCAAATCTTCATAAAATTACATATACCTTTATGGACCCTATTCCTGGACTTCTCCTCTGAAATGAGTCCCAATCATTATCTATTTGGGAAGTCATGCATATGTAATCCCCATATAATTCCTTGTGACTGCACCTTTCATGGCACAAATTGTCAGGTTTACGGATACCTATTGTGTCTCACACCGAGCATGACTCACGTGAGCTTAGAGTGTAAAGGTAACCACGACACATCTCTTTGGGCCGTTAATCATACGTAATCCCCCACAATTCTTAACTACACTACATGGACATTGATCTCTACCTGAAAAGTAGAGTACATATAAATCCTTTCTATGGTTCAAGCCTATCATCCATTAATTCTCATTTATCCCATATGATGTTAAACTATATCTTAATTCCAAAACTACGTGGGCTTTGATTCCTTTTCTAAACAAGGATACGTATGTAGCCCATTTGTGGGTATGATTCAAACTTTGAAATAATCCATGTCCTTCTGAATGACAATAAACATCAAGTCCCCACTGAGTGGCTTTAAAACCAGTATGGTTATCATAATGGCCAAGAGATTTATATATAATGTGTTGAAGGATACCATAGACTAAGAATCTATAACAAATACAGATGATTATATATCAATGAGGAACCTCAAATACATATAAAAGATTATCTAAATCTCAAAAATATCAATCATGTAACGAACCATTTTTTTTGTTGAGCGGATAAAATGCGAAGGTTTTTGAACTTTTCTTTTATCAGCGGGTCCGTTTTAAAAACTGAGCTTCGAAACGAGGTCCCGAGTTCTAGAGCCGTTTTAAGAGGCGATATCGGACCATGCGCGGTAGGTTTAACCGTGCGGGTTAGCCGTGCGGGGTACCCCGGGCATCCGGTAGCAGGCGCACGGGCTGCACGCGGAGTTTCAGGCGGTGCGGGTAAAACCGTTCAGGTGGGTGCATTTTAGTTTTTGTTTAAAATTAAAATAAATGGAAATAAAATAAATTAAAAAGAAAAAAAACCTAAAACCTATCTCCCCTCACACCCCGCTCGGTAGAACCCCACGACACCGACCTCCCTTCTTCGGCGGCGAGCCGCGCGCGACCCCCCCTCCACGACGCCGCCTCCTTCCCCCGTTTTCTCCCGGTTTTTGGCGATTTCACTCGCCGAGTCACCATGGTGAGTCCGTCCCTCCCTTATCCTTCCTGTTTCCGGCTTCTTTTCGACCTAATCGGTGCCCGGTGAGGTTCGGCCGAACCCTAGGTTGGGGTTAGTTTTTGATTTTGTTCCTTTTTCTTGTTTCGCTTGCTCTAGGGTTATGCGGAAGGTCTCTCGGGACATCGTGGGTGTGCGTTTGGTGTCCGCCACCGAAGGCGAGGCGGTTTGCGGTGATTTCGGTCCGCCGGTTGGTTTACGAGGTAATGTTTCTACCGGTTTTTGGTTTTCGCAGCCTCTGAATTAATTTATCAGGTTGTTTTAGAGGTTCCTAGTTTGTTTGGTTTAGTCCGTTCGAGTTTTGGAATGGTTTTGGGGTGAGGTTTTCACCTTTCCCCTTGTTTTGCACTTGTTAAATTTGGGTCTTTTGATGTTTATGAGTCCCTGGTTTGTTTTTGGCAGTGAGTTGAGCTTGCGGTGTGGGTTCGCCTTCGTTTTGGTTTGTCGCCAACACCCGAGGTAAGGATTTAATACCGTTGGTTGGTCTTGCCTCACTTAAATTGGTTTATCTTTGTGTCTTAAGGTTCGTAGTGGTTGTCTTATAGTGAGTTGGAGGTTTCAGTATGTTTTCGGGTTGCCAGAGTTTAGGCAACTCACCTGCGCAGGCATAGGTACGTATTTATATGTATGTGGGTTCCCTCGGCGTGCGTATATTTGTCCATGACAGCGAATATGAACACGTATGGGGCTAGTTGTCCCCATTACATATATAAAAAGTGCCTGTGCAGGTGAGTGGAGACAGGCTTATGTGTATAAGCATATGTGTAAGGATCCTCTTGCGCACGCTCATGGCCATGCGGAGCGTGTGCATAGAGGCTAGGTGTCCTTATACGTATGTGAAATCACATATGCTTCGTGGGGGAGCAGCTGCGATAACTTTAGTTAGAAAGCGCCAAGAGCCGGAGTGGACGGATGGATCCACCTTGAGGTAGGGTCCCTCTCCTTGCCCTTTTAATTTAAGTAAAGTAATAGTGAGTTTAATATTGCACTTAGTATTTTAATTATGCATGTTTAGTTCCAATTAAATGCTTCTGTGCGAATCGTGTGAATTGCAGGAATAAGATAAAAGAGGTTGTTTGGTCACTAAACTAACGATTTAATAATAAAACCCCTCTTTCGAGGTGCGCTGCCTTCAATATAAAAATGTAGCAATAGAATTTCATTATTTCCTTCCTTATTGTGTGGATTCTTAACTGTGCTAAGTGTTGAATGAGTTTTAAAGTAAATGCTAAATATCACTAAATGAATTGTTTGATAAAGTAATGACATGTTTTCTAATAAAACTCCTCCAATAGAGGTGAGCTGCCTTCAAAATAAACGTGTAGTAGTAGATTTCCTTTTTTTGTGATTGCTTGCTTAAAAGTCTTATGACTCTTTATGCTTGAAATTATACTTGATAAATGACATGCTTGTACTTGTACCATTTAATGTCATTAATCACCTAACATAGAGGCATGTTGGTGCCATGTGCTTTTGTTTACCTTCTATTGATCGTGCAAGTTCCAGAATGTTGAACAAGGATAGTTAATTATGAGAATTGATTATAAAAAGTTGATATTTGATTTGGATAACTGAACGTGAAGGTTTAATCATGAAATGAGAATTGTGTCGATTGATTAATTAAGTGATAAATGAATGAGATTTTGGGTCCAAGACATGGTGTTCTAGATCGACTTAAAATCTAGGTTTGGACATGGCGTTCCTCCCCAATGGTTATCCAAGCTTGTGATATAGGGTGTTAGACATGACGATCTACACTGAATGAGATTTTGGGTCCTAGACATGGCGTTCTAGATCGACTTAAAATCTGTGTTTGGACATTGCGTTCCTTCCCAATACTTATCCAAGCTTGTGATATAAGGTGTTAGACATGGAGATCTACACCAAATGTGACACGGGGTGTTAGACATGACGATCTACGCCAAACGATTATTGAGGTGTTAGACATGGCGATCTACACCAAATGTGATACGGGGTGTTAGACCAGACGATCTACACCGAACGAATGATAATGATGATTTATGAAAATAATGAGAGATGTGGGTAAAACCCGAGTGAATTGTGATCAAATAAAGAAAGGTAAGAATAAGTGGATTTCCAGTCTGAGTTGAAATGATAAGTGAATAAATTGAGTAAGTGAGCAAAATGATAAAAAGAGTTTTTATGCTTGAACCAAATTTACTTGTGTTGTTTTAAACAGGTTTTCGTCCCGGCCATGGGCCGAAGCAGGTAGTGCCGCCAGGTGTCCTTTCTGGAACCTGGACGGGTGTTTATTGTTTGCATTGTGTCGTTATTGTTCGAAAATACCAGCACTTTGTTTAATTATACTTCATGGTCTAGAGTGGGCTAGACCCCGGTGGTTCCGGCCTACTGAGATATATATCTCACTCCCTACTCGGGCCGCCATTGCACTGGGGTACCCGAGTAGATTCCATTTGGTTGCAGGACCTTGTTGTTGCTGTTTCTTGTACTTGGAGTTATGAGAAAAGGACCGAGTTGGGGCTCGGGATGCTCATGGAGATCGCCCTCGGGGCTTGAGACTTTTGTTCATTTACTTCTGCATTGATGTGTAAGTATGTCGCGTGATTTAATGCTTTCATTGTATCATTAGCATGTCATCCATGCATCTCTTATATAAACTGCTGTTTGCCAAATTTATTCAAACCTTAAAAATGAAAAATGTTTTCCGCTGTTTTCTTATTATTATTTACACTACTTCCGTTGCTGTATTTTTGGACCCTTTGTTCCACTTTGATAAGAGGGTATAGTCTCCCCCCTGACTTACCTTACACCCTCGCCGCTAGTCGACAACCTCTGGCGTAAGGGGAGACGCGCTTGAGGCCATGTCGCGGGCCGGCTCAGGTGACCTGGGTGTCCGGTTCAGGGTCGACCTGGGTTGGTTCGTGACAAAATGGTATCATAGGAAGGTTTCTTTCTTTTCATTGTCTTACTGTTTCGGGATTGGTAGACAGGATACTAGGAATGTGTCGGCGCTTGGGTTAATAGTCGTGCTTGGGACTGATCACCCCATGTACGGGAAATGACCAAGTGGCCAGGGCTGGGAATTGATGTTCATGTTGTTTGATGTTACAGTTGATGTGATTTCACCTTGGGTGAATGTTTTACTTTCCACTGTTTATTTGTTTATGAAGAGGTTTTAAAAATTTTTCTTGGCCCGATATGGCTAGAAAATTGCATTTGCATGCATCATATTAGACACTTATAGATTCACATGTCATGCATATGTGCCATGCCATGTAGTTGAATTAGTAGGATGCCTGCTGATTTTGATTGTGTGCCTTGGAAATATGTCATGTCTGGATTTATTTAGCACGTCTCTTTAGAAAGCATATTTCGGTGATAATTAACATGTTTGGGTGATAACATGTCATGTTTTCTATCTTGCTTGTGTGTTATGCTCTGTGTTATAGCATTTTTAGTGATTTCAGCTTGTTAGCTTGTTGTCTTGTGTTAGCTGTTTGTAGTGGCTTGTTAGCTTGCTAGTAAAAGCTTGGTTTCTTTGGCTGAATTTGTTGGTTGTAATTACGACGGAGCCAGTTTTCCATTGTAAGGTGTATGGGCGCTTTATAATTGGGAAAAAGGGTAAACTGTGGTTTCAAACCTTTAAAAGAGGGCTGCTAAGTTAAAATGTTAAATGAAAAACAAAAATTGATTTGATAACTGGGAGCCAAATGCCAACGGTAAGGTGTATGGGCGCCTTATTGATTGGTAGGTGGCCACCCATGGGACTGAATCTTGTTAGACCATAGTGTGTTTGAAAATGATTATTAATGTAAAACTATTGCATTTTGATTGAGATAGTTTGGTGTGCTTTTAAACATGCTCAACTAGACCCGAGGAGGTCAGTTGGGGCACGTCCTTATGGAATGAACTGATATGTGGTTGCTTTTGAAGAACCCGAATTGAATAAATGGGACCCTCGGGGTCGCCTCTTTGTTAAAAAGGAATTTAGATGCTAAATTACCTGTTTATGCTTGGATAACATTATGTGTTAATTTTTTTTAGAGGAAGTTGGTTATAGCTTGTCTGTTTTTCCATGGGGCATTGTCTGAAAACCAAGTAATTAGTTTTAAAATAGTAATTGTGGGTTGATTAAAATTCTTTAAATGTTTTAAAGGTTGAAAAGAAGTAATGAAGTGGATAAAATGGAAAGGGGTTTTTGAGCCTAGTAATCCTTGTTTTGCATGACCAAGAGTTAGGGTCGACGTGTGTGCTTCGTAAGGGACTAGCCCGTGCTAGGTAGTACCCTTAGAGCTTGAGTTGCCTTGTTTTCGGTGTGAGCTTGTGATGTGGTGATCGTAGTTCGAGGAAACGCCACCCGTGCGTTAAAGTGTTTCAAAAATAGCGCACCGGTGAGCGGCTAGTTCTTACGACGACATGGACACTCCTAAGGTGGGTAGTGCCGCATCTGTTTCGATTTACATGTCGGTGCTTGTTTTCCAGCACGAATTTGATAAGGTTGGCTGTGTGCGCAACACTTTAGAAACTCCGTTAGTGCGGGGAGAGTTCCAGTGGTTAAGCTTGGACGAATACGAATGCCTCGGGTGGTATAGGCATCAGAGTTTGGTCCGATTGATCTTCTCAGCGACCTTGGTTTAATCTTAGTGTACTCTGCTGGATGAGACGATCATGTCCCCCATCTTGACGTCGTCTTGGATACACTAAGATAGTGTCGGTTATACGCCACGCTAAAGTTTAAAGGTTGTTGGTTTGTTTCGTAATCTCCCTCTGGTTGTGTGTGGGATGCATGGTTTCTTGGAGTTACGCTTCGTGCTGAGGCACGATTGTTTTATATTAGTCTTGTGATGGCTTGACTTGCGAACGTCACCAAAGGTCGTGTAAGGACTTCGGTGTACGCGTAGTTGATAACAGAACAGTTTTAAAAGTATGCCGTCGGGTTAAGGGCGAGTGTGAATCTCGGGTCGGCGATGTCTTTCGAGGAAATCTTGCGTGACAAATTTTAGTTGGTCGATCGTGATTCAATCGTTTTCATGGGTTGAGGCCCCTATAATGGCCTCGGATGTAAGCTCTGCTTTGATGTTTCAGTTGTAACGCGAGCGTTGGCTCGAGTTGTAAAGTCTTAAGTGCAGTTTCTTAGAAAATGCTTAATGGTTCATTGGGCATTGGAAACGCAATGTGACCGGTTGAATGCAACTTCACGACCCTTGTAGGTCGGGAGATGTTTTTGTTGTTTTCCGAAGGCTTCTTGGGGACGAGAAGTTTTTTTTGGTGGGTAGTTTGTAACGAACCATTTTTTTTGTTGAGCGGATAAAATGCGAAGGTTTTTGAACTTTTCTTTTATCAGCGGTTCAGTTTTAAAAACTGAGCTTCGAAACGAGGTCCCGAGTTCAGGAGCCGTTTTAAGCGGCGATATCGGACCACGCGCGGTAGGTTTAACCGTGCGGGTTAGCCGTACGGGGTACCCCGGGCATCCGGTAGCAGGCGCGCGGGCTGCACGCGGTGTTTCAGGCGGAGCGGGTAAAACCGTTCGGGTGGGTGCGTTTTAGTTTTTGTTTAAAATTAAAATAAATGGAAATAAAATAAATTAAAAAGAAAAAAAACCTAAAACCTATCTCTCCCTCACCCCCCGCTCGGCAGAACCCCGCGACACCCCCCTCCCTTCTTCCCCGGCAAGCCGCGCGCGACCCCCCCTCCACGACGCCGCCTCCTTCCCCCGTTTTCTCCCGGTTTTTGGTGATTTCACTCGCCGAGTCACCATGGTGAGTCCGTCCCTCCCTTCTCCTCCCTGTTTCCGGCTTCTTTTCGACCTAATCGGCGCCCGGTGAGGTTCGGCCGAACCCTAGGTTGGGGTTAGTTTTTGATTTTGTTCCCTTTTCTTGTTTCGCTTTCTCTAGGGTTATGCGGAAGGTCTCTCGGGACATCGTAGGTGCGCGTTTGGTGTCCGCCGCCGAAGGCGAGGCGGTTTTCGGTGATTTCGGTCCACCGGTTGGTTTCCGAGGTAATGTTTCTACCGGTTTTTGGTTTTCGCAGCCTCTGAATTAATTTATCAGGTTGTTTTAGAGGTTCCTGGTTGGTTTGGTTTAGTCCGTTCGAGTTTTGGAATGGTTTTGGGGTGAGGTTTTCACCTTTCCCCTTGTTTTGCACTTGTTAAATTTGGGGCTTTTGATGTTTATGAGTCCCTGGTTTGTTTTTGGCAGTGCGTTGAGCTTGCGGTGTGGGTTCGCCTTTGTTTTGGTTTGTCGCCAACACCCGAGGTAAGGATTTAATACCGTTGGTTGGTCTTGCCTCACTTAAATTGGTTTATCTTTGTGTCTTAAGGTTCCTAGTGGTTGTCTTATAGTGCGTTGGAGGTTTCAGTATGTTTTCGGGTTGCCGGAGTTTAGGCGACACACCTGCGTAGGCATAAGTACGTATTTATATGTACGTGGGTTCCCTCGGCGTGCGTATATTTGTCCATGGCAGCGAATATGCACACGTACGGGGCTAGTTGTCCCCATTACATATATAAAAAGTGCCTGTGCAGGTGAGTGGAGACAGGCTTATGTGTATAAGCATATGTGTAAGGATCCTCTTGCGCACGCTCATGGACATGCAGAGCGTGTGCATAGAGGCTAGGTGTCCTTATACGTATGTGAAATCACATATGCTTCATGGGGGAGCAGCTGTGATAGCTTTAGTTAGAAAGCGCCAAGAGCCGGAGTGGACGGATGGATCCACCTTGAGGTAGGGTCCCTCTCCTTGCCCTTTTAATTTAAGTAAAGTAATAGTGAGTTTAATATTTCACTTAGTATTTTAATTATGCAAATTTACTTCCAATTAAATGCTTCTGTGCGAATCGTGTGAATTGCAGGAATAAGATAAAAGAGGTTGTTTGGTCACTAAACTAACGATTGAATAATAAAACCCCTCTTTCGAGGTGCGCTGCCTTCAATATAAAAATGTAGCAATAGAATTTCATTATTTTCTTCCTTATTGTGTGGCTTCTTAACTGTGCTAAGTGTTGATTGAGTTTTAATGTAAATGCTAAATATCACTAAATGAATTGTTTTATAAAGTAATGACATGTTTTCTAATAAAACTCCTCCAATAGAGGTGAGCTGCCTTCAAAATAAACGTGTAGTAGTAGATTTCCTTTTTTTTGTGATTGCTTGCTTAAAAGTCTTATGACTCTTTATGCTTGAAATTATACTTGATAAATGTCATGCTTGTACTTGTACCATTTAATGTCATTAATCACCTAACATAGAGGCATGTTGGTGCCATGTGCTTTTGTTTACCTTCTATTGATCGTGAAAGTTCCAGAATGTTGAACAAGGATAGTTAATTATGAGAATTGATTATAAAAAGTTGATATTTGATTTGGATAACTGAACGTGAAGGTTTAATCATGAAATGAGAATTGTGTCGATTGATTTATTAAGTGATAAATGAATGAGATTTTGGGTCCTAGACATGGCGTTCTAGATCGACTTAAAATCTGGGTTTGGACATGGCGTTCCTCCCCAATGGTTATCCAAGCTTGTGATATAGGGTGTTAGACATGACGATCTACACTGAATGAGATTTTTGGTCCTAGACATGGCGTTCTAGATCGACTTAAAATCTGGGTTTGGACATGGCATTCCTTCCCAATACTTATCCAAGCTTGTGATATAAGGTGTTAGACATGGCGATCTACACCAAATGTGACACGGGGTGTTAGACATGACGATCTATGCCAAACGGTTATTGAGGTGTTAGACATGGCGATCTACACCAAATGTGATACGGGGTGTTAGACCTGACGATCTACACCGAACGAATGATAATGATGATTTATGAAAATAATGAGAGATGTGGGTAAAACCCGAGTGAATTGTGATCAAATAAAGAAAGGTAAGAATAAGTGGATTTCCAGTCTGAGTTGAAATGATAAGTGAATAAATAGAGTAAGTGAGAAAAATGATAAAAAGAGTTTTTATTCTTGAACCAAATTTACTTGTGTTGTTTTAAACAGGTTTTCGTCCCGGCCATGGGCCGAAGCAGGTAGTGCCGCCAGGTGTCCTTTCTGGAACCTAGACGGGTGTTTATTGTTTGCATTGTGTCGTTATTGTTCGAAAATACCAGCACTTTGTTTAATTATACTTCATGGTCTAGAGTGGGCTAGACCCCGGTGGTTCCGGCCTACTGAGATATATATCTCACACCCTACTCGGGCCGCCATTGCACTGGGGTACCCGAGTAGATTCCATTTGGTTGCAGGACCTTGTTGTTACTGTTTCTTGTACTTGAAGTTAGGAGCAAAGGACTGAGTTGGGGCTCGGGATGCTCATGGAGATCGCCCTCGGGGCTGGAGACTTTTGTTCATTTACTTCTGCGTTGATGTGTAAGTATGTCGCGTGATTTAATGCTTTCATTGTATCATTAGCATGTCATGCATGCATCTCTTATATAAACTGCCGTTCGCCAAATTTATTCAAACCTTATAAATGAAAAATGTTTTCTGCTGTTTTCTTATTATTATTTACACTACTTCCGTTGCTGTATTTTTGGTCCCTTTGTTCCACTTTGATAAGAGGGTATAGTCTCCCCCTGACATACCTTACACCCTCGCCGCTAGTCGGCAACCTCTGGCGTAAGGGGAGACGCGCTTGAGGCCATGTCGCGGGCCGGCTCAGGTGACCTGGGTGTCTGGTTCAGGGTCGACCTGGGTTGGTTCGGGACAAATCATTTATTATCAGATCTAAGGAAAGCTCATTTTCATACTTGGTAATTTAATAAGGATTCACGAACAAAACTCAAATCTATAAAGAGAGTCCCGGATTAGACAACAATTCCCCATAAAAAGGTGTAATGAGTCCGACCTCCCATCCTCTTGAGCAATGAAAATTCTTAAGCCTCATCGGTCCACAATTAATGAGAACCTGCCTTTGGAAAGTATGTCCAAATGGATATAGAATCATTGGATGTTTTCGGTTCTATGAATAAACCCGCCAGAAACTGATTGGAATGTTTGAAATTGAAACAAGCAAGGTCATCCCCATTTCCCGAGGAAACAGAGGTGAATATAGTCAATTTCTTGAGATTTGAAAAAGGTGATGTGTCATGGTGCACATAGAGAGTCGGCGATGAGGTCTTTCTTATGACTATTTAATTAGGGTGCGTTTTGAAAGATTGTGGTGCAATGTTGCTGGTAATGTTTGTAAATTTGAATTTTGATTTTTGTAATATTTGTAATGCATCTTTTGTGGATTTTTTGTAGGTTCCCCCTTACCCTTAAAGTGGATTCTTCAATAATTACAAAAAAATGATTGGTGGTTTAGTCAAACCGTGTAGCCTGCCTCGTATGGTTTGAAATAATCGAGATCCATGTCTAAAAGACCCCAAACATGGGTTATGGGCTCCAAACAAGCCCCATAAAACACTGTTACACTGGTGACCTCAAATTTTACTCATAATAGTCAACATTTAAGTATTCAACCTAAAAATTATGGGATCCTTACCTCATATTAAAACCCAGGTTCTTACAATCTCCCCCTTATAGAAATTCATCCCTAAATTACTCTCTAAAGGGTAGTCAAGATTTGTATGAGATCAACTCCATCCACTAAGAACACACATCATCCTCTCACTCCCAAGTCTTATCATTTAATCAATAGTGTTTCCAAAACAAATGTACTAGGGGAAATGAACCTCCTAAAATGAGCTCCATGCTCTTATCAACTATATGTATTGGATGATCCTCAAAGGACGCATTAACCTGAAACTCAACCTCCTTGGCCTAAAAAGAGTTAGTTGTGTTCGAATGATAGTGGAACAACTGAGATACATGGAAGGTGTTGTGCATGGCTTAGAAAATTTGAGGTAAATGAAATTGATAGGATACTCATTTGACTCTCTCCAAAATCTCAAACAACCCAGCATATCATGGTGAAATATTACCCTAGCTCCAAATTTGTATGTCTCTTAGCCTCGATGAAACATGTAGGAAAACCTAATACACAACCTCAAACATTATATGACTTTTTTTGGTAATGGTCATAGGATTTATGTTGAGACTATTCTATAGTCATCCACTTTAGAATCAAGAGGACCTTCTCAGAAGTCTCCTGCAAGAGACGCAGCCCCGATAAAGCTACCTCAACAACCTCTAACCACCATATGGGTGATAGGCATGGACTAAGATATAAATCCTTATAATGTTCCATATGTATCATCATATGATAATTGTTATTGCCAGAGAACTCTATAACATGTATATTTGTCCCCTTAGAGCCCCCAAAATCTAGGATGCATGCTCGCAACATGTCCTCTAGCACCTATATCATATTCTCTGGCTAAACATTAGTTTGAGGGTGGATTGTTGTGATCAAAAGCGCCTGTGTACCTAACTCCATGTACAAAGTCTACTGAAAGTGGGATGTAAAATGGGCATCCCTATTCGAAATGATAGTGCACAAGACCCCATCAACTTGTACTATCTCAATGATATAAGAACTCCCAATCTCATCAACACTCACGGTCTCCTTGATTAAAAATAAATGAGAAACCATGTTGAGAATATAAAAAACTACCCACACAACATCATTACCTCAAAGAAGACCTTTGTAAATAGGTCATGGAATCCATCATGGAATTATCACATTTCCACTTAGTAAGAGGTAACTACTATAAAAGTTCAGCTGGTCGTTTATTTTGATCCTTCACCTATTGATAGGTGGAATACCTCATAATTGATCTAACTACCCACTACTTCATACCCAACCTATAGTATTGAAAACACAAGTCACAATACATAATGGTGACTCCAAGATGTACTACCCAATCTAAAGGATGAAACTCTAGCATCAAGTCCTCCCATATATCCACTGGTACCCTAATGTGACCATGGATACATAGAATCTCATCCTTAGCTATGGTCTAACCAAGAATTGGGTCCTCACCTAACAAACTCTTCCATATGATGTGGGCCTCTGAATTTGATAGTTGTATCATAGTCACTGAATCATGTAGTGTAGAGGTCATAGCTATGTTTGATAGATATGTATACCCCTGACTATCATGAATCTCTAGCTGCATCTTAGAGACAAATTATATAACCTACCACTTGATACTATACTACTGCGCTACATGTATCTAAGTCCCCCTTATCAGCACACCAACCACTGCATTTCCTTTACTAGATGAGTAGGAAATATCGAAGTCGAAAGACTAATGGAACTCCTCCTCTTTCAGTACTTTATATTTAGATCACGCTATGTAAAAATGTACTTGTGTATTTTGTGGTATGTGTACACCATAAAACACTCTCCTAGTAATTAATGTCTACAATAGTGAAATTCAAGAATAACCATAGAAAACATGAGATCATGTGTAATGTAAGTCCTCTCATGGGGCCTCAACTACCGAAACCCTTACACCATAACTCTATCCCCTACATTAGTGATACCCCTAAATTGATACTTGATTCATCCCAATAAATAATATAGATCCTACAGTACTCTAATAGTATCAAGATTGGGGCTGATGCCAACCTCACTTTCAGATCCTAAAAGGATATCTCATAAGTATCTGACCATACAAACATCACACCCTTTTTAGTCAAGACGATCAGTGGCACTGATAAGTGTGAGATGTCCTCTATGAAATGTCTATAGTAATCGTCTATCCGTGAGAAACATCGTATGACTAAACTTTTATTGGGATATACCTAGTAAACTACAACTCTCACATTATCTAGGTATATTGATACTTCCATCTCTAAGATAATGTGGCATAAAAAGTGAATTTTATCCAATCAAAAGTGATACTTTCCGAGCATAACATATTAAAGATTCTATTTCAGTGTATTCAAAATTACCTCAAGATGTTTTTTATTGATGAATAGATTGTGAGAATATCTCTAGATTTATTCTATGAAAACCTCTATAAAAGAATACATGTAAGGATGGAACACTCAGTTCATCAGTTTCATGAATATCGCTGGCATGTTCGTGGGACTGAACTCCACAAGAAAATACTCATATTGACCATAACTAAAATTAAAGGATGCATGAGTTATATCTAAAGGTAGAACACGTACCTGGTGATATTTGGACCCTAAATCAATTTTTGAGAACACTCAAGAACCTCGAAGATGATCAGACATGTCATCTATTTATAAAAATCGATACTGATTCATAACCATCATCTTGTTCATCTTCTAATAATTTATGCATAGCCTAAGGGTAACATCTAAAATTATCACAAAAAAAGACATCCAAACCCATATAGAATTCAAGGGTCAAATAAACCCCCTCAACTCCAAATCCTCTAGCAACCACTTGAGATCTTGAAACTCTATCATATTTATCCTGTAATGAGGAATATATATCAATATAGATCAAATAACTAGATCGAGGGATAAATGAACAACCCTCATAAGAGGTAAAATAGAAAGGATATCTAGGATCTGGTCCTTGAAATGATCATCCAATGGAGGAAATCTCACCTGGCTCACCCTAAGATTATCTAGATTCAAACTAGAAATCTGGGTGGTCATCCCGCATATTCCATGATGTTATAGTCCAGCTCAGCTCAATTAGACAACCCATTCACACATGTGAGTATAAACTGCACTCCCTAGTGATGTAAAATTCACCCTTTATCCATATAAGTCTACATAAATTCTATAATAAAATATCTAGTCCTTCCTGAGTATGAAAAAAATTTATCAACTTTAGGATATAATGATACTAGACGAAGTGACACCCACCAAACATAAGGGGACACTCCCTACACTGGTGTACACCATCCATTCTAATCCCCAATGGAGTTAATATAATCATAACATTATCATTAGAGAAAACAATGAGACCAAGTCATTTCACTATAGCTACAGATATTAATCCCTCAGATACAAATGTATCAAAAAGTGAAGATGGTATAGTAAATGAAATTAAGATCATACCTCACTGTAGATGGTACAAAACCCTTCTACTTAGGGGTAGGATATATAGAAATGATCTTCCATGTACCATAACCTTGTGATACAACCTCACTACCTAGAGATGATAAACTCTAATGTCTCAGTGTAACTGGTGCCTGGATACCTCTACCACAACCTCCACTACCTTGACCAGATCAACCAACATGGATCAAAATCCCATCCTAATGAGAAGCTGAGAAACCAAATATTATAAGTAGAATTAGATCTGACCCTTACCCCTCACAACTAGAGGGATGATCCTAAAAAATCTATTCACATGCCCCATACTACTGTAAATTCAACAATCGACAGGGTCGTAGTCGCACTAATTTTTCAGGTGGCCCCACCTTCCACATTGATGTAAAAACACTGATCTTCTCAAATCATGACTCACACTCATATCATCAGAATCCTCAAAATAAATCTTCTTTTCTGATGAAAGTGAACTAATGGGTCATGAGACATCACTTCCATGCTCTACGCCCCCAGATCACCCTAGGTTGCACTCTGTAATCAACAACTGATTGACAATATCCATGATACATGTTAGTTTGAACTTGTTGACCAGAGAATTGATATCATGTCAGAGACTATCCTCAATGAATCTCTCAATAGATATCTCACCAGGAAGTTATTTCAATGAAAATGTTTATGCTATGTAAATCATGATGAGTACTCCATAACATTCGTTATGCCCAAATACAGATGCATGAACTCACTAGTGCACTCTACCCTTAGAGTCTCAGGGTAAAATTAGCCAATGAAGAAGGTATTGAAATCATCCGAATCCATATGTCCTAGTCAATTAGCCTACTTTAGTACATCCGACCAGCACTTTTCTTCTCCATGAAGAATATATTTTATGAGATTTAACATCATCTTTGGAGGCCTTTTTGGATTCATAAATATCAATAATGACATATCTAGCCACATCTCAGCATCATGTGGACCTCCATCCCTTGAACGAATCATTGGATGTTTCTTCTTGAACACATGTGTTAGCTTAGCCATAGATAAGGTAGGAAACTGTACCCCCAGATAATTCTGTAAGAAATGATAGGATCCCTCATAGAATTGTGCCTCAAAACATGTGGCCGGAAAAACTACTAGTGCCGCAACTAGCATTAAAGGATGATCCTACAAATTCCTACGACTACCCATATCCAGAGCATGGTCTATTCTTGCCTCATTTCATAAGACTAGAGCTCTCCATGGTGGCACACCTCAAAAATTCAAAACAAACATATCAGAAAGTAATGATATCAAAGTCACATCTCAAAAGAACTGGACCGGGCAAAACCCTACAAAAAACAAGTAATAACCCACAACCTACTCTTAAATCATACACTTTATAAAGACGTTTCACCAAAATCCACTAAATACACTACCACATTTCCACTCAAAATTTGGGTCTTGATCAGATCTCACATCAAGTTTCAATTTTAATTTCATTCAACATTCATTTTTTCAAATGATTTTACTGATGATTTATCATGTTATGATCCATCAAGGCCCATAACACCTCATGGACAAGAATTTTATTCCCATATATTTTTACCATATCCATTTTTAGTTCAATTTAAATAAAATAGTTAAAAGGTGCATCATTTACCATCCCTAAGGGCTCATACACCTTATGAATTGAAGGATGATGTCACTTCTTCTATCCACTACACACAAGTCTATCAGAATAGTAGGAATAACTATCACTAAACGATCACAATAGCATGTACCAAGTAATTCATCCTAAATGGCATGGAATAATTCATGACAAGTAATTATAGTGAGGTTTCTACATGATGAAGGGGATGGAATACACTCATCTTATTGGGTTGCCACATAAATAAAACAAAAATTATATGAATATAACTAGAACAACACAAGTGCACCATCGAATAGTGGAATCAAATCAACTATAATTGTCAAAATCTAGAAAAAGAATTGACTTTGAGACAATTTTGGATTTTCCATCTATGTGTTTTAGCAACGCCTGAGAAAAAATCATTTACAAAAGAAATTCCCTACTTATCTCTATTTATTGTCACAAAAAATTAAAGAAAACTATAAAAGAAGGTTATGATACAACTTTGTAACATCTTGGATTGTGATTCCACAAAGCAGTGACATGAGCCAGGTTGGCTACATGGCCTCAAGATATTCTTTTGAAATGCCATAGGCTACTGACTAGCAGTGAGGTCGTAAGTATTTCCATGGGGAGACTATGATCTCATCACTAGATAGTAACGTAACATAATGTAATAATAGTAAAAAGAGGAATCAAACACAACTTGAACACAACTAATAAATAAGAAGGACACGAATATATAACATGCCCGAATAGATCTCATAACATATAATGATACATGTATCTAGACAAATAGAAAAAAACAAGTACATCTCAATATAGTACTATAAAAGTTTCTAAAATATAAAAGAACAAAAGGTAAAACACTATCTTAATAGTATCACAAGCCTCATCTGAGTCCTAGGCTACCATCCTCCAAATCTGAAATCAAAAAAATGTTTTAAGGGGATTTCCTATATCATTAACTGAAACCATATATTCTATTTGGGTACCCAATGGAGGCCCCAACATGGTGTGAGATAAAATACAAATAGGTAACCACCCAGAGGTTAATATATTTCAGTTTGTTCTAAATAATCTATGCAATGTAAGTAAATAAGGTAAACTAAAGTAATGTTCCCATGGCATGTATCCACTACAACCAATTGATTCCAAATAACCTCTTCAGGATCCCTTAAAAAAAATTATCAAGCCCCTAACAATGCAGCAACATGAAATATGAATAAAAAATATAGCATCACTATACTACCATATATTTCTTGTCCAAATGTTCTTTCCTTATAATTTAACAAAGGAAATATTCCATGAACTTACCATAATACTAAACATGTCATAATTTCCATGGTCATACAATATAAGGAAAGAGACAGACCCTGAAGTTCTAGATCCACGGTTTCAAAAAATGGGGCATCCTCAACTAGTCGTAGGATCATCTTGATAGAAAATCAATATTAGAATTAGTGGGAGTCCTCAGAACATGTGTAACAACATGTACTATGTGAGTCCAAGAAAGATGGATCCATGTGGTATCAAATCCCAGGGAATTACATAAAATCAATACCGAAGAAGCATTGCTACTCAAGGCATCCACTACCATATTATATATCCGTGGATATATTTCCATGGCATCAATAACATAATTTATTAGTTTCATTCTATTTAACAATTCAATTCGATATGACTCCACACTCTCATAAAATATATTAAATTTAATTTCATATAATGACTACACCAATTCATTATATACATTTCAACCCATTAACATCTCATGAGTATAACCACCCATGAAATCCATTCCAAACCAATAAATTCATACAGATATAACCATACATTTATCATCATTTGGAATTAAACATATCACATGGGTATACCCACCAATTCAACCAATACCATTCATGAAATTGATCCTATTATACTTAGAATAACATGAATAAACAAATCAATTAGGCAGTAAATCACATTATATTGAAATAAAATTCCATTTAATTAAAATTTATCTTTCTACAACTAGTAAAACTCACGAAGATTCCCCATTGGGTGGTTCATCAAAGTTTAAAACAAATGATAAGGTGTGGTACCCCCATGGGTTTCCTTGTGTTGGAGAAACAACCAAAAAAACATCTCAAGGATCCTTTGAGAATCACTAATATGTCCTATTTAATCTATTTCAAATTAAAATTTCAATTTCAGGCCACCCTAGGAAGTCTGGTATGAAAAATATCGTGATAGATCTAAAGGGAAACAAAATATGAAGGAAAAGTATAGACCACCCTCATCTGCTTGGGAGTGGAGTGATCATCCAGTATCAAGTCCTTATTCGGCTATATTTAAGAGAAATATGAATAATGGAAATAGAATGAAAAATCAGGCATATAATCCTAAATTCAAATAGAATATATGATATCTAGAAGAATCAAAAAGTGATAAAATTTAATATAGATCATATGAATGTGGATCAAATGAGACAATCATGATTTAATCCGAGATCAGATAGGGAGTTGATGTGAATTCTACGATTAGTCATTCAAAAATTATCTCAAAATATCCACTTTTTGTGAATAGAATGAAAAAAATATTTTTATTTATAAAATAATTTAATTTAATTAAAAATTAACAAAAACAAAAAATTCTAGCAGTTTCACAGTTTAAGAACAAGGGTTGGTAAACCATGTGACTTCCAGGAATTTATTTCTGTGGGCCAAGGGGCACCTGCATAGTTTACTTACACTATTTGAAAACTATGGAGAAACCATTAAAAAATAAATTTTCTATTTCTTCAAAAACAAAAAACCTGGTTGCACGGGCATTCACCTCTTCTCGCATGATTTTTTTTTCATAATGTTAATCCAGTTTATCCCTATGTTGAGCCTTGAACGGTTTTGTAAAACTATGTGACCTTCTTCGGATGGATTTCATTAAGCTTGTGTGAGACTTAACACACCCAAGACATGGTTTTAGGCTCTAAAAAAGCGTGAGACATCCTTGTTACACACATGACCTCTAATAGTACTCATAATAGGCCACATTTAATCATTTAAAATGGAAAATAATGGATTCATACATCATATAAAAACACATTTTATTTTGAAATAAAATCAAGAATTAAATTTATAGATGACTAAATAAACGATCACCCAGTATAAAAACATAATAAATAAATAATATAGTGTCATAAATGAAACAAAAATCCATTGAATATATAACATAATGAAATCAAATTCATGATAATATATTTTAAAAAATTTTATTCAAGTTTGTAAAAGTCAAAGTAATTAAAATATTTTCAATCAGTATCTGATGTTTTTAAGAAAATGAATAGAAAAAATTTCATGAAATTATATTTTTCTCAAAACTATTTTTCCCAAAAAATTAAAAAAGATAGTGTAAAAACATTGTACACATTTACTTTTTAAAATAATTATCAATAATGAAAACATGAAATAATATGGAATTTTTTAAAAATGGGAAGTGACAAATTATTAATATTAAATAATTTTAAAAAATAAAAATTAATAGTGGAATGTTGAAAAAGATATAAAATTTATTAAAATAAAATATTCAGTGGATAATAAAACTTATTTATTTTGAAATGATGGAAAAATATTTTGATCATTTTGAATAGCCTTTGTTTGAAAACACATATCATTAAGATGATGAAAGAAAACATTATGTAAAAAATTATAAATGGAAGAAATTTATCATTAGAGATAAAATAAAATTTAGTTTCCACTAGGGAGAGGTGAATATTTTTGGGATTTAAAATCATAGGTATGAATGAAAAATCCATTAAAATAAGTGAGACTTATTCTTAAAAAAATAATTATAATAAACCAATAACAACATCAAGGAATAATACTTTGGTGTGGATAATGATGTAACCAAAAAAATAAGGTGGGAATATAAAATAACATCACCATTGGTTTTAATATACTAAATTTGAATGATTATCATCAAAGAAGTATGATTATTATCTATTAAAAATATTTCAGTCATGAAATCACATAATATGATTTGTATATTTTGAATCAAAAACCAATTACGAGTATAAATTTAAACAGAAATTTTAATATCATAAAATATATAATATAATCCTTATAAAACATTACGAAAAAGTATTATTTACACCTTTTAAAAATGAAACATGGTTTTATCTTAAACCTGTCTTAAGTGATTTAATTTTGAAACCAAAAAAACCTTACCAGTTAAGAAACATTCTAATAAAAACCAATAAAAAAAGTATATCCTGAATTTTAATCCTATGTTCAATTAATATGAGAAATATATTGTATTAAATATAAAATTTTATTTATTTAAACCATTTAATATGTATTAGGTTCATAAAAGAACAGGTGTATCATAGATGATTATTTTGAGATAAAACCCTTATGGTAATTGTATCATTAGAATCAAATATATGACAGACGGATACCAAGAAATATAATATAAAATATAATTAATGAAATGGTATTGAATATAAATTAATGTAATATGTAATTATTTATATGACATAAAATATAAATAGTTGGAAGACGTGTAATGATGCTTGAATGAATGTTATATTAACAAAACATACTATTTACTTGTTTCCTTGCTTAGTTGATGAAATTATAACCTCATTCAAAATGAAAAATAGATAACTAAATATCATATTTCATAAACTCACTCATAAATATTACACATTTATAAACCTTATTATAATTCTTTATCATGAGTATTGTAAATAGTTGTAGTATATTATGACTATCAGGTGTTAATAATATAAAATGTTTTGCACATGTTTAATAATTTTGATATCAGCACCCATTATTTGATACCATGTTAATTATTGAAATTTAATTTATTATTTTGGAATATATAACTTATATTTACTTTATATTTTCCTATTTTATTTAGTATATTTTTTGTTTATGTTATGTGAAAGGAAAATTGATAACGACTAAATTTAGTAATTTTAGAAAACAAAAAATGTTTCATTAATATTAAGTTAAATACATAATATAATATTTATAGATCCATATAATAATAATTATTTAATAATATTATTTATTATGTTCCCATATACTTCCATTTTCTGATTTTAAATAATTTCTCACTTAGATGGTTAAATCATTCCAAACCGGAACATGCTTTAACTAAATTGTCGAATATAATTAAGTAGGTGTTTCTTTTGACCCAATACCATTATAATAGAAACACAATGATATAATTTTTTAAATTTTTATGATTTAGAACCATACTTTAGTGGTTTTATATAGTGTATGATAATATATAATAAAAACAAAATATGTTTCACTTTGGAGGTGGTAGTCCACTTGTATACACATTTAATATTATCATTTCTCAACTATTGGGAAGGGGTGAAAGTGGATTTTAAATTAATATTTTGGAATAAAATATATATATGATATATCATAATTATTCATCATTACCTCTATTATTACCTTCCTTGAATGGTTTTAATGAAAAAAAGAGATCACATCGTAAATGTTGTTATTCACACAATGCACGGACAATGTTTTTTTTTCATAGTGGAAGAAAGTGATTACAAGAGGGTTTTAACAAGAATATAATAACACATAAGTATAATAATGATAATAAATTCATAACATTATTATATTTATAAGTCATTTTTGAAGAGTAATTTTAGGAAGAAAATCTTAGGAATGATGTAATACCAATGATGGAGATTTCTTTTTCTCTTGGAAGTCCCCATGAAATTGAAGAGCATAAGATAAATAAGGGTGAATAAGAGATTATGTTTTTGGGATAGTTTTATAGGGTGTATAAAAGATAATATATTTAAGTATTTTTATAAGGATATTATTATATTTTAGGGCCCGATGAAGTATCCTTTTATAAGGAGAGAACATTTTATCTTTAAAAAACACACTTAATTTTTTAATAGTGCCTTGAAACTATTTAAAGGTAAGTGTCTAAAAAGTTGAAAAATATGGGGTGTGGAAAAATTTAAATTCTAAATCAATCTAAAAGACTTATTTTCAATCACTTTTTTAACATATTTTGTAAATTTATTCTTATAAAAAAAATTTATCACTTTTTTAACAAGGTTACTATTTTTTAACATTAGAAATTAATTTAGAGAACAAAAAAATAATAATTAACTTAATATAGAATTTGAACCATGTGATTTTAAATTTTAAAATAATTTCTCATATAAAATTTACATATGTGTGAAATGTTAATTTTAAACACACTAAATCATGTAAAAACATGTTTTAACAAAATAAATTTTTTATATTTATATTTATATATAAGATAAAATTATCATTATGATAGGTTTTTATGAAATAAATTGATTTAATATAAATC
This sequence comes from Viscum album, assembly GCA_963277665.1. Lineage (NCBI taxonomy): Eukaryota > Viridiplantae > Streptophyta > Magnoliopsida > Santalales > Viscaceae > Viscum > Viscum album. The sequence continues at coordinate 1,681,787,917 of OY728128.1, forward strand.
AAATGAATGTTATGTGGTTTTAATTTAAATCTATAATTGAATCCTATCTTGATAATAATTTATTTAGATACAATAATGAAAAGAGTTTTTGTTATACTAATATATTTATTTATTTCAAAAAATGATGGAGATGGTTTTTATAAGCTCAAATAATATATTAAAATATAAATTTTTATCCTTCAAATACACATTTTATTACATAAATTGTTATTTAAACTTATATGATACTCTTACATAATAAATGACATAAAAATCATAATTTTCAAAAAAATCATATTTTCGTCTAATAATATATCATTTTATAAAAAATTCTAAAATTTCTACTGAGTAAATTTTCATGAAATGAGTTAAAGAATGACTTTTAGATTATAAAAATTATATTTTTAAAATTTTAAATTTAGTTTTTAAATGGAATTAAAATATAAAAAAGTGAATTTAATTGAAAATACCATTTTATAATTAATTATTTATCAGTTAAAGGAAATAAATTTTAATGGTTTATTATATTTGAGTTTATTATACCTTTATTTGTAATTTTTTCTTAATATGTTGTAGTTTTTTACATTAGGTGTAGTGTGGAACATAATTTATCGATCATAGTATGTATTTTAAAGGATCTGAAATGTCAGGTCATTATAAAGAAAAATATGAGAATACATGTTTATATAAGATACATACTGGTGAACAATGGTATATAGATACAAATGTTTGATATAGATCATGTTAGACCCCTATAAAGATTTAGTATCATTTATTCTTTCCTAGATACTTCCATTTCCTTATATTTATTTAAGAAATATTTTTTATTTGTTGAAAATGCTATAATGGACCATGGGGTCGACCTTTGTGGTTTTTGAAATGGGGTTTATGTTTTACTCGGAGAGATACTCTAAAATAGTTTATAATTAATCCCAACTGAATTTGGGACTGGTATTCACAAGGTATTAAATATGATATGATATAAGGTCATGTTAATTATAGCATTCCAACGAGTTTTGAAAGATATCAAAAATGAGTTTTGGGTATGATTTGATGAGTTCTTTTATAAGATACAATATATGTTAAAGTGAAATTCTATATTTTGGTCTCTAGTGAATGTGGTATATTGAAATACATATATACCATAAATCATATTTTGTATATGATACAAATAGGTGGGTCATATAAGTCATAACCGAAATATGATGCATAGCAACAAGAATATATCATATTACAAGGAATATTACACCATTACCATCCATGACATGGCTAGGTGAACTATCCCACATTGAATATGATTTAGGGAGTTATATCATAAAATCAAAAGTACAATGAGCTACATTCATGTATGTAATACATGTACTAGAAAAAAAATTTACTCATTAATTTCAATTCATGAGTAAATGCATTATACCCATGAAAAATCTTGATGGATATATAAATCCATTTTCATGAGATAGTAGAGTAGGTGTTATTATTTATGCTCCGGTAAGATTCCCGAAAATATAATGAACTCTTTTTCTTTATCATTAGAATATTGATATGTTGACAACCCATGGGTGAAGGAGAGTCCCATTAATAAGAAAAACAATTCATGCACAACCCATGGATACCTCTATAGTTGTGGAATCCTTTGATTTAGATTCCCATGATATTTATTGAGAAATTTGGATGAATAGGAAGATATTTTAGAGGATAACCCTGTGTAAGATAGTCCAATTTATAATATTATTCATTATTATTTTTTCATGAGTTTGTATTATTTAGCATGGAGATACTAAATTTATGGTTTCCTAGCAATTCTACTACTATGATTAAGTATTAATCACCCTATGAGAAACCCAACATTAATTAATGATGTTTAAGAACAATTACAGAATCATCCATTGAAACTATATTTATTTTTCTAGAAGAAGAACACATGAATATGAGTACAATATCCATGTATTTTTTGGGAGATCAGTCATCTTTTGACACATTTTAGTATGATTTTGTAGGACCTAAAATTCCCACTAATAATCCGTATATTAATTTCATAGACACAGTGTATATACCTATACTAAAGCATCCCATAATTTCATAATTCATAGAAAATATTTCATTAAAAACAATTTTATGGCGTTTTAGGATTATTGTTTTATATAATAGGGGAATCTGTTAAACAAAAAAAAACATAATTTCTCTATATCTGGATATTTCAAAAAAATAAGCTATTTAAATGCTACACTTTCTTTGCTCAAGATTAACATGTCATATTTGGAGATATAATTCATATTCTTTCCTACTCATCCTTAATATAATAACCCTAACCCTAGTAACCTAGAGATTGTGGTTATTTTATTACAATGGAAAAGATATATCTAATTACATTACCTCAGATCAATAATTTATTTAGTCTTGAATAACTAGACACATACTAGGTTCCCCTATTATATTGGTAATTAAAAACTGAAAATAATGAATTAAAATAAACTAATTCCTTGAAACTTATCCATAGATATCATTTTCATATCTCAGGGAAGGGAAAAATGAATGGGTGTGATAAAATGCTTCATAAGGGTTACATGAATCAATAATAAGTGAAGAAAATCCAATAAGGCATAATCATTTTGGATGTCTAAGTAACTTAAAAACACATGCCATTAATAAACCGAGAATGAAAAATTTATCCCATGTTGTTGTCACTATAAAAGTATCACAGAAATTAATAACTAAATAAAGAATTAATAAAATACTTAATTATTTGACTTCATGCATCTACCACAAGAACCATCATACCGCTAATCGGGTTTAAGTCTGTAGGTAGAAACCTCTCTAATTCTTCTTGGAAATTAACATGTTGGGTTTGTTGAAAACTATTTTATCTCATTACACATGTCAATTCAATTAGGGGATATTAATAACTGATCCCGACCTATCACTAAAAGTCCAAATAATTATATATATATATATATATATATTTAATCTATCAAAAAAATGACTAATCAAAATATCAATAATGAGTAGAAAATATGACTTTGTTATCATTTCCATATTTAAAACCACATTAAATGAAAAAAATTAATTTAAAAAGAGTTATGAATAAAATAATAATCATATACATGATAAATGAAATATTTATATCTAACTAAATATTTAATGAATGATGAAAAAAAAATGTAAGTATACATACACCACACACAAGGAATAAGTGGTCAACAAGACTTAATTAATTTGAATATCATGAATATTTCCATGAAATAATGAATTTAAATCATAATTGAAAAATAATAAGAGAAAAAAAGGAATATTTCATGATAAATTATGTCCAACCGAAGTGAAAAAATGTAAAAATGTGTTTAAGAATCTTTAAAAATGTGCCGCTTTAGTGCAGTTTAAGAAAGGTTTTGAAAGAGAATTGAATTGGACAATGATATAATTTTAGTATAAAAATCAGAATTTAAAAAAGTGAGTGTTTAATGAAAAAATGAGTGATTTTATAAAAATATTGGTGGCTTATGAAAATATTATAGGGTGCACTTTAAAGGGGTGAGAAATTGGAATGTTCCCCATAATAAGGCTTGCATATTGTGAGAAACATAAAATGGAACCTTATAAAAAAAATAATTCCCCATCAAAGAAATAATAATTCTTCTAGGTATATATGTTTATAGAAAAAATATAGAATTTTTGAGTATCACATATGATTAATTAGAAATTACATTTGTGTAAAGAGAGAGAAAATATTACCCGTTGAAAACATGTAGCTTCATGGAGAATTCATTACCTTATGTCCCTAAGCATTCTTCACATGAACTCAATGTCAAGGACAATGCTATTAGATAAATTAATAATTTAATTAAAAACTTATTAAGAATTTATTTTATTTATTATAATTTTATAAATTTTATCTATGGCCTTTTTGAGGAGTAAAAAGATAAAATTTCATTATTTGAATTTGTTCATTTCATTATTTTTAATGATTGGTTCATTGATATACATGTTTGAAAAATCTTGTAAAATGGGAATAATTATACAGAATTGAAATTATATGGTATTAATGAACTTAAAAAACATTAAATTATCTTATATATAATTTTATATATATATTTGAACGATTCATTATATTAAACGTCAATATAAAATTATTAACTTATTTTCTCAGTTTTTTGATCATCACGAACAAGTGTAGTTTTATTACATAAGATTATGTATATATACTAGTTATAGAACACTATATAATTTTTAATATAAATTTCATGTTTTTATAACCATTATATTTTTTTTATGAATACACTTGATGTTTTTATTATAAAAATAAAAAATCATCATTCATAAATGTGGTGAATCGACACCTCACAGATGATGTTTTTGTATTTAGAACAAAAGAGGAAGAGAAAAGAATTTCTTGTGGATACATCATTGAAAAGATTACATTCTAATATATATATATATATATATATATATGATATTTTATTAATCATGTTACACTTGATAGGGGAGGTGAGGAAAGAATATGAAAATAAAAGAAATTGAAAGAGAGAGAATGTTTACCTCTTATGTGTCGTCTCCTTGAGTACCTCCTTAAGGGACATAAAATGGTCTTTTGGGGAGACCATCAAGAACAAAACGTGGGGAAGAGGTTTTGGATAGTTTATTTTCAGAAATTAGACAATATCCATGGATTTTAAATTTTGAGGAGAAGAGGTGGGAATGGGTGGTATTTATAGTGGAATATAGGGGTGTTTTTTTGATAATTTTATTCATTTGTTTATTATTTTGGCTCAAAAATATCAATAGTAATGATTCATGTGACTAAATACAATAACTAATGGATTTTTTTATTCAAAATAATTATTCTCAAATCATCTATACATCATCAATTTCTCAATAATTAAAGTAATTGGCTAAAATTTTAAATACCATAAATTATTGTATTTCACTATTCACAAAAAAATCACCCATTTCAGAAAAATACCAAAAATTAAACCTAACCATTTGAAATATGTAAAATTTAGAAATGAAATCCATGTTTTGAATATAATTTACTAAATATGAGATATTTAATTTTGAATTAAAATCATCATTTGTTAAAAAAAAATACTGATTTTAAAATTCTAACTAATTCTCGGAAACATTGAAAAACTAATTAAGGACACATAAAATTAAAATATAATAATAATACAAAACATTAATTTATGATTCTATTTTATGGAAATAAATTATATTTTAAAAAATTATATTAATTTAAAAATTTTACTTAAATATTGATTACTTACAAATATATGAACACTTAATTTATCATTTTAAAACATTTATTTAATCATATTTAGATATAATTTTATAATATTTTAATTTATAAGATGATTGAGTTTTATTTATAATTTCATAAGTTTGGTTACTATTCTATTAGTGAGGCAACTTTTATTAATCGTCAATTCACTATTCGAATGATCATGTTAATATTTAATAGAATATCATAGTTTTTTAAGCTCTGTGTTGCATAAATTATAGGCTATCTAGTTAATTGAATTTATTTTAGAAGATACTTGCAAAAAATAATATGGTGTTATATTCTCCCCTATATCAAAAAATTCATACTTGAAATTTTCCCTGAATATGGATTTCTAAATAAATGTGTGTGGATTTCTTTTCTTCATAACAACCTTAGCTTCCCATGTTTCTTCATCTATTTATGGTTTCTCTTAAGAACCATTACTGGTCAAGTTGTATGATTTCTAGACACCTACTCTCTAGAGTCAATAATATTTATAAGATCTTCATAGTAAGATAAATAATGTTTTTATTCTATTTCTCCATAGGTGAGTACAAGCATTGGGTCTGGAATGTATTTATGTAACAATGATACATATAACCCATCATGAACTTTTGAGAGACTAGGTGTAATTGCTAAACTATACACTATAACTCCAATTATTTCTAGAATTTTAAATGATCCAATATATATAGGTCTCAGTTTCCATTTCACACCAAACCTTATTACAACCTTCTATGGAGATACTATCATAAAGACATGATTTCTTATAAGAAATTTGAATTCCTTTGTTTGTTTATCAGTATAACTCTTTTTATTACTTTGATCTAATTTAATATGAGACTAAATAATATTTACCTTTTTTCTTATCTCATAAATTAATTCTAGGCCTATATGATTAATCTCACCAACGTCATCCCAATAAGTTAGAGTGTGACATCTCTTTCCGTATAATCCTTTATATAGTTCTATTTGAATACATGAATGGAAACTAATATTGTAGGAAAAGACTATCAAAGGGAATTACTGATACCATATACTTTAAAACTCAATTGATCCTTATCTCAACATGTCCTCAACTATTTGAATATTTTTTTTCAGACTTACCCTCTGTTTTAGGTTGAAAAGAGGTACTAAATTAAAACTTAGAATCCTAATCCTTCTGAAAAATCATCCAGAATTTTGATGTAAAATGGGGATCTAGATCAGAAACACTCGATAAAGGTTCACCATAAATTCTTAAAACATCATTAATATGGATTCTCTTTAGTCCCTTAAGTGTTATGTCTTCTCTTATAGTAAAAAAATGAGATGATTTCTTAAGATTATAAACCATAATCCAAAATCAAATCATTCCTTATAGTATTCCTTGGTAGTCTTATGACAAATTCCATCATAATGTCTTCCCACTTACACCAAAGAATGAACCATAGTGGTATGAATCCTCTAGAATGTCGTTTATTATAATTTAATTCTTATAAAACTAGATATACAGAAACATAGTAAGAAATTTTCAACTTCATGTTATCCCACCAAAAATGTTCTTTCATATCTCTATACATATTTATAATACCAAGGTGAATAGATAAAGTTGAGAAATCAGTATCATCTAATAGATCTATTTTTATTTCAACTATTTAGGTATCACAAAAAAACAATCCAAATTTCATAATTCCATATTTACACATGAAGTCTGAAAATCTTCCATCCTTAATGACATTAAATTTTCTTTGAAAATTCTCATCATCAGAATGTGATATTTTTATCTTCTCTAATAAATATGGTTTAGAAATCAATCAAAAAATGAGCGATTTTTCTATTTTATAAATAATTTCTACTTCCATATTTACATAACCTAGGAATATATGATCTTTCTCAATCCTCATTTGGGTTAGATGTCTTTGATCCTAACTAATTAATACATTTTCAACATTATTTTATTTTCTTTGGTTGTAAAGTATTCCGCAGTCATATTCTTTGAGTAACTCAGGGAATCCCCTTTTTCTGATGTTGAATTATTTCAATGTAATAATGTATTTCAAATTCTTATGATCTGTATATACATCACATCTTTCACCATAAAGATAGTGTCTCCTTATATTTAGAGAAATTATTTTGGCTTCTAAATCCAGTTTAGGAGTTGGATAGTTTTCTTCATGAGTGTTCAAATACCTTGATGCATACACAATAACTTTATCATTTTTCATAAGGAAATAACCTATACCTTTAATGGATACATCATTATATATCAAAGAACCATAATAACTTCATGATAGTGTAAAAATTGGAGTATTTATTAATATTCTCCTTAATTCTTCAAAAACATCATAACAATAATTTTTTCAATACGAACTTAACCCCTTTCTGTGTGATTTTGGATAATAGGTTATCTAATCTGGAAAAATTATGAATGAAACATTGATAGTAATATAATAAACCAATTAATGTATGTATGTTAGTTATATTCTTTGGAATATTCCATTAATGGATTTCTTTTTCTTTGATGGATTAACTATGATTCCAGATTTAGAGAAAATATAGCTAAGAGAAGAAATTTCCAAATGCTATAATTCTCTATAGAAAAATTTACCAAATAAATCCTTTCTTATGAGTGTCTTAAGAATAATATTCAAGGGATTCTAAGGGTCTTTGTTGTTTTTAAAAAACACGCGAATATCCTAAATGAATACTACAAAAAAATAATCAAGATATTCTTTGGAAACTCAGTTGGTTATATCCATGAAAATATAGGGTATATTAGTCAATCCAAATGACATTACTATAAATTATTAATGTCCATACCTTTCCCGAAAAGATTTCATCAAAATATATTCCCACTTTACTCACAATGGATGATAACCTGAACAAAGTTGAATGTTCAAACAATATTGATCTCTATGATGTTAATCATGGAAATAATCAATGTGAGGTAGAGGGTACTTATTCATTGTTGTAATAACATTTAATTCTATATAGTCAATGGAGAGCCTTAGGGATCTATCATTTTTATTAAAAAATAGAACAAAGGCCCCACAAGGATAAATACTAGGGAGAAAAAATATCTTATTACAAAACTACTGTAGATGTTTTTTTGGATCCCTTAATTCTAAAGTGTCCATTTTATATATAGTATTTTATTTTTAATTTTAATTTGGGGTTAAATCATTGGTAAAATCAACTTCACACTCTCGAGGGGAGGTAATTCCTGAGGAAATATTACAATATATTCCCATACAATTGGTATATCCTTAATTTGAATATAAATTTCCTCATATAAAGTTGTGTTTTCCATTCCTCCCCATGAATTAATTTTATTATATATATTTTTGGTGGATCTAGAAATGAATTAGATAAATACGTTTCTTCTCTAATTATAAGGGACTATATTTCTTCATCATAAATCATAATTTCCTTCTTCATGACACCAATTTTCACAACATATTTTGAAATATAATCCATAACACAAATTATATTAAATTAAACCATATGAACGATGATAGGGTCATTAAGTAATGAATTTTTTTATTCCATAATAGGAATTTCTAGACACATTTTTTTATAATGATACTTTCTTTAGTAGTTTTAACTGATGACTATCTTATTAAATCAAAATGAAAATATATAATTTTCTAATAAAACTGTGTTGATATAAATTAAAATGATAATTGAGAATCAAATAAATAAATGGGTAAATTTGAATATAGGATTAATATATATGCCACCACATAATTGGATACTTCTACTTTATCTTTGGTGATTTCATAAGCTTGGCCATCTCCTATTGGCCCCTTATATGATAGATTCCCCTCACAATTGAGACATTTATTTGAATAATAAACCACTTAATTATAATTAAATCATTGAACATCTTTTATTTCTTTCTTCCCCTTGCATTCATTAGCTCTATGACCTTTTTATCCACAGTTATGACAAACTCTCATTCCTTTCATGCATTTCCATGGATGATTCCTTACACAATTTTCATATAATGGAAATTGATTCATACCCCTATTCTTATTTGATGCTTCACCTTTTCCATAGTTATCATATGACATTTATTCTCTTTATTTCCCATTATTATTTTGAATCTAGAAAATTCCTTCTCTGTTTTGATGGAACATAATAATATTCCATTATATAATGATTTTTTTAAGAATCTAGTACCCTTTAGAGAATCAGATTAAGACCTTCAAAGAAATCATTAATACTATTTTCTGAATGTTGAATGTAATCTATAGAATTATTGAATTTTCTTATGAAGGTAGCCTTATACACTGCATTATTCACTTCTTAATTTTTATTTATGGTAAAGAATTTTGAATTAATTTCAGTTTATTTATCATGAGGGAAATATTTTTCGATGTATGTTACTTTAAAATTGTTCTGTTACAAGTATTATATTTCCCATTCCTCATTAATATTTGGGATCAAACACCAACATTAATCAATATATCCCTTGATAAAATATACTTCTAGTACTACCTTTTCATTTTCATTGCATCCTAATGATATGAATAACTTTTCAAGGTACTTGATCCACTACTTAGCTAAAACTCGACTAGTAGTCACACTATAAGATGGGGTATTCTTCTACCTGAAACAATCCAATAGAGTTGTAGTATGGTTATTCGTCATAACTATAGTTATCTATCATAATACGATCATGATATCCTAATCTACAACAATAACTATCATGACATTCTCAATGGGGAAATCCTAACATTGTATGCGTGTATGGATTCCCTTTTTTCCATTAGGTTCTATCACTAAATAATGGAATATAAGATGTTATTTCATAATCATAAAGAATTTTGATCCCCAAATTCTGTATAAGGAGTTATTATAATTCTAATGTAAACTTAACATATAGTTCCCATGGTTTTTATTAAACATCCATTGAAACCAACTGTAACATCCCCGACCATAGTATCTCGGATTTGGGGTTTATTTTATTACAATTTCATAGATACTAGTTATCAAATCACAAAGAATTGATTATTTTAGTAGTCTTAATTATATAGATACATACGTGGTATTTGTTTTATATTTTTAATTAAACAAAAAACCTAACGAAGAAAAATAAACTATTGCTTTGAAACTTAATCAAAGATATCATATTTATAAACTAGTGAATGAAAAAAAATAGAAAGTATAAGCTCCAACACTCACTAAGGCTTACATAAATCAATAATAAGTGAAGAAAATTCAATAAGGCATAATCATTTTGGTAGGATAAGTAAGTGAATAACACATGACATCAATAAAATAAGAATAAAAATGCATCCATAGATTTTTTAATTGTAAAAATCATATCTATTGTAATAACTGAATACTAAATGATGAAAATGATTAATTTTTGGATGTCATGTATCTAGAACATGAACCATTATTCCATTAAGATGATTCAAGTGTATATGTATAAACCCATATTATTCCTAATATAGACAAGCACATAGGGTTTGTTAGCAAATATTTTGTCCCACGATAACTATCGATGCATAGAGTGGCTATCTATAATGGGGCACCACATATCACTAAAATTAAAAATCATTATCCATACATATATTTAATCCATGGAAAATATGACTTATCACAATATTTGTATATAAAAATAGATTTTCAATATTTCCCCAGTTAAAACAACATTTAATGAAAACATCATATGTAAAAATGGTATATGGATAAGACAATAATCATATCCATGTTACAAGAAATATGGTTATTTTATTAAATCATCAAATAATGATAAAAAGAAAAATTTATGTATACACACACCACACATAAAGAATAAGTTGTGAATAATATATAACTAAAGGAAATATCATAATGGTGTCGAAGAAAAAATGAATTTAAAGAATAATTGAACATTTATAAGAAAAAATAGATATATATCATGATAAATGATGTCATACTAATGTGAGAACATATAAAATAGTGTCTAATAAATATTAAAAATGATCCACTTTGTTGTAGTTTAAGGGAAAATATAAATGATAGTTAATGTGGAAAAGGTATATTTTTTGTATGAAAAGCTGAAGTGAAAAAATATAGTTATTTTGTGATAAAATGAATATTTTTACAAAAATATTTTTGGCTTAAAATATATTATGGATTTTAATTTAAAAGGGGTTAAAAATTGTAATGTTACATTTAATCATTCTTGATAATTGGGAGGTATTAAAAAAGGGACCCATAAAAAACATATAACTCTCCATAAAAAATAAAAATTTAGCTATTTACATATGTTTGGAGTATACTCATAGAACGTGGGAGGTGTGCATAAGAATAATTAATAATTACCTAAGGGTAAAGAGAGAGAATGCGTAACCCAAAAAAATGGATTTTCATGGAGAATTCCTTACCTGCTATCGAAAAGAGTTCTACAAGTGAACTTAATGTCCAATATATTGAAATTTAATTCATCAATAATTTAATTCAGAACCATTAAAAATTTATTTGATGTGGTATTATTTTATTACGTTGATTTATGATATTTTATGATATGAAAGATTCAATTTCATCATTAGAGAGTGTTCATTTCCTTGGTTTTTAGAAATGGTTCACTTATATACATGCATGAAAAATCATTTAAAACAATAATAATTATATATAATTGAAGTTATATGTTATTAATTAAGTTAAATAATATTAAATGTACTTATATATCATCTTATTTTCAGATATGAGGATGATCATTAGATAAAACATTAATGAAAATTGATTAATATATTTTGGTGGGTTTTCTATCATTACAAACATGTTTTTTGGTTACAAAATATTAAGTCTATACTTGTTAAAAATCACTTAATATGTTTTAATATAAATAATCAAATTTGGTTTGACCATTGGAATTGTTTTATTAGTAGCTAGGAAAGTTGTACTAGGAAAAAAACCATCATCTATAAAGGTGGTAAATAAAATTTGAATATATATATGATAATATAGTAATAATGATACATTAGATAGGGTAGGTGATGGAATGATATGAATATAAAATAAGTTAAAATAGAGAGATAAAGAAGGTTTTAACCTTATGTGTTGTCCCCATGAGAACATCTTGAAGGGACTTGAAAAATGTTTTTTGGTGACACCCATAAGACAAGAACTTGGGGAAGAGGTTTGGGAGATGAAATAGGAATAAATTATAAAATATCCAATGATTATAGGTTTGGATGATAATAGGTGGTGAGGGTTCGTATTTATTGTGGTGAGGATGAGTATTTTTTATTACTTTATTCATTTTTTTATTCTGTATGAATACTATAAATAGTGATTCTTTTTTGTGACTAAATATAGTAACAAATGCATGTTTTTATAGTGGCGAGGAAGAGTGTTTTTTTATTATTTTATTCATTGGTTTTATGAAACATTTAGATTTTAATTACAGTCTCATAATAGTATCTTATAATCATAATACAATAAAATATTAATATATGAAACTATTTTGTGAAATTAAATTTTCATTTTAAACATTATATTAATTATAAAATTGGGAATTAATATTTGATACTTACAAAAATACCAACACATAATTAATAATTTTTAAATCATTTATTTACACATATCATGATAAAATTATATCATATTTTCTTTTATAATATTCTTAATTTTTATTTATAATTTAATAGGTGAGGTTACTATTATATTAGCTGAGTTAATATTATTAATTTTCCAATTACTATTTCAACATTCTTGTTAATATTTATGAGTATGTAATAGTTCATTTAAGGTTGGTATTAAATGAAACATTAGTTATCGAGTAAATTTATTTTCTTTAAGAAGATATGTACCAAACATATTGTGGTGTTATGCATAATACATTATTTTTTAAATAATAAAATTAATATAAAACATTGTAATGGGTATAGAAAAATAGAAAAAACATCAGGCAGTTAAATTATTTTATATCCCTTTAACAATATTTCTTTCAAATATAGAAACATGATATCAGATAAAAACACATTAAAATATGTATATTGTTTATTAAAAAGTTTTTTTAATGAAAATATACTATAAATATTATAAAACGAAAAACGTTGAATGATCCTTGATGATATATGAATACCAATGAAAAATTTTTATCTAGAGAAGATAATAATCATTCCTTATAATATAATCCTTTTCCTTTAAAAATATCAAACATTAATTTTCTCATAAAATAAACTTATTTTTTTTAACAAAATATAGATATTTCTATTTAGAACCTAAAATTTAATAGAAAACCCATGAAGAAATATTTAGACAAAATATTCATCATCCACTTATATTTCTAATTGAACAACTTAATTAGTCAATTCCAATATCATAAATCCATAATGGAATAAAATAACCAGTTAATTACAAAATAATATATATGAAGAATAATTCATACCCAATATATTTAAAGAATGTATCCTGAGACCATATATTGTAATCTATATATTTAATGAAAAATATAAAGAACAAAACAACACAAGGCTTTAAATTTCATAATTAAACATATATAACACTTATTTGAACCCATAAGTATAATTATTTATAATTATTGCATAATAATAAGTAGAAATATCCATGTTTTCAGAACTATTTAAAAAAATCATAAAATAATGTGAATTTAATTTAATTTTTATAAACATGGGAAATTGAAAAGGAAACATCAGAATAAATATCAGAAAATATTATGGGAAAATAAAATATAATAATCATTAAAAACATTCTTTTCACACCTTTATAAATAATGTCAAAAATGACTTGTACAGAAATTATTAAAAAGATTCCTTTTTATACCTTTACAAGGAAATTAAAATATAACATATAACTATATTATGAAAATTTTGAATCATAGAGAATAAAATTCTTGATAGTATATGGTCATGGTAGAGAAAGAGTTATAAAGAAAATGCCAAGACATTCAAAATAAGGTCTAAAAGAATATCTCTTATCTTATTTCTTGAATCACTACAAAAACCATCAGGACTTGTAAATAATAAAAATATATTAATTTTATACTATATTTATAAATTGTTTCTTGTTAATTACCTTATCATTATACATTTTATTTCTATCATGATTTAATTATTTTCTAATTTGACATTTTTAGTTTTAGGTTCATTCTGTTCATAGCATCCAAAACAGATTTGATATTTTTATGATTGTAAAATTTCATATTAAAATGGTTATATAATATCTATAGGTTTAATTTTAATGTGTCCATGTCATTATAGAAGTAAATTATTTCAATATATCATTAAATAGTTACATTTACGGGAAATTTTCTATGATAATCATGTTTAGTAAGTTAAAATTAACCATGATCATTCACACTTAATTATACTTTTATGATGGATATTTAACAATTATAAAAATAATTTAATAATATTTTTTTATTAATTCATGCAATTATTTTTTATGAATATTCTTATAAGGCATAATGTTTTGATAATATCATCATTCACATAGGTAGCATAAAACTATGACGAAAATAAATGTTTCCTTGAAATATTTTTAAAGAAAAAAAATTAAAAAAAATTAGTTTTGAAATAATATTAAAAATAAAATATAAATTTATGGTTTCTGTTATATATTATTTATGATTTTGAAAAGAGTAAGGGAAGAGTTGAGATGAAAAGACACAATTTAGAGAAAAATGTATTTTATATTAAAATGACATATGAAAGGATTTTGTTGAATAATGAATAAATATTCGTCACTAATGGAAAAAATTATTCAAATAACTTTGTAATATAATTATTTCATAAAAATATGAATGTTTTTAGAAGAGTTGTAAAATAAAAAATCATAAGTAATAAAGAAGTTAGGGTCTTAAAGACAATTACGTGAATTACCACCTTTTTGTAGAACATAATGCCTCCAAGGAAAGGTTTTTCAACAAGAAAATACAGTAATGAATGTCGAAAGAGTGTTATAGAGTGTTTTTATATAATAGGGATATAAAAACAATTTTACATGTGTTCTTTAAATTGTATAATGATTTCCATTTTATAGGAAATATAAATGGCGTTTTGAAAATACTCAGTATTTTATGGTCTATAATATAATTTTGGAAGGAAGTGCTGACAAAAAATTAAAAATGAAAGATATTTTAGATTATTAAAACATAAAATTGACATATATAATATTTTTTTCAATCATACACATTTAAAAATAATTTTTAACGTTAAATATCATTTAATGTCATTTCCAGGGTCATTTTCAGGGTCATTTTCATAATTTGATCTTAAAAAATATTTATGTATTTATGAAATATAATAGCACACAATTTTAAGTATTTTAAAAAATTTATTATCCTTAATAGATTTATGTAGATGAAACTCTTATATTTTTAAATAAGAACATTATTCTTGATAGCATATGAGACAAGCAACATCGAGCTTAAATGACATGTGAGATATATTATTTAAATTTTAGCATTATAAATAACCCTCAAAATTTGAATGTACGAATATGAAGAATTGAGTTATTAAATATATTTAAAATTATTAATAAATAAAAATTTATTTATAATAATCACTCAATTTTTAGTAATTTTAATTTATTCTTAAAACATTTTTTTGTCCTAAAAGGTTTTTACTTCTATTTCTGAGAAAATAATATAATTAATTTTTTTCTCATTTTAATAGATGTATTTTATGATATTAAAATAGTTTTTTAAATAATTTTATTGAAATTATATTTGGTTAAAATGTGGATATTTCTTCAAAAAGGATGATTTATCAGTGAATAGTGAAAAAATACCGACTTTTCTAAAATTGTTATTTATCTTCATTTAATTAAGTGATCTTAAAGTATAATTATGGTTTTAAATTTATCTAAAATTAATATAGGTATTATATATTAATATTTAATATAATTATATTCATTTGAATAAAATTTATACTCGAAATGGGTATATATTTATTTTTAGGCTTAAAAACGCACTTTATAAAATTGTTTTTATGTGCATAATGTTTTATTATTTTAATGAAATAAAAAAACTGAATGAGTGATTATTTAAATTAAAATTATATATTATATATCTAAATATATTCATTTAAATATTTCTATTAATTTTTTTAGTCATGTAGTTAATGTGTGATCATTTTATTAATGAAAAATGCATTTCTTGAAAAATTGTTTCTCCTTTTGATTTGGGGGTTTACTATTTATTTAAAATTTATATTTATGTGTAATGAATTTAATTAGATGGATTAAATATTTGGAATCATAAAAACTATTATTTCATAATAACATGAACTTATTTTTCTATCATAATTATTATAAATTATAATATAATTAATTTACCGTAATTATATTCAAAAGGGGGTTTTCACGTTAAATGTGCTTGTGTTAAAATTATTTTTCCACACACAATGATTTTTTTTGATAAATTCAATTTCATATTCATTATTAGTATTTATAAATTATATAATATGTCACATTTTATTTTAGGAGTAAGGATTAAATTACCATGGAAATAGGCTAATTACTGTGGTGAAAAATAAAATAGTAAAACTATGTAAATGAGCAGTTAAATAATTTTATGTTTAAAAAATGATACAATTTTCTGGAGTTGTGTATTAGAACTAACTTCCCTAAAATACATTATTTATTAATTTTTTATGCACTTGGGGTGAGATTGATTTCCCATTATTGAATAGTTTTGGGTATTTAAAAAAATGTCACTCCTCAACTATAAAAGGGCACTCACTCCCCACACTTCTTCAAACATATCAATCCAATTGAATTGGAAAAACGTCCAAAAAACTCCCAAGAAACTATCAAAAATACTTATACACATTATATAGGTTATTTATATCCAATAATACCAACCATAGGGTCTTTAATAAGGGATCCAAATGAGTTTCTTCTAAGCGAAAGTAGTTATCTTCACTATGGTCTCTTTTTAATTATTGACTTTCCACCTTAAATATGTTATTAAAATATAAAACAAAATAAATTAAAATAAAATATATATTTATATGTTACTACAGATTTGGAATAATATTTATCTATATCCTACCCCTATCAAATGGGAAACAAATCTATCAACCCTGTGTGACAGACAACCACCTTAAGAAATGATGTAATTTATTTTCCATCATCGAATCACATGTATATTCATATTTATTGAAATAATGAATATATTTAATAATTATGAAATGATATTAATTATATAAAAACTTATTACACCACAAAATTTCTCACCCTTCCACCCATACCATTCCTCGTGCGTTTGTAAGGGCTACCATCTCCACGAAGCAAGGCTACTCATTTTCCATGTAAAAATTTATACTGTAATTTTTAAAAGTAACAAATTATAAAATATGATATTTATAACATTAATATCATTATTTATATGTTGTAATTATATAATATACACAATAATTATAAGTTTCATTAAATAATGCATGAGAAAATAAGGAAATTAATACTCGAAATAATAATAATAATAATAAAAGGATATTAACTAAAGAGTGGTAAGATGTAATATTTGGATCATATTTTATAATATAAACTTTAATATGGTTCGTTTATAAATTTATTACCTTCCAAAAACAATTATACATTATTTTAAATCTTGTTCCCCCAAAATAAAGAATGAGGTAAAGGACCACATCTAAATTAACTTTAATTGTAGTATATTATAATGATATACAGTTAATTTATTTTATATAGTCTTTGTACTACTAATTATTCATTAATTTTATGAATCCTTCATAATGAATTATATTTTTAGTTTTAATTTGAATTATTTCATTCAAGGGAATTTGACTTAAAAATTACAAAGTGCTAAAGTATTTCATAACTCAGTTTCTTTTCATTATATTATATTACTTATCACTCTATTTTATAATTTATGATAACATGTGCCATGTATTTTGAATATATTTTTTATTACAGATTTTTTATCTCTATTTAAATTTTATAAACATAATTAATTCATTGATTGATTCTCAATCCAATTCTATGATCATTATCTGGGTTGAGGGTCTCAAATTGTCTTCATTGGGATCTATGTCATGTTATACATGTGTCTTTTTATATTATTTATATATACTCTACCTTAAAAATGTTATATAACAAATCTATTTATATTCACAGTATTTAATATTTCATTTTATGTTATTTCATTCATGGTTTTACAGTTTTAAAGAAACCAATGTGGCAAGAGATTTATGTTTTAATGTCATTTTTACCTGGATTGTTTATAGATAAATTTTTATTTAAGTAAATTGTTTGATCATTATTTAATATATCCCTATAAGTTTCTTATACAATAGTTATTCATCATAGCTTCAACACATAGTACTATAATAATATCATTTTCATTTAAAATTATTGATAACTAGTTTTAATAAAATTGGACTTCATTTCAATATTTCGTAAAAATCATTTTCTTTTAAATACGTATTTTTTTAAATGTTTTCAAAAATATTTTATTATGAGGATTTAAAAAATTTATTACCCATAATTGTATTTTTAAAAAATAAAATTAATCATCATTTCATTTCCCAGAAAAGAACTTTAATATTTTCCTATAAAAAAGTCCAAGGAATATTTACTTTAAAATTCTTCACTTGAATAGAACATTTCTACCTTCACGGAGACTCATAAATTTTAATATCACTCTAAAATTTTAAATCTAAATTTTTTGCAAGATTTTTTTCGATAAATTTGTAAGAAATGTTTAGTTTTCAAAAAAAAAATTCTGTGTTAAAAGAATATTTTACTTAAGAATGTTTTAAATATCTTGTTGTGGTATTTCTATAAATAAACATAACTTTATTTTACGTATACTCTAATGGAGATATTTTGTAATGATAACATCATTATTTTTTCACTATGTGATATATGATTAGTCTGACTAGGGGATGTATTAACCATTATATTTCTTGCTTAATTTTTGTAATCATTAATATTCCATTGAAATATTCACACTCTTATGATCATTGGTCATTCAATTTACTCTAAATATTTATATTATTTATCAAGGAAAATATTATTAGTTAAACCATATATCATTTGTATGTATTGTTTTTATTTTCAATGTTATTTTATTAACACAAAAAATATTAATAAATCCATATTCTTAACCAAATATGGATAGTTGTTGTAAATTTACATTATTTATGAATTAAATCAATTATTTGATATATAAGGAATGTTTTGGACCTACAGTGATGTATGGGGAATATAATTATAAAGCACATCAATTATTCAGTAGTTCTCTTGAGAAAAATAAGTTGAAAAAAATAAATAAGATTTAACACATAGTTTTAATCCATATATTGAAAGGCCTTAAATTTATATATATCATCATATCTATTTTCATAATGTCTAATATTAAGCATTACCATTATTAAGAATTATTAGATTACTATCCAGGATATTATGAAATTGATATTATCCACAGATTCATTTCTTTCTCATGTTATTGATTAAATTGAATGTGTTTTTAGTTGTTTACCTTACCATATTTATTATGTTTTATCTAACAATGATAGTAATGTTGCTGATTAAATTTCATGTGTGTAAAGATATTTATCCTTATATATTGATTATGAAATATTTATCATTCCTTCTATAATATTAATAAAAAAGTTATTTATTACATGTATTGTATGTAAAAATATTTACCTTCCCATATTTAGTATGCCATATTGATTATGACTAATTTATTCACGACAAATTTTTTATACATAAATTTTAACGAGATTTTGAGATCACCCTTGTTTTGTTGAATTTCAATGGGATAAGAATATGGAATCATTAAATGATTTGAAGGATAAAAAAGTTACTTTCACTATTTTATTTCATGATTTAAAATGTAATGTGAGATTTAATTGTGAATTTAGTATACAATGACTATTAACTATTCAATACATTTTTATGCAATATATTTTATCTATTACCAATTTGATAAAATAAAAATGATCTATATGCCATTTGGATTTTGGTATTTACATTTTATATTAATCTGAGTTTAGTATAATCCTTGGAAACTTTATTTAGGAAAATATATATTCGTTAACATAACATTATGTGATACATTAAGGATAAGTATATAAGAATATCCTAATGTTTTTTTGACGAATAGATTATGTTTTTTCCGTAGAAATTAATACCTATATGGATACTATAATTGGATGTGAATTTATATCTATTTTAACTAGGGGTGATAATAATTAAAAGGGTTCACTGGTATTTGAATTGATCATAACCTATTAAATGAAAATTACGCTTACTATTCACCTGGTTTGAGACTCATAGGTGATATACTTAGGTGATTTGTCATTTTTATGAAATACAATGACATATTTAAATAAATATTGAAAATGAATAACATAGGTTGAAAATAATATTTATTAGTTTTAAAATATTGTGACATGATTTAGAAATCCCACAAATTATTATAAGGTTTTTCTACTATGATTATCATTCCCCACACTGTGCGTTTTGGATATATTCAGTTGCTGGAACTCAAAGGAATAATGTTAACACTGAATATGGTGGAAAATATAATGATTTTGAGAATCCAAATGGGATGATGACTTGAGTGAGAGATATAATGATTACGACTAGTAAGTGATCATGATATATTATTAAAAATATATACCTTAAAGAACTATAATACTAACTAAATAAGATATATAAAAAGTCCACTAAGAGCTTGAGTTGTGCTGACCATTGAGAAAAAAGAGATCAATTTCCTTAATTTCATAAATTTAAATAGAGATTGCCTAAAAAATGTCGCAATGGTACATGAAATTATTTTATGTATGGAAAATAAGGTAATTGAGAGAGGGATTCCCGAGGAATTGTAAAAAGTTTGGTAGAGAAAAATAAATTTCATCATAGGAACCCATTTATAGTTTATATTCTTGAATGTGGGAAACCTGTATATTATATGACCCAATTCCACATTTCAAATGTTAACTCCATGAAAAAATAAGGACCAAAATTGATGTAAAAAGTTTTTAAGTATTAAAATTATTAAGATTCAAGAGTAATATTCTATAATTATTTTTATCATGGGTTTTTTTATACGAATTTTGAATCATCTATGGATTTTGATATTTTTTTTCAAAACAAATATGTATTTATCTAATATTTACCCTATAATGTTTTAAACAATCTTGTGTTTATGAGTTTATAGTAGATATTATGTTTAATTTATTAAACCCCCCTTTTTTAAGACTTATATGATTGGGATTTTATCATGATTATGGATAATTTAGGAAGCAGTGATGGGAATACATTCCGTTGGTTTTGTATAAGTTTTAGTGAAAAAGTAATTTAAGGAATAATTATTTTAGATTTTGTATACATAAGATAAAAGGTATTGGTAACCTTTAAGTTTTATCATTTATTTAATGTTCTTTTAATTACTAGTCTTTAAAATTTCAGAAAATAATTTGAGTTATAATAATATTGTTACGCGAAATTGGTAAGCTGTCTCTCAGGGGAAAACATGTTGCATCCAGCAATTCCATGGGTATTGAACCCAAAAAAGAAGGGTGATAAGAGTGAATCACCTAACATTGGCCTACATTACATACTAGTTAGTTTAAAATCGTTTTTACTTAAAAATTATTTGTAAAATAGATACTCATTCATTGAATTGATATGAATTTTTGATGTTATTATTACAGATTTAGTGATTAATATATTATATTTATCCATATTGTATGACCTTTTATAATAATTTTTATTTTATTAAATACTGTATGAATAGCTATTTATCCTTTTGTAGATTATTTAATTAATCATATATTTATTCTAGTGCACCACGAAAAATATAAATCATATTGAATATTATTTCTTGGAGTTAGAGGTAAAGTAAAAAATTATTTATGCGTAACAAAAGGATAAATTTGTGTATATAAACTAATAAGATATCATGTTAGTATATTTTATAGTGTTCTCGATCATGATAGTAAAAGAATATAACAAATATAGAAAAAAACTTTTGAAACAAAAATGTTATCCTATTGACTTCATGTCCTATGAATCAATGGAAAATTAACTCATCATAGATTTATGGTTTTTTGGTCATTGACATTTTCCAGTTCATTTACATTCTTATAATCAATGATCCCTATCACTCTCTATAATGATATATTCGTTTCTTACATGTCTATATTTATTTACTTCACACTAGTGTTATACTAATTAGAAACATAGTAATATATTATTATAGATGAGCTTAATGTTTTCTTTTATCAATTTTAAGTGGAAGTTTTGTTAATCCTTTTTATGATGTGGGGTTTCAATAAAAGAATTGTCAAATTTCAATCAATTCGTTTCCAAGTTCATGTTAAATTTTTGAAGAAATAATTTAATGGAGAGGGGATGAATATAAAAACCTAATATTTTTAATTAAATTAAATAAATTCAATATATTTTGAATGTTGTGGAATTCAAAAATTCATTATTTTAGTTGAAGAAATTTATGTGTGATAGTGTATAAAAAACACAACTCCGAGCTTAAAAGGACTGCGAAATATATTATTTAAATATGA
Organism: Viscum album; assembly: GCA_963277665.1. Classification (NCBI taxonomy): domain Eukaryota; kingdom Viridiplantae; phylum Streptophyta; class Magnoliopsida; order Santalales; family Viscaceae; genus Viscum; species Viscum album. Next base: position 1,681,810,651 of record OY728128.1, read on the forward strand.
ATATTATAACCCTTCCATTTAATTGTTGAGTATTAATAAGATTAACTTAATTATTAAATATTAATAATGTTCTTAATCGATACAAATTCATGGATAATAATCACACAATGTTTAGTAATTTCAATTTATTCTACAAAAAAATCTTTTTTTTCAAAAATTGTTTTTACTTATCCTTGTCAGAAAACAATGTAATTATTTTTTCTATTTTACAAAATAAATTTGAATAAATTTAATTATTTTTTTGGAATCATCATATCAAGATTTTTTTAGGGTCAAATTTACATATTTTTCATAAAATATTTATTTTTTAATGAATAGTGAAAAATTAATTTTTTTCCAATATTATTAAATGTAATTTTAAAGTACCATTATTCATTGAAATTGATTGGAATGTAATAGAATTTTTATTTTATAAAATTTTATATAACTAATTATTTTCTAATTATATTTTTTCCTGATTTTTTATAATAATATTTTTTAATCTTTAAAAATATTTTTTTAAAAGCTCTTTTTAATTGTATAATCACTTGACATTTTAATTAATTAAAATAAGCCATAATGTGGAAGGATTGAAATGAAGTGTATATGTTATATATCTAAGTACAATAATCATAATTCATATAATAAATATTAATAATAATATTTTTAATATAACATCGTCTTATGATTGAAAAATTTGTTTCATAAAAAAACAATTTTTCGACATGATTTGCGGCATTTTTAAAATAATTGTTTCAACATTTTTGAATTTTATATAATTAAACTAATTAATTATTTAGAATCATAGCAATTTATATTAAATAATATTGTTCACACAATTTTTTATAATAATGATTTGAAATGAAATTCAAATTTATTTATTGTAATTAAGGTTAAAATAGGGTTTTGCGTGTTACATGAGTTTTTGTAAAAATTAATTTTCCAAAGACGTAGTATCTTTTCAAAAAATTGGATTTCAAATTATGAATAACTACATATAAATTATCTAATAAGTATAATTTTAAAATAAGTTTTAATGTATAAATTACCATGGTTTATAAACTAATTACAAGGGTGAAAAATGAAATGGAAAAAGTAAGTAAATATAATAGATAAGGAAAAACATGTTTAATTTTTTCTTTATTTTTTGAGATTGATTTGGGGATATACATTAAATTCAGTAAAATAAATTATTTAAAAACTTTTTTGTCACTTAGGGTGAGATTGACCTCCCATTATTGAATTATTTTGGTTATTTTGAAAAATTACTCTCCTCACAATTATAAAAGGGCACTCAATCAGCCACTTTTTAACACCTCTCAAGGAATTTCCATTAACTATTCCTTGAAAAATATCTTCCCAAAATGCATAGAAACATTATATATGTGTTTTGATTTCCAAAATACCAACTCTAGTGTCTTTATTATGAGATAAAAATATATAATAAAACTAGATTTTTTGTATATAAATTTATGGTATTATGTTGATGAAATAATACTTATTCCTCTATAGCTCTATCTAATCTGAATGAAATCCATCCCTCTTGTGTAAGGTGGACTACTTCCTCATGAAGTGATGTAATTTTTTTCCATTAAAGAATTTTGCGGATAGTTATAATGATCCAAATATTTATTATATATAATAAATATGAAATTATATTTATTCTTTAATATTAATATACCAACCACTTGTTTACGCATTCAAAAATATAGTGAGTAATATCGTCACTCATGCATACGTACGACCTACCATATCCAAAAAGCAATGGATATAATTTTAGTTGTCCAGAATTTATGAATGATATTGAAAAAATACATAAATTAAGTAAATATTATATTTTTAACATTAATATTTTTTTATATTATAAAACTATATTTTATATACAATAACTTGATTGTTTATGAGAAAACATGCATGAGAAAATAAGGCATTGAACACCCGAAATGTAACAACCCATGATTTTATGAAAAATATTCTTTTTAATTTCATTAATGTCTTGTGTTATACGTTACACCAAAATGATCTTGCACAACACGCATCCTTGACTTGCCTTGCATTACATGCAATCACGATATTCCTCGATAGCATGTATAGTACGCAATACCGAGTTTCACTAAAAAACGATATGCTATTAAAATATTATTAAAACTAGCCATTATGAATAGTAATAACCACTTTTTTAAATTTTAGTTTTCAAAATGGACTTCATTTTTGGATTCGGAATATCAAACTTATCTTAGGGAGAAATTTTGGTACTTTTCGGATAACTTTTATATTTTGAGGAATAGTGAAATTTACTAATTTGTAATTAAAAACAACTTTTTCAATCGAAATAATTAATTGTGATAAATTATTAATTTGAGTGGTTTTAAAATATATTTAGAATATATTTTTACAACATAATACAATGTTGGTCATTGAATGTAATTTCACATTTAAACCAGACATAAACAAGTGTCAATCTTTTGATAGTTATTATCTCTTAAAAACACGCTATTTGTTTTGATGACGGGAACTAATTTTTAAATTAAATAATGCAACTGATATGTTCTGAATTTTGTAAAATAGACATCATTTTTGAATTCTTAATATCAAATAGAGCTTCGGCCTAATTTTTGGTATTTTTCTGGAAAATTTCATTTTTTGATGAATAGTGAAACCACTAAGTGGTAGTTAAAAAACCGAATTCTTCATAAAACATAATTTTACCGCTTCTGTGAATGGAATTTCGAAAATCTGAGAGACACGGTTAATATCATGGACTAAAATGTGTTTCAATGAGATGAAAATAATTTTTAGTGAATAGTAACTTTTTACTTTTTTTTACAACGGTTAAAAGTAAATATGGTAATTAAGGGTAAAAATGATATTATTATTACCCCAACACATGTACTAATTCTATTTGATAAGTGTAATTAGACCAAAAACAACCTTAGGAATAAAATATGACCATTTAGGCCCACTTGGATTAGATTAGGACATTTATTATTAATTTATTTAATGAAGGGTTAAAATAGTTAAAATTAACGTTCAATAAGTAAATCATTTTTAATATAGGGTTATACATAAAATAAATTCGACTATAAATATTAATTAGAAATCTAATAAGATTTCCTACATAATGGTATTTTATTTGTAATTTTTAGACATTAAATAAGTTAATTTAATTATGACACAATGATGATTCAATAATTATCTTATTAATGAAATATTGACATAATTGATGTTATAAATACCCAAATAAATGTACTTTGAGAATTTTTATGAATTCCACTAATCATATAGGTTAATATGACATGTTATTATTGATTTAATTAACTTTTTTTGAACTAATAATTCTGTTATGATTTTCACAAAAATGAATTACTAAATATTGTCAAAATTGACATAAAATAGTTTTTAAAACAAATATTATATTATTAATTGTTATTTTATTCCTAAAAATCTAAGGTTCGGAAACATGACTTAGATAGGGTCATATAAATTAATAATAAACAACTTGGAGTTCGTTTGGATGCTTATAGTAAGTTTATTAACCTTATAGTATAATAACACAAGAAGACACGGTAAAAGTAAAATAATTTAACTTAATGTTAAATCTAAATGATAAGGTTAAAAAAGAACCTAAACTTGTATAAATTCTATTGGATGAGAGGATTGAGACCCATATCCACCTTATCTTCTAAATAAATCAATTTGCAGCTATTTAAAACCGAATTTGACTTTATAATAAAATAATAGTTTTAGTTATTCCAAAGGTACCCCTCTCCTCCCTTATAAAAGGGCACCTCCTCCCTCTCTTCCTCACACAAATTTGAGCCTTCAAGCTCTGCCAAACCCTGCCAAATTCTCCACTCCGCTTCCCTAGAAATATACTATAGGTTATGGTCTTCCTAAAAGACCAATTTTAGTGCCCTAAAAGGAGATCTCAAAGAGGCGCTTCAAAGAAGTGGTAATTTCCGTTACCGATTCTTTCAACTTTATTTCTTCTTCCACTTATTCTTCATAGGTTGTTTCATTACGAAGTAATAACATCAGTATAAATAATATACTGATATGTTATTATAAGTATGAAAGAACCCTATTTCACTATCTATCTATCCTACGGAAAATGAAATCACCGCGCGTGCGTACGTACGGAATACCGTCTCCACGCTGTGGTGAAATCTATTTTCCACCACCACCTTACTTGGATGGGTATAATGGTGTAAATAATAACTATATATGATTATTTTAAAGTGATATTGATTCTAAAATAGTATACATACAACCCAATACAGTCCCACGATCATGAGAACGATATCATCGCTCATGCGTAGGTACGGACTACCGTCTCCACGACGCGATGAGATTCATTCTCCACTTTAACCATTCATGAATGATTATAAAGTACATATAATAAGTAATCATAAAATATATGACATAATAATGACACTGGATTTATGTTTATATATATGTATGTCATCAACTTAGTTCCATTCAACTCAATAAGGAAACGAAAACAGCGTTCATGCGTACGTACGACCTACCATCTCCATGAGTTGTGTATTTCTTTCCATTTACTGATTTATTATATATATGTATATTATGAATATATATTATATATAAATCATGTTTTATATTCTGTAATTAAGTAATCATGATCTAAGTAATCATATGAATAATTACAAGTTAAAACACGAACGACAAATGAGACGATTTTACACAAAATGCTACTTTAACATGAATTTACAAAAGAACGGATAATATAAAGTCATAAGTGAACCATATATGATATAACAATGAATATGATTCTGTAATAAATCAATGACATTATTTAAATAATTATACAGGAGGTTCGGACACATACGAAGCAAATCGGACCTAAGGTAAGGGAAATATCACAATCTCATTTTTATCCGAGATTGTTTATACTTTGGCATTTACTGGGGTGTATTTTATCATCCACATCCATGTTTCATCAATATGTAATATTATTTCCATTCATATACAACTATTTAAATCCAATTTTACCCTTCAGTTAGTTTTTAGTAAATGACATGAAAGGAATCTTTTGTCGTTTTTCGTACGAGGTACTTTTTGACTTTTCCGACAAAAGTTCGAGAAGAATTTTTTTTAACATATACGGAATGAATGGATTTTTAAAAAATTATTTCCAAGAAGCTTCCTTTACAAGTTTTCAAGTTTATTTTTATCAACTTCTTTTAAAATTTTATGACATGTTAAGAAAGGAAAAGTGTTTTTGAAGTATAAAGGATATTTTCCTCAAGAATGGAGTTCAAGTGTTTTATCAAAATTATTTTCCATCTAAGATAATATAGGGTTATGTTTCTATCCCTATTATTACATTGATTTGATTATGTTGTGATGGAAATATTTTTATGATTTCCTTTATCTTATATGAATTGTTTTATGATGTCATGTTGTTTAAGATTCCCATTTTTATTACATTGGTTATGCAATGATGTATGATTTAAATTTTTTTGGAACACATAAGAATGGTATAATTTTGAGATGGGTGGGACATATATCTCCCTCCAATGCATTGGGTAAAGATTTTATATCTCATGAGATAGCCATGACTGGAACGGTAGGTTATACCGGTTCAGTGAAATAGGACTGAAACGAGGGTGACTCGGTTCAGAAATGGACTTTGTCCACAAAGATAGTATTGGCAATGAGCCTTGAATAATAAGATATGATTCTCTATGATTATGTGTGTATGCCACAAAGTTTCATGTTTTAAGTTATGATTATTGGGATTTCATTTCACTACTATGATTTATCCCATGTTATGAAATTATACTCTCTTTTGCAGGTTAAGATTTCCAAAATGTTATGTTCTTATGAATATGATGTGATTGATATTTCTTTTGTTTACCCTTAATGAGCATTTGAGCCCACCCTTTTATGTTTTCTTTTCCCCAGGATATAAAGAAAAGGTTTAGGTAAAAAAGGGAAGATCTTTATGGGAGATGTTAAAGATCTTTCACCACGATTAGAAGATTATATTCCAAGTTTCCAAAGACAATAAACTATTACGATCCTTGTGTGTGTGTTTTTGTTATGTACTAAGTATTCCGCAAAAGTAATGTAATGTCCATGTACGTCAAGCTTCAGGTCTCTACAGTTGGTATCAGAGCAAAGGTCTAGTCAACCTTTGGAAAATAGGATGCAAGAACATTAGTGAGATCCCTAGAGGTATTTCTAAGGTATGTCTAGGGATGTCCCTAAGGTTAAGTATACGTATAGGTTATAGTCCTAGAATTATGATAACGATCATATAATTAAACCTAAGATGTTATATATTGAAGGTACACCCCCTTTATTATGTTGTTTTCCCAAGCATGATTTTTGCCTCTCACACTATTCTTTTTGGGTTTTAGATGATGGCTGGAACCCGAAGGAACTGTGTTGATCAATGCAATGGACAATGCAATGATTGTCCTCCTGAACAAACAAATGTTATGGGAGATAGAGTGCAAAATATTATTGTTATACTTGCACAAGCTATGATTCATTCTGGACATCCAAATGAGCAGAGAAGAGAACAATATTCTATTGAGTCCTTCATGAGGCAACGTCCACCTTCTTTCAGTAGGTCTTCTGATCCACTTATTGCTGAACAATGGATCAGTACCACGGAAAATATATTTTCAGTTCTTCAATGTTCTGAACATGATAAAGTCATCTTAGCAGTATATCGTTTGGAAGGTGAAACTGATCAATGGTGGAATCTTATCAAGAATACGAGGCAAAGAGATGAAATTGAGTCCATGGAATGGGACGAGTTCAAGAACTTATTTTTCAATAAGTACATCCCTAGTATTCTTAGAACAAATATGGAGAAGGAGTTTCTTGAACTAATGAAAAAGGATGATGAATCTGTTGGTGTGTATGAAGAGAATTTTACAAGGCTTGCAAGGTATGCATCTGACTTTATCATCAAACCTGAAAGTAAAGTTCATCGATTCTTCAGTGGCTTAAAACCAAATCCTCAAAGGGCATTAGCAATAAGAGACTTCAGTAGCTATGAAGAAATTGTGTGTTGTGATATAAAGGTAGAAATGGAAGTTGGTGTTACTTATCCATCTAGTAGTTATGACAAGAAAAGAAAGATGGAGTTCAAGGAGAAATCTCAGAATAATGGTGAAAAGAAGATGAATGTTTCCTTATTCTCAAAGTGTGGAAATAAGCGTGGTGGAGATTGTCTTAAAGGGACAAGTAAATGTTTCAAATGTGGAAAGGAAGGTCATCGGGCGTTTGAATGCCGCAATGATTTGAAGAAGATGTCTAATGATGCAAAAAAAGGAAGGGATACATAGAATGAACCTACTACACTTCAATGTTTCAAGTGCAAGGAGATGGGACATTATGCCAATAAATTCCCTAATCCAAGGGTTAGTGATGATCAACATGAGCATCCACTTAAGGAAAAGGACAAAGGGAAGTCACATGCGATCACCATTGGTGATGTTGAATATGAAAACGGTGTGGTGGAATGATTAAGTGTTTATGTAATGGGATTCTAGAATAATGTTGTATATAGTATCGTGGAATATTGGAATTTTTTCGTTTTGGTCTATTATTGTTTTCAATAATTTTATGGCATTGGTAACCATGAAAAGTGATTTAAATATTTTTTTGGAAAGTAGATGTTATGCACATAATGAAGGGATAAAGAGAATCTAATATGTTTGATAGTATTCATGAGCTCATGATTGATATAAGGACTAAGTGATATCATGGTTTGAGGAGATAGAATTTTGAGGATTTTGGTATGTGGAAAGTGTTAACTTTTAAATGCATTCATGTTTTCACTAAGGTTCAATGGATATTCATTCTTCAAGAGAATACATGATTAAGGTATTCACATGTTTGTAATTTTACCAACAATGTATATCTTATGATATATGGGGGATAAAAGATGGCATTCGGGTGATCATTTTCTTTATACAATGATCTTGGACTGAAGTAGTTTAGATAAGCCTAAAGATTAGAATGGATTATGTTGGAAATAAGTTAGTATTGCTTAAGGATAAAAGTTTTTTTGATATTATTGATGGGATGTTAAAGTAATGTAGTTTTAGAAAAAGGACAACCTGCAGGACGGGCGGCAGCCCATCGCGTCGGACAAGGCTGTGGGAATCGAACCCACAACCGAAGTGCGACTGGCCTTTATCACCTACCACTGGCCTACAAGAAGTCCCTATTTAGTAGAAACTAGTTTTATTCTATTAAGTAGTATGATATATGAAGTATAAGTCCATTTTAAAAACGATATATGATTAATCTCACTATAGATGGACTTATGTATTTTTTGATAACTTTTCTATCCTTTTGTTTGAGACAGATGGAATGACCCATCATTCTATCACATGATCTGCTAACATATCACAAATGACAAATTCTACTTCATTTCATTAAGAGATAACGTGGAAATTGTCCAAAGAACGACCAACGGTGAGACTATACCAAAATCACGAAAGTATTTATTCTAATTCCAATTTCATCAACTTTAGGGAAATGATCTTGAAAACAAAAAATGTTGTCCAAGTGCTCTTATATCTGATGAATTAGATGGTACCTTAGATCGTCACAAATTTATGTCTTTGTGATTGCTGGATTTTTCATAGCCATGTTCTCTACCACTCTCCATCAGAACATGATGGTTAGATTTCTCTTCCATATCCATATTTTCACCTATGTGGAAACCCAGTGATTAGTTTATTTGGGTAACCATTACGTTTCATACTTTAGTTTTTAAAGCCAAGTTTTGGTATTCCTTTTTACGATGTGGGTTTCTATTAAAGAAACTTTCGAGTAGTAAACCATTTACAACCTCGAGGAATTTTGAGGGCGAAATTCATTTTAAGGGGGGTAGAATGTAACAGCCCAAGATTTTATGAAAAATATTATTTTTAATTTCATTAATGTCTTGTGTTATACGCTACACCAAAAGGAGCTTGCACATCACGCATCCTTGACTTGCCTTACATTACACACAATCACGATCTTCCTCGATAGCGTGTATAGTACGCAATACTGAGTTTAACTAAACAACGATATGCTATTAAAATATTTTTAAAACTAGTCATTATGAATAGTAATAAACACTTTTTTAATTTTAGTTTTCAAAATGGACTTCATTTTTGTATTCAGAATATCAAAATTAGCTTAGGGAGAAATTTTGGTACTTTTCAGATAACTTTCATATTTTGATGAATAGTGAAATTTACTAAATTGTAATTAAAAACAACTTTTTCAATCGAAATAATTAATAGTGATAAATTATTAATTTGAGTGGTTTTAAAATATATTTAGAATATATTTTACAACTTAATACAATGTTGGTCATTGAATGTAATTTCACATTTAAACCAGACATAAACAAGTGACAATCTTTTGATAGTTATTATCTCTTAAAAACACGCTATTTGTTTTGACGATGGGAACTAATTTTTAAATTAATTAATGCAAATGATATGTTCTGAATTTGGTAAAATAGACATCATTTTTGAATTCTTAAAATAAAATATAGCTTAGGCCTAATTTTTGGTATTTTTCTGGAAACTTTCATTTTTTGATGAATAGTGAAACCACTAAGTGGTAGTTAAAAAACTGAATTTTTCATAAAACGTAATTTTACCACTTCTGTGAGTGGAATTTACAAAATCCGAGAAACACAGTTAATATCAAGGACTAAAATGTGGTTTAATTAGATGAAAATAATTTTTGGTGAATAGTAACTATTTACTTTTTTTACCACGGTTAAAAGTATATAGGGTAATTAAGGGTAAAAATGATATTATTATTACCTTAAAACATGTACTAATTCTATTGGATAAGTGTAATTCGACCAAAAACAACCTTAGGAATAATATATGACCATTTAGACCCACTTGGATTAGATTAGGACATTTATTATTAATTTATTTAAAGAAAGGTTAAAATAGTTAAAATCAATGTTTAATAAGTAAATAATTTTTAATATAGGGTTATACATAAGATAAATTAGACTATAAATATTCATTATAATGCTAAAATTATTTCCTACATAATGGTAATTTATTTGTAATTTTTAGACATTAAATAATTTAATTTAATTATGACACAAAGATGATGTAGTAATTATCTTATTAATGAAATGTTGACATAATTTATGTTATAAATACCCAAATAAATGTAATTTGAGACTTTTTATGAATTTAAATAATTTTATAGGTTAATATAACATGTTAGTATTGATTTAATTAACTTTTTTCGAACTAATCATTCTGTTATAAGTTTCACAAAAATCAATTACTAAATTGTGTCAAAATTGACATAAAATAGTTTTAAAAACAAATATTATATTATTAATTGTTATTTTATTCCTAAAAATCTAAGGTTAGGCAAAATGACTTAGATAAGGTTATATAAAATAATAATAATCAACTTGGGGTTCGTTTGTATGCTTATAGTAAGTTTATTAACCTTAGAGTATAAGAACACAAAAAGACACGATAAAATTAAAATTATTTAACTTAATGTTAAATCTAAATGATAAGGTTAATATAGGAACCTAAACTTGTCTAAATTATATTGGATGAGAGGATTTCGACCCATCCCCACTTTAGCTTCGAAATAAATAAATTTTGAGATATTTAAAGCCGAATTTGACTTTATAATAAAATTATAGTTTTTGTTATTCCAAAGGTACCCCTCTCCTCCCTTATAAAAGGGCACCTCCTCCCTCTCTTCCTCAGACAACTTTGAGCCTTCATGCTCGGCCAACCCCTGCCAAATTCTCCTCTCCACTTCCCTAGAAATATCCTGAGGTTCTGGTCTTCCTCAATGACCAATTTTAGTGCCCTAAAAGGAGATCTCAAAGAGGCGCTTCAAAGAATAAGTAATTTCCGTTACCAATTCTTTCAACTTTATTTCTTATTCCACTTATTCTTCTATGTTTGTTTCATTATAAAGTAATGACATCAGTATCACTAATATACTGATATGTTATTATAAGTATGAAACAACCCTATTTCACCATCTATCCATCATACGGAAAAGGAAATCACCACGCGTGCGTACGTATGGAATACCGTCTCCACACCGTGGTGAAATCTATTTTCCATCACCACCTTACATGGATGGGTATAATGGTGTAAATAATAACTATATATGATTATTTTAAAGTGATATTGATTCTAAAATAGTATACATACACTCCAACACACTCCCATGATCATGAGAATGATATCATCGCTCGTGCGTACGTACGGACTACCGTCTCCAGGACGCGATGAGATTCATTATCCGTTTTAACCATTCATGAATGATTATAAAGTACATATAATGAGTTATCATGAAATATATGACTTAATAATGATACTGTATTTAGGTGTATATATATGTATGTCATCTACTTAATTCCATTCAACTCAATAAGGAAACGAAAACAGCGTTCATGCTTACGTACGACCTACCATCTCCATGAACAGTGTATTTATTTCCATTTAATGATTTATTATATATATGTATATTATGAATATATATTATATATAAATCATGTTTTATATTCTGGAATTATGTAATCATGATCTAAGTAATCATATGAATAATTACAAGTTAAAACACGAACGACAAATGAGACGATTTTACCCAAAACACTACTTTAACATGAATTTACAAAAGAACGGGTAATATAAAGTCATAAGTGAACCATATATGATATAATAACAATGAATATGATTCAGTAATAAGTCAATGACATTATTTAAATCATTATACAGGTGGTTCGGACACTTACGAAGCAAATCGGACCTATGGTAAGGGAAATATCACAATCTCATTTTTATCCGAGATTGTTTATACTTTGGCATTTACTGGGGTGTATTTTATCATCCACATCGATGTTTCCTCAATATGTAATATTATTTCCATCCATCTACAATTGTTTAAATCCAATTTTACCCTTCGGTGATTTTTTAGTAAAATATATTAAAGGAATCTTTTGTCGTTTTTCGTATGAGGAACTTTTTGACTTTTCCGACAAAAGTACGAGAAGAATGTTTTTTAACTTATACGGAATGAATAGATTTTTAAAAAAATATTTCCAAGAAGCTTACTTTAAAAGTTTTCACGTTTATTTTTAATCAAATTCTTTTAAAATTTTATGACATGTTATGAAAGGAAAAGTGTTTTTGAAGTAGAAAGGATATTTTCCTCAAGAATGGAGTTCAAGTGTTTTATCAAAATTATTTTCCATCTAAGATAATATAGGGTTCTGTTTCTATCCCTATTATTACATTGATTTTATTATGTTGTGATGGAAATATTTTTATGAATTTCTTTATCTTATATGAATTCCTTTATGATGTCAAGTTGTTTAATATTCCCATTTTTATTACATGGGTTATGCAATGATGCATGATTTAAGATTTTGTGGCACACATAAGAATGGTATCATTATGAGATTGGTGGGACCTATATCCCCCTCCAATGAATTGGGTAAATATTTTATATCTCATGAGATAGACATGGCTGGAATGGTAGGTTATACCAGTTCAGTGAAATTGGACTGAAATGAGGGTGACTCGGTTCAGAAATGGACTTTGTCCACTAAGATAGTCTTGGCAATGAGTCTTGACTAATAAGATATGATTCTCTATGATTATGAGTGTATACCAAAAAGTTTCATGTTTTATGTTATGATTATTTGTATTTCATTTCACTACTATGATTTATCCCATGATATGAAATTATGCTCTCTTTTGCAGGTTAAGATTTCCAAAATGTTATGTTCTTATGAATATGATGTGGTTGATATTTCTTTTGTTTACCCTTAATGAGCATTTGAGCTCACCCTTTTATGTTTTTGTTTCCCCATGATATAAAGAAAGGTTTTAGGTAAAAAAAAGGGAAGATCTTTATGCGAGATGTTGAAGATCTTTCACCACGATAAGAAGATTATATTCTGAGTTTCCAAAGACACTAAACTATTACGATCCTTGTGTGTGTGTTTTTGTTATGTACTAAGTATTCCGAAAATGTAATGTAATGTCCATGTACGTCAAGCTTCGGGTCTCTACACGAAACAATAGTAATAATGAAATATTAATAATTAATTATTATTAAGATGATATAATAGGATCATATATGATATAATAAATATCAATATGGTAATTTTATATATAAATGAAATTGTTAGAACAATTATTCATTGGATAATGAATTTTAAACCAAAAAAAATTGTGAGGTAAGCAACTTCATCTAAATTTCCTTTTATTGAGGCATATTGTAATGGTATGCACCAAAATTATTTAATATAGTGTTTTTACTACCCCATTTACATGTAATGGAATGAAACCTTAATAATTCTTGTTATTTTATGTTCTGTGTTTTATTATTTTATCTAATGGAATTTGACTTGAAAATTGGAATGTGTTGAAGAATTTCATAACTCAATTTTATTTCATTGGATATATTATATATTCAATGTGTTTTATATTCTATTATTTTTTATTTAATGTATTTTTATTATGTTTGTTTTTATTTTAAATTATTTGGATTTAAATTTTATACACATAATTAATTCATTGATCAATTCTCACTACAACATTATGATCACTATAAGGGTTTCTCACCTCAAATAGTTTTCTGTGGGAAATTTTTCATATTATAAACATATCGTATTTTATGATTTGTATCTACTAACCATATGATAGGATTTATAATGAATATATTTCTATTAATGGTATTTAATGTTTCAATTCATATTATTCATTTAAAGGGGCTTAAAATTTAAAATTTACAAATGTGGTAATAGATTTATATTTCGATCTCATTTTAATCGGGGATGTTTATACTTTAATTTCCTCTAAAATAAATAATTTGATCATTATATCATAAAACCAATTAATTTTTTCATCTACGTTTATTCACTATTTTTTTTCAAGTAATAGTTCCATTTTCCTTTATTTGGTACTTAAAATGACTGAGAATATACTTTTAACAGAATCAAATAACACATCTCTCTTCGCTCGAAAATCATTTTCTTTGAAATCCATTATTTCTAAAAATGATTCCAAAAATTTATTACTATGACTGTGTAATGTCATTTAACTATAATTGGATGTTTTAAAAATATGTAAAATTAAATATTTCTATAATTTTTCAAACATGTACCTTTTGATTCATTATATAAATATTTGAAAACAATCTTGTTTTTATCATAATCGACAAGAACAGAATGTTCTCTCTATTATGAACATTACTTTATTTGAATAATTCATTAGAAGATTAAATTTATACTTTTTAAAGATTTTTTTCACTAGTATTCTGTAAATAATTATATTTCAAATTTTATTTTCAACATTAAAATGATATTTTACTAAGAAATTTTTTTAATATATTTTTATCAAATTTATATTCATCAATGACAACAAATCTTTATTTTACAAATACTAAAATGGATATGTGTTGTAATGATACTCTCTTTATTATTTATTTGGATGGTTTACGATCAATTTAACTAAAAAAAGTATAGAAACTTCAATTTTTGGATTATTTTTTTCATAACATTCTTGGGAGATATTTACTTGTGAACATTAAAAATTATATTTCCCCAGAATATCAAAAACATTTAATCATGGATATTCTTATTACATAAACCATATATCATTTTTAAATAAAATTTATACATTTAAATTTATTTTAAAAACTAGGTAAATATTAATAAATTTGTTTAACATAGTCAATGTAAATATTTATTTAAAAGGAATATTGTTTAGGAATTTAATTGATTAATCAATATATATGGAATTCTTTAGACATGCTGTGATGGGTGGGGATCAAAATTTTATATCAACAAAATGCATCATTTGGTCTCATGATACAAATGAGTTAACTATAATTAATGGGGTTTTACCCATAGTTTTAGAGAATCTAGAGAAATCTATTTACAATATAGATACCATGATGTCTATGATCATGATGTCAAATATTATATTGCTCCTAAATTATGAATTCAGTTATTACTATTAATGAGATTATTTCTTTGATATTATCAATGGATTCATTTTTCCATAAATTTGTTGATTAAATGGAATATTCTTTTGTTATTTAACTTTACCTATTTAATATACATTATCTAATCATGATAGTCATGTTAATGTTAAAATGTAATACGTGTCTTGATATTTACCTTGTAATATTGATTATGTCTTATCAAATTATTAGAGTCAAGTTACTATTTAAATTTCATGTATGATCAGATATTTTACATTACATACTCTTTATGAATTGTTTATTTTTATATATTTATCCATGATATCTTCTATATTATATAACACTTATTGGGAATTTCAACTCACAGTTTTTTCCCTTTCCTCATAATATGAATATGGAATCTTTGAATGAGTTCACGGTTGTGAAATATTTTAATTTCACTATGTTCTATTTCATGTTTTCAAATGTAACAAGAGATTCTATTATATATAAATTTTATATATAATACAAAAATATTCCGTCTTTTGGGAGATGAGCAATTGTATCTACCACAAATGTAACAATGTAACAATCAAATCATGTCTGATGGGGTCAATGTATTTTCATGATATATGAATTTAAAAATTTATATCATTTGTCATGTATAATGTTTAACTATATAGTTGAGAAGGGATATAGTTCTTATAAATTATATTACTTTAAACATTTTTAAATCCATTCACTTTTACTTTCCTACAATATTCACAAGTATTTTTTCAACACTACATAATATTTTTGGATTATCATACCATTATTTAAAAATAAAAATAAACTAATAAAGAAAATATATTTTATGTAATTTTTTATTATTATTTAATAACAATTCAAAATTTACTTTTATTATTATCCATATCATAAATTTATATTTGAGTCATTATGTGTGAGGGTGTGACATTTTTTAAAATATTAATTTTTTATTATAAATGAAATGTCATTTTCAAAGAATGTGGATCTAGAATGGACAAAATTGAGAATATATATGTGGTGGGAAAATAAATCATTTATCCAATCATTTATGAATATATTTTATGATATATTAAATCATTAACCCTTGATTTAACTCTTATACACTATTTTATTATTTATCGTGATGACTATGTTTTACTATGGAAACTTCTTATTATGGAAAAAAAGAAATATAAATAATAAAAAAATTTAAATTATTAATATATATTTTAAAAATAAATCAAAATAATTAATGTTTATAGGTAGTAAAAAAATAATTTTATGAAAATTATATTTAACCCAAAAAAATATTTTTTCGAAAAAATTTCATTTTTGTATAAAAATGATTTTACATGAAAATCATGTTATGTAATGATTCCATGATATTTATTTTTTATGGTTTTAAAAAGAGATTTGTGTGGATTTTAAAAGAAATTAAATATTCAATGGATTATTTTGACTACTTAATAAATTGTATGGGAGCAAAATTGTTTTTCATTAGATTAATTTATAACATAGGTTCCAAAAAGTCAAGTATGAACATATTAATTTAGAAAAATTATTTTAAATTAAATATTTTACACATTAAATCAAACTTTTGGGAGAAAAGTTTTATATTTTTATTAATCATTCAATATCATAATTATTTCACACAATATAAGGTATTTATAAAAATATTATGTTCAATATCCACCTAAAGAATCGATCATTTCAGACAATTACCAAAAAATAATCTACTAATATATGTGAAAACATAGTTAATGATAGAATATATATTTTAAATATTACTTAATATTTATTAATTATATAATAATTAAAATGGACATAATATTTGATAGCGTATATGATAGGCCACATCATGCTTAAATAAACAAGTAAATACTATTAATTAATATAGTAGTTTTGCCGCATATTGATGAAAAATATGTTATAAATCTACCTATTATCACATTTATAAATAAAATTTGAAAAAATAAAGTTATATTTTGAACATTCAATACCAATTGGGTAATAGTTTGGATATTTTTCAGATAATTTTAATGTTTTTATGAGTATAAAAAAATAATTCATTTAATTAAGAGAAATTTTTTCATGAAATTTATTTATAGTGTCAAAGTATAATTTTGAATTATTTTAAAGTATAATTAAATATATTTTTTTATCATTAAGTAAAATTTTGGTAATTGGAATCAATTTTACAATGAATGTGTATATAAAAACAATTCAACCATTTAAACATTTCATCATCAAAAACTTGTTTTCTCTATCCGTCGATGGAATTAATTTTAAATTAATTTTATCAAATTATTTTTTTTGAATTTTGATAATTGGATTCCATATCTTGAATCAAAATATAAAAATTATGTAAACATGTCCCTTTTAATTAAGAACAAAATATGAATAGTAATGTCATTAATTATTTTTATAGATTTGGTTAAGGGTAAATTGGTTAACGAAGGGTAAAAACAATATTATAAAATATTATTTAATTACCCTAGAAGTGGTACAAATTTTATTGGATAAATTATTTTTTCATTGAATTATTATTTTTTTCGGATTTTTTGAGCTCTTGGAGCTAGTTGGATGTTTTTATGACATTTATAATATTTTATTTAGTGAAAAATCAATTTTGACACACTTTTTTTTATTAACAAGTGAAATATTTTTAATATGTGGTTATAAATGGGATACCTTTGAAAATAAATAGTTCTTAGAAAGATAAAGGGTTTATATTTATCAAGTTAATTTACTTTTAATTGTTCGGAAATAAATTATTAAACTAATGTCATATATAATGGTGATTTAGTAATTTCTTAATTAATGGAAATATCAATTAAATGTTATTAAAAATATTAAAGAAGATTAATGTCATACAAGTATTTTATGGATTCAATTTACATGTTAGTAATGTTTTAAATTTTTTTTTTTGAATTTATCTTGTTTTAATGATATTTTTAAAATGTCATGAAATGAAATGTTTTAAAAGTGAGAATAATGATATTTTAAAATATAAAATATTTTATTAAATGATATAATTTTTTTAAAAATATATTATTCTTCCAAATAATTTGTATAAGTCCTAAAATTTCATAAAACAATCATTTATTTTCCTTTTGTTATTTTATTATTATTATATTTATACTCAAATTTTAAATTACATGATATCTATGTAAGAGTTAAAATGGATAAATTCAGGTTAAAAAAGATGATGATTAAACAGATAATCAAAACTTGTTATATTTTCATTTGAAGATTGCATTTTCAACCCGTACTCATTTTGTATTTTAAATACATCACTTTGGACCAATTTTTAATTGAAAATTAATTTATATTGATTTAATAGTTTGTTCAATTCCAAGAGTGCCCCTCCCATCTCCAATAAAAGGGAACCCATTTATCTATTTTCTTCACATTTCAATTTTTTTATTAAACCAGGATATATCCAAATAACTTTATATAATCCCCCCATTATATTTGAGTTATTTTAGGCATGACAACCTCCTTAGAGGTGTTAATTTGTTGATCAAAACAGATCATCTAAAGAATAAGTATCATTTTTAATTATGTTTTTCTATTTTATTTCTTCTTTAAATTAGTCAAAATATTCTATAAACATAATTAAATAATGAATCTAGTATAATAAATATACTATGATTTTAAAATGTTAATATCATCACCTAAATCCATCATTTTTTCCACCAAATGGGAAAACAAGTGATCATCCGTGCATTTGTGTGAACTGTCATCTCCACAAACCGATATAATTCAATTTGCATCACTATATCTCCAGACTGGTTGTAAATATGCAATTAATGTTTATATATTATATTCATAAATTATTTATCATATACATTCTTACCTTTCCATGGACATAAAAATGATAACATTATTCGTGCGTACGTGTGAACTATCATATCCACAAAGTGATGCGATTTATTATTAATCACCACATCACATGGATGATATATCAATTTATATTTAAATAATTAATTTGATATTATTTATAACAATAAAATTTGGGAAAGATCAAACAAAACTTAAATTGTTTCCATAATTATCATTGAAAAATTGAAAAGTTACTCATACATATGTATAACCTACCTTCTCCATGATTATAATGTTATTTTTTTCATAAGAATACCCACATAGTTTAATTTAAATGTATAATTTATGAATAAAAGATAATATTATATCATGAATATTATTTTTGAGATTATGAACTTATGACCATTTTGAATTTTTATATGATATAAAATACATTTTTGACTCATGTATCGAATATCGACAAAACGTATAACATTAAATTAAATAATAATGTAACTCTTATAACATGATAATAAGAGATATAGAAGGAATAAAAAACATTAAAAAGGTTCTAAATAAATTAAATAATTAACCAAAGTCTATTATTTAAGATGATAATGATATTACATGATGATTCAAACTCGATGAAAGGGACATTTCTTTTAAAAACTACTTTCAAAGTTACTCTTTCACCTATTTTTCCATAATTCAAAAGGAATAATTTTTACATATTCTTCATGAAAAAATACATAGACTTTATATCTATTAAATGTTTTTATGATGCCTCTACATGTTTACCATTTCATTTTCAATATTTTTTTTCATTTATGAATGGGAGACCTTATATTAAATAAAATGTGATTTCATAGTTGAAATGTTATTTTTCAATTTTGAATGATTTATGTGTTTTGGATATCGTAAGGTTTTTAGGAATAGTTTATGAGTATGGGTGGTTCTTTGATAAACCATATATGGGTGATCCCATGATAGCTCTCCAATACATTGGGTAGTGAGGTGGATTTAATCACAAGGTTTTCTCATATGATATCAAGGGAATATACTACATTGTATATTCCAAATGTAACTATAAAGGTCACTCAATATGTATACATGAAAGATACTATAATAGTGAAATTGAATTTATGACACAATTTACCTTTATGATTTATGTTCTCTATGTAGTTTTATAGTAATTTTTTTATTTCATGTGGTAAGATAAAGTGATTATGTTTTATTGGTGAAAAGTATAACTTTTTGAAAATGATTTGATGGGTTTAATGTATTCATGGAATAATGGTATTTTTCTTTATTTTTCATTCCATTAAAAATCATTTTTTACTTATAGAAAATTTTAAATTTTTTTACCCAAGGGAATAGTGGGAAAGAGAAAAAACAAATTCATGTTTATTTTAATGAAGTTTTGTCTTGGAGAAGAATCGATGTTTATTTTAAACAGGGTTTCATTTGTGGAAAATTGGATACTATTTTTTAGTACGCCCTTTGTATAAATGTTTAAATTTAGGTATAAATTATGACATAATTATCAAAAACTATAAACCTGAAAACATTCTCAATGTGATATAATATAAATTATTGACTAAAACTCTAAATTACGCAATGTTTAAGGTTGGGGTGTTATAGTCGGCAATAATGGTCGATTTTGAAAACATTAGGGGTTAGGATATTGTTAATTTAATGTTAAAAAATTATTTCTAGTTTATTATTAATTGATATGATATAGAATTTAAAGATTACCATGTTGCATAATATAAGATGTGTTTGTGAAGAATGGTTTTCCATAAATGTAATGGTGCAGTTATTTTGGGAAGGAATCTAAATGAAAACAGCCTTCCAAATCAGCATCTTGAGATGGTCAAAATTGGAACTAAATAGATTTTTTCTGTAGTGTATCAATTCCAACATTTTATAAATAGTGGTTTTATTCATGAATGCAATCAACCAGATCAACTATAGGGGAATATATCAGTAGTGGAGCATTTTACGAGGAAATATCATATATTTTTTTTGTAAATATTCCGACCTTGTATGAAATAAATTATGGATTAAATCCCCAGATAATATTTTTGATGTCATGGGGTTTTGAAAAAAAGTAAAGGTTAGTGTTTCTGTTTACCATTTTCAAGGTGAAATTGATCAGTGATGTTTGATGGTTAAGAATATCAATGATAGTGAGAATATTGATTCTTTAGAGTGGGATAAATTAAAATATATTTTTTCTTAATAAATATTTTCCAAAGGCTGGTTGAGTTACGATGAAAAAATTCTTCTATTTGAGGTAGGAGGAGGATTCATTGGATATACATGAATAAAAATTCACTTGACTGGCAAGGTATTCTTGAAATTTCATCTAGTATGTTGTTTATAAAAACTATGGATTTTAATCAGAATTAAATCCAAAATTTTGGAGGGAATTATCTTATCATGAATTAAAAATTTATTAAAAGACATGATCGATGTATGGAGATGGTGGAAATGGAGTTCACTGATGATCATGCATTCTTTGAAAACCAACAGAAAAAGAGGTAGAGGTGGAAGTAGAAATTGAAGAATTCACCAAATTATTTTGATAGTATAAAACTTATTTTTTCAGTTTGTGATATTTTTGGTAAAAACACACTAGTGAATTACTTTCGAACATTGGTAAGTGATTACTATGTTGTAAAATGGGGAATAAAGTTCAAAAAACAATGAAAATGTTCACGGTAGTGGTAAAAAAACTGAGATACATATGGTAAAATGTTTTAAATGTAATTATATGGGTAATTATGTAAACATAGATCCAAAGAAGAACCTGAAGGATGAGACAAAGATATACTATAAGATAAAATATGTAGTTAAATCCTTCAAAAATACTTGAGCAGACATTATATCATTAAATGAAGTGGTATCATGTACATTTTTTGTTCATATTATGAAAATGTGTTGTTTAAATTGGGTATACACATTAATTAATTTTTGAAATATTTTCTCCTAAATGAGAGATTACACCTCAAGAAATGAATCTAGAAGGAGTGGAAAAAACAAGTAGAAAAAATTAATGCAAAAAGAAATTATAAGAATCTTCCTGTATTTCTCTGTGGAAGGAGGTTACCTACCAACCTTGTGGTTTTTTATGTATTAGAGTTTTATTTTATTCTGGCTATGAATTGAATTTCTATTTAACATGATAAGATAGACTATAGAGATAAATATTATTTTTTTAAGAAATAGTTTGAGTCTTTGTACAAGAATGAACCCATAACATTGATAACATATCAAGAAGATGATAAAATTTTAAAACATGTAAATCATTGTTATCTTACAAATATTGTTAACAACAAAGTAATTGTTCCAATTAATGATGTTATTGTAGTAAATGAGTGTTTTTATGTATTCCTTGATGAGTTTATAGGTACTATTCATGATTGAGTAGATGAATTCATTGTTGACTTAGTTAGGGATTCTAAGCCAATTTCAAAACACCATTATCAATGGTTCAAGTGAAACTTTTAGTGTATAAAAAGAAACATTAATATTTATTTTATAAATTTTTAATCTGGCCTAGAAATTTACAATGGGGTTCTACTATCTTGTTTATTAAAAACTATGATGGCCCAATAATAATTTTCATTGACTATAGAGCATTGAATAACATCATTGTTAAAGAAAAATTTCATTTTCCTCATATTGATGATTTTTTTGATGAGTTCTAGGGATCAAAATATTTTTTTTTAATTTTGATCTGAGGTTGAGGAACCATTAGCTGAATGTAATGGAAGGAAACATTTCAAATAATGCATTTCACACTAGATATAGAAACTATGAATTTTTATTTATTTCATTTAAATTAAATAATTCACCTGGTGTATTCTTAGATCTTATGAATTAAATATTTTATGAGTTCTAAAATTAGTATTTAGTCATGTTTGTTCATGAAATTTTAGTATATTATTAATGTAAATAGGAGAAATAATGACATTTAAGAGTTGTTTTATTAACCATAAATTAAAATAATCTAAATAGGAAATTCAAAATGTGTGATTTTTGATTGAAAAAAATTTCATTCCTTGGCCACAATATTTCTAAATATTCATATACAATTGATCTTGATAAAACGAATGTTGTTTATGAATTTCCAAGACAAACAAATATAACTGAGATTCATAGTTTTCATGGTATAGAAGTATATTATCATTGGATTTTTTTAAAACATTTCACAGTTATCTAGCATACTGACTAAGTTAACTTTAAAAGGTGTTATGTTAATCTGTAAAAAAGATTGTGATAATTTATTTTCTTGAATTTGAAATAAGATTAGTAAATGGTCTAGTTTAAGGACTTCCTTCCGGAAGTTGAAAATTAGTAATATAATATGATGATTCATTAAAAGGACAAGATTTTTTACTAATGAAGAATTATCTGGTAATTACTTATGATACATGTTTGTTGAAATGTCATTCACTATATTACCGTACACATGATTTTGTATTCTCTTCTATTATTTTCATTAAAAATTAGATTGATCATTTCTATGGATTAAAATGTGAAATATATACTAATCATAAATGTTTGAAGTATATATTCATTCAGAAATAATTTAACATGAGACATTGAATATGGTTGTAAATAATAAAGGATTATGATTTCATGATTCATTACCATGTTGAAAAATAAAATAATGTGGTCTATACATTGAGTAAGTAGAATAATCCTACATTTACCAACTTATGATTGGAACATGACCCCTTTGTTAATGATTTGATGAATTTTTTCATTGATGTTTTTATTGTAAGAAAATCCAATATTTTGTTTTAGGTTTAAGTGTAGTCATTTCTATCTAATGTGATTAATAAATCACATAAGCAAGACCGTGAGTATTTGAATAAATGTAGAAATGGTTAAAAATAGTAAGTTTCATGAATTTAACATTGATAAAGATTGTATTTTGATATTTGGGAAGATATTTTTAACTCCTTATGATTTAATTTTGATGAAATAGTTGTTATATTAAACTTATGGTTCTCTATTTTATGTTTATCCAGGCTGTACTATGATAAATATAGACAATTGGGAGTATTACTG
Source organism: Viscum album (assembly GCA_963277665.1). Taxonomy (NCBI): domain Eukaryota; kingdom Viridiplantae; phylum Streptophyta; class Magnoliopsida; order Santalales; family Viscaceae; genus Viscum; species Viscum album. The sequence continues at coordinate 1,681,834,492 of OY728128.1, forward strand.
ACGGGATGGAATGAAAAGAGATATTTCCTAATTTTACAAGAAATGTTTGACTTGTACAAAGGAAAATGGATAATGATAGTTATAAAAGGGGATGATTTATCCTTTTATAGTGCATATGTGGAAGTATAAAATATATCCATGGATTTCATAGTGGGTATTCAAAATACTTCTTTATGTAATTATGAGATCAGGTTTATTCTTGATTGACTGACTAAATCTAATCATTTTTCTCCTATTCGAGACAATATGTTTCTAGATCATCTTTCTAGATTGTATCTTAATGAGTTTTAAGGTTACATGGAGTTCTTGTCTCCATTTATCTGATCATGATCCAAGGTTCTGTTATAACTTTTGTAAAGTCTATTATAATTTTATGGGAATGAAATTAAATTTCACTAGATCTGTTAATCCTTAATCATATGGATAGTCAGAATGAAATATTCAGAACTAAGAGGATATTATACGTGTATGTTTAATGGGATATCAGGGATTTTGGGATCAATATATTTATTTTTTTGAGTTTTATTATAACAATTTTTTTATTCCTCTATATATGTGGTCCCATTTGAGTCTTTTTTATGGAATTCAGTGTCCAAATATAGTATTTGGGAAGATGTTAGGGAAGAGAAGATGATGATACAAGAATGTGTAGAGGAAATACAAGTTAATTTCTAGTTTATTCAATCAATCATGAAGAAAAATTAGAGAATACATTAATTTTATATGGATAATTGGATAACAAATTTTTTTTGAGGTAGGTGATCATGAATTTCTTAGTCTCCCCATGGAAAAATGTGACATATTTTGGTAAGAAAGGGAAGCCAAGGGCATTGTTAATTACACCCTCTGAATTCCTCTAGAAACTTATACCACATTACTCTCGAGTGTCCACCAATAATTTTATCCAAGGTACATAATGTTTTTTATGTATCAATGTTAATAATATATATGCCAGATCCATTTCATATTTTGAGTCCAGAAGTTGTTTAGTTAGAAGGGAATATTTTTTATGTGGAATATCCAATTCAGGTACTTGACTATTGAGAGTTTGTATTGTGAAATAAGGAAATTCACTAATTTAGTGTTTTTTTGATAAAACCATATAGTTGATGAGTAAACCAGGGAATCTAAAAATTCCATGAGAGAAATATATCCCCACTAATTTAATAATTATATAAAATTGGGAGGATGCAATTTTGAAAAAGGGGGAAGAATATAAAAACGCATGTAATGATAAAATAAATTTGTATTATATTTATTAATATTTTGTAATTATTCTTTTATTAAAATAGACACTCTTTTTGATATCATACGTGATACACCACATCGAGTTTAAATGAACTACAAAATATTATTTTTTAATATTATTATTTTTTAACTTTTTGATGGTACACTTATTTTAAATATTGTTTTTATCACTTGGATACATTCTATTTTAAGAACATAAAATAATTATTTGAAATAATAATAACAAAATTTACTTTGGTTTAATTTCTTGTATTTTTGTTATAATTTTCATGTTTTGTGGAATACTTAAAAAATAATGAATTATAATTCAAAAATAGTTTTTCATAAAATCTATTAAAATTGTTAAAGTATATTTTTGAATGATTTTAAATGATAATTTGATCATGTTTTTTTATATAATCCAAAATTAAATTTTTATCAATTTTATAATTAATTTATATATACAAACATTTTAATCTTTTTTACTTTTCTATTTTAAAACCCCATTTTCTCTATCTGTCAATAAGATAAATTTAAAGTTAATTTCATTCACATTTATGTTTTGAATTTTGATAAATGGATTCAATATTGGAAATCATATCTTATAAATTATGTAGATAAGTTCCTTTTATTTTAAAACAAAATATGAATAGTAACAGTAGTAATTATTTTTATTAACATGGTTAAGTGTAAATCGAATCATTAAGGGTAAAAATAATATATTAAAATATTATATAATTACTGTAACACTTGTCCAAATTTTATTGGATGAGTTATATTTGAAAAACATAATTAAGGGGATGGGTTTTTGATTTATTAGAGCCACTAGGATGACTTTATGACATTTACAATATTTTATTCAAAAAAGTAAAGATTTTCACACTTTTTTCCTACCTGAGTGAAAGGTTTTTTATATAAATTTTTACATGAGATATATTTGAAAATAAATAGTATTTCGAAATATAATGTGTTTATATTTTTTATTATAATTTATTTTTAATTTTTTCTAAATAAATAATTAAATTAAAGCCTTATTCAATAGTGATGCAGCAATTTTTTAATTAAAGGAAATATCAAATAAATGCCACTAAAAATACTAAAATAAAAATAATTTGAGAATATTAAGGTCATAAATTTGTTTTATAGATTTAATTTACATGTTATTAAATTTTTAAAAGAATTTTTTGGAATTTAACTTTTTGTTGTGATGTTTTTAAATGGTAAATAGATGTATAGTTTCAAAATTTCCTCTAGTGATATTTTAAAGCAAACAATATTTTATTAAATTACATAAAATTTATAAAAATATAATATTTCGGTAAAATAATTTTTATAAGTTCTGAAATGTCATAAAATACTCATTTTTTGTCTTTTGGAATTTAATAGTAATTATATTTAACTTTAATGTGTAAATTACATAATATATCAATAAGAGTTAAAAGGGTTAGGTAAGGGTAACTACAAAATGATAAGGATTTAAAAAATATTTATAACCTGTCTAATTATAATTTCATGATTTTATACAGATCCATAATTATCTTATATTCTAAATATATCCCTTTGGACACATTTTAAGAAAAAATTAATTTATATTAATTTACTATTTTTAAGAATTTTAAGAGTGCACATATCTTCTCAAATTAAAGGGTACCCCTTGTTCCCTTTTCTGCACATTTAAAAACCTATTTTATTTGGATAAGATATTCCAAAACACCTTCATATAATCCCTCCCCAAATTTCTGAGGCCTTATTTTAGGCGTAAAATCCTCATTTGATGTGTTATGGTGTTAATAAAATAAGATCATCCGAAGAAGATGTATCATTTTTAATAAGTGTTTCTATTTAATTTATTCATTAAATTCCATAAAATCTTCTCAATACATGAATAAATAATAACTACATTATCCTAAACATAATTAAATATTATTATGCTGACATCATCACCTAAATCCATATCTTATTCTATCAAATGGATAATGAATTAATTGTTCATGCGTACATGTGATCTATCACATCCATGAACACATATAATTTATTTTCAATAACTGTATCTCATGAATGGTTACAATGACTGAATTATGTTTTATATATGATATTCATGACATTTTTATCATATACGTTCTTACATGTCCATGTGCATAAAAATGGTAACGTCATTTGTGCGTACGGGTAAACTATCACCTCTTTGAAAATATGTTATTCATTTAATCATCACCACATCAAATTGATGATACATATAAGTATAATTAAATGATTTATATGATATTAATTATATTAATAAAAAAAATACTTAACATCATTCAATAATGAACATTGAAAAATGGAAATGTTACCCATGCATACATATGACCTACCATCTCCATGATTATTACATTGTTCATTTTTAATATCCATACATAGATGGTTTGAATTTATCGTATAATTGAGGAAGTAATGTGATTAATATAAGAGAGATATTATTAATGAGATTAGGGACTTATGAATATATTGAATTTTGAAATTATAAGAAATTCATTTTAGACTGATGTACCAAATATCGACAAAACATCCAACATGAACTTAAATAATTATATAAATGATATAACATGATAATATGTAATATAAAAGTTATAATAAACATTAAAAAGGGTCTCAATAAAGTATATAATTAACCTAAATTTATTATTCATGAAAATAAATATTGTATGTGATGAATCAGACTCAAGGTAAGAGAATTTTCTTTTAAAACCCACCCTTAATGTTACTCATATAACTATTTTAAAAGAAGAAAAATTGATGTCTTTTAATATATACGTCATGAAAATTATTTCACACTTTTCTATAAAATTATGTTTTTGATTCTTCCTTTATAATTTTACCAATTTATTTCAATTATTTTGTTTTTATTTATGAGTGTTCATCATTGTCAGATATAATATGTGATTTAAAAGAAGAAATGTTATTTTTTACTTAATTATTGATTTATATATAATGGTTATGTTATGGTTATTGGGTATATTTTATCAGTATTTTTCGTTCCATGATAAACCAAGTGCGTTTGATCCAGTGATAGCTCTCCAATGTATTGGGTAGTGAATCAGAGTTAATTGGTAGGTTTTCTCTTATGAGATTAAGGGAATATAATGTGGTGGGTATTCAAAACATAACCATGAAGGTTACTCAATATGTAGCCATGAAAGATACTATACGAGTGAAATGGAATTGATGCCACAAGTTACATTTATGATTTATATTTTCTATAGAGTTTCATATGAATGTTATGATTACATGAGGTACACTAAAGATTTTTTTTTTGGGTGAAAATTAAAACTTTGTGAAAAAGATTTTATTGGTTTAAAGAATTTATGGACTAACTATTTATTTATTTTTTTTAATTATATAATAATCAAAACCCAAAAAGATTATTAATGTGAAATAATGTAAATTTTTCACCAACACTCAATATTATGTAATGTTTAAGGACAAGGAATTATAATATAACTGACATGCTGAAACCCAAAATGAATTCATTTTTATAAATATAAATAAATTTAGTTTAGAAAATTAAATTTTCAATAAAATCATTTCATATGTAGAAATACAATTTTTTTAGAAGAAAAAATATTTCCTTCTAAAATGAAAAATCATATTCTTATTCCACTTCTTAATAATATTATTTCATAGATTATAATAATTATAAATATTTTTATAAATACATTAAATTAACATAATTATAGATTTAAAAAAATATTCAATAATTAAAGAATTGTTTATATAGATAAACATTTTAATCATGACCAGAAAATATATCAAACCTTAAAATAAAACATATTAAATTTCATAAGGTGAACATAATTATTTTAAATATATAATGAGTATCTAATTAAATATTTCATATATTTTTGGTCATAAAATAAATATTTATATAATTTTTAGATATATATATATATATATTCATAATCAGAAATTCAAATAAACCATAATGGATATATCTTATTAAAAATACCTAGGTTGTGATGCTCCAATCATATTTGTATTTGTAATAATAATATTTTGTCACTTATTAGTATTATTATTATTTTGTTTTGTTTAATATTTGAGGCATCCCAAATAAATTCTTGTAGAATAAAAAATACATATTTTATTCAATAGAAAAACTAAATCATTACATTACAATAAGGCCAAAAGACAATAAATAACCTAAAACACCTACCGGAAGGGTTATGAGAATCATGGAGAGTCCACCAAACAAAACAAAAATACCAAGAAAGTAGTGAATATCTTTCAATTCTTTCACAATAAATTAAATTATGGGACATACTAAGGAAACCGTACTATGCATAAAGAATATTTAGAGCACCATTCATATAATCCGAAATAGTTTTTGAAATTTAGAACACCCTAAATAAGTATTTATAAGGACTTGGAGATAAATATGACCATTTTTTGACGCTGGGGTATTTAGGTGACCATTGGTTTTGGTAAAGATCATCAAATTTTATTTCCATTATGTCTTTTGATTATTTTATGTATTGTAATTATATAAGTATTTTAAAGATTTCAAATGTCTTAAAATTTATTTCAATATTTCAAATTTACATTGTTGGTTAAATAATGACATAGTTTTAATTAAATAATATTTTTTAAATTAAGTTGAATATTTCAAATTTATGGTTTTTGTTTAAAAACATATGAAATAATGAAACTTAGAATGATGGAATATGATTTTATATGTAATGAAATTACTATATATCTATTCTGTTTAGGTTTAATAATTTTTTTAAAAAAACATTATGTGAGTACCAACCCAATAGAGGGTAGCCATGAAGGCCAACCCCTAATGTTATGAGTGGGTATCTCACTTTAGTAACCGAATCCTGGAAAATCGGATGCATAGCGCATGCTATGTCGCGCTCGGGCCTATGTGTAGGGCCTAGTCAGGTGCACATATGGTGTGATGTTGGTCATGCACTGGTATAGGTGAGGGTGGGCCAAGGCCTATAGGTGGGGTCCCATATATAATGAACCCATGGTTTTTACTTGTGTTATTGTCATATGGCAGGTATGTAGAGCCTTATAAGTCTGAACTGAAACCATCACCGTTTTGATGTGGGATGTTAATTTTATTTTTCGTGAAATGAATTCAGGTCGTCAGATCTCACCGTCCAAGATCTCAACTGTCTGATCCAGTCCAGCCTTCGAACTCCACCGCCATTCCCCATTTGTAGAAATTTTTATCAACCATCTGATCAGGACACATTTAATCTCAAATGCGCATCCCTTTTAAATATTTCGGTTTCCCCCGACCGTTCAATCAAAGACACCTTATAATCTCAAATGTTCATAGATTTTTAAAACCTCCTAAGTCACGAAAATCATCCGATGGACCCATGCCCAGTCTGAACCATCCATTTTCATCCACATATTTTTCCTCACATCGCACTAGTAGATGTCTCCCTGATCCTCCACAATTTCTCCCTTAGATAGTGAGTCCTCCCATTACTCTCCTCAGGCCCAAAATTTTTTCCGCATGTCCACTAAGGGTCCATTTATTTAATGCATACCCATTAGGTTTATCATGTATGTTTTCCAAAGTATATATATATATATATATATTATCAATGATGGATTTATTAAATTTTTACACTAAACTTGGTTTTTTATCTAAATAGTTAAACTCAGTTTTAATTAGGTATCATTGTTTATATGTTTATGTGTAACAAAAGTACATAAAATTATATATATACATTTTATATAAACAATTATTTTCTCCCTTCATCATATGGGTTCTCCGCCTTCGAACTCTTCTTTTACTTCTTCTCATTTCAACCATACCCTTGATATTGTGTTAGGGTTTATTTAGTTTTGTGTTTGATTAACCCGTATATACTGATATGTGTATATAAATTTATATACAAATACCAAACATATTCTATTTTATATTTTTTAAATGAAGAGTATTTTTATATAAATGATTTTATTTATTTATATAATTCATTTAATGGTTAATTTTACATCATTTTATTATATAAAAAAACACATATATGTATTTTTTGTATATACGATTATATGTATAAATATATATCTTAATTATAATATGATTTAGGTTTTCATGTAATATATATTAGTTATTTAATAATGTTTTTTAAGTGTATGACACTTTTAAGGATTTATCAAAACTTGATTTGGGATATGGAAATCCCATATATACATTTTTTTATATACGGATATATATATTTTCAAATCCTACTCTATTTTGGGGGTTTTAAGTGATGAATATCAGAAATTAACTGATGTTTTGAAACATATAGCACTTGAATATGGGTTTACTAAGAGTGTTTTTTGAGTTCATAAACATATATAACCATATATATGTATATACAATTATATATATATATATATATGAATATAGTTTTTAATCCTAATATGATTAAGTTTAATTTATTAAGAAATTATTCTTAAAGGATATACCTATCATTGTACTTATTTTTTTAATTCTGATTTAAAAACCCACATATATATATATATAAGTCCCAGAACTACATATATGAATGTATTAATTTATTAAATTATCACATATACAATTTGATATTTGTAAACAATATCAAAACATTTTTTTGTTATTCTATGCCTAAAATTTGAAAATGGACATCACCTTGTTATTACAAATAACACTACATGCATTCATATCAATTAATCATTTTAGGATAAATATTTAGAATGTTCGTTTATTTAATATATACATCTACATGAATAAACAAATAAATATATGTAAAAATCACAAAGAATTTTTTCAGAACATATAAATGGAGGTTATATAGTGCTAGATCATAATGTTAGTGAAGTGTGTTTAAATATTTTCTTATGTTTTAATATCTCAGAGGAGATGAATGAATTATATTTATAAATATTATATTTTATTTCATGATGAATATGCCAAAAAATGAATACTATTAGTTATTAATGTTTATGATTTAATTTTTTTGACACACACATTCATCCAGGTTTGGTTTAAACATGAATGATTACTATCTTCAATTCCAAAACATTTATTTTAGTATATTAATTTTTTTCATTCATGGAATAATTATTCTCAATTTATGTGATATTATTTAATGTGACAAACCCAAAAAATCTAATATTTTATGTGCGATAGTTATCATCACATGTAAAAATGTATGTCTATTAGTCCATTAATGTCATTGATAAATTTTAGATCGCCATATCCTATAATATATCTGACAAAAAATGCTGTTTTAAGACTATTTTTTACACTTGAAGCATTATTCAGTTTATTTATGAATATATAAAGTAATTGAAAAATGAAATTTATCTCTTATGATAACATATAGATTAAGAATTTAATTATTCAAAGTGGTGTGAGACAGTTTGAATAAAAAAATATTTAATAAATCATTGTGGTATAAGACACATTAATTTAAAGACTTATTAGACATATGAGGAATTGATAGGGATTATTATGTGATGGGTGAGGCCCTTTATAGCCTCTCGTTGAATCAAAAGGTAACATGAGAAAAACTAGGTCATGGCATGAGGCCTTGCCTGAATGATTATGTATAGTCTTGGCATGAGGCCTCTACAAAATGTTATGATTTTCATGGATTATGTATTCCCTCATTGTGTGATTATTATTTAACCAACCATGTAATTATTCGAATATTAGAATACCTACGGTTACGAATATTTTTTTATGATAATGGTAATAAATGCACATGGAATAATGATGAATGTACTCATCAAACAATTTATAAAGAAAGTCTAACATCTATTTTCATAACATTGATACAAAAGATAGTATTACATTTTTCATTTCATGAAATGAAATTTATGTGATAAGTGAATTATTATATTGTTACTTATGAACTTCAAATCAAGTATCATTTCATGAGCTAATTTGTACTTTTACCCTTTCATGTCACTATTAAATTAGTTTGATCAACCCTGACTTATATATAGAATTTCATTAATTTGTATACAAGTATGCATACTCTGAAATGTGTTTTATCTAATGCTTTTATGTAAATATATAAATTCTTGTGTAAGATATTTTCCAAAAAATGATTTCACGAATCCTTTAAAATTGATTATGATTTTCTATAAGAAATGATGTTTTCTTTTAAAAAATGTTTTATATTTATTTCAAAAGGGATGTTTTTCAAATGAAATTTCAATAATTATTTTAAAAACTCTTACTGAGAATTTTAAATTCCCTTGAAATGTTTTCAATTTATTTTTATAGGATTAATAGATTTTCCATCATTGAGTTCCTTTATGTGGTGGAAGCAATATGAAGCTTATCTTACAGTTTTGAAGAAAAGTAGCAGTTGTATCTGGTATTCCCGAACCTAGATGGAAAAGATCTTATGTGATGAGATTTGATGTGTAATTTTATCAGAATATTTTTACAAAAAAATACAGCCCATGTTTTAGGCATCGACTCTAGGATTCTAGGGGTGGGACGTTAAAGTTGGTTTAGGGGAATGGTCTAGAAAATTCTGGAAAATTTAAACTAAAAAAAAACAATAATTGATATGTTTCACTGAGTAGAACTTTTTACTAATTTTTTCAAATGGAAGGACAGTGTTCACCAAAAAACCTATTATCTTTCCCTACCAAATTACTTGAAAAAATAATTGTTAAGTTGTGTTTATAAGTATAATAGCATTTCACAAACCTATGTTTGGCCTGAAAAAACCTTTACCGAGTATCTATCTACTGTAATATCCTTCGGTAGTACCAAAAAGATAGTTATGTCTATCACTATATGGAAAATGAAAAATTTGTATAATATAGGCATAAAGGGATTTATCATTAAGGTCTCTTCCTCTAATTCACTATGTTTGAAAGTTACATAGCCTTAGTGATGTTCTGGGAAGCTGCAATGGTGAATAACCTTCAAGGGGCTTATCTGTTCTAGGTTATGATATTTAGTTTTTATGGGAGAATTTATGAAATAAGAATGCTCAGGCATGGGATAGTTTAACAAATATATAAGGAATGCCTCCATGCCAAAATATATAAGCACCATACCTGTCATGCCTCACTATAGAAACCTGAGTGTTTTATTTGTAGGTTTGTGCCTAACTAATTGAGGTGTATCTTGGCATGAGAAAGTGAGGAACAAAAAATTACCTTGGGAATCCACCTGAGGTCATCAACGTATTATCCATAGGGGTGGAACCATTGAATGTATAAATTAAATATTTTTCAATCAATTTTTTTATTCAATAATGATTAGAAAATATCTTGTATGGACATCGAGGTTAATGACATAAGTTGGTGATGTGGAAGTACAAGAGTATAATATAATTTCGAGGGCACAATTCCATTAAGAGGGTATAATGTGATGCCCTGAACATATTTATATTTTGAATAATAATATTTTTATAGTTATTAGTATTGTAATTATTTTGTTTTGTTTACTAAAGGTTCCATACAAAATAAATTCTTGAAGAATAAAAATAATACTTATTTTATTCGATAGGAACATTGAAACATTACAATAAAATAAAGACAAAAAAAACAAAACTAACCTAGAATGACTACTAGAAGGACTATCAGGATCACAAGGATACCACCAAACACAACAAATAAACCATGGTAGTAGTGAATATCGTTTGATTCTATCAGTATAAAAAACATAATGGAAAGTACAAGGGAAACTATATTGTGCTTCAAGGGGATATATAAAACCATTATTACAATCCTAAATGGTTTTGGAATTTCGAAACACCCTAAAATTTTTTTTATAAGTCCTTGAAGATAAATATGGATTGTTGATTTTTGTTGGGGTCTTTAGGTGGCTGTTGGTTTTGGTAATTGTCATAAAATTTTATAGTCGTTAAGTATTTTTATTATTTTCAGTATTATAAGTGTATATGTATTTTATGTATTTCAAATGTTTTAAAAACACATTAAGTATTTTAATGTTATTTCATTGGTTAAATAATGAAATATTTTTAATTAAAGATATATTTTATATTTGGATTTTAAAAACAATATAATAACCATGATGTTTCTTTTAAAATGAATATAAATTTATAAAAGAAACAAAATGATTTAAATCAAGTTATAATTTTTAAATTTAACATTTTAGTTTACAAACATATGAAATAATTCCACTTATAATGAGGAAATAATGTTTTTATATATAATGAAAATTACTATATATGTGTTCTGTTTTGGTTTAATAAAGTTTTGGTAAAACATTAGAGTGAGTACCCACCCAATCTAGGGCAGCCTTGATTGCCAATCTCTTAGGGTCTAAGTGGGTGTATCAATTTGGAAATTTAAGTTAGTAAGAGTGAACATATTGAATATGTTGAGTCAAGCTCGAGCATTTGTGTAGGGCCTAGTCAGGTGTGAACAGGGGGTGAGCTAGGTCACGCACTGGTGTGGGTGAGGGTCGAACAAGGCCCGTAGGTGGGGGTCCCATGTATAAGGACCCCTCAGTGTGTGATTATGTTATTGGAATATGGATTGTACATAGATATTTATAAGGAAGTCCCAAAACCGTTCCCATTTTGATGTGAGACAACATTTTATTCTAGGAAACAAAATTTGAGTCATTGGATCTCACCGTGCATGATCTCAACCGTCCGATCCATTCTAGCCATCGAACTACCCCACTAATCCTCATTTTCTATGATTTGAATCAACTGTCTGATCCAGATGTGTTTGATCTCGAATGAACCTCCCTTTTTAATCTCAAGGTTTTCCTACGACCATCTGATCAAATCCACATTATAATTTCAATAGTTCATCTGTTTCTAAAACTACTAATGTCACCACAACGGTCTGATTAGCCCACTCCCAATCTGAACCATCCATTTTTTTCACTTGTTTCATTATTCTACATCTTCCTCACATCGCACTAGTAGACATTTCCCTCTTCCTCCATTATTTCTCCCTCAACTCATGAGTTGTCCCATCACCCTCCTCAGACCTAGACTTTTCTTATTTTTAACAAGTCCACCAAGGTGAATTATTTTAATGCAAACCCCTTTGGTGTATCATGTATATTATCCACAATATATATATTATCAGCGACATATTTATTCAAGGTTTCTAGTAATAATGGGTTTTGTTTTTTTTCTAAAAAGATAGATTCAGTTTTCTTTAGGTATATTTGTTTATATTTTTATGTTTAATCATAGTATATTAAATTTTATATATAATGTTTATATAAACATACATTTTCACCCTTAATACCCTGGCTTCTCCTCCTCCCAAATCCTCTTCAACATCTTCTCCGTTTATCCAAACCCTTGATGTTGTGTAAGAGTTTATTTAGTTTTGTGTTTGATTAATCCATAAATACTTATATGTGTATGTACTTTTATATATAAATACCAAACCTATTCTATATTATATTTTTCGAATGAAGAATATTCATATTTAAATAATGTTATATATTCATAAAATTCATGTAAGGGTTAATCTAGTATCATTTTTATATGAAAAAAGTATATATACACTTTCTGTATATACAGTTATATGTATAAATATAGATTTTAATACTAATCGCATTTAATTTTTCATGTAATTGACGTTAGTGATGAAATAATTTTTTTGAAGTGTGTGAAACTTTTAAGGATTTATCAAGACTTATTTTTTGGTTATGAAAATCCCATGTATACACTCTGTGTATATATGGATTTATATTATTTCAAATGCTAATCTATTTTGGGTTTTTCAAGTGATGAATATCAGTAATTAACTATTGTTTTGATACAATAAACACTTGTTAAGGGGTTTAATAAGACTGATTTTTTAGATTTTAAACATATATTACCTCATATATGAATATACAGTTCTATATATATGAATATAGATGGTAATACTAATCTTATTAAGTTTCATTACTTACGTAATTATTCATAAAGGCGATCCCTATACATATACTTATTCTTTAAACTCTAATTTCAAATCCCACATGTATATATATAAGTACAACAATTGCATATATGCATTTCTTAATTGATTAAAAAATCACAAATACAATTTGATATTGGAAAATAATAAAAAAACGTTGTTTTTTTATTGTGTGCCTAAATATTTAATAGTTCTTCACCTTGTTTTTACAATTAACATTACATGCATGCATATCAATAAATAATTTTAGGATAAAAGTTTATAATTATATTTTGTTTAATATATACATATACATGCATAAAAACATAAATACATGTATAAAAACATAAAATATTACTAAAAAATATTAATAGAGGGTATAAAGTGTTATAACATAATGTTAGTGAAGTGAGTTAAAATATTTTCTTATATTTTAATATATCACTTGAGATTAATGTTTCACACTTATAAATATTATATTTTAAATCAACAAGAATCTGCCACAATGAACACTGTTAGATATTAAAGATTATGATTTAATCTATTTTACACTTCTATTCATTAGGGTATGGTTTAAACATGCATGATTACTATCTTAAATTCCAAAACATGTATTTTAGTATATTAAAATTTTAATTTCATGGAAGAACTATTTTGAATTTAAGACTTATTTTTTATGTGAAAATCCAAAACAATCTAATATTTTATCGGCATCAGTTTTCATCACATGAAAAAAAGTATGTCTATTGGACCATGAATGTGATTGATTAATTTGAGATAGACATAGCCTCATGTAAAAATTACAAACCATGAATTCTTTTGATTATTTTTTACAATTGATGCATAATTAACTTTATTTATGAATATAAAAATTAATTTGAAAATGAAAATTATCACTTATAATAACTTATGGATTTAAAATTTAATTACTCAAAGTGTTATGGGTCACTTTGAATAAAATACTCAAGTTAATAATTCAAAGTGGAATGTGACACTTTTAATAAAAGACATAACTTAATAAATCAAAGTGGTTTGGGACAATTTGATTTAATGACTGATTAAACATATGAGGGATGCATAGGACTTATTATGTGATGTTTGAGGCCCACTATAGACTCTCGATGCATCGATAGGTCTCATGAGACAAACTATGTCCTTGCACGAGGCCTTCATAGAATGGTTAAGTATGGTCTTGTCTTGTGGCCTCAATAGAATGTTATGATTGTCTTTTATTATTAATGTACTCATTATGTGAGTAATATTTAACCAACTATGTTATTATTATATTTTTAGAATATCCTTTGTCAATAATCATTTACTTATGATAATGGTAATAACTATGCATGACATATTGATGAATGTAATAATAAAGTCATTTATAATGAAATTTTAGCAACTATTTTTAGAACATTGATATAGAAGTTTGTATTAGATCTGTCATTTCATGCATTTCATTTTATGTGTTAAGTAAATTATGATATTGTTACTTGTGAAATTATAAGTAGATATTATTTCACATTCTATTTTGTAACATCCCCCTTTCATGTCACCCTCAAATTAGTTTGATCAACTCCGGACATATATAAGGCCTTCCATGCATTTTTTGTAAAAGTATGCATACTATGAAATGTGTTTTATCTGCATCTTTTAGGTGAATATACTAAATATTGTGCTAGAGATTTCCCAAAAAAATGATTTTATGTAACTTTTGAAAAATGATGTTGACATGGTACAAAAAATGTTGTTTCTTTTTAATAATACTTTTTATAATTATTTCAAAAGGGGTGTTTTTAAAAAAGAATTTCATTACATATTTTTAAAACCCCATACTGAGTGTTTTCAATTCTGAACCTATGTTTTCTATTTCATTTTATTGGATTAGTAGATTTTTCAGTTTTGATTTCTTCTATGTAGTGGTAAAAATATGATGCTTATCTTAATGTTTTTAAGAAAAGTATCAGTTGAATCGGGTTTCCTAGATCTAAGATAGAGAAGATCCTATGTGGTGATATGTGACATGTAATTTTATCATCATATTTCTATAAAAAATTACAAACTATATTTTAGGCATTGATTCTGGGATTCGGGGGTTGAGGCGTCACATTTGGTATTAGAGGAACTGTATAGACAATTATGGAAAATTAGAACAATAAAAAGCTATGCTTCACTTAGTAAAACTTTTTCTTAAAATATTCAGATTGAAGGTGAGGGTTCCCGAACTAAACTCCTCTCTCTCCCTATTGAATTACTTGAGAAAATAATGGTTTGGTCATGTTCAGAAGCATACCAGCATTTTGAAGACCTGTTTTTGATATGAAAACACCTCAACTAGGTGTATATCAGCTGAAATATCTGTTGGTACTACCACAAAGATAGTTATTTCTAACATTGTATAGAAATTACACAACATATAGAATAGATGCATACAGGAAGGTATCTTGAAGGTGTCTTATTCTATTTCACTATGTCTAAAAATAACCTAGAGTTAAGAATGTTCTCGGAAGCTACAACGGAGGGTGACCTTTGTGCAGCTTATCTGTTCTAGGTTTTGGGTTTTAGAATGAATGGGAGACTCTATGACATCAGAACTCTCAGGCACAAGATATTTTGATAGATATATAAGGAATGAGTCCATGATGAAATCTCTGAGCTCCATTCCTCTAATTCCGCTTTCAATAATCCCGTGTTTTTATGCGTATGTTTGACCCTAACCTCTCAAGGTGTATCTAGGCCAGAGAAATTGAGGAAATAAAAACAACCCTGGGAATCCACCAGAGGTCATCAGCGAATAATCAATGAAGGGGGACCTAGTTAAGGTATAAAATAAATATTTTTAATTCAAATTATTTAAATCATTAACTAATAAAGAACATCTTATAGGGATATCGATGTTATTGATAGAAGTTGGTGTTATGGAAGTATAAGAGTAAAATAGAAAATTGATCGCGTAATTCCACTAAGGGGGGGATAATGTGACAACCCATACATATTTATATTTGTAATAATAATATTTTTTAGTTAATAGTGTTACTATTATTTTGTTTTTTTAATATTGGTTCCATCCAAAATACATGCTTGTATAATAAAAATAAGACACATTTTATTCAATAGAAATGCTAAATTATTATTTTTAATAAGGCCAGAAGACTATAACAGGCCTAGAATACTTACTAGAAGGCCTATCAGGATCACTAGGAGACCACCAAACACAACAAAGAGACCAAGAATGTAGTGAATATCATTCAAGTTTGTCATACTTAAAAACATTATCGAATGTACTAAGGCAACCACAATAAGAATCAAGGTGATGTTGAACATCATTCTTATAAGATGAAATGGTTTTTGAATTTTGGAGCACTTTAAATAAGTATTTATAAATCCTTGAAGATAAATATGATCATTTTTAGATTTTGGGGTCTTTAGGTGACCATTTGTTTTGGTAAAGGTCATAAAAGTGTATAGCCGTTAAGTATTTTTGATTATTTTAAGTATTCTAAGTATATAATTATTTAAAGTATTTAATTTTTTTAAATATTATTTATATATTTTAAAGTTATATCTTTTGTTAAATAATGACATAGTTTTAATTGAAGATACATTTATATTTGGATTTTATAAATAAAATAATAACCATTATGTTTCTTTTAATATGAATAAAAATTTATATAAGAAAATACATGTTTTAAATGATGTTGTAATTTTGAAATTTAATGTTTTAGTTTACAAACATATAATATAGTGACACTTAGAATGTGGATGAAATGTTTTTATATATATGTATATTACTATATATCTATTTTTTTTGTTTAATAAATTTTTGGTAAACAATTTGGTTGAGTACCCACCCAACTGAGGACAGCCTTGAGGGCTAAGATCTCAAGGTCTGAGAGGGTGTTTCACTTTGGCAACTAAATCCATGAAAAGTGCAAGAATAGAGCATGTTGGGTCATGCTCAGGCCCATGTGTTGGGCCTAGTCAGGTGCACGCAGGGGGTGAGCCAGGTCGTGTATCGGCACAGGTGGGGGTAGGCCAAGGCCTACTGGTGGGGTCCTACGTATAAGGACCAAGCGACATGTGCTTGTGTTATTGGAATATTGCCGATATATTGAGCCTTATATAGTGGTACAAAACCCATTCTAATTACAATGTGGGGTGGAACTTTTTTCTAAGAAATGAAATCTAAGCCATCTGATCTCGCAGAGTGAGATCTCATCCTTTTGATCCATTCCAACCTTCGAAATCTACCTCTGACCCCCTTTTTCTTCAATTTTCATCAATCGTCTTATTCGGACATGTTGGATCACAACCGCACATCCCTTTTAATTTTTTTGGTTTCCCTGTGACTGTCCGATCAAAGCCACGTTATAATCTCCACAATTCATCTGTTTTTAAAACCGTAGAAGTCCTCGCAGCTATCTGATCCACCCACACCCAATCTGAACCATCAATTTTTTCCACTTCTTCTTCCTTTTTTTATTTTTCTTACTTGCACTGCACCAGTAGACATCACCATCATCCTCCATTGTTTCTCCATTAGCACATTAGTCACCCAATCACTATCCTGAGACCCAGACTTTTTTCCACAAGTCCACCAAGGGTGCATACGTTAAATGAAAACCCCATTTATGTATCATGTAAGTTTTCCAATATATATATATATATATATATATATATATATTATCAACGATGGATTTATTCATAGTTTAAATTAATCACTTTTTTTCAAAATAGTTAGATTCTATTTTCTATAGGACTCTTTGTTTATATTTTTATGTTTAACCAAAGTATATAAATATATATATATATATTCTAAACATACATTTTCACCCTTAATCTTACAGGGTCTCCTCCTCCCAACACTTCTTCTACTTCTACTCAATTCAACCTTACCGTTGAAGTCTTGAAAGGGTTTATTTAGTTTTGTTTCTGATTAAGGAATATATACTTCTATGTGTATATATTTTTATATATAAATACCAAAACTATTCTGTTTTATATTTTTTAAATTATGAATATTTGTATTTAAATTATGTTATTTATTCATTTAATTCAAGGAAGGGTTAATCTAGTATCATTTTTGATATGAAAAAAAACACAAATATACACCTTTTTTATATACATTTATATGTATATATATATATTAATTCTAATCTGATTTAGGTTTTCATTTAATTGAAATTAGTGAGTAAATAATTTTTTTGAACATTATGAAACTTTTAAGGATTTATCAAACATTATTTTGGGTTAAAAAAATCCCATTTATACACATTATTTATATATAGTTTTATATAATTTCAATTCCTAATCAATTTTGGGTTTCTCAAGTGGTAAATATCTAAAATGCACTCAAGTTTTGATACAGATAACACTTGTAAAGGGATTTACTAAGATGGTGTTTTTGAGTTTCTAAACATATAAAACCATATATATATATATACTATTATATATATATATATATGTGAATGTAGTTTTTAATCCTATCCGGATTAAGTTTCACTTCTTAAGAAATTATTCTCAATGGTGATCCCTATCCATATACTTTTTCATTTAATTCTAATTTCAAATCCCACATATACATATATAATTACAACAATTGCATATATTAATATCTTAATTGAATAAATGATCACAAATAAAATTCGATATTGGTAAAAAATAACTCAAAATTGTTTTTTATTTTGTGACTAAAACTTTTAAGAGGTCATCACCATGTCATTACAATTAACATTACAAGCATGAATATTAATTAATAATTTTATGATAAAAAATTAGAAGTATCTTTTGTTTAATATAAACATGTACATGAATAAACACATAAATATTTGTATAAATAACATAAAATATTATCATAACCTATAAGTATAGGGTATATAGAGTTAGGTCATAATATTAGTGAGGTGAGTTTAAATATTTTCTTATATTTTAGAATCTAACTTGATATTAATGTATTAAATTTATAAATATTATATTTTAATGTATGATTAAACTACTAGAAGGAACACTATTAGTCATTAAAGATTATGATTTAATCTGTTTGACACTTACATTCATCAGGGTATGTTATAAAAATAAATGATAACTAACATAAATTAAAAAACATGTATTTTAGTATGCGAAATGTTTACTTTCAGGGAACATGGGTTTTGAATTTAAGAGTTATTATTTAATGTCACAATAAAAAACAGTCTAATATTTTATAAGAAATTGTTACCACCACATGTACAAAATTATGTCAATTTTTCCATGCCTGTCATTGATAAATTTGAGACATCGATATCCCAAGTATAACTAAAAACCATGTAGTTTTAGATTAATCATTACAATTGATTCATGATTAAAATTATCTATGAATATAGATTGTAATTGAAAAATTAAATTTATATCTTATGATAACTTATGGATTTA
The DNA here is from genome assembly GCA_963277665.1 of Viscum album. Taxonomy (NCBI): domain Eukaryota; kingdom Viridiplantae; phylum Streptophyta; class Magnoliopsida; order Santalales; family Viscaceae; genus Viscum; species Viscum album. The sequence continues at coordinate 1,681,853,977 of OY728128.1, forward strand.
GATTTATATTATTCCAAGTAGTATTAGAAACTTTGAGTAAAATACCCAACTTAAATATTAAATGTGGTATGGGACACCTTGAAAAACAAGAAATTCTTGAATAAATAAATGTGGAATGGGAAACATTGATTTAAAGAATTATATGACACATGTGAAACGAATATGTCTTATTTTGTGATTTTTGAGGCACCCTATAGCCTCTAGATGCATTTATAGGTCTCATGAGACAAAATAGGCCATTATACGAGACCTAGGATAAAAAATTATGTATGGTCTTAGAACGAGGCCTCAATAGAATGTTATGACTATCATGTATTATGCATTCCTCCATTATGTGATTTGTATTTAACCAACCATGTGATTATAAAGCTATTAGAATATCCTTATTTATTAATATGTTAGGTATAATAATGGTAATAAATAAACATGGAATAATGACGAATGTACTTTTCAAGTCTTTTATTAAGAAGGTGTAACATCTATTTTACAAACTTTGATATAGATGTTAGTATTACTTATTTCCTTTTATGAATTTCCTTTTATGTGTTAATTGAATTATGATATTGTTATAGTTGAAATTTTAAGGAAGTATTATTTCATGTGCTAATTTATACCTTCACCCTTACATGTCACCCTCAAATTAGTTTGATCAACTCCTTACTTATATATAACATTCCATGAATTTTTGTACTAGTATGCATTATCTGAAATGTGTTTTTCTATAGATTTTAAGTAAATATATAAATTCTTGTGTAAGATACTTCCCTAAAAATTATTTCATGTAAAATTTTAAAAATGATGATGACGTGCTACATTAAATGTTATTTCCTTTTAAGAAAATATTTTATAATTATTTCAAATGGTGTGTTTTGAAAAAATAATTTCATTAATTATTTTTAAAACCACATACTGATCATTTGAAATGCTCACCCTATATTTTAATTTTATTTTTAATGATTACTAGATTTTTCAGCTTTGAGTTTTTCTATGTGGTGGCAGCAATATGAAGCTTATCTTACATATTTGAAGAAATGTATCATTTTTATTTGGTTTTCCAGAACCTAGATCGAGAAGATCTACTATGATGAGATGTGATGTGTAATTTTATTAGCATCATTTTATAAAAAAATTACACACCATGATTTATACATTGAATATGGGATTTTGGGGTCAGGGCATCAAATAGGTTGTTACATGTTGAACACATACTGTAATTTTTTTCATAAAAGTAAATGAGGAGACCATAGTATATATAGATATATTTGAGGATAAATCATAATTTCCTCCTCTTATTCCTATAAGTCTATCTATATAGGTTATGAAATAGGAGTAGAATCATATTTATGATTCTCTTAAGGTATAAATTAATAATTTTAATTGATATATTCTAATTTAATTGAATTTAAACAATATATTGATATCTCTCAATAAAAAATTATGAATTCATCATAATTAATACATATCCTAGAAGATGGATATTCCACATGGAAGGTGGAATATTTTATATGATAACGGAATATCCCTTAGTTTTTTACACTATATATTTAAAGGAGTGTAAAAAAGAATTATAACAAAATATATAATATGAAGTAAAACCCTAAAAAAATACAAGAAACTTATCAAATGAGAAATGGAAATTAATATAGACAATATTAATCCTCTATAATAAGATTTAAAGGATCCTTGTCTTTTAAACCCCCATAATTTGAGTTAAATTTGATTGTACAGTCATGGAAAAACAACATATAAATATAAGGGAGATCCATAAGTAGTAATGTGTCATTCAAAAAATCACCATAAGGATATTGTGGTTTCAGTAAAATGAACTCCATCTACCCATGGATCATGGATGATTCAAATACCATCGATCATTTGAAAATTAAAATATAAAACACAATTCTGGGTCTAAACCCATATGTCCACCCATCCTATCTATGTTTAATAGATTTATTTTATCATATTTATTAGGTTTTTCTTTTATATGGATATAAAATAGAACATATCAAAGACTAACTTAGGTGTCTACTTCCAAATATCAATGCCTTGTTTATTGTTCTCATTATTTTAAGATAAATTATTCCTTTGATTTTACATGAGCTAAATTTATGGGTAACTAAATCCATGTATCAGGGGAGGGGAAATAATCAATTATATGACTCAAATATTTATTTTTGGTTTTGATTTTTTATGTTTTTAAAATTAAATTTTCATTAAATATGTATCTATATCATTTTCCATAGAATTGGGAAATTAAATATAAAAATATAACTATTTATTGAAACTAGGGAAATAAAATGTAATAAAAAATTTTTTATGTCGATTATAGAATAAAATGTTTTATCGTGGGTGATTCATTTACTATGAAGAAATATAAATTCAGGAAACCAACATAGTTGATAGTATGATAACTCATATAATATGAACTAAATTATTTTGATGATATTTTACTTGAAGGAGACAACATGGAATATTGTGTTCTTATAAAATATCAAATATATAAAAATATTCAAAGGGTAATTTTAGAGATAAATTTCAAAATATTCCTCAATTCAATGATAATAATAGTTAACATTCAGGACACATTCTATAATGGATGGATTAATTTTATATTACCATTACCCATTGAATAAGGTACTTGAACATATATGTCTTTGGGAAAATATAGTAAATTCCATGTTTTTGGGGGAGATGTATAGAGATAGGAGTAATAAAATTTGATGAATATGGTGTAGATGATGTGTTATATTATTTAATAAGCTATATCAAGGAAGATTATAACTGAGAAATGTGTGAATAACTTGAGGGAACACAATTAAATAATTTTATACAGGTTAGAATCACAATTCAATTAATTTCTTTTCATTTAACATTCATTGAACATGAGAATATGTTGAGAGTAAATGAAATACATTTCAAACATTAGTATGGATGTGATTTTAAAAACATGTATTTTCCCAAAAGTAAAAATATATATGTTTGTAGGAGTGATTAATAATTTTTTTTATATATTAATCCATTGTTAATATCCCTCTATAATGCTTTTATAACATTCATATTTACAACATATTCTGGTTATAAGAATATTATGGGGATTAATTATAGAATGGAATAAGTTCTAAATTTTAATAAATTAAATTATAATATATGATTTAGTAAAATGAATATAATTTAAATCATGTACTTTTTTAACTATGTTGGTAAATAAAACAAGACAATCTATGTAGAGATTGAGAATCAAACTAAATATGAATTAAATAATGAGAAATATATATTAAGTCTATGGGATAATGCATTGTTAAGAAAAATGATAAGAATGTATTAATATTCAAAAAGAATTTGTATTACCCACATAGGATATACTGGCCACTAATTCTTTCTCAGACCTCCCATATGGGTTTAATACAACTTATGGCAATGATCATAATAAGACTTCAAACCCCCAATGCCAGCTCCTGTCTAAAAATAAGGTTGTGTTTACAGTAAATGATTTTATATTAACTTCCTAGAAAAGTGTCACACTCTAAAATATTCTTGTCACCCAATGAAGTCTAGTCTCACACCAAAATGTAATAATGGTTGCATTACTTTGTTCCATGGGGAATTGTTCCAAAACACCAACACAATTGTTTTCTACATGTGATATACTATCAAACCTGGATAGAAAGTCTCTCTATCCACACTCCAACATAATTAAAAGGTGCTAATAATACATCTGTCTACTGTATCATAATCTCAATCATTAATGTGAAAGATGAACCACCATCAATGTATTCCCAATCTCCCTGATGTGGCATTTTTCATCATTTAATTGAATATGCATCTCCCCAATGTAATTTCAATCTACACAATCACCTAAAAAATCATATAGTGAACTTAGTAATAGAATGTGATCACTAAATAAAGATATAAAATTTCTTAATAATTTTATGGCAACAAGAATCATCTTCATAACATGTAGAAACCACGTGTGTGAGGTTATAAATGAAAAAATATTTCCATTTATATGATTGGAAAAATTAGAAAATAGAGTTATGGTTATTACTTGTATCCCCATCTATGTTAACAATGGTGATAAGGATAATGGATGAAATACCAACCTCAAGTGAATAATAGAGAGTTAAAAGATGGATATAAACCACCTTGGATAAGAAATGTGGAAGCCATCAATACTAATGAATATATGTTAGAAAGATGATTTAATTCTTATTTAAACTAATAAACATATCCCTTAAAGGGGTTAGAAACCTTGATGTATCAGTAATGTATATATTTGTACATTTTATTTATTCTATAATTGTTTCCCATAACCTTTAATATAATATCTTGTTTATTTCCCTCTCACTCTATCTTTAAACAAGTTTCCCTCCACTATTATTTTATAACACCTTAAAAGAGAGTGTTTAACATTTGTTTTGATCTCTAATGAATATATAGATCTATAGAGTCCTTATATTTCTTTAAATATGGGTTAATCTATTTTTATTGTAGGCAGTTAGTTTATGGGGGTTTGATTAGGCGATTATCATCACTAACACATTATAGGTTTATATCCAATTTTTTATTTTCACTATATTTTTTTCTCTTGATAAACTCATTTTTTTTATCATGTTAGGTGCTTAAGGGATGAATGATATATAATGGAGATAATGTTTTAGATTATTTCACACTCGATATTGATGTTTGAAAATTACCATTATATTATGGAGGGTTTAGGAATTGATTTAAATGAGTGATATTACATGTATATTAAATCCCATAAATTTTATGAAAAGTTAATAATCCAATATTGATATTTAATTGATTACTAAAATGAATTAACAAAACTAAAGAGTATTCTAAAAGAATTAATAATTCTTCAAGGATCATTCCCCTACCCTATAATATTCTGATGTTTTCCCTTCATTTCATCATTTTATGTTTTTTCTCATTAAATATGAACTCAATCTACTATTTTACTTTCTTATATATAATTAAAACCTAAAAATATATATAAGTAAATGAGGATAGTCAATAATCTACATGGTTTCCTAGAGATGATAGATAGGTTTCGCTGTATATCACTCATTTAGATTTGGTAAATTATATTCGTAAGTGGTTCTTGAAAAAGATATAATAAATATCTATTATTTTAGGTTGTTCTTATAATTCATGTGGTGGAATACCTTATTCCATTACACCTCAAAATATTGTTCCTCAATTAATTTTGGCAGGTGAGCCCCTTCTTCCTCTCATACTCCTAGAGTGTTATACTATTAATAGTTTAGAGTTTAGTTGAACTTATTATAATAAAATGTTTCAGCTAATAAATGTTTTCTCAAAAGGTAATAAAAAATGAAATTAATTTTCTGGATAATTCATTATACCCTTTTAATGATATATTTCCACCTAAAATAACTCCCTGACTTATTATTATTTATAAAATATATTAGAAATATTATTATTTTGATAATTTTAATGAGATGAAAATAATAATATATTTGTATTTTATGTTACTATCCATAATGAAAAAACATTTATTTTTAATTTTTTCTCATTATTTGTTCTTTAAAAATATTCACATATTCGATTATATGAATTTCCAGACACATTTGGAATGTTGGATAATACATGTTGTGGTATATAATCATAACTAGGTAACCCCTTGAGAAAAACCTATTGATGGTATGGAATGGGATCACAGAAACCTATCTCAGATTTACCCTCTCCCCGATTACCAAAGGGACATTATATAAGATTTACCTCACTCTAGTAAACATTAGTATGTTCCCCTTTATGGGATTAGTATTGTACCATGAATTTTTGGATCATAAGAGTATCTGGTGTCTATGGGTGGGGGAGGGTTAATTGTAGTTTATAAATTGAAACTAACAAAAAACAAAATCCCCTTTATTTGAAATGATCAGACTCAGAATTAGTCTGATGACTAGAGTGTGTGTATCAGATTCAAAATTTTTCCAATAAATGAGTTTTTCTATTCAGTCTCAATGATATTCAGATAATATAATTAATATAATTATTAGTAAAAACCAAATTTAAAAAAAGGCATGACAGATGGAATTTTTTTTATAAAAAAGTAATACCAAATCATGTAATAAACAAAGAATGACTTATGAGGTTTATAAAAGTAATTCCACTCACTAATAATAAGTAATAAGGAAGTCATAAATCATAACTTGAGATATAAAAATTTTGGAACTTAAGTTTAATGCTCTTTCTACCAACAACAGAAAACCACTTAAAAAGAATGTCAAAATTGATATATCTTCCAAAACCCTAAAATTCCTCGATAAGATGATCTATGATAGGAATGTCTTCTTATCCTTAGAATCCCTCAATTTGATGGATCAAATTCACCTATCTTCCTATCCCCAAAATCCATTGATCTAAATCATGATCAGACTGATGAATACCATGGAAAATGATTTAACAAATTTTTAATCCTCACTCATATTCCATAGAACAACAACTCTATGAAAAATTAAAAAGCACAAGAATGAGTTATTAAAGAAGTGAAAAATCACATAAATGTTGCGTTCAAAATGAATTAGGTCCCACTACATTTAATACAATCCAATTTATTTGAATCTGTCAAACTTCTATATTTCTATTAATCATGTAGTTAGTTGAATTGTTTTTAGACTATTTTCACTTCACAACTCAACAATTTTTTTTCGAATAAAATTTTTATTAGCACCATTATAATGCTGTAATGAATTATTTCTGATAGAAATAATTCCAATTACTCTAATTATAAACATTTGATATTCTGATTTAATATTATATTTATCAATTCGATGAAAAAAACTGTACATATTCTGATAGATCTTAAACACTATAAGTCTATTTGTTAATATGTTAGTTAGACTGATGAACATAACACCTAGTCAATGAAATTGACATAACATCCATCTGTCTGATATACTAGACTCTTGGTTAGTCTGATGGATTAGATCAAATTATTGTGTTTAAATTCATTTACACAATAACTATTTCTATATTTTCTCGAAAAAGGAATTTCCTAAAAAAATTATAAACACATATGATATATAAATTTATTAAAAATAATTTTTAAGAATGATTTTGGGATTTTCATTATTAAAGAATGGAAAGGTATATAGTATAATTTTGACTAAAAAATAACATTCTTTATGGAAAGAACAAAAAAACACTTAAAATGAAATATATTAACTTCAAAAAACATAAAAACTTCTTTCCATTTAGTAACAAAAAATATTTTCTTTATAAGAAATATATTTCATTATTATGTCTTAACTCCTCCTGATTTAATGAATTCTTTTTGTTGATAACTATTGATCTGAAAGAAAATATCGAAACATCAAATTATCCACCATAAAAAATATGTTTTTCATTAATAGTAAACTCCACTTTGAAATAAATTCTCCCCATTTGGAAAATATTTTTTCCCTATTTCAAAAAATTTTACCCCATTGTGATTTTCAAAAAGGAATAGGTAGGGTAATACATTCTCCTGAAATGTTAAAAATGTATTATATCAAACAATTTTTTTTGAATAAATATTAAACCAAGATATAAAGGAAAGAAAATCCATCCATAAAATTGGAAATATTTAAGAGAAATATATTCATAGAATAAGTAATTCTATAAAAATTTCATTCAATTTTTTGAAATACATTAAGAGTTCAATAAAAAAGATTCATTATTTTTTATATAGCTTATTAAAAATGGAATTTGTCTTATTCAAATATTCATGGTCATTCTCATATTCAGTTGTTTATGACTCAACATTTTCTATCCGATATTCCAAAAGTAAGAGACACATATTATTTGTCTTTGAACATAGATCCAATTATTTAAGAACAATAATCTTCTTATTTCCCCCACAATTTCAGGAACTCTTCTTTAGAACCATAGATCCTGATATTCTTGTCTTTAAACATCTGATTATCATACTTCAAAAAAGATATTTCATTATTATAAAAATTAGTTAAATATTTGAAGTGTTATACAAAGTTGAATCTATTTGACACATCTTAAGACAACTGTTGAAATGAATTAACAATGTCATAATATTATTTATTAACTTCCAAAATAATATCATCATGTTCTTTTAAGTCCATATCTACATGTCTCATCCACATTAAAACCCAATTGAATCTTATATTATGTGTCTTTGAATTATCAATGAATGTTTCAATCTTGAACTCATTTTGAAAAAAGTACCATATAAAAAATCCAATGATTTAGACGTCTCATGAAAAACATTCCTAATATGTTGGAAAATTGCTTCAATGTTTGGGATGTATCGAATAGATTCCATTATCTATTTCAAAATCTGAAAAATATAATCAATACTCCTCTTTTTTTTATGTGACCTATAATCTTGACGAATCTAATGAAGTCTCTGAAATTCATGGTCAAGTTTTTTCCAATATCTGAATTTTCATTTCCTTCAAATATTATATATTTTAATCATTTTTCAATATTATACTCTCCATTTTATATAATGTATCTGATAATTTAATATGTTAATGTTTCTCTTCATCTTCTATTTTACAGGTTTCTGAATAAGGATCAAATGAAACATAAAGGAAATGGTTTTTATTGGAGGGTGTGGATACTGATGTAGATAAGGATTTGGATGAATCTTTGGAATTGTATTCATTATTCTATTCACTATTTTATTATTGTTTATCTTATACTTATTTTTTATTTATTTATTTCTCTAACTTCCTTGTATTTAATTAGAATCCCTTTTTATCATTATCACCTGATTTCTATATATTTTTTTCCACTCACTTATAAAATAATCTTCCAATTTCAACTTATTATACCACATTTTTTTCCTTTTCTCATGTCCATATTTTTAGGTACTACTAATGTTTAAAAACACTCAAAAAAATCTAGTACTAATGAATCTAGAATAGTTTTATAGGTATATGAAATATTTTGTTAACCTGTAACAGATGTGAATAATGATAAAGTATATAATAATATCAGTTTATTTTATGAATCTTGTCCATCCCTTTAAAAATATTTTCCATCATCATTTCCTAAAAATCCATTTTCTTTTTATTATTCTTCCTCTAAAATTCATTCATTTAATATTATATATATATATATATATATATTTAGATCTAATTCCTCTAATTTTTCTAGTTTGAAGAATGGATCCACTGGCTTCTTTTGTTAATTATCAGACATTAATTTACTAAATTCAGTAATGGAAATTTTATTTTGTTTTTTTAAACATTTGGTTGGGAAGAATGTTATTTACAATTTTCTTATACCGATTTTTTTTCTTCAGAAACATCACATGATTTATCGGTCTTATATATTCCTTCATAATATATTTGATTGAAATAAAGACAATACTCACAAGATTTTTATTTCTCATATTAACAAGAATGCCCAATATAAAGGTGTAAAAGAATTTAAAAGTCTCCCTATCTCTATTTACTAGTATAAAGTTCCCTTGTATATATAGGGTTACCACACTCACATCTAGAGTTAGGTAGAAATTTTTTCAAAAATATTGATTATATTTTAAAAAATAAGCTTCTGCTTTTGACTTATTTTAACTACCAAGCTTCTCTGAAATCATGTGTGATGGAATATATTACTAAAATTACAAAGGGAATTCTACTTACACAAGAACATGTATATATGATATCATACAACTCTCTCTAAAATGTGTAAAAAAATTATTTATTTTTTCCCTTTTGAACTAAATTATACTAAAGAATATAATTCCCTTACTGTTTTAGGAAACTGTTTCTCAAAATACTAATTTTAATCAAAGATTTTCACCCAACCATCAAATTTTGATAACTCTTTTAAATAAATAATAATACATTTCATACTATAATTTTCCAATCAATCTATCTCTTACGACTCCCTTATTCAAAAATTCTTATGCTGAAGCCATCTAAAAGAAATATATTATCAAAACAGGGGCTGGAAAACCTAATCACACCAATCCCAAACATTATAACTGAAAAATCTATGAGGTGTCTAAGGTGAAGAGATTAGTCCTAAAAATAATGTGTTAAAAGGGTGACTGGACCTCATATATAGGCATAGGGTGACCCTTTATATTAATTAAAACAAACATCTCATATTGAAAATGATTATCTAATTTAACGATTGAGATTAAATCCTCAAATGATTTACCAATTATTTGGAATTCTTAATATTATTTGATGGAAAATATTTTATCGGAGTAAAAAATAACCCTATTATAAAAAATTTAAGTTTATATGAAACAAGAATTTAGTAAAAAAATCAAAGAATGTGTAAAACAACATATATTGATAATAGTTATTGCTAATTACAAAAAATTAAAGATTAGAAGAATAACATTTAGGGTGGAAATTTATTTTATGCATTATTAAACTTTTTGTCTTGTTTTTTCTATCTAAAATCATATTAGATAAACATTAAACCAAAAATTGTTTCAAAACCATTTTTGAAAGATATTTTGATTTAGATAATTATTAGTAATTATTTTTAAAAATTGAAGATGTTATTAAAAAATAATATTCAAAACCTATATATTTTAGAAACTAAATTTTTCAAAAACTAATATGTTTTTAGAAAACAAAATGTTTAGAAAATTAAATGTTTTATGAAAATAAATATTTTAAGATAAAATAGGTTTTTGAAAAAATAAATTAGAAAGAAAAACTTATATACAATCCTTTTATGATGGAGTTCATTAATGTAAAGAGAATGGAAATAATATAGTAGAAATAAATTATCATTTGGTATTGATCATTATTAGTTTGTTTTTAAAATATTCTAATATATAAGAGCTAAGGGGTTAGGTAACAATATCAGTAAGTTATTAATTGTTTTGGATTAATTTTAAAATGATATCTCATTTTTTGTGCAATCCCTAAGGAAATTGGTTCTTATGTCTATGTTATTTGATCAAGATTTATGTTTCGGGTTTTTATATATGGAAATAGAACTTGTGTTATAATAAAAACTTTTAATTTTAGTAAAAGTCATTCTATAGTATATGATTGTGTGTTTCATCCACAACACATGAGAACAAAAACATCCAGCTACCACATATTCAGCTTCTATAGATGAAATTTCAATTGAGTTTTTTTCTTACAACACCAAGATAAAATATATTCTCCTACAAAATTAAAAGATATAGAAATAATTTACCAATAAAGTCTACATCCACCAAAGATAGTATAAAAAATTATTAATTCATAATCATTTATAGAATATTATAATTACCCTAAATCCATAATTCCCTTAAAATAATTTAAATTTATTTTCATAGATTAAGGTGGGACAGATTAAGTTTATCTAGATATCTAGAGTATAAGCATAAATAAAACCATAAATCCCATTGAATATAAATTAAGTAAAGTAAATATCTAATTACATCACTAAATATCTATTGATCAATGAGTTTCTTAGTTTTATAAATATATAATGTATTTTAGGTCTTGATGGTATTACAAATACTTTTAGCATTGTCATATCTAATTTTTTTAAGAATAGCCTTTAAATAATGAAGTTGATATGTGAATGTTAATTCATTTTTTTGAATTTTTATGACCTTTAATATATGTTAACTCGCCTATAATACTCATTTTAAAATCATATTTATAATATCCTATAAAGAATATATTAACTATTTTTGAGTTGAACCTAATATAATGTCATCAACACAGATTTAAAAAATAATAATATTTTTAGAAACATATATTATAAAAATATTTGGATATGTAGCACCCTTAAAAATGTTGTTTTGTAAGAAAAAACTAGTTATCCTATCACACTAGTCTATAAGGAAATGTTTATGTCCATATTGTTCCTTATTAATTTTAAAAACATGTTCCAGATGTTTTTTTAAAACATATGTTTTTTACATGAACACCCTTCTGTACATACCCATTAAAGATTGAACTCTTCAAATCCATTTAAAATAGTTTGGAATTTAAGAATGATTCATTTGTTATAGGTACAATAATAGCTTCAAGTCTATCAACTAGAGAATAAGATTCTTTATAATCTATTTCCCCTTATTTATTATAAGCGTGAGAAAAATGTTTAGATTTATTTCTAACTATTATTCAATTTTCATTGCATTTTTTTTCAATAGAACCTTTTCACATCAATTATTAAAGTATCTTTTGGAGATTCAATTGTAGTCTAAAATTGATTTACCATAAATTTTTTGAGATTTTCTTGCATTTATTTTATCTAATACTCATAACCTAAAGCCTCATATTGAATGTTATGTTCGAATTGAGGAAAAAATGAAAAATGTTTAATATATTTATCAATGAACTTATAGTCCAAAATAGTTAATCTGTATCAACAATGATCATATCACTAGGATTAATCATAATAAATAACTTCATTATAATGTACATAAAACTATATTCTTCAACAAGAAGTTGAAATTATTATTGCGGTATGACTTTTAAAAAATATTACTCAATTTTTCTCTCCTGAGGAAAACATTCAAACATTGTTTGAAAATAATTTTTTGCAATAGCTTCCGAAGATGTTGGTGGAGGTTTTTTGAAAAGAATGATCAATTTATTCATATTTATCATGTACTTTTCCCTCTATATTACTTTAATTTTTATTAAAAATCTTATACGAATTAATAGTTTTAGAATAACCTAAAAATATTTGTTCATCATATTTTTTAGAAAATTTATTTAAGGTTTGTTTAGTATTCAAGATTAGTTTTTTTCTTCCAAAAACATTGAATTAATAATGTTTTCATCTTATTATTGTCCACAACTCATAAGAAGTTATATTACTAAATGGAATTATTGAAAATCCATTTATAATATAACATTTACTATTGACCACTTCAACCCAAAAATGATTAGAGATTGAGTATTCACATTTCATGGTTCAAAAAATATCTAGAAGAATTATATTTCTTATTTTGACTACACCATTATTCTATGATGTTTTAGGTGGAAAAAAATTTTATTATACCATTTTACTAAAAAAATATTCAAAATATGAGTTTAAAAAGTCTCCACCATGATAACTATAAATAGTTATCAAGGAGAGGGTTTTCACTTTTTTAACTCTGGGAATAAATGTTTAAAAAAATATTTACATTTCTAAGATAGAAAATATACCTGAGTATATCAATTCTATAAATCAACTAAAACACATACACTGTATTTTTCACCAATAGGTCCAGTTTTTGTAAGACCAAAATTTCCTTATATACTATCTATAAACCATAAAAAATTGAGACATCATTAATTAAATTATAACATGACTTTTGTTTCTTTCTGAATGGACAAGGATCACAGACTTATGAAGTATCAATCCTATGGTATAATATATCTTTATCATGTCCATTTATAGAAAACATAGCTAAAATTATATTTTTAAATATTCCAAACATACTATTCCATAACCAACATTGGTCTTCCCTTACAATATGTAATTATAGTTCTTGTATCCTAAGGTATTCTATGTTTATTGTGTATACATTCTCAAACCGATTGGTATAAATAAAAAAATTATGTATATAACTATTAACAATACATTTATCCTTCCTTAATATCACAACATAACCATTATCACATAATTTACTTATGCTAATCTGGTTATACTTACTTTCTAAAACAAATAAAACATCAGAAATTAAACCTTTTCCAAGATAAACAGTGTTACCTATACCAATTATTTCTCCTTGAGAATTTTCTATGAATGTGATTTTACCACCTTTTATCATCATCATATTCTTAGAGGAATCATTTATTGCTAGTAATTTTTCTTAAAAAACCAATATCCACGTGCAAAATATTTTTTATATGAAATATTTATTTTATTGAAAACAAAAAACATCGTCATTTTAGAACCCAAACATTCTTGGGTCTCATATTATCAGAAATTATGATTTTAGGAATCCAAAATTTTCCAACTTCAATATCTTTCAAAAAAATCAAATATTTTGAAAATTTATATCTGTTAAAACCTAAAGGCTGATCTATTTTGAAGAAATTTTTTTGTTCACGTTCTCATCACACTTACATTAATTGAGAAATAGAAAACTTTTTAAAACTAAATATTTATTCCTAAAAATAGGTTTTCTATTTATAAAACCCATTCCAGAAATATAACTATGAGGAATTATTTAATTATAAACTTTAAAAAAGTTTTACATACCAATGAAAAAATTTGATAAAAGTTTCTTAAAACTAAAAAATTTAGAATTTAGTTTTGTAAATGTGTTTTTGTCCTCAATTGAATATAAATTCAAACTATATTTTATAATATCATTTTTTAAACTAGTTTTATCAAAGCATTCTTTTTTTGATATTTTCAAAAAATTATATTTTTCCAAATGATATTTATCACGTTATTTATAAAGATTAGATATATTATTTGTTTATATAATATTTCTCATATTTAAAATCACAATATATTATTGATCATTTTCATATTTTATAAAAATCCATTATTTTTAATTTTTTAGTAATATCAATAATGTTTAAACTTTTTATAAACATATTAATGAATTATTTTTATCATTAGAAAATTATATTAATCATAGATATATTTAGATATAATAATTTTATTATAATCAAGGTAATTATAATATAATGTATGGTTTGTAAGAAGTTATAGAGTTATATTATTCATTAAGCATTTGCTAACCTTTGGTATTTCTAGATTGAATCTGATATTCTTATATCCCAATCCTATATTGTCTAATAAATTCACAGAATAACTACCTCCACTACTTTCAGTATAGGTATTTAATTCTTTCAGACATTTTTTAATCTTTTTCTTATATTTAATATTGGAATTTCTGTCAAAATTTTATTCTTTTGTATCATTTTTATTCAGTTTAAGAAAATTCGGTCTGATATGTCCAAGTTACATACAATCAGAACAAATCACTTCTGAAGACTATTTTTATCAGTTCTATCCTTGTGGATCTTCTTATAGATATACTAAAAATACTTTTTCCCAATGATTTTATTCATAATTTTAGAAATATTAGCTAGTTCATTTCCAGTTAGTTTTGATGAACTAATATCTAACTCAATAATAAATTTACTCTTTTTGAAATAATTGAAAACCTCCACAATAGATTTAACTTTACTGGGATCATTTTATGTAGTTGGAAATGAGACTCCTTAATTTTCATTTTCTCAACATCCATTTTTAATCATCAATCATATTACGTAAGATTTCTAATAATACCATCACAAGTAAGATTAGAAATCCTTATTGTTTTATCTAATGTAGTTATTTGGCATTCCAATTCAGTAGAAATTATTTCAATAATAACTCCTACAAAAATTACATCTATAATATCCTTATCAATAAGATATTGAAAACTGTTAACCATATCCATAAACCTTTGGTAAAGTTTTGTAATAGTTCCTCATGGTAGAAAATCAAAATATTAATAATCATCAATGCGTATAGATATTATTATCTCAATGACTTTTGAAGTTCCAAAATGATTAACCCATAACTTCTTCCAAATACTATTAAAATCTTTATAAGAATATATATAACTATAGATAATTCGAGTCATAGAACAAATTAGAGTATTCCATAACTTATAATTCAACACATATTCTATATTTTCTTGATTATTAAATTAAGTAACATCCTTCACATGAATCACATAGTTTCGAGCCAACACCTCAAAATTATCAACTCTAATATAGATAGATTTTTATTCCTCTTATAAATCTAGTATTTAAAATCATTATCATCAATGATAGGTTGTCCACTAGGATTCATATTATTATGGGTAACAAAACATAACCCTACCATCTTATAGAACATAGGAACTCTTTCTATAATAAACATTAGTTTAAAACAATTTATAAACAAGAAGATTACGAAAACTCATAAAAATGTAGTATATAATAAAATTAAATACATAGAAAATAATGAAGTAGAACCTAACCTAACACCCATTTTTTTATCATAAGACTACATGATGGATATAATAGCGTTGCTGAATTGTAGTTTAAAAATGTAAATGAACATAAAACATAAACCCTTTTTTAATAAAAATATCAGACTCAAAATTCATTTGATGATTAGAGTGTGTGTTTTTTATTCAAAAGTTTTCTAATAAATAATTTTATTATTTGGGATCACAGATTGTTCAATAAAGTAGTTATTATATAGAATTTTAATAAATGATTCTAATTAAATTTCATAGAAGAATTTAAAACATGAATAATTAAGAAATATGAAATATTATAACAAAGTAAGAATGAAATATACGATTTAAGTAATTATAATCTTTAACCAAAATTTTTAAGTAAGATATAAATCCTAACAGAAGATATCCATAGTTTCAAACAAAATTGTAAATGTATGTATTTCTATAACATGAATTCCCTTGATAATAATATCAGAATAAATATTTTTTACCAAACCATGGAAGCTGTCGATATGATTATTGATGTCATCTCTATCTTCCTATCCCCAAAATCCATCAATTTTATTGATTAGGTACACCTATATTGTATCATTGAAATCCATCTATCTAAATCATGATTAGAAAAATTAATAAAAATTCAAAATGTTATATGGATATAAAACTCCTGACTTAGATTCCATAGAATTACAACGCTTGGAAAAATTATATAGCCTAAGAATAAGATGTTGAGGAAGAGAAAATATCAGACATGTTGAGTTGAAAATCCACTACATCCAATCTTCTCAAATTCATTATTATTTATTGGAACCCCTCCAATGGTGATATTTTAATGAATCTTAGAGTTTGTTGTGATGATGCATGATGATTTTCACTTGACATCTCTAAGAAACATTTTTATCTGATTTGTTTGAATATCACTGTTACAATGGTGTAATGAATTTTATTTGATAGAATGAATCCAAATTACATGGATTATAAACATTGTACAGACTGATGGACTATAATATTTATAAATCAAATAATCATGACTACAGTGACTTCGATATATTTGAACTAATGTCAGTATGATGGTTATGACTCCATCCAGTCCAACGGACATAACACTTAGTTAAACTGATTGATAGAACATTGGTTAGTCAAATTGATCAAACACTAGGTCAGTTCGATGGATCAGAATAATGTATTAATTTTATATATGTTTACACAAGAACAATTTCTACTTTTAGTTGTAAAATAGTTTTTCAAAAAAAATTTACAAAACATGTGGGACATATAAATCTAGTAAAATGATGTTTTATGAACATTTATGATATTTCCACAACATAGGAAAAAAATAAGAATGTATACTTTACAACTCAACATGAAAAATTTATATATGTTCATGATAGATTTAGATAAAATTATTAAATTAGGATACTCAGGTGTAAAGCATCCCTATATTAGGAGTTTCTTGTGATGTATTATTAATATTCAAAATACTATTTTAAACCTGGTTGTCTTATATTTCAAAATTCATATAACATGTCATTATTTCCATAAAAACCTTTTTTATAACATGTGGATAATGAGTATTTAAGAGACAACCTATAGAGTATTATCATAATCATTCCCAATATGTCCCTTTTTGGAAATGTTCATAGGATTTTTATCACTAATGTAATTTAAAGGCACTAGAGCAGAAGAGATATTTTGTCAGAACAATGGTTATCCAAGATGGTGCTGGGTGAAGTGGAATATTTTTTTATAAAAACATTGTGGGTTGATTAAGTTAATTGACATCGTTATTTTAATGACCACAATATCCTGATCTAATGATATTTATGAATGTTATATATTTTTTAGTATTTTTTGATGTAAGACAGTTGATGGAATTGAATAAGTATGAGTCATTGATAGTGAGAAATATCATCAGAAGAGTCACCACTGAAAAATTACAATTTGGGATAAATAAAAAATACCACCATCAATGAGACACAATTATCCATACACCACAAGACATGAATGTGTTTAATCTACAAGTTTGAGACACCAACAAAGTGAGACATTGTAAGATCCTATGTAACTAAAAAATCTACTAACCACTATTCTGAGACACAACAATTTTTTTAATAAATTATAATTATTTTTAATTATTAATAACTACTATTTTATTGAATTTTATTCCTAATTATACTTTAATGATTATATATTGAATGATTGATAGAATTCATTAAAGAGGATGTCAAAAATGATATACAAGGAAACCTAATACCTAGATTCACATAGATATTATCTCTATTGCTGCTATTAATAAAGGAAGAAGACTCCCCCATGTTGATATGAAGTGAAGTAGAATGATAGTATGCTATGTTATCACACTTAAAAATCACACACATGGAGCTGAATATTTGAACTAGTGCATCCTGGAAAACACTCAACTGGAAAGAAAAATCACATCATTTCATCATGAGACTTTCTGCATTCAATAATAAGATTCTTTGAAACTTTGTACTTATGAAATTTTCAAGCTAACCCAAATCAAGCTACACTATAAATTAAAACAATATTCATGAGTTTCACTACTACGGATTGGGAATTTCCATCCCTAAATTTATATATTTATTAATTCTATTGATCATCATTACATATTGAGTAAAGTGTGTGCATAATCTATTTTATCACACACACATTTTATCCTATGATGAATTGGAACATACATGACATCTCCTCAAAAATATTCTTACACCTATACTCGCACAAAAATAGTAGTAGAGGTCCTTATGTGACCTGTTTGTTTTTACTCCAACGTATAACTATAGAAGAGGTTGTGTGTGACCTGGACATTTTGTAGGCTATTTTAAAAATTGATTCATGTTGCAGATCAATTTTTTTATTTTATTTGAACTACTTGGTGGATTTTTGTCACTAAGTCTATAGGACTATGTCCCAACATGAGATAGAACCTATTGTTTCAAATTTATGTTGTGTGTTTTTCTTTAATTTTTTAGATTTGAAAACATAAACTATATTAGCCAAAAAAAATTAACACATTGGAATATAATATTTAATATTGTTCTTATGAGGTTTTAATTATGTAAATTTATTTCAAAGAACTATGTAATATTTTATATTACTTACCCACAAACAAATCAATATTTAAGAAATATTTTGAGAGATTGGAACCTATAGTGATCTAATATATTCATTAAATGGGATGTTTTAAATAAATCAAGGGGATTTAAAATTATTCCTTTGTAACATAAATTTTTATCGGGTACTCAATTCACCCCCTCTTGAGATACTTACTCTGACCAACATTTTCTATCATAGGATTTTATCTTTGTTATTACAGTTTTCAAAAAAATTTACTATTATTTATGTTTTACATTAATGATATCAAATTTATATTATTTCTAAATTTAGACTTTTAAAATGGATAATCATTAAAAAGGTTCTACAATAAAATCATCTACATTATTTAATGGAAACAACTATTCTCAATGGAAAATAATAATGATAATACATATAGAAATCATGAGTTTGGATATTTGGGCTAGTATAGAAGATGAATATGGTATTCCTGAAACTAGTAGAAACTATTAAGATGATATAATAGAGTTAGAATGAAATAATAATAGTTAATATATGAATTCCCTGAATAGTTCCCTAAGATTTGAAGGGTTTAACAGAATTTATTCATGCAAAATTACTTACCAAATTTGGGACAATTTATCTGTTTCCCAGGAGGAAATTATAATGTCAAAGAGATGAAACATAACACATATACTATTAAATATTATAACATTAAAATTAATATTGATGAACTTATTTATTACATGTATCTCATGTTCATTAATATTTTAAACAAAATCATCTCTCATGGAAACCAGGTTTTTACAAAGGATCAGATCATGCAATTATTAATATGTCTACCTGAAAGATGGAAAAACACATTTGTCTCTATCATAGAATCTTGCGATATTCGAAAGCTTACTATCAAGGAGGTAGTTGGAAATCATTTTATGTATGGAGAAGAGAAAAAGGTAAAATACCAATAATATTAAGAGGAAATAGGTAGATTGTTATCCTTTAAGACTACTTCATATAAGCAGGAGGAAAAAGTCCAATATATAAAATAATGTGATAGTAAATCTCTACTAAAAAGTGATGAGAATATGGATTATTTAAATAGAAGGATTTAGTAGTTTTATAGGAAGAAAAAGTTTTTAATAAAACTAAGCTCCAAATGAAAATATGAATCCAAAGGAACCTAGATGAAACACTAAAAGTTGGATGATGATCCAAACAAGGGTTTATTCAATGAATGTTATAAGAAGGAACACATAAAATCAGGCTGTCCAAAGTTGATGTATAAAAATAAGTATAAGGGAAATGATAGAAGATAAAAAAGGCTATGAAATCCACATAGAGTGCATATGATGATATCTCTAGTAATTTTGATTCAGAATATGAGGAGACGTTGGATAAAAAACATGTCCTTCATGAAAAAAGTCAATGAGTTACCCACTATTTCTAGTATTTTTACTATACATAATGATTAAATTTATGAAAATAAAAATAATGATGATGATATGTGTTAGGAATTTTTTTTTGAATATTTTAGAATGATATTATATACCATTAATGGGATTAATGTTAAATTTAATGTTTTATAAAGACAACATTCTTTATCTTCAAATATGAGATAGTAACTATCTATTCAAAAATTGAAAAAATATAAACTCTGAAAAGAAAATATTGAACATAAGCTGTCAAATGAGTAGTTAAAAAAATAACTATAAAATTTTAAATTTGTTATGAAAAGTATTATTATGATTTTAGGGATCCAAGTCGGAAATAAGAATGTCACTCTATAAGGATATGATCCTAGATGGAAGATAATTGTAAATAACAATTTTTTTCATACAGAATAGAGGGTTTTTATACAAACTATTTTTATGTAGTACTAATAAAGAATTTATTTCTAAAAAGTTAAAATATTTTTATAGGAAACCTATCAATAAATTTTGGATTTCCAAATAAATAATTTCTATCATTTATTGGAAATAAAATTTGTGTACAAAAATCATTTATTGTTTAAAGATTGTTTTATATTAAAAATGATTGAAGATCTCCAATATAATTATATGATACTTTTATAGTGGTTTTTCAACGTATATTATTGGATATTATTCATGCTTCAAGATCCTTATCAAGGTTTATGGTGGCCATGTTGCAATTGGAAACAATGAAAAAGAAAAAATCAACATCTTACGCAAAATTGGTTACTATGATTAATTTTTAATTTATAATTTTTTATTTAATGATGGATTAAAGAATAAACATTTTGGTATTTATCAGTAATTTGATGATGGGTTTTATATTTATTTTGGGAATCATTCATTCAATGTTTTTTATTCAAAAAATCTTTATTTATACTACTTTGTGTAATGATAATGTTAATGTTGATGATTTAATTTTTTCAGTTTCTCAAAATGATTCATTCATAGGAACCTTTCAAAAATAATCTTGGATTTGGAAGAAATGATTAGTCTATTAAAAAATTCACTCAGATAGGAATCTTACTAAGAAAGGGTTATTTAGGATTTTCCTAATCTTGATTTTCCAACTAATAAATTAAGCAACCCATGTCAAAAAAAGGAAACAACTCAAGGTTTCTTTTAAATAAAATATGAAATTGTCATGTTTTCAACCCCTTGAATTGGTTCACATGGATTTATTTAGACCTTATAGAGTGTCTAGTTTAAATAAGAAACACTATGTTTATGTTCTTGTAGTTTATTTCTCTAGGTATACTTAGTTATACTTTCTATCTCAAAAAATTGAATCTATTTCTTATCATTCCAAGTATAATTACTATATAAAAAATATTAGAGGAAATAAAATTATGAGCATATGATGTGTCTATGGTTGTGAGTTTGAAAATAATGTTTTTGAATCCTTTTTCTCAAAATATGGCGACACTAATAACTTATATATTTCCAGGACCCCTCGACAGAATGGATTTATATAGAAGAGAAGTATAACATTATAAGTGATATCTTACACCACGTTGAATGACTATGATATACCAATCAATTTTTTGGATAAAGTTTTCAATACAACTAGAAATATCATCAATAGAGTCTTGGTCAAACATATTCTTAAGATGACCGCTTATAAACTATGTAATAATTGAAAAGAAGCGGTTAATTACATTATACATTAATTTTGTGGAAAATCCATTATTATTAACCCTAAATATAATTTGGCACAAATTTTCCTCCAAAAAATAATGAAGGAAGTTTCCTTGGTTAATCAATATCTTGAAAATACTATGTAATTTTTAATAATAAGACCAAAACTATGGAATAATCAGTTCATGTCATGTTTTATGAGACTGGTCCACATGATCTTAAGACCTCCCTAAATATAATTGAGGTTGATTTGTCTTATCTGAACCTAAATTCTAAAACAATAGATTCTGCTTTCAAATAGTTCGAATAATCCTTTAGTATTGAAGAATTTCCATGACTTCTTGAACCTAAACCTATAGAACCAAAAGTAACTACTCTATATTTTTGAGACCTATTAGAACTCTTAAGTAACAACTTATAGATGCCATTACATGAGATCAAGATAGAGGTACACAAAATAGAGTTCTTCTAGGAAATGAGGATGAACATCAGAAATTTTTATATCATTTTGAACATAAAAACCACAATAAATCCATTAATGGTTAATTCTTTGTAATATACATCCAAGAATAATTAAATAAGTTTAAATGAAAGGATGTGTGGGAAATTAAAGTTAGACCCAAGGAGACATTCACTATTATATCTAAATGGATTTTTATTGAAAAGGTAGATAAGTCAGGAACAATATTTGGAAACATGGAAAGACTTATTGCAGAAGTTTTTTGTCAAGAAGAAGGGTTAAAAAATGAAGAAACCTTTTCAATTTTATTCATACTTGAGGCCATATAATAATTCTTTCCAATGAAGAACATAAATATTTTAAGCTTTATCAAATGGATGTCAAGGGTGATTTTTTGAATGATTTCACAATCGATCATGTTTTTGTATAACAACCCATAGTTTTTGAAATCCCCATTTTCCAAGTCATGTTTTCAAATTAATGAAATATTTATATAAAATAGGCTCCTAGAGCTTGGTTTAATAGGGTCAACAATTTTATAAATTCTAAAAGATTTTAAAAAGGTATATTTGAACCTACTATTTTCCTAAAATCAATTTCAAATGATGTTTTATTGGTACAAATATATGTTGATAAAATTATTTTTGGATCATCAAGAAATTATCTCTCTATGATTTATTCTAAAATGATGAAAAATGTGTTTGAATTATGTTTAATGGTTGAACTAAAATTCTTCCTTAGTTTCCAAATTTTTCAAAACAAATAAAGAATTATTTTGAATCTAAGTAAATATATAAAATATATTTTAAAACGATTTAACTTGTATAAAACTAGGAGTAGTGACACTCTTATGTGTAACACCTATATGTTGGATCTTGATGAAGTGGGGAAACTAGTGGATCAAACCAGTTACAGAGGTATGATTTGCAGTATACACTAACTCAGTACTATCTAGATTACTATTATGTTTCGTCTGTGTTTGTGTTCTATCCTTCAGAAAAACCCTAAAGAGTCACAATTAAATGTTGTTAAAATAATTTTCAGATACCTCCGATATAAAATCAATTTAGAACTTTTTTACTCTAGAGGAAAATAATTTGATTTAGTGAGTACATGGGATGCTGATTTTGGTGGATGAAAATTAAATAGATAATTAAACTATAGAATATTTCATTTTTTAGGTATGTATCTCATTTCATGGAATAATAATAAGAAAAGATATATTTCCCTATCTACTACTGAAGTTGAATTAGTAGTTTCAGGTATTTTTTCTTCAATTTTTTTTGGATGAAACTAAATTTACTAAACTATCAATATATATTTAGACATTTCCCCATAAATTTTGAAAATAAAAGATATATTTACATTCCTAAAAATCTTGTATCTCATTCTAGGAAAATGAACATTTATACAATACATCGCTTTTTGAGAGATCATTTTCAAAAGGTTCTTTCACTCTTGAGATTATTGGCACTAAAAAATATTTAGCTAATGTATTAACTAAGCCATTTAAATATGATATATTTTATTATATCAAACATGATTTATGAATGATTAATATTGGTTATGTTTAAATTTAAATGAAACACCATGGGTTAGACACTGTTCAGTGACACATGGTTTGAAGTCACACAGTTGGGTGACACACCATTAGGTGGAACACCATTGTGTTTATCTCACAATTATAATTTTCTCACCATTGGGTTATCTTACCATTGTGGTCAAAAAACTATTTTGATTTACATTCCATTGGTTTTTTCAGGCATTTTTTTTGTTTTTGATTCTATGTTTTTTGAAATGCTAATTTATTTTTCCGGTTTATTTTCTTTCTAGGACCAGATATGTTTTTTTTACTTGATACCAAATTCGAAATTGATTTTTCAGTATTATTTTCATTTCAATTTATTCAATATACATAAATCCAAAATTATGAAAAATAGAAAATTTATATTTCAAACCCACCTCTATTCTCACACTAATCTCTCTCGATCCCAATGTGTTCTTATTTCACGCAACCTTCACCTGCTTTGTCTTCACCTAAAAAAACTATGACAATATTCTTATAAATAATTAAGAAACCTTCTATGTCTTTTTAAACATACTGGCCATTAGTTATGAAGCATTGTAGATAACTAATATTTCTTGATCCATTTTCACTAGTTAATCATGATCTTATGAAAAGTATTGTTGTAGTTGATTGGTTAGTAAAAGTTAAGTGGTTGTTTTCAAGTAATTCTCTTGTATTAAAAGTGATATAGAACCAAGGATGGATATATTGGTTTTACTCAAATGAGGGACCTTTATATTCTAGTTTAATGTATATATTTTACCTATATGTTAAGTATTGAAATTATAATGAATCAGAGTACTAGATGAGAAGTAAAATAAATGCCCAAAAAGTTGTGTTTTCTTCAAAAAAATAGGCCAAGTGTCTAGTTTTATGACATGAATGATTTTTTTAAGATTATAAAGGATATATCCCAGAAGATAGTGAATTTAATATATTTGAATGTTCTCTAGGAGAACATACTGGTAATGAGTTAACCATAATAACTATTCCCTCAGAGTTTGATTGGGAGTGTAAATTATTGGTTATGTTCATAAAAAACATGTTACACTAGAGGAAAAGTGATTTCCCACCTATAGAAACCATGGTTCCTATTTTGTTTTTATTATCAAAACAAGATATTATGATCAATCTATATAGGTATCTCATCATTCATATGTATGAAGTGAAAAATCCAAATTTGAGAACTAAATCTTTGATCTATCCAAAGTTGATTTCTGAAATGTTAAATCCCCAAATCCAAGGTGATGAGGATAAAGTAACAATTATAGAATATTTTTTTTATTTCAAGAGAAATATTTTCAAGAAAGAAAATTATTTGGTAGAACTAGAAAAAACAATGGGAATGATATAGTGATAAGTTGTATTCAGAGTTTAACCTATAAAATCATCTTACTGGATCGATGGAGGTTATTGATCCTGGTGTAGAACCTGATGATTTCATAGAAAACTATGATAAAGAAAAGAGGGTATTGAAAAAGAATAAATTAAAAAGTCTCTTTACATTGATGAAGGAAGTGATCCAGACTAATCATCAGAATCCTCTCCCATCACATATGGAGATTCTAGTCCATATATGAGACGTCCAAAAAGAGAAATGTTTGTTAAAAGTGATGAAGAGGAAAGATAAGTTTTAGATGATAATTGATTTAAATGTTATATTATATTTGATGATGAAAATGTTAATGGAGATGATGAGGAGAATATGAGGAAAATGAAAATAGATATTCTATGAATGGAAAATGATGTAATTATGATGACGATGAGTATAGACCATATGGTTCAGGTGAATGGATTAGAAGGAGAGATGTAGAGATTCCTAAAGATATAAAATAAAAGATGCAGATGTTGATGTGGAGAAATCCCTATATATTTAGTTTTTTTTTCAAAAGGATAGGGATATTTATGGAACTGAAATGAGATCAACTAGTTATTTTCATATAGTTTCTAATTGTTCCTTGGCTATACCGATGGGTGTTATTGTTATTGTGGTACATCAAGTTGATGAGTAAGATAAAAATGAGATTATTTTTTTTGAGAAAGAAAGTGATGAATAATGTGTTTTATTTCTAAAAATGAGCCTCCAATTGATATCCATATAGAAGTTGTACCTGTTATTTGACAAAAATATGATGTTCAAAGGTCATGTGTTCAGAATATAGATGTCCAGATAGAAGAATTATTTGACACAAATGTAAAAGGATACAATTTCACATAGTCTTGATAGATAGAAATCTGATGAAGTGTATGTTGTATCTCTTATTATGGTACCTCTTACCTCTATTGTGCTACCTATTCCTATTGATGTTTCAATTCTTACCCCTTTAGTCTAATGGTTTGACCCCATGTTTGATGAATGAGATAGATTCATTAAGGGTCCACCAAATGATGTTGGACCTATAGTTTATAATGAAGGATATCAAAATGTATTTAATATTATTAGAGTATAATTTAGAGGATTCATGAAAAAAAATTCTCAATTAAACCTCCTGCAATTAAATATATTTATCGAGCTCCTCATTATATTCTAGTTGATGGAGTAACATCTAATGATATAAAATCTTTTGTTGAAAAATTGATTTCATATTTTAGTAAGTGTTTAAAGAATCAATCACATCTCCTAAAAAATTAATTAAAAATGATTCTTGATATTTATTTGAGTTGGTAGTTTTCCAGTTGAAACTAAATATGAAGCATCATATTTATGAGAAATATATTGAAAACAAGTGAACAAGGAGTGATTTGGAATCCATGAATTCTTTTACTTATGGAATGGAATTTTTATTTGCATCTTGTAAGGATTCCATTCTTGGAATAATGGAAGATGATACCTCAATAGTCTCTAGATCAATTGATACTCTAGTGTTTGATGCAAAAGTTATCAGATTTAATGTTAGAGAAGAGTTGAGAACTACCTCATCTAGTGATTTTCATGTTATATTTGATTATCCTTAAGAAACCTTGTGACAAATAAGACATGAAAGTGAAAATGTACTTAAGTTGATAACCTCCTATTGTCCTGACATGAAATCATATATGTTTTATATAAACAAGGATATTAAGTATTATCTTTCAACAATTTATACAAATCATTACATGGGTGAAAAAATCATGTTTTTGGCTGAGATTATTCAGATTCCCCCATGGACTCAGGTAATTAAAAATGAAAGTAAGGAAATTTAAGGATATTACTCTATCAGTGAGTCGGTGTACAGAGGGTAAGGGTGATTTCATTAGTTCCATAAAAAGTTGGCCATGTTATAAAATATTTTATAAACCCATTGAAGTAATTTCATTAGGCTCTTGGTATTGTAGTTGTTTCTCAGGAAGCCACTCATATTAACCCATATGCCTCTATTATACTAGGTGTTAGCAAGGATCCCCGGGCACCTATGCCTGCCCAATTCCAACACTTCCCTCTTCATTAGGAACATTATATGAGGCAACTTGATCATGTTATTATTCTTGATCAATGACCTCCAAGAGATATAGATTGGACTCTCACTGGTTTTCCATCAACTCTACCTTGAGTTGATTCTACCAAATTGTCTTAGGAGAAATCTGAGTCTAAGGGAAAATAACCAATGGAACCTCCTGCAAAATCATGACCATTGTTTTTATTGGATTAGGAAACATGTATTTGATGGGACTTGGTTTTTCATAACTTTTTGGTATACATTTTTAAATCCTTTAACAAATCTCATTTTGTTATTTATATTTTTACTGGTTTTATTATCTTTATTTTTCTAATATTTAGTTTTTTAATAATCAAAAAATATGAGAAAATATATGTATATAATTTGTTTATATTATATTTCTACTTAGTATAGTGATTATTTATTTGATATTTTGGGTTTTTTATCATTTTTACCATGATACTTTAAAATTACCTTTATTTTCTCAGGATTTAACTTTGATACCATCCACACATACATTGAATGATAAGAAATGGTTTATATTTTGATCTTATCTTTGATATCCTATTTTATATTTGTGATATAATTTATTCCATGATTTGTGATCCTCAAACTGGGGGAGATTGTTGAACTCCATTATTTTAATGACCACAAAATGAAGATTCTAATGATATTAATGAATTTAATTTTTTCTGTATATATTTCATGATCTAAGATATGTGATTAAATTGAGTAAATATGAGTCATCATCACCCAGAACTACCATCAACAAAGAAATTGTTTGGCTAAGTACAGGACACCACCAGCCACATGACACTGTTAGCCACACACTTCCAGACATGAATGTACGGAATGAACATGTTTGAGACACTGCCGAAGTGTGACACCATTAGATCACGAGTCGTCACCAAATAGACTCTACACCAGTATAATACACAACTACTATTTTCATAAATTATTCTTATTTATTATTATTAATAATATCTACTTTATTAAATTTAATGACAAATTCTATTTTAATGATTGTATCATAAATGATCAACATAATGCATTGAAGATGATGTCTGGTAGTTTGTATGAGGAAAATGATTATCCAAATACATTAGGATATTCTACATATTGCTTCTATTAAGTAATAAAGAATAATCCCTTTTGTAGATAAGGAGTGAAGCAGAATTATAGAAGGCTAAGAGCGTGTTCTCACAGAACTCACAAATAATGTTGAAGATATGAACTATGAAATCTTGTAAAACACTATATTGGGAAGTTGAATCACATCATTTCATACAATGACAACCTATAGTCATTAACAAGAGTATGTGACACTCTATTGTTATGATGTTTTATTTATAACCCAACTCAATATTAACTACAATTTATATATAGAATCACGAGATTCCCTGTAATTGACTGAGAATTTCCATCCATACATTTTTAGATTTCTATATTCTATTTATCATTATTATATATTGAGAAGTGTTTGTGTATAATCTATTTTATCACATGCACAGAGTATCCTAGGATAAATTGTAATATAATTTATATCTTATCAAAACTCTTATTACACATTTACTCCCATGGATAATAGTGGTAGAAGTCCTTCTATGACCTACTTGTTTTTACTCCCATGTATAACTACAGAAGTGGTCATTTGTGACCTCGACTGTTTGTAAATTGTTTTAAAACTTGATCATGGTTTTGGAAAAATTTTGTTATTTTATTTAAACTTTTTGGGGTTGAGTGACCTCTAAGTGGAGATTAATATGTTTCAACTTGATACTGATCCTCTTGTTTTAAATTTCCTCTATGTAGCTTTTTTACATTATTTGAGCTTTAAAAACTAAAATTGTTTTAAACAAAAAACTATTTTAACCGAACAAAAACTTATACAATGATAGTTATTAATTACTAGTGTTTTTTTGAGATTATAAATAATAAAATTAATTTAATTGTACTATTTAATATTGTAGATTACATACCTAATAACTAATTAATCATTAAGAAACCTTTTGAAATATTAAAACATATAAGGAAATGATATATTGATTAACTGGGACGTCTTAAATTAATTGGGGGAATTAAAAAGAATCATTTTAAATATAAATTTATATTGGGAACTCAATCCTTCCCCCTCTTGAGTTACCCAACTCAACTAAAAAAGATGTTTTTCAAAATAAGGGAGATATTTTGCAGAATATGGGATCCTGAAAGGCTTTTGTTAATGTTGTTTTTTCCAAGTGTTTTCAAAATTTGTAGGTGAAACAAATTTAGGTCTAAAGAATATTTTGATGTAATTTGTGTTATAATTAAGTAATTTTTATGAAAACTAGATGGAAAATTCACAATATATATTTCTGGTTGGAATCCCATGTAGGAGACTGTTGAAAATATAGTGCACTGATGAATAAGCAGGGAGGTCATAATGAATGTTTCATATATTAACAACTATATTGAGAGTATGAGAGCAAGAGTTGATGTTTTTTTATTCAAATGTCATGATTTTAGGTGGATTGAAAAGGATATACAATGTGATGGAGATCATGTAATAGAGGAATCTCTATAAGGTAGACAGACATCAAGGGGAGTCCAGACAAGGGACATAACAAAAGGTTGAATATCAATATTAGTTTTTATGGATTTTTCATAGGAATTTTTTACAAATACCTCCCTATACAAATAATTAGAGAGTGAGAATAACTTTTGAAGAAATATGGTTTCTTAATTAATGTGTATGGGAGATACTACATAGGTATTTCATGGTAATTAGGGTATGTGATAGAATTTAAAAGTGAAAGAGCCCATGAAAACAGTGAATAGAGAAGATGTTTTCATGGGTGTTTCATGAGGTTAGTATGTGGGTATAAGGTTCATAGAGGAGGCAAGATGAATAAATTTCAAAGGGGATTCAAGTGTAGGAAGTCTTACGTGGAGCTATGAACATGGTCTGTGTACAGTAGACAGCAGACCACACAATATGTGCCTGCTAAAAAATTCATTATGATGTATGTACACCCCAAATATTGTTTACTATTCATTTATCTGGAAGTATTTTCTATTAGATATTTTTGAAACCTAAGAGTTCATTAAAACCAAGGAAATCATGATACAATATATAATATACCTGAGTCTAATGTACATACGATCTAGGGATAAACCTACGGCGATGATGCCGCGAGGGCAATGATGCCCGGCTAACCCTACGGCGATGTTGCCCACTGTGGCCCCTCCTCCCATGGGGGGGGGGGGGTCTCAACCTCCTTCTCTTGTTCCTGAAGCTACAAATTTGGGTGACTTCTTTACTTTTCGTTCCTCGTCGGTTGTGGGATTTTTTGTTCCTGAAATCCAGGTGGCTCCGAAGGTCCATGGCTGCGTTTCAGGTCAGCTGATAGTGCCGGTTTCGGTTAGGGAATTCACTGATGCATCAATATTGTTTTCCTTGGCTCTGATTGTACATTTTACGCGGCAGAAACCTCTGGTGGAACACTTTTCCAATGCTGTCAATGAGTATTAGGGTTTGGAACATCATGCGCAGGTTGGTATTATGGGTCCGAGACAATTTCTTATCATGTTTTCCGATGAAGACGATTTGGGGAGAGCTTGGACGAGAAAGAGGAAATCTTTCTCCGGCCTCCCTTTCCATTTTCTCTGCTGGTCTTTTGATGTACACATGAACCACGATTCTCCCTTAACGGTGATTTGGATTCAATTGCCTGGCCTACCTCTCCCATTCCAGAATCTTGTATTGTTGAGGTCAATTGGAAATTCTATAGGTTGATTTGTGGGCAGTGACAAGAGAACAACATCCTTTTCGCATCCCATGTCGGCAAGAATTTGTGTTGAGATGGATCTCTCACGAATTCCACCAGAGATAGTTTGGATTGTTGTTGAGGAGGAGTACAAGTATGCGTAGCCGATTGTTTATGAATCCTGGACTGACTTCTGTTCTTATTTCCACAGGCAGGGTCATGTTGAGCTTGGTTGCAGAAGAAGGTCTGGGAGTGTCCGACCATCTGTGACCACAGATGTGTCCACTGATGTTTCCTTGGGGGGTGGTGCGACCACCACTAATGCTGGTTATGGTTGTACCCAAACCACATATGCAGGCCGGCCTCATGCTCGTCAAGACCCTTCTATGTCAAGTGAGGTCTATACCACAATGGGGCCGGGGGTGCCCCAGGATGATGTAGGATTAGATAAGGCTAGAGGGAAGGCTCCTTTATCTAAAGATGTTGCGGATTTTCCTTTGGATGTTTTTGAGATGTGTAGGAGGGAAACATGACCCTCCAAGGTGTTGAACCTTGATGTTGCTTTCCAGTTTATGGGCAGGGGTCTCGAGATGAAACACAACCCCGACGTGCCAGCGAGCCCAGTTTAGAACCCTGCACCCAATTTGTTGAAGAGTGTGGATGGAAGAGAGGGATGGGTGGCAAGCTACTCCATGGAAGCTGGTGTGGGGGACAGGCGGTTGGAAGAAGGTCTGGTTTATACTGGAAGTGCAGAACATGATTCTCAGGAGGGGATAGGGGAAGATGAAACTGTTGGTATACAAGGGGAGGTCTTGGAAGTCCCTTTTATAGCCAGTGCTGGGAAAGTAGGGGGCTCGAGCCCGGGCATTCAGGTAGGGGGAAAAGTTACTTCAACTCAGAATCTGGTCACCTTGAGCAACAGATTTTCCAGTCTTGCTGA
Source organism: Viscum album (assembly GCA_963277665.1). NCBI lineage: Eukaryota > Viridiplantae > Streptophyta > Magnoliopsida > Santalales > Viscaceae > Viscum > Viscum album. The sequence continues at coordinate 1,681,886,186 of OY728128.1, forward strand.
GGTAGAGTACGAAGAGGATTTGTATGTAGAATCCTTGGAGGTGAGTAAGGGGTACTCCGAAGGAGAACAAGTTCTAAAGTGCAATAGGAGTGATAGGAGGAGGAGGGGTAAGAAGGACTACTCCTCCCTGCCGCCTCCTATGAGGACTCGGTCAGCAAAAAAGACTATGGTTGTGGAGTAAGACAGAGGGGTTAGGTATCAACCAATTCCAACTGGTAAGTCTAATCCACCCTTGGACTTGATATTGTCCTCGAGCGAGTAGGTGAAAGAGCAGGTTTTCTTTCTCAAAGCTTCGGAAGAGGATGCTGCCAGGATTATGGGTTGGTCCCTCAACGTGAATCTCAATGAGGAGCAGTATAATTGGGTTGACAAGCCAGACATGATTCTGGTTGGTGGCTTCAACAAGGGGATGATCAAACTAGAGGAATATATCCAGGTATGGAACAAGATGACTTCTGCACTTAAAGATCAGTTAAGGGAGGATTCACTCTATCAGTTATCCCTTTTACAGTGGAAGTTATTTAGGGATATGGGTTCTGGCAGAATCAAATTGTTTGTTAATGATTCTGCTATCCCCCTTTGAGGTGTGTGGAAAAGTCTGAGGGCCAGTTTGGCTATGATGGGCTAGAGTACCCTCCTTTCCCCTTTGTAGGCCATTTGAGACTTGGTTGATTTAGAGGGAGGGCTTTGCCTTCTGGAGGGACCATGCTTGCATGGGATCACCGAGTGGTCCTACATTGGGGTGGGCGGTTGTTTTCTTTGTTTGGTCAGGGTTGTTTCTGGTTTTCTATAGGGGTTTTTTGGTATATGTTGAACCTTTTGGTTCCTCAATTTTCCCACAAAAGTGTTTTTCTTAATAAAAAAAATAAGTTTCAGTCAATATATAATATACCTTCTTGATGATATAGAGGTAACCTCAGGCCATTAATCTATGGAAGAATTTATATAACATACTAAGAAATACAGTGTTTTAGGAAGTGATAAATGGGAGGAAATGAACTATTTATGAATTCATTATAAATATAATGTTCTTATAATAGAGTAACTATGGTAAAATAATTGGTATCCACTAAATATAGTGTAGTTTATTTGATTCTAGTAAAATATTAGTACCTTTAGTGTATACTCAATGGATTATCCCTTAGTGGTGAACTAAGGAAAGATTGGTGTGTTGTGTTTTATTTATATATGTTTTTGTTTATAAAATGTTTATTTCAATGACATAGGGTTAGTGAGTTACTATCACTATGGGAAATAGATCGAATTAAAAATAGTTGAAAAGTTGACACCGTGATTCACCCTTCCCATATTAGGGTGTCACAAGGTAAAACATAGTTTTTCTAGGATTATAGAGATCATGTGGTGTATTTTTGACCATTTTTTGTGGATATTATATATGTATATGGTATGTCTACATGTATGAAAAAAGAGTATAAAAAATAGAGATAATTATTTTTTGTTACTCAGGATATTTTTTATAGAAATTTTTTATTATAAATTGTTTTTACTAGGCTACACATATTTTGTATACATTATTGATGATTTGGGCCAATGATGTTTATAATTCTTGTTCATATCATATATCATATAATTTATTTTCCTTATATTCCCGTGAGTTTTTGATTATCTTGTTAGAAACATACTAAACATAGTGTTCAAACAAACCAGGCCAAATGTGGACATGAACCTTATTTAATAGATTTTATTATTCCAAAGTACAAAAATCATCTCCCACTAATGTATTACTCACCCCTTAGTGTTTATTATAACTTCTAGAGACTGGTAGGTGTGCCTAATGTGTTTTGAAAAAGTGATCTAAGTACTGTTATGTTTTTTAGGTCATCTAAGTAATAAGTCGATTCCCAATGTGGGTAGGTTATATAACTACATAACCTAAAATCTAGAATGTAAATGTTTTGACAATATGTAATTCATATAGGAATACCAAAATAAACTTAAATGATGTGATATATTTAATATTCATTAAGAATATTTGGTTAAGTGACTCAAAAATTTCTATTATTATACTATGGACAATGATAATTGCGAAGTAACTAGTCTATTTGTAAATAAAATATGAATAAATATATAATAAGAAAATATATATGAATATTTTATGTACCCTAGTAATATATTATAACACTATATATGGAGAGGAAAAATTTAATATTTATAACAAAACAAGAGACGTAACAGTAATTTAATAATCATAGAAGTTAAGGGCATTTTTGAAGTTTACCTATTGAGTGTTGATAACCCCATGAAGTCTTTTATTTTAAAATTAATATAATATTTCCCTTCATCTATAGAGAATGATTATTAAAACATATTTTTTTCAAGTAATTTCAATATTGTATATAATTTTGATGATGAACCATCATAGATTCTGGAAAATGGTGATTGTAAATATCCAAGTGTTTTGGTATAGAATTATAGGTCTAAAAATGAAATAAGTATGTGTAATTGGTTGTATTTGAGTTATTTATGTTGTATTCATAGGATACATATTTAGTTTTAGGGACTGTGAATCAATGTAGGACATTTTTCCAATAAGGAAGACTCCATCAGGAACATAATGGACTAATACCTATAACTTAGTATGCCCACATGGAGTGATGATTGTTCTATGAGGTCCACCATCCACCCGATGGATAGTTGTCGGGTAATCGGTGGGTAATGGGAACCCTATGTTAGGGATTGGGTAATAAGATCCCATATGGATAGTTTTTTAAATTGATAACTATTTAATTTAAAATTTTATCAATTGAGTTTTAAATGTGGTTTTATCCCCATTCTTGGGAGGCATAAACTCATTTCTAACAATTTTTATCACATTATATTCTACTATCATGGTGTATATACTATATTTATGTACTTTTTATCACACCATATATAATAAAGACTCACAATGGGAATTTCTTATCATCTTTACTCAACTATTTCTATTATTTTAACAATTGTGGTGATTTTCAACTAAAATTTCTATTTTTTAGATTTTTTTCTATATTTTAAATTTTTTTACTTACTTAAAATTAGGATATAAAATTGGATGAGTATTCTTCAATTATTACATGTTATGTGATTCCTAAATATATCATATATTTAGGTATTTTTTTACTATGTAATTTTTAGACATTGGTGGGGGAATTGAAAGTGATTATAAATTTATCCAAGTGCAGTCGTTAAGGTTTAAGGATAGAGACCTTGTGGTGTCTAGTAAAGATGATTTTTGGTGAATAATTGCTATTATATGATATTTTGTGAGATATATATACTTCCATTATAGTAGTATTATAGATCATAAATTTATTTATATCCATATATTACTGGTTATTCCATTAATCATTATGCCATAGGCTATTGGATTCGTGTACATTGGGTGTATTATTATATTGACCACCAAATAATTTGTATAATCTTTTATAGATTTGTGGCTTAATGTGATGATATTTATTATCATATTCTTGGTGGGTTACACTGTAGATGTTGGCCATGTGATTTTATTTGGTGATTTTAATCACCATTATATGGTGAGATTCTAATTGTATATAGGGTTTTTAGGAAATTAAGATAATAAGTATAGATAATGGATAGATGATCTTGGTTTTGGAAATTTATCATTCACTTAGAGGATATGCGTATAAAAATTTCTTATTCACTTGTGTTGTGAGATTAGGTGTGATGCATGATTCTTCCTCATGGTGTTTTTTGAATATGGGTACACCATCTCATTCCATTATTTGTTAATGAAGATAGGCTACACAACCATGTATTATTGATAACATAGGGGAGTTGGGTTTTTGTTATGGTTTACGTGTACATTTTACTTTTAATACACCGATATATTTTTTTATCTTATATACGGACATTTTTTATGGTGGAAAAATATGTTTATAAAGAAACCCTATATATAGACCATACAATTAAAAGGCCTTAACTTACTATTTATTAAAAAATAGTACACATAATAAAATCCAAGAATATATTGATGTCTAGTGGTTTTGGAAAATTAGGTACATAAAATATTAACTTGAATGGGGATATAATATAATTATTGAAATATACTGTTATATTCTCTTAAAAATTCATTACTCTTTTAAAATTTTATGGGATAAACTGATATGAATGTTGTGTGCTATAAATAATATTAACAAAAAATCAAGGCTTAACATGATTAAATTAATAAAATTTCGTTATTAGGCACATAAATGAGATATATAATTGTTGATAATTAAACATGAATATAGAAACCTGATATAAGATAACAATATAAATGCTACATGGGAATATGGAAAAACATTAATATATAACATAATCATAAGTCAATGATAATTACTAATACAACATCACATGGTGGAAAGAGTCCCATAATTTATTATGATCAATCCCTAATCCTGTACATTACATCTCATTAGATAAAAACATTTCCCAATGAATTGGGGTGGCTATATAATTCTCATCCCAGTAGTCACATTCAAAACATGTACATTCATAAGTGTTTAATACGGATTATTCAATAAAAGGATATTTTTTATCACATTAAATCCCATGATTAAGGAGTTTGGGTTATATCAGTATAATTTTACTATGAATTGACAATAGGTACATCCAGTTAAATTCTATTAATTTTAAATGACGATGGGTATTCACTACACAAATTTTTGGCATGGAAAATTGTAGGATAAGTATGGAAATAGAATGGGGGTACATTAATACACATGGGAGGATTAAATGAGAGTGAAATGGTTCTCTTGTCCCTTTTAATTCATAATTTAATTATGAAGAATGTATAAATAAATATTTCCCAATTTAAAAAATTTGAAAATAATTTGTATAATATAATGAAGGTTCTTAAATAAAGAGGTGAAGGAGAGGATCCAATACATTAATAGTGTGATTATAAATGATTAAGAGGATATTATTAAGAGATTTAGTGAAAATTGGGTGGTATTTAGAGAGGCATGTTCATAGTAACTTCATGATCTAAGGTTTTTGAGTGAAGAGGAATGAGAGGATTGGTGGGTTTTGATATCAAAAGAGAGGGTAATTCTTTATTAATTTATAAATCATTGTTTTGGACTCTATATGATAAATTATTTCAATCCAAAATAAATAATAAGGGTTTTATAATGTTTTCAGCTGAAGAGGGTTGTATTTAATTATTTAATATGTCCACGAACTACGATCATTAAAATAATACCCTTTATAATGTGGATTGAGTCATATTTGTAATTAATGGATTTTAAAACTTAAGAATATAATATTGGTTTTCAAGGATTAATTAAGGGTTTATAAAATTCCAAATATAAAATAAAAATTACATTATTTTCTATGGGAAACATAATTTTGTTTTTGGATACTATTTTTAGTATTTATTATATCGATTTTAGTCTTTTATGATGTCATAATACATTATATATAATTATACCACATATAATTTTTACCAAAACATTTGGCTATCTCAATAAAATATGATAAATTTACCATTATATAATTTCAATGTGATCTTTTTAAAAATAATAATTATTTTATAATAATAGTTCTCAATATATTATAATTTTTACTTTTAAATAAAAAATCCTCCTTTTTTAAAACATATTTCTATTTTGACATTCAAATTTTTCTATCACCTATAAAAATTACATTTGGATTCCTAAAATTACATTTGATTTTATATTAAATAAATACTATTAAATAATAATATTTTATTATGATATCATTAATTTTAAAAACACTTGAATACAACAAAAACTATCCCTTGATTGAAACATCATATCTTACAAAAATACTATTTGTGCTTGATCATCACAAAATCTAATTTTTATAAAATATATCATTTAATAATTATAAAATAATAATAAAAGATAAATAAAATCATTATTTATTAAAAAATTATAAAAATTAATAATTTTAAATTTCATAAACATTTATCTTTATTACACCACCAAATTTTGTAATGGTATGGTGTGTGATGGTGAGATTCTCTTGGGGTGGTTTGTCAAACATGGTTTGTTACATGATAATGATGGGATTGAAATTATCTTATAAACTATCTCACTCATTATTTATTTTTTGTGTCTTATATTAGGCTTGGTTAAGGGAAAATCCCATTGATACTATGTACCACATAATCTATGATAAATGGGATTCATATTGTATGATCCTACCTGTAGAGGATATCACATCCTTTGTCAGTGTCCATTGGTTTTATCATAACCCTATATATATACTAATCATATGAAAACTATATAATGGATATACTATTAATGATTACGATTCTTAAAGATATTTTTACACTAAGAGGATATAACATATAATGGACAAAAAACAAAAGTATAATTTCTATTTTCTATAATTTCATTTCATAATAAGACATTTATTCTTTTGAAAATGGAATTGATTTTTAAAAAAATTGTCTTATTAAATTCTCTAACCATTGAATTTTTTTATTGAAATTTCATTTCATACATTAAAATAGATGAGGCTACCTTTTTATCATCCCTACGTTTATTTTTCTTGACGCTTCCTCAAACTTTTTGTTCTGCAACAACAACTCAACAATGTTATTTGTCTTTTTTCATTGATCTTTTTCTCTATAATATAAGATATTTACTTGATACTTATTATATGAAATATAATTATCAAATTGTACCGCCTATGGATTAAGTACATGTGGGGGGTTTTCAATGTATATCCTCAAGAGGGATACATGGAAGACATAATTTACTTGAGATAGTTTATTTAGGAATTTTACTGAATATGACACCACTACGATGTGATCAAGGCTCTCGAAGAGGTTGAGGTATTAGGGACTGATCTTTCAATACATTCTAATCCATGTGAATTTTGTGAATGAATATATATGAATGAACACTATATCTATAACCTCAAAATACATGTCTCATCAATGTTTTCTGTATATTTTATACAATGAATTTTCGTATATTTTATATGATAATGAATGGTTTAAACATTCTCTATCATCTATAAGATGCGATCATGACCCATCATCTTCCTCTATCCAACTTCATCACAACATGTTGGAGTCTGATACCTCTTCATATAAAACTTATCATATGATTCCATTTGAATGCACGATTGTGAACTATTTTTTATGAGAGGTCCACTAGATGAAGGTGTTGCTTCCGATATTTTTTGAAATTAGTTGAATAGAATTTATGTATTTCTAATATATTTTTAATGGTTACTATAGAATAACCATCTATTTTTAGGGTGATTAGTAGAATTAAATCTGAGTTTTTTAACCAATTCATGCTGATGGATTCTCCAAAACCATGTGGGAAACCTAGAATCTTGATCAAAAAAATAGATAGTGAAACTCCATGTAGTTTTACCACTTTCATTATGTATATCATGCTGAGTTTCTCAAGAGTGAAATATTCCTTGATATATATGAAACTTTTAGACAAGGTAATGTGATATAATACCACCCATATGGTTTTATTTCCTTTCAGGGTCTAGGGAGCACTACAATTAAATCCATTATTTTGGCTTCCCATTATCATACTGGTATGGAATGTTGTTTCATCATAAGCATATAATTTTAATATTCATCATTTACATGTTTCCATACCTTTAATATTGATACACATTATTTAATATCCCTTATTATTTGATCCCACTATAATTTCTTCTTCAAATCTCCATAAATATTAGTGCTTTATAGGTGAATAGATATGGATTAGATATTCACATCATCAAACATTTATTTCCACATATCTTGTTTATATGAGAAATGTATCTGGGTGGAAAAGATTTAAACTCCATATTTAGTAAAGATAAACTCTAAAATATCCATTTCCTTTTTCTCTATCACCTCATCATCTTTCTAATCCCCATTGATCCTCTCAATAATAGAATATTATATAGTCATTTGAGTGAGTTAGGATTAATATTATTTTATTCGTCCAATTTCCATCCCCAATATGTGTATAAATATTAGATCCCTTGAAATTTTTAGAATGCACAGTGTTCCAGGATCCTTTATACTTTGAGCCTCTACCACTTTATTTTCCTTCACTGAATTGTAATGAATTTACTAATCATAATCCTTTATAAGATATAACCACTTACATTGGTGTATATTTTTCTCATTTCATGTGAATGTATAAATGAAGTTTTATGATCCATATATATATATATATCAAAATTATCTTCATAGAAGTAATTTATCCAAAAATTTATCACATACATCAAAAAAAGATCTTATGGCGAGTAGTTCTTCTCATGGTTATTTAATTATAGGGAGGTAAATGCAATAAAATTTTCATCATGCATGTTTTCAACGTACAAGTATTATTAGAAGAATCACGTTAGATCATAATTCCACCCCATTAGTGGGTAATGTGATCATATGCGTCGTTATTATATTCACATTAATCTATTTAGTGATTTTTTTTCACAGTTATCCTTCCATACAAAATTCAACCCCTTTTGAGTTATCTGGGTTAGTGGGATTGATAATCATGAAATATTTCTCACAAATTGAATAATGGAACCTTATAATACAAAAAACTATGATTTTTTATCATATGGGTTGGTATGCTCGATCCTCCAAATTTCCCATATTTTTAAAGAACCCATAGATATCCCTTAGTTGGAGATAACATGCCTCATAAATGTTACATTCTCAATGAAACGCTATTATTTAATATACATTTCATACATATATGTTTCTACAATTTCCTCAATAAAATATACAAATTCTCCACATGAACCTCCTTTATTTTTTATTAGATAATAATATAATATATATATACTACCATGTATTTTTCAAGGTAATCCCCAAAGACTCTATTCATTATGTCCATGAAGATTTATGGAGATTTAATTAGTCCAAATGGAATCACAGTGAACTCACAATACATACACCTTATACAAAAATTATTTTTTGTGATATCATCATTATTTATTGTTACTTGATAATAACACAACAGAAGAACAATCATAGTGAAGTATTGGGATCCACAAAGTTCATCAAATATATCCCCAATCTTTGGAAAATGATAATTTCTCATTATAATTATTTTATTATGATCATGATAATCAATGTATAGGTGAATTAACATATCATTCTTTTTTAATGACGATGACTGATTCTCCCCCTAGTAAATCACATGGGTGTATAAAACCTTTAAATAGATTCATGTATAATTTTTTTATCTACTCAAGATCAATTATAAAAATTTTATATATATCCTTGTATATTTAAAAATATATGTGTATATGTAGGATCAAGATATCAACCTATTAGCTTGGAGGAAGACCAAAAATTTCTTCTAGAAACACATTGGTGAATTCCCTTATAATAGGAATGTCATTGTGGATGATGTTTTCCTTCTTCTAAATCATTTTAGCTTGATATGATTTCTCACAAGGTAATAATATCCATTCTTGAGGTGATCATAAAAAATGAGATTCATCCTCTAGATTTCACATGTATTGAATCAGTGGAACATATGAAATATAGTGGGTGAATTCCATATTTTGGGAATTTATGTCAGATCTATATAAGGAAATCCAATCAATGGGAAAATAATATCAAATTATTCTAAAGGGACTATCACAATGTTTTCTGGGAAATTTAGCCCTCAAATTTTGATATATGAAGATTTATATACTTGGTATGAAATAATATCCTAATTTTTCATTTTAACCGATATGTATACATCATGTGTTGTAGTGTTGTTGAAAAGTGTTATTAAACATACATGATATAAAATAATTCATAGAACCATAGTCACAATAGACATTTGAATTTCATGAATAGATTCTAAGACTAAATTTCATTATTTTATTATAGTTCTAATCATTTACTTAATCCAAAATAGGATTAGTGATTGTAATTGTAAAATAATTAATAACGTTAAAGGTATACTATGAACATTGAAGGATAACCCCTAAATTGAATACATTACGTAACCTATGTTTTTCTAGGTTTCAATCTGTATTATCCATGGTCAATCCCCTAAAAACTAATTTATCATAATTTTTGTTCCCATCATAATTGTTTGTAATGAGATTGAAAATTTATGAATGTATATCAACTAACAGTTTCCAAGAATGTGTAAATATGTCCTATTTTTTATGCATGTGGGGATGAGGTTTTCCATCCTAAAATTCCATTTACAGAGTTATGACCCCTAGGTAGAACTGTGTCAGGGCCTCATCTACTTAAAGTATCCAGACTGAGTTGTATTTTCTTTTAAACAACATATTATATACTTTACCAATATTTGTGTATGTTTTCATATGTTTAGTCATAACCCCAATTCATTCACTAGAGTTTTCTAATACTAATCCCTGAAAATAATAATACTTTTTATTGATACCAACTATGATGATCCATATCTTTAATACTTTTTTACTCAAGATTATTTATTTAATGTTACACGTAATACTAACATAAAACATTGTGTATAGTTGTTTCATTGGGAAATTAGGTACATAACAGAATAATATGATCAAGGATACAACATCATTATTTAAAACTCCATTAACATTCTCTTAAAAATCTATTTCCCTTCTAAAACTACATGGGATAACTTGGGGAAACAAATAAGAAAGGGTTGATCTATATAAACCAATAATGGAAAAATATAATAATAACATAATGAAATTATTAAATTATTGTCTATAGGTATATCTATGAGACATAAATTGGGTGATAATTATAAACATTAATATTAAATCATGATATAATATGATAATATGAAGGAAATATGGGAACATGTCAACAATATAAAATAGGACATAAATATATGTCCAGGATAATTTCCAAGACAAAATTATATGGTGGAAAGAGTCCTATAATTTATTTTGTCCACTCATTAATCTCATACTTAATTTCTCAGGAAACAAAAACATTATCCACGGAATTATAGGGATATATAATTTCAGTTCCACCAATCACATTCATAACAGGTAGATTCATAGATGTTCCATGTAGATCAAATAAACTAATGATATATTTCATCACTATAAATACAATTTTTAAAAAATTTTGTGTATATACATGGAATTCCAAGATTAATTAAGTATACATACATCATGGTGAAAAACATTGACTATAAATGAGGATGATTATTTACTACAGAAATGTTTTACATAGATAATCATAGGATAATTTCACTAGTACAATAGAGGTAAATAAAGATTAATTGGAAGGTTTAAATGTGATTGAAATGGGTCTCTAATTAATTTTACATCATAAGGAAACTAATATGGATACATAAAAAACATTTATCTACATGAATAACTGCAAAACAAAGGTACTATATAAATAAGGTGCTTGAATAAATAGAAGAAGGAGAGGATCCCTTTCTCTAAGACGATGATTTTAAAAACATGAGAATAGATATATAAGATCTTATAAGAACCTTGAGAGGGATATAAATAGTAAATCTATAGGTAACATCATTATCCCTGAGTTTTTAGTGATGAGTAATGAGTGGTTGTCTGGGGTTAGATAGAAAAATAGTGGATAATTTCATATTGATTTATAAATATAGGTTTTTACTCTACATGATAAATGATTCCAATTCAATACCCATACAATATTTTTTTTGGAAAATTTGTCTACTAAAGAGGATAGGATTTAAATATTTTATAAGTGTAATAACCAAAATCATTAAAATAGTAACCATGGTGGCATGGAAGTGATTCATTTTTATAAAGAATTTATTTCAAAACATTATAATATAATATTTTTTTGTAGGATTAATTAAGGCTTTTTAAAATTAATTAAATTACAGAAATAAAAAATTATTTTAAATGGAGAACATAATTTGGGTGATGGATACACTTATTAAAATTTATTACATCAATTTTGGGATTTTATGTTTTCATAATACATTATATATAATTATACGATATTAATATTTTACAAAAACAAAATCGATTATATTATAATATTTTGAAAAAATTATCGTTGGAAATTTTAAACCTCCTAATTTCAAAAGTAATATATATTTTATCAAATGAAATTTCTAAATATGTGAGTTAACAATTTTCAATCAAGAATCGTTATTTTCGTAAAAAATACATGGTTTTTTACAATAACAGCTTTTTGATTGATAAAAATTAAATTTAACGTTGTAAAATCATACTATCAGTTATATCTAATAAATATTATTTAATAATAATATCATATAAAAATATAATTTTGGATTTTTTTTAATTCACTAAAAAGGGTGTCTCTTTTAAAACTGTATATTTCCCATAAATAAATTTTTTGTTCGCTCTATTCTTGTCATGACGCGTCCTCGGGGCCCGTGTCGTGACTACCCCAAGCCCACCTTCTATAGGCCAGGGGCTGGCGACTAGCACCAAGGCGTCATTCTCTGTAAAAAGGGAAGGAATTTCCTTTTTAAAGTAAACAAACACCACAGAGCAAGCAAGTAGATGCAAACACTAAGCAAAAACTGGGTACAACAGTAAGTGCGGAAAAGTAAGTGGGCCAGAATACAAACCTAAATTGAAATTAAAGTACAACTGAAAAAGGGAGTACATCAACTGAAAAAGTAAAGCCGCAGCCTCGAGCCATCCACTGGAAGTCCCACCTGAAGGTTGGGTACAGATAGCCTCCACAGCTCCTCAGGTCCAGCCATCCGCTCCGAGTACGTCCCACCCTGTGGTCCACCTCCAGGTACCGACATGCTCCACAAGCCTCAACCACGATCAGCGATGTCCGTAGTCTACAACCAACACAATGTAGTGTGGGCATAAACCATGCAGGGGTGAGTATAAGCTAATCAGTAGGGACCCTGAGACTCACGAAGGTCTCCTAGAATCCATAATGGATAATCCACAAAGGAAAGATACAATCACGAAGTAACATCCGACACTAGTTAGGTATATTCCCATACACATACCTAGGTCACAAATTCTAGTTCAGCTCCAACATCCAAGCCCATGTATAACCCAGTACACACAGGAAATCACAACCCAATACAAACAGGAAAGCATAACCTAATCCACACAGGATATCAAGTCAATCTTATCGAAGATAAGGATTTAAAGTCAAGATTCAGCTCACTCAGGTATACTTCTTCGTAAGTTGATAAAGATGATCAGGTATAGCCACTGATTTATCTAAGCTGTCGGACCCACAAATGATCGATAGGTACTAACCCCCTCAATGACTCACAAAGGATCGATAGGTAACTAACCCCCGCAATGACCCACAAAGGATCGATAGGTAACTAACCCCTACAATGACCCACACAGGATCGGACCCACACAGGATCTTTAGGCGCTGGCCCACACAGGACCGCTTAACGCTAACCCACACAGGATCTGACCCACACATGATCGGTAGCACTGATCCACGTAGGATCACTGAGTGCTGTATTCGTCGTCGTCGAATCTATAGAGAATTTCTGTACAGTCGTCATCGTCGTCGCAGTTGTAGCCAGCTCTAGGGTTCCCGCACACAACAAACTCGTTCGGGACGGTCCGCTCCACAAGCCAAGGGGCTGATACATCAACTGACACATAGTCCAGAGTTGATGCATCCAAAAGTTCTGAATCATTAATAGGAACTCAACGTCAAAGACGGCGCGTCAATCAGACGCCCGGTTTGAGAGTTATTGGCTTTTTTGTCCCAGGGGCCCGGTTGGTTTTTAATTCAAAACCAACCCGACTATACTCCAAATGCATCCAAACCTTGAGTGGAGTAATCCAAAAGGTCCGTCTCACTAAGAGGAATCCATCAGAATCGATGGCACATTGATCAGTCGTCCAGAGCTCAAGTTATAAGCATTTCCGCTCCGAGGGCCCGGTTGGTTTCGTGAGCGAACCAACTCAGCCGAACCCATAATTCTCCAAAATCTTGAGTGTAATATACCAAAACGTCTGTCTCGATCCAAGGATCGAATTGCAGCTGATGGTGCGTTGATCGGAGGTCCACAGGCCATGTTATAGGAAAAAGACCCTGAGAGGTCCGGCATTAGGGGTTCGGGCCCGATCCGACCCGGCCCGAACCGGGTCGACCCGACCCGGGTCTGGGTCCAGCCCGCTGGGGTGTAGCCTGGCCTGTCTGGCACGGCCCGGCCCGATGGTCCGGCCAGGTGGTTCAGCCCCGCACGCTGGCGCGGTTGCGCTGGCCAGGCGGCTCGTCCGTAACCGTCGAGCGATGAAGGGGGGGGGGGGGCGCTGCCCCCCGCATTGTGAAACTGCGACCCCCATGCGTGGAGCTGATCAAGCTGGCCAACCAGGGGTAACGACCCCCCGTCACTTCCCCCTGACCAGCCGTCCCCCTCCGACCGGCCGGCTGCTGCACCACGGGACCGGGGTGGTGCCGTCCCCCTGCTCTGACGCCAGCGGCCCGGAACCGACCGCCAGTCCTGCTCCACCGCAGCCTAAGTCGCGGCTTTGGTCCATCTAGCATGTCACGACGGTGCTGCGCCCATCCACGACGGCCCCGCTCCGGCCGCAGTGTCTTTGAGGTTCTTCCGAGGTTCTCCGGTGCAAGGCGACGACGCCGCGTTTTAGTTCGTCCTCAACGGCGCTGCGCGACGACGCCGTGCTTCTCCGTTATTCCCTTAATATTTCCCGCACGGTGCATCGGCACCGCGCCGCCTTACACGTGCCGCAACAAAATCAAACCAACAAGTGGGGGGGGGGGGGGTGTTCATGCGGTCTGACCTCCTCCCGTTATTGTGATATCAGGCGGCTCAAATTAAAAAGAATAAAGTGACAGAAGTAATCACGAACAAACAATAAGAAAATAAATCCCTACCTTGAGCCTATTCGAACGAAGGCTCGTCGTGGGATTGCACATCGTCGAAGGGGGCATCGTGATAGGAGGATCGTCGTGTCACGGAGAAAAGATTCGTCGGCGTCGCGTCATCGATATCTGAGGATCCGGCGTTCTTATCAACCTTCGTCAGAGGTCGGTGATCTTCGCGTTCTTCGCGTTCTTCGTCGAGGAGAAAGAACTTCAAGACGTCAAGAAAAAACCTCCCCAAGCCTTTCCGCACAAAGAACCTCTTAATAAAATAAGACATGTCTTATTTTATTAACACACAAGCCAACGCCTTTGAAATTCAAAATTGAAACAATAAATTAAACGAATTAATTGCAACGTCTAAACCGCCCAAATTAATTGAGGCGTTTCATAAATTGAAAAACGCAAGGGTTGACTTCCACTTAATTGGGGAGCAGGTGCATTAACTTATTAAAGGAGGGGCTTTAGGAAGAAAAGAAACGGTGGGGCTCGTGTGGGTCCCACCTCACAATTACCTTACCTAGTGGGTAGGATATTGTGGGTCCCACTTCATCCACTTATCTTAGGTTAAACAAAAATAAAATAAAATTGCTTGCCCCACTTATATTTTATTTCTTTTACTTAACCCCAAAAATTAAGAACCACACCCAAGCAAAACAAATTCCGAAAAGGTGTTTCTAAGAAATTACTAGCACTGTGATTTCATCGGTGCCCTCAGAATTCGATTCCGAGCACTGGTTCAAAAGTTGGGAAAACCCGCTCTTTCGTTCATTGAACGTACCCGAGCGAAACTATGGAAAATGATTCTGGGCACACCGGGCCTCAGAATTAGGTGTCGTCAGAAACTGAGTTCTTGTAAAATTCCCAAGAAAATTAAGAAAAAAAAATCCCTTGAAATTTATGGGTCTTTACATCACTCCCACCTCCGGGATTTAAATCCCCGTAAAGATACATCATAAACTAGGGAAACAAATGTGGGTACTGAGCATGCATCTGAGCCTCCCGCTCCCAAGTGCTCTCCTGGAGGTTCCTGCGCTTCTATATGATGCGCACTAGAGGAATCGATCGTCCACGTAGGACCCGCTCCTATCGATCCTCGATCACCACTAGGGCCTCTGCAAAAGTCACCCCATCATCAATGTCCAGCTCCCATGGTCAATGATATGCATCGGGTCATGCACGTATCTCCTCAGCTGAGATACGTGAAAGATGTCGTGCACCCGGTGCAACAGAGGTGGTAGAGCCAGGTGATAAGCCACCTCGCCAATCTTGGTGAGCACCTGGAATGGTCCAATGAAGCGTGGAGACAACTTGTCGCCTCAGCCAAATCACTGAAATCCACGTCGAGGTGATACCCGAAAGAAGACGTGGTTTCCATCCTCGAACTCCAGTGGCCTCCGCCTCCTATCATCATAGGACTTTTGCCGGCTCTGAGCTGTCCTCATCCACTCTTAGATGACCTGAACCTTCTCCGTCATGGCCTGGACCATCTCTGGTCCCACAAGTGCTGACTCCCGAAGATCTATCCAGTACAAAAGTGATCTACAAGGTCGGTCGTACAATGCCTCGTATGGTGCCATCCTGATGGTGGAGTGGTAGTTTTTGTGGTACGTGAACTCCACCAAGTGTAGGTGGTCCTCCCAGCTACGACCGAAGTCGAGGAAACATGCGCAGAGCATGTCCTCGAGAGTCTGAATGGTCCTCTCCGTCTGACCATCTGTTTGAGGGTGAAAGGCAGTGCTCAGACGTAGATGCGTCCCCAACACCTCTTGCAACCACTTCCATTGCCGGGAAGTAAAGAAATCATCTCGATCAGAGACGGTAGATGATGGAACACCATGAAGCCGTACATTCTCCTGAATGTAGAGACGTCCCAAGCTCTCCATTGAGCCTTGCTCTCTGTTGGGTAAGAAGTGATCCGACTTGGTGAGTCGGGCGCACTATAGTAGTGGAGCAGTAACTGTGAGTCACTGAAGAAAGGATGCCCCATCTCTATCCATGAAGGATATCTGGAAAGCGGCTAGCTGCTCTGTCACCTCCCTAAGTAGTTGAATGCCCGTCCTCCTGCTGATGGCATCATCTAGTACGTTACCCTTATCAGGAGTATAGACTATCTCAAAGTCATAGTTCTGGAGGAACTCGAGCCATCACCGCTGTTTCAGGTTCAGTTCCTTCTACGAGAAGATGTACCTGAGACACTGATGGTCCGAATAGACTGTAAAGCGCTCACCCATCAGATTGTGTCACCACATTTTCAGAGCGAAGTCCACTGCTGCTCACTCCAGGTCATGGGTAGCGTAGTTCTTCTCATGCTGCCTCAACTGACGTGATCTGTAGGCGATCACTGCCCGCTCTAGCATCAGTACACATCCGAGATCGGTCCCTGATACATCGCAGAAAACCACGTACCCTACTCCCTCCGTCGGCAACCTCAAGATAGGTGTGCTGGTCAATCTCTATCTCATATCCTGGAAGCTCTGCTGACATCTGTCTGACCACACAAAGGGTTTCCCCTTCTTCATCAAAGATGAGAGTGGTGCTGCAACTCTGGAGAAGTCTGGAAAGAATCTCCGATAGTACCCAGCTAGTCCCAAGAAACTCCGAACCTCCGTCACGCTTTTGGGTGGCTCGCAAGCTAGCACTACCTTGATCTTCGCAGGATCCACCGTAACTCCCGCCTCAGAGATGACGTGTCCCAAGAAGTGGACCTCACTTATCCATAACTGACCCATAGAGAGCTTTCCATAAAGTTTTTTCTCTCGGTGTGTGTCTAGTATAACCCGTAAGTGGTAGGCGTTCTCCTCCTCAGTCGTCAAGTATATCAAAATGTCATCAATGAAGACCACAACAAATCGATCACAGTATGGCCAAAAGATCTTGTTCATGAGACACATGAACACTTCAAGAGAATTGGTCATCCAAATTCCATAACCAAGAACTCATAGTGGCCATACCGACATCTGAAAACCGTCTTCGGCAGTCCTCGTTCCGAACAATGAGCTGATGATAGCCTGACCTGAGGTCTATCTTTGAGAACCACCGTGCTCCCTTGAGATGATCGAAGAGGTCATCAATCCTCGGTAGTGGATACTTTTTCCTCACGGTAAACTGGTTCAGGTGACGATATTCGAAACACAGTCGCAAGCTCCCGTCCGCCTTCTTGGTGAACAATATCAGGGAAGCCCAGGGTGAAACACTGGGTCGGTTGAATCCCTTGACCTGCAAGTCCTCCAACTGCACCTGTAGCTCTCGAAGCTCAGCGGGGGTCATTCGATATGCTGGAGTGGATATCGGGGCTGTCCCAAGGTACAGGTCAATATAATTGTCTTCCTATCTGCGAGGAGGTAGTCCTGGAACATCATTGGGGAAAATGTCCACATACTGATCAACCACTGTAGGAAAACCAAGACTCCGCACATCAACTGATCCTAGGATGAGGCTAGCCAACTGATGAGTGATGGGCTTTCCTCTCCTCTGCGAGAGTCCATCCTATGCTACGAAGGGTCCCTTCTTGCCGGTGAAGGTGAACCTACTCCCGTCGGTGCGTACACACCGCACCTTTCACCTAATACAGTCAATATGTGCCTGGACTGTAGATAACCAATCCATGCCCAAGATGACGTCGTAAGTCCTCAACACCTCTACAAAAAGATCCCAGCCGAATCTCTCGCCTCCTAGAGTAAGATCACACTGTCGGCACTAGTGCGTAATCGTCGAGTCTGCTCCCATAGGAGTCTCTAGCTGTAAGGATCGAGCCAACGGCTCTGTTAGAATCTCCGTGCTCCAAACAAGGGAAGCGGCTATGAAATAATGACTCGCTCCTGTGTCTATAAGAACTGCAGCAAGGGTGGAATAGACATAGATAGTACCTAGAATCATCTCGGGTGCGCCGTGGTCGTAGGCCTCCGCTAACTGAAGCTATGACGGTCTCTGCCCACCGGCTCCCTGGGGTCAGGGTGGACCTCCTGGTGGTGTTGGTAAAACCTAAAAGCGTCGCCCACCACCTGCTGCTCGGCCAGATCCTCTGCCTCGTCCGCCTGCACCCTACGGACCGCCACGGTCTACCCTCTACCTTTTCTTGGGTGGTCCCTCAACCATCTGTTTCTCCTCGGTACAGCGGGTCGGGCAGTCACAAGCCATGTGGCCCTGCCCGCCGCATGCGTAGAACTGTCTGCCTCTTGAAAGACTGGATCCGTGTTGAGTGCCCCGCACCTCTGAGCCAGTGTACTGTGGTCGTCTGCCTAAGGGTTTGGTCTGCCTGGACCAATGAATTATCCATCGACTGCCTGCTGTAGAAGACTCTACTACGTGCCGCCCAGTGGTAGGTCTCACTGCTGATGTAGGCTCAGCTAGGAAGCACTCGATGAGAAGGGCTCGCTCCAGTACCCCTGCTTGTGTCGGAATACTGAGGGAGATCAGCAACGCCCTAATCTCATGCCTCAATCCCTACTCAAAGGTCCGGGCCCGAAAGAATGGGTCCCGTACCATGTCCGTCGAATAGTCTGAGAGATCTGTAAATCTCGACGAGTACTGGGCGACCGTCAAGCTGCCCTGTCGTAGCTATAGAAGCTCCTGGATGCACACCACACGAATGGTGGATGGGACGAACTCCGAGCGGAAGAGGCTCTCAAAGTCCGTCTAGAGGAGAGATGCCTCGTCATGCACCTGGAGCATCAAGCTCCACCATCTTCCTGATGCCGCGTGCAGGAGGCTCACTGCGAGTATCACCATGAGGTCTGCTGGTGTCCTCACTAACATGAAAACTTGTATAACTGCCTCTAGACAATCCTCGGCTGCCTAAGGGTCCATCTCCCCACAGAACCTAGGTAGTCGCTGACGCTGAAAATTGTGCAGTGCACTAAGGCGATGTGCATCATCAGCATCTGGGGCTGGCAGCATCAGTGGCTAGGCGGGTAGAGGTACCGCCGGTGCCTCTGCAGTCAAAGGGACCTGTACTGAGGCCTCGTCACTCGGTGGGCTGTCGTCACGCACAACGCTAAGAACCCTAGCTGACTGCCATCGTGGGGCCATCCTGAAAATAAACAGGTGCGCCGTGGTCAAATAGTATACCTGGTGAGCTAACACAAAGTAATCACAAAGAAAACATTAAACACACATGCAATCAATGTTTTCGTGCATTAAGTTGGAAATCAGAATTCATGGTCCTGGTGTACGGATACGTCAGCCGCCACACCAACCCTGGAATCCATGGATTGATAACCACACTCAATACTCTTAACAATATTTCTTCACATAGAAAAAGATCAAATTATTGAGTTCTGCGATATAACCGAACTCCTCTGATGCAAATTTGTCACGACCCGTCCTCGGGGCCCGTGTCGTGACTACCCCAAGCCCGCCTTCCATAGGCCAGGGGCTGCCGACTAGCACCAAGGCGTAATTACTAGTAAAAAGGGAAGGCATTGCCTTTGTAAAGTAAACAAACACCACAGAACAAGCAAGAAGAAGAAAACACTATGTAAAAACTGGGTACAACAGTAAGTGCGGAAAAGTAAGTGGGCCAGAATACAAACCCAAACTGAAAGTAATGTACAACTGAAAAAGGGAGTATAGCAACTGAAAAAGTAGAGTCGCATCCTCGAGCCATCCACTGGATGTCCCACCTGAAGGGTGGGTACAGATAGCCTCCATATCTCCTCGGGTCCAGCCGTCCGCTCTGAGTACGTCCCGCCCAGGGGTCCACCTCCAAGTACCGACCTGCTCTGCAAGCCTCAACCACAATCAGTGCGGTCCGTCATCTGCAACCAAAACAACGTAGTGCGGGCATAGCCTGTGAAGGGGTGAGTATAAGCTACTCAGTAGGGACCCCGGGACCCCCGAAGGTCTCCCAGAATCCACAAGTGATAATCCACAATGGAAAGATACAATCACGAAGTAACATCCGACACTACTTAGCTATATGCCCATACATATACCTAAGTCACCAATTCAAGTTCGGCTCTAACATCCGAGCCCAAGTACAACCTAGTCCACACATGAAATCACAAACCAATCCACACAGGAAAGCATAATGTAATCCACATAGGATATCATGTCAATCTTATCGAAGATAAGGATTGAAAGTCAAGATTCAGCTCAATCAGGTATACTTCTTCGTAAGACAATAAAGATGATCAGATATATCCACTAATTCGTCTAAGCCGTCGGACCCACAAAGGATCGATAGGTACTAACCCCCACAATGACCCACAAAGGATCGATAGTTAACTAGCCCCCACAATGACCCAAAAATGATCGATAGGTAACTAACCCCCGCAATGTCCCACACAAGATCAGACCCACACAGGATCTGTATGCACTGGCCCACACAGGACCGCTGAGCGCTGACCCACATAGGATCTGACTCACACAGGATCAGTAGCACTGATCCACGTAGGATCACTGAGTGTTGTATTCGTCACCGTCGAATCCACATAGGATTTCAGTACAGTTGTCATCGTCGTCGCAGTCGCAGCCAGCTCTAGGGTTCCCACACACAGCATGCTCGTTCGGGAGGGTCCGCTCCACGAGCTGAGGGGCTGATACATCAACTGGCACATAGTCCAGAGTTGATGTATCAAGAATTTTTGTATCGTCAATAGGAACTTAATGTCACAGACGGCTCATCAATCAGACGCTCGGCCTGAGAGTTATTGGCATTTTCGTCCCAGGGGCCAGGTTGGGATTTAAATCAAAACCAATCCGACAGTACTGAAACTGCATCCAAATCTCAAGCGGAGTAAGCCAAAAGGTCCGTCTCACTAAGACGAATCCATCAAAATCCACGACACTTCAATCGGATGTCTGGATATCAAGTTATAAGTGTTTCTGCTATGAGGGCCCGGTTGGTTTCTTGAGCAAACGAACCTGGTCGAACCCAAAGTTCTCTGAAACCTTGAGTTTAATATACCGAAATGACCATCTCGATCCAAGGATCACATAGCACCTAAAGGTGCATCGATCGGAGGTCTACAACCCATGTTATGGGCAAAAGACCGTGAGAGGTCTGACATTAGGGGGTTTGGGCCCGGTCCGACCCGGCCCGATACCCTCTGGGTCTGCCCGAACCCAGCGGGCCAGATCCAGACCGGCTGGTGTGGCCCTGGCTGGCAGTCCCGCATGGCGGCTCGGCCTGGCGCGTTTACGCTGGCCAGGCGGTTCGACCGTAACGACCGAGAGATGGAGGGGGGGGGGGGGGCGCTGCCCCCCGCGTTGTGAAACTGTGACCCCCCATGTGGGGTGCCGCTCCAGCTGGCCAGCCGGGGGTTACGACCCCCGGCGCTTCCCCCTGACCGGCCGGCCCGCTCCGGCCATCCGGCTACTGCACCACGGGACTGGGGCGGTCCCGTCCCCCTGCTCCGACGCCGGCGGCCCGGAACCGGCCGCCGGTCCTACTCCGTCGTGGCCTATGCCGCAGCCTTGGTCTATCCGGGGTGGCGCGATAGCGCCGCGCCCCACCACCGCGGACCTGCGTTGGCCGCGGTGTCTTCAAGGTTCTCCGGCGCAGCGCGACGGCGCCGCAGTTTAGTTCGTCTTCAATGGAACGGCTCGACGGCACCACTCTTCTATGCCCTTCCCTTAATATTTCCCATGCGGTGCTTTGGCACCACTCCGCCTTACACGTGCCACAACAAAATCAAACCAACAAGGGGGGAGGGTCATCCGTGTTCGTGCGGTCCGACCTCCTCCCATTATTACGATATCAGGTGGCTCAAATTAAAAAAAAGGAAGTGACAGATGTAATCACGAACAAAAAATAAGTAAATAAATCCCTACCTCGAGCGTAGTCGAACGAAGGCTCATCATGGGATTGAACGTTGCGGAAGGGGGATTCGCGGAAGTAGGATCGTCGCGTCGCTGAGAAAAGATTCGTCAGCATCGCGTCGTCAATCTCCGAGGATCCGGCGTTCTTGTCGACCATCGTCGGAGGTCAGCGTTCTTTGCATTCTTCGCGTTCTTCGTCGAGGAGGAATTACATCAAGACTTCAAACAAAAACCTCCCCAAGCCTTTTCATACAACAAACCTCTTAATAAAATAAGTCTTGTATTATTTTATTAACACACAAGCCAACGCCTTTGAAATTCAAAATTGAAACAATCAATTAAATGAATTAATTGCAACATTTAAACCGCCCTAATTAATTAAGGCGTTTCATAAACAGAAAAACGCAAGTGTTGACTTCCACATAATAGGGGTGCTGGTGCGTTACCTTATTAAAGGAGGGGGTTTAGGAAGAAAAGAAACGGTGGGGCTCATGTGGGTCCCACCTCACAATTACCCTACATAGTGGGTAGGATATTGTGGGTCCCACTTCATCAACTTATCTTAGGTTAAACAAAAATACAATAAAATTGGTTGAACCACTTTTATTTTATTTCTTTTACTTAACCCCATAAATTAAAAACCACACCCGAGCAAATCCAACTCTGGAAAAAGTGTTTCTAAGCAATTATCGGCGTTGCGATTTCATCGGTGCCCTCAGAATTTGATTCCGAGCACCGGTTCAAATGTTGGGAAAACCTGCTCGTTCGTTCACTGAACGTACCCGAGATAAACTTTGGAAAATGATTTCTTGGACATCGGGCCTCAGAATCAGGTGCTGTTAGAAACTGTGTTCTTGTAAAATTCCCAAGAAAATTAAGAAAAAAAATTTCCTTGAATTTTACGGGTCTTTACATATCTAAATCTAATTTTTGTCAAACAAATTATTTAATTATTATAATGTAAAAAAAATATAGACCTTAAGTTAGAAAATATATATTAAAATTCATATTTTTATGGTCTAGATACATAGACAATTATTACACTGGTGAATTCCATAACGGAAATGTGTGTGATTGTTTGATTTTCTTAGTTTATTTTGGAAAACATGACATGATCTATGAACTTGATGAGCTTGAACATATCTAGTGAAACGTTTCTATAATGAATTATTTGTAGAATCTCATCTTCATATTGTTTAATGGAAAATACCAGTATTTCTATCTACCTTAGAAGCATTGATAAATGGGCTTCATAGGGTAGGATACTATTGGTTGAGAGAATTGATTATCTTGTTTTTGTCAATTGGATTTATCATAATCCTATATATATTCTAACCATATGATAACTACCTAATTACTATAATATCAAGGTTATGATTCTTAATAGTATTTTAAATCCAAAAGCATATAACCAATAACAATTCATAATAACCAATGCAGTGTATCGTTTTTAAGGAATTTAATTTTATAATAAGGCAATTATTCCTATAAAAATAAAATTTCATTTATAATGTTTTGGTTCATTAAACCATACACAATTAACCTAATCCAAAAATTTATTTTATGTCACATTACATAGGTCATAACAAGGACCCTATGTTATATAATTGATTGAGAGCTTCATGGTTAGTTTCAGGAGCAGAGATTAGGTAGAGACATGGGTCCAGATTTTGATTTTCTCCTTTATTTTTTACTTTTGGATTATTTTAGTATATGCTCATCCCACATGATATCCAGTTTAAATTTATATTATTCTTATGAATTTTTTTATTCAATTGAATTTGGTATGTTTTTTTATTGTTGTTCAATTTTTATTATTATTGATATTACTTATTCTATTATTTATGTTAACATATATCAGAGGTTATAATCTCCCTATAATAACTTATACACTCTCACTGATAGTCGATATCATTTTTTATGGGGAGTCATAAATATGGTCTTGTGGAATCCTCAGTCTTAGAACTATTAATCTTTAATGGGTCATGTAAGTTATTAAGACTTTTCCTAATGGGGATCGAGCCACGACTCCCCAAGCCCACCTTCGTAATATAGGGGCTGACATCTACAACTAAGTAGGCTATCACACACATGGGAGGACTTATCTTATCAATCCCATATGCACACCCCCACATACACCTCCATGCAATATTACAAAGACAAATATAAACTAAAAATAAAACAATGTATACATCTATCTCAACTAGAGTAAAATATATGTAGAAAGGGGAAATTGTATGGTCGACCAAAAGTAAATGTAAAATTGTCCTGCTTGCACAAAATAAGGTGATTTATATCAAAAGTACCCACTAGAAATCTCATATTCCAAGCTCTAGTGTACAACCTGGTTGGTCTAGCTCACTATGCTCTGCCATATTGAGGACCTCCTTGGACTCTGTCGAAAGTCTTGTGGTCTTTACAAGACACAAGATGTTTGGGAAAAGGCTGTATAGGGGTGAGTATAAAGATACTCAGTAAGAACACCAAAAGGATGTAAAAGGAAATGGATAAACTAAATAGAAACATTAAAATCAACCTCACCATAGGGAACCCAAATGAAAGATAAACTCTATATCGAGAGAATCCTTGAAACAAAAAAACTGGTCATGTTATACCACATGGTGTGTCGACCCAGATGTGACAAGACCACAATGAAACCATGAAATTAAATCTAGGTATACTTTTCTTAGGCACTAAGCCTCATGAGTTTCTCACCTCATTTCCTGTGATAGGAAACTACTCGAGGCTCTAAAGTGGGACCACTAGAAGCACTAACTCCGTAAAGCATATCATCCTGGATGACATTTATTAAAGAGATACAATCCATCGAAAATAATACAACCCTCATATATGAAAAACTATGTGATATCACTCAATAATATATCACATGTTGATGGAAACACTTCCATTCCAAGGGAATATATCCTAGAGAACACACTCATCAAATATAACTGCTAATAAATTCATATTGAAACTGAGTTAAACTCAAAATTCAGAAGGGGATCCCTCCTCTGATCTGTTGGGGGATGCTATGAACCCTATGAGAAAACAAAAAATTAAAACTCCTTAGTTAGGGGATCCCTATTAGGATACTATTGGGGACACCAAAAACCCAAAACAGCACCACAAAGAACATTCTCAGAGAGGGGTTCACACCCAAGGTTTGTTAGGGGACTACATAACCCAATCATACATCCTAGTGATCATATAGCTTAGAATGAGGGTCGTATCCCATGTAGTGTTATTCATGATGATATTAAAATACACATCTGGTATAACATATAATGTAGGGAATTTTATAAGCAATGATTCTAGAAACCCTACCCATCAAATGCATCACAGAAGAATAACATAAGAATTGATCATGATACACAGGTAGAGGGCCAGCACCAAGGGCTCACTGGGGATCCCTCTCCTATTGGAACATCCGGGATAGAGGATTGATACCCATGTAAATATTTTTCACAAAAATTTAAAGAACCCTACTAGGGGAACATGAAGGGATGTGGAGATCGTTATGGGACTGTCAGGGTGATACATAATCCAAATCCACTGAGTATGTAGTCAATGAGGGCTGAGACAAGTCAGTAGAAAAAGTGGTAAGACATCCATGCTGCACATACATAAAGTAGCCAATGTGGGGTCAAAATCATCTAAGGAGGATATGATACCTAAAACCCTCAATGCAAGAAGACTAGGGGGACCCACTGAAGCACTCTGGCCTAAACATGACTATGAGAGACCTAGTGGAAGCCACTCAACCCTTCCAATATAAACATCACAAAAAAGGAATAGGGGGATCTCCTAAACCCTATTGGTCTAGGAATTACTATCTGAGACAAAAAACCAAACAAAGGATGCACATTGTACCTCCTAGGCTGAAACCATGACCATTGTCGCATTCTACATTATAAAAGACTCAAAATGGGCTACTCACATTTCCAATTCTGACTTTCAGGGCACAAAATAACCAAAAACTATAAGATGGAAGAAGTACATGGTGTGTAATTTTGAGTACATGAAATGTACTCTAATCTCTCATTCAATCCACATACTTTTATGTCGACATAGGAACATGGGGTTGGCCTATGTAAAAAACACAGTGTCTATAGTCTAAAAATCATCTTTCTGTATACTTATTCAAAAGGATTAACACACAACCATGATCCACTACACAACATTTACTCTAAGTGTACAATGTATAATTCTAAAAAGTCCTTTGTAGAATTGGTAGAACATATAGTGTGTGTGACTGGTTTAAAAATTGTGTATATGGGAAAATCCCTTAAATAATTCCATAAAAACAACCTGAATCTCCCCCGTTCACCACAAAACACTCAGATCGACCCATGAGTGGTCCCTAAAAAATATATAAGGGATATAAGAATGATTAATAACCAAATGATCATGAATAAAACACAAAAAATCCCTCTTAATAGGAGTAATTCCAATGGTTTGACGTCAAATCAGATATTAGAATCTTCTGTTGCTCGACCAAGGAGCATCCACTGTTACGATCTGAGATCGACGATGAATAATTTTCTCGATTTGGCCTTTGGGTTATTCATTACTAAAGTTGGAGAGGGAGGGGCTTCACCGCCTTCTTTCATGTGCATAATGGGGTTGGGGAGGACGAATATTGGTTTAATTTTATTAAACTAATACCCTCCATTAAACACCTCACCTATGATTTTCCACTAACATATCAACCGGTGCCGACAATGTTTATGTCACACCTAGGGTAAACACGACGTTCTATACTCAACCACAGTCCCATAAATATATTCTAAGAATTCCATTAGGAGTTATCCATATTTGGAAAGAAACAATGATTAGGTGATAAAATATATTTAATATTTTTAAACTAACCCCATCGAGGCTCTCCAGACCCTAGGTTATCTTGCTGACACAACACCTGAATTTGGAAATATTATTTGGAATATTCCAATGTATTATGGTCAAAAGTCAAGTCACTAAATCCTCCATTACATAAGGCTTCTCATCCCTGATAAGATAAATCCTTGGAACATGGGAATGAAACTGCACTCTCAACTGGGACTCCCATGCCAGAAAGCACAGAAAATTCACCCCAAATGCCACAATGGGTTCACATGCTACCTATAGGAACACACTATAGAGAAACATCAAGGCGCAAAATATCTAGTGTCTAGATCAAAAAAGATGAAATGTTGAATCTAGAGACATATGACTCCACAATTGTGATAGGTGGAAAACAAAAAGCTTCTGGTCCACCTACAGTAATAATGTCTAGAAAAAACACCCCTCATTAAACTGACACTAATACCTACAAAACGGAACTCTGAGAAAACAATTCAAAGGAACTTATACACTTCAACTCAATAATATCCTCTTTGGGTGGAACTAACTCACCCACATGGGTTGGCATCATGGAATAAGAACTTGTGTTAGTGGGGAAGGCGTTCCTCATTCTTATGAGTCAGAAGTCAAATAAAACTAAACCCTAACATCCCCAAAAGGTATTCATAAAAAGGATAAATTTATCATGAAAGGATCCCAATGATAAAATAGGGATTTTCAAGCATACACACTAGGTCTTACTGGGACCTTCTTGCAAACAACCCAACACACAACCATGTCATGTACACACAAGTCATAGAGAATCATCTACCACACTGTGACACTATCCACCTTGGGTGGAACATACTCTCCTACACTTTTTTATATCACATAAAAAAATTATTCTTAGTGGGGGAAGGATATCTCTTCATCATGTATTCGAAACATGTCAAACGACACCCACACATGGTCTTATCGATGCTAGGAATAAAACCTCAAGAAAGAAGCAGAAGGAAAAGAGTACCTCCTAATAGTTTATAATAAAACTACTAAAAAAAGTAGAATATAAACATAACATACCTCTATCCAACCTCAGAGCCTCTGATTCAATGACCTCTATGTCATGAAATTGTCATTTCCCCCATCTTCTATATCCCTGATCCTCGAATGGACCACCTGGGTTTCTAGTGGTGGAAAATCATATAATATTCCACATCCGGATGCTAAATCCATATATCTTCCAATTCCACTACCCAATGAACCTTCAATATTGAAATGTTGCCTCTTACGAGGTGATCCATAGAACGTCACCCTCTTAGCAGCGTGTTGGGTTAGACAATCTCTAGAAATATTTCCCCGTCCATCACAAGCATAACATCGCCTCTCCTATAACGAAATAGAACCTGCCTAAGATCCATGATCCTCCTATACCCCCTCATGGGATCACCTCCTGAAACATTGTGAATGACCAGATCCCTATTTTTGATGTCAGCTATCATTTACCAAACTAGATAAGAGGTATTAGATCCTATATGCATAGTAGTAATATTCAGTGTCTACTTAGCCCGAAATGTCACCACCACTAGGGACGTCTCCAACACTCAAAAATAAGTTGGAATGCACTATAGCACTACTAATGTTCAGATATCCCAGTGCAATCCATGATCAATGTTCTATGATCATAAGAAAAAAGCTCACACCATATCCAGAGAGTAATTACATAGTTATGTGAACAATATCGAGTACTCTGCCATGATACTTTTATCCTATAAGTGCTCCTGGATATGCACCGACCTCACTTTGATCCAGGTAGAAATTCTCCTGGAAGATCCACTCTATCTCCGACCATGTTAGAGTCACCACAATATGTGATTTCTCTATAAGCCTCCACTATCTCCTGATCAAGCCATGAAAAACTCGTACAACTAAGACCACTATTCGATCCGGAGGTGTCCTCATAAGTTAGAAAAGAAATGAGACTGCCTGAAGCAAGTCATCTACTACCTGTAGTTCTGGGTCACCCTAGAACCTCAGATATCACTACCTCTAGAACTCATGCTTCACACTCTGTCTGTGCGCAACCTTGGCCTGCCACACCAGAACAACCTACTACTCGAGGGTGGAAACATAACAAGAGGACCACTCAAAGGTCTAGCCTTATAACCTATTCCATGAACTAAAATCTCATCTCCTGTTAGACCATCACCACAACCCCATATTGAAACCCTACATGGACATTTTTGCAGAGGAATCCTGAAACAAAATTATAACTTACCAATAATAAAGAGTATATCTAGAGAGGTGACAGATGAATGATATGAAAACCCTAAAACCCAGATCAATATGATACCCCTACCATTATTTCCCTGTGACCAGTTTCCTAATGTACTGAGTGAACGATAGGATTTCATAGTCCTTGTGAATAGCTACATCCATTGTTGCAACAACACTAGATTCTCTGGCCTGATATTTGAGCTCGAAACACCATAACACAGTCACTATAAAACCCTAACAAAAATCATGAATTTAGCCCCAAACTGGAACCCTCTCTAATACCACTTTATCATTACCTTACCCAATGGGGCTCCAAACGTGAATCATCATGCATGTCTCCATAGGCCGAGGGCTGGCATCTAGCACTGAGTAGGTTACCACACACAAGGGATTATTTAGCCTACTATACCAATACACATAGACCCGCATACACCCCTATAAAACAATATATAAATATAAATAAACTAAAAATAAAAGCATGAATATATCTATCCCAATCAAGGTATAGTAGATATAAAACAATTTCAAATACATTGCCCAAAAAAGAAACTATAAAAGCATCCAATCTGATCAAAAGGAGGTGATCCCTATCAAAATCACCCAATATAATTATCCTCAGCCAAGCTTTAGCATACACCATAGTTGGTCTAGATCACATTGATCTACCTAATATGAGTCTTTCAAGAACTCCATCGAAAGGCATGTGGTCTACAAATGAAGCAATAAGTGAGAGAAAAGTCCATGCAGTGGTGACTATAATGATACTCAATAGGCATCCCCAAAAATCCCAAAAAGGAAAGGGAGAAACTGAATGGAAAATAGTCAACTAAACCCATCTATAGGGAACCCAAATGGGAGTGAAACTTCATCTTGAAACCATACATGGAACAAAACAACTGATCAGATCGTACCACATGGTGTGTCAACCCAGTCATGAAGAAACCTCAAGGAAACCCAGAAAATAAATCCAGATATACTCATTTTTTGCCCTAAGCATCATGTGGTTCTAACCTCATTGGCAGTGATGTGTTCCTACTCAATGATCTAAAGTGACACCAGCAGAATCACGCACTCCATGAGCCATGTCATAATATATGTTAATTGTATGATAGATACAATCCATCATCAACAACACAACAATTCCAGAGGAAGCATCCGAGAGATACCACCCAATTGGGTATTACAATCCCACGGATAGATAACCCTTAAAAGGGAATATATCTGATATAACACACGAATTGGATATCAGCACTAAGAATGTCATGATAGAATACAAAACATAGAAGGGGATCCCTCCCAGGATCTGTTGGGGGATGCTATAAACCTTATCATTAAATAAATACCCTCAAATACTAGGTTGGTGGACACATCCAAGGATCCTTTAAGGGAAACTAAATACCTATAATGGTTCCACAAAAATCTATCTTAGAGAGTGTTTCACACCCTAGGTCCTCTTAGGACACCACAATCTAATCTCGTATCCAAGAGATCATATCTCTTAGATATATGATTTTCTCCCAAGTAGTGTTGGCCACAAAAAAACCACAAAACCCATCTAATATAAGTCATGATCTAGGGGATTGTATCAGAAATGATTCCACCAAACCTAACAATGGAATACATCATGGAAGAATTATAGATGTGGATATCATGATACACAGCTTGGGGGTCAGCACCCGGGGCTCACAGGGGCATCATCCCCTACTGGAACAACATTTGTAGAGGATCAATTCCCATGTAAATATTGGTGGAACTGATTCAAAGAACCCTACCAAGGAAACAAGAAGCGACATGAGGATCACATCGGGCCTCCCTAGGAGATCTGTGCTTTGAATCTGCTAAGTCTGTAATCAAATCAGTCCATGTCCACTTACTCTAGAATATGATAACACACCTACACTGCATGAAAATGAAGCATCGGAAGAGGGGTCACAATCCTATGAAGAGGATGCGATACCAAAAAAATCTCAATGCAAAAGGACCAGGGGAACCCACTAAATCATACCCACCTAAAAATCACCATGAGAGACTAGGGATAACCCACCCAACCCTACCAGTGTAAATGTCATAAATAAGGACTAGGGGGACACAATCAATACTATCATTCTAGGCATTACTAACAAAAAAAATCCACAAAACATCACGTAAAGAACACACCTCATAATCCCAAACCAATGAAAACATTGCATTCTACATGAAAAAATGCTCAGAATGGTCTACTCACAGACCCAATTCATACATCCATGGTATAAAATACACAAAATCTTTAAGATGGAAAATGTATATGGTGTGTACATTAGAGTACACGAAAAATAATCTAATATCTACTTATGGCCACATAATTTTACATAGCTAGAGAAACATGGGGTTTTCTTTATAAAACTAAATGGAATGTACTTATACTATATGTCATGTACTTTATAAAAACCATATTTCCATGTTGTTTTCCATAAGGATGGTCAAATAAAAATGTGATATTACACCAATTGTACATAGAGTAAACCGGGAGTACTTTTGAAAAGTCATTTTTTCACGAATGGGAAGAACACATGGTGTGTGTGATTGGTTTAAAAATAATTTAGATGGGAAAATTCGTCATAAATTCCCTAAAAACGGCCTAGATTGACCCATTTCACTGCGAAACACTTAGATCGACCTATGAGGAGTACCTAAAAGGCATCTAAGGGATCTGAAATAATATAATGATGGATAAAAAGAGTGATTAAGACTAAAACTGAAATATTATATCCTCAAAGGTGAAACAATGAAGTTTTGAATATGAATTAGTGTTTGGAAGCTACTGTTGCTTGATCCGAGAGCGTCCCTCATCTAGATCTGAGACCGAGGACATTTTTTTTCTCGATTAGGAATCTGTGTTGTTCGTTTCCAATGATGGAGATTAAGTGGCTTTAGATTGTCTATTTTTGAACACCAATGGGTTGCAGAGAAGGAATTTTGGTTTAATTTTATTAAACCAATATGCTCCATTTAACACCCCACTCATGATATGCCTTAAACCGGTCATGTGGTACGAAAACTGTTTATATCATTCTTAGGGTGAATATAGTGTCATGAACTAAATAATGGCTGTAAAAATATGATCCAATACTCATCTCAATAGTTATACACATTTCCAATGAAACATCTAATGGGTGATAAATATATTTAATATTTTTAAAATCCCCCTACTGAGGCTCTCCGAACCCCGAGTTATCACATCAATTCAACACCTACTTTCATAAATATTATATGTAATGATATAATATCTTACAGGTCAAAACCCAAGTCAGTGGGAGATCATTAAAAAGTTATAGTGTAATTGGTATTGGTGGATACAAATGATATCAAGTGGGTTATGATATAAGTATGTGAGATTATTTATTTTATGTTTATCAGATATGAGGTTTGAATGTGAGCCCTATACTAGTGAGTAGATAACTCATGAATAGGGAATCCTATGTTACTGAGGTTTCAAATATTTATTAAGTTTTCAGTATTGTGGTTTAGTTAATTTTTTAAATGATGTATACTTTATGGTTACCTATTTTATGGTTTTTCTCTTGAACCACAATGAAAGGAATATGGGTATGTTGATGAATCATTTCTGGAATATAGGACACACATGGAATATATGTTCTTGTTTGAGTTGATTATATAATTCTAGAAAAAATAATGTCGTGTTGTTTTATGTTTGAACAAAAATCTAAACTAAATTTTGATTCATATATTATTAGTGGTGTTTTACTTATATAAACTGGTCATCATGATTTTAAGTACCATCAGGTATCATATTCCTCTTTGTTTATGTATATGTTGTGATACCTTACCCATATATGTGTAGTTTTTAGAGAAATTATCTTATTTTTTTGTTTGTATTTATAGACAAGACTAGTTAAATATCTTCCCAAGGTTCCTACCAAGTCATATTATAGGCTCAAGAAGTCTTGGGAGAAGATATAAGTTATTCTATATAAAGGATAAAAACCACACATCACACCCTAGTTTATTGAATAAAAATGAAAAAAGAATACATTTCTCTGTGTCTAGAGTGTATGTGTTTTGGAGTTGTGGATTGCGACTTGGGGAATTTTGTGATATGTTTAGTCACTTCCATTTGGGTGGTCACTACAATGTAATGATGCACCATGAGATAAATTCATGACATGTGGGACTTGGGGTATTTTGTGCCCTGATAGTTAGGTCATGTGGAGAAACACTATAATAGAAACGAGTATATTATAGATGTTAGTGGGTTGGTTAATTTAAAGAAAATCATAAAATCAAAAATCAGTTTTACTACTTCAAGTCTATTATTTGGTAATTTTAGAATCATCATTCAAAAATCCATATATAATTCAAATAAAATTTAATTGATTGGTTTTTTAGATATGTATATTTAATGGGCACCTTACTATAGAAAATAATCAATTCCATATAATTTTTAAAGATGAGTCATTCAACACCATGGAGAATGGTTTCACACTATAGGTGAGATGTTTCATTGTTATATTCAAAATAAAAACGTAATGAATTTTTCAAAAATTAATGTGTTTTAATAAACATAGTAATAATTTTATGGATATATTTAAAACAGTTGCTAAACGTGGTGTGATATGAGTGTGCTAATGGATTAAAAATTAATATTAATCATTAGATTAAGGTCTGAGAGATCATATGAGAAAAACTAATTATATTAGTTTAAAAATGTTTATAGAATCACAAAATATCATAGTGAATTGAAAGTAGAGTTCTAGACTAATATTATAAGGTCATAGAAGAAGGAACACGAGTTTCAAGTTTTATTATTGGTGTAATATGAAAGGAATTATGCATGTGAATGAAATTGGAGTAGAGTAACACACTATTATTTCTGTAACCATAATTATCTATTCTTGAGAATTTATGTAGTACCACTTGGAGGAGTAGTGCATTGCCTATGTGTTTGAGAGAAGTGATATTTCATATTTTGTTGTTTTTAAGCTATGATACCCCATGCATGAAAATCCAAAATGGTAATAAATTTAGTGATCTTTGTGATTCATGGGGATAGGAACATTTCCTCCGAATGATCCTTATATTAGCCCATTTTGGTGAACCAAATAAAACCCCATATGTGTATTCTCGTCTATTTTATTTCTTTATAATGAATATGAAAAAAATAGATGTGTTCTATTTTGAAAAATTAAAATAAAATTTGATATGTTTGAGAAATTAATTTTCAATAAACTAATTTGGTCCCCCTCTTAGGGTATTAATGTTGATTTGAGATGAAAATGTTGTATGAGAGATGGATATTCTTATAAAATGTATCCTTCCTATAATATATTTCAATGTAGTTGTTACTTAAAATTTATTTTTTTTATATTTAATAAATTTATTATTGAGTGTTAACCTAAATAGATATTCAATAAACAAAAAATCTAAACATCAACGAGAAATGTAGATAAATTATTTACAAACCATAAGCAATTAGACCCTTGAACCGTATGTAGACTCTGATAAGTAAAATTAATTGTATACTGTAGTTTTTCATGATTTTTGTCCTAAATTATTTTTTAATATTTTCCCAGTTCATAATATACATCTTGATTTTAACCATCCCTTCATTGACACCATGATGTAAAATACAGTATTGAGTATTGATCCATTGATCTTGTTCTGAATTATAATTAATTTAATCCTCTCTAACATACCTTATTTTCACATTATATCTTTTAATATTTTTAAATTAATTACATTACATGATATCCCTATTAAATAAATTTAATAGGAACATATTTTAATTTAATTACTCCAACATATCAGATTCTAGTGTAGATTCCTTAGGGGGACCTCAAAAAATAGTGTTTCATATTTGTTCACATTTGTTTTTGGTCACAAATAGAGTAAAAAAAATTAATAACCAACAATTAATATAATACATAAAACAAATGGCCCGCATTCTATTTATGCCCATAAATTTTGATATATGTAGACTTCCGCATACACCTAGTCTCCAAGGGCATCATCAAATTGGATAAATCATTAAAACTCCAAGATTTTATTCTCTTATTCATCATGTGTCTAAAAGCATCAAGGATTAAATTATTCCATTTTAATATCTTGATTTATTAGTATATCTATTCAATAATTAATAATAATATTATGATGAAAACAAGTTCAGGTCTCAACATATGAGGTATCCTTGAAGGAGTATATCACTTTTATTGTATTTATTTCATCTTACACAAGGTCACTTAGTGTTCCTTATTCCTAAGACATTCCCATATTCTTATATTTAACCTACTTCCATTACCGTTATTCTATATCTGATCGTAGATCATCCAATATTCAAAACCAATTATGGAGATCCCAATTAGTAAATTCCTTCTTTGACCATTTTGACTCTCAATTGAGATTTTACCTTTTCAAAAAGATAATTTTTCATTCCAAATTAAGGAAAAATTTGGATTAATTATCAAAGTTGGGGAAAGGAAACATCCAATCAATATATGAGAATACCTGTAATTATTTTTCTATTACATTACTTTCATAAAAAAACCTCTTATAGAGTCGTTGTAATTAAACTATCATCCATTTTAATAATAGTAGGGTCTCTACTCTATGGGAAAAGAAGCATCGTCATACCTTTGAATCCATTAGAGTACCTAGAAAAACATAAATATAGTTTAATGGTATGTATGAGGTCTTATAACACCTTCATATCTTATGGGGAAATCCTACACTTTCGGACTCATCATCCAACAATGATACCCATATATTTGAAAAAGATGATCAAACCTAAGGGGCTTCTCTAGTGACAGTGAGGGGAGAATTCAAAAGACGAAAAATCAAACTAAAAATTGTTAACATAATAAAAAAATATTAGGCTTGGAA
This sequence comes from Viscum album, assembly GCA_963277665.1. Lineage (NCBI taxonomy): Eukaryota > Viridiplantae > Streptophyta > Magnoliopsida > Santalales > Viscaceae > Viscum > Viscum album. The sequence goes on from OY728128.1 coordinate 1,681,922,667, forward strand.
TATTACATATTCCTCCTAGAACCTCATTAATGTTTTTTATTATAGTGCACCAAATAAATTCTATACAAACATCTATCACACTAAGAATCAAAATGGACCACATGATGGATATTGAAATCATATTATACATTAAAAAACAAGGACACCTTAGAAGGGTTCATCACATCAACCCTTACAGAAATTTATTTTTCTTTGGGGTGGCACTTCCACCATCATCCTAATATCCATACTCATGAATATAGTAGAGGTGTTTCCAATTATATATAAAATAACTGGGTTTTGAAATATAAGGGGAAAATTAGGAAGAATTAAAATGATCATTTTGGTTGGGAGGTCTTGGTTTATATGAAACTCATAGGCCCATTGGAAGAGAGAAAACATGATTCCATGTAAGTAAATTTTACTTTGGACTAAGTGAGATAAAAGGCATCCCCATTAGTAAAATACATTAAAAAATGTCTCAAAATATATACCACTATCATGAGATAAAAATTTAAACACTATGAGGTGTCGAAGAATATATTGAAGGATTATAATAGATACCACCACTTACAGAAGGGAACCACTGAGATAAATAGCGAATATTTGGGGATATTAGAAATTCTAGAGTGGAAATAAAAAAATTTGAGACATGATTTTAAAAAAAAAAATCCTTTAAACTCAATTATATATAAGGATAGTTTATGACAGATTTTGGTTTGTAGAATGGGAGAAATTATAAAGGATATAAGAATATGTTTTAGTTGAGCGGCTTCTCTCACCCGATGAAGGGGGATGGGCCATGGGTTGACCAAAACTACTAGGACATGAAATGTAATAGCCATAAGAGATTTGGGGAATAATTCTGAAAAGCATAATGTTGTTAATAATAAAGTTGTCTTCATATTTTATGTCATCAATTTCCACCTATGGAAAATATAATGTAACTCTACTTTGGTTTATTTGGAATTGATATATACACAATCACATTTCATGGGATTTAATATAGTATTGAGTGCAGAGCCCTATCTTATAGGGTTCACATAGAGATAGATGATAGTTCAAAGTTTATTAACACATTATTGGTAATTTAGGAAAATTTATTTACATGTAGGTGACATATTTGAAAACCAATCATATATGAGGGAAAAATTTCAATATATGTGAAGGTGAATCTAATGTTTTACATGTGATGTTACATGTATCTTGTAATAATTATAAAGATTTAATGATGTTCCAAAATGATATCATTGATGTGTTCCTTGATCAGGTGAAAATTATTATAATGGATATATGTGTGCATGGAGAGGCCCTCATGGATGACAAAATAATCAAATGGATAATGAGAATATTACCTTAATGGTTCAATGTGAAATTGTTGATGATAATGATGTAAATAATATAATATTAGAAAACCTGTATGGTACTCTCATAATATATTTTACGAGGAATGATGACAATGAGTCTAGATAAAAGGATAATTCATATGATATTTCTTTAATGATGATAAATCAACTCTCATTACATTTGGATCATAAATATAAATAATTTTTGGAAGTAATTCCATTCTTGTCCTCAAATACGATGAAAGAAAAATCAAAATACATGGGAATCCTTCCACTTGCATTATTTTATTGTGGTAATGTTGGGAATGTTATTGATATTGTTTCATTAAATTATAGGATAAAAATAAAAAAATAAAATTTTAATAATTCATTAAAGGATATTAATGGTGGGTGAAATTCATTTCAAAAAATCATTAAAAGAAGAAACTTTATATCAAAAGATAGAAATAACACTATGGAAAAAATGTTGATGAGGTTGAGGATTATATAGAAATCATGGATGAAGTTATTTAAGTTGATGTATACAAGACATAAGTTTAAGAATGTGATTAATAATGTGTTAAATTATTATTTAGAGTTGACCGTGATGAAGAATATTATGATTTACAAGAATAAATAGATGTTTGGAGGTCCGAAAATAAAAAAGATATGATGATATATGTTACATAATTATTTATATAATATAATAAGAAGACAATAAGGATTAGTTTAATTTTGGGACTGAATGAAGAAAATCTAAATAACTAACACTTAGAGAGGGAAGTTCAGTTTAAACTAAAAATTAAATGGTAGACTTGGAGAAATAATGGATTGACCCATATATAAAAATAATGGGACAAAATAATTCATGAAATTGAAATGAAGTCACGATTATATGATGGAATTATGATTTTTATAAAAGACTTCTTACTCTTTTCATGAAAATGGAGAGTTCAATTGTACCAGTCCCCAAATAGATATGAAAGAACACACAGACCCTACTAAAACTATTATTTATTTCCCATAAATTAAAGATTTTAGAGATAAATAAAAATTATTTTGGGATCTTTATAATTATATCAAATTACATAATGTAGAGAAAAACCAAAAAGAACCTAGACCCCATAAGAATTTTTGTTTTCACAATACATAGAAAAATTACAAAAATCACTATAGGTAGAGAAAATATATAAAATAACAAACTAATAATTTATTTATTTTTTGGGAAATATGCGAAATACACAATATGTGTTCTTTATTTCAAATAGATATTTTAAATAGATATAATAAATATATGAGTGTAATTTAATACTTTTACTTTGATATTAACAGTTATTACATTAGTTTTGAATGGTTTAGGAATCAATAAATTAATTATGCTTCAAAGGGAGAAAAGAAAAGTCTTTTAGAGTCTTGGAGATGTTGTTAAAGAAACATAGAATTATTGTCTAGAATAATTAAAACACAAAAGGAATCATCATTCATGAATGAAAAGGATGGAGAAAATAGGTTGGAGGTGGAACACATAAATTCAAAACCCAAGGAAAATAAGTTGAAACCCTGAGACAATAAGTTAAAATTTGTAGAGGAAATGAAACTAGAATTTCAGTGAGAGTAATGGAAAGATCCGGAACATGGTATATAGATAGTGGATTCACATACCATATGATAAGAATACAGATCATTCCATAAGGTTAAAAAATAAAAAAGATTTTGTTTTTTTTCAAATGATGAGTGGATGAAGATTATTGTCTTTGGGAAAGATTAAATTGGGGGAAAATATTTAATGTGGAAGTATGTATTTATTATTGAATGTATCATTCAAAATACTATATTATTGATTCGTTCATATGACTTGGGACATTTGGAGCAATTAAAAAAGAAGATAATCATTATCTAAGGGAGAGACAAATAAATTGTTTTTGAATGGAAGGAAAAAAAAGAGGAATCTTTAGATCATATATGAGAAATAAATATGTTTATTGTAAAAAGTTAAAAAATGGATAATGGACCAAAATAGTTTTCCATTTGACATATAATTACATTCTGGACTTGGTAGAGCCTAATGTGGCTCAAGATCTTCCACATCTATCATGTGACCTCACTCACAAGGGTGAAAGTTATTAGAAATGGATGATTATTTGGAAGAGTATTACCAAAAGAAAGATTAATAATCTAAGTTTCTCAATCAAGTTAACTTAGATGTGTATAGTACCATGAACATAAAATTATTTGATTAAAAATGGTATTATATCTATATCACTAATGATTATACTATTATAACATGGATGATGATTATTACCAATAAATCTGAGGTTTTCAAATGCATTTCTTGATAATGAAAATTATCATAGAAGATGATTATTTGAAAATTTAAATATTATGGACCAATAAATAAATGAAATTAAATAAAAATGATGTATAATAGAATCTTGAAGGGATTGAATTTCAAAGTCATGTTTTAGCGGTGATTACTCCTCAATTAAATAGAGTCATTAAGAGGAGGAATCATATTATCAATAATATGGCTCAGATAGTGCTCATAATAAGGATTATACTAGAGACATATTGGAAGGATATTTAATATAATTATATATAAAAATCCAATGGAGTATTAATATGTAATGATAAATAAACTACTCACAATTAGTTACGGTACGGAAAAAATATGACCCCCAAATACTCTTTATTGTCTAGAAGAAAATAAATAATTATTAATAATGATAAAAATAGAATGGTTAATTTCCATAATGATGAAGGTATATTCCATGGACATTAATCCAAAATGAATGAATAAAAATTAAAAAACCAATGTCTTGGGAATTTTTGTAATGACAAGTTATAACTATTGTAGAGAATGATTAGGTTATGTGAATTGGTCAGAAGAATGCATAGAAAAGAACCAAATATATTGAGCAGAAAATTAATATAGAGATTGGTCTCTATTGTGGATTTCATGGGGTAGAAATGGTAATAGAGTAAGATATGTACACTAAACAAAACATATCTGGTTAAATAATAACAAGGATAACTCATTCTATAATTGAAATCATTGATAAAAATATTTTTGGTTATTCGAAAGACCTGATCTAAACATAAATGATGATGTCTCAGTAGTAAAACTAAATTTTATCTCAATTAGTATAAAAATATTGAATAGGATAATATATATGAGATTCAGTTAAGGGATTTCATGATAACCAAAAAAAATTATAAAAGAACCAAACATGGGAGGTTATTTGAAGGATGGAAGAAAATAGTGTATTCATAAATAACCGAGTGTTTCAGAATAAAATTAATGAATACAGAAACTTGATGTATAAATACTCATTGATGGTTTGAGTGGGATTTTCCAAAACTCAAGATATTGAAATCGATGAGACTTTTCACCCATGTATCAGTTGGAATTTATATAGCAACTCTTAGTTATGGAAGTACAAAGATTCATTAAATTCATTCAAATGGATGATAAATCATCTTTTTTTATCAAAGTACACGTGGAAGTAGAAAACATTGATCATCCCTTTGGGTTTATAATTGATGAATATGAGAAGAATGTTTTACTATTAAAAAATTATTTTTATGGGAAGAAACAATCACCAAGACCGTGGTACACTAAACTAGATCAATATATAATGATGTTGAAATTCCAAAGAAGATGAGTTTATCGAAACATCTATATAAGGAATGATCATGGTCAAAGGATTATGGTGCTCAACTATATTGGTGGAATAATTTTTTGAGACTTTAATTATGCTCAATGAGAGATATTTTTTTTGAATTTATAACACATGAGTTAATAAGTCCATGATTCTATAATTGATATTATTCATTAGCTTAAAAGTTATATAGAACAAGGGTAGAACATTTATTTCGCAAATTAAAAGGCAAATTAATTTCTTAAATGGTTATCAATTGATGATTCAAATCTAATGGTTACTTCTTGGACTACAAATATTATGTTGAAAAATAATAATAATGTTAGGTTGTTAGATGTGGGATATTATAAGAAAATTACTAAGAATATACTATATTTTATAACCATGTAAACAGATATAGTATTTTCCACATTCCATGATAGAGACTACAAAATCCAATTCATTGAAATTATTTTTCTATTTTTAAAAAATATACCTCAATATGATAACAATAGTTTTCAACAAGCTATTAAATAATAGTATAACACAAGAATACTTTTTATTCTATACTAATATAGATTGGGATGGTTCAGTTGATGATGAGAATATAATATCAAGAGCATCCTATTATCAGTGATTTTTTTACATATCTTAATATAAAGAATTATTGAATTCAATTGATCACCGTATAGGTAAATAAATAGTTTCCACATTCAAATATACAAATTTTATTTTGATGATTCCATAACATGATAATTTTGGACTGGATATGAAATCTCTTATTTATAAAAATGTGTGAAAGAATGATCATTATTAATCCTACAGAAAGTGTAATTAATCATTAAATTATGAATTATATCCAGATGAAATAAAATTTTATTAAGTATAATGTTCAACACGTGATGTTAAAATTTGTGTACAGCTTATGTTAAGATCAGGTTTTAGACTCTATGATAAATGCACTACCCATAAGTGATTATGAAAGGCGTGAGTTTGATCCTGGAGTCTAATGAAGTACCTTAAAAAAGAAAATCTTGACATGGGAAACCCACTCCCCCATGTGATTTTCTTCAATAGAAAACTAAGGTAACTGTTCCTTATTTTAAATTTTCTAATATACGACTATATTTTATGAACATTTAGGGATGTTCTATTGGGTAAATTGAAAAAAAAGAGAATTGTTTCATATATTATGTGGATAAGTTTTTTATTCCTTGGAATTATTATTTATTATTAAAAAAAGGAGAGACAATTTGGATAGTTGGATACTTCTTGAATGATTATTCAAAAGGTAAATTCTGGGTTTAGTGGGTTTAAAGATAATTAAAATAAAAAATGTGGTTTCTTGGGTAACATTTTTTTAATTCATTTTTCTCACACTGATCATGAATCATGTGGAATTAGATTTGTGGATCAATGAATCATTAATGAAATATATAAATGTATATGGTTTTTGTGCATATAGTAATCTTATTTTAATTTTTATGATGTGTAAATAAAAAATTATTATTATTGTATTGGAAAGGATATCAAGGGTTGTAAGGACACCTAAAGGGGAATATTGTAAACATAAATTCCTTAAAGTGGTTTTACAGGTTTTTTACTAAAAATAACGAGGTGGTATCTTCCAAAGGATCCTACCAAGTCATACCAGAGGCTTATAGATTTTTTAATGATACCAGATTTTGTTTTCCTGCAGGACGAAAACCATGCTACAATACCCCATGGCGAATCATGAAGTGTGTTTCCATAAAAATGGAAATGTTGTAGAGAACTATATATATGGGGTGAATATGATATGAAAATTTGGGCAAATTTTTTGAGTTTTTTGGTTTGTGTATAGTCACTCTCCCATTTTTGGGTTCATCGTTCCATAATAAGGAACCATTTCGTAAATTCTTGATATGTGAGACTTGATGTTTTTGGGACCTTTTTATTTTGTCCATGTAAAGGAAAATCATGTTATATAATGGGTTAGTAGATTTTACAAACTTCACAACATGGTAAATTGGTGGTACTATAATGAGTCATGGATTAAGAAATATTTAGTGGATTACATAGAAATCATTGGATGACTTAAATATAATATGTTCAATGGATTTTGTTGATTTGTTTTCTAACTGATCGATATGAAATATTAATTAACCCACACTGAATTATTTTTGAGTTTTAGATATTCCATGCCATAGTAAAGGTTTCCATTCCATGGTCACATTTTTTACAGTTATATGATAAATTAAATTATAATGAAATATGACATAATTATATGCGTTAATTAGCTTAAGTAGAATTATATGAACTCATTTATAATATACAGTACACTTGGAACAATCATAGTGGGATATAAGAAAGATAATTATTCATAACCACCAAAATAAGGGCTAAAATCTTGGAAGAATATATAAACATATTATAGTAGTTTTTGAAAATAAAATAAATCATAAACAATAAATATCACAATGTATATATGAAGGATTTACATAAAAATGATGGACGGATAAAGTATAGGGAAGAGGAAATCCATGAGGTATTCTCACTAGAGGATTTGTGAAATTTTTCTTGTCCATGATAGTGGATCAAATTGAAAAACCATTTTTTGTAACAATTATTCTATAATCTTGATAATAGAAATTGAAATGTATAAAGGAGAGGTGTATTCCCTGGTTATTTGAGAGATATGATATTTCATCTTGTGAGGGATGTAAATTTGGAGGGTTAGTGCAGCCACTCTAAAACTGTAATTAAGGTAATGAGATTAATTATACATGTGTACAGGAAGATTGCCTCTACACGGTTCTTTTATTAGACTATTTGGGTGAACCATGTTATAAACCCAAGTATCCATTATCTACACTTTTATTAATTTCATAACATTTAGTGAAATTGAGAGGTGTGCATTTTAAAATTGAATGAGATCATTGGAAGGGTTTAGAAAATAGTTTACAAATACCCTAATTTAACCCCTTCTAGGGTATTCAAATTCAGTAGGGACAGAAAATGTGTGTAGATTCATTGATGAATAATATGAGATTATGATGCATAAAAACAAATGTATGGTATAATGGGATGTTACTTCTATTAATAATTTCCATATTTGTAATATCTACATGAGGAGATATACATTGTCAGTGATATTTGGTTATTATTGTGATTTCACTAAGGCATTTAACTATATGTCCACTAATTATTTGGATAAGCATGCACAAAAAAATAGATTTGAAGGCATCTAGAATAGTAGGTTAACTAATCGTAGTTGTTTGGTTATCAGCATAATGCGATCTTGGAATGGCTTGTATTGATCTAGGAACTATGTGAGTAATTGCATCCTTGGAATATATGAATATGGAATATTATTCTTAAAACCCCCCATTATTCTATGGAGAGGGATGAACCCCAAAAATAAAGTACTTGATAGAGGCATTTAAGACAATATTGGAGTTGATTGATATTTCACAAGGGAAGAGGGTGAGACTAGAAATATGTATTCTCATGTGGAAAGTGAAAATCTGGTGGGATATGTATTTGTGGAATGGGTGATATGAGGATATGTCTCAAAAATATTTTTATGTGAGATTAATTGAGAAATTCATTACCTTGATTCTAAGGGATAACCACATTCATGATTCCATGAATTATATGAAGGGGATATGTTAGTAATAGATTATAAAAAAATTATAGAAATGTTACATTTTAGATTGACATTTTTTTAGATATAAAATCACTATGTTATGATGCTTTTTTAATGGTATTTTAATTCAGACTAGTTATAGGTTAAATTTTCACGTTGACCAATTTCCAAAGGCAGTGACCTGGTTCTTAATATAATAACAGAATTTTATGGATGGCAGTGATCCTAGAAAAAATGAAGAATCTTTTAGGGTATGTAGTGGTTCTTTAGGTGGTAGGAAGATGGAAAATTAAGATACCCAACTGAGGGATTAGATTAAAGGATCAACATTTCATCCTATTATTGGTTCAACATATTTGTTTTTCTAGCATAAACAAATTGGGGAATTATTAAGATTCGTGTGACCTACCACCTAAGGAGTGTTGATATTATGGTTATATAATGTATTTGGAGAGGGATTCATTAAAATAGTTCACAATACTTTAGAGGGTATGGATCTGGCAAGACTACAACATCTAAGGAAGGTCCATGATTAGTGTAAGGAGGCACCATCTAAGGTGACTCTATGTGTATAGGGCATGCTAGCTGGAATAATTTTCAATATTGGGATAAATGTCCAATATATAATAAAACATAATATTTTTTTCAACAATATAAAGGTTAATGTTCTATTCAATATCATGTGGCTAAACCAATGATTTTAGAGTAATTTGTATTTTTTTTGTGATTAGTTGTATGTATTGATTATGTTAGTTTTACTTTTCACCATAAATAATCGTGAAATATGTGTGTTATGTGTAAATGAAAAACTAGGTGACTAATATGGTTTGTGAATTGAGAAAAATGTGTTGTACTAATGTGTTTCATGGATGGTGAGTGAGAAATTTGAGATGATGATCTTTTATGATGTCATCTTCATAGCATGTGTTTTGGTTGTGGTATGATCATGTAGGGGATTAATATAGTGGGGAGAACAGAAATTCAGAATATATTTTTAAAATTTGGTTAGTAGAGTGACAAAAATTGATATTAAACTAAAAATATTGTAAGTGAATTGAGGATATGATGATGAAGATGTTGGTTTATAATCGATATTGGTCAGTGTTGTGCCTGGAGACAACTCAGTGATGAGTTGTTCTATGGTGGGTAAATTGTAATGTTGAGAGTGTTTATTAAATATATTCCTTGTTTAAAAATGGATGAATCATGAAAAATTTGGAGTATTTGGTTAATTTAAAGTGTTTGTAGAGTCTCAATATCAAGTTATGGGGAGTTTGTTCTATTTTGTGACATTATTCCTTGAATGAAGAAACCATCAGTTACCTGATGTGATGATACAGGGTACTTGGTGTAGCCTGGTAAAGTTATTATGGTCCGATGAGGCCCATAATATCTTGGTGTACTTGGTATGGGTACCCAATTAGAAATAAGTGCTCATTTTTATATGATCTACTACCCATTACCCATAATTGATTTTTTTAAATTTTAATTATTTAATTTGAAATGGTATAAAATGAGTTTTATATGATGTTTCACCATCATTATTGAGAGGAAACAACTCAATGAATTCCCCCTTCACTCATTATTTAATCATCATAAAGAGTATTTCCTCTATTTTTAATCATTATTTGTACTATTTTTTACACGAATTCACTAAAGGTAAATCTTATCATCATAATTCATATATTTTTTATCTTGTATCCAATTTTTATGTTTTAGAATAATATATCCATATAGGAAATTTTCAATAAAATCCATATTTATTCTTCCATAGGATATACTAATCTTTATAATCTAATTAGTTGACTACAATCCATAATATTTTGGTAGTTCAAAGATAAATTCAATATTTATAATATTTCTTATATAGTTTGATTTTTGAGCATGGGTAGTTGTGTGTAAGTGTCTAGAATTAGGGCTTGATTGGTTCTGTGTGGTTTAGGGGATGTGACCTAAGGATAATCTACTATGGGTTGGCATGGTTTTGGCTCAATTGTGCCCACAATTGTTTATATGGTGCTAAATATAATAATAATTTAATGATGATTTATTTTTATGGTTGTGTGTAATGATATGAGTTGTAGTAGATATTGGGAAATATGATTTTTGAGTATGATGTGATGGTGCTATATCAATAATTAATGGTGGATAGAAAAAGGTTTCATGGAATCATGTCTATAAGATATTTTTGATGCAGCTCATTGTTGGTGATAAGGCTATTAGGTTCTTTAGTACATGGGGAATGGTGGTATTGGAAATAAAATAGTAAGTGGGGTGCTGCAAATATGTGATGGTTAGGGTGATGATGTTGATCATTGTATTTTTTTGGGATAAACTATTTATGTTGTAAAAATGGTTTTTTTGTGATGGTGATCACCATTATGGGCTTTGATACTCAACATATATGATGTTATTCTAGAAAATCATTTTTGAAATAATTAGTAATGATTGAATGATCATGGTTATAGTGAAATTCCATTCCAAATAGGATATGGGTATTATAATAAATCATTTTTGGGGCAATGATATAGGCAGTGATGAATCATTATCTCCCATAAGGTTTTAAATGTATGGGAATACCATTTAACTGTAGTATTAACCAAAGCCTGCATAAAACTCACACATGAATGTTTATGGATAGAGAAAATAATGGTTCTTTTATGGTTTAATGATAAGTTTTATTTTTTATACCCCAATGTACATATAGATATTATCTTGGGACATTTTCATTGGTTGAATACAGGGTTTATAATCACATCCTACACAGGAACCTCAAAAAATTTAAATATTTTATGTCTCATGGAACAACTACAGGAAACAAATTTTTGGAGGATGGATGATTAAGAGTTACATGGTTGGTGTTGAGGGGATATACTGTAAAAATACTTTGTTCTATATTTTCAGTTATCTCCTTTCTTTTATACTTCCATATTATGTCTGTATATGAGAATCCCAAGGGTGATTCTGTTTACCTTTTTATAAATAATATTAAATTATATATGTTTTCATGTCATATATGATGGTATTTTTTTCTATTTTGATATATTAATTGTTATTGATATTTTTTACTATCATTTTTATTTAATTGTATCAAAGGGAATAGTTTCTTCATGTTCACCTATAAATAATTTTTTTTTCAATTAGTATTCTTTAGTGTACTAAGATATTTTCTAATGATTATATTGTTCCCTCTATCTTAGACCTATTCAGGCTGACCAGATTAGGGGGGTGTTATAGTAATATATGGATCAAATCTAATACTGAATTTTTTATCTTTGTAAATTATGTATTACATATCCATAGATTAATATAGAATCTTATATTATGCATAAAGAATATTGATATATACTTTAACACAACGATTATTCATGGTTCAAGGGAAATTAATATAGGAGATATGGCCCTAACAGATGAAGTGAATAAATGAACATGATATGATAATAAATTCATTTAGGTATGGCCACAATAACAATATTTTTGGAGCATTTATAACTATGGAATTGTAGTTTAGGTTGATGGATTTGTTAACTGAAGCACATAATGAAACAAATTTTTTTGACTTGGTGATACTCACAATATAATCATGACATAAACAAAAATGTTAGTGTGTTGATATCTATTAAATAAATATGATAGATTATATTTAATGATTATATTTATTCTTTCCATTAAATTATATTATAAACCTTTTTCAATATCATATGATGTAATTTAGTGAGTCAGAACATTAATATTAATTTCTAAATGATAAAAAATTATTAATAGGGTTGAACTGTTACAAGTGTTTTCACGTTTATATATTTATGAAATTTTATATTTATTCTTCAGTCAAAGGATCTTTATTTAAATTATATAAATAATGAATAAATATTTTTAATTGAAAATCAATCATTAAAACTCCAAATACAAATATTTATTTTCTATTATCCCTTCAATACTATGGTTTTATTAGTTTGTTGAGGGTTTTTAAATATATACAATATGTTTTTATGGAAATTAATATAATAATCAGATACTTTTAAAGGTGGGAGTTTGATGGATTCCATTTAAAACCCACCACAAAAACAATAGATAATGATTATATTCATTGATATTTAACTGTGTTATTCTTATTTTATAATTATTCTAAACTCACCATGCTAGATATTTTGTAATACATCTTTTTAATGTTTCTCCACAATTTTTTTATAGATATATACATAAAAGCAAAAAAAATGAGATAAATAAAATTAATTTTTTTTATAAAAGTTTATTGAGTTTTATAAAAAACCCATTTTCTATAAAGAACGTACATATGAAAAATTAAAAAATAGATATTGTGTTTCTCACATCATTAATATTGTTGACATGGATACATTTTTTCAATTATTCAAAGAAACAAGGATATTTCTATGATGGTAATGATAATAACATGTATTTAAATTTATTTAAATAATGGGGATATTATATTTAAATTTGATCATTAAAATGTGTATAATCCAAAATTTCTTAAATTTTTGACTTTTTATTAGAGGATAGAATATTTTTGGTGTTTTAGGAATTTTTGAGCTACTATTTGGAGATGGAGAGATAGTTATAAAATATCAAGATGATGGTTTTAGAAATTCCGCCTTTAAAATTATAAATTTGGGCATGCAATTTTACACTAATTGACAAATATATTTGAAGAATATATTTGGTGTCACGACCCGCCTTCACCAAAAGGAGGGAAGGGTCAGCATATTTCTAGGCCCTTCCTTCTTCAAGTTGAAGGATAGATAATGACCCCCAAAACCTACCCTCAATAGGTCCCGAAGTGGCGACTTGAGCCAAGGGTATAGAATCACTCACTAAATGGAAGGAATTACCCTTTTTCTTTTATTAGGATCGGGAGATAAGATAGTAAATCCCACTACACCAAAACTGTAAAAATGCAAGAAAAGACAAAAATACCATTCCCATATGCATGTTCCAAAAGTAAAATCCACAAGGTACAAAGTGACTACAGAGGTAAAGTACCAACCAAATAAAAACAACAACTACAACTTTCCCTAAGGTCTTGTGCTAGTATGGTCCCGCGCGATCCCCGAAGTCCTCCTGGAAACCTAAAAACAGTTTCATATACGTAGGGTGAGCATACAAGTATACTCAGTAGGGAAAAAACTAAAGCACTTGTGCACAAGTAGGGGAACGTACTAAAGTCCCGTGAGAAGCAGACAACCAACACTTTCAATGAGTTCATATATCACACTCACCGGCCACACTCACCAGATAATGCAAGCAAGTAATATATATTAATAGCACATCGATGTTTGGGTACCCCATTCCACTTTACCACTAGTTATTGAAGACATCCTATGCAACGAACCAATCCCACCTTTCTCACCATAGTCCCACTGCCTCACCCCGCTCGCACACACCTGGGCCACATCCTCACGCAGTCCCACTACCAAACCCCGCACGCAAACACCTAGGCCACAACCGCTCGTAAACTCCTGGACGTCATCCCGAATGTAATTGGAAAACCACCTGCCTACACAAACCGGGGCCATAACCACCACACTACCCCGCCTAAAGGTTGTTGGGCTAATAATGGACCTTAGGCCATCACAGCCTACCCAAAGATACTTGGGATATCCGGGAAAGGGAGCAAAAAAGGATCTAATAACCAGCCACTAATAGTAGTGTTTGGAAAAACACCCTCCCCCATGAAATGGGGGTGTTCGGAACTATGTGCTCAACTTGGGTGGCTAGAAAATAAGAAAAACAAAACTAAAAGTATATATATAGGTAACAAGAACTCACCCAATGTTTAGGTTTTCCTTTAGCCCGCCTAAAAAACACAAACAATACTACTTCCAAGTCACAACTTACACCAAACCAAAACCCATTTGTCCCATCTTGGTTTACATGTTCAGTAATAATGCTTAATTGAGTTTTCTGCCACTATTGGGAAACTAACACCATAAGGAAAAACCAAGGGAAAAAGATCCAGCCAAATTTCAATTTAAGAATTCACATCCAGTTCTCTTGTAATGCCACAACAACCAAACAAAACCCTAAGTTACATTCCCATGTCCAATATCCAGGAGCTAAAATGTTTCTAAACAATAGAGGATCCCACCCCAATTCATGATATAACAGAGGATCCCATCCTCAACTTCACAACCACCAGGAGTATAATAACAGGGGATCCCATCCCCACCCACAACACCCAGCAATCGGCCCGTGAAGGAAAAACAACAAGCTACTGCCACCAAAACAAAGTAGACCCATGTGGGTATTTTCAGATTTAAACGATTTAACACACTCCATGATTCCAATTCCACTGTACATTAACCGGGGTTATCACAAAAAAGGGTTGATCCTGGTGCTTTAAATTTATTTATCCGGATTTACGTGATTAACTAAATTCCTTTACACGGCAAGGGTTCATAAACACAATACAATCCATTTAAACTTCACTAGAGGTAGGGGTTCGTTAGTGCACATAGAAAGTCCACCAACGACCATGATTTTCAGTAGGCATAAGCCCACACAATTCAGAAATCATTATTCATGGAAGATCATAAAAATAAAGCAGCATCATCGATCACACCCCTCCCCCTTCATTCATTATAATCAGTTTATATATATATTAGAGTTTGGTTCATCCAATTCTACAGAAGCAGTAGCACACCCACACCGCATGATACACAAAAGGAGAGAGGATGCATAAATTCCCTACATGTTGATCAACGATCGACGCTAATCCTGGGCATGGAACTCCACAGATAGCGATGCGGCTCATCGGAACGAAGGGTACTCCTTGTATAGGGTGGTCGAGAAAAGAAACCTAGGGAGAACCCTCTTAGTTTATAAAGGCCAGGGACGGTTGAGATAAGAAAACGAAACTGCATAAGGAGCGGGGTCATGGGTTGACCACGCAGTTGAGACACCCTACACGTCATTAATGGGTCCCCGCGGATTAAACCGACTCACACCTCACAATAATTTAATCTAAATATTTAATTAAACACCATTTATGTGAGTTATTGGGCTTTAAAATAAACTTAAAGGGGTAAAAATATGGTTTAAAAATTGATTTGCGCAAAACTGAGCGCTACTGGAAAAACCCGTGGGGGTAGGCTAGAGCTACTGGTAGCCGAGCTACCAGTAGGCTGCAGCCACCAATAGTCGAGAGCTACTGGTGGCTCCCATCTACCGGTAGCCGAGCTACCGGTAGGGTGTAGCGACCAGTAGTCGAGAGCTACCGGTGGCTCACAGCCACCGGTAGGCTGCAGCTACTGGTTGACCGAGCTACTGGTAGGGTGCGACTACCAGTAGACCGATCTACCAGTAGGCCGAGATACCGGTAGGCTGGGGCTACTAGTAGACCGAGCTACCTGTAGGCCAGATACTGGTAGGCTAAGGCTACCGGTAGGCCTACCGTGTGTCAAACTTCACCGATAAGTTGGGATGGCCTCCCAAACCACCCAGAACACCTCAAACATCATATTTTTACTATGTAATGGACCTCCCACAACGTGGACAATTACATTTGGTATGTTAACCATTATTGTATGAATAATTTTATTTTCAGTAAATAGCCGATATGATTACATCAAAAAATTTGTGGTCCACAAAGAGGCTGATGGAGAGTTATTTAAAACCTGGTAGCTCAAATTTTATTTTCTGAATCCATGATATTTTGGTATTTTTCTTATGTAGTATTATAATTACATTTATTGGTTTATCTAGATCAATTTCCTCCAATATTCTATATATGATGGGAAATACCTTTTTATCTCTATTCAACTCCCTTAATCCCCTATCAATCAATACTATTGATGATATATTTGTCTTGCTTGTTTTTCTTGAATCCTTCCTTATTTTTCACCCATTACCATTTATTCTTTTCCCAATTATGATTTATATTGTTTTGGTTAAGTATTTTATGATAAAATACATTATATATGAATAGTTTGTTTTTATTTTCTGGATAAATTATTCTATGAATGGTTTTTGTAGGATATTGATGGGTGTTTTGATAAAGCAATGCTTCACAGTGGATTTATTTTGGGATTTATTAGATTTTGGATTAAATTTATGATTCATTAGGTTATAGAAATAATGGATTTTAAGGTTAGCATACCTAGTTGTTTCTTAGAGTAATCTTTCTTGATTTTCATTTTATATTTGGTAAATTTATTCATTTTTATTAGTTATATGGTTTGGATTATTTATGAAAATTGTTTTATTAATTGTATGAAATTTCCTGATGGTCACCTGATTATAATGAGATTTTACATGCATTTTTAATATTCGTGTATTTAAATATCTATTTGTTTATTTAGGATTCTCCTATATTTTATATGCCACTAAATGTTTAAAAATTAATTAATGATAATGTGTTATTTTAAAAGATATCAATGTATGCTTTTTAAGATGTTATTTCTATTTTGAATTGAGTTTTTCAAATATGATAATGCTATCTAATCATGGTTAATTATTTCGGTGGGATTTATATTTTACTTCTCCTAAGGGTTACAATATAAGTGTTAGTTTATTTCTGAATCCTCTTTTATTTTTATGAATGTAAATATTGAGTTAACGGTTTATTTGTTTAATTTATTTCAAAGGATTATTTATTAGTGGGTTTTAAGGATATGTTACCTCAACTATCTCAAGTTATTTATGATATTCATTCATTGAACTATTATAAATTGTTAAATTATGTTCATTTATATATTATTCACTTAAATTAGGAATCATGTAATCATTGTTTTCAATTTAAAAAATGGAATATCCTTCCATTATTTTGATAAACTAAATGAATTATACCTAAACAAACAATATTTAACAATTTATTATGTGATTGAAATAGAGGTGATGCTATTTTTTGGTTATGAAAAATGGAATGGAATGATTTAGTCATTTTCATTTAGAAAAATACAGCTAAAAAGATATTATTAATTTATAAATTTTTAAATTTTAAACTTTTTCCACATTTCTAAGAGTAAATCATATAATAATCTGTACGAGAGTAATTATTTTTTAATGTTACCATAAAAGGTGGATTAGGATAACATGTTTGGAGAAGAAAACATCTAATGTTTGGAGATTAATTTAACTTTAAATTTATTTTATATTTCCTTCTCTATTGAGATCTAGTATGATCTAACATATTTTAGGGAACCCATAATGATTATTATTGTTGGTAATTTGGTCAGACGATTATTCTATTTTGGTTATGTTCTTTGTTGATTTACCTTATTATATTTACTCCTTATACAATATATAATAATAGAGAAATATTTAGATATTTTTTTCCATTGGTTTATTGATCAGTGTTATTTGGGACTTCCCACTTCTATTAATTATTGGTTATTTTGGGGGGGTCGCTTATATGATTAGTTCATAATTGTTATAATTTTAAAATATATTAGTGTGAGTGTTAATATATAAGATATGGTGCAAAGGGTCTAATAATAAGATGTATTGTGATTTTAATTATGTTTTTAACATGGGTGTCCTGGATAAGAAAGATTTCGTGGGGGTTTTGTTATAGAGAGAGATATTGGTGATTTATTTTGTGATAGACTTTAGTGTTCTTATAAAGACTAGTTGGTTGAGTAGATTTTATGAGATTGGTTTATAATATATTTTCTAATATCTTAGTTACTTTATTTATGAGGTTTAAATTGATATTAATATTAATTATTTTATATTTCTATCTTCAAAAGAAGTGTGTTATTGTTTTAATGTTAGACATGATGTTATATAACTACATATATTGAATTATGCTATTCCATAATGATTTTATCCATTGTTGCAGTGATATATATATATGTTTTTGTATATATTCACCAGTATTTTTATAGAATCTGTTTACTGGACCATGGACTGTGTTATGTGATAGTAATTAAGATTAAATTTTAATACATTTTCATCAATAATTTTACTTATTTATCCCACTAGATTTTTTATTTAGAGGATTTTTATCACATTTTTAGATTTTTGGAAAATATGGAGATTTATTATAAAAAAAAGTTTCACATTTAATTTTAATATCATCATTGTATTTCATCCATAAAATATTATAAAACGATCAAAAATTAAAATTTATTTTTCATATAGGATTTTATTTTTTATGTTCTAAATTTTATTGAACTAGAGGAACATTTGAATGTAAAAATATGGGGCCCAAATGATGCAAGCTTGTTTGGACTCAAAATATTTGCATAGTTTTGGATAATTTTATTTTTGGGCCCATAATTCAACAAATACTATAACGCCCCAACCCCAGTTACCTAGAGTCGGTGGATTATTTTAATACATTGTCATGATTACAAGGGATCACGTCTTGAAGGACTGATCAGTTTAGTAGTCTTGGAAAATATATTACATCCATGAATGTTACATTACACTTCATAACATACAAAACAACATAAATAATCCTTTATGAATTCCATTATTCCCTTGTCTTAACCCTGCATATCATTCACAATATACTTCTTGGAATCCTGGGAAAAATAAAACATAGCAAAGGGGTGAGCTCAAACACCAAGTAAGGATAACAATATAGCGGAAACTTTCATAAATAAGAATAAACATTTAAGGAAATGTATAACTAAAAAAAATCCATTTAAACATGAACTTCAACATCGTATGGAAAAAATAAAATGAAATAATTCCATTTACTTATTCACATGGATATTCTACTAATCTAATAATCACATGCCATATCAATAACCACTTTCATAACGATGGAATGCATAATGCCAGACTTTCATAACCACATAGCCAAGGCCTCGTGCCAAGAATACAAATAAGATTTTGCCAAGGCCTTATTCTAAGACATTAGTTTCTCTCATGAGACCTACCGATGCATCGAGGAGCTATAGCGGGCTCCACCCATCACATATTAAGTCCAATGCATTCCCATATGAAAAGGTTCAAACATAACATAAACATTCGTATTAAAAATAGCATACGAAATGTAAATAATTCATCCATAAACCACGAATGGTATAAGAATAACACATCCACAGTCAAACACATCACAAAATCTTCAAAACAATATGGAAGTTTTGTATCATAATAAATCAACTTCGAATAAACATAAAATACATGAAAGGATGTTTACATAGAAGAAATCAAAACTATTTGGGAGAAATATCTCTTTTTTTGAAATCATTTAAAAGTCACAAATTTATTATGGAAGTAATTTAAAAGAGATTTTTGAATCAAAGTGTCCCATACCACTTCGAAACATTTGAAAATAAATATCATTTCAAAACATTCATGTCCGTATAAATAAATCCTTAAAATCATATTAAAAACATGGACATCAATTACAAATATTTTGAGAGATAAATTTTAAAAACATTTAAAATTCTGATTTTAATAAAGAGCACCTTTCAGAAATTCTTAAAATATTCATTTTTAATTAATTTAAAAGTCACATAATTATAAAATAAAACATTTACTTTGAAAATATCCTTATAATCTTGTAAGGGTAGCTTCGAAAATTTTATAATGGTGGAAAATAGCCGCACTCTCCATATAAGTTAAAAAAACCTTCTTACCTTAATTATTTCGAAAAGGTTAAAAAGGACCTTGTTTGGAAAATGACAGAACGATTCCTTTATAAACCTCTTATAAAAAGTCAAAAAAGGGTATAAATGACTTTAACCCATATTATAGTAAATAGTAAAAAATGTTTTGAAATACATTTTTAAGAAACATGGATGTGGATGATAAAGAGATCCATGTAGATAAAACCTCAGATAATGAAGAGATTGAGAAATAAAACCTTACCATTTAATTTTCCTTGTATGGGGGTAGGTTAACCTACTTTATAATGGTGAAATAATTTTTATTAAATTATACATGAATAATATATATTAATATGATATCATATACGATCTTTTAACATTTCTATGTTAATAATATCTGAGTATTATCGTCGTTTTGGGTGTTAACTTACTCATTTTCTTTTATATGTTTTGTTACATAAGCCATGGTTGTCATGGATAGGCTGTATATTATTCATATACAGAATTATATCAAGTCCTTAAACCTAATTTTTAAATAATCAAATGATAATTATACTTGAATGGATACGATGGAGAATGAATCTCATCGTGTTTGTGGAGACGGTAGTCCGTACGTACGCACGAGCGACAATATCATTCTTTTGATATAAAAATAACATATATTTGGATGGTATATCATATATAAAGAATAATTATCATGTTATATTTATTATTTACATGAATTATAAACCATTATTATACCCATTCAAATAATAATATATTGAATAACAATTACACCACGACGTGGAGACGGTAAGTCGTACGTACGCACGTATAGTGACATGTCATTCAAAGGATGGATAGAATACTGAATATGGTTGAACCATATTTATAATAATATTATAGTATATAGGAGATACTTGATTCATTATTTTATAATGGTAATAACAAAGAAAGAAGAAGTTGAAGAAGAAACGAATTTGAAAAAGGGTGGTGAAAACACTACCTCTTCTTCGGGTTCTTCATTTTGATTTGATCAAAAGGGATCCTTAGGATGACATTATGATAAAACTATAGCCTCTAGGTTGTAGTGAGGGAAGCTGAGAGTTTATTTGGGCAGGGGTTGGCCAAACCAAAAGGCTTTGAATATGTCAATTAGTGAGAAGGGGGAGTGCCCTTTTATAAGAGGGGTGAGGGGCACCTTTGGAAAAGCTAGAAATAGTTTTTTATAACAAATTCATATTCGGTCTATAATGGCTCCAAAGTGTATTATTTAAAGTTTAAGGTGAGGATAGGCTGAAAAACACTCAACCAACATGATTTAGACAGGTTTGGGTTACTATATTAACCTTATCTTTAAGTATTAACTCTTAGTTAATTAGTTTGACACTTACCATGTCACTCTGTATTTTTATATTATACAGTTAATAAACATACTATATACATCCAAGAGACCCCCAAGTGGTCCATTAATGATACAGCTATCATTATATAAGTCTCTTGGCCGATCCGTATATTTTTAGGAATTTAATATCAATTAATAATATAACATTCGTTTTAAAAACTCTTTTATGTCAATTTTTACACTATTCAATAATTGACTTTTGTAAAAATCATAACAAAATAATTACTTCGAACAATGTTAATTAAATTAATTAAAATATGTCATATTATCCTAGAAAATTAGTTTAATTAATTAAAAGTCTCAATTTATATTTATTTGGGTATTTATAATATCAATTATTTTAATTTTTTACTATTATGGTAATTACTGCATCATCATTGTGTCATAAATAAATTCAATTATTTATTTTCTAAAAATTATAAATAAAATATAATTATGTAGAAATTTTTTTATATTTCTAATGAATATTTATAGTCGAAACTCCAACATATATTACCTTATGTAAAAATTTGTTTGCTAAAAGATATATGCTTATGTCATTTTTGTATTAATTTTAACTTAATTAAAATAAAGTGTCACTATCACCTACTAGTGGCTCCCTAGGGTCCCAAAATCGACCCAAAGAGGCCCATGGTCGGACATGTATCCTAAAATAAGGTTAGGACACATTTTAGTGTAATATAGTATTATTATAGTATTATTTTGTAACCCTTATTTACCAGATTTACCCTTTAACCATGGTAAATAAAATATTTACCGAGGTAATTATTCAAAATGTCTAAAACTAAAAGTTATCTATTTACACTATTTGTACATACTGATTACAAATATAGAATCCATTTTTCCATGTTAAAAACACAAAATTTTCAAAAATTAATTTAAAATTAATTTCCGCTGTCAAAACAAAAAGCGTGTTTTTAAGATATAATAACTATTAAAAGATTGATACTTGTTTATGTCCGGTTTAATTGTGAAATTGTATTAAATAGAAAAAATATATTCTAAATATACTTTAAAACCACTTGAATTCATAATTTATCAGTATTAATTATTTTGATTAAAAAAGTTGTTTTTAATTAAAATTTAGTAATTTTCACTATTCATCAAAATATTAAAGTTATCCGAAAAGTACCAAAATTTCACCTTAGGCTAAATTTGATACTCCAAATACAAAAATTAATTCCATTTTTAGGGATAAAATTTATAAAATTTCAAAAAGTAGATATTACTATTAATAACGGCTAGTTTGATTTGGTTATGCTGTGTGTTAGAATTCGAAGTTGCGTACAACACACGTTACTGTATTATTCAAAGAGAAGAATACCGTGGATGCTTGGGGTGTTACATTATAAATTTTTTCTGTCCCCATTCTAGAGAATAAATTTATTTAGTCAAATTGAATATATAAAAGTTTAAAATATTGGATTTAAAAAGGGTTCAATATTAAAGTTGGTAAAAGTGCATTTTTAAAAAATAATTCTTTTATCTGAAAAAAAAGAATTTTTTCTTAAATTATGTCTAAGAAACTCATAATATGGATTATAAAATTATAAGGATTATATAATGTTCAAAATTTAGTTAATACTATTCATAACCTCTTTTGAACGGCTTGTTTGGTAAGTCATAGTGCGCTTGAACTCGGTGTTACTTGTAGTGCAAGTTATTGAATTGTTTTGAAGAAGTACATACTATGAAATCATGGGGTGTTACATTCTTCCCTCCTTTAATAAATTGCGTCATCGCAATTTGATATTCTTATTCGAAAATAAATGTTTAAAATTGAAAATATCTTTGTGGAAAACCCCACATCGGAAATTTGGTTAATAAAATTTAGTCTTAATAAGAGGAAATGTGAAATGAAAGTGTCACCACCAAATGATGATCTCGATTAAGAGAACATTGGTGGAAATTAGAGACATATAATAGGAGGAAAACGTAAATATTTATAGGTGGTGATTGAGGTCATCAATCTTAAACAAGTTTAAAATTGAGGTCCTTAAATTCAGTTATCTATGAGGATTTAAAATTCCATCGGTTGAATAAAACATAAGGTATTTGGATAACATATTTTTCTTTTTAAGATCCCTTCAATAATGTATAAGAATTAATTTCTTCATAGAATATGAGGAGAATAAAAATATATACATGAAAAGTAGAGTTCCATCTTTTAACTAATTTCTACCACAAACTCATATTTTACTCTAAAAGATAATAGAACTTAAAAAATATATTCTATTTATCCTATTCATTTGGGGTTAAGAAAAATGATTTTATAATTCATATACTAGACCTTCTTAAAATAAACTACATTATTTAGTCCAGGACATCTCGTGGGCCAGTGGTAGGTGATACACCCTTGTCGCCCTTTGGTTGCGGGCTCAAGACTCGCGGCCTTGCCGGTCGCGATGGGTTGCCGCCCGACCTCGGGGTTGTCCTTTTATGGAAATCCAAAAATAATCTCAAACTAGAATTATCCAAAATACTTCTGTCCAAACTCACAGTAAAACATTTATAAGGAAGGTAAATATAATGTAGATCCTTTTTACCCCGTAATAGAATATGAATACCTTCATCATGTATTCTTTTAAAACACTGAAACATCCTGAATTACCATAATCATTACTGATTACATTCATGTTCCCTTATTCTATATAGAATGCTTGATATACTTCATCCATCCAAAAAAGTTGTAAACTCCAACAATTATGGATTATACAAATCTTTAATTGGTTTCAAAGTTGTCATGAATATCCAATATAATTTACCCAAATCAACCATATCTTATTCCAAAATAAGTACCTCAATATTAAGACCATATTAAGGTGTATATTTCCCTCAACCTTGTAATTTCCAAAAAGTTAAACTTGATGTAGAGTCACTTTTCTTAGTACCATAGAATCTCAAATCCTTAATGAAATAGTACTACAGTACAATCCTTATATACTCCATAATTATTATAACAAGTACATTGCTGATACAACACGCAAATGAAATAATAATCATAAGAACTCTAATCACTCCTCTTCATCTGTGGAAGTATCATAACTTGATTGTTATCCAATAGAATTATTTGCGGCATAGTCTGATGATAGGTTCATGTAGTGTCCAAACTCCTTGAAAATGAAGCATTGTACATTTGAAACCTATTTTCTTACCCTTGCAGTCACATACTTGGTGCCCTTTTCCTAAACACTTCCCATTTCTTTCAAAAATGTTCCAGGGTGTTTCTTCCCACAGTTATCACATATGGGGAAATTCTTCGTTTCCCTCTTCCCTTTATCCATCTTTCTCTCTTCCATCCTTTTCTTCTCTTGATTCCCTTCAAAGACAAAGGACTCAGTAAAATCTTTAGTTATCTTATCCACACATGATACTATTTCTTCATATTATGACAATACGTGGAAGACTATTTCCCTTCTAAATTCTGGGTTAGGACCATGGCATATTTGATCCTCTTTACTCTTTGGATCATGTGTATTGTTGGAGTTCTCATTCCTTCTATTGGGCGCCATTTCTAAACAATTTCATACAGTAGATTAGTTTATGAATAACAATACCTAATCCCAAACTTGTAAAACACATAACATAAATTAAATAGTTTATGGATATAATCCATAACCATAAAAATGTTTTCTTTGAGGATGTATATAATCATAAACCCTTCATAATGGTTTGTAAAGAAAATGAGAATTATCCTAAGCATATCCCCAGGGAGTGTCGTAACCAAGAGTGCAACAAGGCCCATTGTCATGAACCAGTTCCCATTCGAGTCTAGTTCAAATCGGTGTTTCTAGGTTTTACCCCTAGGTACATCTGTGCCAGATCCACCTCTACCTGCTCGTATCCAGACAGGGATGTATTACTCGGAAAACTCACAAAATCTCTACAATACCAAAATTATAGGAAGTTATTCTACACTAATCCTCCAAGTTCATCTTAGGTCTCCATGCTATAATCAGAGTTTATCTAAATCTAGTTTCCAAGGTTATTGATAAACTTCCTCTAATACCAACCGTAACACCCCGACCTCAGTTACCCAGAGTCGGTGCATTATTTTAATACATTGACATAATTACAAGGAATCAAGTCTCGAAGGACTGATCAGTTTAGTAGTCTTGCAAAATAGATTACATGCATGAATGTTACATTACACGTCATAACATACAAAACAACATAGATAATCATTTATGAATGCCATTATTCCCTTGTCTTAACCCTGAATATCAATCACAATATACTTGTTGGAATCCTGGGAAAAATAAAACATAGCAAAGGGGTGAGCTCAAACGCCCAATAAGGATAAAAATATAGCGGAAACTTTCATAAATAAGAATAAACATTTAAGGCAAGGATTAACTAAAACGAAATCCTTTTAAACTTGATCTTCAACATCGTATGGAAAATATAAAATGAAATAATGTCATTTACTTATTCACATGGATATTCTACTAATCAAATAATCACAATCCATATCAATAACCACTTTCATAACGATGGAATGCATAATGACAGACTATCATAACCACATATCCAAGGCCTCATTCCAATACTACAAATAAGATTTTGCCAAGGCCTTGTGCCAAGACACTAGTTTGTCTCATGAGACCTACCGATGCATCGAGGAGCTATAGCGGGCTACACCCTTCACATATTAAGTCCAATGCATTCCCATATGAAAAGGTTCAAACATAACATAAACATTATTATTAAAACAAGCATACGAAATGTAAATACTTCATCCATAATCCATGAATGGTATAAGAATAACACACCCACAGTCAAACACATCAAAAAAAATCAAAACAATATGGAAGTTTTGTATCATAATAAATCAACTTCAAATAAACATAAAATCCATCAAAGGATGTTGACATAGATGAAATCAAAACTATTTGGGAGAAATATCTCTTTTTTTGAGATCATTTAAAAGTCACACATTTATTCAGGAAGTAATTTAAAATAGATTTTTGAATCAAAGTGTCCCATACCACTTCGAAACATTTGAAAATAAATATCATTTCAAAACATTCATATCAATATAAATAAATCCTTAATTTTTTTTTGAAATCATGGACATCAATTAAAAAGATTTATAAAGATAAATCTTTAAAACATTTAAAATTATGATTTTTATAAAGAGTACCTTTCAGAAATTCTTAAAAAATTCATTTTGAAATCATTTAAAAGTCACATAATTATAAAATAAAACATTTACTTTGAAAATATCATTATAATATTGTAAGGTAAGAATCAAAAATATTATAATGGAGGAAAATATCCGCACTCGCCGTATAAGTTAAAAAAACATTCTTACCTTAATTCTTTCGAAAAGGTTAAAAAGGACCTTATTTGGAAAACAGCAGAAAGAATACTTTATAAAACTATTATAAAAAGTCAAACAAGGGTATAATTGACTTTAACCCATATTCTAGTAAATAGTAAAAAGAAATTGAAATACATTTTTAAGAAACATGGATGTGGATGATAAATGGATCCCAGTAGATAATTATGTATAAACAACCTCAGATAATGAAGAGATTGAAAAATAAACCCTTACCTTGTACTTTTCCTTGGATGGAGGTAGGTTAACCTCATGTATAATGGTGAAATAATTTTTATTAAATTATACAAGAATCATATACATTATTATGATATCAAATATTATCTTTTAACATTTCTTTGTTAATAATATCTTAGTATTATCGTCGTTTCGGGTGTTAACTTACTCGTTTTCATTTATATGTATTGTTACGTAAGCCGTGGTTGTCAGGGATAGGTTTTATATTATTTATATATAGAATGATATCAAGTCCTTAAACATTATTTTTAAATCATCAAATGATAATTATACGTGAATGGATACAATGGAGAATGAATCTCATCGCGTTCGAGGAGACGATAGTCTGTACGTACGCACGGGCGACAATATCATTCCTTTGATATTAAAATAACATATATTTGGATGGTATATCATATATTCAGAATCATTTTAATGCTATATTTATTATTTACATGAATTATAGACCATTATTATACCCATCCAAATAATAATATATTGAATAACAATTACACCACGACGTGGAGACAGTAAGCCGTAGATATGCACCTATGGTGACATGTCATTCAAAGGATAGATAGAATACTGAATATGGTTGTACCATATTTATAACAATATTACAGTATATAGTATATACTTGATTCATTATTTTAGAATGGGAATAACAAAGAAAGAAGAAGTTGAATAAGAAACGAATTTGAAAAAGGGTGGTGAAAACATTACCTCTTCTTCGGGTTCTTCCTTTTGATTTGATCAAAAGGGCTCCTTAAGTTGGCTTTATGATAAACCTAAGGCCTCTAGGTTGTATTGAGGGAATATTAGAGAGTATTTGGGCAGGTTTTGTCCAAAAACAAGGCTGTGAACGTGTGAATAGTGAGAAGGGGGAGTTCCCTTTTATAAGAGGGGTGAGGGGCACCTTTGGAAAAGCTAGAAATATTATTTTATAATAAATTCATATTCGGTTTATAATGGCTCCAAAGTATATTATTTAAAGGTTAAGGTAGGGATAGGTTTAAAACCACTCAAACAATAGGATTTAGACAGGTTTGGGTTACTATATTAACATTATCTTTAAGTATTAACTCTTAGTTAATTAGTTTGACACTTACCATGTCACTTTGTATTTTTATATTATATAGTTAATAAACATACTATATACATCCAAGCGACCCCCAAGTGGTCCATTAAGGATTCAAATATCATTATATAAGTCTCTTGGCAGATCCTTATATTTTGAGGAATTTAATATCAATTAATAATATAATATTTTTTTAAAAAACTCTTTTATGTCAATTTTGACACTATTCAATAATTGACTTGTCTAAAAATAATAACAAAATGATTAATTAGAAAAAAGTTAATTAAATGAATAATAATATGTCATAGTATCCTATAAAATTAGTTTAATGCATTAAAAGTCTCAAATTATATTTATTTGGGTATTTATAATATCAATTATTTTAATTTTTCACTATTATGGTAATTACTGCATCATCATTGTGTCATAAATAAATTAACTTATTTATTGTATAAAAATTATAAATAAAATATAATTATGTAGGAAATATCATTATCTTTCTAATCAATATTTATAGTCGAAAATCCAACATATATAACCCTATGTAATTTTTTTTAAAAACGATATATGCTTATGTCATTTTTGTATTTATATTAACTTAATTAAAATAGAGTGTCCATATCACATACAAGTGGCTCCATGTAGTCCCAAAATCGGCCATGTATCTAAAAATAAGTTTAGGACACGTTTTAGGGTAATTTAGTATTATTATAATATTATTTTTTAACCCTTATTTACCAAATTTACCCTTTAACCATGGTAAATAAAATATTTACTGAAGTAATTATTCAAAATGTCTAAAAATAAAAGATACCTATTTAAACAATTTGGATATCCTGGTTACAAATATGGAATCCATTTTTCCAAATTCAAAATAATGAAGTGGCAGAAAGTAATTTAAAATTAATTCCCGCTGTCAAAACAAAAAGCATGTTTTTAAGATATAATAACTATCAAAAGATTGATACTTATTTATGTCCGGTTTAATTGTGGAATTATATTAAATGGTAAAAATATATTCTAAATATACATTAAAACCTCTCAAATTCATAATTTATCACTATTATTTATTTTTATTAAAAAATTTGTTTTTAATTAAAATTTAGTAATTTTCACTATTCATCAAAATATTAAAGTTATCCGAAAAGTACACAAATTTTACCTTAGGAAAAATTAGATACTCCAAATCCAAAAATGAAGTCCATTTTGAGAGATAAAATTTATAAAATTTCAAAAATTAGGTATTACTATTCATAACGGCTAGTTTGATTTGGTTATGCTGTGTGTTAGAACTCGAAGTTGCGTACAACACACGCTAATGTATAATTAAAAGAGGAGCGTATCATGGAAGATTGGGGTGTTATATTGTAAATTTTTTATGTCCCCATTCTAAATAATAAATTTATTTATTCAAATTTAATATATAAAAATTTAAAATATTGGATTTAAAAAGGGTTCACTATTAAAGTTGGTAAAAGTGCATTTTTGAAAAATACTTCTTTTATCTGAAAAAAATAATTTGTTCTTAAATTATGTTTAAGAATCCATAATATGGATTCTAAAATTATAAGGATAATATAAGGTTAAAAATTTAGTTAATACTATTCATAACCTCTTTTGAACGGCTTGTTTGGTAAGTCATAGTGCGCTTGAACTCGGTGTTACGTGTAGTGCAAGTTATTGATTTTTTTTGAAGAAGTACAAACTATGAAATCTTGGGGTGTTACAAATACTACTCATAATAAGATAAATTTTTTTATTTTAGTATAGATGAGGCTGATAAAAAATTCATTTTTTATCAACATACTCCTAATACCATTGTTTCAAGGCCAAATATTTATGGGAAAATGGTGATTTGAAATTTTATGAATCTATTGGGCAAAACAAGTTTACTTTATTGATGTTGGTTTAATATTTCATACAGATGAATAATTGATATAATATTGTATGAGTTGAAATTAAATATTGAGTAAATATATTTATTTGAAGTAAAAATTTATAGATTTATCAATTTATGCTTTCAAACATATTTGGACATCCATGGAATATATTTGGAGGGAAACTAGCCCCCCCCCCCCCCCGATTGTGTATAAATTTATAAATTCACATTCATTTCAAGGAGTTTGAAATTTTTAGTTTATATGGTGGGATTTTCATAGTTTATTATTTTAACATATTAATTATATATATTATTTTCACCTTATATTTATATTCTGTTTTGGTGGCTATTTTTTTATCCTCCGTCAATCTCATATCCCATAAATTAGAAAACTATCATCAATCCTTGTTCAGAGGGAGGAAGTAGTGTTTTGATTTGAGTTATTCATTTTCCAATGCTTCTTAATTAATTTAGTGATTTTTGGGTATGATATACATATTATGGTATACTATAGATCTTTTTTTATCCATTTTTACTTATTTTCTAGTTCATCTATATTCCTCTCCTTCATCATTATAATGTATCATATGGTCGAGTATCATTATGATTATGATATTTCGAGAAGTGGTATCCTATATATAGATAAATAGAATATTATAAAAAATAAATAAGTTTAGTATTGGGTTGTAATATTGACAATCAGATGGTGTTTATTGATAGTTCTTGATCTCAATTGGGAATTGAACACTAAGATTATTTCTAATGACCCATGGTTACTTAACTGTAAACTCCTCATGAAAATATTTTCTTCTTCAATTACTTATTTGTCACTTATCTTCTCATATATATTTTTTATTAACATATTTATATAATTAAATCATATTAACTTTGAGAACCCCACTCTATATTAGTATATCATTCATCAGTATATTAGTTAGTTTATAAATACTCATAATGGGAATTTAGTGTTTGTTAGTGGCCTCCTTGAGAGACTAGATATAGGCCTTGAACTATATTTAATGTTTAGGTAAATAAGAGAATATTTATATGGGATATATATATAAATTTTCAAATATCAAATTGGATCCATAAATGGGGAGTCAAAATCCTTACACACACTATTTTTCAAAAAAACCAAAAAAATCATAAATATTAGAAGCTAAAAAATTGAAATGCATTATTTATATTTTATTTATTAGATGAATATGGATTTTTTAATGATTCTAAATAATATGAGATTGATTTTGAGTTTGTAAAGGAAGAGTCTTCATTGATTGAATTTGAATAAAATTTCAGAATTTAAGAAAATATGATGATGAAAATAGAAATAAAATTTTCCTCCCACAAGTAATTAGATTCTCATAAAGAGTGTCAAGAAAATAAAGCATCAAATATTGTTCCAAAAAATTTTCCAATTGAAAAATATATTAATGATATATTTTGAAGTTAATAACCTAAAAAAATCCATTCCATTTATATATGATATGAAATAAGGATACATACAAATGGATAAACATTTAAGAGATAAATATGATTTGGAAAAATATTGGTTATATTTTTTATGTACTAAATATTAAAAACATTCTATTATATTTGCATAAAAAATCAGCATCTGTCAACCTATCTATATATTTGTAAGAAGAAACCAATTAAGTAGTGGAATTTTATGGTATAATGGATTATATTGACTTCCTTCTTCTGTCCATGATAAACCAACACCATGAGGAATTGATAAAAGAAAACGAATTAAAATACTATACTATTGAGGGATATTATATTTTGTTGAATTAATTTAATCCAATTTTATAAACATAATTAGTATTATCTCTCTGTACATTAATCTATTTGTATTTTCTAAACAATTGTATTTCCATGATGGATTGGTAATATTATAATGATTTCCCTTCTGAGACCTTGTTCTAAGTGGTCGTGTCGGAAGAAAACATGCTACTAGAAAGTGAAATGTTAAGAGAAGATTTGTATATTGATTTATCTTATTTTAATTATATTCAAATTTAGTGTTTCATTGAAATTTATTTTTATGAAATTATGAATACATCCACACATGAGTAGACCATTGAGTTTTAAAATGTGGCTAAGAACGTACTGATTAAAAATGCACACCCATTCTTTCCCATTACCCCACAATAAAAACAACATATCATTGATATGGGTATTTATCTACAATAATATATCTATGGATTCTTACTCAACCACTGTTACTGGATTCTTATTGCTTGAAAAATATCTTGGCATTTCATGTGAAAGAAACCCCACCCACCATCATATTGGGTTTAACCAACCAAAACGGCCCAAATATGGGATATAAAAATATAGTATCCCCCAATGTTGGGGTGGGATCCCAACCAAGTTCTATATCATTTCTTATTTACATTTACCTTTATATATATTTAATTTTTATTTAAATAATCTTTTTTTAAAAGTTTGGGGATGAAGTCTAATTTTTTATTAAAGTAAAGAAAATACCTCTTTAACTGGGTAGAGGGAGACCCATTACATAGCCCAAAGGCCTAGTGGACATTTATCCCACTACATGACCCGTAGGCCCATTTTTTTAGCCCAAAGCCCATTATGTGAATAGTACTGCTATAGTACCTGCGCTGCTACTGTACTTCTCAATACTCGCCACTGCTACAGTACTCTACCTCCTCTACAATGACAAGCCGCCACTACAGTTCCCATTGTTTCTATAGTGCCACAGCTGAATTTTCAAAAAAAAAATCGTTAAATCTATGTCTAATGTGGTAGCATCAAGGAGCTTACCTCTAGGCTTCTACTACTAAAGTAAACTCAGGTTTTGTCTCAACATTATATAGTATTTCTCCCCTATTATATTAATTTTTTATTATAAAATAAAAGGTAGTTAAATACTATGTGTTTATTTTGTGAGGGGGTTATGAACATATTTTTTATTTCTTCTATGTGTATATTTGTTTCATTAAAATATTTTGAAATTTAGACTGCATGTTTTCTTATTTTATTGTTTTTTGAGGTTTTTAAGTCCTTAAGCCTAATAAATTACATTGTTAAATTCAAACCAACATTGTTTTTAGGGAAAATTACATGATTTGGATATTTAAGGATTTAAATTATTACTTACATGGATTTTTTCATTAATTCCATTATTTTATTCTAAGCATGTTTGATTGATTTTGAAACATATCTGCACTTGTAATATAAAAATTGACTATATTTTTACATCAAAGAGGTATCTAAATCACTTTGAAACATTCTTTATTTTTCTATTTTTGTTGAGATTATATTTTCCTATTTTTATATCTATAATATGTTTTTATTTCAATCTTAATGATTTAGAGCTATTGAAATGTTTTTAATACGATTTTATATATGTTTTTGGCCATCCATTTTTTAAACATTAGACCTTCCATTAAATAATGATTATTTCCTATAGATTCCATAAATTTCCATAAATTTTTAATCTAAATTAAAAGCCCATTTTTTTACCAAAATTTACTCTTAATATTGTTTTATGGATATTTTAGGTTTGGGTTTTGGGGAAGGGCATTTCATGAGTGTTAATTACAAAACAAATCAATGTAGAGTGGTGTGTGGAACATGTCAAATTTCTTGGTAGTGGAGAGAGAAAAATGGAGATGATAAATTTTTATTTAGTTTACTTCTATCATATAATTCATTTTATAATTAAAATTAAGAACTAATGATTTCCAAAAAAATAAATAGGGAAAATTTAGATGATATTTAATTATTCATTGTACTTATTTTCTATATTATTAATTAATTTTTTATATTCATCCTTCATCACATCCACCCTGAAAAATTTTGGAAATTAAGAAAAAATTAAAGAGGTAAAAGTGTGATTTAGAAAGTAGAGTTTCACATTTAAAATTAAATTGATTTAGGGATATTTTCTATGTTTTTACATGAATATTAATGTAATTGTATTTAGGACTCTTTCATTATTGTATCTTCCAATATATTTTTAAATTAGTTTTAGAATCACCTATGTACTCAAAATCTCATTGACTAAATATAGTTTTTTAATTTTTTATATCTTAGTGTGTGGAGATATGATAATTTTCACAATCCAATGGATATTAGTCATTTTATTGATAATAAAAAAAATATCATACTAAAATCATTTAGTGGAGAGATAAATACATTTTTGGGGATGAAGGAATAAAAATCACCAATTAATTATAATGAAATTGAATTGAATTTTTTGATTTTTTAGGATTTAGGGAATTAATAATCATGTAGGATGTATGATGTTTTATTTATGTGTTTTATTTGAGGATGTGTCAATTAGTATTTGTGAAATGTATATTAACCTTTCCAAAACCATTATACCAGGGTGAAAGAATTATTTGTGTGAGATTTATGAATCTTATATATTTAAT
This sequence comes from Viscum album, assembly GCA_963277665.1. Lineage (NCBI taxonomy): Eukaryota > Viridiplantae > Streptophyta > Magnoliopsida > Santalales > Viscaceae > Viscum > Viscum album. Next base: position 1,681,957,054 of record OY728128.1, read on the forward strand.
AATTTTTTTATTCATTTCTATGTTCTAATCCAACAAATATTTTGTTTTAATTTTAATTTTAAAATTTTTAGGTTTTAGGAAAAATTTTACCTTTATTATAAAAATAGTATACTCTTTTTAAATCAGTTTCATATTTGACCATAAAATTTCATTCATTAAATAAAAATAAAATTTTACTTTTTAAGAATATATGAATTATGTGAATCATTTCATTCATATTTACCATGTTATCTAACAAAAAAATATGAGGTCCCAATAATGTAATCAAATTGTGCCTTAAAATCAATATATATTTTTGGAGAAATTTTAATATTTGCCACATATATTACACACTACTTATATAAAAGAGATCAGATTGTTTTATTATTGTAGAGGATATGTTAGGGAAGGATTTATTTTACTATGGATACTATTTTTTAACCATTTTTTTGCCATATATTCATGTGAATCTAGGTGTTTTGGAATTCATAGAGTCTGTTAGGCCACAATATTTTACTTTAGTGATATGACTCAAAATACATAAAACATCTATAGAATGAATCTAAAATATTTTTAGTTGATAGAAAATACACATTTGAACAACCATAATTAATTATAAATTCCAAAATATATCCATATATAATGAAAAACATTCATGGAAATTTAGAGATAATATTTAGAGGGAAATTTGCAACCCGATTATTTATTAATGTCTACCTATACTTTAATATCAAGGTGTTATGAATTTATAGTAGTGAAGGACGATTTTTATATCGAATTATTCATATATATGTTTAATATATATTATTTTTTCTTTATATTTTTTATCCTCCACAATCTATTGGGTATTATTACTATATTAATCTCATATCCCTAAAAATGGGGTGTTAACATTGGCTTTTGTTTGAAGGGAGGGAGCAGTGTAATGATCTGATTTATTTGTGGTTAAATTTTTTTTTATTTTAATATAATATTTTGTTAGTAGTTAAATAGAATATGGTGGGTTTTATCTCTCTATATCTATTACTTACTAATATCTTCTTTATAATTTTCATATTTATCAACATCTTTCATTATTATATTATTTCATACAACATAGTTTCCATATGATGAAAAATTTAAGAGAAGAGGAGTCAAAGAAATATTTTGAGAGGGAATTATACTATATTAAAAGGACCAGTGTTGGGAAGTATCATTCCAAATGGATTTGTGTTGGGTGATAGTTGTTCATCTAAATATCTAATTGAATACATGTATATTTTACTGGCAGGAAAGGGGTGTATTTCAAGAGATCCTCGCAATATGTTTTCGTCCTCTTTGTGGTGATAGATACCATTTCCCTTCTCTGCATTACCTTCCCTATACATCCCTTCACCATGGTTTCCATTGTATTTAAGCACCTTCATGTTGATCATTCGGTGAATATGGACTCATTTGCGATTGGTTGTCTCCATCCAGTCATCGTCCAGTTTGTTTCATTAGAGTCAGATCATTGGAGGGATGTCATATTCTTTTTATAGATTTACAATATCATAGATGTTGTCATTAGAAATTCTCACAACTGGTGATGTACCCTTTCCAGTTCACATCTCATCCCTTATAAATTTCTTCTTGGCGTTTATCCATATTCTTATAGAGAATTGTTTCATGGGATGCCTCTTATTTTCATTCCTTTGGTTCCACATCCATGATCTCTATCAATAAAGAAATCACAATTGTTCATTCTCCTCTAGTAGTCTCGTATAGGTATCATATTCTGATTTTGGACCTATTTATGCCTGATGTTTTGGTTGGATGTATCTTTTCCCACTTGGTTTCCTCTAACATTATGTAATGATCCATCAAGTATGAATCCATGTCAAATAAGTTTGACGAATTCCATGACATTTTAGATTATGTTGGAGGCTTTGATGATAGAAGATATTTAGTAGTTCTCTGGTTCATCTCTCTTTGTTTTTTGATGGTGTGGTTCCTGTTTTCCTATTTTGTCCTAGAAACCTCTCCAATGAACCATTATTCTACTGTGGTGTTTCTCTTGGATACCAATATGCTATCCTTGGGAAAGGGAATGGAATGGGAATCTTGGGATGAGTGATGGGCGGTGACATGAATCTGGGTGATGGTTTGGGTGTCGTGGTGGGGTTTTATGGTGGTTTCGGTGGGTTAATATGCTTTCTCTATGGATTTATTTAGTTTCTATTGTACTATGGCAGTTTTCTTGTTTTTGAACATTCACCACTTTTTTTTGGGGTTGGTCTAGATCTTTATTGAAATTGTGGATTCTGTTGGGAATTCTCATCTATTTTTTGACATTTTTTAGTTCTCACTCTACCATAAAGTGATTTATTTGGATAAAAAAATTGAAATATAGAGGTATTGTTTAAGGGGAAATGATTTATTAACCATGTACTCTTAATAAAAATAGTTTCTTTTTCTTTAACTTATTTATTTCCTATCTTCATCTATATATTTATATTTATATATATATATAATTACATCATATAAATTTTTAAAACCCCCTATATATTATTATATTCTTTAATAATATATCAGTTAGTTTATTAATAGTATTAAAAAAAATTTAGTGTTTGTATGTGGATTCCTTAAGAGATGGACCATATGTCTTTTCTTTCATTATATAAATAATCAAATAAGATAATATTGACTATAATTCCATAAAAATTATAATCTATCAAATAGATATATGTATGTTTCTATGGTACATGATATTTTTTACCCCTTATCATATATATTTTTTTCGTCCAAAGGATGGTTACAAGATGGATAAAATTTATACATTATTTATCATTAATAATCGATTGATAAATCAGTTATTATTTTGTCATTTAGTAAATTTTTATTTTTTCATTCCCAGAGTTTTCTTAATTATGAATGTGGAGAATGTTAAAAATAAATTTCCATGAAATTAATGTAAAAACTATTTTAGTTATGATTAATATACCACATGTTCCATGTCAGGGGTGAAAATGGATCGAAAAACAAGTGCGATATTTAATGTTATGTAAAGAATTGCTTTTTGAAACTAATATGTTATGGAGGAGAACATATTTGATGTATATATTAAAACAAGGTGATGAAAATTGTTTCAGACAAGTAAATGTCTTGGTTAAGATAAATCATAGAAGAACATATGTGTTTTTATGAAGACAATTTCATGATAAAAGATATTATATTTGATGTCCATTCCTAAAAAGATAGATAAATGAATGTATTTTAAGGAATTACAAGGCTATTGTTAATTTTACCGATGAACACAAAATATTAATTAATTTTTTTAGTATTACCCAGATAGTTTTATTTATATAATTGAAATGAATAGATTTATAGGTGTTAGAAAAAAACCGTGATTCATTGTTTTAGGGATTAATTTGAAAAAATTTATTATTTTACTAACTTTTTATTTTTTTATGAAAAAATACAACTATAATTTCTACATGGTGATATATAAAAAATAAACTGTTCTTTAGAAAAAGAGAAACAAATGGGGTTCAAAAATTACCAATCTACCCATGTTATACAAGAATACGTTATGGGGGGTTTTTCAGTACTAAGATAGAGAGTTAATAATGAATAAGGAAAAGTGGTTTATGGGAAATGTGATGGATCATAGGTATAGTTAGTAAAAATTGAATTCATTGTATGATATCCCTATGAACTACACACCAAATCTACACACCACTCTGTGCCGGTGAACCACATTCAAGGATTTTTTAAAGACACATACCTTTTATAAAAAAAATTAATGTTGGAATAAATCTAACACACTGTAGTGTGTGAAAAATAATTTAAAACATGGGTAACATGTATTTTATCTTTCAATATACCCCTTAAAAACCTAAAAAAACTTTTGGAACACAATTATTTCACCACCACATGTTTGAGATATAGGAAAAACCATAAAATATATAAAATATTTTCAATGTATATTAGTGACCTATTTGAAGAATAATCTTGGCTATTAGATCAAATCTTATTCCACATTGTTATCAAGCATAGGTCCTCTTCCAAAAAGAGCACTGATCATCTTAAACAATTCACTAAATTGGGAAAGGGATAAAGAAACTAACTATGTCTTTCCTGTTGGTACTAGGTCCTGAACATAATCATGAAACTATGTTATCTTAAATTTTTATCACCTGAATGATGTATTAACATCATCTCTTGTGAGGCAACAATCAGTTTGAATCTATGGATCTCAGTTGGATAGAATTAGGCCTAAAACAAAAACATATTGGTCACCTTATTTGATTTTGATGATTTAAGATTATTTAACTCATACATAGAAATTAATTCTTGATTTAAACAATGTTTGATAAATATAGACAATCGAAAATTTTCCTTAAATTTATATTGTGAATCAATATTTTTTTATTTTATCATGGATACACAATGAATCTTTTGATGTACTAAAAATCTCACCAAAAATAATTCATTTATCTCTAAATAAAACATGCATCATGGTTAATCTATTAAATCTTTTTAATGATAGAAAGTGGGAGATATGAGATATAAGCTACCAAATTTTTGTGGATTAATATTCCATTAATTGTGAGAACCTCTCCCCCTATATAGGGTGGTCCAAACACATATAAATTTTACTTTTAACCTCAAAAATGTTTTTTCTTCTAAATATTCTCCTAAAATAAACAGATGAAATAGTAATTATGTCCAAAATTGAATTATTAATTGATGACATAATTGTCACATTAAAGTAATGTCACAAAATTATTTTTTAACCATTAACTCAACACCACTCTCCCATAAAATAAAAAACAAACATCCCACATTAAAAATGAATTCTAAAAATATTTTCTCTATACTTAATTAATCTCTTATGAATAGTATGAGTAAATAAATTAAACAAATATGTTTATAAACATTAATAATATTCAATTTATTTACCTATTAATGATCATTCAAACATGAACACTAGCAGAACCTATTTTTTGGTCCCACCATCTCCTAAAATATAGTTCATTAGAATTAATATGATTTATAAATACATTTTTTATGACCCTCTAGGTCCTTATCTCAATAGTCTCAAGTGTCTCTCCCAGACCATGAGTTGTGTCTCGTAACACATCAAGTACCCCATACAGATAAGTATTATCCAAGGAAAAGAAATTATCCATTATTAAGCAACCCTAGGTAATATAATCTCTTTTTCATGTGGTATCATATAATTTTGGATGCATAACTTATGTCACCATACATTCATTATTAATTTTTTCAATGAATTTATGATATAAACTTTATTTATTCTACCATGTCCATTGATTTACTGAAGGTACTACCATTATAGTGAACATGAAGCAATAAATCATGGATAGTGACCTAAGTTATGCATCATACTTTATATGATACCACATGAAAAAGTGATTATATTACATAGTGTGGGTTTATAATGGAAATTTTATTTCTCTTGGATAAACCTTATCTACATAGGGGCCTTGATGAGTTACTAGACACAAATCATGGTCTTTGAGAGACACTCGCTATTATTGAGATAAATACCTAGAGGGTCATACACAAAATGTATTTTAATTTCATATTAATTATAATGAATTGTAGTTTAGTACATCAAAGCCCTTATGTAGATAAGGTTTATCCAAGTAAGAGATAATTTACCTTATAATCTAATACTATGTAATATAATATCTTTTACTTGTGGTATCATATAAAGTAAGATGCATAACTTATGTCGCCATACCTAATTTATGAAACATTTCAATAAATATATGATATAAACACTCATTATTCCACCATGAACATTGATTTATTAAAGGTAATACCATCATAGTCAACTGGGAGTAATAAACTTGTTCATTAATTAGAAATTCAAAAAATCTTATCTTTATAATTCCATAAATGTCACACAACATGAATCATAAATTTAAGAGTAAAATATACATTCTTATATATATGAAAAATGACACATATAACAGGATTTTTTTCTATTTGTTATAAAATAATCATTATCTCATCTAGTCGACATCACCAATTAGGAATATAAGGATTCGAGTACAATATAATCTCCTTAGTGGGTGTATAACCATAGAGTTTTGTTCAGATTTCATGGAAAATTATTTAATTTTATATAATGTAATGGTCCTAACCTATGAAAATATTTCAAAATTATTGACATAGTGAAATATGAATCCCAAATATGATTTATTGATTTTAAAATTTAATTAATTTATATTATATCTGAATAAATAATACATGTACTAAGGATCATTCATTAATGATTATATAGATCATCTAAATCACTTTTTCGGATTACCATCATTACATTGGGAGGATCTAACTATAGAATCCCTCCAGTGGTGATCCATAGATTCTCTTTTATTCTCTTAATGGCGTCAATTGATTTTTGGATTCTATAGTAGTGGTTTGATTTTTTTTATTACATAAAGATCCTCCACTCTTTAAGGGTAACTTTTATTATTGTGTAAATGAGAGAATGAAGAATTCGAGAGAGATTCCGGTTGTGTGTAAATATTATCAAATATAATTTTTTAGAATAAAATATATAATATACATAACCATATATTTACAAATCAAGGTTTTAGATAAAAATATAATTTAATTTCAAACCTATCATTGAATAATATAATAAACAATTCTGGACACCCTACGACAATAATATTAATAAAAAATATTATTTATTTCGTGAAATAATTTTTCTATGATATAAATTGTTTTACTAGCTCATAAATTAATATTTATCTCCAGATATGATCATAGTTCATTCATCCTTCTCCACATTTAATGAATACATGAGTAAAAATTTAATTAAATGATTTATTAACATATAAATATTTTACTGACAATCTTGTGTATATATAATTATCAAATATTAAATAAATAATATTTGATCAATAAAACATGAATAAATTTATTTATATGTATTTTGAATAAAATTTACTCTAATAATTAAATAAAAAACATTTTAATCGAGTTTAACTAAAATATTTAATGTGAAAAAACCCTAGGATTAATTCTTAATAGAATTTGGTAGGCTTTCCTACAGTCCAATATTACTATCTAGCAATGGGTCAAGGCACCCAAAGAGAGAAAAAGTAATGTTACAACCTTGAACACCACATTATTGAATTCAATATTTAATATAATCCATTAGTTTAAATATATAATTTATTATTTTTCTCATCTTAATTATCAAAATATATTCTTGATACTTCATTACTTGACTATATGAAATAAAATTTTTGTTACAACATGGGTATGGAATATAATGTGATAGTTCCATTCCAATAAATGGAATGAGATATCAACATCCATAAATAAGAAATTTACAAATACTTATTTTACTTTTACATTAATAACTATTCATTTATGACACACCCAATATATCCTACTTCCTGTGAACATATGGTGTCACTATTTTGGTTGGTAAATCTAAGTTCGTGAGTCATGAAATGAATTAATAATAATATAAAAGCATAAGTAATAATAAACACAGTCAAATATAAGAATATCCAATGTCATATAAATATGTGAAATTATTACTGACATGTCTCTAATCACAATCTTCCATCTCAAAAATTACAAAGTTGAATTTCATGAGATGAAACCCCAACTTCTTATGAGTACTTTCACTTGATAGTCAACATACTATTTTCTCCATCATTATTTTTTTTCTAACAAAAAAATTATATTTAATAATATCATCATGTAATTTCATGGATTACATCACAGCAGGGAAAATCTTTGAACATTTAAATGTGACCAATACTCGAGAACATTATTATTTCAAAGTCCTGTAGAATGATGAACAATACCAAGTAATAATTTAGAATCAATATTTGATTATTTTAGAATACATTTATTCCAAGTTTAAAAAAAATATTTATATAATAAAAACTCTATAAGACTCTAAATTAGACTAGAGTGAACTACTTATAGATTTTACCCACTATACCACATACGATGATGATGTTTCTTTTGAGTTAAAGAATTAGTTAATGGGTGCACAATGTTTACTTCCATGGGTATTTTTAACACTACACCATCACCACTATTTTAAAAAAACCCTTAAGAGATGATACATTTTTAGCATGTTATCTTCTCAAGATGTGATATTGGATTCTTTATTGGATACACAACTATAGTATTTAAAAAGTTTATTTGGTAGTGCATTTACTTCTAGGATCCATATCATGCTCTTGCATAAGGTTTTGTATCAAATATTAATTTATATGTACATAAAAAATACCCATATGCACATACTCTTCTATAAAATCTGTGACCACATCTTTATTCGATCTCTTCAAGCTCAATAAAACTCCATTGTGCTCGACGATGTATCCCCTTAGATATTTTAGATCAAATTGATCTACTTAGAAACTAGAATCTACATGCAAAATGATTATTTTTTTCCTAATCTCCTTCATAGATTAGGAAAAAATTCTTATTACACCTCATATACTTAATGAAAGTACTAACTTCTATTAAATTATGGTTACCGGGGTCATCTTGATATCGTCTTACTACACTCAAGGTGTAGTAGACATATACAATAGTTTATAGAGAAACATATATGATTTACCCAATAGTAGATTCATATGGAATATTATCCATCCTCTATCATTACACATGTATCTTAGGAAACATTTTCCTAGAATGATGAATTTCATATGAAATTGAAATGAATCCCATGTTGTAGTTTCCATATTGAATCTCTTATGTATATTAATAATGTATGTACCATGAATTAGGCTAGCCAAACTCTTGAATATATCATGATGGATCTTGAAAAAAATAATATATGATGTTTTTCATAATCCCATATTAGAGAATGATTTATTCATCAAGACCTTAATAGACTATAATACAGCTATTTAATTTCTAATAAGTAATAAAACATTCACATAAACTGTTAAGAAAATTACCACACTCCCATTAAACCAATTATACACACAACACTCACATTCATTCTTTATGAAACGAAATTACATTAGAGTATCCTTGAACATAATGTTCCATAACATAGATTCTTTCTTTAATCAATTGATAAGGCTTTGGAATTTGCATGTCTGGTTAAAGTCCTTTAGAGTTCAAAAACTTCTAGGTTCTTATATATGGAAATATTCTTGAAGGTTAATGTTATGGAAAGATATTTTGAAATTCATTTTCCAGAAGCTCATATATATGGTTTTCTATAATGGAAAATATAATACTGATTAATTTTAACATTGAAACTAATGATAATTATTATTCGTAGTCTATTCCTTGAAACTATTTGAAGCCTTTTTCCACTATTCATTCCTTATAAGTAATAAATTTTCATTCCCTATTCAATTTCTTCCTGAATACAAATTTTTAAAAAAATTTATTTCTATAAAATATTTTATATAGTAAAATCATGACTCTGTTGGTGTATAGAATCCAATTTATAATTCATATATTTTTTCCACTTTGAATCATCTAGGCCACTTACTAATTAATTACACATTATGTGATCATTATTATCAACTTATTATGATTCAATATCTTTTGGTTACTAGAAAACCATACCACTCTAGTTCTATAACCCATCTTGTACTTCTACGTATTACTTGTCCCTCTAGATATTCCTCTTATATGGGGATTTATGGAATTTTTACTTTGCGAACTATTGTGTAACATGATCCCTAACATCATCAAATTCAATTTAACCACCACTATATATTTAGAGAAGTTATCCCTCTAAATGAATATAATGTGTCTTTACACTATAAACATTTTATATAAGGTGTCATATAAGGAAGATAATATTAGTTTATTTGGGTATCCCATAAAGGTACAATGTGTTCTTCATGGTGTAAGTTTGTTATGTGAAGAGGCCTTAACAAATGATTCAAAACCTCACAAATTTAAATTTGAAAACATAGTTTTTCTTCCATACCAATGTTTATATTTAATACCACATGTTTCTTTAGTTAGAAAATGGTTTTTTATATTAGGTTTCTATAACGTGTGTCCCTAAAATTATAATAGAGGAAATAAATGACTTATAACTGACCTAACCATGTCTAATAAGGTGAGGTTCCTATTTTCAATTACACTATTCCATTAATGTTTATTAAAAGGAGTGAGTTGAGATAGAATCCAAAATTACCTCAAATAATCAATGAAATCTTTATTATGATATTCTTTACCACAGTCTAAGTGTCTCTTAAAAATCATCATACCAAGATGGTTCTTAAATTCATTCGTGTATTCCTTTGATCTTTCAATGTAATCAAACTTATACCACATCATGTAAAAATAACCATATCTAAAAAAAATAATCAGTAAATGTTATGATGTATAAGTACCCACATCTAGATTCAACTAGAAATGTTCCACACACATTGGTATGAACTAATTCAAGAAGACACATTGTCCTTTCACCTTTTATACTAAATGTGGATTTGATTATTTTTCTTTATACGAATGTGTGACATACACTATGTGGTTTTAGTTTAATAGAATATAATATCCACCACTCTATAATTTAGTAAAAAAAATATCTTGTACATGACCTCACAGATGTTTCCATAGTTTTTTGTGGTATGATTCATGTGAATTCATATTATTATCAATTTCTATTAAATTATTATTGCAATACAACCCATAAAACCAATTATTAAAATATTCCATAACTTTATAAACTCAATATTTATAAAAGTGGAAACATTTTTTTTCTTGAATATGTAATTAAATCCATCTGTATCATGTCTAGATTTAGAAATATTTTTTTGTAATAGACGGATAATAATAAAAATCATTCAAAACAAAGAGCATTTCTATTAGGAATATTAGGTTGTAGTCCCCAATAGCTATGAAATAATGATTGAATCCCTTGTATTCACATAGATCTACCTATATTAAGACAGTATTTATAAATCTACTTTGTTTTTATATTGTAATACAAATGTGGACCCCATAAGATTTTTTAATACCTAATTTATAGAAACAGATATATTAGACTCAATAAAAAATCAAACTAATGCTTCCCATTGCTTATTTTATATGGTGTAATATTTCATCCAGTGTCGATTCATACCACAGGAGAAACACAATGTATATTATTCAATTTCTTTACATATGATATTTCAATTATTTAATGGGAATTGAAAAGAAGCTTTCGGGTTTGAGCTCTACATGTGGACTTTTCTTTTGTTCACCATATGGACAGGAGACTTTTCACAGTTCATCTCCTTGTCAACATTGTGAAAAAGATTTTATAGATCAGGGATAGAATTCTCAATTATTTTAATATAAAAATTTAAAAAAATTCTTTAAAATCTCTAAATTAGTGATACAAGAATGATATTGGTGTATAGTTATTTAATGATTTTAAACCCTATAACCTCTTCATGATCATTTTAGAATATGTGTTTGAATATGTGAGGTCAATCTGGTGCACACATTTCAATCACACTCTAAAAGAGTGTCTTGTATATCTCAAACCATTCCTATCTAGATCCCTTTTGATATACTCCATAGAGATTCTCGATATTTCTATGAGCATTCAAGTCTTCTTGAGACTTTATGAGTTCACTTGACATGGATGATAACATCTAAAACAAAAAATCTACTATGTCACTTATGTTTTTATCCAAGACGACGAACTCCTCATCACTCACCACCTTGGTAGTCAGATTAAGTAGTAAGGATTCTAGGACATAAGATTTCTATTCAGGGCACTACAAAACAGATCTTAATTTTAACTATTCCAAAAAGTTACTACTAGTAAATAGATGATATTTATCTAATATTTATCATATGTGTAATGTTAAACAAAATCATTATGTTTATTCTAAAATTATAAAAGATAATATTATTATAACTTTACTTGATTAAAATTTATTTGAGACACAATTAATTTAGTTTTACTTTGTGTCCCACTATTTTATCAAGTATGAATAGCCTTCACCATTGGACTTGAAATTTTTAGTTGAAAAGAAATTATAGAGGAAAGGACAAGATTTTCCACTTTATATAACCCTAATAAGGGTTGTTGAAGATACTTAATGGTATTTATGTAGGAATTCATTTAGCAACCATAAGATTTTACCTCCATGATCTATTGAGTGGATATTAAATTTTAACTAGTTTTTCCTCAATAATTTTCTTCATGTTACACCAAGTCTATAAATAGACACTTTATTTGATGTAAAATTATTATTTCAACCCTATACTTTCATAAGAACTCCCCCAATAAAAGTATGATTCCCAACATGGGTTTTTCAAACACTTAGTTTTATTTTTTTAATTTCAATACAAGATCTAAAATGATTAGTAATCATTAAAATTTCATGGAGGGAGATTATTTTATTACGAGAAATTTTTTTCATATTTTATATTTTATATTTTATTATTAATATTAAGTGTATATTACTTAAGTGATTAAACATGACATCATAAAACATTTATTCATAATAAATTTTTTTAAATTATACCATTTTATATTAATATAACTATTTACTAGATTGAAATAATATATCCCAAAATTAAATAATGCATATGTAAAACATAAATAAATAAATGACCTGGTAATTGGAATAACAAATGATTGATTTATTGATCAGATAATAAATCAACCTATAACCTGTTGATAAAACCCGATTGTGTCGGGCTTGCTATATATTATTGGATTCCACCTATATACCTATGTATCACCTGGGTAAGAATCAATTTGATTCCATCATGATCTGTATCCTTGTTCCATGGGACAAAACTTTTATTACATGCATTTATAACTCACACACAGGTTAGGGGAACCAAAGGCTTGGGTTAAGGGAATTTCATAAATAACATTGGACACACAGAACCAACATAATAAAGGATGGAGGGTTGAAATACATTCCATCATCTTTAATTTAATATTAAATAATTTTAAAACCCAAAAATAAATTAAATTCAATTAAAAAAATTGATACAGGGTTTCTTAGTCATGATCTTGAATAGTTATGCACATGCAAGAAATGTGAAAAATTATACTAGATAACATTATTCATATTCATTCATTACTATTAAGATAAATATACTTACATTAAATAATTTAATTATTAAATAATTAAATAAAAAATTATTTCACTTTTATCTTAATGGATATCATAATTCATTTGGAGAAGTACATCATTAATTGATTCATGAAAAATAAATGGATTGAATAATATTTATATATAATTAAAATAAATAAATTGGGATTTTTAATTATTTAATATAATTATTACTTTTTCAAAAAAATATTGTGTCAATCAATGTAATTAGGTTTTTATACTATAGTTAATTTTTTAATATAATTCAATTATTTCCTTTATTTGGATACTACATGGTTAGTATATATTAGATACAGATCATGTTTTTTTATTAAAATTTGCCCAAGATAAACTCATGTGTGTTTATATTATACCTCAATCAAAATTCACAAAAATTTAATATCTATATACATTCCAATATCTTATTTTACATGTGTCCTCATAATACAAAAAAGGTCTCAACATTTTCTTCATTTTTGGTACCACACATCATGTACTCAAACTAAATATCAAGTATCCCCATAGATGTGTGTTCAAATAATGTGAAAATGTTTTCATTATTTGTAACACCCAAAGTTTCCACGGTATGTTTCCCTTGGAATAATGTAGTAGCTTGTGTTGTACGCAACATGGAGTTTTAACACACCACAACCAATTGAGCTAACTGTTATGAATAGTAATACCCACTTATTGAAATTTTAAAAATTGTATTTTTTAAAATGGACTTCATTTTTGGATTCAAAATATCCAAATTATCTTAGGGTGAATTTTTGATATTTTTCTAAGAACTTCAAATTTTGGATGACATGTGAAAGACAATAAAACTGACTATTTATTAAAATAATTATTTATTTTATTTTAAATTATTTTAGGTTAAAATAGATACATAATACCTTTATATATTCAACATAATTTATTTGAGTCATTTTATAATAAGTTTAAATATAGAAAATTTTATCGAACTTTTTACCATCTTTTACCCACCATCTAGGAGAATTTACAAATTCGCATAAAAATTAATTTTACCAACTTTTTGAGTTTAATTTAAAAAATCCAAGAGGCATGGTTTACATCAGTAAATAAATGTGGTTCAATAAGATGAAAATAATATCTCTGGAATAGTAAATTTTGACTTTTATTTACCACGGTTAAAAGTAAATATGGTAATTACAGGTAAAAAGATAAAATAATTACCCTAAAATATGTCCTAATTATATTGGATTAGTATAATTGAACAAAAAAAAACCTTATAAATAAAATATTACACCCTTTGGTCCACTTGGATAAGATTAAGTCATTTATTATTATTTTATTTAAAGAAGTGTTAAAAGAGTTAAATTCAATGTTTAATAACTAAACCATTTTTAATATAGGTTTATACATATGATAAATTCGACTATAATTATTCATTATAATTCTAAAAATAATTCCTACATAACTATATTTTATTTATACTTTTTAAACAAAAAATATTTAAATTTATTTATGACATACAGATGATGCAGTAATTACCTTATTAATGGAATATTAAAATATTTGATATTATAAATATCCAAATAAATGAAATTTGAGACTTTTGATAAATAAAAAAAATTATAGGTTACTATGAAATTTTAGGGTTTATTAAACAATTTTTATTTAAGTAATCATGCTTTAATGATTTTCACAAAAACCAAATACTAAATAGTGTCAAAATTGACCTAATAGAGTTTTTAAAACAAATATTATATTATTAAATGATATAATATTTCTAAATATACGAGGTTCTTCCAAAGGACTTAGATAAGGTTATATATATTAATAATGAACCACTGTCGGTTCTCTTGGCATGTTATAGTATGTTTTTTAATGATATAATATATAAATACAAAGAGACATGATAAATGTCATACTATTTAACGAAGAGTTAAATCTAAAAGATATGGTTAATATATTAACCTAAACTAGTAAATAAGCTATTGGTTGAGAGGTTTTAGACCCATCCCCACCTTAGACCCTAAATAAATCATTTTAAGCCGTTATAAACCGAAAATGATTTAATTATAAAATAACATTTCATGTTTTTCCTAAAGTCACCCTCACCTCTCTTAAAAAAGGGTACTTACCCTTATCTTAAATTTACACCTCCAAATCCATTTTGATCGGCCAAACCCTGCCCAAATATCCTCCCAAATTTCCTAACTTGATATTAGAGAACTTACATTGGTCATAAATCCAAACTATGGATCCATTTTGATCCAATCAAATGGAAGAACCTGAAGAAGAGGTATATATTTCATCTCCTCTTTCAAGTTCTTTTCTTTTCCAGTTCCTCTTTATTTGTTATTTCAATTATAATATAATAAATAAAATATATTCTATATAATGTAATGTTATTATAAAAATGGTATAACCATATTCATTATTCTATCCATCATATGAATTACAAAGTCACTATATGTGCGTACGTACGACTTACCATCTCCACGTCATGGTGTAGTTTGTTATTCAAACACTTAATTATTTGGATGGGTATAATGTTGAGTATAAATGATGAAAGAAATAATGTAACCTCTTAATGATTCTTTATATATGAAATAAAATCCAATTACATACAACTTCACCGTCAATATAATGACGTTGTTGCTCTTGTGTAGGTACGGATTACCATCTCCATGAACGCGATGAGATTCATTCACCATCATAATCATTCAAGAATATTTTTCATTTTATGATTAAAAATAATGTTTAAGAACTTATTATAATTATGGATATTAATAAAATACATCCTATACATAACAAACATGGATTTCAGAAAATATCATATAATGTAAAACAAATCAGTTAACACCCAGAACGATGATACTACTAAAATATTATTAACAAAGCAATATTCGAGGATCATAAATGATATCATTTTTAAGTATACAGTTCATGTAAAATTTAACAAAAATTATTTAACTATTATATAAGAGGTTTAAATTCCCTCAACCAAGGAAAAGAAAAAGGTAAGGGTTAATTCCAAAATCTCTTTACTTATCAGAGGTTGTTAATATGTATGTATCTACTGGGACCCCTTTATCATCCACGTCTGTGTTTTCTAAATAATGTAATTCAAAACATTTTTAATATTTACTAGACTATGAGTGGAAGAAATTTGTACTCTTATATGACCATATATGTTTTTAAAGGAATCTTTCATTCACTATCCAAACAAGGTACTTTATAACATTTTTGACAAAATAGAGGTAAGAATGCCTTTTTTAACTTATATGGCGGTGTGGCTATTTTCAGCAATTATAACATAATAAAAGCTTCCAATATAATATTATAATATTATTATTGAAATAAATGTTTTATTTTGTAATTATATGAATTTTATATGATTTAAAAATAGAATAAGATAATTTTATAAAAAAGTTTTGATTTCAACTATGTCAACATCCTTTGATGGATTTTTAGATTGTTTGAAGTTGATTTATAATGATACAAAACTTCCATATTTTATTTAAGGTTTTGTAATATGTTTGAATATGGATGTGTTATTTTTATACCATTAATGGTTTATGGATAATGTATTGACATTTCATATGATAGTTTTAATCCAAATGTTTATGTTATGTTTAAACCTTTTCATATGAGGAATGCATTGGACATAGTAAGTGACGAGTGGAGCCTGCTATATCTCCTCGATGAATCAGTAGGTTTCATGAGACAAACTAGTATCCTGGAACAAGGTCTTCAAAAAATCATATTTGTAGTCTGGGCTCAAGTCCTTGACTATTTGGTTATAAAGTCCGGAATTATGCATTCCATCATTATGAAAGTGGCTATTGATATTCCATGTGATTATTCGACTAGTAGAATATACATGTTAATAAGTAAATGGAATGTTTTGATTTTATATTTTCCATATTATACCGATTATTATGTTTAAAAGGATTTGGTTTTATTATTATACATTTCCTTAATTGTTTATTCTTATTTTTAAAAGTTTTCGCTATATTATTATCCTTACTGAGCATCTGAGCTCACCCCTTTCTATGATTTATTTTTTCCAAGATATGAAGAATTATTTTATGGTTGATCTACAGAGATAGGATAAGGATATAAGTGTGTTCAAAAGGGGAAAAATGTTGTTGATGTTTCTATTTCATGATGTAATGTAAAACATAAGAAACTATCTAGTACTATCAATGTTAATATACTGATCGGTCATTCAGGACATGATTCCTTGTACGATGAAAATGTAATGTAATAATGCACTGAATATGGGTAACTGGGGTTGGGGAGTTATAGTTGGTATAAGGGGATGTTTAGTAGAATCCATGGAAACTAGATTTAAAAAATATTTGATTAGAGAACAATACCCTAAGATAGTCATTGAGGATTAGTGTATAATAACTTCCTAGAATTTTGGTACTGTATTTATTTAGTGAGTTTTCCAAGAAATACTTCCCTATCTGGAGACATGCTAGTAGAGGCAGCTCTGGCATGGATGTACCTAGGGGTAAAACCCGAAAACACCCCTTTGAGCTAGACTCGAACGAGAACTGGTGCACGAAAACCGGGCTTGCTGTACTATTGGTTACGACACTCCTGGAGGATATGATTAGGATAATTCACATTTTCTCTAAAACCATTATGAATGATTAGTGACTATACACCTCCTCAGAGAAAACATTTTTATGATTATGGATTAAATATATAAACTGTTCAATTTATGTTAAGTGTTTTACAAGTTTGGAATTATGTATTACAATTCATAAACTAATCTAATGTATACCATTGTTTCGAAATGGAACCTAGTGGAAGGAATGGAAACCATATCAACACACATAATCCAAGTAGGTATTTAGCTTATACACAAGATAATTATAGTGGAGCTGGTGATTCACCTGGTGCTGATTAGCTTATCACCCAACTGGGATAACTCACTTAGGTTAAGAATAATAACTTTACCCGTATGGAGCAACCTGATCCACAACATGGAGAATCAATGTTAAACCTCTTCACGAGAAAACAACCACCAATATTCAATGGGAGTAAAAATCGATTAGAAGATGAGAAATGGATAAATTCCTTAGAGAAAATATGTCATTCCTTGGGGAGTAGAGAAATGGAAAAAGTTGTCATGGTAGTTTATCGCCTAATGGGAGATGCAGATAAATGTTGGTCATTAATATAAAACATAGAGAAAGATGAATAAGTATAGAACATGGAATGGAGGGATATTAAATAGTTTTTCTTAGAAATTTTTTCCCTCGTGACTATCAAGAGAATATGGGAATACAATTTCAGAGTCTGAGGCCAAATGAGGATGAAAATGTCACAAAGTGTGAGGCTAACATTTCAAGGATATAAAGGCATGCAGTAGATTATATACATAAACCAAGGAGTAATATAATGGTTTCCTCAATTTTAGAGAATTATTTATATGATTTTGGATCATTGCATTGTTTCTTCTCTTCCCATTTTTCTATGAAAATTAGATATTTTTAATTTTACTTAACAAGGGGGTTGTCAGTCAAAACTCCTAAGGGAAGTATCACCACAATAATGCTTTGTGAATTGGTTACCATTAGGGAATATAAATTTTCTTTATCTACTAATCTCATCATTAGAACCATGATTGAATTTGATATAATCCTTGGAATGGATTGGCATTCAAACCATGATGAGAAAATTTATTATAAGAAAAAGAAGGATTCAATTTTCGATGATGACAATGAGTACCTTATCTTTAGAGAATAAACATAACCATCTGATTATTTCCATGATCCACCCCCTGTATCTCTACAATATATAATTATTAGGGAAGAAAATAATGAAATAAATATGGGTGAGAAAAATAATATTTGAATAGAGGATGCAATTGTTTTACAAGAATATGTTAATGTGTTTCCATAGGATTTACTAGGACATCCTATAAAATGAGAAATTGAGTTATCCATTGATTTAATTCCTAGTTCAATTACCATATCAAAGTCCCCTTATAGAATGTCCATTGTGAAATTAGTGGAACTAAAGAAACAACTAGAATAATTGATTAATAAAGGATTTATTTTCCCTAGTGTATCTCTATGGGTAGCCCCTTTCCTTTTGGTTAATAAGAAAGACAGATCTATGAGGTTTTTCATTGACTATAGGGAGATCAATTCTATAATAATAAAGAACAAGTATCTCCTACATCACATTGATGATTTATTCGACCAACTTCATAGAGCTCAACATTTTTCAAATATTTACCTTCAATCTGGATATCATTAGTTGTGAGTGAAGATGGAAGACATTCCCAAAACATCATTTCGAACTAGGTACGGGCATTATGAGTTTACATTAATGCCTTTTGGATTGATTAATTCAGCCTTTATCTTCATGGATCTAATGAATCGAGTTTTCAAGGAATATCTTGATGAATTTGTAGTGATATTTATTAATGATTTCTTTGTATACTCAAAAAGATATGAAGATCATGAAAATCACTTCACACATTTATGAAAACCCTTAGAAGAAATTATTTATATGGCATGTTTAGTAATTGTGACTTTTGGATTCAAGATATTTCTATTTTTGACCATATTGTCTTTAAGGATTGAATCTTTATTGATCCTTCAAAGCCCAAGGCAATCCATGAATGGCCAGCACTGACGAGTATAATTGAGGTACACAATTTTATTGGTTTAGCTGGTTATTATTCACATTTTGCCCCAAATTTTTCCCAGTTAGCTAACCCATTAACCAAGATCACACGTAAAAGGGTTAGATTTTTTATACTAATTCGTATGAAGAATGTTTTGAGGAACTAAAGCGAAGATTATTTAATTATCCCATCTTGACTCT
Organism: Viscum album; assembly: GCA_963277665.1. Classification (NCBI taxonomy): domain Eukaryota; kingdom Viridiplantae; phylum Streptophyta; class Magnoliopsida; order Santalales; family Viscaceae; genus Viscum; species Viscum album. The sequence continues at coordinate 1,681,976,907 of OY728128.1, forward strand.
ACCATGGGGAATGATGGGTTTGTTATTTTTAGTGATGCTTCAAAGAAAGGACTTGGTTGATTCCTTATGAAGAATGATTGAGTTATTTCTTATGCATAATACCAGCAAAACATTCATGAGAAAACCTATCCCAATAATGATCTTGAGTTAGCAGCTATAATATTTTCTCTAAAAATAAGGAGACACTATCTCTATGGTGAAAAATTTGATATTTATACACATCACAAGAGTTTGAAATATATTTTCTCAAAGAAAGAGCTCAACATGAGGCAAATGCAATGGATTGAACTACTAAAGGATTCTGAGTTCACTATACACTACCACCCGAGGAAAAAAAATATGCTAGAATATGCTTTGAGTAGAAAGGATCGTGGAGTTTTGAACCAGATGAGAGTTTAAAGGGATCATATTTTCATGTATATAGTAATTATGGATATGGGAATAACCATGGAAGGTGAAATATCAATACATTTTTAAATTGTTGCCAAACCATATTTACTACAAAGGATAGAAAGTTCTCAAACAGACGATGAGGAGTTTTACAAGAAGATTAAAGCTTAGAATAATGGGAGATTGAGTGAATTCGTATATGAAGATGGAATTCTGAAATTTGGGAAGTGACTTTGTGTTCCTAACATACCTGATCTAAAAAGGGAATTGTTGGATGATGCTCATAGCTCTAATTTATCTATACAAAATGGGAGCACCATGATGTATAGAGATTTCAAGGAACATTTTTTTGGGAAAATATGATGAGAGAGACTGCTGATTTATTGTCCAGATGTCTGGTTTGTCAACAAGTGAATGCTGGAGGGCAACAGCGTGGAGGAGTCATGCAACCTCTTCCCATACCAGATTAGAAATGGGATAATATTATGATGAACTTTTCCATGGGGATACCGAAGACTCCTAAAAGGAATGATGTAATATGGGTCACTGTTGATCATCTTACCAAGTCAGCACATTTTATTGCTATAATAGAATATTTACCACTTGAATGTCTGGAAAGACTATATATTAATAATGATGTAAAACTTCATGGAGTAGCCCTATCAATTTTTTCTGATCATCATCTTTGTTTTACACTAAGATTTTGGATAATTCCTCAGAAATCCCTAGATATATAACTTTGTTTGAGCACTGACTTCCACCCTCAAACTGATGGACATTCAGAATAGACTATTCAATCCTTATAAGACATGTTGATATATTTATCACTTTACTTTCAAGGTATGTGGGGTCAATATTTAACTATGGTAGAATTTTCTTATAATAATAGTTTCCATTCAAGTAATTAGATGGAAAAATATGAAGTGTTATATGGAAAGATATGTTTCAAACCAACTTTTTGTGATGATGTTGGTGAAGCAAAACTCGTTGGCCCAGAACATGTTGATGAAATAATGAAAAAATGTGAAGATTAACCAAACCCACATCAAAGCATCCCAAAGTAGGCAAATGGGCTATGCCGATAATAGAAGGAAGGATTTGGAATTTCTAGTAGGAGACCATGATTTCTTAAAGGTATCTCCATGGAAGGGCATTATACGTTTCAGTAAAAAGGTTAAATTGAGTCTCGAGAACATCAGACCTTTTGAAATTCTAGAAAGAATTGGAGTTGTGGCTTATCATTCACCAATGCCTCCAAGTCTCTCCAAAGTTCATGATGTGTTCTACATATCACTATTGAGAAAATACATGTCTGACCCAATTCATGCACTCACCTATGAAGAATTAGAAATGTAACCCGATCTATCTTATTTTGAAGAGCCTATCAGAATTCTTGATACCAGAGAACAAGTGTTGAGAAACCGGAAGACTCGTCTCTTGAAAGTTATATGGAGAAATCATTAGATGGAAGAGACTACTTGGGAACTCGTAAAAAATTATGATGAATAACCAACTAAATATTTTTATGCATTAATAATCTAGAAATTTCTATGAGGAAATTATTTTATGGAATTGAGAATGTGACACCCCAAGCTTTCAAGGTATGTTTCCCGTTCAATAATGCAGTAGCTTGCGCTGTACTCAACTAAGAGTTTTAACACACCAAGACCAATCGAATTAGCCGTTATGAATAGTAATACCCTCTTTTTAAAATTTCATAAATTTCTTTTTCAAAATGGACTTCATTTTTGGAATCAGAATATCAAAATTAGCATTGGGGTAATTTTTGGTATTTTTCTGAGAACATTCAATTTTTGATGAATAGTGAAAAACACTGCGTTATTGTTTAAAACTAAATTTTATTTAAATAATTATTTATTTTATTTTAATTTATTTTATTTCAAAATAGATACATGATACCTATATATGTTCAATGTAACTCATTGAAGTCATTTTATTATAAGTTTAGATATATAAAATTTTAATGAACTTTTTACCATCTTTTACCCATCTTCTAGGAGAATTTACAAATTTAAATAAAATATAATGTTACCACTTCTCTGAGTTGAATTTAAAAAATTTGAGAGACACCATTGACATCTGTATGTAAAATTTGGTTCAATAAGATGAATATAATATTTGGGGAATATTAACTTCTGACTTTTATTTACCACAGTTAAAAGTAAATACGGTAATTAAGGGTAAAAATGATATTATAATTACCCTAACACATGTCCAAATTATATTGGATAAGTATAATTAGACCAAAAAACCTTAGGAATATATTTTTACCCTATTTTCTTTACTTGGATATAATCAGGACCTTTATTATTATTTTATTTAAAGAATAATTAAAATAGTTAAAATCGACGTTTAAAAACTAAAACATTTTTAATATAGGGTTATAAATAAGATAAATTTACTTTAAATATTAATTAGAATGATAATAATATTTAATACATAATGGTAGTTTATTTATAATTTTTATACATTAAATAATTTAATTTAATTATGACACAATAATGACGCAATAATTTTATTATTAATATAATCTTAAAATATTTGATATTATATATATCCAAATATATGTAATTTGAGACTTTTGATGAATTCCACTAATTTTATATGATAATAAGACATATTAGGGTTGATTAAATAATTTTTTTCTAAGTAATCTTACTGTTACGATTTTCACAAAAACTAAATACTAAATAGTATCAAAATTGACTTAATTGAGTTTTTAAAATCAATATTATATTATTATATAATATATCAAAAAATCTAAGGTTTAGAAAAATGACATTTATAAGGTTATATATATTGATAGTTAACCACTTGGTGTTCTCTTTTCTTGTTATAGTATTGTTATTAATCATATAACATACAAATACAAAGAGACATGGTAAATGTCAAACTATTTAACTAAGAGTTAAATATAAAAGATAAGGTTAATATGTTGACATAAACCTATCTTAAACCTATTGGTTGAGAGGTTTTATACCCATTCCAAACTTATCCTAGAAATAAATCATTTTGGTTCCATTAGATACCGAAAATAATTTTATTATAAAATAATATTTCAAACTTGTCCTAAAATGACCCTCACCTCTCTTATAATAGGGTACTTCCCATTATCATAATTTCACACCTACAAAGCCATTTAGATAGACCAAAACCTACACAAATATCCTCCCAACATTCCTCCTTTAATCCTAGAGGGAATACATTGGTCAGAAAGCCTACCTATGGTGCCCTGTTGATCAAATCAAAAAGAAGAACCTGAAGAAGAGGTAAATATTTCATCAACTCTTTCAAGTTCATTTCTTCTTCCACTTCCTCTTGAATTATTGTTTCCATTATAAAGAAATCAATCCAGTATCTTCTAAATACTGTGAAGTTATTATAAAAATGTTATAACCATATTCTTTATTCTATTCATCATTTGAATGACAAAGTCACCCTACATGTGTACGTACGACTCACCGTCTCCACGTCGTGGTGTAGTTCATTATTCAAACAAGTCATTATTTTGATAGGTATAATAATAAGTATAAATGATGAAAATAATAAATAAAACTTGTTAATAACTATTTATATATGATATACCATCCAATTATATACAATTTATATATCAATATAATGATATTGTCGCTTGTGCATACATACAGATTACCGCCTCTACGAATGCGATGAGATTCATTCCCCATCCTAAAAATTCACGAATAATTTTTATTTTATGATTAAAAATAATGTTTAAGAACTTAATATAATTCTTGATATGAATAAAATAAATCCTATCCATAATAAGCATGTCTTAATTAACATAGAATATAAAGGAAAACAGATCAGTTAACAATTGAAATGATGATACTACTAAAATATTATTAACAAAGAAATATTAGAGGTTCATATTTGACATCATATTTATGTATATAGTTCTTTTATAACTTAATAACAATGATTTAACTATTATACAGGAGGTTAATTTACCCTCGACCTAGGAAATGTACAAGGTAAGGGTTGATTCTACAATCGCTTTACTTATCCAAGGTTGTTAATACGTAAGTATCTACTGGGATCTATTTATCATCCACACCCTTGTTTTCTTAAAAATGTAATTCAAAACATTTTTACTATTTACTAGAATATGGATTAAATTCATTTATACTATTATTTGTACATATACATTTTGAAAGGAATCATTCTTTTGTTTTCCAAACAAGGTACTTAATGAATGTTTTGAGAAAATTACTATAATAATATCATTTTTTAACTTTTACGGTGGGTGCTTCTATTTTCTATCATTATAACACTGTTGAAGAATCCCATTAAATATTATAATAATGTTTTTCAAATAAATTTTTTCTTTTATAATTATATGAATTTTAATTGATTCCAAAATAGATTGTTTCTCTAAAAAATATTTGATTTCATCTATGTTAAAAACCACTGATGGATTTTAAGCTTGTTTGATGTTGATTTATTATGATACAAAAAGTCCATATTTTATTGAAGGTTTTATGATATGTTAGACTGTGGATGTTTTATTTGTACAGAATTCAAGGTTTATGGATAAGTATTGACATTTCATATGATAGTTTTAATATGAATATTTTTGTTATGTTTAAACCTTTTCTTATGAGGAATAAATTGGACATAGTAAGTGACAGGTGTAACCCGCTATAGATCCTCAATGCATCAGTAGTTATCATGAGACAAAATAGTTTTTTGGCACAATTACATAACAAAATCTTATTTTTATTCTTCTAAAAAGGCCTTGGCTATGTGGTTATGAAGTCTGACATTATGCATTTCATCATTATGAAATTGGTTATTGATATTGCATGTGATTATTAGACTAGTAGAATATCCATGTGAATAAGTAAATTAAATTTTTTGATATTATATTTTCCATATTATGCTAAATTTTATGTTTAAGAGGATTTTGTTTTAGTCTTATACATTTCCTTAAATTTTATTCTCATTTATGAATGTTTCCACTATATTGTTATCCTTACTGAGCATCTGAGCTCACCCATTTCTATGTTTTATTTTCCCCAAGATGTGAAGAAGTATTTTATGATTGACCTATAGGGATTGGGTTAGGATATAAGTGTGTTCAAAATGGGAAAATTTTTTTTGATGTTTTTATTTAATGAAGTAATGTAAAACTTATGACTATATCTAGTACATCAAAGGCTACTAAACTGATTGTTCTTTTTGGGACATGATTCCATGTATCGTGCCAATGTTATGTTATAGTGCACCGACTGTGGGTAACTGGGGTCAGGGCATTACACTACTTATTTCATATGAGATAAATAATGAACATTACATTGTGTGTGTAAAAATATTAGAAATGATAGAAAATATATGATTCATGTTTATTAATATGAATTAGATAGTTATATTTATTACAATCATATTAAGCAATTTTTAATTGAAAAATGAAATAATTTTAATAAAACTCATTTATTATAAAGATTTACATAACAATTTAAATTTAAAAAATTTATTTAATTTTTAAAATCATCATATCAAATTTAACTTTGGGTTAACTTTTCGGATTTTTTATAAACTACTAATTTTTTCTGGAATAGTGAATATACTGAATTTAGTAAAATATCATTTTTTATTAAATTAATTAATGTAAAAGTACCATTAAGTTTTTAATATTATGTAAGTAACATAACTAATATTTCAAAATATTTAATCCAATTAATTAAATTGAATTCATATTTATATTTTATTATAGTATTAATTAAATTTTAGTCTAAAAAGTGGATTTTTATGAAAATGATTTTAAGGTGAATGTTATTTATCTATTTTAATTAATTAAAAAACCTAATGAGGAATTATTAAAATGAAATTTATATATTATATATCATTAAAAATTATTTTATGTTCATATATGAAAATTATTAGTCATAGATTTAACATAAAATCATCTTATGATTGAGAAAAACACTTTTTCAAAACCCATTTTTTCATCATGTTAACAAGATTGATTTTAAATTATCTTTTGAAAATTGTTTCAATTTAATTGGGTAATTTTTTTTCATAATAGTATTAATCATAGGTTATCTTATATATTATGTTCAAATTAATACTTTTTAGTCATTAATAATGAAAATAGAAAACATATTTTGTGGTGGTTAATATAAAAATAAGGTAACCTAGGGTTAAACGAAAAATATAAGGATAAAATGACCCAAAAACAAGTCTAAAATATTTTTATCACCATATTTTGGAATTATAATGTTAAGTGTTTGATAATAGATCATTTATATCCTTTTTTCATATGAAAATCAAGGGTAAAAATTTTTCATTTAACAAATTACTAGTGTTCCACCACCTAACTTATAAAAAGATACGCATCGTCCTCTATAATGCACACGTTCATATCCAACTGTATCATTCAATAAATACAAAAATATATTTAACAATTCATTTCCAATGATATATATCGCCATTTTTATCATAAATGGCTACTAATAGTTATTATTTTTCTAACCTAATTAGGTTTTCTGAAGAAATGGTATTGTGCTTAATTGAGAATTTTTATTTTATTTCTTCTTAAACATCCTTCAAATTTTATTCAATTATTATAATATAATAAAAAAATGTATATAAAATATAAATATATTGTATTATATTAATGTAACCATAAAAATTTATATCTCCACTAATATCAACTGGTAAATGACACCATCATTCATGTTTATAGTGGACTTACACATCGTGGACTGATGTATTTTTTTCATCATCAAATATCATAGAGAGTTATACTGATATATTTAAAGTATATAAATTAAAATTTCAACATAACTAATATTATGTATTTAGGATATCACATATTCTTTATTTATTTTCATTCTATTGGGGATATGATAAAATAAGTCCTGTGTGTGACAAACTACCACCTCACTAGGCGATATTATTCATTTTTCACTAATGATTTTCTTATAAGGAAATAAAGATATAGTAAGTAAATATATGTGAAATTTATGAAATAATTATTATATTCATGAAATATTAATCATGTTTAAAATATAATATATATCATTTGTTTTTACCTTTCTATTCATTGAGAAACGATCATGTTTTTCTGCAATACGTGTGGACTACAACCTCCACGATGAAATGTAATTAACTTATCATCACAAAATCCCATTGAATATATATATATATAACTATTTTTAAAGAAATAAAATTGTTTTTTTTGATATTATAATCATACTATAAATATATAACAATAATTATCTTCTTTATATAATTATCATCGAAAATTTGGAATGTTACTCAAGCATACATACGGCCTACCGTCTCTATTATTGTAATAATTATTCCTAAAAATATTTCAATAATGGTTTGAAAAGTATAATGAATATATATATATATATATAAATTTTTATTAGTTCATGATTATTATTTTGGATACAATAGAATAATGATCTCTTTGACCATACTCAACCTAACGAATTCATTATTGACACATAATCTGAATATCATCTAAAAATACAACCTAAAACTAAATTGTTAAGAAATAATATGTAATATTGTAATAAGTGAGATAAAAGGAATAATAAAATTGAAAAATATTAATTAGAATGTATATAATTAATATAATTTTATCATTCAAGAATATAAAAAAGTTATGTGTTGATTCGGACTGAATGTAATGGATTTCATCTCATTTTTATTTCATTGATATATATTTTGATTTTATGAACCTATATTAATTTATTTGTTGTATATATGTCATATTTGAGATATAAAATCATGAATTTATATATTCTAAGAATATTTTATGTTCTTAGTGATATTAGTTGGATGGGATTATGATTCCAATGTTCCAAAGTGGCAAGCGGTGCTTCTTTTAAAATCCTCTTTTTATGTTTTCCTTATAATTATCTTACTATTCCATGATAGTGGTTTTAAAATTATTTTATGATTGTGAAAATGTGGATATGATATATTTATAAAGGAATTTTTTATTATTTATTTCAATTTTACCTAAAAATATGTTATCATACATATTAATTTCCATTCTTTAGAAACAATAAAAGGAATGTTATATTTTAATGTATATGAAAACAATGACTTTTCTCCCACCATAACCATTATTTAATGTTTAGATTCCATAAATAAATTTCTTATATTATTAAAATAAAAACACTATTATGGGTATTTTAGTATTGATAATGGTTATTTTAATGAAAAAATTTATTTTTATATCCGAAAGTGATTTACATATAATTTTAATGTCTTTTTTTTTATCATTTTTAGGATGAAAAGTGAAAGATTAAAATGTTTTATTCTTGAAATGGTATTTAAGAATTATACATGTGAAAAAAATGAGAAATTTACATCTTATAAAAAGGTGTTTGTACCATTATATCTCATATGTGATCCTAGTATAAATTATATAATTGTTACGCCCTAATCGTGTTAGGTGAGCCTGATATAGCTTATACAATAGGTGTTCCCATATATCACTCCAATGCAATGGGTAATATTTTTTCCTTAATAGAAAATATGGATGTAGTTACTAGAGGGTTTATCCTATGGATTTAATTAGGATATATTTATTTCTAACATGGTATTAAAATGGGGTTTTAATCTGATACACTATGTTTCAAAAAAGGGGTATTATTTTCATGTTAGGGGGTTTGATGATTTTTTTTGAGAAAAATGGTTTTATGTCATTAATGTGGAAATTTTGATTTTATTTTATAAAATAACATGAAGGAAATGGTAAAAAAATCATGGGATTCAGTTTTTTTCAATAGACATACGAATTATTAATATTTATGTCCCATAGTATGTTTTTGGTGGTCCACCCTTGTTGTTAAAAGTTTTGCATGGGGTTTAAGGATATCAAAGAAAATGGATTAAATCAGGTTGAAATTTATGAATACGTTTCCTGAAAATATATCATGTTCTATTATAAATATTTTATATTTTCATAAAGACAGATACAGATCATAAGTGTCCACTTTTTTTATATGGTTTTGTTAAGTATGAGTTATGACCCAATTATCTAAAACTAAAAACATAAAAATATTTTCAAATGTAAGTGAATAAATTATTGGATTAAAACAAAAAATTAATTTATGTTTATGGTGGATCCATTTGGTACTAATGGAAAGGTTAACATAAAAATAGTGTTTAACATAATATTAATATAATATAATTGAAAGATTATACTTTGTAGTTATGATGAGATGATATATAATTTGAATATTATCATGTTTATTCCTTTAAAATTTGGTTGTTTTGAATGACTTTCCCTATAGGAAACTGGAAATTCTTTGTGAAAAGGCACTGATAATAAAATATACTTCAAAATAAATACCCCAAGATTGGGTAGTTTGTTGCTATTAATGATAAATTAGCACAATCCCTAAACGGAGGTGGTATCCATGATAGAGAACAACCAGATCTTCTAGAGTAGAGAATGATGATAGTCAAGCATTTTATAATTCAACATCCCTTATATTTCAATGAAACCTAAGATCCGGTGTTTTTCCAAAGGATGTAACAATGCATTGGATAAGATATTTGAATTCATGGAGTTTTCACAATGTTAGAAGGTATCCCTTTCTATTTATCATTTTAAAGATGGAGTAAATTGATGTTGGTGTTTAGTTAATAATACCAAAGGGATATATGAGAAAGGATATATGAATTGACATTGATATTTGGTTATTATTGGAATTTTACTAAGTCATTTAACTATATGTCCCCCATGTATTTGGATAAGTATACAAGGAAAACCTATATTTTGATGCATCCATAATAGTAGGTTAACTTATGGTAGTTGTTTGATTATAAGATTAATGGGATCTTGGAATGGATTGTATTGATCTTGGAACTATTTGAGTTACGCCATCCTTGGCATATATGACTATCAATTATTATTAAAAAACCCCTTTATTCTATGGAGAGGGGTGAACACAAATAATAAAGTGCTTGATAGAGGCATTTAAGACCATATTTGACTAGATTGATATTCCCCAAGGGAAGTGGGTGAAACTTGAATAATTTATTCACATGTGACAAGTGAAAATCTGGTAGGATATGTATTTGTTGGATGGATGATATGAGGACATATATTAGATGTATTTTAATGTAAGATTCATTGAAAAATACTTTACCTTGATTCTATGGGATAACCATGTTCATGATTTCATAAATTAGATGAAGGGGAGATGTCAGTCATTGATTATATCACAATTTTTATAGATATGTTACATTTTAAATTGATATTTTTTGGATATAAAATCACCAAGGTATGATGATTTTTTAATGGTATTTTTAATTCATACAAGTTAAAGGTGGAAATTTCCTTTTGACCATGTTTTCCAGGGTAGTGAAGTGGTTCTTAAAATAATTACAAAAGTTTATGGATGGTAGTGAAACAAGAAAAATGTATCATCTAGTAGGGTATTTAGTAGATTTTTTAGTGGTAGGATTATGGAGAATAAAGACACACAACTATGTTATTAGAGTAAAAGACCATCATTTCCTCTTAGAATTGGGTCATCTTATTTGTTTTTCTAGCATAAAAAATTTTGGGAATTTTTTAGATTCTTCTGACATACCACCTAAAGAGTGTCAATAATATGGGTATATAATGTATTTGGATATGGTTTCATTAAAATATTTTACAATATACTAGTGGGTATGGATCATGTAAGACTACAACATCTATGGATGGGCTGTGATTAGTGCATGGAGGCAGCATCAAATGTTCCTCCATGTGTATAGGGAATGCTAGCCAGAATGATTTTTAATATTGGTATTAATGTCCAATATATAATGAAACATAATATTTTGGTCAAAAATACAAAGGGTTAGGTTCTATTCAATTTCATGTGGTTAAACCAATGATTTTAGAGTAAATTGGAATTATTTTAGCGATTTGATGTATGGATTGATTATGTTAGTTTTACGTTTCACCCTATATATTGGTAAAATATGTGTGTTATGTGGAAATGAAAAACTAGGTTATTGAAATGGTTTGGTAATTGAGAATAATGTGTTGTAATAATTCGTTTTGGGGATGGTGAGTGAGATTTTTGAGAGGATTATTGGGTATGATGTCATCTTCATATCATGTGTTTTGGTTGTGGTATAATCGGGTAGGGGATTAATATGGTGGGGGGGGGACACACATTAAAAACATATTTCTATATTTTGGATAGTATTGGTGACCCCAATTTTATATTAAACTAAAAATATTATCACTGAATCGAGGATACGATGATCAAGATGTTGGTTTATAGTTGATATTGGTCAGTGTAGTTCCTAGAGATATATCAATGATGAGTTGTTCTATAGTGGGTAGATTGAAATAGTGAGAGTGTTTAGTAAAAATATTTCAGGTTTAAAAATAGAGCAACCATGAAAAATTTGGTTAATTTGGTTTGTTTAAGGTTTTGATAGAGTCTCAATATCTAGTTTTGGGGAGTTCATCCAAGTGTATGACATCTTTCCATGAATAAAGATACCAACAGTCACCTGATGGGATGATACGTGGTACGTGGTGTACCCTGGAAGAGTTGGGGTGGTCCTATGAGGCCCACAATATCATGGTGGACATGTTATGGTAACCCAATTGGAAATAAGTTCTCATTTATAGATGATTGGTCACCCATTACCCATATGGGTTTTTTTAAATTTTAATTATCTAATTAAAAATGGTATTAAATGATTTTTAAATGATGGTTCACCATCATTCTTCAAAAGAAAAAACTCAATGTTCTCCACATTCTCTCATTCTTTTATCATAATAAAAGGGATTTACCCAATTTTTAAACATTATTTGTACTATTGTTTTATATGAATTCACCAAATGTAAATATTATCATCATAATTTATTTATTTTTTATCTTGTATTCATTTTTGAAGTTATAAACTAAATGATTCATCTAGGAAATCTTCAATAGAATCCATATTTCATATTCTATAGGATAAACCAGTCATTGTAATATGATGAGTTGACTACAATACATACTATTTTGGTGGTTCAAAGATAAATTCATTATTTATAAGAGTTCTTACATGGATTGATTTTTGGGAATGGTTAGTTGTTTATAAGTGTCTATAATTGGTGCTTGATTTGTTTTTTGTGGTTTAATGGACGTGACCTAAGGTTAATCTACTATGGTTTGGCATGTTTTAGGTTGATTTATGACTACAATTGTTTTTGTGGTGCTTAATAGAATAAATATTTAATGATGATCTATTATTATGGTTATGTGTAATGGTATAAGTTTTTGAAGATGTTTGGAAATGTTATATTTGAATATTATGTGATGGTGATATATCATTAATTTATGTCGATAAGAAGAAGGTTCCATAGAATCATGTCTATATGATATTGTTGATACTGCTCACCGTTGCGGCTAAGGCTCTTGGGTACTTTAGTACAAGGTGTGTGGTGGTGTTGAAAATAAAATAGTTAGTGGGGTCCTGCAAATATGTGCAGGTTAGGGTGATGATGTTGATCATTGTATTGTTTTTGGGATACACTATTGATGATTAAAACATGGTTTTTTTTGTGATTTTGATCACCATTTTGGGGTTACATACTCAATTATATGGTGTTATTCTAGGAAATCGATCATGGAATTATGGATAATGATTGAATGATCATTGTTTTTGGGAGATTCTATTCCAAATAGGCTATGGGTATAATGATAACTCATTTCATGGGGCGATGATATAGGTGGATAGTAATCATTCTCCGCCATGGTGTTTTAAAAGTATGGGTAGTCCATTTAACTGTAGTATTAACCAAAACATGTAAGAAAATTATTCATGAATTTTTTTGGATAGAGAAAAGAATGGTTATTTTTATTGTTTAATCGTAATTTTTATTTTTGATTCTGTGTTATACATATACATGTTTCCTTGGGACATTTTTGTTGGTAGAATACTTGGTTTATAATCACATCTTACATAAGAACCTGGAAAAACCAAAATATATCATGTCACATGGAACAAAAATGGGAAATGAATTTCCATTGGATGGTTGATTACAAGTTACATGGTTGGTGTTTATGGGAGATACTGGAAAGAGGAACAGTTCTATATTTTGAGTTCTCTCCTCTCTTTTATACTTCTGTATTATGTCTGTATATGAGAATCCCATGGGTGTTCCTGTTTACTCTAGTATGAATAATATTAAATTATAAATGTTTTTATGTCATAGAAGATTGTATATTTGTTCTGTTATGTTATATTTATATTTATTTATATTTTTTTACTGTCATTTGTATTTACCTGTATTATAGGAAATAGTCTCTTCATGATCACCTATAAATCATTTTTTGCAAATTTTATTCTCTAGTGTACTAGGAGATCATCCAATGATTAAATCGTCCCCTCTATCTTAGAACCATTCAGGATTACCAGGTGTGGGGAGTGTTATAGTAATATATGGAACAAATATAATACTGAGAGTTTTATCATTATAAATTATATATGAAATATCCATATATTAATATAGAATTTTATATTATTCACAGAAAATACTGATATATACTTTAATACAATGATTATTAGTGGTTCATGGAAAATTATTATAGGGGCTATTGTCCAAACTGATGAAGTGAATAAATGAACATGATATTATAGAAAATCATTTGGGTGTGGCCATAATAACAATATTTTTGGTGGATTAATAGCTATGTAAATTTTGATTAGGTCGATAGATTTTTTAACTAAAGCACATAAGGATTAAAACATTTTTGATGTGGCAATACTCACATAATAATAATGACGTAAACTAAAACGTTTGTGCGTTGATATTTATTAAATTAACATGATATCATATATTCAATGATTTCATTAATTTCAATAATTTTTTTCCATAAAATTTTATGATACACCAGTTTCAATATCATATGATTTCATTTAGTGAGTCATAATATTTATATTAATTTTTAAATGATAAAAAATAATTAATAGGTTTGAACTGTTAAAAGTGTTTTCACTTTTATACATTTATAAAAGTTTAGACTTGTTCTTGAGTTCATGGAGCTTCATTTAACTTATATAAATAATGAGTAAATCTTTTTAAAGGATAATCAATAATTATTACTCTAAATCCAAATATTTATTTTTTATTCTCCCTTAAATACTATGGTTTTATTAATTCATTGTGGTTTTTTAAATCTAAAAATTATGTTTTCATGGAAATTCATATAATAATCAGATACCTTTAGAGGTGGGAGTTTGATGTATTCCATTTAAAACCCTCCACAACCTGTATGAATAATTATTAAATTCATTGATATTTAGTTATGTTATACTTTTTTATAATTATTCAAAACCCATCATGCTAGATATTTTGTAATTGGGACTTTTTATGTTTCTCCATTACATTTTTGTATATATATATCCATAAAAACCCAAAAATGAAGATAAATAAAATTAAATGTTTTTTATAAATGATTATTGAGTTTTATAAAAAACCGGTTTCTATAAAGAACATATTTAACGAAAAAAATTAGGGATTGTGTTTATCACATCATGAATATTATCAAGAAGGATAATTGTTTTACACTATTCAAAAAAATATGGACATTGTTATGATGGTAATGATAATAACATGTATTTTTACTTATTTAAAAAATACATATATTATATATAAATTTGATAATTAAAAGGTGTATGATCAAAAATTTCTTAATTTTTTTTATTTTTATTAGAAGATTGAATATTTTTTGGGTTTTAGGAATTTTTGAGTGAGTATATGGAGATGGTGAGAATGTTATAAAAGAGTAAGGTGATGGTTTTATAAATTATGGGTTTAAAATTATAAATAGGTGGATGGAAGTTTACACTGATTGCCAAATATATTTGAAGGATATATTTGGTAAGATAACAATTAGTGTATGATCTATTGTATTTTTAATAAATAACTGACATGATTACACCATATATTTAGTGGTCCACAAAGAGACTGATGGAGAGCCACTAAAGACCTGGTATCTCCCATTTAATTTTTTGAATTTATGATTTTTTGGAATTTTCTATTTAGTATAATAATTACGTTTATCTATATATGTAGATAAATTATCTCCAATAGTACATATATGATGGGGAAATACCCTTTTTTATATATAATCAACTCACATCATCCCCTTTCAATCAATGATATTAAAGATATATTTGTCTTGCTTATTTTTATGAATCCTTCTTTATTTATCCCCCATTACCATTTATTCTTCTCTCTTTTATGATTTACATTGGTTTGGTTAAGTATTTTAGGTTTTATTTCACTATATTATGGAAAAATACATTCTATATGAATGGTTTTATTATTTTCTTGTTAATGTACTCTATGAATGGTTTCTTTCATGATGTTGATGGTAGTTTTGATAATGGAATTTATCTAAGTGGATTTATTTAGTGATTTATTAGATTTTGGTATAAATTTATGATTGATTAGGTTATATAATTGAATGATATTATCACTATAAGAGTTTGTAGTTTATTAGAGTCATCTTCCTATATTTTCATTGAATATTTGGGAAAGTTATTTATATTTATTGGTTATATGGTTTTGATTATTTATGAAAATTGGTTTATTAATTCTAGTAAATTTTATGATGGTCAACGAATTATAAGGAGATTTTACAAGGGTTATTAATTTTTGTGACTTTACAAATCTAGGTGTGTATTTTGGTTTCTCTTATATTTTATATACCACATAATGTTTAAAAATTAATTAATTATAAATGATTATTTAAAAGATATAAATGTATGTGTTTTAAAATTTAATTTCCATGTTGAATTATGTTTTTCATATATGATAATGCCATCTAATTATGGTGAATTAATTTTTTGGATTGTTATTTTATTTCCTCCAAGTGTTACAATATAATTTTTAGTTTATTTCAAAATCATCTTTTTTTGTTATGAATTTAAATATTGAGTTAATGGTTTATTTGTTCAATTTGTTTTAAATGACTATTTATTAGTGGGTTTTAAGGATATGTTACATTGAATATCTTGAGTTATTCATGAAATTGATTACATTAAATATGATAAATTGTTAAATTATTTTCCTTTATATATTATTCACTTAAAGTATTCATTGTGTCCTCGTTGTTTTTAATTTTCAAAATGGAATATCCTTCTATTATACTGATAACCTAAATTAATTATGCATAAATAAACAATATTTAACACTTGATTATGTGATTGAATTAGAGGTGCTATAATTTTTTTGTTAGAAAAAATGTAATGGAATGATTTAGTCATTTTATTTTAGAATAATATCCCTAAATAAAATATTATTTATTCATAATTTTATAAATTTTACACTTTTCCACTTTGGTAAGAGTAACTCATATAATAATCTATACGATAGTAAGTATTTTTTAGTGTTATCATAAAAGGTGGATTAACATAACACATTTGGAGAAAAAACATTTAATTTTTAGAGATTAATTTAACATTAAATTTATCTTATATTTGTTTCCCTATTGAAATCTATTATGATCTAACATATTTTAAGGAATCCATAACGATTATTAATGTTTATATTTTTGTAAGGAGATTTTTATATTTGTGTTATTTTCATTATTTATTTACCTAATTACCTTTACTCCTTATATAGTATATAATAATAGAGAGATATTAAGATAATATTTGGTGTTCCTTTGGTTTATTGATTAGTATTATTTAGGACTTCCCACTTCAATTAACTATGGATTATTTTATTGGTTTTTAGACTATATGATTAGTTTTTAATGGTTATTGTTTTGGAATAAATTAGTGTGAGTGTTATTATAGAAGATATGGTGCTGAGGGACTAGTTGGAGGATGTATTGTGATGGTTAATTACATTGGAATAATTGGGTCTTCAGGGTAAGAATTACTTAGTGGTGGTATTGTTATAGAGAGAGATATTAGAGATTTATTTAGTGATTGAATTTAGTGTTCTTATAAGGACTAGTTGGTTGAGAAGATGTTCTGAGATTGGTTTATAATTTATTTACCAATATCTTAGTCAATTTATTTATGTGGTTTAAATTTAGATTCAGATTAATTATTTTATATGTCTATCTTCACAATATGTGTGTTATTATGTTTAGAAAGACATGATGTTAGAAAACTACATGTATTGAATTATGTTGTTCTATGATGCTTTTATCTATGGTTGTCGTGATATCTCTATAAGTTTTTGTGTATATTTACTAGTATTGTTGTAGCCTCTCTTTATTGGACCTTTGTGTGTGTTATGTAATAGTAATTATGCTTAAATGTTCTTACTTTTTCATTTATAATTTAAATTCTTAATCCCACAAGTATTTTTGTATAGAGGTTTATTGTCATATTTTAAGATTTTTTGAAAAATTTTGAGTTTTATTTTAAAATAGGTTCCAATTTTAATATTTTATATCATGTTTTTATTTTAGACATATAATTTTATATAATGATCAAAAATGAAAATTTATTTTTAATATATGATTGTAATATTTATGTTCTAAATTTTATTGAATTATAGGAACACTGTAATGTTAAAATAGGAGGCCTAAATGATTCTAGATTGTTTCGACTCAAAATCTATGCATAGTAATGGAAAATTTTAATTTTTGGCCCACATTTCCACAAATACTAGTCCAAAGAAGTTCAATTTTTATATTATAGTATATATGAGGCAGATAAAATATTCATTTTTCTCTACATATTCTTGATACCATTGTTTCGCGGCTATAAATTCATGGGAAAATGGTGAAGTAAAATTTCATTAGTCTATTGGGCCAAAAATGTTTACTTTAGTGGGGATGGTTTAATATTTCATGCACAATTCTAATAGATATAATATTGTATGACTTTAAATTAATGATAGGGAAAATAAATTTAATTGAATTAAAATTTTATATATTTATCAATTTATGAGGTCAAACACATTAGGATATTCATTGGATATATTTGGAGGGAAACTAACCACCCCAATTGTGCATAAATTGATACATTCACTTTCATTTCAAGGGGTTTGTAATTTTTAGTATATAAAGGGGAGTTTTAGTAGTTTATTATTTTACCATATTAATTATATATATTATTTTAAAACTATATTTATTTTTTTAGTGGCTCTTTTTTTCATCATCTGTTAATCTCATATCCTATAAATTAGAGAACAATCATCGATTGTTGTTCAAAGGGAGGGAGTAGTTTTGTGATTTGAGTTATTCATTATCCAATGCTTCTTAATTTATTTAGATATTTTTTGAGATGTTATAAATATTATTATATACTATAAATCCTTTCTGTCAACTTTTTACATCATTTATTGTTAATCAATATTCCTCTCCTTCATTATTTTAATGTTTCATATGGTCGCATATCATTATGATTATGATGTGCAGAAAAGTGGAATCCTGTATTTAGATCAAAATAATATTATAACAAATAAACATGTTTATTATTGGTTATAAATACTTATAATTTTATGGTTTTTATTGATAGTTTATGGTCTTTATATTGAATTGAATACTAAGAGTATTTTTAATGAGCCATGGTTTTCTAACTGTGAAATCCTCATGATAACATTTTCTTCTTCAATTACTTATTAGTTTCTTATCATCTATTTTTCTAAAATTAATATATTTATATAATTATATCATATGAATTTTAAAAACCCCACTCTATAATAGTATATCATTCATTAAAATATTAGTTTGTTTATAAATAGTGTCAATGGGAATTCAATGTTTGTAAGTGGCCTCTGTGAGAGATCAACTCTAGGCATTTCACTATATTTAATTCTTAGGTAAATAAGAGAATATTTATAAGGGATATATATAAATTCTCGAATATCAATTTAGATCCATAATTGGGGAGTCAAAACCCGTACACACACTATTTTCCAAAAAAAAACCAAGAATATCATAAATATTAAAATCTAAAAATTTCAACTGTATTATTTGTATTTTATTTATTAGGTCAAGATGTATTTTTCAGTGATTCTCAATATTATGAGCATGATATTGAGTTTGTAAATGAAGTGTACTTTTTGAATGAATGTGAATAAAATTTTATAATTCTAGAAGAGTTGATGAAGAAAATAAATATTAATTTTTCTTCTCTCAAGGAATTGGATTCTGATAGAGTGTCAAGAAAAGGAAGCATAAAATATTGTTCCTAAATCTTTTCCTATTGAAAAATATTTTAAAGATAAATTATGGTGTTCATAACCAAAAAAAATCCATACTATTTCTATATGATATTAAATAAGGATACGTACAAGTTGATAAAAATTTAATAGATCATTATGATTTGAAATAATGTTAGTCAGATTTTGTGTGTTCTGAATATAAAAATGATTTCAATATATTAGCATAATGAAATCAGAACCTCTAAACCTATCTATATATTTGTAAGAAGAATCCAATGAGGTAGTGGAATTTGATGACATAATGGATTATATTGACTACCTTCCTTCGTCCATGAAATACCAACTCCATGAGGAGTTGAAAAAATAAGAACAATTAAAATATAATACAATCAAGGGATATTTTATTTTATTTAAGTCGTTTTATTCCAATATTATAAACTAAATTATTATTATATTTCTATACTTCACTTTTTTTTTATTATAAAAAAAATTATTTTCCATGGAGGATGATGAATACTATGATTATTCCTCTACATAGACCATGTTCCAAGTGGTTGTAGAGGAAGAAATCATGTTACTAGAAAGTGAAATTTAAGGGGAAGATTTTTATATTGATTTATCATATTTTAATTGTATTCAAATTCAGTTTTCCATTCAATTTTATTTTGATTAAATTATAAATACATCCACACATTAGTAGACCCTTGATTTTGAAAATGTGTCTAAGACGTATTGATTGAAAATGTACACCCATTCTTTCTCATTCCCCCATAATAAAAATAGCATATCATTGATATGGGTATTTATCTACAATAATATATCCATGGAATTTTATTCAACCATTGTTATTTTATTCTTATTGGATGGAAAATATCTTGGTATTTTATGTGAATGAAACCCCACCCACCATCAAATTGGGGATATCCAATCGAAACTCCCCAAATATAGGTTAAAAAAATCTAGTATCCCTTAATGTGAGGAGTGGGATCAAAAACAAGTTCTATACCATTTCATATTTCTATTTATATTTATATTTATTTATTTTTATTTAAATACTTTTCTTATGTTTTTTTTCAATATATCTATGTCTAATGTGGTAGTATCAAAGAGCTTACCTCTAGGATTATACTACTAATGTAAAGTCAGGTTGTGTCTCTAATTTTTTTAGTATTTCTCCCATATTATATTAATTTTTTTAATTGAAAATAAAAGGTATTTAAATACTAGGTTTGTACTGGGAGAGTCATTTGTGAACCTATTATTATTGTTTTTTATGTCTATATTTTTTTCTTTTAAAATATTTTTAAATTTAGATTGCATGTTTTTTTACTTCATTTCCTCAAGGTTTTTTAGGTCCATGATCTTAATCAATTACATTGGTAAATTCATACCAAAATTGTATTTTGGGAAAATTTCATGATATTTATATTTAACGAATTGAATTATTACTTATATGGATTTTTTCTTTAATTCCAATATTTTTTTTCTAAGTATGTTTGATTTACTTTGAAACACATGTGCACTTGTACAATCCCAAATGACTATATTTTCACACCAAAGAGGTATCTAAAGAACTTTGAAATATTATTTATATTTGTATTTTTATTGAGATTATATTTCCATGTTTTATATCTATAACATGTTTTTATTTCGATTTTAATGATTTTGAGCTATTGAAATTTTTTTAATATGATTTTATATATGTTTATGGCCATACATATTTTCATCTTGAGAACTTCCATTAAATTTAGAATATTTCCCTTACATTCCAAAGATTCCCTTATATTTTTAATCTAAATCACAATCTTATTTTCCCCTTAATAAAATTTAATCTGAATATTGTTTTACAGCTATTTCATGATTGAGTTTCATGAAAGTGCATTTCATGAGTGTTAATTACCAAAAAATCATTACAGAGTGGTGTGCGTATCATGAAAAAATTCTAGCTAGTGGAGATAGAAAAATACTAATGAGACATTTTTATTTAGTTTACTTACTTTATATCATTCATTTTATCAGAAAAATTTAAAACTAATTATTTCTATAAATAAATAAAAAGAGAAAATTGATATGATATTGAAATATTCATTGTTCTTATTTTATATATTATTTATTCATTTTTTATATTCATCCTCCATCACATCCACATAGAAAAAATTTAATAATTAAGAAAAAAATGAAAATGTAACAGTGTGATTTAGAACAAATTCCTTAATTACATTTATCGCTTGAATCATAGACCATTCATTTCAGAAATGGGGTGCAGTGTTTTAAAATAAAAATTGAATTGATTGAGGGATATTTTATAGTTTTATAAATGAATATTCCTATGAATTTTTTAGGACTCTTCCCATATCTTATCTTCCAATATATTTTTAAATGATTTACAAACCAACCCATGAACACAAAATCCCATTGACTAAACCCAATTATTTAATTTTTTCAGTCTTATGGTGTAGAGATAAGATAATTTTCACAATCCAATGGATATTATGAATTTCATTGATAATAAGAAAAATATCATACTAAAATAATTGAGTGAAAATAGAAATACATTTTTGGGGATGAAGGTATAAAATTAACTTATTAATTGTAATTAAATTGAATTGTATTTTTTGATTATTTAGGATTTAGGTAATTAATATCCATATTGGATGTATGATATTTTATTTTTTGTGTTTTACTTGAGTTATGTGTCAATTAATATTTCTGAAATTTATATTAACCTTTTAAAAATCATTGTACAGGAGTGAAAGAATTATTTGTCTGAGATTTATGAATCATATATGTTTAAGAGTTTTATTTTTTTCCATTCTATGTTTTCCTCCAACAATATATTGTTTTAAGGGTAATTTTAAAATTTTTAGGTTATAGTATTTTTTTTGACCTTAATTTTGAAAACAATTTACATTTATATATCAGCTACAAATTTGACCATAAAATAGCATTAATTAAATAAAAATAAAAATTTCCTTTTTTAGAACTATATGAATTATGTGAATCATTTCATTCATCTGAACCAAGTTATGAAACCAAAAATATAAGGTCCAAAATAAATTAATCAAATTGGGCATCCAAATATACTTACAGTATTGGAGAAATTTTAATATTTGACACACATATTACACATTTCTTATATAAAAGATATCACATTTTTTATTATTATAGATGATATGTCTAGGAATTATTTATTTTTATATGTATTCATATGATCCCAAATTTTATAAGGATATATATTGATGTGAATCTAAGTGATTTGGAATTCATAGAGTCTATCAGGCCATAATAATTTACTTCAATGATAACACTAAAAAAACATAAAACATAGGTAGAATGAATATAATATATTTTTAGTTGATAAAAAATACATATTTGAAAAACCTTGATTAATTATCAATATAAAATTATATCCATATATAATTAAATACATTCATGGAAATCTAGAGACAATATTTAGTGGGAAACTAACCACTCTATTCACTGTTAATGTCTACATATACTTTCTTATCAAAGGGAAAAATACGTTTAGTTACTATTGATGGTTTTTATTTATAATTACTGATATATATATATATATTTAATATGTATTATTTTCTCATTATATTTATCTTAACCTCCACTATATTTTAGGTATTATCCCTCTATTAATCTCATCTCTATGAAAATGGAGAGTTATGTTTGACTGTTGTTCAAAGAGAGGGAACAATGTTATGATCTGAGTTCTTTGAGCTTAAATTATTATTTTAATTTTATTCTAATATTTTTTAGTAGTTAAATAGAATATAGTTTGTAGTATCTTTATCCCTATATTACCTGATAATATCTTTTTTATCAATTTCTTATTTATCTACCTCCATAATTATTCTGTTGTTTCATATAGTGGAGTAGCCTTATGAAGAAAATTTTTAGAGAAGAGGAGTCCAAAAAATATTTCGAGAGGGAATTATACTATATTCAAAGGACCAGGGTGGGGTAGTATCATTTCAAATGGATGTGTGTGGGGTGATAGTTATTCATCTAAATATCTAATTGAATGTAGGGATACTTTATTGGCCTGAAAGGTGTGTATTTCCAGAGATCCTCCCAATATTGTTTCTTCTGCTTGGTAGTGACAGATACAATATCCATCTCAAAATTACCTTCCCTATAATCCAACTCACCACAATTTCCATTGTATGTAGGAACCTTCATGTTGATCATTTAGTGAATAGGGACTCGATTGCACTGGGTTGTCTCCATCAGGTCATTGCCTAGTTGGGTTCATTAGAGTTGGATCATGGGAGGTAGGTCATATTCTTCATAGAACATTACAATATTATATATGAATTCCTCAGTGATGCTCACAACTGGTAGTGTACCCTTTCCAGTTCTCCTCTCATCCCATATAGTTTTCTATATGGTTTTTAGCCATACTGTTCTTGGGGATTTTTTATGGGATGAATCTTGTTCTTGTTCCTTTATTTCCTTATCCAGGATCTCTATCAATGAAGAAATAAAAATTGTTCATTCTCCTATAGTAGTACCATATAGGTATCAATTTCTGATTTTGGCCATGTTTCCTCCTGCTATTGTGGTTGGATGTATCTTCCCCCACTTGATTTCCTCTACCATTATCTTATGATCCATCGGGAATGAATCCATATTGGATTGGTGTGACAGATTCCTAGATACTTTATGTTAGAGGCTTAGATGATAGTAGTTATGTAGCAGTTCTCTGGTTCATCTCTCTATTTTTTGTGATGGATTGGTTCCTGTTTTTGGATTCTGTCCTAGAAACCTCTCAAATGAACCATTATTATAGTGTGGTGCTTCTCATGGACACCAGTAGGATGTCCCAAGGAAAGTTAATGGAATGGGTATCATGTGATGAGTGAAGGGTGTTTACAGGACTTATGGTGATGGTATGAGTGTCGTGGTTGGGTTTTTGGGTTGTGTTGGTGGGTTACTATGCTTAATACAGGGCTTTATTTTGGTACTTTTGGACAATGTAAGTTTGTTTGTTGTAGGTATTTCAACACTTTTTTATGTTTGGGGTTGGCCTAGCTTTTCCTTGAAATGGTGTATTCCATTGGGCTTGCTCATCTATTCTACTACATTTTTCAATTCTCATTCAACCATAAAGTGATTTATTTGAAAAAATAAAAAAAATTGAAATATAGAGGTATTGTTTAAGGGGAAATGATTACTTCACCATGTACTACTAATAAAAATAGTTAATTATTCTTTAACTTCTTATTTCTTATCATCATCTATATATTTTTATTTAATATTTATATAATTATATCATAAGAAATTTTTTAACCCCTATATATCAGTACATCCTTTTTTAATATATTAGTTTGTTTATTAGTAGTATTAAAAACAATTCAGTGTTTGTATGTGGATTCCTTAAGAGATGGACCATAGGTCATTTATTTCATTACTTACATAATCAAATAAGATAATATTGACTATAAATCCACGAAAATCACTATTTATCAAATAGATATATGTATGTTTCTATGGTATATGATATGTTTTCCCCCTTACCATAAATATTTATCCCTCTAAAGGATGGTTGAATTATAGTTAAAATTTAGAAACTATTTCTCATTAATAATCAGGTAGATAAATCTGTTATTGTTTCCTCATTTGGTGAATTTTTTTTTCATACCCATATTTTCTTAATTATGAATGTGGAGAATATTAGAAGAAATTAGAATGAAATTAAAGTAGAAACTATTTTGGATATGATTAAAATACATATTATTCCATGTTAGGGGTAAAAATGGTTTGAATAACATGGGCGATATGAAATTTTATTGAAGTAATAGTTTTTTACAACACCTTGATGGCCATTATGTTGTGGTGGAGATCATATTTCATGTATATAGTAAAACAATGATTTGTAAATTGTTTTAGATAATTATATTCCAGGGTTAAGATAATTCAAGGAGGAACATCTGTGTTTTTATGAAGACAATTACATGATGAATGATATGAGATTTGATGTGCTTGCCAGAAAAGATAGAGAAATAAATGTGGTTTGAAGAATACCAAGGATATTGTAAAGGTTTCTAATGAAAACCACATATTCATTATTATTATTTTAATAATTACCAAATACTTCTATTTAAATAAAAGAAATGAACAGATTTATAGTTGTTAGAAAAAAAAATTGAGTCATTATTATAGATATTAATTTGAAAATTTTATTATTTTAATAACATAATATTTTTATAAACAAATACTACTATAAAAATTTCTTTTGATTTTCTACCTCGTGAATTATAAAAATAAAACTGTTCTTTAGAAAAAGAGAAACAAATGGGGTTAAACATTCACCAGTCTACCCATGTTCTGCAAGAATACCCTAGGGAGGTTTCATCAGTACTAAGATAGAGAATTAGTAATGAACAAGGAAAAGTGCCATGTGGGAAATGTGATGTATCATTGGAATTGTTAGTAAAAATATGATACATTGTACGATATCACCTAGAACTATACACCAAATCAACACACCACTCTGTGCTTGTGTACCACATTCTTGGATTTTTTAAATACACATCCCAACCATAAGAAACTTTAATGTTGGACATAACCTAAAACCCTATAGTGTGTGAAAAAAATAATTTGAAACATTGGTAACATGAATTGTATATTTGAATATTCCACTTGAAAAAACCTAACAATCCTTTTGAACCACCCTCAGTTCACCACCCCATGTTTGAGATAAATGAAAAAACAAAAAATATCAGAAACAGTTTGAATGTAGCTTAAGGACATATGTGAAGACAAATCATGGCTATTAGATAAAATCCTATTCCAAATGGTTAACATGGATAGGTCCTATGCAAAAAAAGAACACTCTTTGTCATAAATAATTCACTAAATTGGGAAAGAGACAATAAAACACACTATGCCTTTCTTGTTGGTATTAGGTTCTGAACATAATCTTGAGAAAATGTTATTTTAAAATTTTATAACCCGAATGATGTATTAACATCATATATAGAAACGAAACACTATATTTGAATCTAAGGATCTCATGTGGAAGAAATTATGCATCAAAGAAAAAATGATTGGTCACCTCATTTGTATTTAAAGATTTAAGATTCATTAACTCATACATAGCAATTAATTAATGATGTAAACAATGCTCGATAAATAAATACAATTGAAAAATATCTTAAATTCTTATTGTGAATCAATAATATTTTTCTATGTTATCATGGATATAAAATGAATATCTTTATTTACTAAAGATCACTATAACATGAATTTATTGATCTATAAAGAAAAACATGCATCAATGTTCCTCTAAGAACACCTTCTCATGATAGGATGTGGGAGATATGAGATGTATTCTATCGAATTTTGGTTGATTAATATTCCATTAATATTGAACACATCTCCCCCTATATAGGATGGTCCAAACACATAGAAATTTTACTTTTTACCTAAAAAATGATTATTATTCTAAATATTATCTTAAATGAAACAGACGAAAGAGTAATATTGTCAAAAACATTATTAATAATTTATTACATACTTGTAACATTAAAGTAATGTTACAAAATTATAGTTGACCCTTGAACTCGACTTAGATACACCATAAAATATATAACAATCATTAAATATTAATTATGCATTCACAAAATATTTTAATTATATTCACTTAATCCCTTGTTAATAGTTTGAGTAATAAAATTAAACTACTATGATTTTAAACATTAATAATATTAAATTTATTTACCTGTTGTTGATCATTCAGACTTAAACACTATCAGAACCTATTGGTTGGTACCACCATGTCCTAAACTATAATTCATTAAAATTAATATTACTTTTAAATGCTTTTTGTGTATGACCCTATAGGTATTTTTCTCAATATTACCAACTGCCTCTCATAGACCATGAGTTTTTCTAGTAACACTTCAAGGCCCCTATATAGTTAAGGATTATCGAATGAAATTCTTTCCCATATTAACCAACACCATGTAATATAATATCTTTCTTTCAAGTAGTATTATATAAATTAGGATGCATAAGTTATGTCACCATACATTCTTTATTAATTATTTCAATTAATTAATGATATAAATATGCATTATTCCACCATGTCCATTGATTTAGTGAAGGTACTACCATCTTAGTAAACATAGAGAAATAAAGCATAGACGGTGAAACAAGTTATTTATCCTACTTTATATGATACCACAAAAACAAATATTATATTACGTAGTGTTGATTCATAAGGGAAATTTTATTTTCCTTGGAAAAAACTTATCTTCATAGGGGCCTTGATTTGTTAATAGACACAACTCATGGTCTGTGAGAGACACTCTCTACTATTTAGAAAACTACCCAGAGGGTCACACACAAAATGTATTTAAAATTCATTTTAACTCTATTAAATTATAGTTTACGACATCAAATCCCCTATGTAGATAAGGTTTATCCAAGGAAAATAAAATTTCTTTTATGAACCAACACTATTTAAAATAATATCTTTTTCTTGTGGTATCATATAAAGTAGAATGCATAACTTATGTCCCCATCAATGTTTTATTAATTATTTCAATACATTTATTTTATAAACATAAATTATTCCACTGGGGACATTAATTTAGTGATGTTACTGCCATCATGGTCAACTATGAGCAGTAAATGTGTTCATTAATTTGAAATTCAAAAATCTTATCTTGATTATTCAATAAATATCATACAATAGACTTTTTAATGTTATGAGAAAATACACATTCTTGTATATATGAAAAAAATGACACATATAATAGGATAATTTTATATTTGTAATACAATAAACATTATCACATATAGTTGTGATCACCATGTATGAACATAAGTTCTCGAGTAAAATAGAAGATCCTAAGTGGGTGTATAACCATAGATGTTTTTTTAGATTTCATGGACAATTATTTAATTTAATATGATGTAATGGTCATGAAACATGAAAATATATCTTATATTTTTAAAATAGTGAAATTTGAATCCCAAAGAGGATCTATTCATTTTAAATTTGTAATTAATTTATATTATATTTGAAGAAATAATTCATGTTCTAAGGATCTATCTTTAATGATTATGTAGATCATCTGAATCCCTTTTTCGTATTACCTTCATTGCGTAGGGAGGATCCAAGTATAGAATCCCTCTAGTGGTAATCCACACATTCTCATTTTATCTCTTAATGACATCGATTGATTTTTGGATTCTATAATAGTTGATTGATTATTTAATTTTATTTTGATCGCATAAATATCCTCCACTCTTAATGGATATCTTTTTTTATTGTGTAGATGAGAGAAGGAAGAATTCAAGAGAGACACCCTTTGTGTGTAATGATTCTCAAATATCATTTATTGGATTAAACTACATAATATAAATAACATTATATTTATAAATAAAGGTTTTACATTAAACTATTATATAATTTCAAACCTACCCTTGAATAATATAATAAAAAATTCCTAAAACCATACCACAATAATATTAATATAAACATTATTTATTGCTTGAAATAACTTGTCCATGATAAATATTATTTTACTATCTTATAAATTAATATTTATCACCAGATATGATATTAGTTCATTAATCCTTTTCCATATTTAATGAATACCTGAATAAATATTTAACTAAATAATTTTTTCATATAAATATAGTTTATTGAAAATATTTTGTAAATATAATTATCAAATATTCAATAAATAATATTTTTTATTAAAACATGATTAAATTTATTCATAGGTACTTTGAATAATATTTACTATAATAATTAAATAAAAATAGAATTTAATTTAGGTAACTGAAATATTTAATGTGAAACCCTTTGTGACTCATTCTCATCGGAATTTGGTAGGCTTTCCTACAGTCCAAGATTGTTGTCTTGTAATAGGTTAAGGCACTCAAATAGAGAAAAACTATTGTTACAACATTTGACACCACATACTTGCACTCAATATTTAATATAATCCATTAGTTTCAATATATAATTTATTAGGTTGTACATCCGAGTTATCAAAATATATTCTTGATACTACATTCTTTAACTATATGAAAAAAACTTTTCACTACAACATGTGTATAGAATTTAAGTTGATAGTTCCATTCCGATAAATTGAATGATATATCAATATCCATTAATAAGGAAGTTATAAATACTTATTTTACTTTTCCATTAGTAATAATTCATTCGAGACACACCCAAAATATTCTACTTCCTGTGAACATATGGTGTCACTATTTTGGTTGGTAAATCTAAGTGTGTGAGTCATGATACAAATTAATAATAATAGGAATGAATAAGTAATATCAAACACAATAAGATATAGAAATTATCAATGACATATAAATATGTGAAATTATTACAGAAAGGTCTCTAATCACAACCTTCAATCTCAAAAATTATAAAGTGGAACTTCATGAGATGAAGCATCATTCTCTTATGGGAACATTCCACTGACAACCTATATACTATGTTCCCCATAATAAAATGTTTTCCAACAAAAAATTTATATTTAATAATATCATCATGGAATTTCGGGGTTTACATCATAGCGGGGAACATCTATGAACATATCAATTTGACAAATAATTTAAAATAGTATTACCTCAAAGTCATGAAGAATTATAAATCATATGAAGTAGTACTTTATAATCAATATTATATTATTATAATATACATTTAGTTGAATGTAAAAAAATTATTTCTAGAATACAAAAACTATAAGACTCCAACTTAGACTGGAGCAATCAACTTATAGATTTTAGCATACTAAACTTCATATGATGATGAATATTCTTCTGAGTTAATGAATTATTTAATGGGTGGACCGTGTTGTCTTCCATGGGTATTTTTAACACTTCAACATAACAACTATTTAAAAAAAGACTCAATAGATGATACTTTTTTAGTATGTTCTTCATCTCAAGATTTGATATTGGATTCATTCTTGGATACACAACTATAATATTTTAAAATTAGATTTTGATAGGGTGTTTACTTATAGAATCCATGTAATGCTATTATATAATGTTTTGTATCCAATATTCTTATTTAGGTACTTCCAAAATACCAATATACTCATACACTTCTATAAAATTCGTGACCACATATTTATCCGATCTCTTCTAGCTCTATTCTTCTCCATTATTTGTGATGATGTATCCCCTTAGCTTTTTCAGATCAAATTGATCTACATGGAAACTATAATATATATACCAAGTGACTAGTTATTCCTAATCTCCATCATAGAGTATAAACATATACTTATTACACATCATATACTGAAGGGTATTACTGACTGCCATAAAATTGCGGTTAACTAGGTCATCTTGAAATATTATTACTACACTAAAGGTGTAGGAGACATATAAAATAGTACATAGAGAAACATATATGATTGAAACGATATTATATTCATATGGAATATTATCCATCCTCAATCATTAGTCGTGTATCTTAGGAAATAATTTCCTTGAAATATGAAACTCACGTGACATTTGTAACAATCCCATGTTGTCGTTTCCATATTGAATCTCTTTAGTATCTTATTGATGTTTGCACCTCAACATAGTTTATCCATCCTCTTGAATATATCACGATGCATCTTGAACCAAATAATATATGATTTTTTCATAAGTCCATCTTAGAGAATGATTTATTCAACAAGATCATAATAGACTATAATACTGGTATTCATTTTTAATATGTAATCAAACATTAAAAAAACTATTAAGAAAATTACCACACTCCCATTAAACCTGTTATAGATAGAAGACTCACATTCATTATTTATGAAACCAAATTAAATTATTACTTCATTAAACTAACCTTTCCATAACGTGGATTCTTTCTTTAATCTATAGATAGACCATTAGAATTTTCATGTATGGTTAAAATCCTTTGGAGTTCAAAACATTTTATTTTCTTTCACATAGACATATTCCGGAAGGTTTATGTTAAGAAAAGTTATTTTGAAATTCATTTTCTAGAATCTCATACTCATGGTAGTCCATAATGGTAAATAAAATACTGATTGATTACAACATAGAAGCTACTGATAATTTTCATTCATTGTCTATTCCATGAAACAATTTGAAGACTTTTTCCACTATTCATTCATTATAATTAACAAATCTTCATTCCATTTTCAATTTCATCATGAATACTCATTTATAAAATATTTGATTTTCCTATAATATTGGATATAATAAAATCAAGATTTGGTTTTGGTACATGGAATCTATTTTATAGTTCATAGCTTCTTGCCACTTGGAAACAACAATCCCACTTACAAATTAATCATACATTATAAGATCATTATTATCAACTAATCACGAGTCACTATCTTTGGTTACTATAAAACCATACCATTCTATTTCTATGACCCATATTTTACTTCTACTAATTACTTGTCCCTCTAGATCTTCTACTTCCATGGGGATTTATGGAAATTATTACTACTCAAACTATTTTGTAATTAGA
Organism: Viscum album; assembly: GCA_963277665.1. Taxonomy (NCBI): domain Eukaryota; kingdom Viridiplantae; phylum Streptophyta; class Magnoliopsida; order Santalales; family Viscaceae; genus Viscum; species Viscum album. Next base: position 1,682,008,931 of record OY728128.1, read on the forward strand.
TCCCTAGAATCATAAAATTTAATCTCACTACCACTATATGTTATAGAGAAGTTATCCCTCTTAAGGAATAAAATGTGTCTTTACACTATAACCTTTTTGTATAAGTGTCATATAAATAATATCATATTGTTTCATTATGGTATCCCATAAAGGTACAATTTGTGCCTCAGGGTGTAAGTTTGTTATGTGAAGAGGCCTTAACAAATTCTTCCAAACCCCACACAAGGAAATTTGAAAACATATATTTTCTTCCATACTAATTATTAAATTGAATACCCTGTGTTTCTCTAGTTTAAAAATAGGTTAGTATATTTGTAGGTGTCTATAACGTGTATCCCCAAAATTATAATGGAAGAAACAAATGACTTATCATTGATCCCACCATGTCCAATAAGGTGAGGTTCCTTTTTTAAATTACATTATTCCATTAAAGTGTATGAAATAGAGTGAGTTGAGATAGAATCCAAAATTCCATCAAATAATCAATGAAGTCTTTATTATGATATTATCCTCCACTGTCTAAGTGTCTTTTCAAAATCTTATTTCCACTATGGTTCTTAACTTCATTCTTGTATTCCTCGAATCTGTCTATGTAGTAAATCTTATACTACCTCATGTAGACATATCTATATATAAAAAAGTAATCCAAAAAAGTTATGATTTATGAGTAACCACCACTAGATACAACTTGAAATGGTATACAAACATTGTTATGAACTAATTCAAGAAGACACATAGTCCATTTACATTTTCAACTAAATGAGAATTTGTTTATTTTTATTTATAATATTGTGTGACGTACACTATGTGGTTTTAATTAAATAGAATACAATATCCATCATTGTATAATTTATTCAAACATTTTTCATTTACATGACCTCACTGATGTTTCCATTTTTCTGTGTGGTATGATTCATGTGAATTAGTATTGTTATCGATTTATATTAAATGATTCTTGTAATAAAACACTTAAAAACAATTATTGAAATATTTCATACCATAACAAATGCTATATTTATAAAAGGGGAAACATTAATTCCTGAATATGTAATTATATCCAACATTATCAATGTCTCGATTTAGAAATAATTTTTTTGGTAATGGACGTATAATAATAAAAATCATTCACAAAAAAGATCATTCCTATCAGTAATATGTGGTGGTAGTCCTGAATATCTATGAAGGAATGTTTGGATGCATTAGATACTCATAGATATACCTCCATTCAGATAGTATTTATAAATCTACATTGTTCCTCTATTTTAATACATATGTGGGAACTATAAGATATTTCAATACCTAATTTGTAGAAAGTTATAGATTAGACTAAATAAAAATTAAACAATAGCTTCCCCTTGCTTCTTTTCCAAGGTGTAATTTTTCTTCTAGTGTTGATTATTACCACATGAGAAACACAATTTTTCTTATTAACTTTCATTAACTTTTATATTTCTCTTATATGAAGTTCATTGAAAAGAAGCTTTCAGCTTATATCTCTACACTTGGACTTTCATTTTGTTCACCATATGGATAGAAGACTTTTCAAAGTTCATCTCCTTATCAACATTGTGAAAAATATTTTATAGATCTTGTAGAGAATTATCAATTATTTCAGTATAAGACTTACAAAAATTCTAGAGGATCTCTAAAGGAGTGATAAAAGAATGATATTGGTGTACAGTTTTTAGGGAGTTTAAACCCTAGAACCTCTTCATGCACAACAGAGCCTATCTGTTTAAATACATGAGGTCAATTTGGTGCACACTCTTCAATCAAACTATAAAAGAGTAGCTTGTATATTTCAATCAATTTCTATCTAGATCCATCCTTATAAACTCATTTGTTGATTCTCGAGCATTCTATGAGCATCCATGTTTTCATGAGACTTTATGAGTTCACTTGCCATATATAATAGTGTTCAAAACAAAACATCTACTATGTCACTTATGTTTTTATCCAATACAAGGAACTCCTCATCACTCACCACCTTTGTAGTCATATCATGTAGTTAGGATTCTAGGACATAATATTTTTATTCATGGCCGAACTCAACCCATATTAATTTGAACTATTCCTATAAGTAACTTCTAGTAAGGAGATGTTATTTATCAAATATTTATCACATGGATAATGTGAAATAAAATCATTCCTTTTATTATAAAATTATATAGGATAATATTATTAGTACTTTACTAGATTACAATTTATTTTAATCACAATTAATTCAATTTTACTATGCGTCCAACTATTTTAACAAGTCTGAATAGCCCTCTCCATTGGACACGAAATGTATTGTTGATAGGAAATTCTAGACGAAAGGAAAAATATTCCCATTTATATAACACCAAAAGGGTGTTTCAAGATACTTAAAGGTATTTAGGTAGGAATGTATGTAACAACCATAAGATTGTAGGTCATTTATCTATTGAGTGGATATTAAATTTTAACTTTTAATTACCCAAATGTTTTTTTTTCAAGTTACTCCATGTCTATAAATTGACACTCCACCTGATGTAAATTGATTATTTCAACCCAATACGTTCATAAGAACTCTCATTAAAATAGTATGTTTCCTAACAAGGGTTTAAAAAACACTTAGTCCTATTTGTTTCATTTCAAAAAAACTAAAAGGATTAGTCTGCCTTAATATTATATCGAGGGATTTTATTTTATTATGAGTAAAAATTATCTAATTTTATCTTTTATATATAGTTATTTATATAATTTGTATTTTACATAAGTGATTAACCATGATATCATAAAAAATTTATTCATAATAAATTTATTTAAATTCTACATTTTTATATTAATCTAATTATTTACGTGATCACAATCATACATCGATAAAATAAATAATGCAAAGGGAAAAAATAAATAAATAAATGACCTGATCATGCTATTATCCTATGATTTATTTATTTATTAGATAATAAATCTACCTTTTCCATTTCAAAAAACTCACTTTGTCAGTATTGGTATATGTTAGAGAATTTCGCCTATATACCTATGTATCACCGGGATCAGAATCAATTCGATTCCATCATGAACTGCATCCATGTTCCTTGGGATACTCCTTTTAATTAAATGTATTTATAACTCGCACATAGGTTAGGGGAACCAAAGGCTTAGGGTAAGGGAATTACATAAATATCATTGGACACACAGAACATACAAAATAAAACAGGGATGGGTGAAACACATATTGTCATCTTTAATTTAATATTAAATAATTATAAACCCCAGAAATAAATTTAATTCAATTAAACCAATTGATACAGGGGGTCTTGGTCATGATATTGTTTGGTGATACAAATGAAAGAAATGTGAATAAATATACTAGATAACATTCACGCGTACTCATTATTTACTATTAAGATAAATATACTTCCGTTAAATAATTGAATTATTAAACAATTTAATAAACAATTATTTCACGTTTATCTAAATGGACATCATAATTTATTTGGATAATTCCATCATAAATATATTCATGGAAAATAAATGGATTGAATAATATTTATATGAAATTAAAATAAACAAATTGGGAATTTTTAATTTTTTAAATTTAATTGTTAATTTTTCAAGAAAAAAACTAGTACCCATCATTGTCATTAGGTTTTAATACTATAATTAATTATTTAATATAATTTATTTATTTCCTTTATTTAGATAATACATGGTTTATAATTATAAGATACACATCATGTTACTTAATTACAATGTACCAAAGATAAAATCAAGAGTATTTAGCATATACCTTGATCAGAATTTACAAAATGTAATATCTATATACATTCCAGTTATCTTATTTTGCATATGTCCTCATAACCCACCCAAGGACTCAACATTTTCTTCATTTTTGGGACCACTGAACATGTACTCTTGCCACACCTTGAGTATCCTGGTAGTTTTGTGTCCATATAATGTGAAAAATGGTTCACTATTTATTTCATGCGAGAAAAACAATAAACATTATATTGTGTATGTTAAAATATTTGAAATGATATAATAAATATGTTTCATGTTTATTAATATGAATTAGATAGTTATATTCATTATAAATATATTAAGAAATTTAGCATTAAAAATGAAATAATGTTACATAATATCTTTTATTATAATGCTTTACAAAAACATTAATTAAAAAAAATTGATTTCAATTTTGAAATCATCATATCAAATTTATCTTAGGTTTAAATTATGGGATTTATTAGAAACTACGGAATTTTTTCTTCAATAGTGAAAATACATAATATAATAAAATTTGTTCTATTTTCATTAAATTAAGTAATGTAAAAGCACCATTATGTTTTTCATATTATTTAAGTAACATAATTAATATTTCATAGTATTTAATCCAATTAATTAAATTGAAATCATATTTATGTTTTATTATTGTATATGTTTGTTTTTTGGTCTAGAAAGTGGATTTTTATGAAAATTATTATAAAGTAAATGTTATTTATCAATTTTAATTAATAAAAACAAAATCTAACGAGGAATTATTTAAATTAAATATATATATTACATATATATAAATATTATTTTAAATTCATATCATGAAAATTATCAGTCATAATGTTAACATAAATTCATCTTATGCCTGAGAAATACACTTTTTGAAAACCCATTTTTTTCATCACATTAGAAAACATGATTTTAAATTATGTTCTGAATATTTGATGAATTTAATTTAAAAAAATATTTTTATTAAAAGTAGTAACCATTATATATATTATATATTATGTTCAATTTAATATTTTTTAATCATTAGTAATGAAAATTGAAAAAATATGTTTTTGCAGTTAAAATAAAAACAGGGTTACCTATGGTTAAACTAAACATATATGTTTAAAATTACCAAAAAATATGTCTAAGATATTTTATGGCCATATGTTTGAATTATAATGTTAAATTATTGAACACAGATCATTTTTTATTTTTATTTTTATATGAAAATCTTCGGTACGAATTTTTCATTTCAAAAATTGCAAGTGTTCCACCACCTAATTTATAAAAGTATACCCACTCTCCTCTTTTCTTCACACATTCATATCATATTGTGTTATTCAATAACATAAAAAATAAATTGAATAATTCATTTCCCATGATGTATATCCCCATTTATATCATAAATCCATATTATAGGTATTTTTTGGCTAACCTAATGAGGTTGTCTGATGAAAAGGTATTGTGCGTAACAGAGAATTTTTGTTTTATTTCTTCTTCAAAATCCTTAAAATTTTATTAAATTATTATAATATAATAAAAAAAGTATATAAAATATAAATATATTTTATTATATTAATGTAATTACAAAAATCTATCTCCTCTAATATCAAATGGTAAACGAAACCATCATTCTGGATTAAGGTGGACTACCACATCGTGGACCGATGTGTGTTTTTTTTTCATCATCGACTCTAATAGAGTATTATAATGACATAATTAAAGTATATAAATTATAATTTTAACATAATTAAAATTATATATTTAGGATATCACATATACCTTTATTCATTTCATTCTACTAGGGATATGATAAAATAAGGCGTGTGTATGATAGACTACCACCTCACGAGGTGATGTTATTCGTTTTTCAGTAATGATTTTTTATAAGGTAATAAGGATATAGTAACTAAATATATGTGAAATGTATGAAATAGTTATTATATTCATGACATATTTATCATAATGAAAATATACAATCTATCATTTACTTTTACTATTCTATTCACTAATAACCGATAATGTTGCCTGTGTGATACATGTGGACTGAAACCTTTATGATGCAATGTAATTCACTTATCATCAAAAAACAACATTGATTATATATATAATAATTTTTAATGAAATAAAATTGTTTTTTATATTATAATCATACTGGAAATATATAATAATAATTAGTTTCTTTCCATAATGATCATTGAAAAATTGGAACGTTACTCAGGCATATGTACGATCAACTGTCTCCATGATTGTAATCATTGTTTCTAAACGTATTTAAAGATATGTTTTAAACATATAATGGATATATTTATATATAAATTTTTACTATTTCTGGATTATTATTATGGATACAATGGTATAATGATCTCTTTGACCATACTCAACCTACCAAATTAATTTTTGATACATAATCTGAATATCATTTAAAAATTTGACATTGACATAAATTAATAGGAAATTAAATATAATTTTTTAATAATTTAAATAAAAGGAATAATAAAATTAATAAATACTAATTATAAATTAAATAATTAAAATAATTTTATCATTCATGAATATATAAGGTATGTGGTGATTCATACTAAATGTAACAGATTTCATCTCAATTTCATTCCATTGAGGTATATTTTGATATTATGCACCTATTTTGTTTTATGAGCTATATATATATTCCAATTTGAGACAATACATCATGAATTTATATATTCTTTGGATATTTTATGTTTTTAGTGATATTATTCTGATGGGATTATGATTCTATTGTTTCCAAAGTGGTAAGCGAAGTTTCATTAAAAACCCATATTTTGAAGTATTCCTTCTAACTATCTTCTTATTCCATGATAATGGTTTTGATATTATTTTATGATTATGAAAATATATATATGATATATTTATAAATTATTTTTTTTATTTATATCAATTTTTTCCAAAAATACTTCTTCATATATAATGATTTCCGTTATTTAGAAACAATAAAAGGAATGTTATATTTTAATGTTTATGAAAACATTGACTTTTCCACCCACCATAACTGTTATTTAATGTTTGGATTTCATAATAATATTTGTTATTTTATTCAAATAAAAACACTACTATGGGTATTTTAGTAATGAAAATGGTTATTTTAATGAGAAATTTTAATTTTATATCTGTAATAGATTTGCATACGATTTTATAAGTTTTTTTAGGATTTTTATGATGAAAAGTGAAAGAATAAAATTTTTTATTCTGGAAATGATAATTAGGAATTATACTTGAGAAACAAATGAGAAATTTACATCCTATATAAAGGTTTTCGTACCAATATATCTCATTGGTGAGCCTGATATAGCTTATAAATTGTTACGCCCTTATAGAGTTAGGTGAGCCCTATATATCTTATACAATGGGTGTTCCCAGATATCACTCCAATGTAATAAGTAATATTCTTGTCTTAATATAAAACATGCAGGTAGTTACTAGAGGGTTTATCTTATTGATTTAATTAAGATATTGTAATTTATAATATGGTATTAAAATGGGATTTTAATGTGATACACAATGATTTAGAAAGGGGTATTATTTTCTTGTTATGGGGTTTAATGATTTTAATTGAGAAAAAGGTTTTTAAGTCATTCATGTAGAAATTAGTACTTTATTTTCTAAAATAACATGAAGAAAAGTTAAAAATTTCATCGGATTTAATTTTTTTGAATGGACTTATGATTTGTTGATGTTTATGTCCCATATTAATTTTTTGGTGCTCACCCATTGTTGTTAAAAATTTTTCATGAAGTTTAAGTATGCGAAAGGAAATTGAATAAATCTGGTTGAAATTTATGAATATTTTTCTTGAATATATATCATGTTCTATTATAAATATTTTATACTTTGGTAAAGATTAATACTGGTCAAAAGGGTCCACTTTTTTTTATATGGTTTTGTTAAGTATGAGTTATGACCCAATTATTTAAAAAAAACATAAAAAATTTTCAAAATTAAGTGAATAAATATTTAGATTAAAACACAAGATTATTTAATTTTTATGGAAGACCCATTTGTTACAAATGGAAATGTTAAAATAAAAATAGTGTTTAGGATAATATTAATATCATATAATTGAATGATTATACATTATAGTAATGATGAGATAATATAGAATTTGAAGATTATTAAATTGATTCATATAAAATTTGATTGTTCTAAATGTCATTCCATAGAGGAAATTGGGAATTCATTGCCAAAGTGTACTGATAAGAAAATATGCTTCCAAATAAATATCGCAAGATTGGGTAGTTTTTTGCTATGATTTATCATTTGAAATAATCCATAAATGGAGTTGGTATCCATGTTAGATAACAGCAGAATCTTCGAGAGTGGAGAATGATGATAGTGGAGCATTTTATGAGACAGCATCCTCCATATTTCATTGAAACCTGATATTTGGTGGTTTCCCAATGGATGGATTAATACATTAGAGAAGATACTTGAATTCATGGGTGTTGATAAGGTAACAAGGTATCCCTTTCCATATATCATTTTAATAATAGAGATAATTAATAGTGTTGTTTATTTTATAAAAACAAAGGGATATATGAGATTTATCCCATATTATGTGGAACATTTATAAATATTATCCATGTAAAATACATCCTTTTGTTTTCTCAACTCTGTATAGAGAAATAATTATTGGAATTAAATAAAAAAATGAAATTTTTATGGTCTTATATGAAGAAATAATTACATTATTTTTTTGGTACGTGTTATATTTTATGTTGTTCACTGATTATAAATGTAATACATTTTAATTATAGTTGTATCCATGTTTATTAAGATCAATGGAAACATAGGGATTTAAAAGTTATGAGAATGTGGTTTGTGGTTATGAGAATATTGATATAGATGTTACTAATAATTATATTCCTCAAAATGAGAATAGTACGAAATGGTCATGGTGGTAGGAAATGGAGAATAAGTCAACTAAGAATTCTAGTGGAAATCTGCCATCATGATCCATTTTTGGTAAATTAAATTTCAAGGAATTTTTTATTGTATATTCAATGCTTTTTTGATGTGTTCAAGTAAGTTACAAGGCCCTTAAATAAAATGAAAATAGTCATGGACATTCAATGAATGCGGTTTGTGATAGCCATCCAATGGTGTGATGTTTTAGATGTCATGAGTTGGGTCATTATATTAACATGTGTTTGAAGTTATTTACATAGGATGAAAATAATCTTGTTTCAAAATATAATGTTGTATACAATTATTATTTTTACAAATATAGGTGATGTTGGACTATCGAATGATTTGGAAAAATGTATGATACATTGTTATTTAAATTATTCTAATGACCAATTTGACTCTGGATATTCAAATTATTTCATTTATATGAGTTTTTCATGTAAAATTGGAATATCAGAACATGGAAATAAGATATAACATTTTGAGAAAACATCATGAGGAAATATTCAATTACCCATGCTTTATTAGAATATTCTTATTAATATTAGTGGGATAGTGTTTCTTAAAAACATTTTCCAACTTCTTATAGAGGAGTTTGATGTCATTTTGTGTAAAAATTGTATTTCAATTCATCATACAATGATATATTTTTGGAAAAATCATGTTTTATTCAATAATTTCATACATTTGACTACTTACCAAGAAAATGATAAATTCATTAATGATGTTAGTGATTGTTACCTAGGTCATATGTTTTAAAATAAATATATTATTTCTATTATTGATGTTCTATTAGTGAAAGAATACCTAGTTGTTTTTAATAAAGATATACCTGGTGTTATTTTGGAATTTGAGGTTGAGTTTAGTATTTAATAAGTGCATGATACTAATCATATTTCAAAAAACTCTTATCTAATAAATGAAATATAAAATATAAAATATTAAAATAAATATTATAAGATTTTAGATAATGGTTTAATTCAACTGATAACTTCACCATGTGGTAATCTTGTTTTATATATCAAAAATAATTATGTTTTGGTGATGATTTTTATTGATTATATGTATTTGAATAAAATCAAAGTTACTAACAATTATCTTTTTCCTCATATCGATGATTTGTTTGATCAGATTTGTAGACTATATTATTTTTAGAAGATTTTCCTCTAGCTGTGATACCACTAATTAAATATTAAGAAGGAATATATTTCTAAGACTTTTTTTCCAACTATATATAGTAATTATGAGTTTTTAGTTATGCCCTTTCGGTGATATAGTAGATATTCCTTATCTATAGACCATGGTAAGAGAGTCTCCCTTGAGTACATATATAAGGTTATGGTTATATTTATTAATGATAATTTGGTAAATTATAAAAGGTAGGAAGAACCTATATGAAAACTATGGATTGATTTATAATCCATAAAAGAAAAAATATATATGAAAAATCTAGAAATTTAGAGTTTTGGTTACAATAAATTTATTTCCTTAAGAACATTGTTTATAAATATGTAATTTTTATCAACCCTCTAAAACTATAGTTATTGAATATTAGAGAATACCAAGAAATTTAATAGAGATTCATAGCTTTTTTAGTGGGTTACCAATGATTGTTTATTGGAATTCATTCCATGTTTTCTATCACACTAACTATGATGAATAAAAAAGTGGTTATATTCATACAGAAAAAATAATGTGATGATTATTTTTAGGGACATCGAAGAATATTTGTAAATGCTACATTTTTAACCCTACCTTCTAGTAATGGTTAATTTATAATCTATAATGGTGCTTCATTGAAGGGACTTGTTTTTTTTCAAATGTTGAATGATCAGATAATTACTTATGATTCACATCATTTGAATCCTCGAGTGTTAAATTAAACTCTTCGTGAATTTGAATTAGCTACTATTTTTTGTTAAATAATATAGAGGAATACATTATATTGAATAATGTTTGAAATATATATCAATAAAAATGTTTTGAATAATATATTCACTTATAATGAATTATTCATGGGGAAAAGAAGATGAATGGAACTAATCAAAGATTATGATTTCACGATTCGTTAATATTCTAGAAATGAATACAAATTGCATGATGCATTCTATTAGACATATAATGATAAATTAACCAGGTAATGTATAGAACATTTCCCTTTGGTAAATTATTTTATAATTCTTAAAATTGAGCTTTATGATGCAAGGACAACAACTATTTTTTTTAGTTTTCAGTGAATTCAACTCATCTATAAATAATTAAGAAGGATCAAAAGTGTCATGATTTAATTAAAAAGTTATAATGTATTAAGAATGTACATTTTTCTGAGATTAGTGTTAATGATGAAGGTTTTATCATATATGGAAAAAATATTTTTTTCCAAAGCTTTCACCAGGGTGTGCATCCATAGGTGGAGGATGCACCGTTCTGTTTCCCCGCATTCCCACTTTCTAATGGTGGGAAAAATCTGCCACTTATTCAAGGGATTTTGCTACATGATCAAAACAGGATGAGTGGCTGTCAGTTTCTCCTTCTGTGGATTCCACTTTATAACTTTTCACCTAGTTCGGGTCTCCCTTAAATATTAATATGTTGTTCGTGATACTCTTCTCAGTGCCATGTCTTCATGGACACTGGTTAATTACGCTGCTCTTGTCTAGAAATTCTAAGGGTTTAAGTCAGATATGCATCTTTTACTTAGGGGAGTTCTCCTGTTGGACACCACCGATGTTTCTTGATGTAGGCACACTAGTGCATCTAGGTTTCTTCCTCATATGATGGTGCTTCTAGAGGGTGAAGAAGCTCGAGGAATCCCATGTTATGTGTGGAGAATTATATGCCATATGAATTTCTTTGAGGTTTTCTTTATCTTCAAATGTTTAACACATGGTTTGTTGTGAGTGTAACGACTAGTGGAGACAAATCAGATTGATTATAACACTGATGGAAGTGGATTAGATGGGTGCATCCTCAAGAGGGAGCACCTGAGGGGCTTACTGGATGAGTGGATCAAGACCCCCAATAAAGGTAGATCTGAGGATTCATGGGTCCCTATAATGGGGTCACCGGTTTTTTCCATTAGATAGGATTGAACCTCATGGAGGTTTCTTACGTACCATATTCTGGGAGACAGGTACCAAACCCACATAGTGTGAAAGAGTGAAAAGTCATGGTGTGCTCAAATGATAGCGACCCAAAGATTATGTTGAGCCTTATGTGTGGATTGAGGCTCATTTCAAGAGGTTAACTCTGGGGTGTACAACTATAGACCGTGTGGGGCTTATACATGGTTAGCTGCCTAAGGTAATGGTGTGATCTCATCGAGATATGGTGGCCTGAGTAACAATCGGGATGGATTATGGAGGGTTGAATGGAGTGGATGGGGAATGAGATGGAACCAATGCGAGGATAACGATGCTGTTGAGATTGATCCTCAAATAGACTTCTTATGTATCCCCAAGGTAGAGAATCAAATTCCATGTAGTTTGGTGGGATGATGGGACACCTATAGAGGCAGCCCGAGAGAATGCATGCATGGATGGGACTCGGAGGAATTAGAACCTCCGGGTTGTGGAATTACCTTCTTGAAACATATGGGGTATTGAGGGGGAGACCACGATAGGGACATGAGTTATGGGAATGGTCCACATTGAGGCATCCTACGAATCCTTGTGGCAAGGAATCAAATTCAACATAGTTCGGATGGGGGCATAAAATCGTAGTGTGTGCAAAGGACATTAACCCGATGAAAAACTGAGGCTTACATGTGGTTAGCAGCCCCAAGTTGGCTAATGGTACTAGTATATACTAGATATATGGGCCCCAACAATGGGGACCACAACAACTAACCACTGGATGTGGCAACAACAGCTTACCGCTGGATGGGGTACAACAACTTACTGATGGATGAGGATCACAAGGGCTTACCTTCGATTGGGGATCACAATGGCTTACCGCTGATTCGGGATGACAACAGCTTACTGTTGGATGGGGATCATAATAGATTACTCTAAATTGGTGATCACAATGACTTACCATTGGATGGGGATCACAAGGGATTACAATCATTTTTGGATCAAAATTGATTACTGTTGTATGGGGATCACAATGACGTAACGTCGATTGGGGATCACAATGACTTACTTATGGATTGGGATCACAACAGATTTCCATTGATTGGGAATCACAACAACTTATTGTCGATTGGGGATCACAAAAGCTTACCGCTGGATGGGGATCATAATGGATTACTGCTAGATAGGGATCACAATGGATTGTTGTCGATTGGGGATCAGAACGGATTGTCGTCGATTGGGGGTCACAACGGATTACCATTGGATGGGGATCACAATGGTTTACCATCTATTGGGGTTGAACCTAAGGGAGTCTTCTTATGTACCATATCTCGGAGACACCGATCAAAACCCACATAGTTTAGATGCTTTATGTTTATCCTCATGCTGGATGAGATAGGGGCATACAATTTAACGTCATAAAAGACGAAGGTAAACCGTCATGAAGTGGTCGGGTTTGATTGGTGATGGGATTGAACCTTGGGGAGGATTCCTAAATTACCTTTCTTTTATACCGGGATCATATTACATGTAGTTTGGGATGGTGAATATATTTTAACGTCATTCAGGATGAAAGAGAACTGACATGAAGTGGTCAGGTCCGATGGGTGATGGGCTTGAACCTCGGGGAGGCTTCAAACGTACACTGTCTAGGAGATAGTGATCAAAGTCCATGTAGTTTGGTAGGGATTATGTCTTACACACTAAAGAGTCCCAATAATGATTCCATGGTTGAATCTTACTCTAATACCAATTGAGTCATTCATGGTGTTAGAAATAATAAGCTGCAAAGACCTGATTATCACGTTGTAAAATGTGTGTCCATAGAATGTTGAATGGGGCTAGCATGTGGTTAGTGGCCAAAAGTAGAAACTGGGGATTATTCCTGATTAGTGCCCCAGGGAGATGGTGATTGAGACTTACTCCAGGAAGGAGGCCCGATGGTGTGGAATCCCAAATGAAAAGGGATGGGGTAATGAAGGTCTTAGTGCTCATCTATCCTCTAGTCATCGTCATAGAAGAAGTGAGGAGGAGCAAGGACACTACCTCTCAGAAGAAAGTCTTAGGGATTAAACCAAAATTGTTTCCCTTCCCACAGATACACACCTCTTCAATAAATAGGATCTCATTCCATGTAAGGATGATCTCACTCTCATGGAGATAAGCAGGTGTGTTGAATGTCTAAGGTGGGGCACCCTGTGTATAACACATAGGGTGAGGCCATAGTTTAACTTCCTATGCTGAGAATGATGGGGTTTTCATGTTTAATGTTCTGCATCTCGGATGAGGTGGGTTCACTCTGCTCCCCTAGGACATATATGACAGATACCTTCCCACCCATGGGGGGGGGGGAAGGTATCAGAAATGCTATGGTGAGGCGATTCTATGGAGTGTTCCATTGAGGGGCTCACATTAGCATGACATTGTGATGAATAAATAGTTGTTAGTGTGCCTATGCGAAAGAGAATGAGGCGAAGCAACACAATATGAAGCACTGACCAAGGGACCTTGAAATAAATTTCTACTAACCTAGAGGGTTATATGGGAGAAATGTTTGTAAAGAAAATGGGTTCACATGAAGGACCTCGTGAATCTTAGGTACTCCACATAGTTGAGGGACTTCATAAAGGGGTATGCTTCACAAAGTGGAGTGTCCTAGCTAGAGAATAAGGTATAGGTTCATATTAAGGGTGATTCAAGAAGTATAAAGGCTTTTTTTAGTAGGTCTTCATAAAGCAAGGGTAACTTTAAAATAATTGCACTGCAATGTAATGTACTTCATGAAGAATAGTGATCTAGCCTTTGAAAATGGTTCACATGTGCATGGAGGGTACTTCATGAGGCATGAGTACTTTTTCAAAGACCCGAGTCCCCTTAGGGATCTTCCTCCTTCATGATTACCCATGTGATCTACGAAGGGCATGCCTACTTGAAGAGAATTTGTATTTGAGCTAAGAGAGCGACACTTCCCAATGCTCAAGTACCTTCAAGAAGTCATTTTTATCATGGTTTCACAGAGCATAATGTGCTTCATGATTTTAGAGATGAGAAGGAAAAAGTTTGGGGTATCCATCCATTGGGATTGAGGGGAGCCCAATATTTATAGGTGAGGGGCAGAGCGAAGCATGGACAGCTCGGGGGAAAGCCACATGGAACTCTGCTATTGGCCGTGGATGGCATCATGTTTTTCGTAACCACAGAGTCGATTGTCATCCCCTCTTCAGTGCAAAGCTCTTCTTGGTTCCCTCTACGGCTCTAAAAGAGGATCTTATCGAGTTCTAAGGGATCATGATTTTCGATCCCATTCACTTTGTGGTGTGAAGCATCTGGTCAATAACATCCTAACCGTAGAGCCTCCTGCCTCTTTTACTCCACGGTGACCGCAGAGGGGGTTTCAGATTCGCTCTGGCTATGGTGTTGGGCGGGGGGATCGCAAATGGGCTTTTCAAGGAAGCCCATTTGGGATTGGATTCCTCTTTTCTTCCTTTACCTCTACACATATTTAGTGCCAACAAATTCCCCCCTCAGACTTGGATTTGAGGAGAAAATAAGGATCTAAGTCTGAGGTAAAATCAGAAATAATTTTAGGCCCATCGCAAAGGAAGATCGCGAAGCAGGGTTGTGATGTAGAGAGGTGATATACAGGATAAGAATGATGTAAAAATCTCCAAGGATAGATGGTCTAAAATGAAAAGGGGTTCATCGCCTATAAATTAGGGAGGCTAACCTATCTTTTTTCCTTTCTTATCTTCACATTTTCATGATTGAGATCTTGATTCGCAATGGTCCGAATGGTCTATGACTGTTCTTTGTGAATCAGGTCCTCTATGCTCTATGGTGTACAATGAGTCTTTCGACTCTGTGAGTGTGCACTCCACAGTTTGTGTCTGCAAGGTCTGAGGCAGGGCTGCAAGACTTGTCTCTACGACCAAGCTCTTTGATCGAGCTCCACGATTGATCTTCACAATTAATCTTAGAGATGTAAAACAAAAAATAGAAAATTTTTAAGACTGAATGGATTGTTAAGAAGATTCTAGGGGGTTCTTACAGATTCTTCTCATAGGGTAGAGATGGTTGGAAACCTTGGAAAAGGGGGGTATGTGTGGAGTCACTATGACCACGAGACCCTAGTGGAGTTGTTGTCGGAGGGTCATAAGAGATACCCTATGTGCAAGAGGTTGCCTCTGTATGTATTTGGTCTGAAGTATGATGTTTTCATTCTTTATGCGATCATGGATGAGATGTCCTACTTGTTTAGAAGTGTGTATTTTTAGCGCCATTGGTTGAGGGCGGCCAACGGTCATACTTGGGAGGATTACACACTCTTCAATGCAGACTATTTGTATAACCGTGTTAACAATGTCGATGGGAAGGAGTTGCAACCAGAGGTATCTCCCCTATAGTACCACACCATTTTGAAGGCGTCCTTGGGGAACCCTATGATGGGGTAGAATAAATAGTGGTATATACACTAGGGAGGAAACATGATAGATGATTGGGCATGGGACTATGGGTCATGTGCCTTCTGCAAAATTATTGCGGTATAGATGAGGTGAGTGGGCCTATACGAGGTGTCATGGGTTCTCCGATTCATTATCTACTAGCTGAAGTAGTTGATACCAGAGTTACTAAGTTGGTGGTTGTTAAGGACCAACAATTTAGATTTTCACTATGGGGAGGTTGATATTAGCCTATGGGACCTTCAAATAAATATAAGGGGTCCTGATACTATGGGAGATATATGATGAGTTCCTCCTAGCCGTGAATATATGGGAAGTCCCGGATCAGATGCCTCCATTGGAAATGGAATTGATGGACCAAGTGCCGGGGGACAAGAAGTGGTGAGGGATGTACACTTTTAGCGGTGATTCAGTATGTTTCTGAATTCCCCTATAGATGGAATGTTTCTCATGAGGCCTTTATCCTTCCCAAATGGGGTTTAGTGCAGTAACGGGTACTCTTATTGGCGACTCTTAGAGGATAGACAATAGAAGAAATGGGGATTTAGTATCATCACTGAGCAGAAACCAGTGGTTAGGTTGGTTGTGTACATCTTGATGCTTATCTGCGGCTGGATTCTACTAGTAAGGGACACCAAAAAGGGTTTGTGGTTGGGCACGTTCGTCATGGTGTCCTTGCTAGTAATGGGGGAGTGGGTCAACCTAGGAATCCCAATTCCCACTAAGTTGTATAAGGTGATATGGAATATTTACGAAGTAAAGAATCCACATAATATATGTGGGCCATTTCATCTTCTGTGTGGATGGATAACAGAGAATAT
The DNA here is from genome assembly GCA_963277665.1 of Viscum album. Classification (NCBI taxonomy): domain Eukaryota; kingdom Viridiplantae; phylum Streptophyta; class Magnoliopsida; order Santalales; family Viscaceae; genus Viscum; species Viscum album. Next base: position 1,682,025,959 of record OY728128.1, read on the forward strand.
TAGGGGAATATATGAATATCTGAACCCCATATCCGCTAGAGGGTTGATCTTCCGACCGGCAATTCTGAATGTAGTGGAGAGTTTCCGCACCAAGCTGACCCTGCCGCTGGTGCTGAACCAGGTCTAGAAGGTAGAAAAGTTAAACATACACCCATTCCATCTACCAATAGGTGTGTTGACTGATGATGAATAGGGAATAGAGGAGCATCAGTTCTACCTCCCATCATTTAGGGTTGGAGTCCTGGTGCAACGGGTTGACCGCAAGCCTCTCTATGAGTCGTACACCCCACACCATTTTGTGAGGTTGTCCCGGTGCATGAAGAGGCTCACCCTATAGGTCTACATGGGAGTGTTCTATGAGGATCACTCTTGTGTGATGAGGAAGATGTGGCTCATGTTCCCATGAGAATATGGGAAGATGCAGAATGAGATTCCTCTACCCAAAACAATCTACAGGATGGTGAAAGAGTACACCAAGAGTTGGGAGACAACCTACTCGGGAGAGATAATGAAGTATCGGACTATTCATACTAGTGGCAGAATGTATCCTCACCCATGAGGTTGGGTTAGGAAGGAAAAAAAGAACATCCCATGGAAGAAGGTCTGCAGTGGCAGCGAGAACGACAACAATCGAGGGACAGACGACCACAGCCGACCCAGCGGTCCTAGAAGTGAACAGTTATCAATAGGATAGGTCACCCAGGGTGTTTTGTAGGATACCCACCCAGGCTCCGGCGAAGTGATTTATCCATATAGACATTCCTCAGAATACTATCATTCAAGAGGCTTGGGACATATGGGGTGTCAAAAAACAATTATTCAACCCATCCCCAATGTGCCCCATCTGAACCATCTTGGGGTAGATTTTCCAGGGATCAGTCCTATCAATGATGCCTTTGTGGTATCTTGGGCAGAGGGGTGAAATACATTGTCGTGATGGAGGAATTTGTAAACACTCTAGGTTCTACACGTCTAATAACATATCGAATGAATGTGTTGCTCAATCGAATTACCCCTATGCAGTTTCGGTCCACTGAATTGAGGGAGTTTTCCCCCAATCATAGAAATAGACGAGTTATGCTGGGGGAGGATGCTGGTGGAGGGAGCCCTCTGGAGGAAGGTGAGGTCGGAAATTCATAGATAGAGCTGTAAGAGTTTGCGAAGGCTCTTTAGGTAAAACCATAAACTAAATCCCCGTAGTATTCTTCCCCATCATTTAGGTCTAATTAAATAACATTGGACTTGTGAAGGAGGGTCTCATAAGCAAGAAACACTATCGTGAAATAGTATCTGCTGCTGTAAGAACATTGGGATCTACACCGGTGATGACGGCGATCACCGCACTTTGCAGGGCTACGACACCCATGTTGGTTCTCCCGAAGGCTTTAGACTTCCCAACAATATATGGAGGACAACACCTCAGAGTTCCGATGGCAAAAACATAAGAGAAAAACCAACTGTTTGATCTCTGTAAGTATCCTCCATGGAATTTGTAACTGTTGTTCATTAGAACAAGATGAATAACATCTACACATTCTCAAATGCACAATTCTTCAAATGGTGTGGGCTACCTTTTTTAGGTCATTTGGATCTTTTGACAGAACCATTACTAGGGGAATGTTGGCGGTCCATAAAGTGGATGCACATACTCACCACGATGCAGCACTCCCAATCACTGGTGAGACCATCAATAGGACTGATCCCGAAATCATCGAGGTAGAATCTGATGATAGGGATCAATTGGATTGCATGGATCCTCACCTACCTGGCCAGACATAGGATGAAGATACAACTAAGGAGTTCCTAGAGGTGTTACCTATATATGAACCTACCGACCCCACGGGTTGAGACGAGGAAGATTCTAATGAAGAAGATATAATGATCATACAACGCCAGTCATGGAAGCTGATCAAGCGCCTCATCGGGGAGATGCCTCAATCTCAATGGATAGACTAGATGGGAAGGCTCTGTTCCCAGATTAACGAACAATTCCTTGGACTAGTGCATTCCCAATGTCCTCATATTCTCATATGAGACATCATGAAGAAGAATATTCAAGAGCATGATTGTGGCCTAGGTGTGGGCTGGAAGTGGAGGAAATTAGTGAACACTAAGAGGCTTCAGGAGGTTGAGGATATGATCCAATGGTTTAGGGAATGTATAGACAAGTACACTACTTTTCTTAATTCACAAGAATGTCTCGTATCATGGTTGAAGGCCCAACTGGTAGAGTCCAATGAATGACTGAAGAATGACTCCAAGGAGATGACCATTATTAGAGATGATGAGGATCAGACCTAGAACGAGGATGATAAACTATAACCCATTCTCGTTTAGGAGGATTGGGATCTAAACAGGCGGTAGTGTATCCTGGAAAACACAAGATAGAGGGTGGTGGAGCTGTAATGCTCTATCGAAGAGGTCAACCCATCCAATGGAGGGGCCAATCCTTTGGTACTGTCATGTCTGTAAACATATAAATATACCTTCATTCATTGATTGTTTGTTCATTCTTCATGCATGAGTTCCTTTATTTGTTATGGTTTACTTCATTTCCATCACATTCATGAAATATCCAGTGATCAATACCTAATATCATGTGGGTCGGGCCCAATGTGAGAAACAAGGGATGACAACTTTGTTATTCCATTTAAATATGAATGTTTCAACCTTGTTTTTGGCCTCAAGGGTTTGAATAACCAACTCATATTTCAATGAAGAAAGAGAGAGGCCTTAATAGAGAATGAAGCTCTTAGAAAAGTAGAATTTTCATTTTTCCAACACGCTCTAGTATAGGAGAGAGGTAATGCAAGGGTCATTAGAATCAATTCGAAAAAAGGGAGTGGAAAGCATGAATCACGATACGCAAAATTCAGAACTGTGTAGGGGTGGCGTGACAATTAAGGATAACTATTGACCATGTTCGAAACCTAGAATCCCAATTGCGTTAGCCTAATATGGGGGTAACAAATGAGATCCGACTGCTGACCATGTTCAAAACACGAGTCATGACTCAAAATGTCATCCTTTAGTCTTCTGGAACATTATCCTAGGATAGTTGGAAAGCCATAGGTCATGCATCGATACTGTCAGGGGCATCCCTCATGAATGAAAGAGGACAATGGTCCAAATAAAGGGTACAAAAATCATGGAGGGTGTAGTTATGGGTTTGTTTTAATAGAATCTAAAACCCTTGAAACTATGCCACTTTGGTGGAAACACATTAAGTGGGTTCATCGGCTTGACCAAGGATCATACCAATTTCAAGACAATAACACTCTAGTGAGGACATGCAATCCATTTCTGTTTTATTCCATACCAATGAGCACTATAGACACATAGTTTAACATCGTATGCTAAGGACTGTGCATTTTGTTTTAAGGAAAAACTTCCTCGACCAAGGATAATAGTTTAAAGTCATGTTGTGTAGACTGTAATATCCAAGTTTACAGTCATAGAGTTTTTTCCATGATCTGAGCTAAGGGGCCAGAATGGTTGATGGCCCAAGGCTGGGCCCGAGGCGAAATGTCTAGATGTCTCTATGAGTCCAATAAATATGAGAATCAATCCAAATGTAGTTATAAGTTTATAGTTTATCATCATGAGGTATGTAAGGAATGTGTAGTATGGTTGAACCAATTCACATCCCATCCAAACTACTAAGCCTAGGCGAGTCGTGCTCGGTGTGGGAAATAAGGGTTAATGATGGGATTTTCCTAGTAAAAGGAGTCACACATTAGGAGCAATGGAACTCTAGGAGAATGATGCCCCAGTATTGCTGACCTACCTACTTAACGAACACAAATTCATTAGGGGGTAAAACAGAGCTTGTTGGAATTCCACTTAAACATAATGGACTGGAAAAAAGTGAATAATGATTCCAATTATCTAGATCACAATGATAGCAGTGTGATGATGGAGGATAACTACTATCCATGTTCAAAACACAATATCCATTTCTTGTTAGCATGGCATGGGGGAAAACAAATTATGGTCGACCAATGACCTTGTTTGAAACACGTGACATATCGGAAAATGTCATTCAGGGTATTCTAGGGCATTGGCTCAAGACGGTAGGTAAGCCAATGCGGCGTGAGACCAGATCATAGAGGGGATCCCTTCAGATGAGGAAGATGATGGTGATCCAAATAGAGGGATCATGATGCATGGAAATGAAATGAGGGGTTGTTTTTATGAAAACTCAACACCAAAGGCTCTTTGCCATGGCACATTTGAGTTCATAAATGGGACGTGTCAGATAGAAGAAGTGGAATCACATTCCATGGAAAAGGGTCCTTGGGTTGAATGTTCCTAGATTAATGTAATAGAGTGGACCATTAAGAGGGGACATGGTTTAATGGATTATGTGTGTGGTGGAAAAGTATCCATACCCAATGCATTGTGCCCATAGGTAGATCTTATCTTGGGGTCATAGTGAAGGACCCCGGGACACCCTGAGAGGGGAGGGGTGAATCAGGGTGACCAATTTTTCTTTTAATGTGATGGATCTTGTTCCCACGTTGGTAGGAACTTGATGAACTCGTATGATGATTATGATCAGAAATAAAACATTCACAATCACTGAGAAGACACAGCCATTTTTACTTGGTTCACCACTAAGGGCTACGTCCAAGGAGAATACACTGACAGGTTGTCGGTCGTACCAAAATCCACTATGCTTCACTAGCTGTAGATTATAAAAGTTCGGGTACAGTCACTCTGTCCTAGGCTCACTGCCTTTACAAAGGTTCAGGGATAGCTCACTGCTTCCCTCGGGTCACTCCTATTGACTCCCCCTGGCTCACTGCCATTGGTGAAGTCCCACTCAGTTTAAAGACGTGAAGGTATCTTCATCATTTGCATAAGAGTGCATCCTTTGTTGTATGTAGATGCTCTATTGAAGTCCGATTCTCACCAGAAGAATAATATCACTTTTCCTCGAATGTATCGAGTAGTCTCTCGGCTTTCGTATAGCTCCAAACAGGCTGGTGGGCTTCAGCAAAACCAGGCGCGCTTCTCCAAGACAGTCGTGCAAGTCCCACTACGGCGTGCAAGTCCAAACTGGCGCACATGTGTCATCAACACACCTGAGCGACGCTTCCTTCCCTGACTTCAAACTTGCGTGGTGCACTTCCTTTCTCTTCCAAACCGCCTTGGGCGTACAGCCAACAACCGGCGCGCAAGCTCTACTAGCACGACAAAACAACCACTTGCGTGACTCGACCACCTGCGCGACGAGAGCTCGAACAATCTCAAAGTCTTGAGCTCCGTGGGAAATGAGGAGGGGTGGTCCAGTATTTATAGGCAAACTGGACCCCCTGCGCGGAGGCGCGCAAGTCCCTCAGCGGCGCGCAAGTCTTATCTCCAGTAACCTCTGTCGCGCAGCTCACATGCGCGACCCAACCAACACTTACGCGACCTTCTTTCCTTAGCAAAATTTTGATGTTCTGTTCCTAAAAAACATATGTCATGCAAGTCTTTCATCCTCCAAGAGCTCGGCATGCAAGCACCTTTTCCAAAAACACTTTACTTTATTGGCCGATTTTCAGGCCCAAAAATTTGGCAAACACTGGGAAACGGCGCCACCTTCACTACTGTTTTATGCTTGAACGGTATGATATCTTTGTTGGCACCCATCCTGAACATCCACTGAGGATTGACAACAAACACAAACCATACACCAAATCATGCTTTGAAGACCCTGGTTCCAAAAATCTCCCCCTTTGGGTTTGTTGGCAATCAGAATAAATTCAATAGATCTCCAACCTTAAGCAAACCCAAAACGCAAGAATCAACTCAGCCAACACTCTGAGTCTACGTGAACAATGCTCGGTGTAGAAAACAAGAGAGGAAGATTGAATTGGGTTCCAGTGTTTTGAAATTATCTCCTTCTTATTCTTCTCACCACAGAAGCATTTGTTGCCTTGAATTTATTCTTTTCTCCCCCATTGACAATAAAACCAAAGACCAATAAGTTGTTCAACGTTCAGCTCAAGACACACTCCCCCTGGATAGTATCTCCCCCATAAACCTGCATCACAGCCATAAGCAGATAAAAAAACAGTTAAAACAAACGGGGAGAGGGGATTTCCGGAGCCTCCTTATGCAGTAGGAGGTGGTTGAACACCGAGGTTCAACCGATGCTTCTCAAACACAGCCGTGGACAATGGCTTGGTTAGGATATCAGCCACTTGCTCATTAGTTCCAACATGGTCCATTCTAATCACGCCTTGTTCAACCTTTTCTTTGATAAAATTATACCTTATTTCAATATGTTTTATATGAGAATGCTGAACCGGATTCTTCGTAAGATCAATAGCACTTTTGTTATCACAATAAATCACCATTGGTTGCTGCACCTTATCACCAATATTTGCTAGCTGCTGCTTCATCCAAAGAAGTTGAGTGCATGCTTTTGTGGCAGAGATATACTCAGCTTCAGCAGTACTAAGAGAAGTACTTTCTTGTTTGTTGCTCAACCAGCCGACATATTTATGGCCAATATAGAAAGCTCCACCACTAGTGGACTTTCTGTCTACTACATCACCAGCCCAGTCAGCATCAGAAAACGCTGATAATTCACTGTCCCTGCCTGCAGCCAAAAATAACCCGAAGTTATGTGTGCCTTGAATATACCTCATGATTCTTTTTACTGCTGACATATGTTCCTCCTTTGGATTACTCTGAAAGCGGGCCGCAAGGCATGTTGCAAAGACAATATCTAGCCTTGTCGCTGTCAGGTACAGTAGGCTTCCAATGATCCTCCTCTACATGGTGGGATCAACAGAGTTCCCATCCTCATGCTTTCCAAGTTTAGTTCCAACAGCAATCAGAGTTGACATTGGTTTGGAGTCTTGCATATTGAACTTCTTCAGCAACTCTCTTGCATATTTTTCCTGAGAAATGAAAGTGTATTCCTTCTTTTTAATCACTTGCATCCCCAAGAAATATGTGAGCTCCCCAATCATAGACATTTCAAATTCTGATTTCATGTGGTTGGAAAATTCATCCACTGATTTCTCCCTGCTGCCACCAAATATGATATCATCAACGTAGACAAGAACCATGAATTGATCTTTTGGAGAATTCTTCACATAGAGATTGTGATCAACTCCTCCTCTTTTGAATTCCAACTTCTTGAGATATGAGTCCAACCGTGAGTACCATGCCCGTGGTGCTTGCTTCAAACTATATAGGGCTTTATTCAGTTTGCAGACCTTTGTTTCATCAGTACCCAAAACAAATCCCACTGGTTGTTCAATGTAGAATTCTACTTCAAGTACACCATTCAAGAATGTTCTCTTGACATCCATTTGATATACTTTATATCCTCTTTGGAGTGACATGGCAAGGAAAAGCCTGATTGACTCTAGTCTAGCCACTAGAGCAAAGGTTTCTTCAACATCAATGCCTTCAATCTGAGAGTATCCTTTACATACCAGTCGTGCCTTGTTTCTGATGACACTTCCATGCTCATCAAACTTATTTTTGAAGATCCATTTGGTACCAATTACATTGTGACCTTCAGGTCTCTAGACAAGATCTCATGTCTGATTCTTTTCAATCTGATCTAACTCTTCATTCATGGCTTTTACCCAGGATTCATCATTTGCAGCTTCTTCGAATGAGGATGTCTCTACAACTGATAGAAATGCAGATTGCGTGTTATTCCTCATCCTCCTTGTTTGAGTGGGTGCACTCCTGTCCCCAATTATGTTGGATGGATCAATCTCAGCTCTTCTATTTCTCCTGTGAGGTTCAGCAGCATATTCTTCAGCCATAGTTTCTTCTTCAGATTCTTCTTCTGAGTCAACATCATGATGTGACAGCTGAGTGTTTTGAACAACTTCATCTATTTCTGCACTTTTATTTTCTTCACGTTCATATTTTTCCTGACTTTCTATCACATCATCATATGACTTCCTTGAAGCATTTGTGGTTTTCTCTTCAATTATCTTAACATCACCGCTTTCCACAATTCTTCCCAAATGCTTGTTGAAACATTTGTAGGCTTTGCTGTTCATTGAGTAACCAAGGAAAATTCCTTCATCTGCATTGTCGCCATATTTCCCTTGATTTCCTTCTTTGTTCCTGATGAAGCATTTACTTCCAAAGACACGAAAGTATTTTAGAGAAGGCTTCCATCCATGCCGCAATTCATATGGTGTCTTCGTCTCACCCATATAAAGTCCTGTTCGATTCTGAATGTACACTGCAGCTTGAACAGCCTCTTTCCAGTAATGTCGTGGAATACAACTCTTAATCAGCATAGTTCGTGCCATGATGTTCACTTGTCGATTCCTACGTTCAACAACTCCATTTTGTTGTGTAGTTCTCACAGCAGCTACCTCATGTTGTATCCCATGCTTCTCTAGATAATTCTAAAATTCAATGGACGTGTATTCTCCTCCATTGTCAGATCACAACACTTTGATTGTTCGTCCAGTATCATTCTCGGCGATTCGCCGATATGTTTTCATGCAGTTAAGGACTTGTCTTTTCCTATGAATGACCATCACACATGCCATTCTACTATAATCATCAATGAAAAGGACAAAGTACCTTTCTCCATGAGTTCCTGCAACATTTATTGGACCACAAACATCTGTATGAATCAGATCAAGAAGATGAGATGCCCTTTTCTTCTTTGGCCGATATGAACTGCATACCAGCTTCCCACGAATACAAGCATCACACGATTTTTCACGCTCACACTTCAGGTTGGGAATGTCCATGACAATTCTCAATTTTGATATTTTCTCCATGTCTTGTTGATTGATGTGTCCCAATCTCCGATGCCACAGATTGTTTTCTTCTTCAACAGTCATGTAACATACATTTTCTTCACTATCAACCTGATACAAGTTTCCTTCTGTTCTGCATCCCTTCATCAGAGAATTGCCAGTTTTTCCCTTGATAGTGCATCCTTTCTGATTAAAAGTAACAACAAGTCATGAGTCACAGAGTTGACTCATGCTGAGGAGATTATGACGTAGGCCATCTACATAAAGGACTTCAGTCTTCTTTAGTTCTCCATTAGCTAATTTGGTACTTCCACTCCCTTTGATTTTCAGAGCCCCATAATTACCAAATCTTACTGTACCATCAACATTATTTATGATATTCGTTAGTAGGTCGGCATTACCTGTCATATGAGATGAACAACCGCTATCTAGAATCCAGGTACTGTTGTTCTTTGTAGCTTTGAGGGCTACCGCTCCAAGGTTTGATTTCTCAATCTTTTTCCTTTCCTTCCATGAGACATTAGATTGAGTAAATAGAACGGATGGCCTTTCAACTATCTCTTCCGCAAACCCAGGTTCTTCATAGTAAAAGTCTTCTTTGAGTGGTGTGAACCTGTTTGAAAGAGCAACATTGTCTTGCTGACGAGACTTGACTTGTCTGGAACTTCTGTATGAGGTGTCAATGTCCCTTCTCTACCTGCAATTAATGGCCTTATGACCAATGTTAGAACAACGAAAACAATATCCATAGAAATTATTTCTTCTATAAGAATTAGGATATGAAATTGTTCTTCTTTGTTGAGCATCTATATCTTCTCCATTCAGATAGCTTCTTCCCTCTTCACAATAAGACATGGTATGGCCCAGATAGCCACAGAACTGACACTTCATGAGAAGAAATGTCTTATCACTTGAATTTCTCCTTATAGCTTCTTCCTTTGGAGAATAGTAAGACTGTCTGCCATTTTTTAAAGTTTGAGGATAATTTTCAGGTCTCCTTTTAGTTTGGATTGAGGGTTCCTTTTTCAGCACTCTAGGTAACATTTCAACATGTTCAACTTTCATCTTATCTTTCTTTTGGATATTTTCACTTCCAGCAGTTGATGACTCAGCCTCAAATCCAATTCCACTCTTTCCAATGCAAGCGGGTCTTTGATCACTCAAGATTTTTACAACCCCATCTGAACCACACTTGGCTCTTGCTAGTAATTATGCATCTGAGAATCTTCCAAACTGTATTTTCTTCCTTGATTCTTTTGGAACTGATTCAGTCTCCAGTTTACTCCTTAGAGTAACTACTTCCTCCTCAAGACCCTCAGTAGTCTTGGATTTTTCATCCAGTCTGGATGTGAGGTCATTGATGACCTTTGCCTGCTCTTCAATTATCAGCTTCAGATCTACTACATCGTCATTACTTTCAATTATTTTAGACTATACCTTCACAAATGCTTCCAGTCTATCAATTTCAGCTTCAAGTTGATCAAAATATTCAGTTGACTCTTCTACAATTGATTTCCACTTATTGCAGCTCTTACATTTAATCTTAAGCTTACTAACCGCATCCTTAAGTTGCACCTCAGGATCTACACAAGTTCTCAGTTGTTTTTCTCCATCAGTATCTTCTGACTTTTCAACAGTGGCCATCATAGAAGCATGGTTCCCAGTTTTGAATTCTGGTTCTTCTTCATCATAGAATTCATTATCATCTTCTTCCACTTCACATACAAAACTCTTCCTTTGAATTTTCTTACCAGATTTGAAGTATCCCTTTTTGAAGAACCTTCTCTGAGGCTTCTTGAAGTTTTCATCTTCACTGTCATCATCATTGATATTCTTCAAGCACTGAGAGGAAATGTGCCCAACTTTTCCACAACGGAAACATGCGAGAGGTAACTTCCCTTTGAATTTCCCTTTCCCCTTCTGGAACTTCATTGCAATGAGAGAAAGAATTTTTTTCTCTTCTTCATCATCACCGCTACTATCCTTTGAGATTTTAAATTTATCTATGGCCTTGAATGCCATTTCCCTGCTCACCCGAGTCGTAGTATCTTCTGGTTTGACTCTCATTTCATAAGCAACCAAGCTGCTTAGTAGATCATCTAGAGAATGTTTGGAAAGATCTCTTTCCTCAAGGGCTGACACCTTCGCATTATACAGAGGTGGAATTCTACTTAATATTTTCTTTACTATATCAATATCCTTGATTTCTTCTCCTAGACCCCGAATTTCTCCAACCACTTCAGTAATTCGATTGAATAAAGAGTCTGCATTCTCGTCTGGATGCATCTTCAGATCATCAAACCGATTGTGTAGCACTTGTAGTTTTGCCTCCTTCACTTTGATATCTCCTTCATAAATATTCTCATGTTTATCCAACATGGATTTTGCTGAGGTAAAATTCATAACCATCAGGTAGATCTGATCAGAAAGGGATGTAATGAGAGCATTCTGTGCTTTAGCATCTGCATCAAGAAGTTTCCTGTCTGTTTCAGTCATAGCCAGGCCTGTTGGATCAGTGACTTGTATTCCTTGCACAGTAGAAAAAAGAAATTCCATTCCAAGAGATCTTAGATGAGATCTCATTCTGTTCTTCCATATCTGGAAATTGCTTCCATCGATGTGAGGGACTCCCCTGATATTAACCGCGTTTTCCATGACGAAAAGGGGAAGATTCAACACCAGCAACCTTTACCCTCTGATACCACTTGAAGGACCCTGGGTCACCCTAAGAGGGGAGGGGTGAATCAGGGTGACCACTTTTTCTTTTAATGTGATGGATCTTGTTCCCACGTTGGTAGGAACTTGTTGAACCTGTATGATGATTACGATCAGAAAGAAAACATTCACAATCACAGAGAAGACACAACCATTTTTACTTGGTTCACCACTAAGGGCTACGTCCAAGGAGCATACGCCGACAGGTTGTCAGTCGTACCAAAATCCACTATTCTTCACTAGCTGTAGATTACAAAAGTTCGGGTATAGTCACTCTATCCCAGGCTCACGGCCTTTACAAAGGTTCAGGGATAGCTCACTGCTTCCCTCGGGTCACTCCTGTTGACTCCCCCTGGCTCACTGCCGTTGGTGAAGTCCCAGTCAGTTTATAGACGTGAAGGTCTCTTCATAATTTTCATAAGATTTCATCCTTTGTTGTAGGTAGATGCTCTATTGAAGTCCGATTCTCACCAGAAGAATAATACCACTTTTCCTCGAATGTATCGGGTAGTCTCTCGGCTTTCGTGTAGCTCCAAACAGGGTGGTGGGCTTCAGCAAAACTAGGCGCGCTTCTCCCAGACAGTCGCACAAGTCACACTACGGCGCGCAAGTCCAAACTGGCACGCAAGTGTCATCAACACACCTGCGCGACGCTTCCTTCCCTGACTTCAAACTTGTGCGGTGCACTTCCTTTCTCTTCCAAACCGCCTTGGGCGTACAGCCAACAACCGGCGCGCAAGTTCTACTTGCACGACAAAACGACCACCTGCGCGACTCGACCTCCTGCGCGACGAGAGCTCGAACAATCTCAAAGTCTTGAGCTTCGTGGGAAATGAGGAGGGGTGGTCCAGTATTTATAGGCAATCTGGACCCCCTGCGCAGAGGCGTGCAAGTCCCTCAGCGGCGCGCAAGTCTTATCTCTAGTAACCTCTGTCGCGCAGCTCACTTGCGCGACCCAAACAACACTTACGCGACCTTATTTCCTTAGACAAATTTTGATGTTCTGTTCCTCAAAAACATATGGCATGCAAGTCTTTCATCCTCCAAGAGCTCAGCGCGCAAGTACCTTTGCCACAAACACTTTACTTTATTGGCCGATTTTCAGGCCCAAAAATTTGGCAAACACGGGGAAACGACGCCAACTTCACTACTATTTTATGCTTGAACGGTATGATCTCTTTGTTGGTACCCATCCTGAACTTCCACTGAGGATTGACAACAAACACAAACCATACACCAAATCATGCTTTGAAGACCCTGGTTCCACCACATAGAACTCAGACCCAGTCGGGAAGAGGCAAGGGAGACACATGATGGGTTGGTTGGAAAACTTGACATAAATGATAACCCAATATGTACCTTCCGTACCACATGTTTCCAAAAGAGAATGGGATAAGGGGATGAAAAATGGGGCAAGATTTAAGATTCATGGGGATGAACATGCAAATTAAATGTATATGGATTCCTATGTATCCCATAAGGATGGAAATCAAGCCATAAATAGTTATGGATAATGTCAATTGGATCTTATTTTTATGTCCTTATAGATCATACCTTTTACAAAGGATGGAGGGATACATGTGGTTCGGTAATTAAAAAAATGACTTAAATGCGGACATTAGGAGTCCATATCACACGATGTTCTCCCTGTGGAGATTTTTGGTTGAGGGGCCGAAAATGAGAAGTTGGGTTGGGCCCAAGGCAAAGTGTGTGGGAATTCCTACATACCCCATCATAATGTGGATGAAGACATATGTAGATTTATAAGTGTCATGGTAGGGTACCAATTCCATGGAATATAATGTAGTGTGTGTCTGTACCACACACCAAAAGAAGCAGCATTTGATAGATCTTATTTTTTTAAGATGGATTTGTGTTTTTCTTTTGTAAAGCAACAACCAAGGGAAAAAGAATCCATGAATCTCTATAGGAATCAAGACATATGTATTCCTTGACAAATGGAAGGGTGGAGAACCAATACCAAACATGATGTCCCCTCATGTGGGGACATCACAATGCAATGTTTTTATTCGTCGTGTGTCCAAGATTATAATGTCATAGTTTTGGGTCATTTGATTGGACAAACCCTTGTATTTTAACATTGTGCAGTAATGGCATAACATATTAATGTAATGTAGTACTAGGAAGTATAGTTTACATTTATATGGGTTGGACTCACACAGAATAATGAGGTCCTCAAGGGAATGCGTACGTCACGATAAAGCATACCCAATCTGAAGGAGGATACTGAGTCCACACCACACCACGTGCAATCCCAAGAAAGAAAACTTGGGTCAAGGGAGAAGAAATGTTGAGAGAATATGGGGATAAACCCAAAGGCGAAATGTCTAGGTGTTCTTAAATATCCCATGAGGATGGGAATAAAGCCATACATAGTTCTGAGAGTGCGGTTTAACGTCATATGGGATGAAATGGGAAGGAGAGACTAGATCCTAAAAGGACAGTATGTGGTGTGGATATTTCAAAACCGATTTGAATGAGGACATAAGGCCACACACACCACACCTTGCAGTCATCTAAAAGATATGTCCAATAGGGAAAACATAAATGACAATTAGAGGAACATTGGCTGGACCCCAAGATGAAATGTCTGGGCACTCCCACATATCCAGCGGGGGAAGGAATCAAGATGTACGTAGTTATTAAAATATGACAGGCCATTTAATATCATGCGGCAAGGATTCACAAAGATCTTAGTATAAGGATTTAGATCTCAGAATAGGGTAAGTTAGAATCTTCCATACGGGAGTAAACCATGAAAAAATCCCTAAACACACATGAGATGTGCTCGATGAGGAATACAATGGAGGATAAGGTCTTTGCAATACATGGGATACAGGAATGTAGGGAAATGGTGCAGAGCCTTAAATGACTCCTCAACATGGATTTTTCTTCTTAACGAGAAAATTCACACCAATGGACAAAATTAAGAGTATAAAAATTCCACTTGGACAAGATGGGGTGGAAAAGGGTGTGAATCATGAAACCAATATATAAGGCTTAATGGGGGTGGTGTGATGATGGAGGATAACTGTTGACAATGTTTGCAAAACAACATTCATATCTTGTGACCTGAAATGGGAACAAACAAATGAGCATCAACTGCTGACCATATTCACAACGTGGGACTTGTATCAAAATTTATCCCTAATCCTAGGGGATGTTTTCACAAGATAGTTGGAGAGAATTGGGGACTAGAATCCATGACCTTCGGTGGTCCTTTCAGATGTGAAAGATGATGAAATACCAAATAAAGGGGTACATGAAGCACAAAAAATGGGCGATATCATGTTTATGTAGAACCCAATACTCTTGGTCCTGAACCATAGTTCTCCTAGGCATGCTAGAGAACTACCAAAGAGGGGGAGGTACGTCGTGTGGATGCAACAAACACGATGTGAATGAGGAAATAAGCTTATAACAAACCACATACACTCCCTCCTGGAAGATCCAAGACAAGGGGCTAGAGAAATAAGGACGTTTCAAAGAAGCAGGGCTAGACCAGAGGGAATGTATGGAAGTTCATACTTATCCTATAGGGGCTGGAATCAAGCCACATGTTGTTCTGAAAGGGTATATTTAGTTTAATCTAATGTGTTAAGGGAAAAGATAAGAGGAAGGTATCTCGATGAGGAATGTGTATGGTGTGGAGGATAACCCATCAGAAAAGTGGATATAATCCCATATAATCTGCACCATTCATAATTCATGTATATAACTCACGCCAAGGGGATAAAATAATTAATAAATGAACCTTTTCCAGACCCGAATACAAAATGTATAGGTTTTAATACATGTCCCTTGATGATGGGAAACAAGCCCAATATAGTTCTATGAGATGCAGGGCAGTTTAACATCTCTCTACAAGGACACAGAGAGATCTTAGTTTTAGGTCATAGAGAAAAGACCATATATTCCCAGTTTAATGTCATGAGTATGGGATAGGTGTGTGGAAAGGGTGAATCATCATTCCCGCCATGATAGAGACTATAGAATGAAAAAATGAACAAGGTTAATTGCTGACCATGTTCACAATGCAGTATATGTATCATTTCTTGGACTGGGGGAAAACAATGAGTGTCTAATATTGATTATATTCACAATGTGGGTCTTTTATCCAATTTTCTCCCAAAAAACATGGGAATGTTGACCTGAGATGGTAAGAGATACCACATTTCTAGAGTCCATGTCATTCGAGGTCCTTTAAAATGTGGAAGATGATGAAGTCTAAAATGATGGGACGCATAAATCATGCTGGGACTTGTGCAGTTTCATGTCATGCTGGAAGGATGATAATAGTGGTGTGTCTCAAGTGGATGTATGCGACATGCTAAAAATATCCAGACGTGAACAATGATGTAGAGTCGACACCACACCGCACAACAATAGGTGAGATCTTTTTGAGTGTCAGAAAGGTTGAGGGACCTGAGGCTATGCCTCAAATAGAAATTCCCAACAAATTATTAGTTTATTTTCATGTGGGACGAGTGCTTAGTGGTTTTACATCCTTCAGTGGCAGATGAGTTACGCAGTTTAACTTCATGAGATGACGAAGTTGGTTATATTAGTTTAAGGTCATAGAGCTTGAACAATAGATTGAGTGACCCTTCATGTAGGGATGACCTTACTAATTATACTAAGACCATGTGAGAAATGATCAGTCTAGGAAACAAGGAAGGAGATCATGTTCTCCCCAACATATAAGGGAAAAATAATAAAGGAAGGAGATCAGGTAGGATTGATCCCACCAAGACCAATATCCATGCTCGAGGCACGCTGACATTCAAAGGGAAAACATTGCAAAATGAATCACTGCACCCAGTATTTGGGACTTGTAGTGGTGGCAAAAACAATAGACGATGGATGTTGACCGCAATCAAAACACAAAATCCATATCATGTGATATGAAATGAGAATAAAAAATGAGCATCGACCACTGACCATATTCAAAATGTTGGACTTTTATCAAACTTTCATCCAAAAATCCTTGGGGATATTGGCCTTAAATGGTAGGATATCTCTAGGGCCTATCATTCAGGTCATTCAAGGGTCCTTTCAAATGTGAATGCTGATGAAATCCCAAATAAAGGTAACGTGTGAATCATGAACATGCCCACACTCTAGCATTATGGTGGCATGGGTGAAAGAGGTGGAGTTATATAGAGAGGGGAATACATGGTTTTTTCATGATGAACCTGACATGAATGAAGGAAAAAAAATTCTGCACCACACCATTTCTTCTAAGAAGCATCTAGACCAATGGGCCAGTCCCAAGTCGAGATCTTGCAGTTTGGGGATGGGTATATGGACGAAATGTCTAGGCATTCGTACGTATCCCATGAGGCTGGGAATCAAGCCGCGTGTAGTTCTGAAAAGAGCCATGTAGTTTAACGTCATGCAGTAAGGATGTGGGGGAATATAAGAGTTGGAGGGGATCATAGTGTGATCATCATAAACCCGACATAAATGGGACGAAAGAATGTCTACGAGCGATCTTCCAAGAGAAATATACCATGGGGGCAGTCAAAGAGATGAATTTGGGGCCTGGACTCTAAGATGAAGGGCCTTAGTATTCTAATGTCTCATAAGACGATGGGAATCAATCCATATATTTTTCTTAAGGTAGTTTTACATCATGCAGAAAGGATATAGGGAGATCTTAGTTTAATGTCATAGTTCTCGGACCATCTCGCAGTTTATTGTCTTGTTGGATGAGTTCTGGGTAGCTATTCATCGTTTATCCTAAAAAGATCACAAATTTTAAAATCATGTGACAAAGATAGAATAGTTTAATGACATGTAGGATTGGATACAGTTTAATGTCCCATAGGACAACATATAATTTAATCTCATGCGAGACATGTTCCAAGTAGTTTTACGTCCTTCAGCTCGGACGAGTCACACATTTTAACGTCATGCAGTAATGATATCACAATTTATCGTACTGTAGGACAATAAAAGATTGAGGCCTTATATATCTTAGTTTCAACTCAAAGAGCTCAGACCATAATAGTATATTTTCTACATGAAGTTTAATGTCATGCAGGATGAGTGCTGAGTAGTTTTACATCTTTCAGCTTGAACGGATCACGTATTTTAACATCATGGTAAAGAAAAAACAGTATGGTCACGTAAGACCATATACTTTGGAAAAAGTTTTACTTGGTGAATCTTTCATTGGTGGGAGGAGTTATACACTCTCCATCAATGGTAATTAGGGAGTATGCACCATTATGATAAACCTTGTGAATGATTAAAGGTCATTACGATTTGAACTTCTGTTTGGGTTGTTTATTTCCAGGTATCAACGACATTCTTAGGGTCAACACCATGTCATGTTGTAAGAAAGAGTGGAGATGGAATTTCTTGTTTAAAGTCCAATCCATATGGTTCTGATGCCACTCTAGATTGTCTAGGGCCCAAATGCTATTATCATCAAGTACTTCAATTTCAGCTAGACGGATTTAGGCTACCTTATCTGGTGTCATTTGGTCATACAATGATGCACTTCATAGAGGAAACATAAATCTAGATCGACATGACTGTCTTTATTCATTACACTAGGGAATATGGGGTCACCTGAGTGGAATTTCAGGTTGTTTTCTGATAGGCCAAGAGCGCATTGGGGATCTTGGTTGCTCAACATTTCTTGTTCTAACCAACCATATTCTGCAGAAATTTGGAGAGGGTTTTATTGAACTCCATTATCTGCCCATTTTTATGTGATTCATAGT
This sequence comes from Viscum album, assembly GCA_963277665.1. Taxonomy (NCBI): domain Eukaryota; kingdom Viridiplantae; phylum Streptophyta; class Magnoliopsida; order Santalales; family Viscaceae; genus Viscum; species Viscum album. The sequence continues at coordinate 1,682,044,173 of OY728128.1, forward strand.
AGGAGGTGTGGTTAGAATGGATATTTTACTAGGCATTCATCCTTTTTAGTTTGACTACCCAGAAGTTGGTGTCATTATCGGTGAGGACGGTGTGAGGGGCTTTGAATCTATAGATGATATTGGAGCTCACAAATTCAATGATAGAATGGGCCTTGGCCTCCGGGAGTGGAACTGCATATTCCCACTTGGAAAAGAAATATGTTTTGGTCATGATGAACCGACACTGGTGAGGTTTTGGTGGTGGATAGGGTCCCACGACCCCGAGTTCGCAAACTAGAACGGGCCAAGAGTACTTGGTAGTGTTGAGAGGTTCTGGAGGCTGATGCACAATGTTAGCAAGGATTTTTCATGCATGGAACCTATTGGAAAAGTCAATACAATCACAGATCATGGCGGGAAAAAAATACCCCAATATTCGGATCTATTGAGGTAGTTTCATCTCGGTTTGATAAGCCTCATAAGTACTGATATGAACCACCTACATGACCTGACAAATCTCACCTCCCTGAATGTAATGGATGAAAACCCCATAAAACCCATGTCTGTAGAGGATCTGCTCAAGACCCGAACAACTTTAATGGGTCAACTACAATGAGTGCCATTAGATTTTTTTCATTATCGGCTCGATGTGCTAGAAGAATACCGTGTTTGAGGTACTCGATAAAGGTGGTCCTTCAGTCAGGGGTCACCTCCAAATCTATGTAAGGGGGACATGGGGGTCCTGACATGGAGGATCTGGTGGTAAGGTGGATTTCCTATGTGCTATCGTCATCATCTCGAAATACAGAGAGTGATGACACTCTGGTATGCTTTGTGAATTATCAAATCATACTGGTCGGGCTATGCATTATATGTAGGAATGTTGGCCAAGGAATCAGCTTGACCGTTCTTTAAATGAGGGACATGAGTAACCTCTGGTCGAGATGGGAACTGGGCCATCAAATGGGGGGTATGTTCCAATATAAGTATGAGATCTAGATTCCGGATGACGTAGTCACCGTTGATCTGCATGATGACAAGTTTAGAGTCCTCGTTCATATGAAAATGTAGAACATCAATATCAAGGGATAGCATGAGACCAATTATGAGAGTAGGGTACTCTGCCTCATTATTGGTACAACCTTCTGAAAACAGGAATGAATATGGTAGATCTGATTGTGATGGAATGATGAAGACAATACCCAAGACCACTCTATTGAGTCTGGGGTCTTTGAGACTTATACTGGTAGGGATTCAGGAAGCACCATCAAACTGAATTTTACAATATGGAATGGCTTGGTCTATTGAGAGGATTTCCTCATCGGGGAAATCCAGATTCATAGAATGGTCCATGGGATGTGGATGGGTGGAAAGGAATTCTTGTCAATTCATGTCCCTTAATGTCTTTTTGGGGGAAAACATGATATCAAACTGTAGTAGGATCATTTACCACCATGCTAGACAGCCTATGAATACACGGTTTATTTGGATGTACTTCAGTATATCACCTTGGGACACTACCTGTATCTTGTGATGCTGCAAGTAGTGTCGTGATTTCTATACTGCTAAAGCCAGCACATGGCAGCTCTTCTCAATAGTGGAACATTTGGTCTCTGTATCGAGGAGCATACAGTTGAGATATTATAGACTATTCTCTGTCCCTTTTTGTATAGATGATAAGGATGCCGAGAGATCACTCCAGAGTGGTCATGTCAAGGACCATCGACATTCTATACATGGGTGGCATCAGAACCGTAGGTTGTAACATGTACTTCTTGATTTCCTCAAAAGTAGTCTGACACTCTTAATCCCACCAACAAACTGCACCTATCTTCATGTACCTAGAAAATGGCTGACACTTTCTAGAAAGATTTGCGATGAATCGGCATATATAGGTTAAGTGTCTTTGAATGACTTGAAGCTTTCGAATGTTACTCAGGGGATACATTTTTTGGATGACCTTGATATTATATGGATAGATCTCTATGACTTTGTATCTAGAAATTATATCGAAAAAACTTTCTGGAAGTGATCTTGAAGGTGCACTTCAAGGGGTTCATCTTTAGATGGTGGTATTAGAGGAATCCAAACACTTTCTCATGATATTTGAGATGGTCCTAGTGCTGAAAATATTTTACCACTGAATCATCCATGTAGCATTCCACCAATGTCCCTAGGATCAGCATAAATATGTGATGTATGGAACGCTGATAGGTGGAACCTACATTCTTTAGACCGCAGGGCATTACTTGGTAGTAGAATGTACCTTGTGGTTTCAAGAAGGCCATATAATCTTCATCCTTATGGCCCATTCAGATTTGGTTAAACCCATAATACCCATCCATGAATGAGGGGGCCTGGAACACAGTGGTGGTGTCATTTAACAGTGTTTTCATGGGAAGGGAAGAATCATCCTTTGGAGAGTGATGGTTGAGATCCCAGAAGTCGATGAAGACATTGATCTCTATGTTCTTTTACCTAACTGGAATAATTTTGGCAAATCATTTGGGGTATGTAACCTCTTTAATTATGTTGGATCTGATGAGCTTATCAACCACCACCACGACCATGGCACTGTGAGAAGGGTGCATCTTTCTAGGATGTTGTTTGAACCCGTGACGATTCACTAGAAGAATGAGGTGTTGGATGATGACATGAGAATCTAGTCCTAGAATCTTGTCATAACACTTGGAAAATACATCATAGTGCTACTTAGGGAATTCAACTTATCACTGTTTCTTTTTGACAGGAATAACAGCACTGATCAAAATTGGTTTCAGATCTGTCTCACTTTCGAGATTCACTAGTACCATTTCATCGACCATGGTGGAGACACATTCTTTAAAAGTGGGAGGAGAATCCTCTCAATCCCCTTCTTCACTTATGGAGTAGGGATCCTTAGTGGGAGGAAATTCCTCCGAGGTGACAGATCCCGATGCGTCACTGGTGCCAGGCTGAGCAGTGGTGTACATCGCATCAGGGGACTCTTGTACCGCCAAAATCAAAGCAATGAAGGTTATCGACCCCATAACTTATGGACTTCGGACCAAGGGTCCAAACATGATGATTTAAAAGAAATGGTGTCATTTTTGTTGGAGCCGATGTATCTTATCCCAGATAAATAAGCATGTATTCATCATCTCCATTTCCTTGGGGTGGACATTTCGATACATTATAGGAGTTGGGGACACTCGGTTTAAGGAAGTCATATTATTATAAGAATATGAGGTGATATCCTGATGTCTCTTATACTTGGGTATATTCTTCCCCCTCATTCCATAGAAAAAAAGCTTTTCCCTAGATCCAGAGTCATGGTTTCCAATAGATGGATCAGGAAGACGTAGTCATGATCCATGCCTGTCTACAGGTCAGTCACATCTGTAGTGGGTTCCACCTTGTTAGCCTAGATCTGCATGTACTTGCTCATGTAATAGTTGGAATTCAGGTAGTGAGCTTCATAAGAGGAAAAGGGAGATGCTTCACATTGGTGTACACCCACTCATCCATTAATGGAGCACATAAGGCATTAGTGATACGAAGAGGGGACCTTCGCATGCAGGTGTATCCATGGCCTACCCAAAAGCGCATTGTAGGCGGTGTTCTATGAGACAACCATGAATTTAGTGCTGGATACCAAGCCACTGAACTGGGTCTTCAGGTATATCTTTCTGACCATTTTCTGTTCCTTCTAATCATAACCTTGAATTTTCAGGTTTGACGGACTAAGATCATCTTCATACATCACCATTTTTTCGAAGTGTCTGGTTCTCGATATTTTTTATCGTAGAGCTTGTGTCGATAAGACAGCGACGAACCTCAATTCCAATAAAGTGGCTGGCGATGTATTGTGGGTGAATGTGAACATGTATGGGAGAGACTTCATCTTCTCTGGAAAAAGAGATGATGGCCTGGCATTATTCATGTTTGGTTGTCTCAGCATGGAAGGCTTCTATGGCTCCAACCTCTGTCTCGAACTGGAGGGGGATTTTTAAATCCTTATCAAGGGATTCACGCATATCTAATGATCAGTGAAGGGCCTCGAGGTTAGAGATCCTGACACTAATTCTGGAAAAATGATTAATAACATTATTCTTCTATGACAACTGTGAAATTTTGTGGATAGGTGGTCACTCTGTGGTGTGAGGTATGGATGGTCCTTCTTGCTGAATAGACAACTGAATGGTAATGGGAATGTCCCATCGCTCTCTAGTAAAAACACATGGAGAGGCAACCAGATAAGGGATAGATGACTATGGCTGGTCCGAAACAGAACGTGGCTGGTCATGGCACCATTGGGGTAGCTCTGCCTGATCTAGAAGCACAAATTGCAGTGAAAGCAGACACAGTGAAATAAGAAGAGATGGTTGCGTGTGTTGAGTTTCATTCCAATCCTATTTTATGGTTTTAGTGGTAGGTATATTATGGATAGTAGTATTGGCCAAGGAGTTCTAAATAATCACATAACCATGACTCCTTCGACGATGTTGATGGCCTGTGATGTTGGGAGGATCTTTCTGCAATTCCTCATCATCAGGCATCATGTTGGGGTTTACTAGCTCAATGGTGCTAACATAAGTGTACCCTTGATCATCAATTGATGAATCCCCAACCACTGGAATGATAATGGGGTGATATCAATATTTAGGGGCATGAAGTCACCTAGAGTATGGGATGACGATGGCATTGGTGGAAGGATTTTTTTTTCCTTGTGCCACCGATACTAGCTCTTTTGGAAAGAGGAAGTCTAGGACGCCGACAAAAAATTTGTTTATACGGATGACGCGATGACTTAAAAAGGCTAGGGTTGATTCAAATGTGCACAAAAAATTCCATGTTCTTGGGAGACTAACTTATAATCCATCTAGTCAATATATTTTTGAGATCTGTGGTTAGGAACCTGCTTCCAATCTCCATCGACATTGCTGTCACTGTCAGGTTGTATGAATACACAGGCCACCTATGCCAGTGTTGGTCCTAACATGACTATATTATTATCAACTTGGTCTTGAAGGTAGTAATTAAACACATATAACTGCATGAGGGTGTGACCCAGGATCTGGTGACATGGGATGTAATTAGGGCGGTCATTGAGATCCACCTTTTAAGGCTTCCTTAATTCAAGAAACAATAGAATTCCCTATTTCATGGAAAATCGGAAATATTCAGGGACCTGAGCCTCACTGAATGAGTAGGTCTAGTTTCTTATATCTGTGAAGGGGAATTTATGAGCCTAGCCCTGAATGGGGGATGAAGGAACCTTCCAAGTAGGTGTAACCTTGTAATCATTCCTGGGTGGTGGTGGCACATTACGTAGGGGTGTCTGCCGATTCGTGGGTGGTCATTACAGGGCCAGAGTCTATGCCTATAGTGGCGGGCATCTGCAAGGATGTGGAGGTGGCTCCACTGGTAACAAATAAAATTTCCTAGGGTCCTATATTTGTGCTAACGCAGTGGTCTTGCACGTAGCGGCCCTTCCCATGGGAACTACCGGAGACAATGGGTATGCCTGTTTGGCCTGCTGCAAGTCTTCCACTAGACGATGGACCATATCATTGAAATCCCAGAATCCTTCTGGGTAGTTATGGGTCATAAGAGAGGGGACTAGTTTAGTTTTCACATTCAACACACACATAGTCGTCAGTTGTTCCTGAGTCAGTGGCATATCAAGGGAGTATGTTAGTCCTTTCCACCGAGAGACAAAGTCCATGACGCACTCGTCAGGCCTCTGCATACACATGAAGATGTCTACAATACCCAACTTCATGGTTTTATAGCTGAACTGATAAGGATATTTCCTATGAAGATCTTCCCAGCAGGCTACTAACCCAATGGGTAGCTGGTTGTACCAGACAAACACGGGACCTTCCAATGATGATACGAAACACTAATGTTTGTTGGCCTATTGTTGTGTTAGAGTTACTAACATGTGTCCACACCTGGAGATGCAATGGGATAGATGCTTTAGTGGGTCTCCAGTCCAATTAAAGGGGAAAATATAGATTTATGAATCTCGGGGGTACTGGAATATCATCCACCCATGCCAGATATGGCTTACCCTCAGGCCAAATGTCCAACTGTGAAGTTTTCAAATCCATGAGATGATAAATAACCATCACCATTAGATCATCTAGGTAGGGGTCATATTTTATTGGGGATCTCTGACCACCAATGAATTGGTAGGTTCTTCAACATTATAAGAATGCCCAATGTCTCATGGAGAGGATGGTGGGGAGAACTATGGAGCTACTAGGGGAAACACAGTTGGCTCATGAAGATCATCATGCCACATTGGTGGATTTGGGGAGGTGTATTATTCCCTCTATCCATAAGCTGTAGAATCTATCCTACATGTGTGGGTAGGATGGTTGGGGTCACCTGGAGTCAAATCACTGGGGGGAGTTATACCTACCCTTGCTACCCCGGTTGGGGATCACCATAGTTTGATCACCGCACCACAACACATTCTACAAGGAGGTCATTGACCATATTCTTATGATCCGTGAGCTGTTGATGCAATGTGTCATTTCCGAGATTGTCTTCCATATTCTGAACTGATCCAGAGGTGTCTGATTGTTTGACGGCCCCATGATGCTCTTTTCCCTTACTGGGATTCCAGTTGAAAGTTAAGGACTTGGTAAGTATGGGATGACCCAATAAATTTTTTTCTGGCGAGTGATCCTTCCAAATGGAGACAATAGGTGTTGAAATCCTTTTGGTGGTATGTCCTTTACAAAGAGCTCTAGCTAGTTCTCTTCCTCTGGTAGGTTGTCCATGTAAGTCGTGACTCTTCTTGAATGAAAATCCTCAATATTTACTGGAATAAAGGTAATGCACCAGATATAACTAAAATAAAGGGCAATATAAGACCCCCAAACACGGACTAGAAAGTGGGGGGAATCCTCCTTGGTAATCCTATGGAGTACATTAAAAATATGAATGCATCATTGATGGATGGTCTGATGAAGACTGGGCGACTCAGGGCGCTAGGCCACAGTGAGCGCAACAAATTCAACCATATGGAATTGCTACCCAATATCATCAAAGTGTGCTTGAATCTTGGGGTAAGTCACTTGCTGATAATGGAGAAAGAAGTGCATCGCCCATTGGGTTTGGCAGAAACATGACACATCATACTTGGTAAGAGATTCTTGTGCACTGATGTTTTCAGTCAATACTGGATAGAACATATACGAGAAATGGTCTGCCACAAGGATGTCCCACAAGATCCTCAGCTCCGACATGAGATATGGCCCTTGTTTAACCCATTCATCCACTGGGGGTGGCTACAGGACTAGTAAAAACTCTAATGCATGCCACTAATATGGTAGAATAGTTGTTGGAGAATTCGACGAATGATTTGACAAGTCGCCACATCTTTGGTAGATATGTGATGAGTTCAATGACTAAGCCACCACATACAGGTAAGACGGTCTGGTGACCAAAACTTTCAGAATAGGGGAAGCGATTATTAATGGCATTCCATGATGTTGGTAATCATCCATTGGTCCCCAAAATAACTCTCAATGATCTATGGGCGAGAAAAGAATGAATCTCTTAATGATAAAGAGGATCACAGAGCAAGGCCCTTGAAGGGGGCCAAATCTTCTTCCTCCTAGATGTATCTGAGAAGAGAGGCATCAATCTGATGGAACTCACACTCCAAAAGGATGAGTATTATAAACCTCCTTCCATCCCCAACCCTTGACATAGATAATTAGGGTGATTGTTCCATTACTAAATCGCATTCTACCTCAAAATATGAGAATCCTAGGGTCTTAATTGCAATTTGAATCATCTCAGTATTATTAATATAGAATCATAGACCCACCATCTTACCTCGGGATGGATCTTTGGGAAAGGATAGATTTTTTGATCGAGGAGAAAGTTTAACTGAAATAGTGTTGGGGTGGAAAACACTTCTTCTTGGTTGTGTTGGGGTGAGAGGGGTACCTGAACATATGTGAAAGGGAATGCGGGGAAGACCTCCATGTCCACCGGATGACGCACATAGTGAATATTTGTTGGAGGTAATGGAGTGGGAATTAACTATTGTAGAAATGGTGGGAGTGTGGTAAATATCTCCATGTCTATTTTCTATAGTTGTTCCTGTATGAGGGGGGCCTTCGTATTGGACTAACTACGCATGAGGAGCACCTCAGTGCTGGCTGCCAATGAAGCGAGGTAGACCTCTACTTCCCTAATTTTCGGGATGAATAAGGCCTTCCTCGATTGTGATAAGATCATGGGAAGAACCCCGTACTGATGGTTGACCCAAAAAAGAGTATCCTTGTATCAATGACCAACAAATGGAGGAATGACTCCATGCCTGGGATTTCAGGTACAAGGAAAACCTCCATGATGGATATCACCAAGGAGGGTAAGGCCTTCTCTAGGGCAGATGGTGGCATGGGGAGGACCTCCACAACGGGATTTGGAGTTTGATAGACCTACACTCCCATTGGTGGTGGCAGGGGGAGGAAATTTGTAGTTTATTTCAATGTCACGGATCAGCCCACAATAGATGCCACATGTGTGGGTGACCAGGAGAGTTTCTCCAACCTTTCTATGGGATGGTTGGGGCCTTGATCCTGGCTGGGAAATTGAGTTCCTTAGTTTGGAATAAATAGGTGATTGATGGTATGCATCGAAGGTCGCATGGTCCACAAGAGCTGTTGATGATGACGCATTGTGGCGAGAATCCTCCTCAACTTCCGCCGGACACTGGTGTTGGGTTAATAAGATTGGAGCCAGTGGTTCAGGTTAATAACTCAATTTCTCCTCAACCCATGGGGCTGGGTTCGGGCGCTGGCATAGCTTGGTGGGAGCCCTCTTTGGTGGCCCCTAGGAATGTATTACAACAGAGCTGGCCCGTACATCCCTCACTTCATTGGCGTAGGGGAGGGAGGCGTCACCGATTTCCAGGGAGAGGCTCCCTAAATGATTATAGGATTGAGTGGGGAGCAGTGGCTCCCTACGCGGCCCATGGGAGTGACAACGATGATGAGGAGTAGAAGACTCGAAGTCTTGTTAGACCATATCTAGGGTTGGGATAATCCCCTCCTCCTCATATTTTTGGACAAGGTTGTTAATCACCCTTCTCTAAATGAATTCATATGTGGATATGGGGCATGGGAACCCAAAAACCATGGATGTGGAGGCTTTTGAGGAAGAGATGAGGCCGTGTAGGATTTCTGCCTTGATTTTTTCCATACCCCTATATCGGTGGGTTAGTAGTGATCAGTTTCCTATCATAGTAGCTTAGGTCCTGCAATGTAGGTAGATTCCACCATTAGTATTGAAATATTGAAAGAAATGTCTAGTTTCCCATTTCCATTCAATCTTCCATTTTCGGTAATAAGGGTCCAAGCTGACCATGTCCGAGACTGAGATGTCAAACATTCAACCATACCAATTTATGGTGAGTTTCACGCCAGGCGCACTATTTTTTTGGCAGGACCTGGAATCAGATACATGGATCCAGTGACACACTATTCCACTGATATCTCAAACACTACTAATATCCACATTGAGGAGAAGATATTCACATCAGTTTCACCATATTTTATTCTAAATCATTCATTAGGGTGTGCATCCGTACATAGAGAGCGCGCTGATATATTTCCCTACAATCCATATTTCCCATGGTGGGCCACATCTATCACTTATTCGGGACTGTTTTCTCCTTGATCGAAATTAGATTATGGGATGTCGGTTTCAACTTCCTTGTATCCTCATCACAACTAATCACCTAGTCAGGGTCTTACATAATGATTAAGATATTATTATTGAAAATCTTCCTAGTGCCTTGTCTTTATGGACACTGATTAATTATTCTTATTCTGTATAAACATTCCAAAGGTTCATGTCCAGGAAGCAACCTATGTTCATGGTAATAGTCATTTTGGACATCACCAGCATGTCTTGGCTCTAGAACACTGGTGAGTTTGGGTTTCCTCCCCATAAAATAGGGCTTCTCAGGGGCATGGAAGCCCAAGGCATCTCACATCGAGTGTGTGGAATTATATGGCACATGAATGTATTAGAGGTTATATTTAGCTTCCCATGTTTGACATAGGGTATTCCATCAGTTTAATATCTAATAAGGACATATCGTACTGATCGGAACACTAAAAGAAGTGGATCAGATGGGTGCATCCCCAAGATGGATCACCTGAGCGGCTTACTGGATGAGTGGATCAAGATGCCCAATAAAGGAAGATCTGAGGATGCTTGGGTCCTTATAATAGGAACACCAGGGTTTTCCATTAGCTGGGATTGAACCTCAGAGTGGTTTCCTATGTACCCTATTTGGGGAGACAGGGACCAAACCCACATAGTTATAAATAGTGATAGTTCTGGGTGTGCTCAGGGGAAAAAAACCAAGGATGACAATGAGGCTTACACTTGGATTTCGACCCATCACAAGAGGGATGCTCTTGGGTGGATTAATATGTACCTTGTGGGGATTACTCCTAGTTATATACCCCCGGTAATGGAGAGATCTCACTAGGATATGGTGAACTAAGTAAGAATCAGGATGGATAATGGAGGGTTGAATGGAGTGGATGGGGAATGAGAATGAACCAACATGAGGATGAAAATTCTATTCATCATGAGCCTCTAAGAGAATTAATATGTATCACCATTGTAGGGAATCAATGTCCATGTAGATTGGTGGGATGATCTGATGCTTTTAGAGGTGACCCATGAGAATGGATGTAAGGATGGGACCCATAGGAAGTGGAATCTCCGGGTTGGGGAATGACCTTCCCAAAACATAGGTGGATTAAGGGAGAGACCAAGATAGGACATGAGTGATGAGATTGAACCTCAGGAAGGATTTCTATGTATCCCCGTGGTTGGGAATCAATGTCCACGTAGTTCAGATGGGGGCATTAGATTGGGGTGAGCACAAAGGACAGTGACCTGATGATATATTGTGGATTACACATGGATAACAGCTCAGGTTGGTCTAACGCCACTAGGACAGACTAGAGATATGAGCCCCAGCAAAGGGGATCATAACAGATTACCACTGGATGAGGCTATAACAGCTTACCATTGGATGGGGAACAAGGTCTTACCATAGGATGGGGATCACAAAATATTACCTTCAATTGGGGATCACAACGACTTCCGTCGATTGGGGATCAATATGGATTACCAATGGATGGGGATCCCAATGGACTACTATAGATTAAGGATCACAATGGATTACCACTAGATGGGGAGCACAATGGATTACCATCAATTGGGGATCACAATGGAATACTGCTGGATGGGGATAAAAAAGACTTACTGTCTATCAGGGGTCACAACAACTTACCGCTGGATGGGGATCTCAATGGATTACCGTAAATTGGGGATCTCGCCACCTTATTATCGATTGGGGATCACAATAGATTACCAATGGATTGGGATCAAAATGGATTGGGGTTGACTGGGGATGAACCTCAAGGATGCTTCCTACATACCCTATCTATGAGACAAGGATCAAAACCCAAGTAGATCAGATGCATGCAGTTCAGAATCATTCTGGATGAGATGGGGGAATACTATTTTTTGTCTGGCAAGATGAAGGTGAACTGACGTGACGCGGTTGAGCCCGATGGGTGATGGGCTTGTACCTCAGGGAGGCTTCCTACATACCATATCTAGGAAAAAAGGATCAAATTCCACATAGTTCATGATGGTGAATACAGTTTAACGTCATGTTGGATGAAGGTGAACCGATGTGATCTGGTTGGGTCCAATAGGTGATGGGCTTGAATTCCAGAACGGCTTCCTACATAACCTGTCTAGGATATTGGGATCAAATCCCACATAGTTCAATAGGGTTTGGGGCTTACATGCTAAGGCACCCCAAGAAGGATTCCATGGTTGGTGCTTACTCAAAGCCCAGGTGATTCATGCACATCATGAGAAACAAGTGGCAACATATACATGACAATCACGTCACAAAATGTATGTCCACTGAAAGTGGAGGGGGACTTATATGTGGATAAAAACATAAAGAGGAAATAAGAGCTTATGAATTATTATAGGACCAGGAGATGGATATTTGAACTTAATCTAGGATGGAAGTCTTATGGGGCCAAATCCCAAAGGGAGAGGTATGGGATAAAAAAGGTCCTAGTTCCCATATCTCATAGAGTATTAGGCCTGAAAGAAGAGAGGAGGATAAGATATGCTACCTCTTAAAAGAAAGGCTTCGGTCTTACACCAAAATTGTTTCCCTTCCCCCACAGACATACACATATCCAACAAAAAGGATGTAATTTCATGTGTGGATGATATCACTCATGTGGAGACGAGAGGACATGGAGAATGTCTGAGGTGGGGAAACCTGTGTATAATACATGGGGTGAGCCCAGTGTTTAATGTCATGTGATAGGGACGATGTTGCTTGGTAGTTTATCTTCTTTTATCTCGGATGAGGCGTGCTCACTCTTCATATCTTGGACTAAATGACTAATACCTACCCACCCTTGAAGGAGGGAAGGCATTAGCAATTTCATGGTGTGTCGGCTCTATGTAGTGATCCATTGAGTGGAAAAAATTAGAGTGGATTTGTGAAGAAGCAATAGCCATTAGGTTTCCTATGAAAAGGAGCATGCAGATAAGAAACCCAATACGAAGAACCTCAAAAGGGTCCTTGAAATGAATTCATACTAACTTGGAAGGGTTTTACAGGATAACAGTTTGTGATAAAAATGGGTTCACAGGAAAGGAACCTTTGAAGCATTCGTGCTCCACGTAAAAGAGGGACTTTGTGAAGAGGTATGCTTTGAGAAGTGGAGTGGTAAATCCTGGGTATAGGGTATATGTGCATACGATTGAATCTTCGAAATGTAGAAAGGATTTCGTGGAGTATGACTTTGCAAATTAGGGGTACCTTACAAAGCATAGAACTGTGAAACAATGTGCTTCGTGAAGCCTAATGATCCTTACTTAACATATGGTTCACATGTGCATAAAGGGTACATCGCGAAGCATGGGTGCTTCGAATAGACCAGATTCCCCTTAAGGATATCCCCCCACCATGATAGCTTGTGGGATCTGCAATGGGAATCCATGCTTGGAGATGGGTTGTATTTTAGATAAGGTATAGGAACTTAGGAATGCTCAAGTAACATTACGAGGTTATTTATCTCAAGGATTCACCGAGAAGAAGGTGCTTCATTATTTGAGAGATGAGAAGGATAAATGATGGGGTATCCATCTTTTGGGATCAAGGGGATCTTGGTATTTGTAGGAAAGGGGTGGTGTGAAGCATGGTTAGCTTAGTGAAATTCTATATGGCACTCCGCAATCAGCAACCGATGATGTCATGTTTTTCAAAACTGTGGTGTCAACCATCATACCCTCCTCGGCGTGGATCTCTCCTCGGTTTCCTCTACGGTGCTTGAAAAGGCTCTACTCATGTTCTAAGGGATCACGTAGGTCGATCCGGTTCCCTCCACAGTGTGAATATTCTGGTCAATTGTGTCGTAACCATGGAGCCTCACACCTCTTTTACTCTGGGGAGACTATAGAGGGGGCTTCGGCTTGGCGTCGGTCGTAGTGATGTGGGTGGGGGGATCCACGAATGGGATTCACAAGGTAGCCCATTTTGAGTTTTCATCCTATTTCCATCCATCCACTCTACACATATTTTGTCACAAACAATTTTATGTGTGCATAATTATTTATAGTTAAAGAGATAGTTTTAGAGTGAATTTCGTAGTTCTCTGTAATATATTTATCTTTCGAGCACTATGATGTACAAATAGATTCAATAATATTAATAATGGGATTGAATTAAATTAGATATTTCAGAAATTACCAGGAAATGTTTTACATGTCGATATTTTAAAGAAAAATAAAAATTAAAAAATTAAAGTCATCAACCTTTTCCAATGATGGAGTGGAAATAAAAAATATACCAATGGGTTTCAAGGTGAGATTACTAATGAAATATTGAGATTACATTTTGATTTGGGTTATGGTTGATCTATTAACTAAATATACACATTTATTTCCCATTATTGATACATTATATTTGTATCGTCTTTCCTAACCATATCTTAAGGAGATAGTCTGGTTATATAGAGTTCCTCTATCCATTTGTATCAGACCATGATCTCAGGATCACTTTTAATTTTTTGAAAGGGCTTCAAATATAATTGGGTATTGAATTATATTTTATTAAATACTTTTTTCCTTAAACTAATGGTCATCTTGGGTAGAAAATTCAGACTGTGGATGATATGATTCATTCTTGGTCAATGATCTATATGGGGATAATACTGATTTTATTAAATTCCATTGCTTTCCAGTAAATGAATTAATTTTAAAGGCCAATTATGTTTTAAATTTGAATTCAAATAACATAAGTATTATATTGTTATATTTACTACATTAAATTATATTTTAATCATATTTATATTTGATTTTAGAAGAAGTTAAATTTGTGGATGACAAATGATATATTTCGGAAAAATGTTTTAATATGCATAATGTTTCTCTTTATTAATAAATTGAAATAAAAAATAGTGAGTATTTAGTTAAATTTAATATATATATTATATATCAATAAATATTAAGTAAAATTATTTAAATGATAATTAATATTCATAGTGTTAATATGAAATCATTTAATGCTTAAAAAAACACTTATTGAAAAACAACATTTTCATCATATTATGGTGTTTAATTTTAAAATAAATTATTACACTTATTTGAAATTAATTAGGTAAAATTGAGTCAATATTTTTATTAATATTAATTTATATTATATAATAAATTTAACAAATTTTTTTGTCTTCATCAATCGTGAAAACAATAAAAATATTTTATCGAAGTTGTGGTAAAAAAATTACTATGGGTAGAAAAAAAATATAAAGGTTAAAATGAACTAAAAACATGGGTAAAATGACATATATGTACATATTGTGACCTTATTGTATCTAAATAACTATAATGTTCCATTTTTAATCCTTATAGTAAGTGAAAAAGGTTGGTTCTCCATTTTCATTCTAAAAGATGCATGTGTGCATCTCACCTCGATTATAAAAGGACATCCCCTATCTTTTATTACTCAAAAAATAAATGGAAATTTTCTAAAAAAAAGATCTACCAAAATACATTTCATAAATCTCATATCATGTCTTAGATCCACTTGTTTGATTAAAAATACCTCTGATTTAGGTCTTTGATCCAAACCTAAGCACGTTTTTTCGAAGAATTGGAATCATGTTGCATGTTTACATTATTTATTATTCAACCTGTGAAAATTATTCATTAATTTTTTTGATATAATAAAAAAATTATTAATAATATAAATAGATTTTATTATATTAATTAAATAAACTAAATCAATCTGCACTTGTATTAAATGGGAAACAAATCCATCATTCGTATGTATGCCGAACTACAACCTCAAGAACCGATGTGATTCATTTTTCTTCATCACCTCTGAAGGATTGTTATAATGTTGAATATATTGTATATATATAATATTTGTAATATAATTACACTTATTTAATAATTAAATCACATATAAATTTTTAATTTTAATTCTGTGGGAGAAATGATAACATCACCCATGTGTATGAAAGACTACCGCATCACGAAGCGATGCAATTGGTTTTTTGCTAACAACTTTCCTGAATGGTAATAAACAAAAGGTTAATAATATTTTTGGTAAATATGAGTTATTTATTATTTTTATAAAATATTTATCATTCTAAAATTATAATATAGGTCATTTACATTTTTCCTTTCCATTCATTGGGAAATCAAAACGCCGTCTGTTCATACGTGTGGACTACCACTTCCATAATGTTATGTGATTATTTAATAATCACCAAATCACATGGATAATGTATAAATTATATTGAATATGTTTTTAATGTTATTATTATTATTGTAATAAGATAATATAATACTTAACTTATTTCAACAATGATCTTTGAATAATAAAAATGTTACTCATGCGTATTTACGGCCTACAATCATTATGATTGTATCATAGTTAATCATTAATAACCATAATTAATGAATTGTTTTAAAGTAGTATTTGATATATAAAAATGATAAAATTATAATTAAATTTATTCTGTATATAATATAACATTTACCTATTTGAAAATATTTATCCCACCGATGTAATGTTTGACACAAAAACTGAACAACATCAAAACATCTGATATAAACTTATTTGATGAAGTAATCATATAAAACATGGTAATAAGTGAAATTAAAGGAACAATAAAATTGAAAAATGTTATTATTTAAGAAATTAATAATCATATATTTATTATTTAGGTGTATAAATAATTTGTTTTGATGAGTCGGATGCAAGGTAAGGGTTTTCATCGCAATTTCCTTTCATTGAGGCATATTTTGATGTTGTGCACCTATATTGATTTATGAGTGTATATATAGATACTTTAACATGTTATATCAAGAATTTATATATTATCATGGTACTATATGTTTTTTAATTATTATATTTCATGGTTTTATGGTGAAAATGTTTGAAAAGTTGAGAGGGACTCTTCTTTCAAAAATTATTATTCTTTGTTTTATTTTTAATTGTATTTATCTTCTCTGTATTTACGAATGTAATTATGTTGACATGAGGGATTTATAAATGATATTTTTATCTTTTTATCAATTTTTTTTAAAAATATATTATTTGTACGTAATGTTTGACATCCCATACATTAAAAAAAGGAATGTTCTATTCAAACGTATACGATGAAAATGACATTTCCCACCAGTGTAATAGTTTTTTGATGCATGGATCTCATTTCAATTGTTTATGTTTAATTCAAATAAAAACACAATTTTAGGTATTTTGGTACTAAAAGTGGGGTTTTAAACCCAGAAAGGTATTTTGATATCTGCAAATCATTTTCAAAATAGTTTTAAGGTTTTATTCAAGAGTATTATGTTAAAAAGAAAGAGAATACATTTTTTATTATTTAAATAGTACTTGAGAATTATAAATGAGAAAAATTTGATCCTGATTAAAATTATTATAATGTTTTATATCCATTATAGCTCACAGGGGAGCATGATTTTGCTTATATGACAGGTGCACACAGATAACATCAGGTGAGCCTGATTTAGCTTATACGATGGGCACGCCCAGATAGTGCACCAATGAATTGGGAAATGTTCAATGTATTTATAGGAATGATAGAGGTATTTATTTGAGGGGTTATCTTATAGATTTAACTATGATATTATTATTTTTAATAGTAGTTTAAAGGATTTTATGAATGTGATGCTCTATATTTCCAAAAAAATTATTTATTTTCCTACTATGGATTGCAATGATTATATTTATGAAATTTTTTTTGTGATATTCAAATAGACATGGGTTATTCCATTCACTCAAATAGAATGGAGATAAATGTAAACATTTCTTGTGATTTCATGTTTTTCACTGGAATAATTGGTTTCTTTATTATTATGTCCCTTAATTAATCTTTTTTTTTCTAGTCCTATGATTGTAAGATATTTTTCAAAGGGTTTATGGATGGGTAAGGGAAAAGAAAAAAGTATAGACCAATATCATCAATATTTTCACTAAAAATAAGTCAAGATTTACTTTAAGTGTATTTTTGGAAAAATGGATACTGATAGGAAGTTTCCACTTTTTAATATATGATTTTTAATTTAGGAGTTATAAAATAATAATTAAAAACTCCAAACCTAAAATGATCTTTTCAAATAAGAGAATAAATTATTAACTTAAAACTCGAGATTATATAATGTTTAACTCTAGATCCTTATAGTGTAGGTTGGATACAGATAATGTTTCTCATCAATGTTTTAGTTTTTTAGTCTCATGTTGTGTAAAACGTTGTTTTTTATAGAAAAGTTTCACGAATTTCTCTGCTAAATCTTATACACTACATGATGTGTATTATAGCTACATGTTGTATAATTCAACAAGATGTGTTCTAGGTTGGTGTAGTCTATGTTTTTTTTAATAAATGTACCGTGTACAGTTACATATTGGAATGATGGGTATCTCATGCAATGTTTAGGTCTACTAAAATTGGATACATGGGGTGTACTCTGGCCACACAATTTGTAACCCAACATCACTGATTAGAGTCATTGGCACATATAAATGAAATCTTTTATCATTCATCGTCTCTTCTTAGTTTTTTATGAAATTGAAACCCTAAATAGTGATAATTAATATTTCAAAATAATGTTAATTAAAAATATTATTAAAGAACTAATATTTTTTAAATGAAATATATAACCACTATTGTGTACAATCAGTCAACAATAAATAATAATTTGAAATTTAAAATGTGACACATATTATACACTCATAAGGTTTCATATAAAGTGGAAGTTTATATTTTCATGTATAAACATATATATTTTTTCAAATTTGATGACTCATTCCCCAATTATGAAGGATGTAAACATAATGACCAATAAATTTTTTTAATAAAATATTAACACTATGAAAACTGGATCATATAGAGTATATATACATGTAAAATTTGTAAGAAATTTATATTAGATCATAAGAGACAATAACTGGCATAAAGATATTTCTTCGGTGATGATGTATATCTTCCAAAACCCATTTTTGGTTAACTTCATTTCACAGGGAGGATTCAATTTTAGAATCGCTCTAGAGGTTATCCAAATGTGATCCTTTGATCTTTGAAGGATGTCGATTGATTTACTGGTGAGTGAATGGAAAATCCATCATCCCGTTTTGCTCGTCTTGATCTCTTCAAGAACCTTTGGGCTTGAAGGTATTCATCTTATTCTTCAGAATATGAGAGAATGGAGCATTTGTGAGGGAAGTCTATTATCTGTAAAAATTATGATTTCTCGATTTTTTATTAAACCAACACAGTATCCATAACCATCTAATTTTAAAACATAGGTTTAGATGAAAATTATATTTAATTGTATAATTTAAATTAAAAAAATAATAAACCATTCCCGAACTCATTTTAAAATAATATTAATATTAATAATAATGCATGAATTTCACTAATTTGTGAAATGATAAATATTATTTCACAGGATTATAAATTAGAATTTATCACCAGACATGATCTTGGTCAATTCATCCTTCTAATAATCTAATGAATACCTGATATAATATTTAATTAAATATTTTATTCATAAATAAGTATTTTAATAATAATATGGTGAATAAATTATTATTAAATATTCAATAAATAATTCAAGATCAATAAAAATTGAATAAAATTATTTCATGGTTTTGAGAAAAAAATTTATTCTAATATTTAAATTAAAATAGAATTTAATCATGATCAACGTAAAGACCGCTTGTTACCACCTATGATGCATTATCATTATCATTAGGTAGGCTTGTCTAATTTCCAAGATTACTAACATGTAATTTGTTAAGGAAAAAACATAATGTCGTTACATTGATAACCACATATGATCATTTTCTATGAAATATAATCCTTTTGTCTCAATCTCTCATCCATTGGGATACACATATTTTTCTTTAACCAAAGTGTTTGATATTTTGTTCCTTGACTATGTAAAATAAACATGTTGTTACACCATGGACATGGAATTTTAGGCTAGGTTTACATACCAATAAAGGTCCTAGAAATATATTTCCATTAATATAGAAGGGAAAAATCCTTCATCGAATTATACATTAATTACATGTCATTATTGATGTACCCAACTTAACATAGTTCATGAAAACATAATGTATCATGGTTTTGGTTATAAAATCAAAATTCAAGAGTCATGATAAGAAATAATGGTAACATTAAAGACTAAGGACCATTACACAAGCTAAAAAATAATAATTTTTGATTTCATATAAATATTATGAATTCTTACTAGTGAGTCTTTTTTTATAATATCAATTGTAGAATATTTCCAAATCTGAACTTTATGATATGAAGACTCAAATGCATAAAATTACCCATACATGTCAATCTACATAATTTGTCCCCATCTTAGATTGTTATCAAAATATAGAATAATATTTAAAAATATAATCATTGAATTTCAATGTTCTCATCATAATGAGGAACATATAGGACCTCATCAATGTAACAAATACTTTAAGACATTAATAAATCAAATTCATACAAAATGATGGAAGATATACAATCTTATATTTTTATTAATATTGAAATATATTAATATACATGTAATCTAATGTATAAATATTTCATCCTAGAATTCATATTTCAACATGAAATTTCTGAAAATAAGTATTAATTCTTCTGAACTCCCTATACAAAATATTCATACATTATTAATGTCTTTTCAACATAATACAACTAAACTATAGGACATATATTTAACGTTTTTATCATGTTATCTTGAGGTTTCCATTATAGTTGGGGAACCCTTTAATATATCACTATGATATATAATATAAGGATATAAATATATATAACATAATTAGAAGGAATGATACTATGATGGAAATAATTACACACATATATACTAATGTATATATATATATATAATGGTAATATATATATATATATATATGTGATTTGGGTATATGGATCCAACTCGCAACACTCCCACATGAACCAGATTCTACTATTAATAATTCATAACCCACTATATGTATTATAAGAATAATGAAACTTTCAATATATGGATTTAGTCATGGGGTCATCTATATTATTCATTGGATAAAATATTCCACATACAAATTTACTGATTTTAGTAAAATTCCTCGAGAGGAGAAATTTATGAACTATATGATTTGTCTTATATTGTGTCCTAGGTGTAACATAGTAGTTTTTCATGTAAGGTAGAAAACAATAATATCATTATTTTACAAATTTATTTTAACCTTATAAATGCTCCATAATGTTTAAAGAAGGTTTCATGAGTTTGTGTAGCTAGTTCGAAGGCTATAGGTCAGGTTTTTGGGGATACCATGAGAGGCACACAGTTAGTGCATGATTAGTTCTAACCCTACACCTCAAATATTTCATCACTATAAGGGTTCCACACACTTTGTATAAATAATGAAAAAAGAGGATATTTCAATGTGGGACTATAATATCGAGTGAACATGGGTTGCACATGATTTTTTTAATCATGCACTATAGGTTGTGCTAGGCCTGTCACCTAGACAGTGGGGTGAAAATGGTTTGTGCTTGGATTGGTCAATAGTGGGGCCAACCAATCTGACCATTAAAATTTTGGCGAAAGTCTGTTTGTTCCTCCTCCTATTTACTAGCTTATCCACACTTCTTCGTCATTATTTTCCAACAGACCTCACTCTAAGGAGCTCTCTCCTCCATCATCTATAGGCATTGATCTATATACACTATCTTGATTCCATTTTTGACTTCATCTACTGATTTTGATCAGCATTATTTAGAGATTTAATCTGATATATTCCTTTCATAGTATTTATTACCATCTTTCGGGTTATTTTGGTGCAAGCTAATATGCCCTATTGTTATGTCATTTTATTATTTTTTACAATTTCTCCGATTCAAATTTGAGTCTAAAGCCAACAAAAGGAGAGGGGTTTTCTAAAAAAATAAGGTAGGTGGTCCAATATTTTTATTTTATTGATGAATCATTTTATAACATGAACCTTCATTCTATATGCAGATATTTATGTGTGTTTTGTTGTAATTGATCACTTAATTAATCTAATTTATCTTTTGTTTTAGTAGTTCTCATATACTGTTGTAATGTTCATATCTTCTCTACATTGACTATTTCCACCACATTTAGTGTAATTGTGTGATTTAAACTAGTTATTAAATGTTAATATGGACAACCAACCTTCAAAGTGGTGTCTATTTCCAACCAATTAAATTTCTCATGGTAATTGGATTGAAATGAGTGGTTTGACAACTCACATGACCTCTATATGCTGAAAAAGGTTTCCAATTTACTTAATGGCATGATTCCTAAATTTTAATTCCTCCCTAGACATATTGTGAAGAGTGAATGACCATAAATAAATATTACTGACATTCATGGAGTCCATTTTACTTGGGGTACATTGGCGTGGCGTCCCTTAAACATGTGATACATAGGCATGGAATCCCATATATATGTAATACTAGTGCATGATGTCCCTTCTACGTATGATAATCAAAAATGGAATCCCATTTTTATGTGATACATAAGAATGGAATCAATTCAAGTTATGATAGTCAGGCATGCCATACCATACACATGTGATACACAGGAATTGCATCACTTTCCAACTTTTAAGATTGATACTACTACACATGGATACCTTTATTATTCCATGGGGTCTTAGATAGTGGTAGTATCCATATAGATGAAAATAAAAATCACTACATATATAGACTATATATATGTATACATATGGTTACCTGATAAAAACATCCATATTAGGATGAAGTTGGTAGTGTTAGCCTAAGGTCATCTATGAACCAGATATGACCAGTTTACATCTTGCAACATCAATTAAATTATTATACATGAAAAAATGATCATTTTATATGTGCTGGTTGGATTATACTAGAAATTATTTGTTTTTTCCTACTAATTATATCCCACACCCAGTTTGATCCACTTGTTGATACCCAAATAGATCTTTTTGATGTGGGTAGGGACAAAGTGAATTTTCTAGCTCTGGATTCTTTTATATTTTTATATGATAGAGTACAAGATAATTGGATTATGATTCTTCACACGATGCTGGGGCAGATAGTTTTTGTCCATTTTTTATATATAGATGTGTATATTCCTATATCTTATGTACTTACCTTTTTATAGCATTATGACATGATATTTATTTTTTATATTTGATTTCGATTTAGCTTCTATATTATTATTTATTTGGATAATTTAATTTTATGAAACTAGTTATTTATTAATTCTTCTATTGTTTACCCTTATTTAATATTGTTGTTCTATACTCTAATCAATATGGGAATGTCTCTACATGGGACTATCTTAGGCCCTTGATGCTAGTTACTAGCCTCTGGAATATGCGAAGGTGTTCTTGATGTCATGTGGTTAACCAACTTGGGGAATCTCTTAGTGGGTTCCTTGATGGGATTACATGAAGTGGTATCAAAGGAAATTTAAATTTTTTCTCACAATTTGGGTACTATATTGGATTGTAGTATTGTTTTAGATTTTATTAATGAGCATATTCTTAAGATTATCTAACCCACATACAGGAAAAAATCCAAATTCCATAGGAGGAGATTTAACTATTTTGGTTTATGCCTATCATCATTATATTGATTCCACCATGGCATGAGACATGAGCTTTGTGAGGTTATTATTATTATTATGGATTTTCCTTTACCTGTTTCTGATTAGGTAAGGTTGTATCATCTCATGAATAATTATTAGAACTTGAGGATTCACATGTCACTAATTATACTATTCCATATAGTTATATCTTTTTTACTTTCGTTTCATGCATTTCCAATGATTATCATGAGTTCCATGATTGTTATATATATGGAACTATTCTAACATTGCATCTAGGGATAAAATATTTAGATTAATTAATGTTTTAGAATCAATATAAATGGTAGTTTCCCATATATATTGTTGATGACAACTAAATTAAAGAGTTATAAAAATTTTATGACATGAATCATTGATTTTGTGGGATGAAATGTTATTTGATTTGATTACATGAATTAAAATTGTAATCTATGACACATTAACTTCTGCAAATTCGGAATGGTGATTCATTTAATCAAATCATTTTACATGACCTGTTACATCTTGATATTTGCTGTAAGGGTCGCGACTGTGTTACTTGACATTAAAATTGCAATTTAAAACTAGTACGAGCTTTTATAAATTTCGAATTTTGGTGATTTTAACAGGGCTATTATAACTATATTCATATATATGAGTGAGAACAAAAGAACATCATATTTTTTTTGAAATTGTTACTACTAAATGGGGATTACAATTTCAATGTGATGGGAGTATTCCTCCATAACATGTAATTAAAACTCCATATACTAGAACATATAATGTGTTAAGTGAGACCATAATCTTGGCCTGAACATAGTAGTGGTAAGTAGGTAGCATCTTTTGGGATATATTGTGATCATTCGTAGGAAGATTCATGTGACTCATTTATTTGAAGGCTATGTACCTATCCATTCCAATTATCTTGATCTGATCTATTGTTGAATCTTGTTTGAGTAATGGATTTTTTAATTGTAGATTTATTCCTCCATAACCCCCAAGATTAATTCATAAGGAGGGTGGTGACAACCATAATCAATAGTTTTTAGGCCATAATCCACTAGTATTATCTCTAATTGTGACATTATAAGCACTTATTGTTATTCCTCCACTAGATATTGATGACCAGTTTTGAGAGAGATTATTGTGCCTCATGAAGTCTATATAGGGAGCTCCATGACATTACCCTACAATAAAATATTTGAAATCAAAATTTCATAAGTAAAATCCTCATAATTTATTGATTGATGGTGGAACCCATGTTATAGAATCTTTTCTATTGTCAATGTCATCCATTTTTTAGCATTTGAAAGTGCCTCTATAGTGGAGGTCTAGGCTTTCAGCCCTTATGATTTGTGACCCTACTAAAAACGTGGGATGTTATCACTAAGGAAAATCATTAAGTTGATATGGTTTGGGAAGACATAATAATTTTCTTTTATGATTAATTCATTACAAAGTCACTCAATGAGGATCATTCTAGGTATTTTATACATCTATATCAGGCTCCTAGGTCTGATATTGAATATTCATTTTTTTCCACCAAGATTTACTGTTTCACAAAAAATTTTACTGGTGACAAGTTGAGGATAGTGTTAGTTTTTTTGAGGGTATCATATTCCCCATATGATTGTGCGAGAATGTCATTTGGTTGACCACCATTTATGATATTGTGAATCAGACCTACTTCTCCTAGAAAAGCTATGTGAAGCTGATGGTGGTGTTAAGGGATGTTTTATTCTAATTTATGGAAGTAGTTCCTTGATCTCTAGGTAGTGGCACTTCAATTCAATATATAAGGGTTATAGTAGTTAGATGAAACCTACTTAATGTTAAGTAGAGTGCCAGTAGTACAAAAAGCCAATTCATTAGAAGCCCTAATGTCCTCGAGATCCTATTGAATTTTTAAGTTGTTGTACGTTCGGGAATCTTCATGTTCACCCATAAAATATGTTCATAATCATAGCATCATAATTGTAAAAAATATAGAATCATGTTCATTCATATTTTACATTGTATCGTGAGATACATCACATTACCCAATGCATTGGATGCAATATAATTTTGGGTGCATACATCACACCATAATATTTACACTATCATGCATGCAAGATAAATGTATATGAATATATGACATAAAATACCCCATGGAAATATATGGGTTTCATTTCATAAATCATACATTAAATAATAAACTTTTTGTTCCTAAATGTGAATGGAAAAAAAAATTGGGATAAGAATCATCACACTTGAATTAAGAAGGAATAACCTTAAGTTAAGAAAAAATGTATTTTGGAAAGAAGAGTTATTTTAGAAAATATTTCTATTTGTCGCAAAATCAGTTTGGAAACATATATATCACAAAAAAAATAGGTAAGGATAATGAAATTATATTTATGAATATGAAAAGAATATAAATACTGGAAGTTTCCATTAAATATTGATAACCCAATGAATATAAGTTGGGTTTAATAATCCCCTTACATTTTCTCTTAATGCATTCTAAAATTAATATCTAGGATAATTAACTTAAATTCATTAATTAATAAATATATTACCTCTTAAACATTTTATTTATTTATTATTGTATAATTATGATCATTTATGGCCATTATGATGAGTTTTAGAGTTCAATTCTAGTGTGTGGGAGATTTTTATTTCGTGGGTTTCATGATTAGTTCACTTGTGTATAAGTATAGAAGATCTTGTACAATGAGAGTGATTCTAAATAATTGATGTTAAATAATATTAAATAAATAAAGTATGTGTAATTGGTATTATATATCATTTTTATATGGTATGAAGATTATTTATTAGATAAAAATTTTATGAAAATGATTAAACTTATTTTTTTGTTTATATGACCACCATGAACATAAATATTTTATTTAACACATAGTTTATATATTGGTTCAAGAACATTATATAACATATAATATGTATAAAAAATCTTAATTATCCATAATAATGTTGTTATGACTAGTCTTGAATGTGTTTATTGAAAATTAAAACACATCATCCACGATGGCGGTAAATGGACACATCACATACAATGTTACATTTTTAGAATAATAGAGTAAAGAGAAGATGTTTAATGATTGATAATATATTATAACAGTAAATTTAAAATATATTAATAATAATTTTGTTATCATTTAACTTTGCCATGGTAATGTTATGATAATATAATTAAATAAAACAAATTAAAAAAAATTAAAAGAAAATGAAAAATGATATTACCTCTTGAATTCCTTCTCCTTGAGAACCTCTTTAGGGAAATTGGGATTGGTATTTTGTAGAGAAAAAAAGATCATGGATGTGGGGGAGGGTCTATATATGTGTATCAGATATAATTCGGAATAGATTAAAGGATTTTTAGGTGTGAGGAGAAGAGGAGGTGAAGTGTAATATTTATAGGCGAGGGGAGGGTTTTTTTGACTGTTTTATTCATTAGTTTATTATTTTGGATCAAGACCATGAATATTTTTGATTACAAAGAATAAATAAAGTATATAGAGAATGAGGGTTAGATATAAGGGTTCTCACATCAAAAAATAAAACATAAATGACTCAATGATTCATTTATTCAGTTTATTCCATAAATTATCATGTTTCACTATTCACCAAAATATGTAACTATTTTATAAAAATCACTAAACATTACCCTTACCATTTTTTGACAAGTAGAATATAAATTTCAAATTCATTTTATTAAAATAATTTTCTAAATAATAGAAATTTAATTTCTAAATAAATTAAATTTTTTTAAAAAAATATAGATTTTAATATTTTACTTGATTTTTTGAACCATTGAAAAATTAATTATGGTATGATAAAATTATATTATAATCATAATAAACAAAAATATTATTTTATGAGTTTATTTAAAAAAAATAAAATTTCTTTTAAATCAATTTATTATAATAATATTATTAAGAAACATTAGTTTGAACAAAAATACCAACACTCAATTTATCATTATTAAAACATTTATTTACATAAAATTTGTTATAGTTATGTCAGATTTTCCTTTAAAAAGTGGCTAAATTTTATTTATAATAACATTGGAGAAGTTACTATTCTATTGGTTGGATTACTATTTCTAATGGTCATGTTATTATTCCATGTGTATTGTTATTATTCTATCAGTATAAGTTTCATAATTTCTATAAATATAACTTATTCCAGTTTTAAGTTATGGAAATATTTTTTTATTGGGTTGCCTATGATATTTATGTGTTTTATACCATAAGTCATCATTATACGTAGGTAAAAATTCCATTTATAATATTTTGGGTCATTATATTATTCCCCACCTTTGAGATTTCACCTAAGAAATTTTATTTTTCATACTATGGGATAAATAGGTGTGGGTACATCTCATTCATCACTACTTCCAATACCCATGTCACCTATTCATATGCTGTATTACCTTAAAACATAGTGATAAGGTGATTATTCTCATTTCTTAGTGTTTATTCTCCTTAGTCCAAGATCTTTACTAGCTTCACTTCATATGGTTGGTCATTATCGAGTAGTACAACCTTCTGATTCAGTACATGTGAGGGTTTAGGTATGTACTTCCCCAAGAGTGATACATGGAATACCTCATGAACATGCGAAATAATTTATGGATTTTTAAGCTGATAGGCCACTACTCCTACACGACCTTGGATCTCAAATGATCCAATGTACTTTTATCTACGCTCCTATTTCATTCCAAACTGCATGACTCATTTCCATGGTGATATTTTAAGGAATACATTCTCCATATAATTTAATAACAAGGCCCTTAAAAAATTGTAAACATATATCTTTTTATAACACTAGGTTTCTTTGATATGTTTTTGGATGCCATTAAAACTCTTTATCATCTCCTTCACAAGATCATGTTCATGTAGCATTCACACTCCAACTTTATGCGAATAAGATGGAGTTTTAAACTGATTTCCAAATAGAGCTTCATATTGATCAATATAAAATATTAATTTTTAAATTATGTTGCATGAGAACCCAACCAATTGGATTTGATGATTCCATCCACCTTTTAATTCCATTGAGTTGTCTCTTCGCATGTATTCGAGCATCAGAATAGTCCTTTCAGATAGCCATCATTTTGGGGGTGATATGCGATTCGAAAATTTAATTATGTACTCAAATGATGTTGAATAATTCTCCAAAATTTAGATTTCAACCATTTATCATGATCAAATAAGACCTACTGTGGAACACCATGTATCACCACAACTACCTTCACATATATCTCTCCATATTGTTCATGTGACAGAACTTCATGAATTATGATAACGTGGGATTTCATGGTTATTTGATAAACAACAAACCATGTTCAATTGAATGTATTTAGGAGTTAAGGGACATAGTACATCATGACATTCTACTATTTCCACATGGGTATTTGAAATGGTTACATTATCCTTCAGATTGTCTTTTTTCACTTTAACTTGTTGAAATATCAAGTAACTTGAGATATAATATGTAATCTCATTATTCAAGTTATCCCACTATAAGAGTTCTCAAAGATCATAGTATATATTGGTACATCCAGGATGGACTGAGAAAGGTGATCTATGTGTGTTTTCCAACAGCTCATTCTTTATCTTATCTGAGAAATACACATAAAGCCTCATTCAAAACCGAATCCCAACTTCATCATTGATATAGAACTATTCTAGATTTTTTTCATTTATTGAATTCATCTTATTTTAAATCTCCATATCATTCCATTGTTCCTCATTGATCTTATATTGGATATATTATTTGGAAATCATTTTGGAAAGTTAGGATGTATTATCTACCATTATGAGTTCCAAATCTATGCTTTTGATATCCATAAACATATGGAATTTCTCAATCCACATCATAGGCAGTGTAGAATGTTTTTTTCTACTAAGAGTATCAGGTCCATGATGACCTTTAATCATATTCTTTAATTCATGTTGAGTCTCTTATAATTTAATATATTCTTTAGACTCTAGTGATAGGAACATATGTCGCAATTTTCCCTATAGAGTAAGTGCTGCTAAATTTTGAACGAAAAAATTATATCGACTAGGTCCATATAATGTATCGGGTTATTCTTCTCATGTATCTTCAACTATAATGAAACATATGATATAAATTTATCATTCTTGATGGTTATATTACTAAATAATTTTTTTGAATCATCACTGTATATCAAAAAAAATTCTATACTTGTTGGTAATTTAAGTATTGGTGGAGTAATTAGCATATTATTTGGATCCTTGATGTTTTTCACACATTCTTACATTTATACATACTTTAACCCTTTCCTTATTAAATTATTTATAATTATTGAAAATCATGGGATATTTTTTTAAAAAATATCTCTAATACCCTATTAATCCATGCAAACTATAGATTTCCATGACTCTAGTGGGTTTGGTCCATTCTTTAATCAATATTGTTTTTGAAATATCCATGGAAAATTCCTCACATGTGACATGTGTCCAAATTACATGACTTTTTTTCATCCAAAATTGTCAGTTTCAGAACATGGAATACAATTTATCATTCCTTTGTACCTCCAGAAAAATCCTTATATTTTCTTCATGATTATTCATTCTATTAGACTTGATGAGAATGTCATAAAACAACTACCAAAAAATTTTCATTGTAGTTTCTAATGAATCTATCCATAAAATCCACAAATATCTCAAGAGAATTATTATGTCTGAGGGTAATCTCTAGAGACTAACATAATCATACCTTGTGTAGTAATAAGTTTTCTAAATATATACCTTCTTCAAGTTTAGTTGATGATATCTAGAATGAAAATCCACCTTTGAGATGTAATGATCTCCACATAGTTGATCGAACAAGTCATGATTCCATGGAAGAGGATACTTTTATTTATGGTGGTTATGTTGAGTTTTGGATAATCGATGAATAGTCGAATTGACCCATCCTTTTTATTTACAAGGAGAACTAGAAAACCCCATGGCGATGCACTATGTCATATGAAAACATTTTTTTTAAATTCTCATACTGCTAGTTATGTAACTCCTCAAGTTTGGTATAGGACATCCTATATGATACATTTTGAGGTAATATTGTATTCTGATATGAGTTATTTTGAAAACTCGTCCTAATTATCATGGGGAGGTTGGGTAAATCTTTGAGAAATGCATAATTGTATTCCCTCATAATGATAATTTTCTCAAGGTTGATACATTCTTTTGACTAAACAATTAATGAAATGTATTATGGTTCATAGGGAATACAAACCCACACCATTAAGGGACTTTCAAAAGGAGATTCAAGATATTCTGTGATTTTTTATAAGATCATGGGATGGTTCGGAATATGAAATGATATTTCATTCCCCTGAAAATTGATATATTCTCTATATAATGATATCCAATCCATGATTAGTATAGCAACAAATTACACCAAGGGATGTTTCATGAGATTCACTATATAATATTCCCACACTTGCCAATAAGAGAAGATCCCAACACTTGGGTTGCAATGATCTCACCACATGGTGTTTTTACATATATCTCTATTTCAATGTTATTGGGATTTGATTCAATATTTCTAAAAAATTATGATATAAAATAATTAGTAGAACAAGAATATATTAAATTTTTTTTCTTTTTTTAATAGGATATTTACCTTGTATGAATTTGTTTTCCTGATCCTCCTTTACAGTAGTTATGGAATAAAATTTCTCTTTCTCTAATGGATTTGGTTTCTAATGAAGTTGATTACCCTTGAAGACTCAATGGTTAGTCCACTAGATTTCTTAGTTCCCTTTCTCATTATATTTTAATCATTTAAACCTTGATTATTACCTACTTTACTCTATAATATTTTCCATATTTTTTATTTCACTCTAACATTCATTATCTTTGTGGCCTTTTCTCCCACACTTGAAAAATTTATGGGCCAGTTTGAGTAAATTCCCAAGATGATTCTTCCCACATTTTGACTTGTGAGTGGTTGAGTTTTCTTTCTACATTTTTAACTAGATCATACATCTTGAAACTCCAAATTTTTATTTTTGTCTCTATAGCCATGGTACCATTATCCAGACCCCCTCCCTACTATGAGAGAACATCTAACAACTTCTTCATAAATCCCAATCTGTTGAATGGATATATTGTAACAGCCCGAGATTTTATGAAAAATATTCTTTTTTATTTCACTAATGTCTTGTGTTGTACGCTACACCAAAAGGATCTTGCACAACACGCATCCTTGACTCGCCCTGCATTACACGCAATCACAACCTTCCTCGATAGCGTGTGTAGTACGTAATACTGAGTTTCACGAAACAATGATATGCTATTAAAATATTATTAAAACTAGCCGTTATGAATAGTAATAACCACTTTTTAAATTTTAGAAATTTTATCTCTCAGAATGGACTTCATTTTTGGATTCGGAGTATCGAATTTAGCCTAAGGTGAAATTTTGGTACTTTTCGGATAACTTTCATATTCTAATAAATAGTGAAAATTACTAAATTATAATTAAAAACAACTTTTTTAATCGAAATAATTAATAGTGATAAATCATTAATTTGAGTGGTTTTAAGGTATATTTAGAATATATTTTTACAATTTAATACAATTTTGGTCATTGGATGTAATTTCACATTTAAACCAGACATAATCAAGTGTCAATCTTTTGATAGATATTGTTTCTTAAAAACACGCTATTTGTTTTAACAGCGGGATTTAATTATAAAATTAATTAATTCAACTTTTATGTTATGAATTTGGTAAAATAGACTTCATTTTTGAATTCGGAATATGAAATATAGATTAGGATGAAATTTTGGCATTGTTCTGAAAAACATCAATTTTTAATGAATAGTGAAACTACTAAGTGGTAGTTAAAAAACTGAATTTTTCATAAAACTTAATTTTACCGCTTCTAGGAATGGAATTTCAAAAATCCGAGAGACACGGTTGATGTCAGTAAGTAAAATGTGGTTCAATGAGATGAAAATAATTTTTGGTGAATAGTAACTTTTTACTTTTATTTACCACGGTTAAAAGTAAATAGGGTAATTAAGGGTAAGAATGATATTAATCTTACGCTAACACATGTCCTAATTCTATTGGACAAGTGTGTCTCGACCAAAAACAACCTTAAGTGTAAAATATTATCATTTAGGCCCACTTGGATTAGATTAGGACATTTATTATTATTTAATTCAAAGAAGAGTTAAAAGAGTTAAAATCAAATCTTATTTACTAAAACATTTTTAATATAGGGTTATACATAAGATAAATTCGATTGTAAATATTCATTAGAAAGCTAAAAATATTTCCCACATAATGGTATTTTATTTGTAATTTTGTAGACATCAAATAAGTTAATTTATTTATGACACAAAGATGATGCAGTAATTATCTTATTAATGAAATATTGACATAGTTGATGTTATAAACACCAAACTAAATATAATTTGAGACTTTTTATGAATTCCACTAATTTTATAGGTTACTATGATATATTAGTGTTGATTTAATCAACGTTTTTCGAACATATAATTCTGTTATGACTTTCACAAAAATCATATATCAAATAGTGTCAAAATTGACACAAAATAGTTTTTAAATCAAATATTATATTATTAATTGTTATTTTATTCCTAAAAATCTAAGGTTTGGCCAAATGACTTAGATAAGGATATATATATATTAATAATAAACAATTTGGGGTTCGTTTGGCATGTTATAGTAAGTGTATTAACCATACAGTGAAAGAAAACAAAAAGACACGGTAAAAGTTAAATTATTTAACTTAGAGTTAAATCTAATTGATAAGGTTAAAATAATACCCTAAACTTGTCTAAATCTTATTGGTTGATAGGATTTCGACCCATCCCCACTTTAGCTTCGAAATAAGACCCTTTGGAACCATTATAAACCGATTTTGACTTTAATATAAAATAATATTTTGAGATATTCCTAAGGTGCCCCTCTCCTCCCTTATAAAAGGACACCTCCTCCCCCTCCTCCTCACACCAATTTGAGCACTCAAGCTCGTCCAACCCCTGCCAAAATCTCTTCTCCACTTCCCTGGAAACATCTTAAAGGTTCTGGTCTTCCTCAAAGACCAATTTTAGTGCCCTAAGAGGAGGTCTCAAAGAGCCGCTTCAAAGAAGAGGTAATTACCGTTACCAATTCTTTCATCTTTATTTCTTCTTCCACTTCTTCTTCTTAGGTTGTTTCATTATGAAGTAATAACATCAGTATCACTAATATACTGATATGTTATTATATGTATGAAACAACCCTATTTCACCATCTATCCATCCTACGGAAAAAGAAATCACCGCGCGTGCATACGTACGGAATACCGTCTCCACGCCGTGGTGTAATATATTTTCAACCACCACCTTACATGGATGGGTATAATGGTGTAAAGAATAACTATAAATAGTTATTAAAATATCATATTGATTCTGATATATTGTATAATCCACTCCAATTGAATTCAATATTTATGGAAATGATATCATCGCTCATGCGTACGTACGGACTACCGTCTCCACGACACGATGAGATTCATTCTCCATGTTAACCATTTAAGAATGATTATAAAGTATATATAAGAAATAATAATGAAATATATGACATTATAAAGCTACTGGATTTATGTATATATATATATATATGTATGTCATCTACTTACTTCCATTCAAGACAATAAGGAAAGGAAAACAACGTTCATGCGTACGTACGGACTACCGTCTCCATGAACGGTGTTTTTCATTTAATTTATCTATATTATATATATATATATACTGAATATATATGATATATAAATCATATTTTATATTCTGGAAGTAATTAAATCATGATATAAGTAATAATAATGTCAAGAACAACAAGTCAGAACACCTACGATAAATGAAACGATTTTACCCAAAACGCTTCTTTAACAAGGAATTTACAAAAGAACGGGTAATATAATGTCATAAGTGAACCATATATGATATCATAACAATTAATATGATTCTGTAATAAGTCAATGACATTATTTAAATCATTATACAGGAGGTTCGGACACTTACGAAGCAAATCGGACCTAAGGTAAGGGAAATATCACAATCTCATTTTTATCCGAGATTGTTTATTCGTAAGTATTTACTGGGGTGTATTTTATCATCCACATCCATGTTTCATAAATATGTAATATTATTTACATACAATTACAATAGTTTAAATCCAATTTTACCCTTCGGAGAGTTTTTAGTAAAGAATATGAAAGGAATCTTTTGTCGTTTTTTCGTACGAGGTACTTTTTGACTTTTCCGACAAAAGTACGAAGAATGTTTTTTTAACTTATACGGCATGAATGGATTTTTAAAACATTATTTTCAAGAATCTTCCTTTACAAGTTTTCAAGTTTATTTTTAATCAACTTATTTTAGTTTATAATTGTATGACATGTTAAGAAAAGAAAAGTGTTTTTGAAGAAGAAAGGATATTTTCCTCAAGAATGGAGTTCAAGTGTTTTATCAAAATTATTTTCCATCTAAGATAATAAAGGGTTCTGTTTTTATCCCTATTATTACATGGATTTGATTATGTTGTGATGTAAATATTTTTATGAATTCCTTTATCTTATATGAATTGTTTTATGATGTCATGTGGTTTAAGAATCCCATTTTTATTACATGGGTTACACTATAATGTATGGTTTATGATTTTGTGGCACACATAAGAAAGGATTCATTATAAGATGGGTGGGACCTATATCTCCCTCCAATTCATTGGGTAAAGATTTTATATCTCATGAGATAGACAGGGCTGGAACGGTAGGTTATACCGGTTCAGTGAAACAGGATTGAAATGAGGGTTACTCGATTCAGAAAGAGACTTTGTCCACTAAGATAGTCTTGGCAATGAGTCATGACTAACAAGAAATGATTTTCTATGATTATGTGTGCATGCCAAAAAGTTCCAAGTTTCATTTTATGATTATGGGGATCTCATTTTCACTTCTATGATTTATCCCATGTTATGATATTATGAGCTCTTGTGCGGGTTAAGATTTCCAAAAGCTATGTTCTTATGTATATGATGTGATTGATATTTCTTTTGTTTACCCTTACTGAGAATTTGAGCTCACCCTTTTATGTTTTCTTTTCCCCAGGATATAAAGAAAGGTTTTAGGTAAAAAAAAAGGGAAGATCTTTACGGGAGATATTGAAGATCTTTCACCACGATTAGAAGATTACGTTCCGAGTTTCCAAAGACACTAAACTATTACGATCCCTGTGTGTGTGTTTTTGTTATGTACTAAGTATTCCGCAAATGTAATGTAATTTCCATGTACGTCAAGATACGGGTCTCTACAGTTGGTATCAGAGGAAAGGTTTAGTCAACCTTTGGAAACTAGGATGCGGGAACTTTAGTGAGATCCCTAGAGATATTTATAAGATTTGTCTAGGGATGTCCCTAAGGATAAGTATACGTATATGATATAGTCCTAGAACTATGGTAACGATCTTAGAATTTAACCTAAGATGTTAGATATTGAAGTTAATCTCCCTTTATTATGATTTTTGCCTCTCAAACTATTCTTTTTGGGTTTTAGAAAATGGCTGGAAACAAGATGATTCACGATAATGGAGAATATGATGGACAATGGAATGACATTATTCATAATGAAATGGGATTTGGAAGTACAAACATCATTGTTATGCCGAATCAGCAATCTCATAATATGATCAATAAAGTAAAATTTGGTAACTTTCCTGACTCGGCTAATAAGAGAAAGATGGAGTTTCATGATGATCATTGTGGAAAGAAAGTTCAATTTCCCCTATATAAATCATGTGGGAAGAGGCATCAAGGAGAATGTTTCAAAGGAACTGGAAGATTCTTTGGGTGTAGAAAAGAAGGACACAAAGCAAGTAAATGCAAAGGAAAAGGTTCAGTTAACAACATGGACGAGGATAATGGTATTGCTACGACATCAACCATGGTTAAATGTTTTAAATGTGGAATGTACGGGCATTATGTAAACCAATTCCCTAAGGGAAAGTCTCATGAAGATAATCAGTATGGTCGTATGGGAAGTATTTATGTTGATGATGATGAAGAGACTACAAATGATATGTGAGATGAAAGAATTGTTGAAGCTCAGTCAATGGTTTAAGAATGCAGTGGAATGATTACATGTTTATCATGTGTAATGTTGTATAAGAAATCTCATGGTACTATGGAATAAAGAGACATCTAAGGATTGTTACACTGTTGTCTTTCCTTGAGTTATGAAAGTGTATGATTAATGGTACCACTATCCATGAAAGATTATTCAGATATTTTTGGAATGTAGATGATATGTGCATAATGAAGGGAAAATGAGAAAATGAAATGTTTAACAGTATTCATGAGCTCATGATTGATATAAGGACTAAGTGATATCATGGTTTGAGTATATAGAATTTTGAGGATTTTGGTATGTGGAAAGTGTTAACTTTTAACTAAATTCATGTTTTCACTAAGATATTCAAGAGAATACACGATTAAGGACTTTGAATGTTTGGAATGTGACCAACAAGACATAACTTATGATATGTGGGGATCAACGACAGTATTAAATCTCTGGTAATCGTTGTCACTATATTATGAGAGTGGACAACAGTATTATGTATAAGCCTAAAGATTAGACTGGATTATGTTGGACATAAGTTAGTATTTTTTAAGGATAGAAGATTTTCGATATTATTGATGGGATGTTATTGTAACGTAGTTTTAGAAAAAGGACAACCTGCAGGATGGGCGACAGCCCATCGCTTCGGACAAGGCTGTAGGAATCGAACCCACAACCGAAGTGCAACTGGCCTTTCTCGCCTACCACTGACCTACAGGAAGTCCCTGTTTAGTAGAAGCTAGTTTTAAGCAGTATGATATATGAAGTATAAGTCCATTTTAGGAACCATATATGATTAATCTCACTATAGAATGACTTATTTATATTTAATAACTTTTGCTTACCTTTTGTTTGAGACAGATGGAATGACCCGTCATTCTATCACATGATCTGCTAACACTTCACGAATAACAAATTCAACTTCATTTATTTAAGAAATGAAGTGGAAATTTTTCAAGGCACGAACAATAGTGATATTATACCAAAATAAAGTAATTATTTATTCTAATTCAAATTTTCAACGTTAGGGAAATGATCTTGAAAACCAAAAATGTTGTCATAGTGATCTTATACCTGATGAATCAGATGGTACCTTAGATCGTCACAAATTTATGGATTTGTGATTACTGGCTTTTCCATAGCCACGTTCTCTACCAATCTCCATCAGAACATGATGGTTAGATTTCACTTCCATATCCATATTTTCACCTATGTGGAAACCCAGTGATTAGTTTATTTGGGTAATCGTTACATTTCATACTTCAGTTTTTAAAGCCAAGTTTTGGTATTCCTTTTTACGATGTGAGTTTCTATTAAAGAATCTTTCGAATAGTAAACCATTTATAACCCTGACGAATTTCGAGGGTGAAATTTATTTTAAGGGGGGTAGAATGTAACAGCCCGAGATTTTATGAAAAATATTCTTTTTTATTTCACTAATGTCTTATGTTGTACTCTACACCAAAAGGAGCTTGCACAACACGCATCCTTGACTTGCCTTGCATTACACGCAATCACAACCTTCCTCGATAGCATGTGTAGTATGTAATACTGAGTTTCACGAAACAATTATATCCTATTAAAATATTATTAAAACTAGCCGTTATGAATAGTAATAACCACTTTTTAAATTTTAGAAATTTTAGCTCTCAAAATGGACTTCATTTTTGGATTCTGAGTATCGAATTTAGCCTAAGGTGAAATTTTGGTACTTTTCGGATAACTTTCATATTATGATGAATAGTGAAAATTACTAAATTATAATTAAAAACAACTTTTTTAATCGAAATAATTAATAGTGATAAATCATTAATTTGAGTGGTTTTAAAGTATATTTAGAATATATTTTTACAATTTAATACAATGTTGGTCATTGGATGTAATTTCACATTTAAACCAGACATAATCAGGTGTCAATCTTTTGATAGATATTGTTTCTTAAAAACACGCTATTTGTTTTAACAACGGGATTTAATTATAAAATTAATTAATGCAACTTTTATGTTATGAATTTGGTAAAATAGACTTCATTTTTGAATTCGGAATATGAAATATAGCTTAGGATGAAATTTTGGCATTGTTCTGAAAAACATCAATTTTTGATAAATAGTTAAACTACTAAGTGGTAGTTAAAAAACTGAATGTTTCATAAAACTTAATTTTACCGCTTCTGTGAATGGAATTTCAAAAATCCGAGAGACACGGTTGATGTCAGTAAGTAAAATGTGGTTCAATGAGATGAAAATAATTTTTGGTGAATAGTAACTTTTTACTTTTATTTACCACGGTTAAAAGTAAATAGGGTAATTAAGGGTAAGAATGATATTAATATTACCCTAACACATGTCCTAATTCTATTGGACAAGTGTATCTCGACCAAAAACAACCTTAAGTGTAAAATATTATCTTTTAGGCCCACTTGGATTAGATTAGGACATTTATTATTATTTAATTCAAAGAAGAGTTAAAAGTGTTAAAATAAAAGTTTATTTACTAAAACATTTTTAATATTGGGTTATACATAAGATAAATTCGATTGTAAATATTCATTAGAAAGCTAAATAGATTTCCC
The DNA here is from genome assembly GCA_963277665.1 of Viscum album. Classification (NCBI taxonomy): domain Eukaryota; kingdom Viridiplantae; phylum Streptophyta; class Magnoliopsida; order Santalales; family Viscaceae; genus Viscum; species Viscum album. The sequence continues at coordinate 1,682,083,099 of OY728128.1, forward strand.
ACATAATGGTATTTTATTTGTAATTTTTAGACATCAAATAAGTTAATTTATTTATGACACAAAGATGATGCAGTAATTATCTTATTAATGAAATATTGACATAATTGATCTTATAAACACCAAACTAAATATAATTTGAGACTTTTTATGAATTACACTAATTTTATAGGTTACTATGATATATTATTGTTGATTTAATAAACTTGTTTTGAACATATAATTCTGTTATGACTTTCACAAAAATCATATATCAAATAGTGTCAAAATTGACACAAAATAGTTTTTAAATCAAATATTATATTATTAATTGTTACTGTATTCCTAAAAATCTAAGGTTCGGCAAAATGACTTAGATAAGGATATATATATTAATAATAACAAATTTGGGGTTCGTTTGGCATGTTATAGTAAGTGTATTAACCATACAGTGAAAGAAAACAAAAAGACACGGTAAAAGTTAAATTATTTAACTTAGAGTTAAATCTAATCGATAAGGTTAAAATAATACCCTAAACTTGTCTAAATCTTATTGGTTGATAGGATTTCGACCCATCCCCACTTTATCTTCTAAATAAGACCCTTTGAAACCATTATAAAACGATTTTGACTTTAATATAAAATAATATTTTGAGATATTCCTAAGGTGCCCCTCTCCTCCCTTATAAAAGGACACCTCCTCCCCCTCCTCCTCACACCAATTTGAGCACTCAAGCTCGGCCAACCCCTGCCAAAATCTCTTATCCACTTCCCTAGCAACATCCTAAAGGTTCTGTTCTTCCTCAAAGACCAATTTTAGTGCCCTAAGAGGAGGTCTCAAAGAGCCGCTTCAAAGAAGAGGTAATTACCGTTACCAATTCTTTCATCTTTATTTCTTCTTCCACTTCTTCTTCTTAGGTTGTTTCATTATGAAGTAATAACATCAGTATCACTAATATACTTATATGTTATTATAAGTATAAAACAACCCTATTTCACCATCTATCCATCCTATGGAAAAAGAAATCACCGCGCGTGCGTACGTACGGAATACCGTCTCCACGCCGTGGTGTAATCTATTTTCAACCACCACCTTACATTGATGGGTATAATGGTGTAAAGAATAACTATAAATAGTTATTAAAATATCATATTGATTCTGATATATTTTATAATCCACTCCAATTGAATTCAATATTTATGGATATGATATCATCGCTCGTGCGTACGTACGGACTACCGTCTCCACGACACGATGAGATTCATTCTCCGTGTTAACCATTTAAGAATGATTATAAAGTATATATAAGAAATAATAATGAAATATATGACATTATAAAGCTACTGGATTTATGTATATATATATATATATATATATATGTATGTATGTCATCTACTTACTTCCATTCAAGACAATAAGGAAAGGAAAACAGCGTTCATGCGTACGTACGGACTACCGTCTCCATGAACGGTGTTTTTCATTTCATTTATCTATCTATTATATATATATATACTGAATATATATGATATATAAATCATATTTTATATTTTGGAAGTAAGTAAATCATTATATAAGTAATAATAATGTCAAGAACAACAAGTCAGAACACCTACGATAAATGAAACGATTTTACCCAAAACGCTTCTTTAACAAGGAATTTACAAAAGAACGGGTAATATAATGTCATAAGTGAACCATATATGATATCATAACAATGAATATGATTCTGTAATAATTCAATGACATTATTTAAATCATTATACAGGAGGTTCGGACACTTACGAAGCAAATCGGACCTAAGGTAAGGGAAATATCACAATCTCATTTTTATCCGAGATTGTTTATTCGTAAGTATTTACTGGGGTGTATTTTATCATCCACATACATGTTTCATAAATATGTAATATTATTTACATACAATTACAATAGTTTAAATCCAATTTTACCCTTCGGTGAGTTTTTAGTAAAGAATATGAAAGGAATCTTTTGTCGTTTTTTCGTACGAGGTACTTTTTGACTTTTCCGACAAAAGTAAGAAGAATGTTTTTTTAACTTATACGACATGAATGGATTTTTAAAACATTATTTACAAGAAGCTTCCTTTACAAGTTTTCAATTTTATTTTTAATCAACTTATTTTAGTTTATAATTGTATGACATGTTAAGAAATGAAAAGTGTTTTTGAAGAAGAAAGGATATTTTCCTCAAGAATGGAGTTCAAGTGTTTTATCAAAATTATTTTCCATCTAAGATAATAAAGGGTTCTGTTTTTATCCCTATTATTACATGGATTTGATTATGTTGTGATGGAAATATTTTTATGAATTCCTTTATCTTATATGAATTGTTTTATGATTTCATGTTGTTTAAGAATCCCATTTTTATTACATGGGTTACACTATGATGTATGGTTTATGATTATGTGGCACACATAAGAAAGGATTCATTATAAGATGGGTGGGACCTATATCTCCCTCCAATGCATTGGGTAAAGATTTTATATTTCATGAGATAGACAGGGCTGGAACGGTAGGTTATACCGGTTCAGTGAAACAGGACTGAAACGAGGGTTACTCGATTCAGAAAGGGACTTTGTCCACTAAGATAGTCTTGGCAATGAGTCATGACTAACAAGAAATGATTTTCTATGATTATGTGTGCATGCCACAAAGTTTCAAGTTTCATTTTATGATTATGGGGATCTCATTTTCACTTCTATGATTTATCCCATGTTATGATATTATGAGCTCTTTTGCAGGTTAAGATTTCCAAAAGCTATGTTCTTATGTATATGATGTGATTGATATTTCTTTTTTTTACCCTTACTGAGCATTCGAGCTCACCCTTTTATGTTTTCTTTTCCCCAGGATATAAAGAAAGTTTTTAGGTAAAAAAAACGGAAGATCTTTATGGGAGATATTGAAGATCTTTCACCATGATTAGAAGATTACGTTCCCAGTTTCCAAAGACACTAAACTATTATGATCCTTTTGTGTGTGTTTTTGTTATGTACTAAGTATTCCGCAAATGTAATGTAATGTCCATGTACGTCAAGATACGGGTCTCTACATATATCTTTTTGAAGGTATCATTTTAAAACACAAAAGAATATAACTATTTTTATTTAATTATTGATTACAAAACCCTAGGCATACCTTTTATGTCTTGAAATGTTTCCATTATAATTCATGATAGATTGAAAATCCTTTTTAATCAGATCTATGAATTCTTTCACCATTTAGTATATATATTTTAAAAGAAATACTTGTTAATAAATATTTTCATAAATTCACCCCACTCCATCTCTTAAATTTCATCCTTCAACTTAGTGTTCTTAATCAATTCACACCATTGATCATCCTCTACATATAAATGATAGATGGATAGTGTCACATTATACAACATATAATAGAAAAGAACATTAAAAATATTCTCTTTTGAGTTTACCCACTATTCAATAATTAGTGGATCCAAATATCTACTAAATGTTGGTGGTCATTGGGGCATAAATGGATCAATATCCACTCGATCCATCTTAGGTGAAGGTGGACATTCTATATTTTTTTGGATATTATTTATGGCCTGATATAGGTGGATATGAATCACCATATTATTTTTATCTCCACCTCAAAAGGCATTGGGGTTGTCATTCGAGAAATCACTACATTGTCCATCACATGGGTTTTCTTCCCCGATTTATCCTTGTAACAGCCCGAGATTTTATGAAAAATATTCTTTTTAATTTCATTAATTTCTTGTGTTATAGGTTACACAAAAATGATCTTTCAAAATACGCATCCTTGAATTTCCTTGCATTACACGCAATCGCGACCTTCCTCGATAGCGTGTGTGGTACGCAATATCGAGTTTCACTAAACAACGATATGCTTTTAAAATATTATTAAAACTAGCCGTTATGAATAGTAATAAACATTTTTTTAATTTTTAGTTTTCAAAATGGACTTAATTTTTGGATTCGGAATATCAAAATTAGCTTAGGAAGAAATTTTGGTACTTTTTGGATAACTTTCATATTTTGATGAATTGTGAAATTTACTAAATTGTAATTAAAAACAACATTTTCAATCGAAATAATTAATAGTGATAAATTATTAATTTGAGTGGTTTTAAAATATATTTAGAATATATTTTTACAATTTAATACAATGTTGGTCATTGAATGTAATTTCACATTTAGACCAGACATAAACAAGTGTCAATCTTTTGATAGTTATTATCTTTTAAAAACACGCTATTATTTTGGCGACAAGATTTAATTTTTAAATTAATTAATGAAAATGATATGTCTTGAATTTGGTAAAATAGACATCATTTTTGAATTCATAATATCAAATATAGCTTAGGCCTAATTTTTGGTATTTTTCTGGAAACATTCATTTTTTGATGAATAGTGAAACCACTAAGTGGTAGTTAAAAAAATGAATTTTTCATAAAACTTAATTTTACCGCTACTGTGAGAGGAATTTCAAAAATCCAAAAGACATGGTTAATTTCAGAAAGTAAAATGTGGTTCAATGAGAAGAAAATAATTTTTGGTGAATAGTAACTTTTTACTTTTTTTACCACGGTTAAAAGTAAATATGGTAATTAAGGGTAAAAATGGTATTATTATTACCCTAACACATGTCCTAATTCTATTGGATAAGTGTAATTCGACCAAAAACAACCTTAGGAATAAAATATGACAATTTAGGCCCACATGGATTAGATTAGGACCTTTATTATTAATTTGTTTAAAGAAGGGTTAAAATAGTTAAATTCAAAGTTTAATAAGTAAATAATTTTTAATATAGGGTTATACATAAGATAAATTCGACTATAAATAATCATTAGAAATATAAAAATATTTCCTACATAATGGTATTATATTTGTAATTTTTAAAAATTAAATAATTTAATTTATTTATGACACAAAGATGATGCAGTAATTATCTTATTAATGAAATATTGACATAATTGATGTTATAAATACCCAAATAATGGTAATTTCAGACTTTTTATGAAATAAACTAATTTTTTAGGTTAATATGACATGTTATTATTGATTTAATTAACTTTTTTAGAACTAATAATTCTATTATGATTTTCAAAAAAATCAATTACAAAATAGTGTCAAAATTGACATAAAATAGTTTTTAAAACAAATATTATATTATTAATTGTTATTTTATTCCTAAAAATCTAAGGTTCGGTCAAATGACTTAGATAAGGTTATATATATTAATAATAAACAACTTGGGGTTCATTTGGCTTCTTATAGTATGTTTATTAACCTTATAGTATAAGAACACAAGAAGACACGGTAAAAGTAAAATTATTTTACATAATGTTAAAACTAAATGATAAGGTTAAAATAGGAACCTAAACTTGTCTAAATTCTATTGGATGAGAGGATTTCGACCCATACATACCTTATCATCGAAATGAATCAATTTGGAGCTATTTAATACCGAATTTGACTTTATAATAAAATAATAGTTTTAGTTATTCCAAAGGTGCCCCTCTCCTCCCTTATAAAAGGGCACATCCTCCCTCTCTTCCTCACACCACTTTGAGCCTTCAAGCTCAGCCAACCCCTGCCATATTCTCTTCTACACTTCCCTAGAAACATTTTAGAGGTCCTAGTCTTATTCAAAGACCAATTTTAGTTCCCTAAGTGGAAGACTCAAAGAGGCGCTTCAAAGAAGAGGAGGTTCAGACACATAAGAAGAAAATCGGACCTATGGTAAGGGAAATATCACAATCTCATTTTTATCCGAGATTGTTTATAATTTAGTATTTACTGGGGTGTATTTTATCATCCAAATCCATGTTTCCTCAATGTGTAATATTATTTTCATCCATCTACGATTGTTTAAATCCAATTTTACCCTTCGGTGAGTTTTTAGTAAAGGATATGAAAGGAATCTTTTGTCGTTTTTCGTACGAGGTACTTTTTGACTTTTCTGAAAAAAGTACAAAGAATGTTTTTTTAACTTATAAGGCATGAATTTATTTTTAAAACATTATTTCCATGAAGCTTCCTTTACATGTTTTCAAGTCTATTTTTAATCAACTTCCTTTATTTTAGAATTCTATGACATGTTAAGAAAGGAAAAGTGCTTTTGAAGTAGAAAGGATATTTTCCTTAAGAATGGAGTTCAAGGGTTTTATCAAAATTATCTTCCATATATGATAATAAAGGGTTCTATTTCCCTCCCTATTATTAAATTGATTTTATTATTTTGTGATGGAATTATTTTTATTAATTCATTTATATTATATGAATTGTTTAACGATGTCACGATGTTTAAGATTCCCATTTTATTTACATGGGTTATGAAATGATGTATGATTTATGATTTTGTGGCACACATAAGAATGGTATCATTATGAGATGTGTGGGACCTATATCTCCCTCCAATTCATTGGGTAAGGATTTTATATCTCATGAGATAGACTTGGCTGGAATGGTAGCTTATACCAGTTCAGTGAAACAGGACTGAAACGAGGAGTGAACTCAGTTTAGAAATGGACTTTGTCCACTAAGATAGTATTGGAAATGAGTATTGACTAATAAGAAATGATTCTCTATGATTATGTGTGTATTCTATAAAGTTTCATGTTTTATGTTATGAGTATTGGGATTACATTTCACTACTATGATTTATCCCATGTTATGATATTACGATCTCTTTTGTAGGATAAGATTTCCAAAAGTTATGTTCTTATGAATATGATGTGATTGATATTTCTTTTGTTTACTCTTACTGAGCATTTGAGATCACCCTTTTATGTTTTATTTTCCTCAGGATATAAATAAAGGTTTTAGGAAAAAAAAGGAAGATCTTTATTGGAGATGTTGAAGATCTTTCACCACGATTAGAAGATTATATTCCGAGTTTCCAAAGACACTAAACTATTACGGTCCTTATGTGTGTGTTTTTTAATGTACTAACTATTCCGAAAAAGTAATGTAATGTCCATGTACCTCAAGCTTCGGGTCTCTACAGTTGGTATCAGAGGAAAGGTTTAGTCAACCTTTAGAAACAAGGATGCGAAAACGTTAGTGAAATCCCTAAAGATATTTCTAAGGTATGTTTAGGGATGTCCCTAAGGATAAGTATACATATAGGATATAGTCCTAGAACCACAGTAACGATCTTAGAATTTAACATAAGATGTTAGATATTGAGGGTAATCCCCCTTTACTATGTTGTTTTCCGTAGCATGATTTTTTCCTCTTATACAATTCTTTTTGGGTTTTAGACGATGGTTGGAACCCGAAGGAACCGTGTTGATCAATGCAATGGACAATGCAATTATTTTACTCTTGATCAAACAAATGTTATGGGAGATGGAGTGAAAAATCTTATTTCTATACTTACACAAGCTATGAATCATTCTGGACTTCCAAATGAGCTGAGAAGGGAACAATATTCTTTTGAGTCCTTTATGAGGCAATGTCCACCTTCATTCAGTGGGTCTTCTGATCCACTTGTTGTTGAACAATGGATCAGTACTACTGAAAAGATATTTTCAGTTCTTCAATGTTCTGAACATGATAAAGTCATCTTAGAAGGATATCGTTTGGAATGTGAAGCTAATCAATGGTGGAATCTTATCAAGAATACGAGGCCAAGATATGAAACTGAGTCCATGGAATGGGACGAGTTCAAGAACTTATTTTTCAATAAGTACATCCCTTGTATTCTTCGGACAATGATGGAGAAGGGTTTTCTTGAACTAAAGCAAAAGGATAATGAATCTGTTGGTATATACGAAGCGAATTTTACAAGGCTTGCAAGGTATGAATCTGGATTTATCATCCAACCTGAAAGTAAAGTTGATCGATTCTTCAGTGGCTTAAAACCAAATATTCGAAAGGAATTAGCTTTAAGAGACTTCAGTAGCTATGAAGAAATTGTGCGTTGTGCTATCAAGGTAGATATGGAAGTTGGTTTTATTTATCCATCTCATAGTTTTGACATGAAACAAAATATGGAGTTCAAGGAGAAATCTCAGAATAATGGTGAAAAGAAGATGAATGTTTCCTTATGCTCAAAGTGTGGAAAGAAGAATGGTGGAGATTGTCTTAAAGGGACTAGAAAATGTTTTAAGTGTGGAAAAGAAGGTCATCGTGCAGCTGAGTGTCGAAGTAATGGAAAAAGGGTTTCTAATGATGTGAATAATGAAAAGACTACAGAGAATGCACCAACAACACTTCAATGCTTCATGTGCAATGAAATGGGGCATTATGATAATCAATACCCAAATCCAAGGGTTAATGATGATCGACAAGAGCAACCACTTAAGGAAAGGGACAAAGGGAAGTCACATGCGATCACCATTGGCGATGTTGAATATGACAACGATGTGGTGGAATGATTAAGTGTTTATGTAATGGGATTCCAAAATAATGTTGTATATTGTATCATGGAATATTGGAATATTTATGTATTGGTATATTTTCATCTTCAATAATTTTATGGTATCGGTAACCATGGAAGGTGATTGAGATATTTTTGGAAAAAAAGATGATATGTGCATAATGAAGGGAAAACGAGAAAATGAAACATTTGATAGTATTCATGAGCTCATGATTGATATAAGGACTAAGTGATATCATGGTTTGAGTATATAAAATTTTGAGAATTTTGGTATGTGGAAAGTGTTAACTTTTAACTGCATTCATGTTTTCACTATGGTTCAATTAATGGGTATTCATTCTTCAAGAGAATACATGATTAAGGTATTCACATGTTTGTAATTTGACTAACAAAATATATCTTATGATATATGGGGGATAAATGATGGAATTCACGTGATTGTTATGTGACATTACAAGTAATCATTTTCTTTATACTATGAGCTTGGACCAACGTATTTTAGATAAGCCTAATGATTGGAATGGATTATGTTGGACATAAGTTAGTATTAAGGATAGAAGTTTTTTTCGATATTATTGACGGGATGTTATTGTAATATAGTTTTAGAAAAAGGAAAACCTGCAGGATGGGTGACATCCCATCGCGTCGGACAAGGATGTGGGAATTGAACCCACAACCGAAGTGCGACTGGACTTTATCACCTACCACTGGCCTACAGGAAGTCCCTATTTAGTAGAAACTAGTTTTATTATATTAATCAGTATGATATATGATGTATAAGTCAATTTTAGGAATCATATATGATTAATATCACTATAGATGGACTTATGTGTTTTTTGATAACTTATCTAACCTTTTGTTTGAGATATATGGAATGACCCATCATTCAATCACATGATCTTCTAACACATCACGAATGACAAATTCTACTTCATTTCTTTAAGAGATAAAGTGGAAATTGTCCAATGAATGACCAACGGTGAGACTATACCAAAATCACGAAAGTATTTCTTCTAATTCCAATTTCATCAACTTTAGGGAAATGATCTTGAAAACCAAAAATGTTGTCATAGTGCTCTTATATATGATGATTCAGATGGTACCTTAGATCATCAAAAATTTATGGCTTTGTGATTGCTGGCTTTTCCATAGCCATGTTATCTACCACTCTCTATCAGAACATGATGGTTAGATTTCTCTTCCATATCCATATTTTCACCTATGTGGAAACCCAGTGATTAGTTTATTTGGGTTACCGTTACTTTTTATACTTTATTTTTTAAAGCCACGTTTTGGTATTCCTTTTTACAATGTGGGTTTCTATTAAAGAAACTTTCGAGTAGTAAACCACTTACAACCCCAACGAATTTCGAGGGAGAAATTCATTTTAAGGGGGGTAGAATGTAACAGCCAAAGATTTTATAAAAAATATTCTTTTTAATTTCATTAATTTCTTGTGTTATACGCTACACCAAAAGGAGATTTCACAACATGCATCCTTGACTTTCCTTGCATAACACAAAATCGTGACCTTCCTCGATAGCGTGTGTAGTATGCAATACCGAGTTTCATTAAACAACGATATGCTATTAAAATATTATTAAAACCAGCTGTTATGAATAGTTATAACCATTTTTTTTAATTTTAGTTTTCAAAATGGACATCATTTTTGGATTCGGAATATCAAAATTATCTTAGGGAGAAATTTTGGTACTTTTCGGATAACTTTCATATTTTGATGAATAATGAAATTTACTAAATTGTAATTAAAAACAACTTTTTCAATCGAAATAATTAATAGTGATAAATTATTAATTTGAGTGGTTTTAAAATATATTTTGAATATATTTTTATAGTTTAATACAATGTTGGTCATTGAATGTTTTTTCACATTTAAACCAGACATAAACAAGTGTCAATCTTTTGATAGTTATTATCTCTTAAAAACACACTATTTGTTTTGATGACGGGATTTAATTTTTAAATTAATTAATGAAACTGATATGTTTTTAATTTCGTAAAATAGACATCATTTTTGAATTCATAATATCAAATATAGCTTAGGCCTAATTTTTGGTATTTTTATGGAAACTTTCATTTTTTTGATGAATAGTGAAACCACTAAGTGGTAGTTAAAAAAATGAATTTTTCATAAAACTTAATTTTACTACTTCTGTGAGTGGAATTTCAAAAATCCGAGAGACACGGTAAATGTCAGTAAATAAAATGTGGTTCAATGAGATGAAAATAAGTTTTGGTGAATATTAACTTTTTACTTTTTTTTACCACGGTTAAAAGTAAATAGGGTAATTAAGGGTAAAAATGATTTATTATTACCCTAACACATGTCCTAATTCTATTGGATAAGTTTAATTAGACCAAAAACAGCATTAGGAATAAAAAATGACCATTTAGGCCCACTTGGATTAGATTAGGTCATTTATTATTAATTTATTTAATGAAGGGTTAAAATAGTTAAAATCAATGTTTAATAAGTAATTAATTTTTAATATAGGGTTATACATATGATAAATTCGACTATAAATAGTAATTAGAATGCTAAAACGATTTCCCACATAATGGTATTTTATTTGTAATTTTTAGACATTAAATAAGTTAATTTATATATGACACAAAGATGATGCAGTAATTATCTTATTAATGAAATATTGACATAATTGATGTTATAAATACCCAAATAAATGTAATTTCAGACTTTTTATAAAATAAAATAATTTTCTAAGTTAATATGAAATGTTATTATTGAGTTAATTAACTTTGTTCGAACTAATCATTCTGTTATGATTTTCACAAAAATCAATTACAAAATAGTGTCAAAATTGACATAAAATAGTTTTTAAAACAAATATTATATTATTAATTGTTATTTTATTCCTAAAAATTTAAGGTTAGGCCAAATGACATATATAAGGTTATATATATTAATAATAGAATACTTGGGGTTCTTTTGGCTTCTTATCGTAAGTTTATTAACCTTATAGTATAAGAACACAAGAAGACAGGGTAAAAGTAAAATTATTTTACTTAATGTTAAAACTAATTGATAAGGTTAAAATAGGAACCTAAACTTGTGTAAATTCTATTGTATGAGAGGATTGCGAACCATACCTACCTTATCTTCGAAATTAATCAATTTGGATCTATTTGAAAACGAATTTGACTTTATAATAAAATAATAGTTTTTGTTATTCCAAAGGTGCCCCTCTCCTCCCTTATAAAAGGGTACCTCCTCCCTCTCTTCCTCACACAACTTTGGGCCTTCAAGCTCAGCCAACCCCTACCAAATTATCTTCTCCACTTCCATAGAAACATCCAAGAGGTCCTGGTCTTCTTCAAAGACCAATTTTAGTTCCCTAAGAGGAAGACTCAAAGAGGCGCTTCAAAGAAGAGGAGGTTCAGACACATACGAAGAAAATCAGACCTATGGTAAGGGAAATATCACAATCTCATTTTTATCCGAGATTGTTTATACTATAGTATTTATTAGGGTGTATGTTATCATCCACATCCATGTTTCCTCAATATGTAATATTATTTCCATCCACCTACAATTGTTTAAATCCAATTTTTCCCATTCGGTGAGTTTTTAGTAAAGGATATGAAAGGAATCTTTTGTCGTTTTTCGTACGAGGTAATTTTTGACTTTTCCGACAAAGTACAAAGAATGATTTTTTAACTTATAAGTCATGAATGGATTTTTAAAAACAATATTTACAATAAGCTTCCTTTAAAAGTTTTCAAGCCTATTTTTAATCAACTTCCTTTATTTTAGAATTCTATGACATGTTAAGAAAGGAAAAGTGTTTTTGAAGTAGAAATGATATTTTCCTCAAGAATGGAGTTCAAGTGTTTTATCAAAATTATTTTCCAACTAAGATAATAATGGGTTCTGTTTCTATCCATATTATTAAATTCATTTTATTATGTTGTGATGGAATTATTTTTATGAATTCCTTTATATTATATGAATTGTTTTATAATGTCACGATGTTTAAGATTCCCATTTTTATTACATGGGTTATGCAATGATGTATGATTTATGATTTTTTGGAATACATAAGAATGGTATCATTATGAGATGGGTGGGACCTATATCTCCCTCCAATTCATTGGGTAAATATTTTATATCTCATGAGATAGACATGGCTGGAACGGTAGGTTATACCGCTTCATTGAAACAGGACTGAAACGAGGAGTGAACTTGGTTCAGAAATGGACTTTGTCCACTAAGATAGTCTTGGAAATGAGTCTTGACTAATAAGAAATGATAATCTATGATTATGTGTGTATTCCACAAAGTTTCATGTTTTATGTTATGAGTATTGGGATTACATTTCACTACTATGATTTATCCCATGTTATGATATTATGATCTCTTTTCCAGGTTAAGATTTCCAAAAGTTATGTTCTTATGAATATGATGTGATTGATATTTCTTTTGATTACTCTTGCTGAGCATTTGAGCTCACCCATTTATGTTTTCTTTTCCTCAGGATATAAAGAAAGGTTTTAGGTAAAATAAAAGGAAGATCTTTATGGGAGATGTTGAAGATCATTCACCACAATTAGAAGATTATATTCCGAGTTTCCAAAGACACAAAACTATTACGGTCCTTGTGTGTGTGTTTTTGTAATGTACTAAGTATTTAACAAAAGTAATGTAATGTCCATGTATGTCACGCTTCGGGTCTCTACAATTCTGCTTCCCAAAAGTTTCTAAAATACATTTTTTTCACAAAATGTTATGCAAAAATTCATGAATATATAAATTATTCCTTTTTTACGTTGACTCTAAAGTCATATCATGTAGGATCACTTTGATTATAATTTCTCTAAAACATATTTTTTTATTTATTATATATAAATAGTCTCATACTAATGGGTTTAACTAATGTTCTATAATCTATATTACTGAAACAAAAAAAGTTGTTCTCTGATACAATGTATAGCGAGACTACTTTTTCATACATAACCATTAAATCATTATAATGAAAAACATAATAGTCTTACAAAAATAGGATCCACATGTTTAGTATCTCTGGAAAATTTAGACAACACATAACATATGTATACTAAAACATAATCAATATTTTAATTCCTTATTATTTATCTTATTAGTGTCCCTCGTGTTCTCTTTAGTAAATTTAATCACCTAAGGATATATATCAATGAAAGGTGTGAGCTGAAATCACAATAGTAGGCTAAATAAGAAACATGAATCAATATCACATGCGTGAGAATAATAATAATAATCATTATATAATAATATTATCCCCATAATAATAATAATAATAATAATAATAATAATAATAATAATAATAATATAAAGTCATGGAATGTATAAATGCATAAAAATTAAGAACCATGTCTTAGTGGTAACATACCAAACATAATTGGGAATAAATATAGCATCATGGTCATCCATAACATATATAAATACTCATAACATCATAATTGTTAACAAATCTATAATCATGTTCATTCATATTTTGAATTAACTCATGATATATATCTTATTTCCTAGATCATTGGAGAGCTATACAATTCTAGGTTCACTCGACACATCCTAACATTTACATAATCATGAATGAAACATTGAATTTATATCAATATTAAACATAAAATAACCAATGGAAATAAATGTGTTTAATTTAATAAATTATAAAATAATGAATAAAATTTAGGTTCCAAAATTAGTAATATAAAAACGTATATTTGGTATAATAATCACCACACATGAGTTAAGAAGAAACAATCTCAAGATAAGAAAATATGTGTTTTGAAAAGAAGGGTAATTTTTGAAAATCACTGAATTTTCCATAATGTCTGATTGGATACATTTATATACTATAAATGTAATGTTAAGTATAATTAAATTATATTAAAGGAAAACTAACATAATATCCATACCAGAATTTGGCATGAAAGATGGATAACCCAAAAAAACTAGTTAGTTTTGAGAATCCCCTATCCTTATCTGCTAATGATTTATTAACTTTTATGTCATGGATAATAAAATTAGATTAATTAATTAATTAATTACTAACCTATTATAAATTAATTTTATTTATTATAGTTTTATAACGTTCACTTATTGACTTTTTGATTATTTATAGGGTTCAATTTCATCATTCGAGAGGGTTCATTTTCTTAGTTTTCATGATTGGTTCTCCTGTATATTCGCAGGGAAGTCCATGTACGAGGAGAATGATTCTCTAAAATTGAAAAAAATGATATTAATAAAATTAATTAAGTTTATTTGTCCATATATATCATTATTATATGGAATAATGATGATTTATTAAGTAAAATGTTCATGAAAATGATTTAATTTATTTTCCTATTTTTTTGATCCATCACTTACTAATATCATTTTAATTAATGTTTTTTATAAATTGGTTCAAAAACATTAGATAACATATTATATGAATAAAAAATATTATTTAACCATAATAATGGTTTCATGAGCATCCTTGAAGGTGGTAATAAAAAATTAAAACACATCATCCATTACGACAGATTATCGACACATTACAGATGATGCGATCATTTTTTGAATAAAAGGGAGAGGTGAAGAGGTTTGATGAGGGATAATACATTAAAATAATAAAATTTCAGTATATATAATATAATGAAGTATCATTTCACTCTTATAACTGGATATGAGGATAAGTGAAAAAAATAAAATTAATTGAAAAGAAATTAAAAGAAAACAAAAGAGGTTTTTACATATTGAATTCATTCTCTTTGAGAAAATCCTTTGGAAAATTAGTATTGTTATTATTTTGAGTCTAGAAAATCTTTTATGTGGGTTAGAATATTGGGAAGGTTATTTGGAAATTTTTTACATGATTCAAGGTTTGGGAGGTGTGAAGAGAAGAGATGGTGAGGGGTTGTATTTATAAGGGAGGAGAAGAGGTTTTTTTATCATTTTATTGATTTATTTATTATTTTGGATCAATAATATTAATTTTTTTCCTATTATGAATAACTAGAATAAATATAAATGTATAGTTCTATATGATTGTACATACATCATTCATGACTCAAAAATTCATGTAATTATCTTATTCTGCAAATTATCGTATTTCACTATTCAACAAAAATATAACTATTTTTGAAAAATAAAAAACATTCACCAAAACCATTTTTTAAGTGTAATATTAAAAATATGAATTTATTTTATGAATATATTTTTCTAAATAAGAAAAATTTATTTCTAAAATAAAATAAATATTTGTTAAAAAATGCTAATTTTAATATTAAAATTGATTTTACAACACTTTAAAAACCTAATTAATGTATCATGAAATGATATTATATTCATAAGACATGAAAATAATAATATTATGAATATGTTTTATTAAAAAGATATTTGAAATCATTATATTGTTATAATCCTTTAATTTAAGATTTAGGTTTCAAAAAAATAAAAATACTTAATTTATAATTTTAAAAACTCTTATTTATATAAAATATGATATAGATAAATCATATTTTCATTTATAAATTACTAAATTTAATTTATAATTTCATAGGTGGGGTTACTATTTTATTGGTTTGATTAATATTCCTAATGGTCATTTTACTATTCCAAGGGTCAAGATACTATTCCATTGGTTTAAGTTTCTTAATTTCTATAAATATCACTTACATCATTTTTAACTTATAAAAATATTTTTTATTATGATTTCTATGATGTCCATTTATTTTAAACTATATAACATAATTATATGATTGGAAAATTTCCATTGATAAATTTTTGGGTCATTACAGTGCACCCAATGAAGGTTTTCCCCTTTGAGAATAGTGGGTACCGATTCTTGTGTAACCTATTCTCCCTCGAGGTGACATGTTTCAATATCATACTCAGAATAGATTTGTTGGTGCCTTATCATTGCCACACTTATTTCTATAAATATCATTTAACTTAAATAGGGGAGGTACCTATATCTATAAAGGTTAATAGTATGTACAGGTGAGTCAAGCTGGACTAGAGCATCATGATTTTGGGTGGAGGGAAAGTCCAAACAACCACAATAATTATGAGTGATCATGGAAGGCAACATATATAATTCTCTCCTATGGTGGATCATTTGATTGATGTATTCCCTAATGAAATCTCTAGACTATATATTTAATGAGATGATAAATTTACCATCAAGCTAGTGCCAGGAGTAGTAGAAGCATGCATTCTCTTTTAGAGGGTGACACCTTCTGAGCTTCAAGAACACAAACAAATGCTATAGGATATGGAGGATAAATTTTTTTCTATGAACTAATAATTATCCATGGTGCTCACAAGTTTTTTTCACTAAAAATAAAGATGGTACCCTCAGATTGTGCATGTATTATCACTGGTTTAACCATATTACATTTTAAAAATGGTATCAACTATATTTTATAGAAGTCCTCTTAAACCAACAATAAAAAGTAACAGTTTTATCCAAGACCAAATTGATATTAGGATACAATTATATACATATACAAAAGTAATAAATACTATGTACATCTTTCTGGATCAGGTACGACTTTTATTTTTATCCAGTCACGCCATTATACCATACTTACATTCTGTTAGACTTCATTGCTATGATGAATCTATTTTTTCAACCCATATTTAGAAACATTTGTGGTGGTATTTATAGAATACATCTTTGATTAATATAATCCCTAAAAATACCATGAAAAACATATTTATATAGTCTTAAATACACTAATAGAGAACCAACTGTATGATCATTTCACAAAATTTCAATTTTTGATCGATAAAGTTCACCTCCATGGTCACATCATATCATATTCAGGATTATCTATTGACCCATATAAGGAATGAATTTTAGTTTCCTAGGAACAACCCAAGAATGTATTTAACAAACACCGTTTTTAGGTTTGTCTGACTATTATAATAATTTCTTTTGAGACTTTACATGCATATCAGTGCCTCTCATCGGCTTGAAAAAAATGTACTTAAATTTTTACGGTCTAATATTGTGAGGAAGTATTTCTAGAGATGAAAGGAATACATACACTAGAACTGATCATAATTATTCGAGGGTCAAGAAGAAACTATATAGTTTTCTGTGTTGTGTTTGGAATTAATATGGTACGAGTATTGATGTAGGGAGATTAAGTTGTAATGTATAGTTCATGATAACTGACACCACATGGAAAAAAATTACTCTATGAAAAATCTTGATCTCAAAGTATTGGTTTATGATTTATGCGGTTAGAAGCATTATATTTTGGGTGATAGGTTCATTATTTACATGAACCAATAAAGTCTCACAGATGTTTCAACACAACATGACATGATTATAAGGTAACACATGGGTATTATTCATTAAATTGTTCCAATTTACTAACACTTATACACCTATAAAGGTAAATTTAGTAGCTAACACCTTGATCCACAAGGCATGGTAATAGGTTGTCCAAAAATCCAGTAGTGAGTAGTAGTTTATGGCTCCATTTTTCAAGATGCACCAAGAGGCTTAAGAATAGAATGGGTAGCCTATTTTGGAATATTTATCAGCCACATATTCCCTTATGAAATATGTAATAATGATAAAAATATCATATTTAGATGTCCTATCCTATAACACCCATATATTTTGTGAAATAAAATTTTTATAATTAATTTATTCTTTTTTAAAAAAATTCACTTCATTAAAATCATAATATAACTTGTGTTATATGAAATTAATAAGATATTCATATGTTATACACTACACTAGACTAGTTGTCCATTAAACTCAACATTTGGTTTATCTTTTGGTACATACATCACTATGTTTGGATTGTGTTACATGAAATGTCGAGTTCTTTTGATAGCTTATGTTACACGAAAGATGGCATCATCGAACAATAATATATTATTAAAATATTATTATTTAATATAATAAGTTACAACCTAACTGTTAAATTATTGGTCATGAATATTAATTTATAACTTTATGAAAATATATTTTTTATAAATAGATTCCATAGTTACCAATTAATTAGAAATGAAAATATATTCCAATTGAATATAAATGAAAATTTTTTATTTTTATAGTCCCAAATTCATTTTGAATTAATAAATAAATTTAATTACAATTTTTGAAGGATATTATAAAATATATCTTTTATCCATTAAATAACATATTTTCTATATTCATCCAATAGATTTTATTAGCATAATATATGAAAAAACTAAATTTTATGCATATAAACCTATATTTTTCTAAAAGGTAATTTATCTTCTTTTTAATATAGGTCCCATTTTAAATCATTTTTATGACTCGTATATATATATATATATAAATATAAATAATATTTTCTAAAATAAAATTCATCTTTTAAATGGTAATTTAAAAATTTTCTCTTCTTGAAGTTTTTTAATTTTTTGGATAAATATCAGGTTTTGATGAAAAGTAAAAAAATATATATTTTAATTTAAAGCAACATTATTCATCAAAATAATTTATATATTAAATTATATTTTAGTTTAGTTTTTCAATTATATTTAGATAATATTTTAATTAGTTATACTAATGTAGGTCATTGGTGTCAATTTTTCTTTGAAATTATATAAAAAAGTTTCAATTGATTGCATGTTTAAACTTTAATTACCCGTTTTCCCACCCCATAAAAGTGATTAATTTTAAATTAATTAATTAAAAATATATGTTTCTAATTTTGAAAAATTTATTCCATACTTTTAATCGGGTGTTCAAAATTATTTAAGTAGGATTATTTTATTTTTGGACATTATAAACAGCATCTTTATTTTTTTTATTAATATGGTAAAAGGTAAATCGAGAAATTAAGGGTAAAACCTAACATTATAATTATTCCAAAAATTATCTTAACACTAATCCAAATTTCATTGGATGGGTTTTTTAGACAAAAATCATCATTGGGAGAAAATTATAAACTTTTATGCCACTTGGATGTGACTATGACATTAATTATATTTTATTAAAAACAAAGATAAAGATGTCATACTCATGTTTGTTATTAACTATACCAATTTTAATGTGGGTTTATATAATATATATGTTCAACTATAACTATAAAATTGAAATATAAAATATTTCTATTTTTCATGGTAATTTTTTTAGGAAGTAAATATTTACACTAAATCTTTATATAATGATGATGTAATAGTTTTTTAAGTAATGAAAATATTAAATAAATGATATTGAAAATATTAAAATAGATATAATTTGATATAATTATTGATATCTAGAACTTTTATCAATTTATTATACTAGTTATGGATAATTAAAAAAAAATTTTTGAAGAAAGAATATTGTTATTATATTATTAAAAAGACAAGTAACAAATTGTGTCAAAATTGACAGTAATGCTATTTTATCAAAATATTTATTTATTAAATTTTTGAAAAATAATTAAAAACTATTAAAAATACAAAATAATTTTAATATGTTATAATATTTTATAAATTTATGATATATGGTATAATTTATACAACATGACTAAAAAACGATACCCATTAATATTGACGATGTTATTACTTTACTTAAAATTAAAATATGTTAACTGATACTTAATCAAAAGGAGTTTGTTTTTAAAAAATTCATATATTATTCAAATGTCTATTTCATAATTATATTATAATATTATCACATTTTATATTTTAATACATGGACTTTTGGAGGTAGTATGATTGAGATAGAATTTTTTATAAATTAATATTTTTTGAAATTCTAAAAGTCCAACCACCACAATTATAAAAGGGAACCTCCAAAGTCACTTATTCACATAAATTAGATCCTTCAATACCAGCCATCACCTGCCCATTTGTATTCTAATTCCCCCTAGAAACAATTAATAGGTTTTGTTCTTCCAAAAGAACTGACGCAATGGTTCTTTAGATGGTATCTAAAGGAATCATTTTGAAGAATATGTATTCTCTCTAACTGGTCAATCTCATTTTATAATCTTCTATAGCTCGTCCAAATATGTGATATATATCAGTAAATAAATAAATAAGAATCCAAAATACATTTATATTTTATAATGATTGTGAAGACACCATTACACATCCAATTTCCCATCAAAGAATATGTGAATGTATTGCTCAAGCGTACATACGACTGCCTGTTTCCACAGAGCGATAATATTAAATTTCCATCTCCATATTTTAAATGTGGGAATTATGATAGATTTAATATTTATATATTATATTTATTACAAAACTATAATTTTGTAATAAATATATCAAATATATGTTTTTTCATCTAATTTTTTTGGGAAAGGATAACGCCGCCCATGTGTATGTATGGATTACCATCTCCATGAAGTGATGTGATTTTATTTTCATCTATTTTTCACATGGATTATAATAAGGATGAATTTTATGGATATATATGACATGTGTAATTTAAAAAACTGATTATGGAATGATAATATTTCACTAGCTATAACTTAATGGTTGGAAATGAGTTCCATGATCATGGTGTTAAAGGCGACCCATGTTTGAAATCGGTTGTTTGCAACATCCTTTCATATATATGGGGATCATGGGCCAAGTGTCCCAGTTGATCCCAATTACAGACATAGGTTAGGGTATTGGAATTGTAGTGGGGCTCTAGGTGCAGTATCAGTGGGTTTCCTATGCCATGTTCCCTATGGGGTCATATCAGGGTCCCACATATTCTTTTCATTCTATTAATATGAAAAGAAAATAAAAAAAGTGTTTATGCGTGCATAAGACCTACTGTCTCAATGAATTGTTTATTTTATTTTTCACCTCTAACATTTATAAATCAACCTAAATAAATATATTCTGAATATATATTTATGTATCATGGTTATCAATCTAGATATGATGAAATCATGATCTTTTAAAGAGTACCAAAGATAACAAATCAAAACAAGCATGAAAAAAATATCATTACCTAAAACATAAATTTATCTTTTTAATAAGAAAGCAATCTAAAATCATAAGTAAAAACTTTATGGTATTTTATATATGAATATGGTTATATGTTATATTTCTAATAATCATATATTTATTATACATATGTTTTTAACATGTATGAATGAAGTCAAGACTTAAGGTAAGAGAGGTTCACCATACTTTGTATTTCTTTGAGATACATTCCATATTCAACACTCATTTTATGTGGTGTATATAATGACCTATGATGTGTTGTATCATGAATTTTCTTTTATTTCAGGTTATTCATAGTTTCAATCGATGTTATTCTTAGATAGGCTTAATTATTCAAAATATACTATTGTAGTAATATATTTTTTTCTAACATTTATTTCTATGAGATACATACATTATTCACTACTTTTTCTTCTACTTGTTATTTATGTTGACCTTTAATATATTTTATGAGTCTTATAACGAATATTATGTCATTTTCATGCCTATATAATTTTATTTTATTCAGTTTTCATATGACTATATAGATTATAAAGTGATGAGTATTTATTTTAAAATATCACCAAATATTTGGGTTTGTTTTGTTTTAATTCTCTATTGGGAAATATTTATCTTCCATGTCTATGTTTTATAAAAATAATTTTTTTCCTATTCTTATAAGTGTGTTTGAATTCATTTTTATCAATTTTTTACTTTATACAATATGGTTGGAAAAGAATATTTTTTTTGTCTTCCAAAAGAGGTACTTTGTAACTTGTTTGGAAAAATTATAAAAGAATTTTTTTTTAAATTATATATAATGAAAATAATTTTACACAATCATGATGCTATATTTTTCTTATTTTTCTTTACATGATTCCGTGTTTATTTTAAAATTAAAATTGTACTTTTAAAATTGAAAATTATTTTTATAAAAGAAAATCTTTTCAAAGAAGACAGGTTATTTCCTTCAAGAATTGTTTTCAAATGATCTGTCAAAAGTATTTACCATCTAAGATATAAGTATTTGATGTTACATTTTTTTACTAGAGAAATAATTCAATACAAATAATATATTTCTCTCTATGTGTGGTTTAATTTAATGATGAAAGTATATTAAAAGGACCCATTTATTAATCATTGTTTATGTTGTGATTGAATAATGTTTATGAAATCCAATTCAATATGTGTGTTATAATATAATGAATGATTTATATTAATGTGGAACAAATATGAATTGTTTCTGTTATGTGATGGTTGGGACCTATATCTACCTATAATTAATTAAGTAATGATAAATGTTATTTTATTTAAAAATGTTACATTAGAGGTCATCCTAATCCTGCAACAATAGGGTACATGGGAGTTTATCCAAATCCTGCAACAAAAGGGTTCATGGGAGGTCATAAAAAGATTTCAACATGAGGGTACACGGGAGGTCATCCTAAGCCTGAAACTAAAAGGAACACCAGAGGACATCCCATTCTTGGAGTTGGTACACTTGTAATTATCGGAATCCTAACATACTAGTAATGTCTAGGTTGGAATAATTGACATAAAATATTATAATCATAAGTTTGTGTCACAATTTGGATGTCTTTTCCTATTTTTATAATCTCGTGGATCGTGGGGTTTTATTTTTTTATGGTTCAGGTATTATGAACTACCTGTATTTATACAATAATTTATTATTTATGATATTCGATATAGATGGTATGTTATTATAATGTTATGATCACATTATCTTACCCTTAGGATTATTCCTAAACATATCATGTGTTTACCATTACTGAGCATCTGAGATCACCATTTTTATATATTTCTTTTCCAATGGTTTTAAATAATGGTTTTACATACTAAAGGGGAAGATCATTGTGGGAAACCATGAAGATATTCCACTTATCTAGATGTTTGTGTTCCATATTTCTAAAGGCACTAAAATAATATGGTCTTTGGGAGTGTGTTCATGTAACGTATGGAATATTCCATAAAAAATGAAGTAATATCCATGTACATCAACCCTTGGTCATTATAGTTTGTATCCGAGCAAAAGTTTTTTCAATGTTTGGAAACTAGGATGAAAAAACATTACTGAGATTTGTAGGGATATTTCTATGAACTTGTCTAATGATATATCTAAGTATAAACCTAAGGTGTCATATATTAATATGTAGGTGAGATAATTTAGGCATCCTATAATTAATTATTAATTATTATGCATTTTTATTCTATGATAACTATTTCCAACACTGTAAATTCTAGTATTAGTCATTAGCAAGGACTAAGAATAACATTCTTAACTTTTAATGATTAAAATGTGGAATGAATAGGCATTATGGAAATATATATTATAGGAATAAATATCATGAACAAAATCAGTATGGTTGTAAAAGTATTGGATATACTAATGAGGTTAAAGGGACTACAAATGACATGTGAATGGTATGGGGTGTTTTAATAGTATTTTCTATATAAAACAGAAGTGGAACGATTAGATTGAGGTAGAGGAACTATAATATGTGATTCAAATTTCATAGATAATTAAATATTAAGATGATGAACCATGAGTAATGGTTTGGTTGTGATACTGGATGATTGATGTATACTTGTTTTAGAGTTCAAAGATTATGTTATATAAAGCCTATAATATATGTATTTCAATAAGGATTGAAAGGTACATGCCGAGTAGTTCTAAAAACAATGAAATATTATTTCATGAAAAGGTGATATTCATAGGAAACATGATATTAAGGGAATGAAAATCCTTAATATATTCCCAATGATGAGATAATGATGTTTGGATAATGATATGTTGGATATGAATAATTCACATAGATAGCATTGATTACCTTTGAACAGATTAAGGATTTGCTGAAAAGGTGGTTATAGAAATCACTGATAGAGTTTAGAACATTTTTGGACTTACCGTATATGTAAAATAATCCTCAGATTAAGAAATAATTAATGTTTTAAACAAGTATTAATAGAAATTTCCTTATATTAAAAGAATACAAAAATCATACATTTACATGTTTGGTTTGTGAAAAAAGATAAACCATATGATATAGAGTGGATCCATGCTAAGATAGTTTGGGAAATATAGTGAGCTTATTTCTTAATTTTGTGAAATTAATATTTCAGAGGTGTTACAATGTCAATAATTTATGAAAAAGATTATGTTAAACTTTGGATGAGGTTTTAGAGATTAATGTATTAACTCTCCATATGAGTTTTTATGTATATTAGATAACTTGTGACAATATTTTTGTTGAAATTTTGAAATAGATATAATAACCTATTATTTTATGGATATCATGATCTTATAATGCATAAATAAGGAAGAGTTCACATTAATTTCGTGTATTATGAGTTGATGTGTAAATTGATGAATGCACAATAAAAGGACGAGATATACTTATGAAATGTAATGAAATAAAGTAAGTATTTATTCAAATTAAAATTATACAACCCTAGGTAAAAGATATTGAAACCAAAAATGTTATCCTAGTACCTTCTTTTCCGATGAATCAAATGGTCTCTTACATAGCTATAGATTTACGTCCATGTGATTGTAAAATTAATCCTAACTAGGTTTTCTATCACAATCCATCAGAACATTATAGTTTTATTTCCCCTCCCATGCCCAAGTATTCACCTCCCACTTATGTTCTTCTATATGGAATCCTAGTGATGAGTTTCATTGGGTAACCATTAAGTATCCAGCATTCCTTTTTAGAAGGAAGTTTTAGTGATCACTTATATGATGTGGGTTTCTATGAATATATATTTCATGTATTAAACATTTAATAGCCATAAAACTTTATAGGGTGAAATTCATTTTAAGGGGAGTAGAATTTTATACATCAAGATTTTGTGTAATATTTTTTCAAATTTATTTAGCCTTTATGATATTTTTTACTTCATGAAACACTGAATATAGCTTGTGTTATATGAAATAACCAAGTTATTATTGTGTTATATTCTTTAGTAATTTAATATTGGTCTACATGAAATACATGGATTAGATATCTATATAAGAAACACTATTTTTGGATTATGTTACACACAATTCCGAGTTCTGTTGATAGCTTTCGTTACATGCAAGATTATGTTATATCGAACAGTGATATATTATTAGAATATAATTTTATCATATAGTAAGATATGAATTATAAATTAAATTTATGGTTATGAAGAGAATTAAAAAACCTTATAAAAATATATGATTTATAAGGAAAATTCATAGGTTAGTAGTTAATTTGATATGAAAATATATACCAATTAAATATAATTCTTTTATTTGTATGCACCCTAAGTAATTTTGAATTAACAAATTAATTTAATTAAATTATTGATTGATATTAATAAAATATATGTGTTATATGTTTAGAAAAGTATTTTTTTATATTCATCCAATAGATTTTATTTTCATAATATAAGAAAAAACCTCAATTATATCCATAAAACCTATATCATTGTTAAATAAAATATTACCATCTTTTAATGGAGAACCCATTTTAAATTATATTTTTGATAATATTATTTATTATTATTTATAAAAAAAATTCTTCATTAAATATGAATATAAAAATAAATTTTTGTTAAACTTTTTAATATTTTTCTGATAAGTTTCACATGTTAATAAATAGTAAAAAATACTAACTTTTAATATATTTTTTCATCAAAAATATTTATATTACTAAATTATATTTTTAATTGGGTTTAAAGTATTGTTAGGTAAGATTTTTATAATTAAATAAAATTTAGGTCATTGAAATTAATTTTACACAGAACTTATATTTAAAAAAATTTGATCTTTTTTTATGTTTTAACATTAATTACCATTTTTCTCAACTGGACAATGGGATTAATATTAAATTAATTAATGAAACTTATATGTTTTGAATAATGAAAAAAATATTCCAAATTTGGAATTAGTGGTCCAAAATTATGTTATTGTGTTAATTTGTTTGAGAAATTTTGAATAGTAACTCTGGTAACTTTTTATTAACATGGTAAAAATTAAATTTATGAATTACATTCAAGAAGTAAAATTATTTATATTAGAAAATAATAATAACACGTTAAATAATTTCATTCTATGAGTGGGTTTTATTATATCAATATTGTGCCGAATTGGTAATATTTTTAAGCCACTTGGATGGGAGTATGTCATTTATTATATTTTATTTAAAGAAAAGTTAAAGATGTCATAATTTTGTTTTTCTTAACTATAATAATTTCAATAGGGGAAATATACGAGTTATATTTGACTCTAACTAGTAATTTGAAAATTAATATAATTTTTTAATCTTCATAATTTATTATTAATTTTTAGAAACTAAATAATTACCTTAATGACTTGTTTAATGATGATGTAATAGTTGGTTAAATAATTGAAATGTATAAAAAATGATACTCATAATATTAAAAAATATATAATTTGATATAATTAATTTCATACCAAACTATTATGGATTTTTTTGACTTGTTGGGGATAATTTAAAAAATTTCCTTCGAATATATCATGTTCATATGATTTTAATAAGGAAAGTAATGAATAGTTTCAAAACTGATACTAATGAATTTTTATCAACATATTTTTTTATGAAATTATTTAAAATTTAAAAAACAAGATTAAAAATAGATAAATATTATAATATAGTTTGATATTTTATAAATTGATCATATATGGTCTAATTTAATACACATAATTAAAAATCACAACCTTTTAATATTTAAAAAGATGTTACTTTATTTAAAAATTAAAATCGGTTAACTAAGGGTTAATAAAAATGATTAGGCTTAAATAAATACCAATTTTGGTCAAAAATAATTTGGCTGATTTGATTAAAACATTATCTCATATTATATTTTAATCCATGTTCTTTTGGAGAAATTTTTATTGAGATTGAATTTATTATAAATTAATATTTTTCATAATTTGAAATATGCCCCCACTACATTGTAAAAGGGGACCTCCTACCTCATTTATTCACATTACCTTGAGCCTTAATGATTAGAAATACACTAAAAATTATATTCTCCATTCCCTAGTCACATTATATAGGTTCTTGGGATTCCCAAAAGACCGTTTCTAAAGTCTTTAAAATGAGATCAAAAGGAGTAATTTTGAAGAAGATCTAATATTTCTCTATGATCACCATCTTTTTTTACTATTCCATACCTCCTATAATTTCCAAATATAAAAAAAATAAAAAAATGAATTATGAATCAAAAATATTCTGAAATTTTATTATTATTATGAACACACCATTATACATCCCCTTTCCATCGTAGAAGAAGTGAAAGTATCTCTTACGTGTACATACAACTTACCATCCCCACAGAGTGATACAATGCATTTTCCATAACCATATTTTATAAGGGGAAATTATGATTGGTTTAATGTTTATATATAATATTTATGACATAATTATAATTCTTTAATGGTAATATCATATCTACCTTTTTATCAACTTATATTTTTGTAAAATGATAATGTGACTCGTGAATTCGTATGACTTATCATATCCATGGTGGAATGTGATTATCATTTCATATATATTTCACATTGATTGTAATAAAGATAATTTTTATGAATATATATGATATATTTAATGTAAAAAATTATTTTGGAATGATAATATTTTTTATTATTTTCATTCATTTAATAGGAAAAGAAAACGAAAACAACGTTAATGTGTACGTATAACCTACCCTCTAAAATGAGACCCGAATTTGAACAACCATAAATTTTTATCTTTAAGTTCATTTATACCCTATAAGCTGTCAAATTGATGTCTGTGAAGTGGAATTAACCCATAGCTATCAATGTGATGATGTTATCATAGGTCATGCTGAAAAGTTCATTGAATTCATATTTTAAGGAAACAATTACATACCACCATTGGTCAAAATCTCTATTAAAATTATAAACATACATGATAACATTGTCCCATTCAATAAATCCCAATAAGATAAATATATTCTCTTGGGAATTGATCCATTTCTTAAAAACTAGTATACTTTTTGTCTTTTTTGACCGAGAGAGGTCTCTAATGCATGAATTGCTTAAACACCATTGCATCATATTATGGATTTGTAGGCTATTCTATATGGGAAATTTTATTAGTCACAACCTGAGTAAACTTCCTCAAAATAGTTATAATATTTTGTGGTCCACCTCCAATAACATTGTATTTATATGGAGATAAATCTATATATAGATTACATTAACTGATTTATTTTTCTCCCATCAATTATTCACTCTTTCAAAACAATGTCATATATTGAGTTATCTCATAAAACTATGAATTTTGAATAATAGTATTTTACTCATAATCTAGTAAAAAAACATTTATTGAAAAATCATTCAAATAAATTAATTTAATTCTATGCTTAATAATGTTTTAATTTTAATCAAATCATATAACTATTTTAGAATATTTCATTAAATCTTGTAAGGTTTGAGTAATGTAACCAAATAATATCTCAAAATATCCCCCCTTTAGAGTTGTCACACATATGATGACTTATTACACAATGGTATCAACCTTTCCGTATCTATACTGGGATATATTTTAAAGGAAATCCACACAATCTACACATTACAAAAACATTAGGATATAATAATATATACTTAGAATAATATAGATATTCTATTATAAGGTTATCTTATCTAATCTATGTTTTACTAAAAGTTGTTGTCAATATTTATTCCAAAGTAACATGGGAACTGACTATAACACCACAACCCTAGAAACCCAACTCTAGTGGTAATTTGACTTGAATAGAACAAAATAGTTGGGATCATTTCCCAAATGATTGAATAGTTTAGTAATATTTGTATACTAAATACATTCATGATTCGAATATTACATCTGAAAACCTGAAATACCACATAAAACATTCTTTGATAAAATTATTATTTATTACATTAAATCCACAAATCCATTCAGAAATATCATCTTGTTATATAGGTTAAAGAAAAAAAATAATATTTGACCTCATATGCTCAATAAGGGAATGAATTAAAAAAATATCATAGATAAAATAAAGGAAGAATAATATGGAAGAGATGAAAAATGATAAAATATTCCTTTAATTAATATTATAAAATGGAAAATTTTAGGGATTAAATAGAAACATAAATAATTAATGTTTTAAAAAACTAGTTTAATAATGATACAATTCATAATCATGGACATCATAATCATTCTACAAAGGCTTTTTTCGAAAAATCATATGTGAAAAAGTTAACGAATATGCCAAATATGAAAACTATTTTTCCTTGCAAGTACAACTAATGTATAAAGGAGTAATAAAATTCTCCACCCATCACATACTAAGTCCAATTAACTCATCTTATGGAAGGGGTGAATAAAAATTCAATACATAATCAATAAAAAATATATCTCCAAAATCTTGAATTTAAAATGTTAATAATTTCCCTAGTCAATAAATAGAAAATAATGATTTTAAAATATATAAGGTAATATTTTGGATGGTATCATTAGATTATATCCATATATAAATAATTATATTCATCAAAATATACTGACATAGATGAAAATATTTTTAAAAGTTTACTAGAATATTACATGAAGAAAATAACATTATCATTTTGAAATACCTTATATAAAAATATAAAATTTATTGAATATCAGGAAAAATAATATTATTTCAAATGAAACATGTAATATTTTAAATTATTTTCAATGAAATTAGTAGACTTGATGATGGGAAAAGGTTTCCATGCCGTTAGTGACAAAATAGAGGCTCTGATAACACTATAAAAAATGTTTCATTTGAAAAATGAAAAGAAGATTCATTTTAAAAATATTTATATTAATCCAAAAAAGGATAAAAATGAAATTAATAAATCAATAGAAAACATAAAATACGTTATTGAAAAAAAAAATTAAATAAAATACGCACATGGAAGAAAAATATTCCATACTGAATTGAAAAAGAAATCACATATTATGTTAAACCATACTTTTTGCATATTTGGGTTCTAAAGAAGGAAACAATAGAACCAATTCTTGAAAACCATGTAATTAACAATAATAAAATAAGATATTATTTCATAATAAGAAAATAATATAATTCTACTAATGAAAACTTAAACATAAATAATATCAAATAGGGATGGGATTGTGAAATAAACCATTACATTAGATCTAAATTTCTTCATATGTGATTTAACACATTTTTATAATAAATTAAAATATTTTATACTTATAAAAAACAATAATATATATAATAATAATATCATATATTATAAAATTATAATATTTCAACAACTATTTATCAAAAATTGATTTTTTAAATCATCATTCTTAAGTGTTAACTGTTTAATTTTTTATGTACGATTCCTTTCAGTATATTTGTTACCTGCATGATGATCATTGTTATATAATAGAAAAAATTTCAATATTGAAATAATTATAATATAAATTCATTATTTATATATGTATAGTTATCCTTGATATTATAATATGATAAATGAATTGTATCGCTACATGGATGTAGTAGTCCACACAAACGCAAAAGCGACTTAAAATTTATTAACATGTGGATGGGTAATGAACTAAATGATATATTATATTTAATGAATCATAATTATGTCATAAACGTCACATATATATATTTTATAAGTTTATATATATCCAATCAATGTGGTGATGAAAAATTAATTACACCACAATGTGAAGATAATAAGTCATACATACTCATGAACCATGTTTTAATTTTTGATAAGATGAAAAAGTTGTGTAAAATAGTTTTCAAATAATCATAATAAAATATATGTATTTTTTTGATACTAGAATAATTTTTTTTTATGATGGGATAAATAGATTTAGAGGAACTAGAATAATAAATAATTATAAAAGATCATTAAAGATGGTTACCTCAACTTTGAGAGACATCCAATGTCAAATATCATTAGGCATGAAAAAATTCTGTTAGGATAATAGCAACGGATTTGGGAATATGTTAATTAATCTTATATTTTATTATTATATTTATTTTCTAATTTTTATGGCACAAATATTATAAACAATTTAATGAGAGGAGGTTCCCTTGTATAGGTAATAGAGAGGGCACACATGGAATTACTAAAATTATTTAATTATATATACTGTATTTCTAAAGTATAATGATTCGAAATTACTAATTATTAAAAATAACATAATATAGGGTCCAAATATATTCCAAAAACAATAATTGAAAAATTTTATGTTCTATATGTACCACTAACTATTAGTTTAACCCCCATTGAATTTGTTTCAACCTTATCTATGGTAATAAATTTTATTTCATTTTACAATTAATTGTGAATAAAAAATAAGTTTAAATTCATAATTAATATCAATAATTCTGATTCAAAATATGGAAACCATTTTACATGATTAAATTTTTATAATTGGTACAAATTAATTTTATTAGAAGATCACAAAATGTAATGAAAAATATTTTTAGAAAACAATTTTTTTTAAGAATAAAATTTTATTTACATCAAAATAAATTATATTTTAAGTTAAAAATGAATTAATTATATTATTTTAAAAACAAGGTTAATTAATTTTCGTTAAAACTATATTATGACCTAATTTAACCCTTTATATATTTTATTAGGGGAAAATAATAAAAAAAAATTATAAAAAACATTTATTATATTTAGAAAATGATAAGAATATAATAATATATTAAAAAATATATTATTATAACAATTATATTACCTATTTTGTATATATTTTTTCAAAAAATTATTTTTTATAAACATTCAAGTTATTTATATATCTTTTTAATCACATATAATTGACATTTTTTTAAAATATATACTTTTAACTATTCACTGAAAGATCAACTATTTTGAAAAAATATTAAAATTAAATCCTAAGATAACATAGATTGATTAATTAAAAAATAAAATAAATTTTCAGAAAATATATTTATAACTATTGTAACTTTATGATGTAATAAATGTATTAATTAAATATATTAGAATTATACTATTGTTTATTTTGGAAGAACACCTTAATTACAATAATTGAATCTAGTGAGTTACACTACTTTCACATAGAAAAGAAAAGTGTTGATTTCAAAAATGAAAATCAGTTCGATCATTTTTAAAGAATTATATTAGAGAAACACATTTTTAATATAATAACTAATCTTCATTCGAGATAATTTTCCTCAGGATCAATCACCAATATTCACTAAAACATTTTTTTTTTCTTTTTTTATTTCAATTATTTAGTTTTAATACAAAATTTATTTCGATTTTTTAAATTTATTTTATATTAAAAATTAAAAAAACTATTATATATAGTTAATTGAAGAATACGTCATTAAGATGAATCTATGGGAGATAAAACTCAGGTTAACCTTTGTGTTAATTCTTTAGGATTAATTTATTTTGATTTTAGATTATGATAGGCTTAAAAAATGACACTTGAAGTGATGATGATCTTTTTACAACCATTATTTCATTGTTGTGATGATATTTGAGAAAAATGTATGAAATTTTGAAGAAGATAGAAAATATTTTTTTGGAAGTCTCTATCACTAAAATGGTTCAATTATTATTAAATTGATCTATTTATGAATTTATAAGACTATTGGAAATGTTTTAGAAAAATTGATTTATATTCAGATGACTTAGTGATGTTTTTAAAATTTCTTAAGGAATAATAACATTCTATTTGTATTTTTCGTTGTAGTGGATGTATTAGGTGAGGATTAGCTCTCATTCCACAATTTTGAGGGAAAATGTGAACTAATAAAGTCATATAGGTCAATTTTCTACAAGTTGTTTCCATCATTGAATGATTTATATTCCCAATATATATATATATATATTTATATTCAGGAAATTTTTTAGAGATATGTACTAACAACTGGATGATTTTTTTACCATATTTGAATGGTATTTCAACATTAATAAATAAAATAGGATATGAGAGATTCATAGAGATATAATATATATAATTTTTATTACAGGATGGCCTAAACATGAAAGAAAAACACATCCATTATTCATCGAATAACTTAAATTAGAGATTTTTAGAGCTTGATGATTTGGTTAACAAGTAAATTGGAATTTTTTTATCATTATATTGTCTCAAATAATCAATAATTTTATTTGTAAAAATATTTTATGGGTAAAAATATTGTGATGAGTTTTGTAATACAGATTAATTGTGTTATTGAAATATTTTGTTTTTAGTGATTCTTATTATAATTATATATTAAATAATATTTCTATATCTTATATATTTTTTTCATTTATCATGGTTACTATCTTATGAATTAAAAAAAATTCCAAATATAAACTGGATACCTATATTTTATCTTGATCATGGATTGAGTATTATTATCTCTATTTAAATATGGTTTTGAGTGAGCTAATTTACAAATGACATACAATATTTGACCACAATAAAAGCTAATAATAGTAATTAAAGAGTTAATACTAGAAATATGGTTTAAATAAACTTAATTTGAAAAAAATAAGATCAACATTTTAGATTATTAGAGTCTTTTTTATCTTTGGACCCAATATTTATCAAAAATCAGTATATTGTCATCATTAAATAATATTTTCATTATATGTAGAATTAATCAATTAATTCAAATAAAAATTATTGAAAATTTAATTCAATAGTACCGATAGTGACTAGTAAAACCCTTGGTTTAGTTTAAAATTAAACTACACTACACCATTATAGTTTAAGTTTCATGAAGGATAATAATAAATTCCTAAACAGTATTCATTATGAAACAATATCGATGCCACATGGACGGTTAATGTTTTTTACACCATTTTAGATACTTCAATAGATAGAATAATATTATTGTTTATTAGATAAGAAAAAAATTTATTCGTAATTATTTCAATTTTATTATTTTAGTTTACAAATCTATTTTGTTCAATTTTATATTCTTTTATATTTTTGATTTTTTTCATATTCAATATACCTCAACTATTTTCATACACAGCTTACCATAAAAAATATAATTTCACACAAACAATATACATAATAATGAGTATAATATAAATATAATGATATGAACCAGAAACACGCATAGTTAGGGAAGGTAAAAATCCTCTATAGTATGGAAAAGTTTTCTAAATAGGAGGTGAAAAAGTTGTAGAGAATGAAAAATGAGGTAAAAGAATTAATGGTAGTACTAATAAGATGAATATATAAAAATAAAAATCCAACGAGGGAATCTAATTGTGATAATGAGTTTGATGTTTAATATAATGGTTCCTATAATTATAAATCAAAATCTGAGATAAAATTTTGGAATGAATACATTCCTACACATTCAAAAATAGAGAAAAATAAATAAGTGGATATAAGAGAGGAATAACCATTAAAAGAAATGGATTTGAAGGTTTATGGAATAAATATATTCATACTAGAATTTTAAGTGTTTTATACTAGGTAAATGTTCAGTACTACTAGTTTTAGTCATTTTTTAGTTAGTAGTACATTATTTAAGAATTTAAAATACATGGTGTACACCCTAGGAAACTATAAATTTAGTACAATGGAAGAGGTGGAGGACTATATATCTAGATGGTAAAAAACAATTTAATGCATAAACATAGACCAAGCAGTTTTTTTCATTCACCAATTATTTCAAACATGTGTAATGTTCAAGTATAGAAAACAGAAGTAAAAAATATCACTTATGGGAGGAAATAGAGATTTGATAGGATTTAGTTTTATAGAAGTTATTTTACTAAATTCAAATTATTATGAATTAAATCACCCTTATGTTTTTTATTTTAGATGAATGATTCTTGTAACATTACTTTTATATTAGTATTTTTTAGGTCCATGATTTTGGAAGGCACCAGATTGAATTAATGATATGCAAGAGCATCAATTGGTAAGTTTATATAATTTTAAAAGCCTCATATTCTAACATAGATGATATTTAAATAATAATTAGTAAGAATTTTAAATTTCATTCCCAACATAGATATTTATTTATATTTTCGACTTATGATACAAAGGGTATCTAATGAATACTTTATATGATTTCTTAAATATAATTTTTTGATAGATTTGAGTGAATAAGGAGGTTACATAATGAGTAAATATTAGTATGAGAATATTTATTTAAATGTCCATGATTTATAATAATAGGTCGATTTATGTAAAATAATATAATTAGAAAATTTTATGATTTTATGTACAAATTTTTTAACAATTGAATAATGATACTTATTTACTCCATAAAGTGATTATATGATATCTGAATTTCCTTTCTAAGAGGTATTATAAACTATTTTAAATATACATTCTAGTACCCATTTTCCTAATAGATTTCTATCATATTCATCAATCTTAGAATTATACTTTTCTTACAAAATATAGATATTTTAGACTATATTAATACAATGATGGAAATATTTCGTTAATTTTTGACCCTAAACCATTGAGATATTCCCTTAAAATTTTCACTCTTTAAACTAGTAATGTCCATATATTATGTTTATATGGAAGCCATATTAGAGACTTATATTTACTACCATATAATGAACCAATATTAAAATTTACATAATCTGTAGTTTTATGTAAAGAATAAATTAACTTACATTTTAGGATATTTTTAGGTCTTGATTTTAAGAGTATTAGGTCCAAACTAATACATTACAAAACAATATAATAAAAAATGGACACTTCTAATTATTATCCATTTTAACCATGATATAAATATTTTTAAATAAAGAATGATATTTTTCATAGAAAATATTCACAATGTTCATCTTGAATTCTTATTTTCCATTCCCCCATCGTTAAATCCTATGAGTAACAACAAAAAAAGTGGAATGATCCTAGAAAGCCTAGTATGGTATAAAAAATATGTAAACCCATTAGTATTGTGATAACATTAAAAATCATATAATTTTATCCTTTATCTTCAATTTTCATTGAGAATATGAAATAAAAAATTCAAATAATGAAAAAGTACAAATTTTTTCTCAAATAATTCATTAAAATCCATAGTAAGTAATTAAAACACCTTTTGTTGAAATAGAGAATAATATTTTTAAAATAATTTAATAATAATTTTTATTTAATTAACCATAAAACCAACATTCTATGTAACCATTACCTAATATGTTAGACCACTATCTGGGTGCATGCATCATTTGAGATCTAATGGGATCACTTGGTGTTATCTGGGTTGCCACATCATATAAGATCTAATGGGTGCACCTGACACATTCTAGGATTCTTAATCATATAAGATGTAATTGGATCACTAGGTCATATTTGGGACACCATATTATATAAGGTGTATTATGAACACATGACACTATTTATGCTATCGTATCGTATAAGTTGTAATGGAATTACCTTGTTCTATTTGGGGCACCCCATTATATAATTATAATGAAACATTTCATGAATAAAT
This sequence comes from Viscum album, assembly GCA_963277665.1. Classification (NCBI taxonomy): domain Eukaryota; kingdom Viridiplantae; phylum Streptophyta; class Magnoliopsida; order Santalales; family Viscaceae; genus Viscum; species Viscum album. The sequence continues at coordinate 1,682,119,820 of OY728128.1, forward strand.
ATTTCGTATTCATTCAATTTTTAGAAACACTTTTATACTCATAAAAAATATCTTTTTGATATCAAAATACCTTTTTCATTTAAAAATAAAATTTTAATATTAGAATACCCTTTTCTTCCTAAAATGCATTTTATTCTACTAAATACCCCAAAAAATGGAAAATGTGTTGTCATTCAAGGAAACATGAAATCCTATAAATTAATACATAAATAAAACAATTTTCATGGTGGTATAAAATTTATTTTTTCTTTGTATATTAATAATAGGACATCCCTTTTGTCGTTTCCCAAAATGATTTATACGAAACATGTAAAAATATTTTCTTGGAAAACAATTAAAATAAAATATAAATGGAAAATGAAATTTAAATTTGAAATCCTGTATAACCCTATTTTTTTTCATAAAAACAATTTAAAAAAAAATTTCATAGAAGATAAAGAGATTTGGATAGAAAATCATCAAAATATGGGTTTTTTAAAATGAAAAGTCCCTTATCACCTTAGAAATAGTTGAATTTGAAGACCCATGAAAGGAAAAAATTAATCAAAAGATTAAATAAAATTTGAATTAAAAAATTCATGATATAAAATTTAAATGAGGATATATGTGAACTTTTTAAAATAATATCGGTGTATGAAATCAAGAAATGCCTCCATGAATTGATATTGAGATAAATTTATTTACCTTTTTTCTAACTTGTAACATGTTTCCTCATATTACTAAATTAAATAGTTATGTTAATTATTTATGTTAATGATAACATTATTAAAGTATATGACTTTTATTTCACTTATTTACAAGCTATATTAAATTACTTAATCAATTAATTTAATTCAAATGTTTTGACCATATCTGGTTTGGGTGCCAAAAATTACATTGGTCGGTTGACTAGGGTAAATGTTGTGATTATTTATGAATCTATAGAAAAATAAGAATGAAATATAAATCATATTTATTTATAAATTATACTATTAAGTCCATTCATTAAATATGGATATTGAAAATAAAGTAACACAATGATCATGGAGATTGTAGGTTGGACGTATGCATGAGTTACGTTCAATTTCTAAATGATCAATATGAATAGAAAGAAAGAAATATATTATAACTATATGAAGAAAAATATATATCATAAGTAAAATATTATTTAATTATATATATATATATATATTTCTTGTAATGTGGGGATGAAAAAAATAATCACATCACTTCGAGGAGGCAGTAGTCAACACGTACTCAAAGGACGTTATCAATTTTTTAGTGAGTGAAAATATAAATAGATAATTATATATTATTTTTACATAATATTAAATAATTCATGAATATAATAAATAATTCATGTGTAATTAATAATTTGTTTTGTATTTATCTTATTAACTTTCATATAATTAATTAGTAAAAATTGAATCACATCGCTTCATGAGGCGGAAGTCCTCTGTACACATGAGAATGGTTATCACATCCCTTACCTAATGGATGATAAAATGGTATATATTATATAATGAAAAATATGAATATTTATGTTATAAATATAATATATAGACTTTATATCCATTATCGTTCCCAAATGTGATAGGTGTTATTATAGAAACGAATGAAATTGTTTTGTGAGGTGGTCGTCCAACACCCACACGAATGATGATTTAGTAACACATTTGATGTAAGTGTGTGTTTTGGAAGGTAATAACGTGAAAATAATAGAATATAAATATATTTAATATACTTATGATACTATATAATCATGGTATAATAATAATTCAATGGAATTGAATAAAAATAAGAATATATAGTCTCATTAGTGAAGGTTACCACTTTTTCCGATAACTACTTTTCATTTTCACCAAAGGAATTCCTTGGTTGGATTTAAAAACAATGTAAGGATTCTAGTACGATAAAAGGTAAGTGGGGATGTTATTTGGGTAGGTATTTTCCAAAAATAGATTTTTAAGGTGTCAAGATAGGGTAAGAGTGGGTGGATTTTTATAATTGATGTTTATGGCACAACTGTAATTTTTTGGTAGTGTAAATTACAACAAAATGTTTTCATGTCACCATCCCCATAAATGATCCGTTCTCGATCCTAAAAAAGAATAGGTAGAAATAAATCTATAATATTACTATTGTAAGTGTATTGGTTCATTTTCACACAATAAATTCTACATCTAACCAATAAGAAAACTTATTTTCACCTTAATTGTGATAATTAATTTAATGTCATTTCACAAATAATTGTGGTAAAATATTTTGAAATTATTAGAATTAAAATTTAATTATTATTAGATATATGAAATTCATTTTACCATATTCAATTCATATAATTGGGAAAACTAATTTGATATTAATTGTTTAGGCTCTGTGAAACTATCAGTTACTAAGAAGAGTATTTTTTTGAAAAAGTTGATTCTTGATAATCTATATAAATAATAATAATCTTCCATGGAAGTGAACTATTATATACTGATATATTATCTATCAATTTAATTTAACAAATTCACCATTGTGGAATAGTTTAATAAATTTTAATGAAGGTGCATTATTAATTTTAAAACAGTTTTTAGAAACATTAGTTTTTAAACCAAAAAAACAAACATATACTAAAAATGAATATAATTTTTATTAAAAAGTATTCAAGTTGACTACATATTACTAAATAATACATCTATTACTTAAAAAATATACCAAAAATATTAATTCTTTTTAAGTACATAATTTATTACCAAATTACTATTTTTTAAGAAATATAAATTTTCTTATTCACAAACAAATAAATGTTTTCTAAAAAATAAAAAAATTTAACCAAAATTTAATTTTTATATAATGATTTCAAAAATAATATTCATATTTTCATATGGAAATTTTAAATATATATAAATTAATCCTTTTGATAAAACCATACAATAAAAGAGTTTAATTAATCTATTTATATTTTGATTTAAAAATTACTTTAAATATTTTCAAATAACCAAACTATTCAATTAGTATTAATAATTATGAAAATGATATATTATATCATTCAATAGGTTGTTACATCTTTCACCCAATTTAGAAATTGAACCCTCAAAATTTTGTTCACTTATTGAACAAGATGGTATATAATTCCCTCATACCATTTTTAGATTCTCTTGATTCCACTTTAACCATTTGGGTTTTCAATAAAACCTTAACCTAGTGAATTTCCTTATTCTCGAAAAATTTCTCTCTATAGTAAATAATCTAAATAGAATATTCCTCATAAGGGAGGTTAAATTCCAACTAAATTACATCTTGGCTCAAAACTTTTGATGAATCTAGGATATATTTCCATAACTTTGAAATCTGAAATACATTGTATACCCGAGATAAAGTCAGTGCTAAGTACAAATTATAGGAAACTGATTCAAATTGTTCCAGGATTTGATACGGTATAAGGAACCAAAAACATAGCTTTAATTTTTTTTTCAAAAACACATAACACTTTTCGATGGATAAACATTTTAAAAGACTAAATCACCTACCTCCAAAAGAATATCATAAATTTAGTTATCCGTATACATGTTCAACCTTCTCTGGGATATCCTCATATGATACTAAATACACTAAACCTTATCTACCATTTTCTCTACCATGTATACTACCATCAACTTCCATTCTCATAAATCACCCAGAATTTTTGGTTTTAGAAATTGATTTCAATTTACATTATCATATGGTTTCATTTTTATACTGTAATTAAAATTATTATTACAAGAAAAAATCATCCAAGGAGATATGGTGATCCAAAATTCCATGGTAATCTAGTATATTTGAATGATTCAGGTCTTCCATGGTTGGAATAGTCTTCTCTGACTATCCATTATATTGAGGATGAAAACTATATTTAAATTTCATTATGTACACAATGACTTTGGAATTTTGTTCCAAAAATTAGTTTTGAAACACAGATCAATGTTTGATAAAATAAAGAGAGGCACTCCAGTTTATCATAAAATATCCATTAGATCCACTCAATTAATATTATCTATAGAAATTATTTCTCAAATTGGAAGGAAATCTAAAAATTTAGTTATTTGATGATCATTAACCAAAATTGCATTGTATGTGACACCCGAGACTTTTATGTTATATAAATCATAAAATGAATCTTTTTCTACACACAAAACTTTCTTGGATGGCTTTACACGAAATTGCAACCATCCTCGAAAGCTTGCGTCGTACACAATACCGATTTTCACTAAACAACGATATACTATTAAAATATTATTAAAACCAGTCGTTATGAATAGTAATAACCACTTTTTGAAATTTTGTAAATTTTATTTTTTAAAATGGACTTCATTTCTGGATTCGGAATATCGAAATTAGCTTAGGGTGAAATTTTGGTACTTTTCAGATAACTTGCATTTTCTGATGAATAGTGAAAATTACTAAATTTTAATTAAAAACAACCTTTTTAATAGAAATAATTAATAGTGGTAAATTATTAATTTTATTGGTTTTAAAGTATATTTAGAATTTATTTTTACAATTTAATACAATGTTGGTCATTGTATGTAATTTCACATTTAAACCAGACATAAACAAGTGTCAATCTTTTGATAGTTATTATCTCTTAAGAACACGCTATTTGTTTTGACGAAGAGAATTAATTTTTAAATTAATTAACGCAACTGATATGTTTTGAATTTGGTAAAATAGACATCATTTTTGAGTTCGTAATATAAAATATATCTTATGCCTAATTTTTGGTATTTTTCTGGAAACTTTCATTTTTTGATGAATAGTGAAACCACTAAGTGGTAGTTAAAAAACTGAATTTTTTCATAAAACATAATTTTACCGCTTCTGTGAGTGGAATTTCAAAAATCCGAGAGACACGGTTGATGTCAGTAAGTAAAATGTGGTTCAATGAGATGAAAATAATTTTTGGTGAATAGTAACTTTCTACTTTTATTTACCACGGTTAAAATTAAACAGGGTAATTAAGGGTAAAAATGATATTATTATTAATCTAAAAATGTCATAATTCTATTGGATAAGTGTAATTCGACGAAAAACAACCTTAAGAATAAAATATGACCATTTAGGCCCACTTGGATTAGATTAGGACATTTATTATTAATTTATTTAAAGAAGGGTTAAAATAGGTAATATCAATGTTTAATAAGAAAGTCATTTTTAATATGGGGTTATACATAAGATAAATTCGACTATAAATATTCATTAGAAAGCTAAAATGATTCCCAACATAATAGTATTTTATTTGTAATTTTTAGACATTAAATAATTTAATTTATTTATGACACAATGATGATGCAGTAATTATCTTATTAATGAAATATTGACATAAATGATGTTATAAATACCCAAATAAATATAATTTGAGACTTTTTATGACTTCCACTAATTTTATAGGTTAATATGACATGTTAGTATTGATTTAATTAACTTTTTTATAACTAATCATTCTGTTATAATTTTCAAAAAAATCAATTACTAAATAGTGTCAAAATTGACATAAAATAGTTTTTAAAACAAATATTATATTAGTAATTATTATTTTATTCCTAAAAATATAATGTTCGGACAAATGACATATATAAGGTTATATATATTAATAATGAACAACTTGGGGTTCGTTTGGATGCTTATAGTAAGATTATCAAACTTATAGTATAAAAACACAAGAAGACACGGTAAAAGTAAAATTATTTAACTTAATGTTAAATCTACATGATAAGGTTAAAATAGGAACCTAAACTTGTCTAACTTCTATTGTATGAGCGTATTTCAACCCATTCCCACCTTATCCCCTAAATAAATCAATTTGGAGCTATTTAAAACCGAACTTGACTTTATAATAAAATAATATTTTTAATTATTCCAAAGGTGCCCCTCTCCTCCCTTATAAAAGGGCACCTCCTCCCCCTCTTCCTCACACCACATTGAGCCTTCAAGCTCGGCCAAACCCTGCCACTTTCTCCTATCCGCGTCCCTAGAGACATCCTAGAGGTTCTGGTCTTCTTGAAAGACCTATTTTAGTGCCCTAAAAGGAGGTCTCAAAGAAGCACTTCAAAGAAGAGGTAATGTCCGTTACCGATTCTTTCATCTTTATTTCTTCTTCCACTCCTTCTTCTTTATTTGTTTCATTATAAAGTAATAAAATCAGTATCACTCATATAATGATATATTATTATAAGTATGAAACAACCCTATTTCACCATCTATCCATCCTACGGAAAAAGAAATCACCGCAAGTGCGTACATACGGAATACCGTCTCCACGCCGTGGTGAAATCTATTTTCCACCACCACCTTACTTGGATGGGTATAATGGTGTAAATAATGACTATATATGACTATTGTAAAGTGATATTGATTCTGAAATAGTATACATACACTCCAATACAATTCCACGATCATGGGAACGATATCATCGCTCGTGCGTACGTACGGAATACTGTCTCCACGATGTGATGCGACTCGTTCTACATGATTTTCATTGCCTAATGATTACATAAATAAATTGAGTGAACAAATATGATATATATTACACTAATACCATTCTGGGAATGAGGTATCTATAAACTAAAAAGAAAAATATGAATTTATTTGACAAGACATGCATAAGAACAAAAAGTAATAAACAACTGAATAACAAGTAGTAATGAAATATTAATAATAAGAAGCTACGAATATGACCATATATGATATCATAAAAATAAGTATGATTCTGTAATATGTAAATAACATTATTTAAATCATTATATAGGAAGTTCGGACACGTACAAAGCATATCAGACCTAAGGTAAGGCAAATATCACAATCTCATTTTATCCGAGACTGTTTATACTTTGGTATTTACTGGGGTGTATTTTATCATCCACATCCATGTTTCCTCATTGTGTAATATTATTTCCATCCACCTACAATTTTTTAAATCCAATTTTACCCTTCGGTGAGTTTTTAGTAAAGGATATGAAAATAATTTTTTTTGTTTTTCGTACGAGGTACTTTTTGACTTTTCCGACAAATGTATGAGAAGAATGTTTTTTTGAAATTATACGACATGAATGGATTTTTAAAACATTATTTCCAAGAAGCTTCCTTTACAAGTTTTCAATTTTATTTTTAATCAACTTATTTTAGTTTAAAATTGTATGACATGTTATGAAAGAAAAATGTTTTTGAAGTAGAAATGATATTTTCCTCAAGAATGGAGTTCAAGTGTTTTATCAAAATTATTTTCCATATAAGATAATATAGGGTTCTGTTTCTATCCCTATTATTAAATTTAATTTATTATGTTGTGATGGAAATATTTCTATGAATTCCTTTATCTTATATGAATTGTTTTATGATGTCATGATGTTTAAGATTACTACTTTTATTACATGGGTTATGCTATGATGTATGGTTTATGATTTTGTGGAACACATAAGAATGGTATCATTATGAGATGGGTGGGACCTATATCTCCCTCCAATGCATTGGGTAAAGATTTTATATCTCATGAGATAGACATGGTTGGAACGGTAGGTTATACCGGTTCAGTGAAACAGGACTGAAACGGGACTGAACTCGGTTCAGAAATGGACTTTGTCCACTAAGAAAGTCTTGGCAATGAGTCTTGATTAATAAGAAATGATTCTCTATGATTATGTGTGTATTCCACAATGTTTCATGTTTTATGTTATGATTATTGGTATTACATTTCACTACTATGATTTATCCCATGTTATGAAATTATGATCTATTTTGCAGGTTCAGATTTCCAAAAGTTATGTGCTTATGTATATGATGTGATTGATATTTATTTTGTTTACCCTTAATGAGCATTTGAGCTCACCCTTTTCTATGTTTTATTTCCCCAGGTCAGGAAGAAGGTTGTTAAGTAGAATATGCCAAAAGGGACTCTAGATATAATGAAATAATGGGAGGCAAAGTAGATTCTTTATGAACCAGTTTTTTATGTTTCCCAGTTTCTAAAGACCATATACCTATACGGTCCTTTCTTGGTTTTGTTATATGTTGTAATAAGTGTTCTTCAATTCTGAATTAATAACAATGTATGTAAAGTATGGGTCATTATCATTGGTATCAGAGGAATGGTATAGTCAACCTTTGGAAACTAGGATGTGAAATCCTTAGTAAGAACCCTAAGGATAAGTCTAAGCATAGAACACAATCTTAGTGTTTTAGAAATGGCCATGAATAACCTACGATAAGACCTTAAGTGTGAAATTTTATTCTTGATTATGTGGTTTTCCTATGATAATTAGTGTTGCTCACACTATTCTTCTTGGTTTTAGTCAATGGATGGAACCCAAAGGAATCGTGTTAATGTAGAATGCGACGGGCAATGCAATGATTGTCCCCCTGCGCAACCAAACGTTATGGGAGCTGGAATGCAAAATCTTGTAGCCATGCTCCCACAACATTCTCAAGCTATGAATCATTCAGGACCTCCAAACGAGAAAAGAAAGGAGCAACATTCTGTTGAATCCTTCATGAGACAACATCCACCTTCATTCAGCGGGTCTACTGATCCATTAGTTTCTGAACAATGGATTAGTACTACTGAAAGGATATTTTCAGTTCTTCAATATTCTGAGCATGATAAAGTTATCTTAGCAGTGTATCATTTGGAAGGTGATGCTGATCAATGGTGGAATCTTATTAAGAATACGAGGCAAAGGGATGAAATTGAGTCCATGGAATGGGACGAGTTCAAGAACTTATTTTTCAATAAGTACATACCTCGTATTCTCCGAAAAAAATAGAGAAAGAGTTTCTTGAACTTAAGCAAAAGGATGATGAATTCCTTGGTACCTATGAAGCAAATTTTACAAGACTTGCAAGGTACGCTTCTGGTATTATTATCCAACCTGAGAGTAAGATCGATTGATTCTTTAGTGTCTTAAAACCAAGTCTTCGAAGGGCCTTAGCCATAAGGGACTTCAATAGCTACGAGGAAATCGTTCGATGTGCTCTCAAATTTGAGATGGATATTGGAGTAACCCATCAGTCATATGGGTTTGATAAGAAGAGGAAAATGGAATTCAAAGGAAAATATAAAGAGTACACTGAAAAGAATATGAGCTTTCCCTTATGCTCAAAGTGTAGAAAGAAACATGGAGGGAGTTGTTTTAAAGGGACAAGTAAAGGTTTCAAATGTGTAAAGGAAGGTCATCGGGCATTTGAATGCTGCGATGATGGGAAGAACATGTCTAATGATGCAAACAAAGGAAGGGATATACAGAATGAACCTTCTACACTTCAATGCTTCAAGTGCAAGGAGATGGGACATTATTCCAATAAATTCCCTAATCTAAGGGTTGATGATGATGGTTGACGTCAACAAACTCCTAAGGCTAAAGACAGAGGAAAGTCACATGCAATTTCTATCAGCGACGTAGAGTACGATAACGATGTGGTGAAAGGTACACTTACCATCCACTCTAAAGTACCAAATGTTTTATTTGATTCTAGATCCACCCACTCCTTTATTTATGAAGAATTTTCTAAGGGTATCACCGTATTACCTCAACAATTAGATGTTGAGTTAGGTGTGACAACACCTAATGGCACAACAGTCGCATTAAAAGTTTATAATTCTTCTCCGATTGAAGTTTGTGGGAAAGTGCTTCCTGAAAATCTTATGATCCTTCCTATAGAGGAATTTGATGTGATTCTTGGCATGGATTGGCTTTCTCTACATGGAGCTCATATCAATTGCCAAAGAAGGGTAGTCACATTTCATATTCCACATCAATCTATGATCGTCTATCGATGCAAGGATGAACATAACCTTCCAGGGGAAATTTATTCCATTTTATGGGTATTGATTCCACTAAATGAAGGTTATTTATCTCAAATGGATGGTGAGAAACTCACAATTAATAATATGCCCATTGTACGGGAGTTTGATGATGTCTTTTCGGATGAATTACCGGGTCTTCCACCGAATCGTGAAGTTGGGTTTTCAATATAACTCATACAGGGTGCTTTTCCTATTTCAAAGACACCTTATAGAATGGCCCCAATTGAGTTGCAGGAATTGAAGAAGAAACTCCAAGAGAATCGTGAAAAGGGGTTCATACGCCCTAGTGCATCACCTTGGGGAGCACCTGTTCTGTTTGTTAAGAAGAAAGATGGATCAATGAGACTCTGCATTGATTATCAAGAACTTAACAAGATTACTATCAAGAACAAATATCCTCTCCCGCGCATTGATGACCTATTTGACCAACTACGCGGAGCTCAATACTTTTCCAAGATTGATCTTCATTCAGGGTATCACCAATTAATGGTCAAAAGGGAGGATATACCAAAGACGGCTTTCCGTACAAGGTATGGACACTATGAATTTATAGTGATGCCATTTGGTATTACTAATGCCCCTGTAATCTTCATGGATCTAATGAATAGAGTCTTTAGAGATTATCTTGATCAGTTTTTGGTAGTCTTTATAGACGATATTCTTGTCTATTCAAAGAGAAAGAAAGAACATGAAGATCACTTGAGAATTATATTAAAGACCCTGATAAAGGAGAAGCTTTATCTCAAATTTACCAAGTGTGAATTTTGGCTTCAAAAAGTTTCATTTTTTGGTCACATAATCTCAAAGGAGGGGATATCTGTGGATCCAGCAAAAGCAGAGGTTATCGAAAGATTGTCAAGACCAACAACAGTAACTGAGATCCGAAGTTTTCTTGGTTTGGATGGATATTATAGACGTTTTTTGAAATATTTTTCACGATTATCTAATCCACTAACCAAGTTGACTCGGAAAGGAGTTAAGTTTGTTTGGACGGAGGAATGTGAAGAGAATTTCAAGGAGTTGAAAAGAAGGTTATCCAGTGCACCTGTGCTCACACTGCCTTGTAGTGGAAAAATGTGTTAGATATACAGTGATGCATACAAGAAGGGATTGGGGTGTGTTCTTATGCAAAATGATATGGTGATAGCTTATGCCTCACGACAGTTGAAAATACAAGAGCAAAATTACCCAACTCATGATTTAGAGTTAACTGCGGTAATCTTTGCATTAAAGATTTGGAGGCATTATCTTTATGGGGAAAGGTGTGACATTGATACTGATCATAAAAGTTTAAAGTATATTTTCACACAAAAGGAGCTGAATATGCGCCAAAGAAGATGGTTGGAGTTGATTAAGGATTATGACTGCTCAATCCATTACCACCCTGGGAAAGCAAACAAGGTTGAAGATGCATTAAGTCGACAAGACCATGCTAGTTTATCCATGATGAGGATCACAAAAGATCCAATATTTATGGATTTACAAAGGATGGATCTTGGAATTATAATGTAAGGGGAAAAATATTATCTTTCTCAAATGAATGTTTAACCATATATACATGTGAAGATTAAAGAGGCACAGAAAGAAGATGTCGAGTTACAAAAGAAGGTGAGAAATGTTCCTGAATTCAACCTTGATTGTGATGGGATAATAAAGTTCAGGAATCAGGTTTGTGTTCCTCCCATCCCCGAATTAATGGAGATGCTGGATGAGGCTCATAGTTCTTCATTCTATATTCATACTAGAAGCACGAAGATGTATAAGGACCTGAAAGAAAACTTCTGGTGGGATGGCATGAAAAGAGATATTGCTGAATATGTCTCTCGATGCATGGTTTGTCAACAAGTTAAATCGGAGAGACAGAAGTCTAAGGGGATGTTACAACCATTACCCATGCCCGAATGGAAATGGGAAAACATCACTATAGACATTGTCACAGGACTTCCTAAAACATCCAAAGGCAATAATGCTATCTGGGTCATAGTTGATCGTCTTACAAATTCTGCACACTTCATTGCTATTAGAGAGGATTTTTCTCTGGATCATCTTGCTAGGATATATGTAAAGGAAGTGGTAAGATTTCATGGAGTACCACTTTATATTATATCTGATCGGGATCTGAGGTTTACCTCAAAGTTCTGGCGAATTCTTCAGCATAATATGGATACAGAGTTATGTTTCAGTACTGCTTATCATCCTCAGACAGACTGTCATTCTGAGAGAACAATTAAAAGTCTAGAAGATAAGTTGAGAGCTTGCTCTATGGATTTCAAAGGTGGTTGGGATCAACACCTAACTTTGGTGGAATTTTCTTATAATAATAGCTTTCACTCCAGTATTCAGATGGCTCCTTATGAAGCTCTCTATGGAAAGAAATGCAGGACTCCAACTTGCTGGGATGAAGTTGGGGAAAGAAAGCTATTAGGACCTGATCTCGTTGATGAGATAGAAGAAAAGGTCAGATCTATTCAACAACACATAAGAGCAGCTCAGAGTCGATAGAAAAGTTATGTCGACAACCGAAGAAAAGACCTAGAGTTTGAAGTGGGTGATAAAGTGTTCTTACGAATATCTCCCTAGAAGAGGGTCATGAGATTTGGAAAGAAGGGGAAGTTGAGCCCTAGATATATCGGTCCTTTCGAAATACTGGATCGTGTTGGGAAGGTAGCTTACCGATTAGCGCTTCCAACGAATCTCTCTCAAGTTCACGATGTGTTCCATGTATCTCTCCTAAGAAAGTACATACCTGATCCTTCACATGTACTCAGCTCAGAAGTTTTACCGTTGGAGCATGATCTTTCTTATGAAGAACATCCGATAGAGATTCTGGATCGTAGCGAAAAAGTCCTACGAAACAAGACCACTCGATTGGTGAAAGTTTTATGGAGGAACCACCAATTAGAAGAAGCTACATGGGAGCTTGAGGATATGATGAGGGAGAGGTATCCTCATCTGTTTGTTACAAAGTGACGAATTTCGATGGAGAAATTCATTTTAAGGGGGGTAGAATGAAACACTCGAGACTTTTATGTTATATAAATTATCAAAGGAATCTTTTTCTACACACAACACTTGCTTGGATTGCATTACATGAAATCGCAACCTTCCTCGAAAGCTTGCATCGTACGCAATACCGAGTTTCACTAAACAGTGATATACTATTAAAATATTATTAAAACTAGCCATTATGAATAGTAATAACAACTTTTTGAAATTTTGTAAATTTTATTTTTCAAAATGGATTTCATTTCAGGATTCGGAATATCGAAATTAGCTTAGGGTCAAATTTTGGTACTTTTCAGATAACTTTCATTTTCTGATGAATAGTAAAAATTACTAAATTTTAATAAAAAACAAAATTTTTAATAGAAATAATTAATAGTGATAAATTATTAATTTTATTGGTTTTAAATTATATTTAGAATATATTTTTACAATTTATTACAATGTTGGTCATTGGATGTAATTTCACATTTAAACCAGACATAAATAAGGGTCAATCTTTTGATAGTTATTATCTCTTAAGGACACGCTATTTGTATTGACGACGGGAATTAATTTTTAAATTAATTAATGCAACTGATATGTTTTGAATTTGGTAAAATAGAAATCATTTTTGAGTTCATAATATCAAATATATCTTAGGCCTAATTTTTGAAATTTTTCTGGAAACTTTCATTTTTTGATGAATAGTGAAACCACTAAGTGGTAGTTAAAAAAACTGAATTTTTTCAAAAAACTTAATTTTACCGCTTCTGTGAGGGGAATTTCAAAAATTTGAGAGACACGGTTGATGTCAGTAAGTAAAATGTGGTTCAATGAGATGAAAATAATTTTTGGTGAATAGTAACTTTTTACTTTTATTTACCACGGTTAAAAGTAAATAGGGTAATTATGGGTAAAAATGATTTTATTATTACCCTAAAAAATGTCCTAATTATATTGGATAAGTGTAATTTGACCAAAAACAACCTTAGAAATAAAATATGACCATTTAGGCCCACTTGGATTAGATTAGGACATTTATTATTTATTTATTTAAAGAAGGGTTAAAATAGTTAAAATCAATGTTTAATAATAAAATCATTTTTAATATGGGGTTATACATAAGATAAATTCGACTATAAATATTAATTATAAATCTAAAAAGATTTCCTACATAATTGTATTTTATTTGTAATTTTTAGACATTAAATAATTTAATTTATTTATGACACAATGATGATGTAGTAATTATCTTATTAATTAAATATTGACATAATTGATGTTATAAATAGCCAAATAAAAATAATTTGAGACTTTTTTTGAATTCCACTAATTTTATAGGTTAATATGAAATGTTATTATTGATTTAATTAACTTTTCTCGAACTAATAATTCTGTTATGAGTTTCACAAAAATCAATTACTAAATAGTGTCAAAATTGACATAAAATAGTTTTTAAAACAAATATTATATTAGTAATTATTATTTTATTCCTAAAAATATAAGGTTCGGCCAAATGACTTAGATAAGGTTATATATATTAATAATAAACAACTTTGGGTTCGTTTGGATGCTTATAGCAAGTTTATTAAACTAATAGTATAAGAACTCAAGAAGACACGGTAACAGTAAAATTATTTAACTTAATGTTAAATCTACATGATAAGGTTAAAATAGGAACCTAAACTTGTCTAAATTATATTTTATGAGATTATTTCGACCCATCCCCACCTTATCCTCGAAATAAATCAATTTGGAGCTATTTAAAACCGAACATGACTTTATAATAAAATAATATTTTTAATTATTCCAAAGGTGCCCCTCTCCTCCCTTATAAAAGGGCACCTCCTCCCCCTCTTCCTCACACCACTTTGAGCCTTCAAGCTCGGCCAACCCCTGCCACATTCTCTTATCCACTTCCCTAGAGACATACTAGATGTTATGTTCTTCTTAAAAGACCTATTTTAGTTCCCTAAAAGAAGGACTCAAAGAAGCACTTCAAAGAAGAGGTAATGTCCGTTACAAATTCTTTCATCTTTATTTCTTCTTCCACTCCTTCTTCTTTAGTTGTTTAATTATGAAGTAATAACATCAGTATCACTAATATACTGATATGTTATTATAAGTATGAAGCAACCCTATTTCACCATCTATCCATCCTATGGAAAAAGAAATCACCGCGCGTGCTTACGTACGGAATACCGTCTCCACGCCGTGGTGAAATCTATTTTCCACCACCACCTTACTTGGATGGGTATAATGGTTTAAATAATGACTATATATGACTATTTTAAAGTGATATTGATTCTGAAATAGTATACATACACTCCAATGCAATTCCACGATCATGGGAACGATATCATCGCTCGTGCGTACGTATGGAATACCGTCTCCACGATGTGATGCGACTCGTTCTACATGATTTTCATTTCATAATGATTACATAAATGAATTGAGTGAATAAACATAATATATATTACACTAATACCATTCTGGAAATGAGGTATCTATAAACTAAAAAGAAAAATAATAATTTATTCGATAAGACATGCATAAGAACAAAAAGTAATAAACACCCGAATAACAAGTAGTAATGAAATATTACTAATAATAAGCTAGAAATATGACCATATATGATATCATAAAAATAATTATGATTCTTTAATAAGTCAATAACATTATTTAAATCATTATACAGGAGGTTCGGACATGTACAAAGCATATGAGACCTAAGGTAAGGAAAATATCACGATCTCATTTTATCCGAGATTGTTTATACTTTGGTATTTACTGGGGTGTATTTTATCATCCACATCCATGTTTCCTCAATGTGCAATATTATTTCCATCCACCTACAATTGTTTAAATCCAATTTTACCCTTCGGTGAGTTTTTAGTAAAGGATCTGAAACGAATCTTTTTTTATTTTTCGTACGAGGTACTTTTTGACTTTTCAGACAAAAGTACGGGAAGAATGTTTTTTTAACTTATACGGCATGAATGAATTTTTAAAACATTATTTCCAAGAATCTTCCTTTACAAGTTTTCAAGTTTCTTTTAATCAACTTCTTTTAGTTTAAAATTGTATGACATGTTAAGAAAGGAAAATGTTTTTGAAGTAGAAAGCATATTTTCCTCAAGAATGGAGTTCAAGTGTTTTATCAAAATTATTTTCCATCTAAGATAATATAGGGTTCTGTTTCTACCCCTATTATTACATTTACTTGATTATTTTGTGATGGAAATATTTTTATGAATTCCTTTATCTTATATGAATTGTTTTATGATGTCATGATATTTAAGATTCCAATTTTTATTACATGGGCTATGCTATGATGTATGGTTTATGATTTTGTGGCACACATAAGAATGGTATCATTATGATATTGGTGGGACATATATCTCCCTCCAATACATTGGGTAAAGATTTTATATCTCATGAGATAGACATGGCTGGAATGGTAGGTTATACTGGTTCAGTGAAACAAGACTGAAATGGGAAGTGAACTCGGTTCATAAATGGACTTTGTCCACTAAGATAGTTTTGGCAATGAGTCTTGACAAATAAGAAATGATTCTCTATGATTATGTGTGTATGCCACAAAGTTTCATGCTTTATGTTATGATTATTTGGATTGCATTTCACTACTATGATTTATCCCATGTTATGAAATTATGATCTCTTTTGCAGGTTAAGATTTCCAAAAGTTATGTGCTTATGTATATGATGTGATTGATATTTCTTTTTTTTACCCTTACTGAGCATTTGAGCTCACCCTTTTGTATGTTTTATTTCCCCAGTTCAGGAAGAGGGTTATTAAGTAGAATATGCCAAATGGGACTCTAGATATGATGAAATAAATGGGAGGCAAAGTAGATTCCTTATAAACCAGTTGTTTATGTTTCCCAGTTACTAAAGACACTATACCTATATGGTCCTTTCTTGGTTTTGTTATATGTTGTAATAAGTGTGCTTCAATTCTGAAGTAATAACAATGTATGTAAAGTATGGGTTGTTATATTGTAACCTCTGGATGTTCGTGGAAATCCCACCAAAAAATATATGGATATATTTTATAATTTCCACTAGGATATTATAAAAAGTTAAATAATTCACTTTAGTTTTTTAAATTATTATATAACCTATTGATACGTTAGGCACATCATGTTAAAGTTTGATATATCTTTTTTTATTCCATCCCCCCAATAAAAACCTTGACGTTATTTGTACACTTTAGTGATTCCCTAAATAATAGAAAATAGGGAACTATGATCTTCCTGAAAAAACACGTTCCACAAATAAGAATCAAGATTCACACATAATATCTTTCCAAATAATAAAAACTCTTATTAATCAATATTAATATCAGGCTACTTACACTTCTAAATAGATACTCTCTCAGTCATCAAAGATTGATCCACCTTCTATGCCTTCTTAATTATTTCTAAAAATATTACTGCACTGAAACATAAAATAAATAAGAGGATGTCCCCACACCCACAACTTCTAGGAATAAATTTATAAAAATATTTAACCAAAGGTTCATGTTCCTAATGTAACAAGTTTAATGGAATATTATTTTTTTCAACATAATCATTATCCACTTTGTTGATTTTTTGATGATGGTAAATAATCATCCAATAAAAATATATAATTAGTTCCAACTATATCCAATATTTCCTGTTCAATTCATTTTATGTGAGTATATAATAACGAAATTAGTGATAAGTATATATTTGAATCATTACTCAATGCCAATTATGCTTGAAAAATTATTAATTAAAAACCATATTAAATAAATAAAAATTAGGTATAGGGAAACATAACTAATGAGGTTTCAACGGATGTGAAGAGTAATAAATTACCTAATCATTCATCATTAAAAAAACAAAGCCCTTTCAATAAAAAATTAGAGTATGGGAAAAATTTACCAATTTCAGAAGGCGGACCCAAAACTAGAGTATTTACTATCATTCAATTTAGTTTTGTATAACAATCATCACAATAATTTTTCCACATCAATTTATTCTATATTTGGAAACAATATTTCTAAAGAATGAAATTTATTGAAACTATATTTCACACTTTCTAAATTTCCCATACAACAGATTTTATTTTATGGATTTCAAAAAAATCCTTAGGTTTCATTCTTGTTCTTAACGACATTTATAATATACCAAAATATCATCAATAAATAGAACCGCAATAATATTCATGATCTCATGAAAAACTCAATTCATAAGCTCAATGAATATATCAAGTTAACTGGTAAACCAAAAGACATAACTAAAAAACCATAGTGCCTATATATAGTTTGAAATGATGTCTTTGGATTTTCTACTTCCTTTAATTTCAATTGATGGAACCCAGATGTCAAGTCAACCTTTGAAAATGAATCTTCTCCCTTGAGTTGATCAAAATAATCATCGATATGGGGCAATTTATACTTTTTTAATAGTGACTATATTTAAGGATATATCATCAATACAAATTCTTATTAAACCAACTTTCATTTTACTGAACAAATCAGGAGTACCCTATGTTGAGGTTCTAGTTCAGGTGAAACCATAATCTTAAAAATCATGAAATTTCTTTTAAAATTATAAATTTTTCACTTGAGAAATTTTATAATTTTTATAAGAAATATGATTAGCATAGTGTACTATGTAAATAGTGAGGTCAACCTCCTGATCAGAAATAACACCCTAAAAATCAATATGAAATACATCCATGTAATCATTTATAATTTTTAGGTCACTAATTCTAATTGTTTCTTTCTTTTAAAAAATATATGTTAAGTAACATTAGCTCTATATGTAATAAATTTATCATCTTCATGGTATGTTATCAATAGAATGAGAACAATGAAAACATATTATCACTACAATATATCTAGAAATCCTAAATTGGAATCCATTTTAAAGAAATAATGATATTAAACTCAACTATGTCCAGTACAAACAGATTTGCAGGACATACCATCCAACTAATAAAAATAATAATATTCTTATAAAGCATGGTTTATCTAATACTTCAAAAAAAGATTTAACCAATAGTTATATGTTACTGTCATGAGGAAATACCCACAATTTAATTTAAAATTTATCAAAAATTAATTAATGTGATGATCCAGTGTTAAATAGGGTATTGACATATTTTGAAAAAACAATGAACATATCTGTCACCACTTATTTTAGTAACCCAATATAGACTATATTAGTAGAAAATTATGTTATTATACCTTTTTGTTTTAGATCATAATGATTTCTCTCATCTAAAAATAACTTTAGTAAATTATTAGCATAATAATCCAACTCATTACAACTAAAATAGTTCACTATTGGATGGAAATCGGAAACGGGATTATTTAATTTTTTGGACACTATTTTTAACAGTCACAAGACCATTCTGCAAAATGACTGTACTGGAAACACTTCCCATATCATTTAAATTATTCCTTCAATTTTCATTTTTCAAACATAAAACATTTTGGGGGATTAAATCTAGACATTTTGTCTAGTTGTTTTTTCTATTTCCTACCGCATAATCATTTTCATAGTTTTTTCATCTCGATGAACATGTGTTTCATTAAAACCCATTTCAACATTTACATCATAATGAACCACTTTCTCATAAATTTTAAATTCTCCTGCAACCAAATATCATTAGTGAAATTGTTTTGATCCTAAGTAAAATTTAAAAATTTTATTATCAATATCTTGAAAAAAATCTGGAACATAACTAGCACAACTTTTGAACTTTTATTCATATAATGCTAAATAATATCCATCATATTCCATCAAATTGAGGAATATTTTTCCCATCCAACGTTGAAGAATCATTTGGAAGTATTTATCAATGAAAATATCAAAGAATGTTTCCAATTCAATGAAATCAAATCATATTTTTATCATTTATTTTTAACCAAAACCCACCATCAATCATATTAACCTTCAAAAAAATTAATTTAATGATTTTCCTTTGGGCATTCTAAACATCCCCAGACATCAAATAACTTTTCCAGATTATTGATCCATCATCTGGAAACCACATTTTCATATTATCCACATAATTTTATGAGATGTTTCCTCATGAATTTCCCCACAATATACTAATTCCTTTACAGCAGATCAAGTTCCTCTCAAGCATGGATACCACCACCATTTATAACTTGTTTCAACTAATTTTTTAATGCAACAAATGTTTCTATTCAAATACCTACCATCTTGGGATTTATATTGGAAGGATACTTTCCTCTTCATTCCTTCCCACTATAGATTCCATATTTCATTTGTTGAAATCTATTCGTAAGATAAGTTTTATTGAAGAATCTATATGCTAATATTTAAATTCTTTTTATATTTACCTTAACCATAAGATAAAATATATCAATGGAATGCTATTAATATTAAAATAACCAATAAATTAATATAAACCACACTAAAATAAAAAAAATAATTACCTAGACATAATCATTAAAGAATATACACTTTTATGCTGTGAATTTATTTTATTACTTTTGAGGATCTTTTCAATTTTTAGTGTTTTAGGGAATTAGGCTATATCTCATACATTAAAAACCACATAATACAAAGTGGAAACTTCTGAGTAGTATCCATTTTTACCATGATATAAAACATGTTAAATAAAGAATGACATCTTTTCATGTAAAATATTAACAACTTTTAACCTGACTTATTCATTTGCATTACCTACCCTTAAATACTATGAAAAATGATTACAAACCTGGATGAGCACAAAATGTTCAGTAAGGTATAATAAATAAGGGAAAATATTTATCCTCTGAAAACATGAAAAATCATAAATTTTACTTTTATATAAAATGATATTTGATCATATGAAATATATAATTTTGACATCAATAAAATAATGATAATTTTTCTCAAATAAAATAATTAAAACCCATAGAAAGAAATTTAAACCTATTTTTTTGACTTAGAGAAATATATTATTAAAACCCCTACAAAACCATTTTAATTAAAATATACTTATAGATGAATTTAAATATAATCATTACCCAATCCATTGGATTTATATCTAGGTGTACCCATTGTCTAATATATAATAGGCTCACCTGACAATATCCAGGCCACCCAATTGTATAAGCTGTAACTGTCTCGCCCTGTATTTTTTGAGACTCACATCATATAAGATATAATGGGCTCACTAGTTACTATCTGAGCCACCCCATCAAATACATCTCTAGTAACATATAATTAAATGATCATTTTATAGTGATTTTACTTTTGAAAAATTCTTTTTAAATCATAAACCATTCACAATTTCATATAAAAAATACCATTTTCTTTTAAAAACCCATTATCAATAACAAAATACACTTTTCATTTCAAAAATTATTTTCAATGCCATAATACCAAAAAAATAGAAAATGGATTTCATTGAAAAAATTGTGAAATCTTACAAAGTAATCTATAAATAAAATAACTTTCACAACAAAAAAAAGTCAATGTCGCCATGTATGTCAACAATAAGACATTCCTTTTGTCGTTTTTTAAAAAGTTCTACAAAAAACACATAAAAAGATTGATTATTAAATACTATTAAAATTAATTAAAAAGAAGCATAGAATGTAAATTAAAAATAATTTATGTATATATATATTATATAATTTTTTTAAAATAATATGGACTTGGAAGAGAATGATAATTTGAATGGAAAACATTGAAAGTGGGGTTTCAAAAAGGAAAAGTCCCTTATCACCTGGAAAATATTTGAATCATAATCTCCATGAAAGGATAAAAATAATAAAAATTAAATACCATGTAAATAAATAAATTCAGGACATAACATGTTAATGGGGTTCCATATAAACATCAGAAACGAATATATATGTATAAAATCAAGATGTTCCTCATTGAATGGAAATTGGGACAAAGTCCCTTACCTTTCGTTTGAGTTGTCACATATGTTTTTATATTCCTAAAAAATACAATCATCAAAATAATTTAATTTCATGAGAATATTATCTATTATATTCTTTATATATCACTTATTAACATGTTATGTAAAATTTCATTATCAATTATTTTTTTTCAAAATTTTTGACCATATTCAGTTTACGTTTGAAAATTGAAATTGGTAGGTTGACTGCAGTCAAATAAATAAATATTTAAACATATATAGAATACTAATCCTAAAATATTTATCATATTTATAAATTAATTACACCCTAAAAACCAATATTCAAATATGGATATGAAAAATGAACTAATGTTATGATCATGGTTATTTTCGGTCATACGTACGCTTCAATAACATTTCAATTTTTCAATGATCATTACGGAAAGAAAGAAAGTAATATTTTATCTTAAAAAATTTTAATTATATATTAAAAACAAAGTTGTTGAATTATATATACTTATATATATCTTTATTGTGATGTGGTCATGTCGAAAAGTAGTCACATCACTCTTATGAGGATGTAGTCCACATATCTAGAAACGACATTACTATTTTTCAATGAGTGAATAGATAAAACTAAAATGATATGTTACTTTACCTGAAGGATAAATATGTAATCAATATAATAAAAATTTAATCTATAAAAAATATATTTATTATGATTAAACTTATTACCTTCCATATATTTCATCAGTGAATGTCAAATCACATCGCTTAGTGAGGTCGTAGTCTGCGACACACCCAAGTGACTTTATCGTATCCCGTATGAAATAGAAAGTAGAAAAGTTATATATGATAAAATGACTCAAGATTTATTATTATTTTATTTATATAATATATAAACATTATATCAATAATTATACACAAGCATGAGAGTTTTCAATGGAAAAGAGAATGACAATGTTTCGTGAGGCGGTAGTCCACCATACACAAGATTGATGATTTTGTAACCCATTTGGTTGAAGTGTGAGTGGTTGTAGGTAATAAACTTAAAATTAAAACTCTATATTATATTTAATATACTTATTTCATAATATAATCATGGCAAAATAATAATTTAAGGGGTGTAAGCATAAATAAAATAACATTTCTTCTTGGAGATCTTTACCAACTCATGCTGTAACACCTTTTGGTTTTCACAAAAAACATTCATTCCTCACATTTATTCCAAAATTAGGGATTCTATGATTAATATAGGTAAGTGGATAATTTATTTGGATCGTTACATTCTGAACCAATTCGTTTTTAAGGCTTCAATAGAATAAGAGAGGTGATGTCTTTTTAAAAGTGAGTTGAGTAGAACCCTTGTAATTATTTGAAAGAGTGAATTTCAGCCACATTTGTTTCATGTATACGTGACCCATTAGTGATCCATTACATATTATACAATGTATAAGGTCAAAATAATTCATGAAATTTTGTTTTTATACTATTTTGTGTCCATTGTATCACCTTATATTCCACATTTAACTACAAAATAGACTCATTTTTCCCTTAATCACTGTATTTAATTTTACTTATTTTCACTAATATTTATGGAAAAAAATTAGGATAAATTTATAATCAATTATAAATTATTATAATTCCAAATATGGTACCATATATTAAAAATTAAATTCAAATAAGGCTAAAATTTTAATTTAATATGAATATCACAGATGCGGCGAGGTAGCACGTTTTTAAGATGTGTATTTTTTTTAGAAAAATAGGGTTCTATGTTAACTATATGAGTAATATAAATCACTTGTAAAAATAAATTAATAATTACTAGTATATAAAAAATAAAATATATTTTATAACATTGTAAATTAAGGATTATTTAAATTAATTAAAAACATAAATCATTATGCATTTTAAAATAGTTTATAGAAACACATTTTTGTAACCAAAAAAACAAAGTTAAAATAAAAACCAATATAATGTTAATGGAAAATTAATTAATTAGATCAAATTAAAATAAATAATACACTGGTCAGTTTAAAATATATTCAAAACATATTTATATTTCCAAATTACTTAATTTTTTCAACATAAATTGCATTTTATTTACAGAATTCTATATTTTCACTATTCAATGATAAATCACTATTTTCAAAAAAAAATTAATATTTTAACCCAATGTAAATTTTGATATAATGATTTAAAAATTTATATTCAAAATTTACAATACAAATTAATAAATTGGTTAAATTATTTCTTAAATGAAAATTTATAAGAAAATAGTATAGTTAAACAATTTCTTTTTTGATTTAAAAATTACATAAAATTTTTATAAATAATATAACCCTCTATCATATATCTAAATATGAAAATGATTTCTTCTCCCATTAATAGGTTTCTAGACTTAAACCCCCACTCTTAGTATTTATATATATATATAATGAAATAATTGTGGGTTGAGAGCTCTTTTATGATGTCTATTGGGGTGTTATATATTTAGAAAGGGAGAATTTGTTTAGTTACCCTTATTTGTTGTGAAAATTTTCATCAATTAGGTTTCTTTATTATTCCATGGATACCCAACAAAAATTTTAAAAATAAAGGAAAAATATATATTGAAAATATGGATAATAATTTATTAGTTTAATCTTTATGATTTATGATCCTTTGGGAAGAGGAAAATGATTTAATCAGTGTTAACATTTGAAAAAGTTAAAGAATAGGTTTTTATTGACTTTGGAATTGTATATCAAGAATTTTTATTAAGAGTGAATAAATGTTTTTTAAAATTTATCTAATTTTTTACACCATAAACATCAATCATATACTTAAGAGAAACCTTTTTAATTGTTATCTAGGATTGTTAAATTTGATCAGTGATGAAGTTTACATTTTCCTTTATTTTATACTGTAAATAATTGTTTATAATACCACCATAGTGTTATTGAATGGTTAATTGTCACGTTTTTAGGTTTTAGTGTTATTTTGAGCATAAATGTGAAAAATGACAAATTCTGGAATTTTGACAGATTTTTACATCAAGGGTAATTTGGTCATTTAATGAAAAATATAATTCCAAATTTTCTGATTAAAATTTTTTAGAATCCATATTTTATTACCTTCATTTTTTTCTTCTGGACCGGGAGCTGATTCGCTCCTCTAGTAGCCTTAAAAATTCCACGAATTTGAAGGGTTTTCTGGGCGGACAGAACGGACCCCACTTCCATAACAGACACCCAATTCGGACTACACGACTCCATATTAGATGATTCCACTTGGAGATGTACGAGGACACATGGGAGCGTTTATAAAATAAATTTCAAGTCGTTTGAAATCCATTATGAGGGACATTTAATGATATACATTTGAAGGAAGCTTCCTAGAAGATGCCTCCAAAAAAGGAAACTGCCAATATTAAATTCATAACTACTTCTAGGCGCGTCCAATGAAGCTACAATTTGGGGATGAAACGGAGAAGAAATTATAGAACAACATTTATGAAGACATCTATTACAGATTCGGTCATTTAAGGGAATATCTACATGGACACTTTAGGATTAATTGTTTTGTGTGTGAATCTGTCACCCCTTCTCCCTATAAATACGTGTCCCTTCTCCTAGTTTTTGATATATGCATTCTAGGGGAGCTATGGTGGAGCTTATTTCTGTAATTTTTATTCATATTTTTAATATACATTATTTTATTCTTCTTCTTCATACCTCATTCTTCCATTTTTACTTTTATGTTTTTCTCTCACCGTATTCTCTTCTAACTCCATGAAAATGGGGAACTAACCTCGATGTTTGTTTGAGGAGGAGAGTGGTGGTTGTTTGAGTTTCATTGTGCTTAAATTTAAATATCATTATTTAATTCTGAGAATTTCGGTGGTGGTTAAATTGATTATGATGTGAGATTGCCCCATTTTCTCTATCACCATGTTCTTCTTCTCATTCATCATTTATCATTCCCTTCACTATATAAGTCATGCATTCGATGGAGTATGGCATGTATACAGATGGTCGGCAAAGAGATCTCCTAGCTGAATTTAGGAAGAGTATTTCCCCACATGCAAAGATCTCGGTGTTGGGGAAATAACATTTCAAATAAGAGGGTGTAGTGTGATAGATTTTGATCACTACATTGAATTGATATTGAGAATATTTTAATAAACAATGATATCAACCATTATGATCCTCCAAGAAAAAATTTCTTCTTTCTTCTTTTTAACATCATAATTTTTGCATTACATATATATATATATTCATATTTTATGCATATTTCAAACTCATATTTATATTATATATTAGTTAGAAAATAAATAGTGATAATAGAATTTTGGTGTTGTGTAAGTTGCCTCCTTGAGACCGACCCTAGGAGTGCACTATATTGAATTCTTAGGTAAATAATATTTTGATTGGGGATCTGCAAAAAATCCCCGATTTATCAAATTGGTGTTGTTATCGGGGAGGCGCAACACTTCACACACCGTTATTCATAAAAAAAACCAAAAAATCATAAATTTCAAAACCTAAAAAAAACTTTTTGTTAATGATGTATTTCAATGGTGATTCTTCTTCATGGACTGACCAATCTCAGGTGCCAAAAAATGTTTTCAATGAAATTGATGCTCAATTTCATAGGATTAGTGATAAAGTTCAAAAACTGGAGAGCCAAATTGAATGGATTGCTGAATTTGTATGCACATCCCAAGAGAAATCCAAATCTGAGCCTGAACCTGAACCAGAACGAGTGGTGAAATTGATTTCACCAATCACAATTTATCTTAAAGAACCTAAGGAGAGTGAGAAGGAACTCATAAAGGAACTTATCACATCATCCCGCACTCATCCATTGCTCAAGGAGGTCCCAGAAGTACACATTCTAACTGATGCACTAATGGGAGGTCAACATTTTTTGGAAGAATCTTGGAATAACTTTGTCGAAGATAACATGAAACATGATATTCCCATGCTTGATATTGAAAAATCAGTAACTTTTGACCTCACTCTTGCTTTTGAAGATGAATAAGATGATGCACCTGCTGAGATGGAGTTGCCAAAGGTCCTATCAGAAGAAATCAATTTCCAAGATGACTTACTTGAAAGGGAAGATTTCTTTATTGGTTCGTCATGTTTTAATTTTATTCAAACAGAATTGTTTTTTGACTTCTCCTTTCCTGAAATTTCAGATACAACACAAATGGATCAGTCCTTGGATTTTGAAGATGATACCACCAAAGTGGTGGTAATCGAGGAAGAAGAGCCGAAGAAGCTGGTGTTGGTGCGACTACCTCCTCAACAAAAATTTCCATACCATATGGAGGAGGACACCTCCGAAATTAATAGCGAGCATCCTTATCTTTTATTCCCTCCCACTTAAAACCTCAAATTTATTTTTATTCTTTCTCGGTGGTTGAGAACATTCCTATCTTATTTGGGGTTCTCTACTTTCAGTGTTTAATCATGGACACCAGGAAAACTCACATGTGGTGGTTCATCTCAAGGAAACCACACCCACCTTCTGATTGGGGATAATCTACTGAAACGGCCTGACTTGGGGCATTAAAAACCTAGCACCCGCTTGGGGGTATAAACCACGAATTATCTATTTTCTTTTCACTTTTTCATTCCTTTTATTTATTTTATTATATATTTTCATTACTTTCTTGTAGTTTTAATGTGGCTGCTTCTAGGAGATTAACTCAAGGAATCCACCTCTCAAATAATGTCAGGTTGTATCTTTCCTTCCCTTTAATTTTCTACCTATATATTTATATTTTGTTGAGTTGAAATAAGGGGTAGTTAAATTTAAGTGTGGGGGAGTGTCATCCTTCCTAGTTCTTCTTGTGTTCTTTTTATTTTTTTTATATTTTTAGGATTTTTGAGATTTAATGAATATTCTTATCACTTTTCACACAACAATTTATTTTGAAAGAGTTGAAATGATTTTTGAAATAATGGATTTTAAATGATTGTAGATGTGAAAACATTTTTATTGAATTGGATTATCAATCATTTTTATAAGTTTGAATGATTTTTGAAATCCATGACAATGAAACACTGACTCAAAATATTTTTCCAATCCTGTGAGGTATTCTAAACCAATTTTTCATATTCTTCCTAATACCCACACTCTCTTGAGAGAAAGTTGAATTTTGTGTGAGAACCAGAATTTTTGAATATTCTCTTTTGAAGCTTTGGGTTTCAGGGAATGTATTTAAAATGATTGAGGCATCTCTTTGGCTAGCCACATTTTATTCTAAGACCCACCTTTACATTTATCATTTGTAATCCCTTAGATGCCATGAATTTCCTTATAGGTTTAAGCCACATTACAAGCCAATTTTTCCTTACCTACCCGCACTTTTAGTATTTTTGGATGGATATTTCAAGTTTGAGTGTGGGGGAAGGGCCTTTCGTGTGTGTTCATTGGGATGCATATCATTTATGGGTAGTGTGAAGTGTGTGTCAATATTTTGGGCTGTGATAATAATAGAATTGGTCATGGGTCTTCATTTTATTTTGCTTCATTTGTTTCATCCATTTATCCTTCAAAAAAAAAGAAAAAAAATCGAGATGAGTTTGAATTCATCATTGTACATTCTTTTATGACTCATGTCCCTCTTTAAAATCAAGGGTATGAATTATCATTAATACATTGTATTCAATTTTCAGCTCATCCTCCATGAAAAAAAAGAAGAAAAAAAGAAAACAAAGCTGTGCCTTTCTGAAGCTTTACAAAAAGGGGGATAACTGAGATGATATCATTAATAATAATCACTTATTGGATCATGTACCCTTTCATAAAATGGGGTGGTGTTGTTTTTCATATTTTCAAGCTAGATTGAGTGAGAAATTTCCTATTTTTTCACTTTATTTAATCATGAATTTTACTTAAAAGTCCAACCTCCTCTTTCTAGCCTGAAACATTTTTCAATCATTTTCTCACCAACCCTATCCCACAGAATCATTTGAACATTTAATGAAAGCCCTCATGATTAAATTTATTTTCATGTTTCACTCTATGGATAAATGAGATTGTTCACAAACCTATGGGGATACATGCAATTTTCAAGTATGAGTATAACTCTAGATTCAATTTCTCTTGAGTGAAGAGTGACATAAAATTCAATGTGAGGTAGGTTGTGATTGGGCCATGGATTAATTTATGAGGTTTAATAAATTTTAATGATTGAAATTAAAATGGGAGAGTCTTGTTTTTCATATATGAGACATGATGGAATTCTATTTTGGATAAAATTATTGATATTTTCTCATTTTTGATTGTTCTGTGGAAATTGATTTGGATGTATGATGATTGCCCAGGAGTGCAATGTTTAAGAATGGGGGAGTGATGAAGCTTACATTTTCCTATATTTTATACTGTAAATAATTGTTTATAATCCCACAATATTGTTATTTAATGGGTAATTGTCACGTTTTTAGGTTTTAGTGTTATTTTGAGCATAAATGTGAAAAATGACAAATTCTGAATTTTTAACAGATTTTTACATCATGGGTATTTTGGTCATTTAATGAAAACTATAATTCCAAATTTTTTTATTCAAATTTTTTTATAATCCATATGTTATTTCCTTAATTTTTGTCTTCTGGACTAGGAGCTGATTCGATCCTCTAGTAGCTGTAAAAATTAAATGAATTTGAAGGGTTTTCTGGGCGGACAGAACGGACCCCACTTCCATAACAGACACCCAATTCAGTCTACACAACTCAAAATTAGATTATTATACTTGGAGATGTACTAGGACTCATGGGATCATTTATAAAATAAATTTCAAGTCATTTGGAATCCATTATGAGGGACATTGAATGACATACATTTGAAGGAATCCTCCTAGAACTGCCTCCAAAAATAGAAACCAGCAATATTAAATTCATAACTCCTTCTAGGCGTGTCCAATGCAGCTACAATTTGGGGTTCAAACGGAGAAGACCTTCTAGAACAACATTTATGAAGACACCTATTACATATTCGGTCATTTAAGGGCATATCTATGCATAAACTTTAGGATTAATTGTTTTGTGTGTGATTCTATCACCCCTTTTCCCTATAAATATGTGTCCCTTCTCCCAGTTTATGATATATCCATTCCAGGGGGGCTAAGGTGGAGCTTATTTCTGTAATTTTTATTCATAATTTTAATATAAATTATTTTATTCTTCTTCTTCATACCTCATTCTTCCATTTTTACTTTTATGTGTTTCTCCCACCGTATTCTCTTCTAACTCCATGAAAATGGGGAACTAACCTCGATGTTTGTTTGAGGAGGAGAATGGTGGTTGTTTGAGTTTCATTGTGCTTCAATTTAAATATCTTTATTTAATTATGAGAATTTTGGTGGTGGTTAAATTGATTATGATGTGCGATTGCCCCATTTTCTCTATCACCAAGATCTTCTTCTCATTCATCATTTTTCATACCCTTCACTATATAAGTCATGCATACGATGGAGTATGGCTTGTATAGTGATGGTCGGCAAAGAGATCTCCTAGCCGACTTTAGGAAGAGTATTTTCCCACATGCATAGATCTCGGTGTTGGGGAAATAAAATTTCAAATAAGAGGGTGTAGTGTGATAGATTATGATCACTACATTGAATTGATATTGGGAATATTTTAATAAACAATGATATCAACCATTATGATCCTCTAAGAACAAATTTCTTCTGTCTTATTTTTAACATCATATTGTTTTCATTATATATATATATATATATTCATATTTTATGCATATTTCAAACTCATCTTTATATTATATATTAGTTAGAAAATAAATAGTGACAATAGAATTTTGGTGTTGTGTAAGTTGCCTCCTTGAGACCGACCTTGGGAGTGCACTATATTGCATTCTTTGGTAAATAATATTTTGATCGGGGATCTACGACAAATCCCCGCTCCATCAATCACCTTAGTTAAGATTTATATAACATGTAAGTCTATCGATATAGTGGATATACATGATATTTATAACAACTATAATTAAATTATCTCATGTGTTGATAGAGATAATTTTATGGTAGGGTAGATCTATACTGTTGAAAAATACTAAAGTGACATTGAATGATGTGAATGAATGAAAAGAGAATTATTATTAATTTATTAGGAAAATTGAAACAGATGTTTTGTAGTGATCTTGATAAGTAAGGAGTTAAAAATATGTTTTTATGTGATAGATAAATGTTTATCACTTATTTATTTTTATATTATTTTATTTAATGTGATTCTTATTGATATAATAGGATGGAATCTCTTTACAATAGTGTAAAGATCTATTCTTGAGGAAAAATGAGAGTTTATGTCTAAGAGACTGTAGTAACTAACATTTATGCATTATTTTTCATGAATAATATTATTTATAAATGATCTAGAATATCCTAATTTATCTAAAATATAATTATCATGATTTTTGAATTAAATAATTGTTTAGGTTACATTTGGAAATAAATTAATGTAATTATAGTAAACTATTCCATTGTAATAAACTGAAATCATTTTAGTATATTATATAAGTTAAAATGGATATAAAAATAACCATAGTAATGTAAGTCTTGGTAAAACAAAATTTCTAAAAAACCTCATGATGATCATTATTCCATATTGGATATCATTGTTGAATATAAATCAGGAAATAATGAGATGAAAATGGATACTGTGTAGGGAATTTTTTGGTTGAGTTGAATCATTAATGAACAGAAGTGCATTCATGATATCTATATCATCGTGCAAGAAATGAGATATATTAACCATGGCTCCAAATATATGAAAACTACCATTTTTGAAGAATTTTATGGATTTATTTGGAGTTACGTAGAGTCCCTATGGGGGTTTTACAAATAAATTGTGGTGCTGATTATTTTTAAAGAACATTCTTGAAATTTTAAAGAACGTGGAAAATAATTTTATAAATATTTTGATCCATATGATGGTTCGTTTTTTCCAAATTAAGTAATTTATGTAACTTGGGGACCCTTGGAAATGTTTTTAAGAAATTTTATTCCATTCATATGAATCCTGGGTATTTAAGAAATTTCATATGGTATTAACACATGGTTTTGAAAATTTATGCCCTAATGGATGCGTTGTGTGATTTTAGATGTCATTATCTACCACGTGGAAGGACCCCATAATATATTATTATCCACCTCGGATATTTGGCTGTTTTTTTCATGATTCTTAAAATTTTATATCTTTTAATGACAAGGATACATACATGAAACAATTGGTGGATATTTAGAAAGCCCGAATCTACTTTTGTTAAGTCCTCATTATATTAAGATTTGGACAAAAAATAAATGAAAAACAATATGAGATATATAATGATTAATAAGATATATTATTTTCTAATACATAATCTCCTTTTCTCAAAGAAAAATATAAAAACATTTTATTCTTTCACCAATATACTTTTGACATATGTTCTAAGAGATGTGAATCTCATTAAAAACTCATCAATAGATTTAACATTCAATGTATTTAGCTGTAGTCAATTCTATATTGAATCATATGTGTTAAATATGAAATATCAGTTTCATTCTAGTGATCACAAGTCATTATGGGTTTAACCTAACAAAAAAATTATACAGAACATTTATATTTTTTTAAGAATGAAAATAATAAATTTATAGAGTTTATACATTGCAAGGATTAATGATACCTCACACGAGGTCATTATTGTCCTCTTCCCCCAAGCATCTTCTCTCTTAAAAGAGAATGCGATATATATGTGGGTATTCGCTCTTTGTATAACTAATTAGGTTTTATTTCCTCTTATCAAAATTTATTATTTTTCTTAAAGAAGGTTTATATCCATTTATTGGTGCAAGAGTTACCCAACATGATTATATGATATATACAACAAGTGTTCTATGAAGTAGTACTTTTATCCTATTATTTTCATCTAGTAAAAACATTATTTTTTATGTATTTTTTTATCAAAATCATATTAATTCAATATATTTTTATATATAGGAGATGAAGTCTCTTGAAGGTTCGTAATTAGCCTCTGTACTCACACCATGCATTCCTAGCTTGGTAGAAGTGTAGTTTGGCATGTGATATTTAATGTATGAGAAGGTATGAGTGAATAAATAATTTGATTAAATATGGATTACCCTAATGTTAATATAATATGTTAGGACACTATCAAGACATGGATTATGGGTGGGTAGTATTGTAATGATATGTTGTATGGAATATTACCATGTTTGGATTAGAGTTACTTAGAATGATACTTCTAATCAATTATATTATCTTATTTTTCAATATTATTTCTATATTTTTTGTATTAATATAGATATATTATTTTATATCATTATAATGGAATGTTAAGTTCTAATCGAATGCTTGTTTTGGAGTTTTTTATTGTGCAATATAAGGTTGGGTAATGCAGGACTTTGAAAAAAAACAACAACGTTGAACTAGATTGTCATATAAAGACACTGTGATTCAATTAGACCATAAAATTTATCCATAAACCCGTAAATATTATGGAATTATCAAAGTGAATATGGTTGTCCAATTACGGTTAATTGAGGATCTAGTTCAGGTTATTATAATAAGGATTCTCACATTGTGTTTAGTTAATGGTATTCTAAAAGTAGAGTATCATAACATGAATACTTGATGAGGAAAATGAATCTAATATCATAGTAAGAAAGTCTGTTTTTATAACACATAAACAATTTTATAGAGATAAAAAAGTTAGAAAATTTAACAAAGGTAGTTTTTTTAAGGGACCGTGATTTGAGAATAACATTATATAAAGTATGGGAAGGCAGAACACTTATCATGTCACATAAGAAAGTTTTTAATGGTTAATATTTTACATAGGATAACATTTTTGTTTTTTACTATAACAAGACCAATGTTATTAGGATAACACTATCTATGAAATAATGTTGTTTTTAAAATAAATATATAAATAAATTTTTAAATCATTTACAATTTTAAAAGTTAGGCAAAATATAGAGTTTAGTTTTTTAAAATAATCATACACTAATTATATAAAATGTTTATATTATATAATTTATCATAGAAAATATTACTTCAATCATTACAAAAATTTATTTGGTTTTTATTATGAATTTTTTAAATAAATTTAAACTATATGATATTTAAATAGTGTTAATTATTTATATTATTAATATCAAATTATCATATAAATTTAAAGTGTTAAAATATCATGTTTTAATGAACCCTATATTTTCAATGTGGAGTAGTTTATACGTATACCATTTAAATAAAAATAAAAATAATTTATATATGATAAATAATGAAAAAATAATTATATTTAAATTGAATTGTTATAAAAAAAATATGTCTAAATTGTAAATTAATTATAGTTTTTTATTTATGTAATGCTTATAAATTTAAATCTCATGTCAAAATAATTGAATTATTCAGTTATTTATTTATTTTTTATTTCTTTAACATTGTTTAATGTTATGTTTTTATATAATGTGTATATAAATTTTAAGATTTAATGTTTTTAAACTTCTTCTTATAAAATTCACCACATCTAAATAATGAGTTACATACTAGTCATTACAAATGATTTGGTTTAATTCTTCCAAGATATTGAATTATTTTTATGTTATAAATTCCAATATAGAAATTAATTATGATTTAAAAATGATAATCATTTATACAGAATAAAAATTATGATTGTTTTTTGGTGTTGATTTTTTTATAGTGGGAAATTTTGTTGGGATATAATGGTTCATACACTTCAATTCTATCATCAATGGGATTAACTAACTACCAATCATGTAATAATTTCTCATTTAAAATATTTAATTTTATTATGTGGTAGAGATAATCCCTATAGAATATATTAGTAATATTTATATTATCCATATCATATGTGATGACATGAGGATATCACATGGAATGATATTTGTGCATATAACATAGGGTCTGCGTATATAATTTCTTATGACAAGAAGCTATCATAAATCACCTCACCCATTAGTTATCATATTAAATAATATATTGATATTGTCATATGTGTTAATCATATTATTTGATTATCATAATATGATATGATTTTAAGTTTTAATTAATAAAAATTCTTAATATTTAGTCTCCAATTAAATAAAAATTGATACGTGATCCTGAATATTCATTTGAAGAAATATATATAGAATCAAATTCATTTATGTAATAAATTCATTCACACACAAATGAAATTTCCTAAAACAGATTTATATGGATCAAATTACTTTTGTGCATAATAATTTTTAGGAAAACTCTATGGATGGATTAGGATTAACCAATATTGTATATAAAGAGGAAGAAGGCCATAAAATGGTATTCTTACTTGTGTGCACTTTTTATTGATTCTCCTAAAAGATTAACTCCCATTTTAGACCCTTTGACAACTGAGATACTATCATACCATGGTTTTATGGAGAATATACTCTAAATTTCTGGGTGATTTTTTATCCCATAAATACACCATGGATGGAGAAACCAATTGGTTACTCCTTAGAAATCATTACTCACAACTATGACTAAATATAATTTTTTTCTCAATATAAATGTAAGGTACACTTAAGTTTTCACCATTTTATTTATACATGGTTTTAAATTTTCATAGAATAGTGATATCCAGAATAAGGTTTCTAATGTCTCCCTCTACCTTAGAAAAGTATTGTTTTTCCATTAAAAACCTATCAGTGGAATTAATGGTTTTATATACATCATTTTTCATGAAATCACATTTGAAAATAAATAGAATATATATTATTTTTGATATCATATTTCCAAACACATTAAATTGTTGAATGATTATTCGATTTCTAGCTATATGATATGGTATGTACTAGGATATCATTTAATCACACTCTATGATAAAGGAAATCATAGGATATGACATAGTTGAAACCCCATTCTGTACATATATCATAATATATAATATAGTGGACAATATCCATCAATAACAACGATTTATATTATCAAAAAAATAGAATCACATCGCAATTGCGATATAGATATTTTATACACTACGAATATACAGACACCATAATAGTTCTCACAATTGAATATTATATATCAATAATCAAGAAAGATATTTTAGCATAACCTGGACACTGATATAGTAGATACAATAAAATAAGATATACATGGAAAATATTTATTTTCTTATTTTCTTATAAATTGAATTTTTATATTTTATATGCTTTTTATAATTTATGAAAAATGAATTTTGGGATATTTATTTAAAATATATATTTTCTTTAAATTAATTAAGTATAAAATTATGATAATTAATCAATACATGTTTATACTCAACTTATATTAAAAATACTAATACTGTTAAATTTTTATATTAGACACATTTTGAAATCACATGTCATGACTAATATCTTATATATATAATGTTTATATATAAAGTACAGGTGTAATTCATAAGGTGTTTATAAATTCAAAAATATGTTAGATATAATGAATTTTATATTTGATATTTTTTTTATAATATTTAATTTTAAATCTACAAATTAAATGCCATATTTAGGGAATTATTTAAACTATATCTATAGGGGCATATAGAGTTAATTTGATTATGTTTTAAATAATATTTAATATATGATATTTAAGTTATGTATGTTTTTAAAAAATAGAATTTTAAAATTAAATTTTAATATTAAATGTACCTTTATATATTTTATTAAAAGTTATTATAAAATTAAAATACGAAGAAGTTCATATTAGATATAAATTTAGAATGTTTATATTTATTTAATTAATAAATATCCATAATGAATGGCTATAGTGCAATGTTCTTATAGCTTATTTATTTATAAAATTTTCATCAATATTTTAACTCATATATAAATGATTTAATGTTATATTTATCTATTTTTTTCCTTGTCTTATTCAGGAATAAAAGTTTTATATTTTTAATTGATATATTATATATTTTAGTATGTTAAAATGAACCAGTAAATTATTATGTAAACATTAAAGGATTATTTTTGAAAACATAAATGTTACTATGGTTCTAATCCAATGGTATAGAGGTGGGAACTATTTTAATACCCTATATTAATGATTCCCACATCATTGAGGATTGTTGGCATGGGGATAAACAAAACCAAGTGGATATTGGTAACCATTGGTCTGGTAGGTCGGGTTTTCATGATTGTAATTATTAAAACAAAAATTGGTATTAAATTTATGAACAAATTGCTAAACAAGATATTGATATTAAATTCTTATACTAATTGTTTTAAGAACCATTGGTCTAGTCCCTCATACTTGAAATACTCTCCAATCAACCAGTTCCCACCCTCCAAAAAAAATATAACCAATGTATGATAATGTAAAAATTATTATGTATTAAATGAATCACAACATTAAATAAAAATTGTATGTTTTATGTATATTTTAATTTTTATTAGTTGATAACATCAAGAACATATCATAAAAAAATATTCGACTAGTTTATGTCATCAAACATCTTTACCATGGTTTTTTAGAAATATCAATAATGAAATGTAATGGATCTATATCACCCCCATGATTATTTCTAACAATAACGTCATCACTACCATCACCCTAATCATGAGAAACCACAATAACAACATTTACTACAATATATATTTCACTATCACTACATATAAATCCATCACTCCACCCCAAAAATGATCATCATCCCCATCACCAGATATATCATATAAGGTGTGAATATAAGAAATTCATGTATAAAATACCCCAACCATATTTTTTATAAGTTATAGAAATAAATCTATAATATATTTCACAAACTATTTGGTGACCATTTTAATTATTCAATTTTTATGTATAGATAATTATTTGTACTCTATTACCTCTATGTGGTACATTCTTAACATAGTTCATTGAGAGATATTTGAGGATCATGAATTAAGACTACACCTAGTAGGGAAATATATGTCAATTAGGGTAGTACCCCTTGATGTTTAATAGTAGACCCAAAAAATGTAATTGATATTTTGAAAAAACTATCCCAAAATAATACATTAGTGAAAAAAGTTTCCATTATAAAACATATATAAAAAAATTTAATCTAAATGTAACAAAAATGAATCATTTTATCCTGACATCGATGAAATAGGAATAATGAAATTAAAATTGAAAAAACATATACTATGCAGTTCACAGTTTTTTCAAAAAAAAATCCATTATTGTATTTTATAAGATTGTATATGTTTTATTTCATTTTTTTATATTAATTTTTTTGGATTTTGTATTTTTTAGTAGGTTTTGATGAGTTTGTTTTGAGTAAGACTATTTTCGGTTAATTTATATCTTTTTTTTCTAACTCATCTTTTTTTTGTTATGAATAAAACATATCAGTTTGGTTTTTTGGGTCCATATGGTTCATTTTAGTTTCTCCTAGGTCATTTTATGTTAAATTTCATTGTTTTATATTGGTTTGGTTCACTTTATATTTTGGTTGTGTTTTCTTAATCAAATATTATTTTGAAATATTGATTAATGTCTATTTATTTTGGTATAATTTAATTTTACTAATTTCTCTTTCATTTAATTCAGATCTACACGGTGCAGTTCAAATAAATAAAAATTTGATTTTGATTATGTTTATTTTTTTACTATTAATTTCAATTAAAGATTTATTTAATTTTTTTAGATTAATTTAATGTTATTCAAGGATGGTTGGTTTAGGTATGTTAGGTGATGTTTGGTTCCTTGTAGTTCATTTTTTGTTATATTTGATTGGGATTAGGTTAGGTATTGATATATAAGTTTATTTATATTTTGTGTCATTATATACTCCAGCAATTTAGTCACAGTTTATAGTTTAAAAGGTTATATGTTCATATTGAAAGAATCTATTGACATGATTATATATTAATATTAATTGAAGCTATGTTTATTTTAATAAAACATAGAATTTAAAATTTTACATGTAAAAAATATATATGTTAATATATTAATATATTTATATATATAAATGTTTATAGGTTAACATTATATGAAAATATCTGCAAAAAACCTATATTTTACATCAATTTTACTCTATGTTTGTCTTGAGTGTATAATATTAATGTCTATGAAATTTACACATAAAAATGAATCCCCTATAGATATTTAAACATCCCCTAATTCCTAGGGATTTTTCTATCTGTGAGGTAAATATGGAACTCGTCACATAACTTTGTCTGGGTTCCTATTTCTAATCATGGTGTTTGCAGCACTATACATTATTATTTCTTCTTATTAGTGTCTATATTGTTGAAAAATTATTAAAGGATATCACACATCAGATTCAAGAGGAACCCTAGTCAGTATTCTCTCCTCTCCATGATGAAGAAGGCCTCTGAGTCGGTCCCTCCACCACTAATAGAGGGGGGGGGGGGTGGCTCATTTTCCATCAAAGGAGTGGCTTCCTCATTCATCTGTTTTTCGAACCCCAATCTAATTCCTCCATTACCTAAAGTCCTTCTCGGACTAAATTCTTCAGCGTTGCCTGATGGGTTCCCTGACCAATGGTAATCATTTGCAGAGTTCATGGAATCTTGGAATATTATGAAGAATGCCTTAGTGGCTATATTTTATCAGTGACATCCTTTAGTTGACTCATTCTATAGGCACGTATTCGGAACATGGGATTTTCGGGATAGAGAGACGGTGGGTCATTTTAATAATAATCTCATTATTATATGATTTTCCTAGAAGGAAGATCTCATCAAGGCCGGGTTATGTTCACCCCAAAGCTTCAATAATTTCAGATGTTTCATGTTTTGATGGTCCTGAAATTCTCATATAAATCATGATCCGCAAACTATAGTGACTTGTGTAATATTTCCCAATCTCCCCCTTCAATTTTATAATCCTTTGGTTATGTTTATTCTAGGGAATATAACTAGGAGATACATGTTTTGGTTTAGTAGAAATAAATCCCTTTTCTATCCTATAAATCCGCATATCTGTGTTGAATTGGATTTTTCAAGAGTTTCGTTTGAGTATGTGTGGATCACTGAGGGTGAGGAGTACCACTACAATCATCATGTTGTCTATGAAACATGGAATAATTTCCATTCTACAAGAAAGTTCCTAGGACACTCGCTGGACTTCTTCCATTGGTGGTCTCAGTCTACATTGAGGATGGGTAATGGTAGCGTAATGAAGCCTAAGGTGCATGGTGGTGATGAGATTTTGGAGTGTAGGTCTACTATGTTGGATGATAAGGTGGGGGTATTCTTTTGGTATTTTGTGAATATATGATATGAAATTTTTCAGTCCAATGGTTATCGATGTGTCACTTAATGCAGGTTTTATCTGGTCATTCTGATCTCTGTCATCTATAAAGAAGGCCTTGGAACCTCATGAATATCTGATGGTTTATAATTGTTTTAAATTGGATGAGGTTGGACCTTGATAGAACTCCCTATTTACTACTTGACAGTGTGAGGGAGGATAGTTTTGTTCAACAGGATGTGGCATGTGTGGGAAACCAATAGATTTGGAGTAAAGATATCATGGTGCAGATAGAGGATGGCGATGAGAATGGATCTGCGGAGCTGTTTGGGTCAGGTAGTGGTGTTTTGCAGGTAGGGATTTAGGAGAATGATAAAGAGGTGGCATATCATTCTAGTGATGGGAAAGTAGGGGGTTCAGTTTACATGTATCATACCTCAATTAAGTTGAGCAACATATATTAATGGCTTTCAAAGGTAGACTTGACTTCTGACCTTACTAACTAATCAGAGGTATTCTTGTGATATGAAAATGAATTCAATGGAGATGAATATAGCCATTAAAAAGAGAAATCAACATTAATGAAGAGTAACATGTGTAATAGAATGAGGAAGGGTAGGAAGGATTACTCCTCCTTACAACCCCTGCTAGAGACATGATTTGAAAGGAATGTTTTCACAAAAAAGTTTTACACTGAGGATGTGAGCCATCAGAGATTAGAGGTCCATGGTGATAGACCCATAGAATTATTGATAAACTATGAAGATGAAGTGGTTGAGTAGGTCTTTATTCTAAATACTTCTGAGTAAGAGGAAGCTAAAATGTTGGGGAGGTCATTAAGGGAAACCCTTATTGTCCAGAAATATTCTTAGGTGGACAAACAAGACCTAAATCTGGTAGGGGGTTTCAACAATGGGAATAATAACATTGAGGAGTATATACAGTCTTAGTACCAACTTTCCTTTGTAAATATAGTTATCGATGAACCGGGAATCCATGTAAAATCATTATCATGGAAATTGTTTAGGGTAAAAAACTCTAGTAATCTTAAATTGCTCTTTGTTTACTCTAGTTAAATTGGTGGATTTTATTATTTGGTCAGGGATTATATCAATATCAGTTTTAGTATACTTTTGGATCAACATTTCATGTGTTTTTTGAAGTGAATTTTGATCTGATGAATCGAAAAATTTACATGGATCTAATTTAAATGGTGTTCAGATCATGAAGCCTTCAACTATGCATACTATTTGGATTTTTAAGTATGAGTGGGTATGGCTATGACATCAGTTCCAGGATCACACATCCTTGTGCGGGAAAATTATATGAGTTTTCATGCATTAGTGAGGGTTTTTTGACATGAGGTAGTTTCTTGGCAGAGGCAGATCTCATATTTTTCTTTGGATTTTATTTTTTTATGGTTATTTTTAGGAGTAATTTAGGGATTTTTGGTTTCTCACTTTCCCCTTAAACGTATTATGATAATAACAAGTTAATTTTAAGTTAGTTTTTTTATCATTCACCTCTCATCACTCCTACTTATTTCTATCTAGGTGAATTATAAACCCTTAAATTGATAGTGTTTTTGAGATTCAGGAATCTGGGATTGAAATCTGTGGTAGCATATTTTCCTCTCCACTTCCCTTGATAGAAAACCCTTGGTGCTTGAATCCATTTTTTGAGATTGATGAGTGATTTCAGTCTGTATGGGATAGTTTATGAGGGGACCTAGTAGTGTTCTAAATGTTATTTCATTTTTGGAGTGGATTTATTAATCATCCATACTTGATATAATTTTTTTTCATCTGGTAGTTCTTGGTTTTTTCATTTTTTATAGTGGACACTTTTTGTTTGGATGATTTAGTGTGAAAGAAGTGACGATTTTGGATTCCATGTGTTGGTGGTTCTTAGTGACCTCACTATTCATACGATTAGTGGTTTTTTATAATGATATTTGATCCCAAAACATGTGTAGGTTATCCTATTTGTGTGGATGATGTGTTCCTATATTAAATTGGTTTCCTATTTATAATTATTGGGTTTTTAGGTTGGAATTTAATATGCAAGTTTGTTTAGAGTTGGCCTTAGAAACATCAACTGAGTTTATTATTATTCATGTTCCAGTTCCTAGGATATCTAGTTTATTTTCCTTCACACATAGATCTATCAACCTATCCAAGTGTGTAAGACCCATATTTAGAAAATTGAAAGAGAGTTTTGGGGATCTTTGGTGATATTGTAGTGGCTAGGGCAGTGATGGGTTTTTCTTATTATTTTCTATTTCCCCTTGATTCTCATGGTTCAAATTTCAGGTGCATGAGTTCCTTGGGAGGGTGGCCTAGCTTTGTTGGTGAGGCTTTTCGAGTTTCCTAAATGTCATTTTATTGAGTTTATGTTG
This sequence comes from Viscum album, assembly GCA_963277665.1. NCBI lineage: Eukaryota > Viridiplantae > Streptophyta > Magnoliopsida > Santalales > Viscaceae > Viscum > Viscum album. The sequence continues at coordinate 1,682,162,109 of OY728128.1, forward strand.
TCGTGTGGTGAATATAATCTTTTTCTATTTTAGATATGGGTTTGGTTTCGAGTGGGTTCCCCTCACCGACTTTATAGGAGTAGATGTGGAACAAAAATTGTTATAGGATACAAGTTTGTGGTGGTCCATGGCTTGAGGTGGTGTCATGTTCTTTGATTCCAATTTCAAACTTTTTAAATATTAATTAGGGGTTCTCTGCTTCATTTAAAATTTAATGGTATTACTTGATGCCTTCTAGGTTTAGCTATTTGTAGTTTTATTTGGCGAGCGTACCACAAAACCAAAAATTACCTTTTCCCGAAATATAATAGGTGTATGGTGAAACAAATATCATGATTATTAATTACTATTATGTCATACTTTTTTATTATATATATTGAAATATTTAATGATTATATCATACTATTTATACTCTTTAACTATTTACATGTAAATATATTATACATTTTAATATGTTAGCAGTATTAATATATAAACTATCATTTAAGTAATATAATTAAACACTTACATTTTGAATATCAATTATATTTCCACTATAAATAATAATTAAATTAATTAATTTATTGACTTATTTGTGAATTTATATTCAATAATGTTCCCATATTTTTCATGTAACCTCCATATATATTTAGTGAATAATTTTTAATTAAATATATTCTATAAAAAATTGAAATGGAAATGAAATTTTATCTCAATTACATTTTTTTCGTATTTTCTCCTAAAATATGTCAATAATTGGTTTTATTAATTTAGACTAACAACTAATTAATGCCCTTATTCAATGATTTATCTTTTTAAGAATCATTAATTGATATGGACAATACTTTAGATAACAATGTTTTATCTATAAGTACTATTCATTTTCTATTTTTATATGGTATATTTATTTTAAATAAAAAATTGGATTCCTTAACCTTCAATCTTATAATTTTACTACATATTTAATTTATTTAATAAATCACCATAAATTAATAATCATATTGAAATTTATATTTAAAATACTCTTTATAATTAGATTAAGCAGTTTCATGAAATTTAGATCCATGGTCTCCTTTGAAAACATTTATTTTATCATTTAGTTGACTATTGGAAAAAACCACTCACATTAAAGCAATCATATTTAAGTAAAAAAATTTTTTTTTATAATTTACCAGTGTTTATTAGAATTGTAAAAATGTTAAACATATTTAAAACAACTTAAAATAGTTTATAATGTGTTTAAAAATTATTTACGAGTAGTTTAAAAACATTTTTAAAAAGATATCATCAATATTTTTAAACTATTTATATATAGTTTAAACATCATCTATAAGTATGTTTTAGTTTATTTTAACTTTATATGGTTCTGTTCAGTTCAAGTGAGTTCATTTTTGTTTAATTTTTTTAATTCATTTCAATTAATTTTTATTCCATTAAATACGAAGTCAATTATCTCATTTTTATTCAATTTATGACAGGTCAAGTCAGTTTTGTTTATTTAATAACATGTTTAAGCTGTTTCAAGTAGTATTTGTTCTGTTTATGCCTATTTTTATCACATAATATAAATTTATTTTGATTTGGGGTGGGTCAAACCTGTTTGATTGGGTGCATTCTAGTGTTTTGTTTTCACAGTGATCTAATGTCAGCTGTTTTTGGTATGATTATTTTTAGTTTACATAAATATGATAAAATTTTATTTGATCATGTAGATTAAATTCATGTTTGGTAGGTTTGATTATTTTAGTTCATCTTTTATGACTAATTATTCATGTGTGTACACGAAATATACATGTTTCTCTCTTGTTGTGGCATAACAGTTTGCCACACTAGGTGGATATACTTCATAACATCCATTTTTTTCATTCAGATGATTCAAAAAAAAAACACGATAATATGAAATGAGGTATTAATAAATAACACAATAATTTTCATTAAAAACATTAAATTTGAATAATTAATGAAACTAATCACCCTTCCAATAAGCAATATTTATTTATTATTGTGTTCTTAGATAGCCAATGAGGGTTGTTGACCTTATAAATCAATTATTTCTCTACCAGAACTAACATTAGGGAACTCATATTTATATCATCTCTATAAATCCATATATTTCTTCTACCATGTTTCTCTTATAGCTTTCTTATCGGGTAAATTATAGAAAATAAAATATCAAATAATTATTATTATTAAAAATAATATAGTAATATAATGTTCATTCGTACAAATTTTAACACACATATTTTATTCCATTAATTATCCTTTATTTAATTTTTAATTTGTCATAAAGAGATTGGTTTCTTGGGAATTATGTCATATTAATTGTAAATAATTGGCACAAAATCCCAATATTTCTCATAGTTGTACCAATAATTTGATTTTCTTCTTTTTACATAACCATCACCAGTGTCTTTAAAGACTATACTTCACACATGTGAGTACTCCAATGGTTCATAATAGTGGTAGATCACCCTATTAATGAATAAAAGAAAAATATTAAACTAATACATGTAATAATGAATATAAATTATGTCTACAATATTTACTAGGGTTTTATACATATACTACATACCATATGAGCAGTGAGAACTATTGGTCACCTATGATATGAATGATTGGTATCCTATGTAGTGATAATGGGTTCAAATGTTTTAACATGATGATATAGATATTTTAGATGATCAGAATGTGTAGGAGAAAAATTAAAAGGGTAATAAACATAAACAATAGGTGAGAATGGATAAGGATGAAATAGAGGTAGTACATAAGTCAATGGAAAAGTATAATGGGTATGGGGAAAATAAGCTATCATTAGATATAGAAATAGTAGGAGGTATAAATATCCTCAATTCCTCTACAGGAACTATGTGATGAGAAACTATGCTATATTTTATATTTAGTGAAGTTTTTGGGTGTGCTTGGGTACAATGATTAATTCTAGTTGTTTTAGTACCTTCCTTGAACATACTGTTAGGGTGGTTAACACTGTTACATGTGTAGATAAATAAAATATATATACATTATGGTGGATCAAGATGAAAACATAAATATCATTAGTGGGGAGTGATTTTATATATTTTAATTGATATTTTTATTTGAAATAGTAATCTGACAATGGGAACTAGATATTGAATTCCATATCTATATTTTGGAGACCATTTTTAGATATTCTCTTCCTTAAAAACTCAATTATATCTATCATTTATTATATTAGAAAATAAATATATATTAATTGGAAATTCATTAATAATGGGTAGTCTAGTTAAAACCTAAGTGGTGAATTGTCTAAATTTAGGAATACCAATTTTTGATTAAAACTAGGGACGGGTAGTGACATTGTATAGTCATATCATATTTAGAAGTAAGAAAATAAAAAAAAACATAAATTAACATAATCATCACACACTAATAAGCATGATAAACATTATCATGATATGGTTTCTTTTATATGTTTAGTTCAGTTCAATTAAGTTGAGTTAGGTTCATTCCATGTTGATTAAGTTATTTGGTTGGTTGGTATAATTTTTTAATTTATTTTTATATTTTGTCATTGGATAATTTGGTTCATTTTTGGGTTAGAATATTTTTTCCATTTTCCATTAGGTCATTTGGTTCATTTTCTCATTCAGTTAGGTTATTTTTCTTTTTTGTGGTTAATTAATTTGGTTCATTTTAGGGGTAGGTAATATGTTAAGTATATGTTTATTCTACTTTTTATTTGAAAAACATCTTTAAAATTTAAATCACATATCTTATATATAAATGTTGAAATTACATGACTATTGATGGATTTCATAAATCAATCATGAAATAATATTACAAGTAGTATGACTTTTAAAAATCATATTCTAGAATACGTTCACATGCATGATTTATCAAATAGTCCATAAATAAGAAAACATCAAACATAGTCTGGACATTTAATTTGATACTCAAAGATCATTAAATTTAATTACACGTAACCAATTAATCTATAAAATAGACATCAATTTCAATTTGGATGTAAAATAAAATCAAAATAAATAAATTTGAATAATTTGTAGCTAAAATACACAAGAAGAGCTAAACTCAATGTATTTAGAAGACATATAGTTTCTTCAATACGTTTCCCAACTCTACATTATGTTCATAATAAAATATGAAATCTATCTATTTGACTCGCATAAAAATTTAAGTTTATTATGACCATTAAGGTTAGTGATGGTGTAAATTTTATACCAACTATCATAAAAAAAATATATATCGAGAATACATCCATAATGACAATAAATATGGGCCACAAATTATATATCAAATAAATTTATTCCATAGATGATAAAATATATGGGACATCGGTAATACGAAATCAAATTATTCTAATAAATCTAAATCTATAGTCTTTAATAAATTTCTTTTTCATCCCATTGAATCAATACACATTCATTTCATAACAGCGACTTAGTTGTGGGAGTAATAATACATTATTACTATATTCTCACAAAAAGTATATTAAGACAAATATTCATGTTAAGGCCTACCATCCAATTCATTTTCATAAATTTCAATCAATTTAATTTACAATACTCCATTATATTGTGTTCTAATTTCTAATATTTATCAATTAAAACAAATTTATACCCAACAATCCTTGCCAATTGTCATTCAACAAAGAATAGAATTTGGACAGAAATTCATCATTCTAATATCATGAGAGAGATATTCAACAGGTAAAATGAATTCATGAAATATATATGTATATTAATGTCAAATGAATATTTAATTTTTTTATTTATTAAATTTATACTTATAAATACTATTTTTACAAGAATTTTTTTTCTATTAAATATATCTCTACTATTGAATGGGAAAAAAAATAAATTCTACTTATAATATTTTTTATTCCCTATAAAAAAGAAAAAAATATTGGTTAGCTTATATGTTTAACTATGTTTCAGGAGACAACATATGCATGTTAAGATTAAATACATGATGTAGTCATCAAAAAGTCTTAGTTAAACATGACCATTCATAGTTTCATATCCCAATGTTAATGAATTATTATAGCTAGTGTATATGAACGTGAAATTCCCTATATTTTGGGAAGTATTGAAAAATTAGGATTTATTTTTGCATAAATATTGTATTTACTTCTCATAGTGAGGTTACATTACTTTCTCACATTAGAAAAATATATTGAATTGAAATCTACACATTCTTAAGCCAAATAACCTTTCATAATGTAACAGGTAGAATAATTCCTATTCATGACATAAAACATCATTGTGTATATTTTTATTTTAGTTAGATACATCCAATTAATTTGATAATGTACCCCAATAACTATCTTATTTGTAATATGGATAATTAAAGAAAACATTAAATTGAAAAAATTAAAGGAATCTTTGTCTCTAAAACACCAAAAATTAACGGTTCCAATTAATTCATATATTTAAAGAATGAATTGTATAAAATTTCAATAATATATATATATATATGGTATGATCTATTCAATTTAACCCTCAAAATATTTAAATGTAAGTGATATAATTATATTGGAATAAATTCATGAAAAATGATGTGATAAACATGAGGTTTTTTTAGAAATTCCAGTTTCGCATCTCTCCCACTGGACAATATAAATATGTTTCTACCTCAAAGATATAAAAAAATTGAAAGAATTTTTTACTCTATAAAGGTGTCATCAAATAAAATTACAAGGTAGTTCCCATTTATTTTCACTGATATGCACATTTTTTATTTCAGGTTTAATAACCAAATCTAGCAATTCACACCATGATCATAAATCATATTTGAGTTTGAATTTGAAATTTAGAATAATTAAGTAAAAATTTAATATATAAATTTAAAAATGTGAATTATGTTTGAATAGTTAGATAGAAAATTGGTTGAACAATAACTAAAATAATAAAATATATTTTATTCTTCAAATTATAATGGGGCGTAGTGGAAACATTCTTCATATTTATAGATTTTATCTGACCATTCCAAAATAAAAACATATATATTCAAATTCATTAGGGACATCAATTATGGGAATATAATAATGTTGCTACTCAATCTCGCTAGTATTGACAAACCATCGATGATATTATTTAATATATGATCCTTTTTAAAAAATCATAGATGTCCTGTGGAATTGAAATTATAAAAATATATAATTATTCTTGATCATGAATTCTATTTACAAATAAGATAGGATATTTTTACCTTCCAACTCCATCCATAAATCAATGCATAACTAGGAAAATCATTTATCATATACATATCCTTAACACATATATGAAATATGTTATTTGATGTTGCATCATATGTGGAAAAAAAAAATTAGATATAAAACTATTTTATTAATTATTACTAGTATACATCAATATCATTTACAGGCATAGAATGTCATGATATGTGTATACTCAAGAATTCCAATTGTTCATTCATAAAAAATGGATGAAGGTTATAGCTATGAAAAAATAGCCATTTTATATGTGAAGTAAGAATTTGGTAAAATTGATTTAAACCATCACATGATAGTCCCCACCTAAGATTATGCACATGAACTATAAATTCAAGAAGTTTTGAATGAAATTTATTCCTTAACAATCAATTTTTATAAACAATGAACAAATTATTATCTTGAGTTCTTTTTCCCTAATTATATTTCATATTTGTTGAGATTAATCAAAAGTGAAAATACTTTTCATCATTTGAATCAATAAAAAGTGAATAATTAATTTCATTAAAATAGAATATGGTTTTACATATACATTTGGATTTTATAGATATATAAAAAATTAATTATAATAACTTTATCCCTTGATTTCCTTCTAAAATAAGTTTAATATTTTGGGAAATCCTAAATTTTGTTAGTATAGAATTGTAATTTGTCAATTATCTTGTATTTCATAAAATAATTAGATGTAATATATAAATCATCTTGAATTATTTCCTTAAAAAGGTTAGGAATATAATTTTTGGATGTAATATAAATTCAATACATGTATTTCTCATGATATAATAACTTAAGAAATTATAAAATTAATATCTAACCACATTGCAGATATATAGATGTTATAAAATCATCTATTAATTTTATCACACTCTTCACATTATCATTTTCAGTGGTTTCATCATGTGTACTCCTATAATAAGCTTACTAAATTGGAAAACATTATTTATAATTATAATTACTAAAATAAACTGATAAAATATCAAATTCTTCACTCCCAATGATTTATTTTTATCATGACCTATCCAAGATTATATTTTCTCTCCATTTTGATGTCAGGGATAATAGTTTTTAAAAAACATTATATGGTATCTGACTGTTTTCATGACTTAACCCATGTATTAAAAAATTATTATAATAAATAAATGGTACAAGATCTCCAAATAAATCATTTTGAAATGACATATATAAAAAAGAATCAAATTTATTTTGAATCTCTATTGAGATCCGATACATAACATATATCCATATTCTATGCATTATGTCATAAAAATGTTTTTATTAATATCAACATAGAGGAGCATAATTATCAAAATATTATCACTCATAAATCATTAGAATATATAATATGAAAATAAAATAATAATAAAAATTAAAAAAAATCTACTAAATTTAAAAACATGATACAAGCTCAGCATTTTTATTTTTTTAATTTAGATAATTAAAGTTAATAATATTTTATAAAATTTCATTGAAATGAAAAAAATATATAAATATATAAGTTACTTTTATTATTAATATAATGGGAATATATTTTTGAAATAATAAAAATTTGTAACTTTCTATGACATTTTATTTCATTAATGTATAAAATTTGAGATTACTAACATTCATAGTGATAATTTATCATAAAAAGAGTATTCCCTTATATAAAATTATATAATTTTTTAATGTTTTCATACAAGAATATTATATTACAATTTTTAAAAACCTTATCCAAATTTAATATTTTATACCATTATTTATGTCATAATATATATAATACTTTATCGATACTATACATATAAAAAATGTCTTACGACATAATCCACATGATATATCCAGTAAAAAATAGTTAATTTATATTATATTGAAACATAGTGTTTAATTTATAAATCATATTTTAGACTAATTCATAAAGTATGACTTAATTTTTAAGGAGTGTTATGTTGAAATTTTTTCTCTATTCGACATATTTTTTCACTATGTAATTACACTTTGAATAATACAACAAAAAAATAAATAAATGATCCAAAAACAACTATAATTTTTTTCTTTAAAGGTATATTAGTATTTTGTACCATACAAATTATATTCTTATATTTTATTATAAATTATCATTTTTATATAATTCAAAAACATTATTAGATAAACCATGTATAACATTTATGTATTTATTTATGGAATCCTATATACCTAAAATATTTTGTAATATAAAAAAAATCCAAAAATCATAATTGATTGAGTGATAATTAAAAAATATTAAATTAAATATGAAATTGTATCCTTGAAAAGTCTCTATCACACTTAATTCCCCCATGATTGATTAATATAATCTATAAAAAATATCCATGGATTTTACTGAAATTATCTTAACTAAAAATTAATGGATAAAATTTTAATGATATCACATTCCCCATATTGTGAATTAAAATCCCCTTGAAATGTGGCCAGGGGGATCTATTGTAGTTCAATAAAGGTGTAAATTATTTGTAATTCTCCAATTAAATTAATATAGATCACATTATATTTCACTAACTAATTTAATTAAATTGAATCCACAAGATAAATTTATTATAAAGTATTGTAGTATTGACATTCAAACATTTTCAGATTTTAACAATCATTTCAACGAACTAATGAGTCTAATAAATATTAATCCCAAAAAAATATAATTATAAAATTCAAATCAATCTTTTAACACATTATCTCAAAATGTTTATATTTTAAAAAAATTATCTGTAGATTCATGTTTCAATTTAATATTAAAAAAATACTATTTTAAATTTTATTCATGAAATAAATAATCCTGGTGTATTACCCTATATATTATATGTAAAGGCCACATGCATCTACTCTTATCTTGATCTTTTAGAGAACCCCTTATTAGAATACATCTTGCATAAAAATGTATGAAAAAAAACATAGTATTTAATTAACTTTAAATCACATTATTGATTTATGTAAACAATGTTTAATATATTCTAATTTTACCAAAGAAACATTGATTACAAAAATACATTAAACATCACATCAATCATATATTAAAAATGAATAAACTTTTATTATTCATAATCACTATTTTAATGCTTTTATTTGGAACCACATGAAGAGGTATTACATAATTTAAATTAATTATATATAATATTATTACAACATCATGTGGTTTATACTTCATAGTTATGTGAAAATTAGTTTCCACAAGGAAATAAAATTATTTAAGTAGTGCGTATTTCAATATTAAATTATATAAGGAAAATATAAATGTTTTAACACCTTCATAAAATTAAAATATCGTATGAACAACTATTATATAATTCTAAAATGTAAGAATAATAAGATGACTTGATGTTGAAACAATAAGATAATATGAATGATTTGTCTTAATTTAGATAATTTTTTGTACACAGACTATATAAATTGATAAATTATGATATAATAACAACCACTCCACCATTTCAATTCGAATAATTATACTTCAGTGTCCTTGAAAATCAATCCTAGTAATGTGAAACATTATTAATATAAAATGATCATGGTCGGAGAAAAAACATGGTCATGGTTTCAAGGGATATAATTAAATTAAAACAATTTAGAATATTAAAAAATATTTTTCTAAATGATCTATTTTTAGGTAAAATATAATTTTTATAGTGGAAATGAATGAAACTAAAACTGTGTATATAATGATTTTACATGTGCCTTTAGAAAATAATGATGAAAATTATAAACAAAATTTATGGGTTAGGCCATTTTCAATATATGGAATGGAAATGCAGAAAATATAGGAAAAAATAAAATAAAATACATAGTGAAGCAACATATATTGATGATTAAATGTAAAAAACATTAGAAAAATTATAAATTAAAGTGGAATTGATGGGGGAATTGAAGGGAATCATGGAGTAGGAGACTCTAACTATGGGAAAGTGATTAATTACATTTGGAAGAGGCTCAAGAGGGTTAGTATCTTCCTAAGAAATAACCAAAGGTTAAGAAAAACTATTGGAACAGGTTAAAAATATAAAAATGGTTTATTAAAACCATTGGAATATTAAATGAATATATGTTATTTCTAACTATCAGTTATAGATGTTGGTATAGGTTTTTTATTCCAATGGTATTTCTAATCAATTGGTATATGTCCATTTTTATAGCTCCAAATTAAAGTAGTGGGATTTATATTCCTGGTATGATAATTGATTTAGTTTTATTCTCCACTGAAATTAGTTGGTACTTGGTTTTGAGATTTGATTAAGAAGTTAGTTAGATTTAATAATTATTAGGTTTTTAATTATATTACAATTGTGGTATATCATAAGTAATGTAATCCGGGGAGAAGGTACTTTTGGTGAGACTACTAATAGTCTTAGAGGCTGATTCCATGTCTGGAAAATTGGGGCTAACTATATTTCTCTCCATGATTACACATGTACATATTATTGATGTTATATGATTATATTCTATTATATAAAGGGTTTTTTATAATATATTAATCAGATATATATATATATATATATATGGATATGGGGTATTACATTTGGACTTAAATTTTGATAAGCAACATATTAAATGATTTTTGTAATGTGTTACACATCAATATGGTTCAAAATACAGATTTAGTTGAAGGAATACATATTCAAAACTCAATCATTATAATAATTCATACATGTAAATAAATTATCATCTGATATGATGGGGAGGTTAAATCCCCTTAAAAGTAATACATTTCTGATTCTCTATAATGATGGATGATTTTACGACCTTGATCATCTAACTAGGTAGGTAATATTAATATGGGTTCCCCAAGATTATTTATTGTTTAGAGTGAATGTAATGGGCTACTCGAATAGGATCAGGTTCCAATTTTTTATGTTTTGTTTAGGTAATACATAGTTATGAGATAATAATAGTGTTAGGTCACTAGAAGAATAATTTTGACTAAATTCCTAACAAGTGTTTGGAAAAAAGTTATTCACTTAACTAAAAAAGAGATATATTTGATATGATTGATATGATTATATACCATTATCATTATTTTATCAGCAAAAACTAAGGAAATCCAAATATTAATAAAATTTATAACTTTGACCAGTAATTTTTATTATGAAATTCAAAAGGTCTCAGTATTTTAGTGGGAGAACATTTTATAAAAATAACTTTTTAAATTAATTTAAAACACAGTACCAATATGAAAAAACTCTATATCTATGGAATCATCATCATTGACTGTGAATTTTAGATAAAACCTTTAAAAAGTGAATATTAATGTACAAAAAATTTTAGACTCATATAAAAATAAAATAAATGTAATTATAATAGAATGAACAATTATCTGGGTTATATAAATACCTTCTCGAGTATCCTAATTTTTTTCTCATTAAATATTGAATCCAGATGTTGATGAGTAGTATAAAATGGATTTACTTGTGGTTTCAATGAAATTAAATAAAATATTACTGAAGGAAAAATATTCTTTATTCATGTATTCAATATGATTTCTTGTAATATTGAATCTGGGAGATAATAAGTCACATTTAAAGCTTAATATGGATGTAAAATACGTTTGAAACCCATCCATGGAAATTTTATGACAATATGACACAGTTAAAATAAATTTCTACACAATTTTATCAATGAGTTTTGGATTGATGAACTAGGAATTTGAAATTTAAAGACTTGCATTTAGTTACCTTAAATAAAAGAATATCATTTTATATTTTACATTATTTAACAATGTAGTAGAAATGAAAAATATAATGGGACAAATATATTTTAAAATTTTCTCTTACGAAAAAATATTTATGAAATATTTCCATGAAAAATAGTGATACTGAAAATAGAATGACTTATAAATAAGTAGTATATGTTATTTACTTCAAAAAATTCCATATCGTTAGGTAAATAAATTTTAATATAATATCCTAGGAGTATAATATTAAGAATATGATTCATAAATATCAATATTTCTCAAAAGAGATTTATTAAATTATGTAACAAAATAAATGAGTTTAATGGGAGGATTTTATCAAAAGTAAAGATAAATATTTTCCAAGAATTACATAGTTATATAAATAGTGTAGTAATCTCCTAAAAGTGTAACAGACTATAGGATAATCCAATGGTTTATGATATTTCCTATCATTATATGATTGAATATGTAGAGTTTTCTTAATGTGACTAAGATATATTAAAAATATAAAATTCTCTAATTTATAAAAAAGGAGACCCACACTTTTAACATCTATCATGAAGTATACATATATTTATTGATGTTAAATTATAATTGACCTCTAAATTTATGACTTTTAGTTATATCTAATCAAAGTTCAAAAAAATCATTAACTAGATTTGATGAAATTTTATAGTTTACAGGGGTAGAATTTCTAGAGATAGAAAATATTCTCATGAGGCCCAAAATGTGTTTGTTGAAAATCTAGAGTTATCTTATTTTATTTGAGTATAAATCATTAATACATGATTAATTGTGATGTTTTATAAATTAATAATAGAAATTATGGAATCATATAGCTAAAATTTCATCAAAATAAATATTCTATAATTCCTAGATAGTTGGTATCTTAATTTTATGTTGTACTTTAGAAGCTTTTGGTACCTATATGTGACACTACTCATACATGAATTACTAGTACATGAGTCCCAATATGTTATTTAATAAATCCAATGTTGTGTTATATCATTATAATAATTTTCATATATGGATGACACTTCCATGGATCCACAAACATTGATGAATCAGATATAAATCCCATTATTTTATCACTATATTATGTATCCCTTTACATAGATACCCTTATATCACTAAATTAGATGAAAATATACATATATTTATCCCTATTATAGAACCATTTACATTAATTTTTATATATTAATATTTCATATAATATAAAATAAACTAATAATCCTCCAATATTATTCCTGAAAACATCTAATTATGTCAGAATACCTCAATTATATTCAAAAAAAAGTTATTCAGACTCTAAAAAAAGGATGTAAATAAATAATACTTCAAAACAATTTCAAAGGAAACATTAATCTCCCCATTCACATATTTTATCAACCCATTCAACTACTTTTTAAAACATTCATAAAACATAATTTCTTATCTCAAAGACACTAAATTATATACTTTGTCATGTGACAAAATAACATGACCCCACAAACATAGAATGGAGAAGTGTATTTAAAAGAACTATACTTCTCAGTGTAAAGATAAATTTTGGATATGTGATTATAATTTTCCTTCATTGAGTGTGGCCCAATATGTAACTAACTCTCACCTTTCACCAAAAAACATAAACATAGATTTAGAAATAAATAAGAAGAGAAATTCACCCTTCAACATACCAATTCTCACCTTTTGTGTAGGAAGAATGTATCCTTTATAACAAAGAAACTAAGTGTTTTAAATATATTTACACCCTTTAAATACTACACAACTCTTATTGGTAGGGTTTATTCTCCCAAACATATTTAATAACATGGGAGTTGTAGAGAATTATTTTTTTGACCTCAATTTCTAATATATATTCTCTAGGCTATCCTTGGTGAAAATATCATACAATTGATCATGATTATGAATAAATTATAACATAATTATCCAATTTATATCCCTATAATTTATGAAATTAAATAATATATCTATAATATTAGAGATTTATTATTGAAAAATATTTATTTAAATATTCAATAGAACATTGATAAACCAAATTAATTCTGAATGGATTTTGAAAATTCAATCACAAATCATCTAACTGATCCTTTATTCAAATAATTTTTGTGTATGAACTTGTAGAAGCTAAATACTTAACCCCTATAGTTCTCAATTTTAGTAAATTATTCTTTAATTAGATCCAACTAACACAACTATATTTTAAGAGAACAAGTACACTATATGTTTTCATTCTGTGATCTAAATCACCTACCCAGATTGACTCAATAAACCTAGATAGATTCATTTTATATACTATATTATAAATAATCCTAGAACTCATATCCCTTTGGTATTTTTGAATAATATTTTGGAAGACATGATATGTGACTCATCTAGTTTACTTTCATATCAAACACAAAACTGAAAACATAGAAAATTACTAATATATTGGCTATGAGATGAAGCATGCTCTGAATCAAGTTTCCAATCTCTCTTTGACTTACAATCTCACATTCCATAGTTTTAGAGAATTTCATCAAAACACGAGAGGGTGTATAAATGGTATTTTTATCATCCATCCCAATAAACATAAACACTTCCCTATCATAGTTATATTCTGATAAAAAAATTACCTTAATTTTCTTCTGAACCTAGAAGTATCTCACCTCACCAAGTATGGGAATATGTAAAAATCTCTTCATTTTTTGAAATATTCATTGCATCCATCTTCATGGTCACATGGAAAGATAATGTTATAAATATATAGAACAATGATAATTGTACATGATTCACATTTATTGATGTACATGTTTTTTTCAACATTTCCCCTGGTGAATGTCAACTATTTAAAATGTTATAAAATATTAATTATAAGAACCTTAAGGTCTAATTTAGGCCATAAAAAGAATTATTAAGTTAACACACCCTTGAGGTGTCATTTCAACTCCAAAACCTTAATGTTTTTTAATATAAACCTCATATCTATGTGTTACATTGATAATTATTGATTATATATATATATATATTATTTTTGACAATTTACATACTTCACAATAAAGAAAATCATGATCACTTCGAACCTTTTAAATGGGGAAAAAATCTCTTAAAAATCTATCCGTTAAACATGAGAGTACCCTTTTCACACTAGTCTGACATTTTTCATGACAACACTACCTAGATCATTGAAATTGTTTCTAAATACCCTTTTTTTCTAATGAAGTACCTATTGTAAGGTCATAGAATAAGGTCAAAATATTATTATTTTTTATCTAATTCTGCTCAGAGTACATAAACTCAATCCACACATTATATTAATAATATTAATCCAATAAATAAATCTCATTGAGAGATTAAATATATTTATTTTACACAAAACAACCATATTTTATGTTTTATATTTTTCTAACTAATTTTCAATAATATTCCAAGACACCATACGCCTCTTTTGCCTTTGAAATTTTTGGATTTCATTTGTAATAGAGGTATCCTCATTAGTAATCTAATATAACTCGACATCAATAGCCTATGGTTTATACTCTACTTATACATCACTATCCTTTTAAAAAAATTCTTACCGTTTATATATAATTAATTACAAACATATAAATCATGGGCCTAATTTATAGAATTATTTTCAATAATTTTCACATAAAGAAATTTACCAATTTAACCAGCCTTATTGTAATACCACAGTCCCAGAAAACTTATCTATATATTAGATGATAAGATACTAGTACCACAAGTGGGCCTCCCTATATGCCATAGGTTCCTGACTCTATGTAAAAGTCTAGGGTGTAACCATGTAGAGAATATACCCATATATAAAAGTGATAATAAAAAGATAAATAACTAGACATCATCAGTAATAATTAACCATATTATCTAAAATAAAATATAACAAGAATGATATAATAAAGGATAATCAATAAGTAGACATTCATACAAACTCATGGTCATACCATCAAACATGGAATGAATGCATATTGGGATGATCGTGTATACAAAATAAAAAAATATTAAAATTAAAATTCCTTATAGACATCACTTATATGTATCATATCTCTCTAATGACTCTATATAATCTATCTATATAAAATATCACATTACATTGGGCCTCTACCTAACCTGGACCTATGAACAGTAATGTCTACTTCGGTACCCAAGTACCATGGCCACCCAATAAGGGTCTGAGTATAACTGAAATGAGAACCGTCAATGCAGTCATCTACATAACTAGTAGGAAATGTTAAAACTATTTTATATTGTAATCATAGGTAAATATATATACCATGAAAGAATAAATAAACAATAAAAATTAATTCAATTTTTCTATAATTATTCTCAATATTGATTATACAATTTTTTGAAAACAAAAAAAATTTCCAAAAATACCACATAACCATTCAAACCAATACAAGGCCCAATAGAAATATAGTAGTTGGTGAAAATAATAGATCCTTGGAATTTTCCAAAGTCACCGTAATAGTATTATGTAAATATGGATAGATATATAATAGTTTATTCCTATAATTCATTAGATATTTGGAAGGAAACTAATTCCTAGGTGGATGAATCTTGGAAATCAAATAGTGGATCTACATATATAGATAATTCCAAGGGGTATGTCATTAAGAAATATAAATATATTGGCATCACAAAAATATCCTCGAGTATTTCCCATGGAATTATAAATAAATAGGGTTCAGTATATAGAAAAACATTATTTCAAAAAGAATTATATGTCAATAAGATTCAATACAAATCTAAGGGGGTTTCCCTATGAATTCAAATCAGAGAATCATAACAATTGAATCCTAGGTAAGCACCCAATCATTTATTATAGTTCTCGGAATTTGGTTACTAATTATCTAGGGTATAATATCACTTCTATAAAATCTCACAAGGGTTATCCATCTATAGGAAACTTCCTTTCTTAAAAAGGATTACTTATCCCGAACATGTCTCTTAATCCTCAATAAAACAATATACCAATCAAATAATTGACTTAGGTTCTACGATGATAACCATAATTTCCACTACCCATTCCCACACACACCCTCTCATGGGTCGTTATATCACTAAGTCACCCACTAGACTCCCCTGGGTCACATCCAACATGGAAGCCTCACATGGGTTCCATAGTCTCAATATTACCCCTCATGTCATCACATTTTAGTCATAGGGAATCACATTCCTTGACATAGTCATGATCACATCATGAAGTCACAAGACTCATAAGATATGACTCATTGAAATTGGTTTAACGAGTTGGTAATTTTTATATCTCACATTCCAGGGTCACACTAGGTTGGTCTTCTCAATGAACATACCATAAAGTTCTACACATGTATTACCCTACACAATAGTCTTATCTTAATGGGTTTTTAATGATATCCCCACAATTATCTCAAATATCATAATGTCTAAAGTAAATTCAATGCTCCATCTTGGCCTAATCAAGTATATCATCCCAATTATTAATATAACTTTACTAGGCAATTACCCGGGAAGCTATATTGTTGTCTACTAATGTTTCATATACTATTTACAAAAATATGGGCTCTATGTTACTTAAGGATTATAATTTCAATCATGACATAATACATCAAAAACTATGGCACCAAGGAAATTAAAAGTGTCTTTCAAGGCCCTTGAAACTCGATCTATTCATTCAAAACCAATCACTTTTAATTATTTTTCATTTAAATTTTAAAGGTATATATCCCTCAGTAGTGAGACAAAATATCACATGCATAGATAAATGAAATAAATGTTCTAAATTTTTATCATAAAGGGACATCCATTCTCATTTTCATTGTTATTACCTTTTAAAGAATCTCGACGACTTACACCCAAAATAATCCAAATATTGAGTCAACATTCCAATAACCTACATAAATCCACAATTTCAAATAATTAAGTATGAAATTTTTTAATTATTTAATAATTTTAATTATATTATTCTATAATTTAGTTTAATTTAAATCAATTATGAATAATTACATTAAACAAAGTGGCTGACATCATCACACAAAAGTGGTGACCAACCACTCACGAAATGTCTGAAGTGCACTTTTGGAACCAAATTGGGCCAATTTATCCTCAAATGACACTGATTAAAATATGAAATTGAATAATTTTAAACAAAAAAAATAATAAATTATGGAATTTATTTATTTAAAAAACCATAAATACAAAAATATAGTGATATAACATTAATGAAATGTATTTTAACAATGTGTTTCCATTGTAATAGGAAACCGTTAGTGAATACATGATAAAATTATAACATAGCTGGACGAATACACCATGCTATGGGGGAATCATCTCAAAAACTACAATTTAAATTTCCAAAAATAAATGGTGATTAAGGGAATAAAATAAAAAATATAGATTTATATAGAGAGAATAACCATTAAATAATAAAAATTCACTGAAAAATCCACCCCATTTCGAAGGGGGATCGGGAGATAAAAGAAGCATGGGATCTCCCCATGTTAGTAACATGTGGGTCAAGAAAATGAAGGAGGAAAATTGATATTAAATAAATGGGTGGTGTAAAATTTTGAAATACATAATATTAAAATTAATTTAGGTTGACCATGTCATGAAGCAATATAAGAACTATGATGTTGTGCAACTTTATGTAATCTCCCAAGGAACTCTAATAGAATGATCAGCATGAAAACATACCTCCCTATTTTTTTTTATTTCACAGAGTGGTATCATCCCTTAAATCGCCCTTTACAATTAACACTAAGAGAATTCCATAACATAGGGTCTCACCCCACATTACATTTTTGACATGAACACCACTAAAACCCCCAAGCTTCATACGAACCCAAAACACCCACCTCCACGGTTTGGAGGCTCCAATTTAGACAGCATAGATACCCATTGTATATAACCATACATTAATTTATCCATAAAATGGTCATTTTAGAAACCCCTAATAACCACTGAATCCCTTAAGTTATTACACAAAAATTCTTATCTAGATGACAAATGAACATCACACCAGAAATTTTCTTTGCACCATGACAATAGAAATGGAATTTTATCCATGCCCATTTTTCATAGGTTACATTACCATGATGAATACATAGATATAAGTTCATGGAATTAAGGATATATATTTCCCCATACACTATGATGTCCACCATAATCTATCCCTATCAATGGTGGTTCACCAACACTGAAATTTAGATGAATGATCACTTGAATTAACTTTACCATCTAAATGAACTCTTGAAACACCTCCTTGTGTTTTTGACACATAGAAAAATAACATTCGGATGTTCCAATAAACGAATTAAAAAAATTTAACCCTAACTAAAAAAACCACAAAAAAAATGGAAAAAATTCATATTCCTTATGAATTCTTCACAACCAGAAAGACATGGGTCTTTACAACCTCCCCACCATAGCACTTGTCATCCTCAATAATATTTAGTTGTATCATGACCATTAACATCATCCATTCTTATTTTTTATTTCATAACCATCTCTTCATATTCAAATTAGAAATGATTATCTATCATATAGTTCTCAACACTAAAAATAAGTCACATTATTCCTTAAAACCCACACTATCACTTGCCACAATTAGACTATGCTTATAACAGAATATTCTCATTCAAGTTTATACCCATTATCATAATCCTATACTTGAACAACTTTTTTGGTCATTAAAACTTCTTAGTGTTGTTTCAATTTCCTTGCAACCAATTACAAATGGAAATAACAGTTTGACATCATATAGCCAAATATTTTTTGAAACGATTGGCTTCACCCAACTATGTGATATAGAATTATTGTATTCCAACACATTAACTCAAAATGGTATCCCAAGATTATCCAAACACTCATAAATTTTTATAAACCTAACACCCAATATAAATCCACAATTGGATCCTTAGTGAACCATTTTATTCATCAAGCTCTCTCTCCATGTACCGATTCCCCTCTGATCCTTCTCAAACATTTATCACCTAAAACAACTGTGAGAAAAATTATAATGCACAAACATCCAATAATAGCACATCCAATTCATTGTTATCCTATTAAACAAGTAATTAGATAATACTAGATTCATCTACACAACACCGTGAAAGTGCCACCTCGACTATCCAATGAATAGTCTCATCACACCCATGACCCTACTCACATGAGGGAAATTCCTCTACAATCCACTCTTTATACATTATATCACATAAAGAATTTACATTTCTATTAAAATCATACCAGAGTTCTGATATGATACATGATTTCAATTTCCTCTAAACTCACTGGGAACACTATCCTTAATATCCACTACAACTCATCCAAAATGGGGATCACACACTTAAACCATTGACATTGCACTCCATCCATATAGATTTACTTAAACTTATTCTTGATAATTACATGAATTGATTCTTCCTCACACCCATATGATAATAATTTTCATGGTATACACTCAGGTGGATAGTACCATGGCACATTGATCCATCTCTATTGTCACCTATCACCACTGTTGGGAAATTCCCATCTGGTCAAAATTATCTATAAACCACTCCCAGTAGATTTCCATAAAACCAATAAATTTTTGGATCACGAATTAAAATCCCTGATCTGTACCTCTATGACTTCATCCATAACTATCAGGAACTATCATCATCTCATTTAAACTAATGGTTTATGCTCTGTGCCACTCTACTGCATAACCCAACACCCGAGCCAATGAGTCATATCTCATTATACCTAGGATCACAAACTAAAATATCTATCCACCTTCAATAAATTTCATTAACATCAATATGAAATCATCATAAATTATCCCATTCAAATGACGCATTTCACCCACTCCATCATCTACCACACAAGAAATAGTAGACCCAATATTCATTCAAAAACATGAACCATCATTGTATGATCATTTAATGATATATACTACCTTTTTGAGTATAAATTTCATCCTCATTGAGAAAAAAAAATCAAGACAATTAAACTAGTCATCCTACTGATCCTACCTATCGACGATAAACTTTATTTCCAAAATACCTTGAGATGTTTTCCCTATAAAAGCCCAAGGAATCACCATCCTTAACCCATATATCTAGTATCACCCACCATGCACTGATATCGTATCCTGAAGAATATAAAAATTCTTACACCTCTACGGAATTAACAATTCTTGTATAACCCCCTCATGGGTAACACTCACATATTTCATAGCTCAAATCAACAATTATAGATTACATGGTAATACCATTAGTCGTATCTCTAAGAAATAGACTATCCCATAAAAAATTTACCTCATAATTAAATTCTCATGAGGAAATAACATAATACGACCTCCGATATAGTATGAAAACTAATATACTAGAACACCCAATATAGGATTGTTACATATATTTAAATATAATGAATCAAAATTTATGGAATTATCTAACTAGGGCCCCAATCCTCACAGTGCATCTGCAACAAGAAAACCACATTATGGTCTAATATCTCATATAAGAACGCACTCACAAAGAAACATATTAGAATTTCCCCTTCACAATCTTTTTCAAGAATATAGTAGTTGTATAGTTTAGTAAGGTATAATTCCACCAAGAAGCAATAAGTGAAAACACTATTTATGTTGTTACTGATGCTTTAAAGAAACAGACCTATTTGTTTTAGAACCAATAACGTATTTACCCACTATAAGTTGATCCTATGACATCTTATTTCTATATTGATTATTAAAATTCACTATATATCACTTAAATGAGGTACTCTGTAGATTTTATCATTGAATGTTTCTATATAATATTAGCATAGATATTCCAAAAAAATTACTATCACCTAATTCGACCGATGAGAATGATACTAACAAGTTACATGGGAGAAAACCATATAAGTTATTATTTACACATTAATTAGCTGAGACCACATTATTAGTGATATCAATCAAACCCAAGAATCAATTTTTTATTTGAATCTTATATGTGAAAAATGTTAAATATAAATGGCCTATTTCAAAAAATCCAGAAAAAAATATAACATAAATCTCTACAAAAATAACGTAAGCCCCAATTTTAGTAATAATGAATTCAATTGAGACGATGAAAATAAAGAAAAACAATCCCATATTCCTAGTCACCTAATATTCTACCCAAAAAAGTGTTTTTGAAAGACCAAACCACAATCCATCACAAGCTTTGACATACTCCATTTCCATTTATACTATCTCTCAAGATACTAAATCAAAATAAAATCTATAATAACAATTTATAAATCTCTATTTGTGTACCAAAGATATATTTCCTAATTAGAGAGTTTATATGGCCTCAATAATGCCTCCCAATATTCTAGAGACTTTTATCTAGCATTAAGGGTCTATGGTTTATATATGGGAAGACTATACGATCATATTAGGGTGTGAAAGAGATAAAAAATAAATAAAACTCAACCATCACAATTAATTTCAGTACGTAAATTAAAAGGAAAAAAATCCATAATAATTTTGAATGCGGAATAATATAGTTATACAGACTCACAGTATTACCTAAACAGATCTACTGATCACATACTAGGATGATCATGTATACAAAATAAATAAATTAAATTCAATAAATAGAATTAAAAGGCATGAAAGGCATCCTCGAGCTGCATCTGAAACATATACTGATTCCTTCTTAGGTATTTAAGGACCCCTAAACTCCCTAAGAGGGAAGAGGTGAATTAGTGTGTCATATTTTTCTTCTTTAATATTGTTGATCCTTTTCCCACATTGGTAGGAAATTGTTTAATTTCTCAAAAAAATGAAAGCAGTGAGAGGGCATAACACATTTTTGTGGTTCCCCGCAAATGGCTACATCCAAAAATCATACACTGGCAGTGTGTCGGTCATATGTAAATCCCATAATATTTACTAGTATTTGTATTACAATATTTGGTCACAGTCACTTTTTTCTAGGCACACTTCATTTTCAATGGTTTGGGGATACCTCACTTCGTCCCTCGGATCACATCCCTCGACCCCCTAGCTCACTACCTTGAGAGAAGACCAACTCAATTTAGGGACATGAAGGTCACTTCAATAGATTTGCATTGAAGTCTTTGTCACTGTTTAAAATGATACACTACTTGCATCGGTGTCTTGAATTGATGCATTTAAATTCACTGAACCACTAAACCAAATATTCAGAACATGTACTCATCCTACACTGAGAATTGTGCGCAACACCTACCCTATTCATGAGAGATTCGAATTTTTAACACAAGATTTTCATTTCATGTGGAAAAACATTTTCACAACTACACCCTTTATGGACAAATTTATCTTTTGCATGAAACTAGAACATTTGTGTGAAACTTTAATTTTTGGAGACAAGATTATATTTTGCGTGAAACGTTATCTTTTCCACAAAACATTAACTTTTCTATGCATCAAGACTCAGATATTCTATATGTATTTAGTCATGAAAAATGAGGGGGTTCACCTATTATTTATAGGTGTTGCTAACCCCCAAATGAAAAATCCACCATGTCGCACAGAACCTCTCATTCTGCGCTGAAATGGGTTTTGTGCATGAACCTTTTTCTGCTTACAACTACTTATTTTTTTTATAGCTCATGCCTTTAGTATTTTAAAATGTTTTGATCTTGAAACATTACTTGCATGAACATTTCCATAACACCAACCACTTTTCATGCAACTTCCATTGTCAAACAAACTTTTCTCCATTTTCTAATTTTCAGGACCAATAATTTGGAAAAAACTGGAAAACAACGCCACCTTCTGTACAATTGTTTGCTTGTGCTGTATGATCCCTTTCCTAGAAAAAATTCTTAACATGCTATGAGGATTGAAAAAACACATGCCAAACTCCATTTCCTGTATAGAATGGTTGTGGTTCCAACTGGAATCTTGGTGGACATTCATATGACACTAGGCCTCTACCCAACTTGAACCATGAACAATAATGTTTTATTGTGTATCCTAGTGTTATGGGTGCCTAAGAAGGGTGTGAGTATGAATCAATACGTCACCACAAATGTGGTATTGTACAGGACCCAAAATTATCAAACATACTATATGATGTGGTTAATGCAGGTAAATAAATAAAACATTGAAGAATAAATAGATAACCATTTTCTATATATGGGTTCTAACATTACACATGGGTCCAACTATATTTTCTGGAAATAGTGCCACTATTTTTTTTGAGATTGTAACAGAATCTATCCATCAAATATATAGCCTAATGACCCAATATTAACATGTACATAGACCAAATATTTAGAGGTATCTGAAGGAACATCCTGAGTACCATGCATCAAAAAATTTATTAAAATATATTTAATCAAATTAATTATTCAAGTAGTAGGAAAAAACATATCTATTGGTGGATAACCATAAGTAGTCTAGTATTAGCATCAATACCACAACTAATTCCCATGAGGATAACCATTGTAATTATAAACATAATATAATTAAATATAATTGAAAAACCTCTCTTACGTCATTAAATATCCAAAAAGTATAAATTCAATATATTCCATCACATGGATTCCAACTATAAACCTTAGTTCACAGAAAAATCCCCTAATAGAAATTATTAATTTAACTTACTAATGTGTTTTCACAACCCAAAGACACAAGTCCTTATACTATTATTCCAAAATACTTAGTATTTCCCATTT
Source organism: Viscum album (assembly GCA_963277665.1). NCBI lineage: Eukaryota > Viridiplantae > Streptophyta > Magnoliopsida > Santalales > Viscaceae > Viscum > Viscum album. Next base: position 1,682,186,636 of record OY728128.1, read on the forward strand.
TTTGACAATTGAATGAGATACCCTCATAAAATTTTTTATCAATCTTTTTACTATTTCATATTTTAATTATCATAATATAGGGACTACCATACACACTAAAGTAGTCCACATTGGTCTTTTTTTTTGTACCACAACTCAAATGATGTCATGTTGGAATATATTACCAAAAAACATACAATCCTAATATGTATAAAAATTAAAAAAATATTTCTCCAATAAAATTTTGGACATATGATATTCTTCTAACATTGTTTTCCCTCTCTCTAATAGAATTATATTCTTTCTCTCAAAAAAATATTTTTTGGGATGTATATAGAGTGTTTTAAAAGAGACTTATACATTATTTTTCAGGATAATATTCAATTTCTATTCTTCTAAACACTTTTCTTTTGAAAATATTTAATTATTTAATGAACATAACAATGTCATTCTAAACTATTTTTCAAATTTTTTTGATCATGTACAATGATAATGACTTATTTAAAGACAAAATCACATTGGTTATTCAGGTATAATCATTGGAAAATAATCTAAAATAATTTTCTCCTTGGGTTTTTTTGTATGCCACATGAGTTCGCACAAGATATATTTTATCAATTTAACATAATTATTGGTATGTATTTTTAATAATTTCTATCATCCTTGAGAAATTTTCCTACTATATAAAGTCTGAAAAACATACTCCCATTAAATTTTTAGGTGATTTAAGTCCCTAACCACCTATATATAGTAAATATTTATCTTGATTCTCTATATAAGATTGGCCAACCTTATATTTCACAATTTATTTTCATATATTTAACTCATGCCACATGAATTTTTTGATTCTTCAGAAAATAATATGTTTCCACTATTTGTCTCACATAAAATGATAATAGTATCATATTTTATTATATTTATTTTAGAAGTGTTTGTCTAGAAAATTACCTTATCTCTGTTATCAAATAAATGACTCACACATAACAGATAAGGTCAACCCCCATCAATAAATATGATATATTTTTATTTTAGTTCTTAGAATTCCATTTAAATAATTAAAATACGCTTTATTATTAAATAACTTTTATCGAAATAATATATTACAAAAAATATTGTTTTTGTAAATTTTTAAGAATTTTTTATAACCATTCATTTGTGATGAGAATACATAATAAAGGATCCATGTATCTTTCCCCATAATTTCCTTGAGAGACACTTAAAAAGTGAGCTTCCTCCCATCCTTTCTTTTCTACTAATCCTTCCATTCCATATTCATATTTTTTTTGTCCTGTAATAATGGTTATGAATTATTTTACATGGTGACCATACTAGTCACATAATTTATAGATAGACTTAGTATATTAAACACTATTTTCTTCATAAATCACATATGAGTTGTCATTTTTTAGTTTTATCCTCATATTTATTTTATTCTATTACTTGAGTACCTACCCCTATATTCCATCCCTCTATGATTTCATCAAATAAATTTATTATACCAGAAATATATGATTTTTTACATTGATGTTGCAAAAATAATATTATCCCTTGAATCTAATTCTTCTTTGAAAATATTGAGTATTCATTTGAAAATATTATTTTCTTCTGGTTTTAACACTATCCAAAACCACCATTATTTTAGAAGAAGATTTACTCAATTGAAAATTATAAATTTCAATTTTATATAGTCGTTAAATTATAAGGGTTTTCATCAATTTTTGTTTGTCTACATTAGGATTTATAACATGCACTATTGTATGAAATAAATTTAGCATTTTCTAATTCAATGAGCTAATGCATGTTATTTCTGAAAAACAAGTGATTAATTAGCTTTATGTTCACCATAATTATAAAATTAATTATTTTTTGGGTCCTAATACTCCTTGGGGGTGGGGGAGGGGGTTGAATCATTTTGTTACCATTTTTGAATATTTTTACATGTTTTATTTTCTAAACAGTAGGACCTTATTCTCCAGTTAGTATAAATAATTTTTGCACCAATTATTTTTATAGAGAAAAAAAAAATTCACATGAAATAAATATATAAAAACACTAGATTTAATATGGTTAACCAAATTGATATAATCCAAGGATCATACACCAAAAATGATAATTTGTTGAAAAAAGTAATTCTAACTCACTTTTTATTACAAGAATATGGAAATCCTCACTAGCGATCCTGGTAAACTCTCTTCCCATCCCCCTCCACACGACATCTATGCAGAAAGAATTTAGTTTATGATCTTGATGGTGTCTTCAGGATCATAAAGGAAAAATAATACATTTTTTAATATCTTATTCCAAATAGATTTAGATAATAAACTGAATATATTTACTCTTTTCCATTTCAAATAGGACATAAAAACACCCTATTTATGAGATTTGTGTCCAAATTAACTTTTAAATGAAACATCTAGTATTTCATGTATAATTTTAATTATATGAACAAGATTTATCCTTCAAAAATACTCCACATTTAACACCTTTCGGTTGTGATCACTGGACCACCACTGGATCTTTGATGCATGAGGTGACTCTTTTTATCCTTCATGAGAATAATATCTTAATATAGTGCACTCCATTTTTTCATTTCATAAAATATACATGGAAATATTGAACAATTATCTATTTTTCTTCAAATACCTAGGTTTGGAAATCTTTCTCCCATCATTTCTCTTTGAAATACATCATGAACTTTATACAAATGCTCATTTACCACATGCACATCCACCAAATGTGTTGACCATTCTTCATTCCTCTTGTACCAAATCATCACTTTCTGTCCATGAAACACATTAGGTATTAAATGGAGAATTTTTATTCTTTATACCTTATAAAATGGGAATATTTCCATATATAAAAATATGGAATTATAAGAAACCAGTGAAATTAATCTTCATAATATCGGTACATGATTATTATTTCATATTTGTAAATATGATTCCCCACGAATACAAAATCATGAAATCAATTATTAACCACTCATTTTTTTTAACCATTGAATTCAAAAATACTTTACATATTTGATTATTTTTTAAACTTTATAGTGAACACATTATCCACCAAATTCCTCCAAATATTAGGAAAAAATATCATGAATATCATTGAATTTAAACATTATTTTAAATAATAGATATCACATAATGTTATATATTATATTTTTATATCCTTTGAAAATTATATGTTTAATTATATAAAATAGTTTCTTTCCACATTGAAAAATGAATCAATGTGACTTGCCTTTTATAGCCATCCCATGTTCACACACTATCGTGTTTTCTTATGGAATGATTGTGTTAGCCAAAATGCGTACGAATTCAAACAAGAATGTTTAATGTTAGCTATGACATAGTAATTATAGATATATTATAGAATACTCATACATATGTAAAAAAACTTATAGGGGGAATATAAAAAAGTGTACATATTTATTTTAGGGTTTTCATGCACAGAATTAGAAAAATATAGTGCCCATATTTTGAGGTAAAACCACATCAAAATTACACTTGTAAACCTAACCCCCTAACAAGTTCATGTGGGATATAAATTTCATGATAAAGATATATGGGAGTCAGTTATATTTTGGGGCCAACAATACTAACCCAAACACATGGAAGCTATGAACCCATTAACATTCAACACACATATATTATCAGCCAATTATATTATAAATTTTATTCCAATGAAATTTAATATTTTTTGTATTTTTTAATTACATGAAACACTGAGTTTATCTTCTATAACACATGAAAATTTTATTGTCTTTTATTACACACAACACCATGTATTAAAGAGATACATCATAATGTAAAAATATTATTATTTAATATGATAGTTATCACCTTGATGTCAGAATGAAAAAAATGAATAGGATATAAAAAATTTATAAAAATATATGTTTTACATAGATATATATAATGATATATTAGGTAACCAATTATTTATAAAATAAAATAAAAAATATATTTTAAAATAAAAAATATTTTAAAATAAAAAAATTACTTTTTTGAAAAAATTATTTTTATGTGTGCAAACATATTTTACCTCCATAAATTAAACAAATCATTTTTTTCGATTTTTTAATAAATTTTAAATATTATATATCTGATACAAACTTTATCATTCATCTTATCTGTTTTCTAGTCATGAGATTTGAATAAATATAATTTTATGCATAAAAACAATTTTTTACTAAAAAGATGTGTTATTACATTTGGCAAAATGATTTTTAATTTTAACATTGGAAAATTTTATGAAAATTATTTGAAAAAATGATACTCAATTTTTAAATCATAATTGTATAATTATCTTAGGGTTAATTTATTTTATTTTTAATAGAAGATAAATTTTTTTGATGAATAGTGAAAATACTAATCCTTATTAAGAATTTTCATTTCCTTTAAAACTTTTGAAAACATCAGAAATATTTTAATATAGTTTTCAATGTAAAAAAATTAATATTATATCTATCAATCCAATTTATATAGTATTAATCAATTTCATGTTGAATTATATATGTTTTTTTAAACATTTTGAATATTTTTCTTTAAAAAATGGGTTTTTCATTGTATCTACGGGTTTAATTTTAAAAACAAAATTTTCACTTATATTAATCAAATTTCGAAAAGTATATTCAATATTTAGAATCAAAATAATTTATATTTTCTAAAATTGTCATCTTAATTTTTCACCATTATAATTTTTAAAGATAGTAATGAATAATTACCATGTTTATAATAAAAATTAGTTTACCAAGGGTTTAAACAAAAATGATAAGTGATAAAATTATAAGGAATCTTTTTTAAAATCCATTTTATGGACATATTTAGAAATTATATATTATTTTATGGATATTATTACATTTTTGTGGATTTTTTAATTAGAAAAAGTGGGTATACCTTTTTCTTTTAAAAAAATACAAATGTGACACTCGACTCACTTATAAAAAGCCAACCCTCTCCTATAATTTTCACACATCAAAAAAATATGGATAGGAAAATAAAATCCTAAATATATTATTTAATTCTCTAATATATATAATATAATCATTATGGTTGTCATAAATACAATCTACGAATGTTTTTGGGGAAAACCAACAGAATATGTCTGAAAAATAGGCAATGTCTCTAACCAAATAGTCTATTTTATTTTTTTTCCACCTCCATAAAATATAATTAAGCCATGATAATTTATTAACCTGAGTATATTTCTTATATATTTATGTTATTAAACTATGATAATTACCTAACTACATCTACAAATTCATAAAAGAGAAATGATAATGTTCCTCATTTATAAGGAAAACTATCGATATATAAACTGATGTGACATGTTTTCATCAAAACATCTCACGATTGGGTATGGGTATGTATATAATGTAAATAAATGATATTTTTAACACTAATTTACTTATTAATTTATTATATCTCATATTCCTTCTTACTTTATATTCTATGAGGGACACGATAATGTTGGTCATGTTTACGGAAGTCAGCTACCTCGTAAAACGATGTGATTTGTTCCTTAATCATATTATAATAGAATGTAATTATGATAAATATTATGAATATATTTTTTATATCTGAAAAATATTATACTATAATTTTAATATTTTATTTACCTTTATTTCATTTCATCCATCAACTAAATAGAAATTGCATTCATGCTTACATAGGACCAACTGTCTCCTTGAAAAATGTATTTCACCTTCTTATCTTTAGATTTTAGGGATTATTATGAATATATATATAATGAATATATATTATATTTATGTCATTTTAAATATTCTATAGTTTCTGTAACATGTATTAGAATATGAGGAAAAAAATACCATATCAAAACATACAAGAAAAATAAAGTAGTTGTTACCCAAAACATGATATTAATAAGGAATTGTTAACAAATGATTAATAAAAGGTTAGGGAAAAATAATATATCATATGATATATATAATTATGGTTATATATTATATTTTTAATAAATGTAAATTTATTATATTGTATATTTGAACAGTTATGAAGGAATTTGAGACATATTGTAAGGTGTTTTCATCGCACTATTTTCTTCTATGAGACACATACCACCTATTTTTTTTGTTCAGTATATACTACCTGAGAATTTATTTTTTGATTCATCTCATAAAAATTATTGTTATTTACATATCCTTTTTATGATCTCTATTTCATTGGGTATATAGTGGAAATGTTCCCATAACAGTAAGGTATTTTCCAATAAATTTTCATGTTTGATACAAATGTTACGTTATGCACCTATATTCCATTATATGGTGTATATACTACACTTTTTACATGTTATATCATGAATATAAATATATTCAGGATATTTAATGTTTCACTTGATGTTATTATTTTATAATACTTATTAATCAAAAGTTACAATTGTGGTAAGGGTTTTATTTTATAATCTAATTATTTATTGGGATTGTTTATGATTATGATTTTGATGATTAAATTTTATTATACATTTCTCATGAACATTATGACTTTTACTATAATTTAATTTTTTTAGTAATACATGTTTTCCCTTTATATTCCTCTTTTTATGTACTCAATATGTTAAAAGAATATTTTTAAGGGAAATCACTATTATTTTTCACTATGGCTTGAAACTCATTTTCTCCCATATCAATGTTTTCTAAAAATATTTTAAAAAAATTTATACCATTACAAGATTATATTTCAAGTCCAATTTTACCCCTTTTTATTTTTATAAATTTTTCTCAAATGAATATTATTAATCATTTCCAAACATTTCACATTTTATTATATAAAATATCTGAAATATTTTTTTAATATGTTTTTCATTAAAATATTTTACCATTCTCATAAACACTCAATGTTTATATGATTTTGTTAAAATTTTAAACAATAATTATCAATAAAAATGATTTCTAAAATATTTTATGAATTTCTTGTTTCGAATTTCCTATTTTTAATGAATGGTTAGTTTCATCAAGAAATGTTCTAGGTTATTTTTATTACCAAATAATTTTCCATTTAAGATGAAATTAATTGATGTAATATAATAATTACTATAAATAAGATTCAATAATACCATATTTATTTTTTATTCTTGGATGGTTATGATAATTATGAAAAGTTATTTATGAAACATGTTTCATTCCATGGTTTATACTATAATGAAATGTTTATAAACTGGTCCCATTTTAATGGGTTTTGATATGATAAATGTTTTATGATCCTTTAGCACATAGATGTATGGATTATATGATGGGTGGGACACATATATACCTCTAATAAATTGTGTAAATAGGGATTACCCTTGAGTAAATATGTTATATGTGAAGGTGATTACATGTTCAAAATGTTATGTGTAAACCTGTTACATGTTCAAAGTATTATGTATGACCTTATTACATGTTCACAATGTTATTTGTGGACTTATATTTCAGGTTGATTAGATTATGTGTGGACCTTGTTTCATATCCATATGTTTATGCGGGAGCATGATTTAATTTCCTAAAATTACTGAGACAACATGTTTTGATTTATTCAAGTTCACAATGTCATAATATTATATGTATTATACAAATATTTGTCTTACGGAAATGTTATGTTCTTATGGATCATGTTCATTGATTACATTATGATCCATGTCTTATGAAAAACCAAGACATATTACATGACTCATATTTATGATCTATGATATATAGATTACGGGTTTAAAATTTTATTATCATGTTATAGTACCCTTATTCTTGGGATACGTTGATATCTCAGTTTTTTTACCCTTATTGAGTATATGATCTCACCATTTTTTTTGATTCCTTTCCCCAGTTTATGATGAAATTTATTATTTTTGATATTTTCAAGAAGGATGATTGTTATGAATAACATAGTGGGAGATCAGGTAGATCACATAAGTTCTAATTTTTTTTGTGTCTATTTTTCTGAAGGATATCGAACTAAATTATTATTGTTTAGATCTTTTGATATGAAATTAATATTCATCTATTTAGATGTAATATTGATGTATGTGATGTATTGGTTCTCTATAGTTGGTATTGGATCATGGTTTTGTTATCCTTTAAAAACTAGGATGAGAAAACATTTGAGGGATCCCTTGGGATTTTCAAAGGATATATCTGGGGATTTATCTAAGGATCCATCTATAGATTAGTCCAATGTATTGGAAAAAGAATAGTAATTTTCATAGAGGATTGATTGAGTAGTTTCAAAGAAATTAAATCCCTTTATATATACTACATGTGGATGTGGTTTTCAAACCAAGGTACCTAGGGATAATAAATCTAAAAGGATACATTCAGTTGGACTGAATCATTTCCTGGAAAATTATAATGGGACTTGCTACCCACCTAGTTTGACACAATAAGTGGATATGTTTTGGAAAATAAAACCAAATTATAAACTATCATGAGTGATTTTAATAATGACCCTGAATAACCTAGGATACGCCTAAGGTTTCATAGATTGAAGAGAAGGTTCCATGATTAAGACATCTAATAAACGACCTTCCTGATTATGTGGTCCTACACTATGATATGAGTTTTTCGTACATTTTTTTCTAGTCATATTCAATAACTATAACCCAGAATAGTCATGTTACTATTGAATAGAATGGAAATTAAGGTGATTTATCTCTTGAGATACTAAATGTGAATGAAAAAAATTGTTTTTATAATTATACAACATTTTCAAGATATGAATAATCATTAAATTCCAAAAGAGAAAATGAGGAATTTTTTTTGTTCACTCCTTCAAGAGAAAACATCCACAAAATTTTAGTGGGTCTATGGATCCACTAGTCACTGAGTAATAGATCATTTCCACTAAAAATATATTTTCCATTATCTAGTATCTTGAGCATGAAAGTTAAATTTTGGGTATCTATTTTTTTGATATAAAATCAGATCAAAGGTGGAACATAATTAAGAATATGATTCAATGGGAGGTAATTGAATCCATGGAATTTGACGATTTCAAGATGATATTTTATATTAATTAATTCACTTGTATTCTAAAAACAATAATTGATAATGAATTTATCAAGATAAAAGATATGGATGGTTAATCTATTAGTATCAATGAAGATAATTTTACAAAAAAATTATAAAATGCTTCTGGTTTAATCATCATGAATGAAAATTTTTTTTTGATTATTTTATTTCGAAAGACTAATTTATTAAATGATATTAGATATAAAAAAATATTTTATTTATGAAGAATACATTCGATGTGCAATAAGGTTAGAAATATAAATTTGATATTATAAACATACACATAGTTTTGATAAATAATAGATGATTGAGTCTCTTGATAACTCTAAAAAATCACATAGTTAATGAATTTCCAGTCAACTTTATGATATAAATGTGGGAAAAAGAACAAATATGACTACCTAAAAGGAATAAGAGGGTGTTAAATGTGCAGGAATCCTAACCATTGACTCCAACAATATAATACTGACGTAAATATTCAATTCAGTGAAATTAATGTAGAGAGATAACAATAGAATTCCCAGCCCACACATGAGTGTTTCATGTGCAAGAATACTAGGCATTATTCGAATCAATGACCCAATCTAGGGGCTCATGTGGATGATATTCCAAAATAAACTCTATATAAAATAGAAATATGGAATGGTTTTCAAATCATAATTTATAAAGTAAATCAAGATATATTTGGCACACATATCCTCTCCTCCTTAATTTGTAATTTCATCTTTTATTTTGTATAAAATATCCTTATAAAATTATTATCATTCATAATTTTGTAAAATTTCATGTGATTTTCTCCATATACATGGATTCTATAATACTGAAACGACATTTTATTTCATATTAGTAGAAGAAGTAACCCATGGTGAAAATGGAATTTTTTCTATAATATAAGATATTATTTTTGAAATTAAGGTTAAATTAAAATTTTCAATTGTATTTGTATCCATGTAATATTAATATAAGAGTTTTGGATACCATTATAGGATTCTGAGTTTATGTTTTTTCATAATTATAATGTCCTGTAAACCCATTTTGAAGTCTTATATAAGGTGATTTTATCAAGATTAAATATATTTTAAGAATAATTATTTTAAATAAAACATTTTGGTTTTTTATACATTTTAGTGAAATAAATATTTTTTGAGGAATGCCTTTACACTGTGGAAATATGATTAAAGGTGCAGGTTGTTAGGTCAGAATAATATAAATATACACAAGGGGGTAAATTTTTTGTCATCGTAAATCATGACATATTATGGCTTTTAAATGTATTTTTCATTTATTTAGATATTCAATGTTTTATACTCTATGAAATTGGAGCAATGGATAAAATGAAATAATGAAGGGATAACTTTTATAGTGGTTGGGGAACAATGATCCCATTGTCCACTCCACCAATGATCACTATGTGATCTTGGTAATTTTCATGAGAAATGTCCTCTTATCAGAAGATCTCCAAGTCCACAACTAAGTGCAATTAGTTGATACAAATACAATAAATTCTAAAACAGATCCTTTATGTTTTTTAATGGGAAAAAGTTATCTGCAGATGAGATAGAGAAGTTGACACTTTACTTGGACTGAGCCTGAGTAGTTGAAACTCCAATAAATAAATAGATTTTGATTTGTTTATGGTTCAAGTTAAACATAACTATGAAAATAGAAGAAACTAACACTAGATATATATTATTCTTTATAAATTAATGTCTTCAAGAAAGAATAATTATATAATTATCCTGGTTGGAAATGACCTTCATTAAAATTAGCAATGAAGAGCATAAGTAATATTACTATAGTATAATGTTGAAATGTATAGAACTTTAAAATTGTCACATCTTCTATGAATAATTGAGTTGATCATTCTTTGTAGATAATTTGTATATATCAAGGATATTCATAAGTATGTGTTGGTATTTTATCACATATCACACAACACACACCCATTTTTGAGAATAGTCCATTCATATATATAACCATCTTTTGATTGAGCATATCCATAAAATTCACTTCATGATCATATAAATTTAAAATTCATATTTTGTAGGGGATTGATTAATTTCATTTATAAGAGTAGTGATTATCACTTTAGAATGTACTCGATAAAATAGAACATTTAAATTAGTCATATAATAACTATCAAACAATAATTATTTCTATCATGATCATTCAATAAATCTTGGATTATTTTGTAGCATTAAAACATCATTGTTAAATAGTCAAACTGTTGGGCAAAAATCCCTCAAGGTAACATTGCAGTATTTTTGGGTTGATTGTGTTTGTTGACAAAGCAGGTTTCTATGGAGAATTGTCGAGTTCCCGAGAAGTTGTTGACATTCCATGTTGACAAAGAACTTTGACAAAGGAATGGATGATCTGGAGGCGGTACAAAAGAGCAGTACAAGGTGGCGCCGTTTTCCAGTGTTTGCCAAATTTTTGGGCCAGAAAATCGCCAATGGAAAATGGAGTGATATGTTGTTGGCGAAGGTTTAGGAGAGAGAAATGAAGGAGGTGTGCGGAAAAATTAAGCGTGGCGCGCAAAACTAGCGGGTTGCGCGAAATCTTGAAGTGTGGCGCGAAAAACAGCGGGTTGCGCGAAATTGTATTTCGCGCAAAAGATGTTTCAAGGCCGAAAGCTTGAAAATCGGTAAAGGCATGAGGCGCGCGAAATTTTGGAGGCATGCGCGGAAAATTGAAGTGGCGCGCGAAATAGCGGATGAAGTATTTCGCGCAAGAGGTGTTACGAGGTCCGAAGCTCGTAAAATGGCAAAGGCATGAGGTGCGCGAAATTATGGAGCAGTGCGCGAAAAATGATTGTGCGCGGAAGATCAAAGCGGATTACGCGCTCAAGGAGGGTTTTTCGCGCGGGGTCGATTTTGCCTATAAATATGAAGTGACCCTCCTCCATTTAGTAGATTTCAAGACATAGAAAATACCCGAGCTCTGGTTCGCGAAATTGAAGTTAGAAAGTGTGTTGCGCGTAAACTTAAAGTTTGCGCGTAAAGTCAGATTGCGCGAAAAGCAAAGGCTGCGCAGAAACTTGGTGTTGGCGCGTAAAAGGAAGATTGCGCGAAAAGTGGATTTCGCGCAAAATCAGTGAATTGCGCGCAAGGCAGTTTCGAGGCTGCGCGTAATATTTGGAGGTTGCGCGAAAAAGGAATTTCGCACAAATCATAGAAATTGCGCGCAAGGCACCGTAAGGGTTGCGCGTAAAAATTGAGGTTGCCCGGTACATCCGGTGCAAAGTGAGATTCATCTACGGGTGAAAGTTGGACTTCAACAGAGCATCTACATACAGAGGAAGATGCATTCCTTCATGAAAATGAAGAGACCTACATGTCTATAAACTGTGAGGGAATCCCTTCCAAGAGCAGTGAGCTTAGGAAGAGGAAGAAGGTGATCCTCTCCACCGGCAGTGAGCCAGAGAGAGAGAAACAGGGAGTGACCCTTGGGAAAGCAGTGAGCTGACCCTAAACCTTGTATAGGCAGTGAGCCTGGGCATAGAAGTGATCTAGCCCGAACATTGTAATCCACAGCTAGTGAAGTTTAGTGGACTTGGTACGACCGGCAACCTGTCGGCGTATGCTCCTTGGACGTAGCCCTTAGCGGTGAACCAAGTAAAATTGTTGTGTCTTGTGCTTGCTTTACTTTCTGTTTATATTGTGCAGCAGGAAAGAGAGAGAAGAGTGTTTTGCATAACAGCGAAACAAGATCAGAACGGGCTTTAATTTTTAATTAGTCATACCCTGATTCACCCCCCTCTCAGGGTATTCAGCCTGGTGGACCTAGCAAGTGGTATCAGAGGGAAGGTTAACAGTTGGTCTTCTCTCAATGGAGGTCACTAATCATAGAGGGATTCCGATCTTCGATGGATGTAATTTTCAGATATGGAAGAATCGAATGCAACACTATTTCCGATCTCTGGGAATGGATGTGTTTTCAGCAGCTATGCATGGTATCACAGCTGATATTACTAGTGGTGCATTATCAGAAGCTGAGCACAAAGAGTTGGATGCTGATTCCAAAGCAATAAATGCCTTAGGTGGAGCCCTCTCTAATCCCATTTATACAAAGGTGATGTCATGCAAAACGTCACATGCCATGTGGGAAAAACTTTTGAATATTTATGAAGGGGATACAAAAGTCAGAGAGGCAAAGCTGCAAGTGTTGTGGAACAAGTATGAAGATCTCAAAATGAACCTGAATGAGTCTGTTGATGCATTCTTTGACAGGGTAAATGATGTGGTAGAAGACATGCGGGGTCTTGGAGAAATTATCGAAGACATTAAAATCGTAAAGCGCATCTTGAGAAAGCTTCCACCTCGGTTCAATCCGAAAGTTTCGGTGTTGGAAGATAAAGATCTGAAAGAGCTAACATTGGATAACCTACACAGCACTCTTGTTGCATATGAAATGAGAAATGATGACAACGATGCTGTGGAAAAGGGGAAATCCAATGAGGTGGCATTTAAGGCCATGAAGAGGCTCACTATTGAAGATTCTCAGGAGGAAGAAGAGTCAGATGAGGTGATGTCGTTCCTTTCTTCAAATCTGCAAAGAGGAAAAGGAAAGTTTAAGGGGAAACTTCCACTAGCATGCTTCCGATGCGGAAAGGTTGGTCATCTTGCTGCAAGATGCCCCAAAAAGTTTCAAGAAGAAAGCGATGAAGATGAAGTTAAGACTCCCATAAAAAAATCTTCAGCCTATGTGAAAGGGAAGAAGCAGTTCAAGAGAAATTTCTTTAAGAAGAAGAATCTTCTTTCCCAAGAAATTGACAGTTCAGCTGAGTCTGAGGGTGAAGAAGTTGAAGAGATAGAAAACTGCAAAGATCATGGTCAAAATGCGATGGTGGCTGTTGCTAGTAGTGCTCTAGAAAAGAAAGAAACCGAAACTGATGAAGAAGAAGAACAAATTGAAGGGAGAGTTGACATGGAAGCGGAATTAGAAGTAGCTCTTGAAGAGATAGATGTTTGGCGAGCAAAAACAAAGAAAGCCAACAAGATAGTACGTGATGCCAAACTCTACATGCAACAACAAGAAGAAAAGAAGTATGAGCTTGAGAAAGAAATCGAGAATCTTAAGTCTTCCAGGCCAGAGCGCACAGAAAAGGTTGATGAGCATAAGCTCAAGATTGAAGAGCAGAAAAGGGAGATCGATTGCTTGAGTCGAAAAGTGAAGGATCACGTCAAGCGTATTGAAGAGCTTGAAGAGGAAGTTGTCGGTCTGCGGAAAAAAGTTAAAGACCAGGAAAAACCTTTGAATCCCAACACATTCTTGGGAAATCAGATCGTTACGAAGACGGAAAAGAAGAAAGAAGAGCCTATTAGTTCAGCAGGAAAGAAGCAGCAATTGAACTCATATGTTAAGGCTGATTCACGGCTTAATCAGAAACAAAAATCTGCGGCAGTTGAAGTTAGACCGCAAGCACCTGTCGCGAGATTGAAAGTGGATTTGAGCACAAAGAAGGATCAAAATACTCAGAGATCCAAAGGGGAAACTCGTAGTGCTGAAGTAACACGAAGGAATGCGCCTTATATCAGGTGTTATTGTTGTGGAAAGATGGGACATTCACAGTATGTGTGTTCCATAGCCAAAAGATATCGAAGGGAACAAGAACAGAGATGGCAGCCAAACAGAGAACGGTTTTCCAGAACATTTTTTGGAGGACACTGTTTTTGGTGCGGAGGATTTGGACACATGGCTAGGTACTGCACTCCGACCATTCAGAAAAATGTGCCAAAGCAGAATCAAAATGTTCGCAAGCAGCAGATCAGTAAACCGGCAAATGAGTTAAAAGTTCAGAACAGATTTGCAGTTTTGCAAGATGAAGCTGGTCCATCATACTCTGAGAAAGAACAGAAGCCTCAATCCATGCCGAGTATGAAAGAAAAAGTATGGACTAGGAAGAAGAAAACTGAGAAGGCCGTAGTTGCTGAAATTGCCCTTAAAGCATCAGATCGTTCTGGAGTTTGGATCCTTGACAGTGGTTGCACATCCCACATGACGGGTAATAAGGATCTGGTTACAGGCATAAAATATGACAAAGAAGGAGTTGTCAAGTTTGGAAATGATGAAGGCCTGAAGATTGTTGGCTCAGGAAAAGCCAAGTTTGGGGGCAAAGAAATGAGACATGCTGATGTCTTGGTGGTAGAGGGTCTCAGTCATAATTTGCTTAGCGTCAGTCAACTATGTGACTCTGGGCACTCTATACTTTTTACCAAGAAGATGGGTATTGTTAAAGGAAAAGATGGAATAGTCATTCTTCAGGGAAAACGAACAAAGGGGAATCTTTACCTGGTAGGTGGGGAAGAAGATTCATGCCTTTTATCCAGAGAAGAAGAAAATCAGATGTGGCATAAGCGACTTGGTCATCTATGTCAACCATCTATGGAAGATCTGGTAAAGTGTGATGCTGCTAGAGACCTTCCCAAACTATCACGTGATCGCACTCATACGTGTGATGCTTGTCAACAAGGGAAGATCATCAGGAAGACATACAGGCCAAAGGAACAAAGAGCAACTCGAGTGCTCGAATTGGTGCATGCTGATGTATGTGGACCTATCTCACCACGAGCTATAGATGGGCAAAGGTACTATGTTCTTTTCATTGATGACTACAGCAGAATGGCCTGGGTATTCATCATTACCCATAAGACAGAGGTGTTCAGTTGCATAAAGCAGTACAGGAGGAAATCAGAAAAGATGCTTGGGCAGAAAATTCTGAAGTTTCGTACTGATAACGGTACAGAATTTACAAACAGTCAGGTTGAAAACTATCTCAAGAAACATGGGATAAGGCATCAAGTTTCATCAGTAAGAACTCCCCAACAGAATGGAGTGGTTGAAAGGAGGAATCAGATCATTAACAACATGGCCAGAACAATGCTTATTGATAAGGACCTACCAGAGAAATTTTGGAAGGAAGCAGTTTTGACATCGGTCTATGTTTCAAACAGGTCCCTGTTATGTCCGAAGCAAGGGAAGACTCCATATGAACTGTGGTACGGAAAGAATCCAACGTTGAAATACTTTCGAATCTTTGGAAGTAAGTGTTTCATTCTCAACAAAGAACATCATAGGAAGTTTGAGGCACGAGGAGATGAAGGTATATTCCTTGGCTATTCAGGGAAAAGCAAAGCATATAAATGCTTCAACAAGAGGCTGGGAAAAATTGTTGAGAGTAATGATGTCACTATAGTCGAAAATGAACAGACTGCTCAACGACCCAGTGAACAGTTCCTGGATGAAAGTGATGATGAGGTAAGCAACCCAGGGGGAGCAGAAGTGGCAGAAGCTGACTCAGAAGAAGATACTGATGATGAAGAGGAAAGTGTCAAGTCGGTGTCTGCGAGGAAGACAAAGAGTCGAGCTGAGATTGATAGGCAGAATATCATTGGTGATCAAACAGCTCCAGTTCAGACTCGAAGAATGAAATCATCACAGCAAGCATCGTTTTTGTCTCAAGTGGAGCCGAAATGTTTTTATGATGCAGCTGAAGATGAAAACTGGGTTCAGGCCATGAACGAAGAGCTTGATCAGATTGAGAAGAACCAGACATGGGAGATTGTTTCAAGGCCAGCGGACAAGAATGTCATTGGGACCAAATGGGTCTATCGCAACAAGATGAATGAATATGGCACAGTGATTCGGAACAAAGCATGACTAGTGTGCAAGGGGTACTCCCAAATCGAGGGAATTGATGTTGATGAGACATTTGCACCGGTTGCAAGGCTGGAGACAATAAGATTATTCCTAGCCATCGCAGTGCAAAGGAAGTTCAAAGTGTTCCAGATGGATGTCAAATCCGCATTCTTGAATGAGGTTCTGGAAGAGGAGGTGTATATTGAGCAGCCAGATGGTTTTCTCATTCATGAGGATGAGAACAAAGTTTGCAGGCTGAAGAAGGCATTGTATGGGCTGAAACAAGCACCAAGGGCATGGTACTCAAGGCTTGATCATTACTTGAAGAAGCTTGGTTTTCAACGTGGAGGAGTTGATTACAATCTCTATTTCAGTAATGACAGTAATCAAAGGATGATGGTGTTGGTTTATGTCAATGACATAATATTTGGTGGATCAGATGAAGCTCAGTGCAGACAGTTTTCCGAATTCATGAAAAATGAGTTTGAAATGTCAATGATTGGAGAGCTAACGTTTTTCCTTGGTCTACAGGTCACACAAGGAAGGAATGGAACATTCATTTCTCAATCTAAATATGCCAAGGAGGTCCTGAGAAGGTTTGGAATGAAAAATTCCAAGGATATGAAGACTCCGGTGGCTACTCGGATGAAATTAACAAAAGATGAGGATGGCAAGGCAGTTAATATCACAGAATACAGGCAAATCATTGGAAGTCTGTTGTACTTAACCGCAACAAGGCCTGATATTGTTTTCACCACATGCCAAGCAGCGAGATATCAAAGTAATCCCAAGGAAAGTCACATGCTCGCAGTGAAAAGAATACTTCGGTATATTAAGGGCACGGTGGACTTTGGCTTGACATACAATGACAAATCTCAGACAGAGTTATTGGGGTACACTGATGCAGACTGGGCCGGTTCAGCCGATGATAGAAAATCAATGTCAGGTGGTGCATTCTATCTTGGTGGATTGTGTATTTCTTGGCTAAGCAAGAAACAAGATTGCATTTCATTGAGCACCGCAGAAGCTGAGTATATTGCAGCCACTCAAGCATGCACACAGTTATTGTGGATGAAGCAGCAGCTTGAAGATATGGGAGTTGAAGTGAAGTCTCCGATCGGAATCCAGTGTGACAACTCAAGTGCTATAAATCTTAGCAAAAATCCCGTCCATCATTCAAGGACAAAGCACATTGAGATTAAGTATCATTTTATCAAGGAGAAGGTTGAGCAGGGAATTGTAAAGTTGGAGTACGTGCCTACAGAACTACAGGTTGCAGACATTCTGACAAAGGCCTTACCCAAGGAAGCTTTTGAGAGGCATCGACTGGCTCTGGGAGTTCAGTCGATTCCCCACACTTGAAATAGAGTGGATGTGGGACACCCCCCTCTCCCTGAGGTATGGTGTGTTTTTCCCTAATGTGCTGATATGTGTTCTCTACTATGTTACAGACTACAAAGGCGTGACCTTTGGGTTCGTTGACAAAGGGGGAGAAAAGTGCTTGAAAAGTGCTTGACAAAGGGGGAGAAAAGTGTTTGTTCAAGGGAGAAAATAGTGCGGAGATTTGATAAATCATAATTGTTACGGGGAGAAGCTGACAGGTGGAGAAGCCAGAAAGGAGGAGAAATGAGAAAGGGGGAGTGTATGAAATCTGACGATGCTAGAAGTGATCGATCAAATCATAGAAATCACGACAGCTGAGGATCGTGATAAAAGCAGAACAGTGGTGTGGGAATGGTGTCAGACGGTGTCCAGCTATCAACAATTGGTATCAACTTAAGAATTCACCAATTGGTATCAGTGTGGTTCAACAACTGGTTTTATTTTAAGAATTGGTATCAAGGTGGAATCAACAACTGTGGTCTGACATGAAGTGATTAATTGATGAACTTTTCATACTACTCTTGTTTCTCATGCCGAGCATTGCTCATGTGGGCTTAGAGTACATGTTAAGTGAATCCTTGAACGCTGTCATAATCGCAAGAGGCGAATGGTGGTAGTAGCTGGAAGAAGACTCAGTGAGGTATCAATGTGCATAAAATATTTCTGATCAGAGTTGTGAAGAGTTGTCAACAAACCCAAAGGGGGAGATTGTTGGGAAAAAATCCCTCAAGGTAACATTGCAGTATTTTTGGGTTGATTGTGTTTGTTGACAAAGCAGGTTTCTATGGAGAATTGTCGAGTTCCCGAGAAGTTGTTGACATTCCATGTTGACAAAGAACTTTGACAAAGGAATGGATGATCTGGAGGCGGTACAAAAGAGCAGTACAAGGTGGCGCCGTTTTCCAGTGTTTGCCAAATTTTTGGGCCAGAAAATCGCCAATGGAAAATGGAGTGATATGTTGTTGGCGAAGGTTTAGGAGAGAGAAATGAAGGAGGTGTGCGGAAAAATTAAGCGTGGCGTGCAAAACTAGCGGGTTGCGCGAAATCTTGAAGTGTGGCGCGAAAAACAGCGGGTTGCGCGAAATTGTATTTCGCGCAAAAGATGTTTCAAGGCCGAAAGCTTGAAAATCGGTAAAGGCATGAGGCGCGCGAAATTTTGGAGGCATGCGCGGAAAATTGAAGTGGCGCGCGAAATAGCGGATGAAGTATTTCGCGCAAGAGGTGTTACGAGGTCCGAAGCTCGTAAAATGGCAAAGGCATGAGGTGCGCGAAATTATGGAGCAGTGCGCGAAAAATGATTGTGCGCGGAAGATCAAAGCGGATTACGCGCTCAAGGAGGGTTTTTCGCGCGGGGTCGATTTTGCCTATAAATATGAAGTGACCCTCCTCCATTTAGTAGATTTCAAGACATAGAAAATACCCGAGCTCTGGTTCGCGAAATTGAAGTTAGAAAGTGTGTTGCGCGTAAACTTAAAGTTTGCGCGTAAAGTCAGATTGCGCGAAAAGCAAAGGCTGCGCAGAAACTTGGTGTTGGCGCGTAAAAGGAAGATTGCGCGAAAAGTGGATTTCGCGCAAAATCAGTGAATTGCGCGCAAGGCAGTTTCGAGGCTGCGCGTAATATTTGGAGGTTGCGCGAAAAAGGAATTTCGCACAAATCATAGAAATTGCGCGCAAGGCACCGTAAGGGTTGCGCGTAAAAATTGAGGTTGCCCGGTACATCCGGTGCAAAGTGAGATTCATCTACGGGTGAAAGTTGGACTTCAACAGAGCATCTACATACAGAGGAAGATGCATTCCTTCATGAAAATGAAGAGACCTACATGTCTATAAACTGTGAGGGAATCCCTTCCAAGAGCAGTGAGCTTAGGAAGAGGAAGAAGGTGATCCTCTCCACCGGCAGTGAGCCAGAGAGAGAGAAACAGGGAGTGACCCTTGGGAAAGCAGTGAGCTGACCCTAAACCTTGTATAGGCAGTGAGCCTGGGCATAGAAGTGATCTAGCCCGAACATTGTAATCCACAGCTAGTGAAGTTTAGTGGACTTGGTACGACCGGCAACCTGTCGGCGTATGCTCCTTGGACGTAGCCCTTAGCGGTGAACCAAGTAAAATTGTTGTGTCTTGTGCTTGCTTTACTTTCTGTTTATATTGTGCAGCAGGAAAGAGAGAGAAGAGTGTTTTGCATAACAGCGAAACAAGATCAGAACGGGCTTTATTTTTTAATTAGTCATACCCTGATTCACCCCCCTCTCAGGGTATTCAGCCTGGTGGACCTAACACAAACATAGGGTTCAACTACATACTGTAGGGTTCCATTGTGTATCATAGGGTTTGTTACAATATATGGTTCCTTAAGCATGCATTATATGTGATTAACAAAGAGATCAAAAGTAACATATGGCTAAGGATCCATATGTTCAACCTTTCAGTGTAATATTGATTTAAAATATATGGTTGATTATCCATATGTTCTTTCTCTCGAATGTAGGGTATAAAAAATGATTCCATACATAAATTTTGGGTTAATATACCATATGTTTATTTTTTACTAAATTTATGGTTTTAAAAACATAGGTTTAATATCGAGCATAGTTTTGTTGATACATATGTTCATTCACCAAATCTAGGGTTTGTGTACTGTGTAAAAAACATATCTCGTACTATTAAATTCCATCAAACAAGATACATAATATTTAGATATATAAATTCCTAAACATACTTAATGAAAAATTATTATAAAACAAAAAAGGGTATTTGAGAGTCTCAAAATCAACATATAAAAATGTGTACTATTGAGGCAATACATTCTAGAAAATCTTGCCCATTATTATGGTCAAAAAACCCATAATGTAATTTAATGAAAATATAAGATTTGTAAACACTAAATAAATATATTTGAAAATTGAATTTTGATTTCAGAGTGTTATTTTGATGACAGGAAATAAATAATTGAAATTTGACAATATTTTCTTTACTCAAATTTCCTCCCCCTTTTTGTGAAATAAAAAAATAAATCATTTTAAACATGGATTAAAACCCATTTAATTTTTCATATCACTATAAAAGATTGATTATTGAAATTAGTGGACGATAAATAAATTTAGGATTATCTTGACTAATTAGACATAAAAAAATAAATCTAAATAGAATATATTGAAATAAATATAAAGTATAGTAAATTGATTTCCAAATACAATGTTTTGAAAAATGATTACAATCCACCAATAAGCATATTAAATATTTCTAAAAGGTTTGGCTTTGAAAAGCTAGGGCGGAATCTTCTTTTTGTTATTATTATATGGAAGAGGTTCTATTCGGATGAGAAATGTATTGGATAAAACCATTAATATCATTTAGCTTCACCAATAATATTTTAAAATGAATTTTGAAATCTATTTCACAATGTGGGAATATCATTCTGGAATATTGTTGAATCATTAACATTTTAAACAAATTAATATTTACAATGTCATTGAATGATTTTTCAGACTGAATGAAACCAGACAGCTTATCTATTACATTATGAATAATTTCCCTAACCAAGAATTAATACTATTATGTTGACTTATCAAATGTCTTTTATTCTGAAAAAGGAAATTCATTCGAGTACGGTCACATTATTGAGTGTGTATTATATCATTGAAATCATCTAACACTGAACTAATAACTTCAAGTAAATTGATAAAATTTTAAGGATTCTACTGGGATGAGGTTGAATCCTGATAATTCACTCTACAAAATTGAAACTCTCGGCCTAACATCTACTTCAACTCATTGAAATATGTGATATTAAAAAATTATTCCTCTAAATATAAGAATTTAGTAACTCAAATTCCAATAAATTATTCTAGTAATCCCAAAAATAAAATATTTTTCTATAACTTCTCAACATTCTGTTTTATGTGACTCAAATGCAGCCTTAGGCAATGTTGAACTTGTATGTTCTTCAACTTTCTTCCTCTAAGAAACCAACCCTTGTTTAAGGGACTAGATTTTTTCATCCAAATGGTCATTAATATGAACCAAATATTTAATATATGGGTCATAATACTCTATAGAAATAGCTCTTGAATATTTTCCAGCCAAAACTATATCCAAACATTGCACACTTTTTGACCTAGTCATTCGTTGAACTTTTGTTCTTTATCTTAATTTAGACACTTATACATCTATTGAATCAGAAAAAACCAAACAAACATTTTTAGTGGAATATAGATTAGTAAGATTATCAAATATCCTATATTTATCATCCCCTTAAGAAACTTTCTAAAGATTCATTTTTACATTGGCCACCTACTGAGAAACATATTAGTATTTTCCTTCTCCAACTACATTTCTAGCCTCAACAATGTTTACTAAAAATATTATCCACTATGAATGACCAGCCTCAGATTTTGATTTAGCTTCTTCATTCGGCCTTGGTTAAATGAATCCAACCTAAAATAACATTCTATACTCACCCTGTATAGTTTCCATCATCCTATATTGATCTATCATACCAAAAAAGTAACCTACCATG
Organism: Viscum album; assembly: GCA_963277665.1. Classification (NCBI taxonomy): domain Eukaryota; kingdom Viridiplantae; phylum Streptophyta; class Magnoliopsida; order Santalales; family Viscaceae; genus Viscum; species Viscum album. The sequence goes on from OY728128.1 coordinate 1,682,209,152, forward strand.
GAAAGAGATACTAGAAAAATATCATTTATTCTATACAGTTCAATAATTTAGAAAATTAATTTGATGACATCTCTAACCTAATTAGATGTATCTAATTTTTCCCAGTATAAATACTAAAAGATAATAAATTCTTCCTTAGGGATAAAAACACAGTCTCCATTCATTATATTAAAAATAAATCAAATATTTAAACATATAACTACTAAAATTCATCTTGATATGGTTCATTAATGATAACAGAATATACTTATTAGGATACAATTTTTTTTCTAATCTTATAGTCATTGGAAAAATTATTGAATGGATAATAATTTTCAAGACCATTTGATCAAGTGATTGGTATTTAGTCATCATCTTCATGATTGTTCGAGTTCCAAATAAGAAATACATTATATCCTCAAACATAAATATTCAATTTCTTATATTTATCAAATTAAAATAAGATTACCCCTCTAGAGGATATACCAGTAACCATGAAATTTTCATGGAATAAATAGAAAATTACTCATTCTAAATCATAGAAACAACATTGTCTTCATGATACCCAACACTAAAAGAAGAATTAAATGATATTATTTTACATTAATATGATAAATAAATATAGAATAAGTATATAAAAAAATAAATTCATATCCAAGAAACTAGATTTCATTCTTTAGAAAAAAGATTTGTATCATTTAGATAGATTAAATGAATTACATTTCCCTGATAACTTTTTTGATAAATCACATGCTGGAAAACATGTTCATTTATAAAATCATAGTCATGAAAATGAGAAGAACCTATTCATAATGGATTGAATATAGAAGGTTCATAGGTTAGGTATTCATAGAACTATAGTTAGATATTCATTGTTCTTTGATGCAATGAAAAAGAAAGAATGAGAGTGGGTGAATTCTAACGATTTTGTTTTTGTTTCACATGCAGATGTTGTGGTATAATCAATTAAATTTTAATTTTGAAATGACACATTATAACTATAAAATAAAAATAAACTTTTTATTGAACAAATAAATAAAATACTATTTTTATAGTGACATTGACATTTAAAATAAATTAAAACTAATTAAAATTGTAAACACGTTAATTTAAATAAATTGATACACATTTTTTCAAATTAAATTAACTTAACATCCCCATAATAAAATAAAAAAAGGAAGTGGGACGGTTTTTAATAACAATATCATCTAATTTATATTTAGTTTTTATAAATTCAAAATATATATTCTTTTTATGAACTTGAACTCTTAGAAAATCATGCCTTATATAAATATGCTTGGTCCTATAATGACATATAAGTTTTTTTTTGAAAAATCTATAACACTAGTATTATCACATAACATAGGTATATTTTTTATTTTTTCTAAATTACAGTATTGTGTTCTTCATGCACAACCATTGTGCATAGAAGCTTCCATCGAACACGTATTCTTCCTTAGCCATTGATAGGGAAACTGAGTGTTGTTTAGTACTTGACCCTAATACAAAAAAATTTCCCAACAAGTTATAGGATGTTGAGATAATCTTTCTATCTAATATATGACTAGAAAATAAAAACTTTGAATAAAAAATTAAATTATAATAATAATTTTTAGTGTAATATAGAGATTGAAAATTATTCCTTTTAAATGCCTATATTTTTACAACAACAAGATGTGATTCTTTTTTATTTGACAGATATCTAGCACATTAATATACAAAAAGCATTATGTATGATCAACTTGTAGTAATATATATTAAACCACCAATCATACGTCTTAATAACAAGTTTCCAACTAGTTTTCCAGCTTCAACTAAATCAAATTTTATATTGGTACACATAGGAGTTATACTAGTCTTACTATTTTCAAGTCCAAACATTTTCCATAAATCTGTAATATATTTACATCAATTTTAAGCATTATCATAATCCTTTTTATAAATATGAAATCCTAGAAAGAAATTAAATTATACCATCATACTCATTTCAATATCTTCTAGCATTAGATTTGAAAAATCATTATAGAAATTTATATTTGATGAACTAAAAATAACATCATCAACATACATTTGTAATAATAAAACATTAGAATAAAATATTTTCTTAAGAAGCATAATATATACTAATCCTATAGAAAATATATTTTCCAAAAACAATATCATAATATTTCATACCAAACTATAGGTTTGTGTTTAAGGTAATAAAGTCATTTATTATGTATAAAAAATAATTTGTTTTAAGAGGGTTTTAAAAACAAAGAGGTTGTTCAAAATATACTTCCTTCCTTAAATATGTATTTAAAAAAGAAGATTTTACACCTAACTAATATAATTTAAAATTTATATGAGATGCATAATCTAAAAAGATTCTAACGTAATCTAATGTTTCTAATCATGGAAATGATTAATTATAATATATTTTGTCTTCCTAATTATATACATTTTCCACAAATCATGATTTTTTTTGGGTATGATCCACTAATCATCATGTTTATTTCTATGGATCCATGTAATTCCTATAACTGGTTAATATGATGGTCATTTCACTAAATCAGAAAATTCATTTCTTCTAAATTGGTTTAGTTATTATTTCATTGTTAACAATCAACTCTTATATTCTAATGATTCTTAAAGAGATTTAGGTGCTAACTAATATAGAAGGGAAGAATATTCAAGTAGGATTCCATTGTTTATTCTTGTTATAATTATTTTATCAAGGCCTCTTATAATAGTTCCAAAAAAATTATTCATTAACATTAAATAATTTCTAGATAATACACATTTAGGTTCTACATTTTCAACATTTTAATTGGACTAAATTTAATTAATTTTTTTTTCAAAATTAGAATTAGGGGTTTCAAGTCGCATGTTTTCAAAAGAGTTAGTAATTTCATCTATTTGATCTATCATTTTATTGAAAGTGTCAAATTCATAAAACATCACATGAACTCGTTCATAAAAAATCCTTGACTATTTATTATACACTTTATAGGCTTTATAAGTAGCATAATATCCAATAATATTCCTTCATCATCTTTTTGATCCAATTTAACAATGTTATTCTTAGTATTTAAGATATACACCTAGCATCCAAAGACTATAAAGAGCATTACATTATGTTTTCTATTATTCTAATGTATGTTTGGTGTCTTTTTAATAATAGTTATTATTAAAAACTATTCATGATATATAATGTATTTCTTAAATATTCTTCTATAAGTAGGTAAGAAGACTGTGTTAATTCAGTGTACTCCTTGCCATTCCATGAATAGTATTATTTCTTCTTTCAACAGTTAAATTTTATTGAGATGTTATTAGTCTAGAGAAGGTTTTTTTAATACCTAGTTATGATAAAAATGTAAATATGTTCTTGATTTTATAATTATCCACCATGATCACTTATTAATGAAATTATTATAAATCCGTTTTTATTTTAAACAATTTTACTAAATCTTTCAAAAATATTTAATACTTCACTTTCAGGTTTTAGGGAATATAAACAAGTAAATCGAGAAAAATAATCAACTAAAACATAATCATATAATTTAACAACCAAATTTTCTATAATACATTGTCCAAAACAATCATGTAAATATGTTCTAATGGTTTAGATATATCAATTTTTTTAATATATTTGAATGGATATTTTCTTTATTTTCCAATTTAGTATGCATCAAAAAATATATATTTTTCAAAATTAAGAAAAAGAAAATCAGAAACTACTTATTTAATAGATAATTTATGTAAGGAATATATATTTCAATGAAAAAGTCTTATATTCTAAATTCATTAATCATTTCTCTTAGCAGTTAAACAATTCACATTCTGATTAATCACAGAATTTAAATCCAAAGTATAGACATTATATGTTCCTTATGATCTAAATTTAAGTAGTTTATTGTTGAAAATAAAGACTGAGTTAGTAAAAACTCAACATAAAATCCATCATCATAATGTTGAGAAATACTTATCAAGTTTTTCTTAGACCGTATACATTTATTAATTTTTTGGATTAAGATTTTTTATAGTTCTCCAATAGTTACAACTCCAATAATCTTTCCATTTTCACCATCACCAAAAGTGACTAGACCTCCATCCATTTGATTTAGTGTATGAAAATTTCTTTAGTATACAATAATGTGTCTGGAATTGAAATTATACATATATCATATAGCTTTTTTTTCTAATGTACATTTTCCTAAAATAAAATTTAAACACATGTCTATTCCGGTACCCATATTTTCATGGGTTTAGTATTGTCAATGAGAAATGATCTAGGAATCCAGATCATCCTTATCTTTCCGTAATTAATATCACAAACATCAGATATATTTTTAAAAATAAAATCACTTTTTATACCACTAATTTTAGGATTTATCCAGTAACATTTATTAGTGTAATGAACTATGATTACACAATTAAAGTAGGTAGTATTTTTTGAATTGGGGAAAAAATTCTTATATGTTTTTTTGGTTTTTCACCGAAGCTTCATATTCCAAACATTTCTATTTTGAAAACATTATTTCTAAGAATCTGATTGAGAGTATTTTCTAATTTAGTAAAAAAATGTTCATTATATTTAGAATATTCTAAATCAATGTATAATTAGTTTATCATATTATCATCAAAAATACAGTTTTATTTAGATTAACTAAATATTTCATTTAGTTATTCATGTTATTTTAGCATTGTGTCCCATTCAACTAAATCAATACTGTTATCTTTTTAATGATTTATAATTCTATATTAAAGAATAATATTTATCATCTAGAATTGTAAATTATGCATCCAATTTACTATTTGAACAAGTACTTGAATCATATGTTAAAGAGTAACAGGATTGATCTTATTCTTATTCCTGATCTACAAAGCACATGTTGGCTTTCTGTTTTTTGGGCTGTTTTTTTGAATCGTATTTTAACGAAAAGATGGAGTCTTTAGACAAACTCTATATATATATATATATTTCATAACTCTCTTCTCTTTATTTCATAATCTTTTTTCATATGGTATTTCTGTTATTTTAATCTTCATTCATTTTTAAGTTTGGGGATATCAGTTTGGATGTGACCCAATTTTTGGCATTTGAAGTAAAAAACATATCATGGTTATATTTCATGATTCTTGTAGTATCATCTATAGCCTCTAACTTTCGTTTATAATTTTCATAAATTTTTGTCTAGTTGATCCAGTTATAATTTATAGTATGAGGAATATGATTTTTTGTTTGGTTTGACATATTTTTTTTGACATTCATTCATGCTTTAGAGACTTAACATTAAGGAATTATTTTCTTTTTTACTATCTTTTGTTCTTCAACATCATATTCCATTTATGATTCGTAAGTCACCAACATTCCAAATAACTTCTTCATAGTTAAATTCTTATCCTGTGATGATTTTCAAATAGCAACAGATATTTCATTCCTCTTAGATAAATGTACACTCAGTGCATTATCGGATTAATCTGATTGACTGATGGGATCTCATCAAATCATTTGAGTCAAGTTTTAACCATAGAACTATCTAAATCTGTCAAATTTGAGTTTTTTTTAGCATATATAATCTCTCTGATATTTTCTATTACTTCATATGTGAAAGCAATTTTCTGTAACATTTCTTAAGCTGTAGGGTATTTTGAAACATTATTAAACTCATTAGGTATGAGTCCACAGATTATGAAATTAATTTCATTTGAGTTGATTTCGTATTCATATTCTATTATTGCAACCTAATACTAATGATTTTCAATAATCACATAAGGATTGATTATAATTAAAAAGACATTGAAGCCCATATTTTTTATATAAATTATCATACATTATTTTCAACATCAATAGTTGTCACCAATAAAATGTGGAGCATGAACCATAGACATTATTTCTTTTGAATCAACCATATCAAGTTTCTTTTTTATACCATATATTATTTATAATTTATATAGAATTATCATAAAAGCTCACATCTGATACCAATTGTTAGGATTAAATAATAAAAATATCCAGAAGAGGGGGGTGAATTGTGTCTTTTCATAAAATGCAATAGATTGTGGATTTTAAATCATGCTGAGAATTATGTAGATATCTATCGTTTTCTTCTATATGAAATATGGGAATTGGATAACCATAAATATTTAATATAGAAAATTTATAGTGGTTAGGTGTATGAAGATCCCATAGTAATCTCCACTAATGATCTCTTTGTGAGCATTGTGATTTTTAGTAAAAGGGTCCTCTTTCCATGAGATGGTCAAATCCATTACTGAATGTTGGACGTTGAATCCATTATAATAAAGGATAAATATAAATCTTTTTGGTTCTTTAAAATTGAAAAAATTATCAATAGTTGATATTGAGAATTTGAAAATCCACCATGACCGAGTCTGAGAAATAAAATATCCACTAAATCATATGATTTTGATTGGTTGATGGTTTGGGGAAAATGTAACAATTACAGTAGCAAAAATAGATAGTAGATGGATCATATTCTTTAGAAATGAATGTATTGAAGAAATAATATCTCTGAAACAATCCAAATTGAAAATTGATTTTCAATAAAAGTAGTGACGATGAGAAGTAGTAATCTTACAGTAGTATGATGATGAAATGTATATAACATTCAAATTGCTTCTCTTCTATGAATAACAGATTTAATAATTCTTTGTACTATATCTTTATAAATCAAGAAAATGAACAAGTATGTAGTGTTATTGTATTGCATATGACACACCACACACCCATTTTGAGAATAATACATTCATATTTATAACTATCTTTAGTTTGATAAGTTCCAAGAAAATCTTCTAAAAGATCATAGAAATAAAAAACATTTATACTGGAGTCATTAGATCCTTTAAGAAAATGAATGATTAACTCTATTGAATATGGTTGATCAAAAAGATCATTTAAATAATACATTGAATAACAATTAATCAATATTTATTTGATGACTGTTTAATGAATCTCAATATATATTACCGTGTTAAATATATACAAGAGAATAGTCAAAAATTGTGTTCTACTGAATATCATAGGTCTCCTCTACGTAGTATAGGGTTCCTTTTAATAAATTCTTACTTAACCATAATTTCATCGATGTGTAACATAGGGATTAATAGTTACATATGTATGAGAATCAATACGTTCATCTATTCTACATAATATTGATTCAAAATGTAAGTTTTATTATCCAAAGTTCAATCTCCTGGTCATAGGGTATGAAAAAAATTACAAACATAAATGTCGGTGTGATATACCATATGTTTATTTTTATCCCAACATAGGGTGGTAGAACAATATTTTTAATATAGAGAATATAGTTATTGATCCATACATTCAATCACCAAATGTAGTGTTTGAATAGTGTTTCCAGAACACATCCCTTGGTGTTAAATTCCATCAAACATGGTACTCATTATTTTGATATATAAATTCTGGATACATACTTAATGAAATTTATTTAGAAAAAAAATGTATTTTTTATCATAAAAAAGAACATATAACCTATAGTATTGTTGGGAAAATACATACCTGACACTAGTCACCTTTCATTTTTATCTTATCTTTGATGTTGGGGTAATTGTGGGTTTTAGTCTATCACCTTATGATGTAAGAACACTTTGATTAAATAAGAGAATATTTCTATCTAGATCAACATTCCAAAATATATATTACAGATGGGTTTAAGGTTGAATATTATCCCACATTCAATTGTATCTCATTATATTGGATATTCACCACAATTCTTTGGTGAAGTCTTCTATTAGATCTTGATACATAGTTGAGATTCATTCTTGTGAATCATTTTAAAAATATATATTCCGTCAGAGAAAATAAATTCAAACCATATAGAACACAATAAGAACATTTTTTAGGTATTATAATGGTTAATGGTATCAAAAACATCCTCCAGTTAAGTTTTATTACAACAACAACTTTCATTCAAGAATTCAGATGGATCATTATTTTTCCCTTTATAGGAATAATTATAGAATTGAATCTTACTAGAGTGATGTTGTAGAAATTTTTTTTGGGACTTATGATAGTTTATGATATAAAAGAGATGGTTAGATAAATTCTGTAATAGGTAAGGGTGCCACAATTTTGAAAGAAATGTTATGTTGATAATCTTTTATGTGATCTATTATTTGATGTTGGTGATAATGTGTTACTACAAATTTAGACATGGTAGAAGGAATATAAAACTAATCACTAGGTATATCGGTCCCCTTGAAATATATGATTATATTGGGATTGTATCTTATCATTTGTGACTTCCACTACACTTATCTTAGGTTACTGATTTGTTACATGTATCTATCCTAATGAAGCAAAAACCTTTTCCATCCCACTTATTGAACTCAAATGATGTACCACTAGATCATAATCATTTTAATGTGTACACTTTTATAGGTATTATGAATCATATATATAATTTCCTAAAGGAAATACCTCTCACATGGTAAATCTTTTTGAAAAAACCACTAGTTTGAAGAAGTCACATTAGAACAAGTTTATGTAATGAAGTATAAGTATCCTTATTTGTTGGTACTGAAGTAATTAATTTTAATGGGGAAATTCAATTTTAAGGTCAGAAGAATGTAACCCCATGATATTTTGTGAAATATTTTTTAAAATTTTTTTATCTTATTTTTTATTATATTCAACATTGTGTTTAGTATGTTTCATGTGAAATATTGATTTTAGACTGTGTTACGTGAAACATCCAGTTCTAATGAAATACAAAATTCAATTAAAATATTATTATTTAATATAATAGTTATAAACTAGGTGTTATAATGTGGGGTATTAATAGTATTAAATAAATTATGAAAATATATGTTTTATACATGCATATATATTTAATAAATTAGTGGCCAATTAAATTTAAATGAGAATGAAAACTATTATAAATAAATGAAATCTTTTTTCCAAAAATGTTTTTTATAAACAAAAATATGGTTTACCAAAATACAATAAATAAATATGTTTTGGTGAATTATTTTAATGAAATTTATGTCTTTTATTTTCAAAAAAAATTAACATTAATCTTATTTGATTAATAGGAATGATATATGATTAGCATCAATTTTATTCTTATGAAATATGTATTCCTAAAAAACAAATTAATCAAATTTTGTGCAATTATTTTTAAAATAAATTTCATAAAATTTTAGAAAATATATCGGAAAAAATGTAATAAATTTTTTGAATCATCATTTCAAAATAATGATATGGTTAATTTATTAGAATTTTAGGAGAAGACCAATTTTTTGATGAATAGTGTAAAGTTAACATTTTATTAAGAAATATCATTTATTTTAAATATTTTAAAAATACTAACAAAAATTAGGATGGTTATAAAATAAATATATTCTAAAATATACATATATTAATCAAATATAGTAAATTATCATTAATTTCATGTTGAATGTTATTATAAAAACTTTCAAACCATTTAATATTTTTTCTTTCGAAAACTAATTTTTGTCGTGACCATGGGTTTAATTTCAAATTTAATTTTACCTATTATGTTAATGGACTTTTGAAAAATGGATTCCACATTTGGAATATCTATAATTTTAATTTTATAATATGTAGAATATAATTTTATACCATTTGGAATAGTAAAATATGAAAAAATTAATTACCACATTTAAGGTGAAAATGAGTTTAGCAAGGGTTAAAATAAATTGAAACTGTGAAATGAGCTAAATACTTGTAAAAACCCCATTTTGTGGAAATATTTCAACATTATATATAATAGGATAAATATCGTTACATTTTGGTATATTTTATCATGGGAAATAATTTGGTACACCGTTTTCCTTTTTAAAATTACTAGTGTTTCACTCATATTACATATAGAAGGCCAGCCATCATGTCTTCTCATTACACATCCAAAAATTTGGATCATCCAAGACCTACACAAATTTCATCTTTTGTTCTCTCTTATAATCCTAGAATCCTAATTTGGGTCAAAAATCATACATAGAATGGCTTTTGGATCAAGCCAAAAGATGTCTTCTGAAGAATAGGTAATGTCACTAACTCATCATTTAATATTATTTATTCTTACAAGTCAAAAAATAAATTAGGATTCCATCCAACCCAACATCTATGTCAGTCTGAGATAAACCCCAAAGGTCATTCTTAATCCCCACGGGTTGGAAACTGCTATCGAGAATCAATGTAATAATGATGGGAATGATTTATCCCAATGACAACTAGATTCAAATAAGAAACTGAACACACTAAAAAACCAAAAATAATTTAACATAACTAAATTATAAAAACCAATTCCCCTTAAATAAATGAAGAAAAGAAATAGAAACTAAAAACAAACTGAGATTGAGCCACACTAAGTTGATCTCCACATGACCTTTTGGTAACCACCAACCACATGACCAAACTATTTTAAATGAGAATCGAACTAGAAACCTAAATCTAAAAATGATAGCAGGTCTCACCAACCACTAGTGGAACAAGTAGGGTGTGAGCATAAAACTGATCATTATAAAATCAATACAGATTCTATGAATTTATATTCCCAAAACAGTCCATAAAAACTAGTTTTAAATACATTAATAAAATTTGTTTTTAATCATTTTAAACAACAAAACACAACATTCCACAAGTTCCCTTTTTAAAACAAAAAACAGATATGTCACATTTTTAAAATAATTCCACACACAACAAAAAAATTCAAATACTATATCCCAGTTACAAATATATACATAATCACAAAAATGAATCTATTCTAAAATTAAAGGAAACAAAACAAGAAAGCATAGACTATTATGGATAATATCCAACAAGACAGAACAATAAATATAACATACAGATATTCAAATCATAGGAATTTCCTAAACATATCTAGATGAAATTCATATTCATGCTCAGTTTGGACCCACAAGTAGGTATATGGTGTAGTTCCATAGTCAATAAAAATATGCTTCTTTAAACTAGCCAATCTTATGGCACATCCCACATGGCCTATCAGCAATTCCATGGGGTATCAACCTATCTAATTGGGATCAACAAGAAACGGTCACTCAACCATTTAGATGACATTCATGAATACCAATAAGATAATACTCAATGAATGAGAAGGTCCTAATATGTGGGGTTAATGGAAATCCACATCCACTATGCTTGCATAGCCTAAAAACTAACACAACCTTTGTGACAACCCACTCCTTTGGGTATCCACCATAGAGGTTCCTGTCATAAAACAATCTATCCATGAATGCCAATTGGGCCATCGTATGAATTTTGTTTCAAAATAATTTCCCAGACATTTTTAAATACCAATCGAGACTTCAATCCTCCCAAGATTTCAGTCTTTTTTTTTAAAACATGATTAAACACCAACCAGACCAATACATCACATTAGTTCATAAAAAATGTTATAAAACATCCCAAAGTTCAATCCAAGCCTTCACATCACAACACATCAAAACCGACCATTCCAAAACACCAAAATTATTAACCCTACATTAGAAATTTATAATCCAAATACATTTAAAAACCCATTTCCAAAATAAAGTAAAAACAGAAAACAATATTAAAAGTTCCAAAAATTTCTTTTATACCACCTATTTTCCAATTGTGTCTCAAAATTTCAAATAGGCCTTTTTTAATTATTCATCAAAATATATATCAAAATTCTAAACGATCCAATTATTAAACAACACATTTCTAGTCACACATAAAGTCAACTGAATCTCCAGTGCACCATTTAGAAATAAAGAAACTATTTTAGTAAAAGGAAAGTGGTAAAGGAGGATAAGCCTTTGAAAAACCATTGTTTAAGAAGGAAAATATTTTCATCAATGTTCCAACAAAGATATAAGAAATAATTAATAAACCACATATTTCAAAAATAAACCAACAAATTATCTAAAAATACAAAACCCTTTAGAAAATCATTTAATAAAACCCAAGTTGACATTCAATGACACTCTTGAAGTATCCAAAAATCACCCAAAACACTTTTAATAGTAAAATAACTTGATTCTAATCCAACACAACAAGACATATATATTTATAAAAACAGAAAAGTCATATATTTCCACATAAATCATCCAATTAACAATACAACCCATTAAAAGAACACAAATATGAAAAAATACCACCCAAAATATGATATTTATCTTAAAAAGATCAAATGGCACTTTATCAAACACATTCTATGCATTTAATCAATGGAATAATTAATGAAACACTTTGGAAAACTATTTATCACCCATTTTACATTAATAAATCAAAATAAAAATTATAATAACACACAAAAAGTGTGATTTCAACATGCAAAAATCATTAATGAAATGACCAAGTATTAAAGGTGTGTTTCGAAAAGGAAGTGGGTGAAAAGACCTACATCAATGACATAAGAATGCAACGAAACTCTAGGAGAAGGAAATATACAACCGAAGAGACTATATTAACACTATAACATTAAATAAATAGAACCAAAAAAATTAAACCTAACCCTTATGGTTTTACCAAGATAGAATCCACTAAGAAAATTCCAAGAAGCCAAGAGAGAAGGAAGATGAGAAGAGTAAATCAACCAAAAACTAGAAGAAACATACATGGGAACCTTCAAGGAGATTCAATGAAAGAATGGAAGAAATGGAGAAGGGTTTTATGGAGCCCCTAGTGCACCTATGTTATAAAAATGAGGAAAACAATGAAAGGGGTTTAAAATAGTGGTAGGGAATAGAGGAATATAATAGTTTTAATGACCTCCAAAACTTGTAGGGTTTTTCCAAATAATTTGAGAAATAATGTGCCATTTTATGAACCCTACTGGAGAAAGGGAAAACGTATACTGGTAGGTCATATTTTCTCCCAAACCATGACCCAACCATGAAAATGCCACAATCCAGTCTTCCAGATCCCTCATATTCTTACCATGGAGTTTCATTTAGCCATGAATAGGTTGTGCAATATACCCCAACCATGAACCCTCAAGGTGCATTGTTTTCCCCTGAATGTTCGTGGTTTTTCTTATTCTATGATCAAACCTAGAAATTCAAACCATCAATGAGGAATTTTTATTTAAAACACCCTCTTCATTAGTAAGGAATATGGTTAACCCTCAAACTATGATCATAAATTATGCACAGTCAAAAAAGCATCTGAAAAACTCCAAAACTTCAAAATTTTAATTGGAATCTTTTCTCGAACACCATCCAAATGAACCATTGTCATTAAAATAGTAAAACAAATGAGATTCAATGATCAGGGTTTCAATATCATCCTCACCATATACAATATCTTCCACCAAAAACTCACCCAACCATGTGATAAATTAAACTCAATCCACAATCTGAAAAAAGTTGAATGGAACCATGAACCATAGGTTGAACTTTCACTCCACTATTCACACCACCATAAACTCAAAGAGAAATCAAAATATAATGAACCATGAAGAGGAAGAGGGTTCTCCTCACCAAAGGAACCCGAATAGAAAAAAAAACATTGAGACTCCCAACAATACTACCTCGGGTAGACCAGCATGGGAACTCCAAACATGGACTAGCCCAAACATCTCCTCAAAATAAAAAAAAACTTCTAATAGAATATGAAATTTCCAATAAAAAAATCTACCATATTGATAGGCAACTCAGGGAACATATTGAGAGCAAATGGAAAATAAGATCACAATTCATCAAGTCCACAATACTCAAGAAACTAGTTCTATGAATCAAAAATATCTAGGTGTGAAAAATTTATCACAATGACAACTAGGAAGGAAAGAAAATAAACATGTATCATAACAAAAAATTACTAAACATTAATAAATAAAAAAACCAAACCAAATACAATAGATAAAGAATAAAATAGAAACTGAATAAAAAAGGAGATTGAAACATGCTAACCAGATATCCATGTTACCTATTGGTCACCACAAACCACAAGAACAACCTGGCCCATAGTAGAATGAAACCAAAAACGTAAACATACTAAATATCTTAGGTCCACAGAAACTGAGTGGCAAAAGTAGGGTTTAAATATATAGGAGGTCAATAGGAAATCACCACGGACTCCATGCGTTTATTTTCCCATACCTAACCATAGAAACTAGTTTAATATAAAATCAAATAAAAATTTATCATTTTGGAAGACCAAATATATATTTCCACAATATATATTTTAAAAATAACACACATATCATTCACCTTTTTAAAATGGTTCCACACCCCAAATCCCAGTTCAAAAACCAATCCACAATTATAAATCCAAACCAGATCACCAAAAGAAAGATATGATGAAAGTAAAGGAAAGAAAACAAAAAAGTATATCCTAGTCGGGCTAGTATCCAACATGTAGTAGAAATAAACATAGCATAAAAATATGTAAATAACATAAATTTCGCAAACATATCTATATGAAATCCATGTATGTACTTAGTTTAGAATCAATTGATAGCATATGGTGCAGCTCTACAGTCAATAATGGTTGGTTTCTCTAATCAAGCCAATCAAGTGGCATGTCCCACCCAACTTCTCAAAAAATCAATGGGGTACCAACCTATTGAATTGTGGTCGATAAGAAACTATAACATGAACCCATCGATTACATTCAACTATCCCATGATAATAGTACTCGGTGAATTAGAAGGTCCTCACATGCGTAGTTTGACTAAAACCCACTACCACCATCCTTTCTTAACTGAAACACCAAAACCACCTATACAATTCCCCTATCATTGGGGAATCCCTTATAGAGGTTCCAATCACATGAAAATCCATCCAAAAGTTCCAAAAAATTGGCCACATCATTTTATTTTAAAAACAACTTCTGAACATTTTAAAATACCAATCAGGCCATGCTACCGCCGAAGTATTAAATACATTTTTTCAAATCCTAGTAAGATTCCAACCAGCCCTATACATCACATGAGTTTGAAAATAATGTTCCAAAACATCACTAGGTTCCATCCAGGTCTTCACCTCATGAAACATCAAAACCAACCTTTCCAAAACATCGAAAAGTACCAACCAGGCCTTAGAAATTATCAATCCAAATTCTTCTACAAAACAATTTCCAAACAAGAGAGAAAACATTAAATAATATGAATAGTGATGAATAAGCCTTTTATACTACTTAGATACCATGTGTGTCTCAATTTTCCAAATGATCTGTTATGCTAATTATTCACCAAAAAATATCTCAAACTTCAAAATCGGACATGCTTTAAAGAAAACATTTGATGTTACACTTAAGAGGCACATGAAGCACCAATACAAAATTTAGATATAAATAAACTATTTTATGAAAAGGAAATAGGGAAATGAAGAGAATCATTTTGAAAATCAGGATTTAAGGAAGAGCAAACATTCATTAATGTTCCCAACAAACCTTAAGAAACCATTTAGAAATCACATATCTTTAAAAGAATCCAACACATCATTTACAAACAGAAATCCCTTTTGAAATGAATTTCAGAAAACCCTAACCATCATTAAATAGAACTAATCCAGTGTACCTAAATATCAATGAACAATTTTAAAGGAAAAATTAATTTATTTTAATCCAACACAAAAATCTATACATATGTGTCAGAATATAATAGTTAAATATTTATACATAAAACATCCAAATCACAATCTATCCACATTACTAAATACACAACCAAGGGAGAAAATACCCGAAACACCGAATTCCACATTAAAAGTTCAAATTTAATTTTAAAAAAACCATGAATCAATTTAAATAAATTCATAATTAAATACACCCTTTGGAAAATAAATTTTCACCCATTTTTCATCATGAAAACACCAAAAAATTATCCCAATTCACCACAAATAGGATTATAAAATTTTTAAAGAATTAATAGAATTTTCATGGATCAATAGAGTGTGCCAAAAAATAAATTGATGGAAAAAACTACTTCAAAAAATTATGAATGAAATGAATCTTCAGGAGAATGAATAATACACCCCAAGAGACAATCAACACACTCTAGTATCGAAGAAATTGAACCACACATTAATGCAAACCCTTAGGGTTTAAAAGAGAGATAATACCCAAATAAAATGATAATAAATAGAGAGAGAAGGAAGATATGTAGAAATAAACAAAAAACTCAAAGAAATAAATCTAGGAACCTTCCAATAGATAAAATAGAAGAATAGGAGCAATGAAGGGATTTATGGATCCTTTTGGTGTGCCTAGGACAAACAATGGATAAAATTCCAAACAATGGGTTAAAAAGAGAAGATAAGTGGAATATCACACCATTAATGAATAGGGAAACTCGCATGGTTTGGATGAAAGGATTTACAAACAATGCATCAACCCTGGAACACCACTGATGAAAGGGTAACTCCACACAGGTTGGTCACACGGTTTCCCAATCTATGTTCATACCATAAAAAATTATACTATCCAATATGAATAATCACTTTTCATGATTATTGAATAATTTTTATAAATTTTCACATGTTTTTCACTATATACCATACATTAATACTCAAGTTACATGGTTTTCCCCTAATCTTTCACGGTTTTCCTCAGTCTATAATCAAACCATGAAATTCAAATTGTCTAAGAAGAATTTGAACTAAAAAACCCTTTTCCACAACAAGATACATGGATAACCATCAAACCATGTAAAAAACAATGAATAATCCTTGATTCTATCTAAAAATTACTAAAATCAAAAATTCAAAATGTGAACTCAACCCGAACCCCATACAAGAGAACCATTATTATGTGAGGAAAAAAACAAAATAGATTTTATGATCAGTGTGTGGCACTCTAACTTCTTAAAATATTAGTAAAACATGATAATATAAATAGGTTTATATCATAAATATACTAATATTTTATTATAATATGTTAATAAACTACATATATCTTCTCTTCTCTCAAAATTATAATGAAAAAATTACCTGTGTATAAAAGACAACAGCCTCACAAAACAATGTAACACATTTTTCGTAAACACCTCTCAAAAGTGGTTATGATTATATATAGATATATATATGATATTCTTATCATAATTATACCTTTTTAATTATTAGATCACATATAAATTTTAATTTTCTATTCTGTGGTGGATACGACAATGTCGTTCTTCGGTATGGCGGACTATCGCCTCATGAAGTGATGTTATTTTTTCACTAATGATTTACATGGGTTTTAATTTGGATAAATTTAATGAATATTTGTGATATAAATGAAATAAAAATGATTGTTTAATTTTAATATATTATTTACCATTCTTTTATTTCTTCCGTCAAGAAAATGGAAATAGCGTTCATGCGTACATATCGGCAACCATGTCCATGAATGATGAATTTCATTTTTTATCATAAAATTTTATGGATTACTATAAATTAAAATATAATTAACATATATAATATTTAAATCATGTTAAATATTTTATCTATTACGTAACTATTATCATATTTTATGGAAAAAAATACAAATACTAAAATACCCAAAAAAACAAAGTAGTTATTACAAGAAAAATGACATTAATATTGAATTTATAACATACAGGTAATAAATGGTCATACAAAAATAATATATTGTGTGATATATACATATATTTATGTTTCTGGGATATATTTATAATAAACTCACATTTATTAAACAATACCTTCTAATGTGTATATATGTAGTAGTGACTTATGGAAAGGGATTTTCATCCCATGTATTAGACAGTTGATGCCTATTTCATTTATGTTATGTAAAAACACCCTGTAAATGTATTTTAAAAATTTTTATCATTAAAATCATTGGTATTTAAACATTATTTTTATGATTTCTCTTTCATGGGATTTAATGTTAAAATGTCACCTAGTCTTTAAGGGATTTTAGTTTAAATTTTCTTTCATTGAGACATATGTTATGTTATACATCGATATTCATTTATAGGGCATGTATTCATTCAATTTGAGGTATTATATCATGAATATATAATTTTTAATGATATTTAATTGTTAATATGCTTTTATTTTTTATTTTTCTAACAATTCAAAAGTTACCAAAGTGTTATGGGTTTGATTTCTCAAACTCATTTTTTATCAGGATTGATTGTGTTTATGATGTTGATGATAAAATATTAATACCTATTTATCATTAACTACATGAAACTTATGCAGATTTGTGTATTTAATTAGAATATATTTTAGATTTTTTATTTTCATCATTTTATATACTCAAGAGTTTAAAATAATGTTTTTAAGAAAATCTGTCTTCATTTCTCTCTTGGGACAAATACACTTTTGTCAATATTCTTATTTTCTAAAAATGTTTTCTAAAAAATTTTAATTTTTTTATATTACTACTTAAAGTCTATTTTACCTTTTCTTATTATTTTATTCAAAATGTTTTAAATGTTATTTTCATATCATTTTAAAAATAATGAATATTTTCCATTCACCAAAAATGTGAAAGGAATCATTATTTAAATGTATTCAACATTAATAGAATATTTAAAAATAATAAAAACTAAATTTCTCAAAGCATCCATTATATTATTAAAAGATTCTTTTCGATGAAAATTATTTCGAAAATATTTTATGAATTTCTAGATTTAAATAGTTGATTTTCAAAGAATGGCTATTTTCTTCATAAAATGATCAATTTAATGTGTGATTTTAAAATCATTTTCAAAATAAGATGAAAACCTTTAATGATTTATAAACATTATTATGGATATTATATAATGGTTTCAATTTTATCTATTTATGGATGTTTTATTATTATGATTACATTTTTTATGAAACACATTTTTTTCTAATGGTTATCCTTTTGAAAAAAGTTCATCGAACTAGTCCACCTTTCATGGGTTATGATTTGATGATTTTTTTATTATATTGTGGAACATATATATAGATAATGTTATGAGTGGGACATATATATCCCTCCAATGAATTTTATAAATTTGGATAACTCATGAGTAAATATGTGATCTTTGAATGTTGTAACATGTCACAATTTGTTTTGTGAACCATATTATATGATAATAGTGTTATGTGTTAAATTAATTAAACATTCATAATTTTAGGAATAGACCTATATTTATTTTCTATAATTTTATTTATGGACCTTGTTTGAGGTTCATAAGTTAATTGGAGTTCATTATTTCATTTTATTTCTGTAATGAGTGAACCTTTTATTATTTTTTAATGTTCAAAATTTTATAAGATTATGTATATCTCAATGATCTATGTCTTTTGCCAATGTTAGGTTTTAAAGGATAAATTTCTTTGATTATATAGTGATTTATGTCTTTTAAAATACTAAGGTTTAGGTCGAGACTCATTTTTATGAACTATGATACAAAGGTTATGGTTTTCAAATGTTATTCTCAGGTTTTAATGCACATATGATAATCTTATGTTGATATATCCCTTTTTTACCCTTATTTTGCATCTAGTATCACAATTTCTTATGTTTCTATTAATCAGATTATGATGAAAGGATTATGTATGATATGTCTTCAAATGGGGGATATTATAAATTACGTAGTGGTATATAACTTATCACACTAAAAAACCAATCTTTTACATGTCAATGTTTTAAATGGCACTAAACCTAAATGATTTTTTCATAGATAATTATATTATGTAATTAATATTAATCTAAAAAGATGTAATATTTATGTCTGAGAATTTTGGGCCTGGAAAGATATTCCTTCCTTCACATACACACTAGTGTTGATCCACACACAAGAACTTCTACCTCCCAAATCTATTTGAATTTGAGCTCAGCCCCCATCAAAGACAAGAGGCTACTGAGGTTCAAGGGCCCTATGAGGTTTATCCTATTATTTATTCACATTATCACAAAAATTTATAAAAATGTCTACATAAATAAGTATACAGAAACAAGCACATGTACAAGGAAAGTTTCACTCTATCTTCATTAAATTTTTATCATCAAATACATTAAAAAATACACCATGATTACAAGTAAATAAATGGTATTTAATTTTATTAGATAATATGTTCTCAACATATCTGACCTTAAAAACTCTTCTATAAAAAATTATCCCCTTTTTTTAGAACATCCAATGAAGCCCAATTCCTTCGACATTCTCTATCCCCCTTTTCAATAGAATAAAATGGGTTATCTTTATATTTCCATTGGAGTTCTACCAAAATTATTTAATGTTTAACATTTAATTTTTTAATCCTCATTTAATCCCACTATCAATACATATAAATTTCCCATAAATAATTGATGATAAATATCCCACCATATCCATCATTTAATAATTCCATATTTATGTAATTTCATGGATACTTATAATTCATTCCCTCAAAATCATATAGCATCAATCATCCCTAAAATTCATAAATTATGAATAATTCATTTAACATTAAAATTATTTCTAATATAATAATTATACTCCATATTTTAACCTCTAATGATTGAACCACCCCATAGAAAATATATATTAAAAAATATTCTTATCCTATTACATCAGATCTTAGTATAGGAAGTAATATTAAATGTTAAAAATATAAATTATGACCATATATGGAATAATAATTAATAACCCCCATTATAACTTGAGTAATCAAATTATTCCATGATTTAAGAAAATTATAAAAAAAATAGTATGTTAAAATACATTAAAACACATGGATGGGTGACATAAAACATTACAACACCACTAGATGTCACTTGTAAAACAATGATAACCTTGAGTCAATAATATCTAAGACATTACATAGTATATCACTTTATTTAAGTTAGGTTGACAAACCATTATGTTCATTAATCAAAATCCCCTCACTATCTCCAAATTACAAGAAACACATGCTGAAATGATTTTACCATTGGAGTCACATTATGAAACCATTTTTTTGATAATAATCTTTTTATACACAAAATATATGGAATCCTAAAATGAATACATAGATTATACCATCATGTTGGTTTATAAAAAAATTCAGGAAATAAAAATCATGTTGTCCATGAACTCCTTTAGGACATGCCAAAAATAAATATAGTCTTAAATAATTCATGCGGTTTCCAAAGTTACCCTAACACCATTGGGGGGACTGGAAGATGGATTTTAAATATATATTACCTTAATTTAGCAATGATATCAATTTTTATGAGACTTCAGAATAACCAGATATAATGTAGAATGAATGAGTAAATTTCATTGTGAATGCTAGGGTTCTGACTAAAATTATCCAAGTTTGAATATTTATAAACATATTTCTCATCCCTTATAAATATTTAATCTTTGGAATTGTTCTACTTAATATGATTTATGTAAATTAAAATACATACAGATATCCATTTTTTAATAGCATATCTAGAGAGAATAAGATAATTTTCTTAAAATATATAGTTATTGATATTATTTGTCTTAGACGATGCCCGTATATTTTAATATTTTTTTCTAAAGGTAAATGTTAACATAAATTACTGATTAGAAATTATAAATCCATCATATATAATAAGATATGGATTTTAATTCTCTGTGGTGATATAATTAACAGTGTTAATTCTTAAAAAATTCAAAGAAACTACCTCAATATTCTTCTATTATCAAGTTTACCTGACATATATTGTGTTCCATATATTGAAAACATATATTCAAAATGGATTTTTTAATAGAAACCTATCATGAAAAATTTACAAATATCAAAAAGTCCATTATCTTGAATATAATATATTAAAAAAAACGTGTATTCCATCATTTATACCAAGAAATGAATTGTATATCCACTTTGTATGTTATGAATAAAATCATAAGATTTTTAATAATAGAGAGAAAAGAGAATGGATAGCCTTTACCACATCCAATTAGAGGATGGTGGTTGGTCATTATAGTATATCCAACTTCTCTTGACCTACCAACACAAATTTCATTGATGACAATTACAAATAAAATATAATTTTTGAGTACAAGTACTTATATATGTCTTTTTTTTTTAAAATATGTCACGACCCGTCCCCTGGGGCCCATGCTGTGACTACCCCAAGCCCGCCTTCCATAGGCCAGGGGCTGGCTACTAGCACCAAAGGCGCATTTCCCTAAAACTGGGAAGGCATTTCTTTTATAAAGAGTAATCAAACACACTAGAGTACGAGGTGAAAGCAAAACACTACACAAAAAGGTATACAAAAGAATGTTGAAAGAAGAGGGGCCAGAATAAAATCCCATTAGGAAAGTACAATTACAACTGAAGAAAACTAAAACAGTTGTTAGATCGTCCTATGGGAAATCCTACTAGAAGAGTAGGAATAGATTGCTTCCACAACACTCCACGTCCATCCGTCTCCTCCATGTACCATCACGCTGTGTGGTCGACCTCCGGGCATCGTCCAGTCCTGCTACTATAGGCCTCATTCATCAATGTCTATCATCTAAAACCAACACAATGAAGAGTGGGCATAGCCCGTGCAGGGTTGAGTATAACGATACTCAGTAGGGACCCCAAGACCCTCAAGGTCTCACAAAATCCAACAATGATAAATTAAAAAGTATAAAATCAATAGATAACCCCACTTAGGTATAAACTGATACATATACCTAGGTTATCAAGTAATACATTTCAATCATTAGGTAAACACAAAATTTAGTGACTTAGCTCAACCGAGATTTTATTCTAGGGGTAGTATCAATCTGAACCATCAGCTACTAGAGAAATCCTCCTCTATCATGTACAGTGGGCCTGCCACGTCACAAAAAGGCACTTCCCACTAACCTTGGACTGCTGAGGTGCTCCTCATGTCAAGT
Organism: Viscum album; assembly: GCA_963277665.1. NCBI lineage: Eukaryota > Viridiplantae > Streptophyta > Magnoliopsida > Santalales > Viscaceae > Viscum > Viscum album. The sequence continues at coordinate 1,682,231,861 of OY728128.1, forward strand.
AACATGGATCTTCTGTGTCACATAGTTGTGCTCCCACTTTTTAGGAGTATAGACTGTATCGAAGTCATTGTCCTGGAGGAACTCAAGCCATCACCGCTATCTCAGGTTCAGGTACTTCTAAGAGAATATATACCTGAGACTCTTGTGATTAGAGTACACGATAAATTTTTCTCCCATAAGATAGTGCTGCAACATCATCAAGGTGAAGACCATTGCTTCTAACTCTAGTTCATGGGTAGAATAGTTCTGCACATGTTGTCTCGGCTGCCAAGAACCATAAGCGATCACAGCTCGCTCCTGCATTAGGACACACCTGTGTCTGGTCCCTAATGCATCAAAATAGACTACGTACTCTATGCATTCCTCTAGAAGCCCCATGATGGGGGAACTAGTCAGCCTCTGTCTCAGCTCTTGAAAGCTCTGTTGGAATATCTCCGACCACATGAAGGGTTGCCCCTTCTTCGTCAAGGATGATAGTGGTGTTTCAACTCTAGATTATTCTAGAATGAACCTCCGGTAGTAACCGGCCAAACCCAAAAAACATCGTACCTCTGTCGCACTCATGGGTGCCTCCAAAGCAAGTACCACCTCAATCTTCACTAGATACACTGCAACTCCAGCCATTGAGATGAAGTGTCCCAATATGTGAACTTATCGGATCCAAAACAGGAACTTTGAAAACTTACCATAAAGCTGGTGCTCTGGGAGTGTGTCCAGTACTACCTGAAAATTGTAGGCTTGCTCTTCCTTAGTAGTGGATTAGATCAGAGTGTAATCGATGAAGACTATGACAAAGATATCAAGGTATGGATGGAAAATACAGTTCCTGAGTCTGATGAACACTACTAGAGTGTGTCTTATGCCGAAATGAATAACCAAGAACTTGTAGTGGTCATAACGACATTTGAAGGCCATATTCTGCACATCCACGTCTTGAACAACGAGCTGGTGATAGAATGATCTAACATCTATCTTCTAGAACCATTGTGCTCCCTTCAACAGATAAAAGAGATCGTCAATCCTCGGGAGTGGATACTTGTTCTTCATGGTCACCTGGTTTAGGTTACAGTAGTTGACACAAAGCCTAATGCTCCCATATTCCTTCGTGGTGAATATAATTAGAGCTGTTGAGGAAGAAACACTGGGCCGGATGAATCCTTTCCCATACAAGTCCTTTAGCAGTACCCGTAGCTCGCAAAGCTCAGCAGGAGCCATCTGATATGATGGTATAGATATCGGTGCAATCCTGGGGTACAGGTCAATGTAAAATTCCACCTCTCTATGAGGAGGTAGACCTGAGATATCACTAGGGAAATCATCCGTGTACTTTTCCACCACTACAGGATATGTTGGACTCTCCACATCATCTTCTCTGAGGGTATGGTAATCCAACTGATGAGTGATCGGCTGTACCCTTAGAGTAAGTTCGTCATGTGCTGCAAAGGCTCCCTTCTGACTGGTGAGGGTGAACCTGGTCCCATCCGTGTGGACACACCACACTTTGTGCCTAATACAGTCGATATCAGAATAGACTGAAGATAACCAGTCCATACCCAAGATGCAATTGTAAGGCCTCGACACCGCTACTTGGAGATCCCTCCCGAAGCTCTCACCTCCAAGGGTAAGGTCACACTGCCTGCACCAGTGCGTAATCATTGAGTCTACTCCCGTATGAGTCTCTAGCCATAAGGATCGAGCCAACGACTCTGTCAGCATCTCCGATCTCTGAACGAGGGTAGTGGTAATGAAAGAGTGATTGGCACCTATTTCTATAAGAAATGTTGTTAATGTGGTGTAGACATAGATCATACATCGAATCATCTCTAGAGTGCCACAATCATATGCTTTAGATGCCTGAAGCTGAGCTCTCACTTGTACACATACTCTCTGTGGTCAGGGTAGACCTCCTGGTGGTAGTGGGAGTAACTCCTTGAAATGTCGCCCACCGCCAGCTGCTCGACCAGCTCCTCTTCCACGTCTGCCTGCGTCGTACGGACTGCCTTGATTGAATCTATGTCTCTGCCTTGGCATTCCTTTGACCATCTTCTGATCATCCAAATGGCAGGTCTGATAGTCAAGAGCCATGTGACCATTTACGCTGCATGAGTAACACTTCCCGCTCCTAGAATGTGTGTCTCTTCCCCGGTAGCCCCGTTCAACCGATCCTGATAAATGCGGTCATCCACCCGTGGGTCTGGTTCTCTTGGACCTCAGTGACATCTATCAACTACTAGCTGCAGAAGTCTCCAATGCATGTCAACTAGTGGTGGGTCTCACTGATGGAGACTGCTCAGCAAGGAAACTCTCTACTAAGAGGGCTCGGTCCAACACCCATGCCTACGTCGGGATGCTGAGGAAGATCGTTGAAACCCTGATATCTCTCCTAAGCCCCTAATCAAAGGTCTGGTCTCGGAAAAATGGGCCCTACACCATATCTGTGGAGTAGCACGAGAGGTCAGTGAACCTCATTGAGTAATGTGCCATCGTCATGCTACCCTACTGTAGATGTAGTAGCTCCTATATCTATACTACACATAGGGTGGTTGGAAAAACGTCACCTGAAACAGGCTCTGGAAGTCTATCGGGAGTAGTGTTGCCTCTTCATGCACCTAGAGCATCAGGATCCACCATCTTCCTAAGGCTGCCTGTAGAAGTCTGGGAGCAAGAATCTCCCTGAAGTCGGCTGGCATCCCTACCAGTCTAAAGACTCCCACCACAGCCTCCCGCCAATCCTCAGCTGCCTGTGGGTCTATCTCTCCGCTAAACCAAGGCGGCATCTTACACTGGAACTCGTGCAACATGCTCAAGCGGCATGCATTGTCTGCTTCTAGGGCTTGTGGCACCAGTTTCCAAACGGGATGTGGTACTGCTGGTGCCTCCGCTAAAAATGGGCCCTACACCGAGGCCTCATCAGTCTTAGGGTTTCCCGTGCGTACAACACTCGATTCTATCACTGGTCATCCATGGGGAGGCATCCTGAAAGAAATAGATGCAACACGGTCAGAAGATTATACCTAGTGAGCTGACCTTCTTGAGATTACTTAATGAAAAACGTTTGAAAACCCATACACAATCAGTGTTTTCGTTCACTATGTCAAAAATCAGTATTCAGGGTCCTCATTTATGGATACATTGGACACCACACCAACACTGAACTTGCAAAACTGAAAACCATACTCAAAACCCTTAACACTATTTCTTCATAGAAAAGAAAGATCGGAGTCCAATGTTCTTCCGTATAACCGACTCCTCTGATACCAATTTGTCACGACCCATCCACCGGGGCTTGTTCCGGGACTACCCCAAGACCACCTTCCATAGGCCAGGGGCTAGCGACTAGCACCAAAGGTATATTTCCCCAAAATTGGGAAGGCATTACCTTTATAATGATTAATCACACACAACATAGTACGATCTGGAAGCAAAACACTACGTAAAACTGTATACAAAAGAGTGCTGAATGTTTGGGAGATGAAATACAAGCCCAACAAGAAAGTACAAGTACAACTGGAGAAAAGTAAAACAACTACTGGATCGTGCACCAGGAAATCCTCCTGAAGGGAATGTTTAGGTAGCCTCCATAGTGCTCCACTTCCGTCCATCTCCTCCGTGTACCTTCACGTCATGTGGTCCACCTCTGAGTATTGTCCATTCTTGCTACTCTCATCCCCAGTCAGCGATACCCATCATCTCCAACCAACATAATGAGGTGTAGGCATAGCCTGTGCAGGGGTGAGTATAATGATACTAAGTAGGGATCCCAAGACCCTCAAGGTCTCACAAAATCCAACAAGAATAAATTACAATGTATGAAATCAACAGATAACCCCACTTGGGTATATGCCCATACATATACCAAAGTTATCAAGTAATCCAACTCAATAATGAGGTTAACACAAACGTTACTGACTCGGCTCGACCATGATTTTATTGTAAGGGTAGTATCAATATGAACCCTCTACTGCTGGAGAAATCCTTTTCTATCGAGTATAGTGGGCCTGCCGCATCACACATAGGTGCTTCCCACTAACCTTAGCCAGTTGAGGTACTCCTCTTATCGAGTATCGTGGGTATGTTGTGTCACACAGAGGCACTCCCAACTGTGGGTCTACCGCATCACACAGAGGTCCTCCCGCTCACAGCCTGTTGAGGTACTTCTCTTATCGAGTACCGTGAGTCTGTTGCGACACCAAGGTGCTCCCCACTACAGGTCTACCGAGACACCATGGCCCTCCCCGCTGGGCTAGTAGAATCACTCCAAGTCAAACGGTCAGCTTTTGTTAGGTCTCATACAGGTACTAGGTTCCCACACTAAAGCCCGCTCATCTATGGAAGATCTGCCCCAGAAGCTACTGGTCGATGCTCCAACTTCCATGAAGTCTCTCTATGAAGTATCTCAAAGGTCTACCACATCATATGGGTCTCAACACAATAGAAGGCACGTCAATCGGACGCTCGTCCAGTGAGTTATTAGCCTTTTAGTCCCAAGACCTTGGTTTGATTCATGTACGATCAAACCTGACCGTATCTCAACATTACACCGAACACCAATGGGGTATACTCAAAGAGACCATCGGGTTCCATGAAAACCAGCGCCACTGACAGTTCGTCAAATGGTCTTCTAGTGCCAAAGAAATTGGCCATGAAAGTTAAGGGTCGATAGTGGGCCCGGGTCTGGCCCGACCCAGTCAGACCGACCCGGTTCGGGTCAACCTGTGTTGAACCGACGGGTCAGGCCTGGACCATTGGGAAGGATGGCCCATTGGGTTTGGCCACCCCGCTTGGCCTAGTCTAGCAGGCCACGAGAGCCGTCTAGCCCGGGCTCGGCGCCGTTTCGGCCGGGTGCACAGCAAGGGCACGACTTGGCACAGCTCAGCCCGGAGGGCATTGCCGGGGCCAGTTCATCTAAGGCACCATTAGGGGATTGTGACACTGGCTTGGCCGGGAGGCCATGAGGTTTCCAGGACAACATCTCATCCGGGGGGCTGTGAGGGAGTCAGGACGCCATCTATGCCGGGAGGCCACGAGGAGGTCGTGACACTGGCTCAGCCAGGTGGCTTTGAGGGCGCCGGGATGCCGTCTAGGCCTAGAGGCCACGAGGGGGGCCAGCACGGGGAGGCGCATTGAGGCCGGAAGTCGGGCTGGTTCGGGGAGGTGTGAGGCGAACAGATGGAGGCTGACAGCTAGGCCCACGACATTCGACTGGATAGGGCACGTCCAGGAGGACAGGCAGTTGGGAGGCAGCCTTGCAGGCCGGTTCAGTGTAGCTCAGGCCATCGCGGGCCGGAAGTGTTTGACCAGAAGCACCGGAGCGTCATGGGGGTGGTGCAGTTCTCGGAATCCTCAGGTAGCATGGCCTTTTTTGTCGTTGCCTTCATCATTCTGCCGCCTCATCACTATTCCAAACTTCATCATAAACAAAATCGATGGAGGGGTCGGGCCATATTGTTTTGAATCGCACCCTCAGCATTTAGGGTGGAATCAATTGTTTAATCTAAGAATAAGAAAGAGGAACAACTATTTTTTTTACAACCACTCATCGATTCATTTCCAATCTGAAGAAAAAATAAAAGTAATGTTACACAAAATAAACCTTCTACTTTTGATTGTCATTCGTCATTCGTTGACGGAGTCGCGGAAAGTAGATGAAGGAGATCGTCATTTGTCGTCTCCTCCACACACATTCAAACTCGAGATACACTGGCTCATTGTTGATGATATGGAATTTGGTCATCGATGATGTCTCACGACTATTTAAGCTTCATGGAAAAAGTCGAAGAACGTTGGCGTTCTTCGTTCATCGTTGGGAGATGGGGTTCTTCATTGGGAGCATTCTCCCAATAATCGTCCTCTCAAAGGTTCCACCAAAATGAATATGCCAACAAAATAATATATTGAAATATCCTATAAATATGCTGGCAAAATATTCAAATTGGGCTAATTAATTAGGTAGGCCCTCATTAATTAATTCAACGGGTTGGCACAAAGAATTATTTGGAAGAGGTGAAGAGGATATACCTCATTAATGAGGGAGAGTTGAGTGGTTTTACTCTCCTCCATCAATAGGGAGGTTAAACCCTCTGTGGTCCCCACATTGTAACCTGTCACGGGAGGTTTTTTTTATGGTGGGCCCCACCACCATAAAATCTCATATGAGGTTAAGGTGTGGTGGTACCACCTCCAACTTCTATGTGGTTGTTTTAACCACTAAACACCCACATGGCGGGTCAAATAAAAATAAAGTGATGCTCACTTTATTTTATTACTTTCTACGAGAACCCAAATATATCTTCCATTCTCGACTCTCTGCCGTCGAAGTGAATGTATTATTAAGTGATTTCTGGTGCTACGAGTTTAATGGTGCCCAATGATTTCAATTCTGAGCACCTGTTCAAAATTTATATAAACCCGCTCGTACATTTACTGAATGTACCCAAACAAAACTTCAGAAATTGATTCTGGGAACACGAGGCCTCAGAATCATGCGCCGTCAATTTTCACAAACATGTACAATTACCTTGTATTTATGAAAAAAATTTCCACAAAAATTTTTGGTCTCTACATATTAGTAGGATTTAATTTAGGTATAATAATTATTTATTTGATCTTAATTTAACAAATAATACACATACACATTTTTGAGAATCCTTTTTCATGTAAGTACCATACCACCAGCTCAATATTATGTTTTGAAGTGGATGGTTGAGACTATTTTTATGTGATTATTTCTTTATACCCACTAATACCATCACGGTTTCATTAGATTTACAGCTTATAGGGAAAAAATTACTCAAACCTTTGTCCAACTTATTCTTAATGGAAAAAATATATTTGTTATAAATGAGGGAAATCTATTAACCCTTAATCAGTATCCAAACACGATTTTGAATAGGTTCACCACATTCACAAAAAAATAAGGTATTTGGAAAGTTTGATTTCGTTATATTTAGTGAAGGTGATAGGATATTCAATAGATATTTTAATTTAATTTTTACCTCTTCATTTATTTTTTTCCCACCATATGTAGTGGCATGGATTGATTCAGTTCAGCCTATTAATTTTTCATTATAAACACACCATTCATACACTTTTGTAAATTGATATGTAAATGAAATTAGTCTTCCTCTACCATAGAGTCTAATAGCTTCTATAAAAATAATTACGATATGTCTGCTATCACCATTAAATTAACTATGTAATATCCTTTTTCATTGAGAATAATTTATATCATCATATCTAAACTAATATCCCATAAAAACTAGATTAATGGGATTGTTAATTCTAATATAATGTATCAAATTAATCAATTCTATATTTTCATCTTTCTCTCTAATAATTATCTTTTATTGAATCTCTTTAATCATCTTATCATTGACCTTAAATTTTCCTTCTATAATCTTACTATGAGAATTTTTTTCAACACGTAATATCATTGACTTCTCCACAAACTATTCATTAACAAAAGTTATGGAATCATTATGGATATTTTCTTTTCCCATTAATGAATTTATTTCTTCAAAATTTTATTGAATCAATAAAAATCATTCATTCAACTGGTATTCCATCTTCATGATATATTCCTTCATATCTACTATGTGGTTATAATTTATTATTCAAGAGTCTTAAAAACATAAAATTCATTTTCATGGGCTCGATTCTCCTTTTTTTATTGCACTAACAAATTCCAGATGTACTACATGAAGCATACACTTCAACATAGAAACATACAATAGATAATGAATATTTATTTTTATAGTTATGATGAGAACATGAAAAATAATTTGGTTCACATGTAAATAAATAATATTTATTTTTACCACTTTGGGAGAATGTGTGATCTTCTTCTCCTTCTTCTCCATATACATCTTATTCCGTTTTGAGGAATTCATTTATTCTTAAATTGTTTTAAATAATGGATCATTGATTTATTTATGGAAAAGAATTAGAATCGCATGATTATCCTTATTTAATATAGTTTCCTTTCCATATAACAGTTTTATTTATTCCACATGACATTAGAAAATTTTCATTATCATATCTCTATAAATATATATTCCTCTAGAGATTAATTTATGTAATTATTTTCCAATGCATTAATTTGGAGTATTAATTCATCTATATTATAAAACCTTCCTTGATAGCTTTTAATATGTTTCTATCAATTACAACATGGAATGGATAACCAATATTTATTACAAATTAAGATTAAAACTCCTTCATCAAATTAGTGAAATTATTCCATAAAATTCAAGAGTCTTCAATGTTGTTTCCAAATCCTCGAAAATATTCAAGAGCTTGAAAACCAATATTGGAAAAGTATGAATGAATAAAGATAATATTTGGCTTTAATACTATTTCATAAGACCCGAGACACCCTAATAAATGTTGTGAATCATAGTGTTACAGATTTTTAACTATTCTCAGCACATTTATTTATCATCTTCAAATTAGGACTATATAATCATTTTATATAGAATATGTAACACCCTAATGTTCCATGGTACATTTCCCTTTGAATAATGGAATAGCTTGCGTTGTACGCAACTTTGAGATTCTAACATAATGCGACCAATCAAACTAGCTGTTATGAATAGTAATACCCACTTTTTGAAATTTAATAAATTTTATATTCAAAATGGACTTCATTTTTGAATTCAGAATATCAAAATTAGCTTATGGTGATTTTTTTGTGTTTTTCTGAAAACATTAAATTATTGATGAATACTGAAAACAATGAGTTATTTATTTAAAACCAAAATTTTATTTAAATATTTATTTATTTTACTTAATTTATTTTGGTCAAAATAGGTACATAATACCTATATAAGTTCAATTTAATTCATTGGATTCTGTTTAAAATAATTTCATATATATATATATATAAATTTTATTGAACATTTTACCGTCTTTTACCAACCACTTTGAGCATTTGAAAATTTACAAAAAAAACATACTTTTACTGCTTCTGTGAGTTGTATTTTGAAAAACCAAGAGACACATTTGATATCAGTATGTAAAATTTGGTTCCATAAGATGAAAATATTTTTTGGTGAATAGTAACTTATGACTTTTATTTACCACGGTTAAAAGTAAACAGCGTAATTAAATGTAAAAATGATATAATTATTACCCTAAAACATGTCTTAATTATATTGGATAAGTGTTATTTAACCAAATACAACCTCAGGAATAAAATATGATTATTTTGGTCCACTTGGATTAGATTATGACATTTATTATTATTTAATTTAAAGAAAAGTAAAAAGTGTTAAATTCAAAGTTTAATAACTGAACCATTTTTCATATATGGATACACATAAGATAAATAAGACTATAAATATTCATTTGAAAGATAAATATATTTTCTACCCAATGCTATTTTATTTATATTTTTAAACATTATATAATTTAATTTATTTATGACACAATTATGATGTAGTAATTACCTTATTAATGAAATATTAAAATAATTAATATTATAAATATAAAAATAAATGTAATTTGAGACATTATAGGAATTACACTAATTTTCTAGGTTAATATGACATGTTATGTTTGATCAAATGAATTTTTCTTGATGTAATAATGTTGTTATGAATTTATCATTAACAAAATAGAAAATAGAGTCAAAATTGACATATAATACTTTTTAAAAAAAATATTATATTATTAAATGATATGTTATTCCTAAAAAACTATGATTCAAAAAAAGGTCAAATAATATTATATAGTTCATTAATGAACAAATTTTGGTTCTCTTAGGAGTTTATAGTATGTTTATTAACCATATAATATAAAAATACAATGAGGCATGGTAAATGTCAATCAAATTAATTAAGAGTTAAATATAAAAGATAAGGTCAATATAGTGACAAAAACATGTCTAAAACCTATTGGTTGAGTATGTTTTGACCCATATCCAAATTATCCTCGAAATAAATTATTTCGGAGCTATTAGAAACCGAACATGATTTTATTATCAAATAATATTTCAATATTTTCCAAAGGAGCCCCTCACCCATCTTATAAAAGAGCACTTCCCCTTCTCTCAAATTCAGATATTCAATGACATTTGGTTTAGCCAACCCCTGACCATGTATCCACTAAACTATCATCCCTTCATCCTACAGGACTTCCTATAGTTAGAAAGCCAACCAAAGGAGCCCTTTTGGTCAAATCAAAAGGAAGAACCCGAAGAAGAGGTAAATATTTTATCACCTCTTTCAAGTTGATTTCTTATTCCACTTCTTCTTTATTGGTTGTTTCCATTATAAAATTATAATATCAGTATCTTCTATATATTGTGATGTTATTATAAATATGGTACAACCATATTCAATATTCTATCCATCCTTTGAATGACATGTCAATATACGTGTGTACGTACGTCTAACCGTATCCACGTCATAGTGTAGTTGTTATTCAATACTTTATTATTTGTATTGGTATAATAATGATGTATAATTAATGTAAATTTTCACGACCCATACTCAGGGACCGTGCCATGACTACCCCAAGACCGCCTCCCATTGAACAGGGGCTGGCGACTACCACCAATGGTGTAAATCCCGATTAATGGGAAGGCATTGCCTTTATAATGTAAACAAACACAAAAGAGTACGCAAGTGAAGTAAGAACTAAGTAAAACTGGGTACAAGGTAAGTGATAAAAATTAAATGGGCCTGTATACAAACCCAACTGAAAGTACAAAACAAATGAGAAGAATGTAGAACAACAGTATGTAAAACAACAACCCTGAGTCGTCCTCCAGAAATCCCACCTGAAGGGTGGGTACATATAGTCTCCTCAGCTCCTAGGGTCCAGCCGTCCGCTCTGTGAATGTCCCGCCAAGTGGTCCACCTCTGAGTACCGTCCAGCTCCACAAGCCTACTCCTCGATCAGTGCATTCCGTCTTCTGCATCCTACACAACATAGTGCGGGTATAACCCGTGCCGGGCTGAGTATACGATACTCAGTGGGGACCCTGATACCCCCGAAGGTCTCTCAGAATCCACAAAAGATAAACCACAAAAGAAAAAAAAATCGTGAAGTATCAACCGACTTTTCTTAGGTACATTCCCATACATATACCTCAGTCATCAAATACAAAAGGGCTCCAACTCTGGAGCCCATGAACAACCCAATCCACAAAGTAAAACACAACCCAATCAACACAGGAAAGCACATCCCAGTCCAAATTGGAAATCACAACACATTCCACACAAGAAATCACTTCAACCAAATCAATGATAATGATTAAAAAACAAGACTCAACTCACGAAGGTATACAAAATTTCGTAGAGTGATAAGGATGATCAGATGTAGTCACTGATTCATCTAAGCTGTCAGACCCACATAGGATACTAGACTAGCCAAGCTGTCGGATCCACTCCGGATACAAGACCAGCTACTCTGCCAGACCCACTCAGGATACAAGTACAGAAGTTATCACTGTTAAAACCATGGAGGATCCCAGTACAGAAGTCAATGTCGTCAAACCCACGTAGGATTCCAGTACGGTAGACATCGTCGTCAAACCCATGGAGGATCCTTGTACGGTTGTTATTGTCGTCGAACCCACAAAGGATCTTAGTACAGAAATCATCATTGTCTAACCAACTAAGGATACTAGTATGGAATTCATCATCGTCAAACCCACTGAGGATCCTATTACGGTAGACGTCGTAGTCATAACCAACATTAGGGTTCCCGCACACAACGTACTCGATTCCGGGATGGTCTGCCCCATGAGTAAAAAGAGGGGGTCGACACATCAGCTGTCACGAAGTCCAGAGATTATGTATTCCAAAGTTCCGTCTCATCAAAAGGAACACAACGCGACAGACGACGCGTTAAATGGACGCCTGTTCTGAGAGTTATTTGTTTTTCCATCCCAGGGGCCCGGTTGGTTTTTAAGCTAAAATCAATCTGATCATGCCCTAGCTGCATCCGAACCTCAAGTGGAGTATTCCAAAAGGACCTTCTCAACAAAAGGAATTCAACTCAGTTGATGGCATGTCAATCAGATGTCCGGTCCTTAAGTTATAGGCATTTCCGCTCCAAGGTCCAGGTTGGTTCCAGGTTCGAAGCAACCCGGCCATACAAAACTTTTCCAAAACTGTGAGTGTAGTATACTGAAGATACTGTCTCGATCCAAGGATTCCTAGTCAACTGACAGTGCATCGATTGGAGGTCCGTAGCTCAAATTATGGGCAAACGACCAAAAAGTAGTCTGAAGTGGGGGTCCGGGCCCGGTCCGACCCGACCCTACCCCCCTGGGTCGACCCGAACCAGGTCCAGGTCCATCCCGGCCCGGTCCGCGCGGCCCACCCTGGCCCAGCCGGGGGGGGGGGGGGGTGCTCTGGCTCGTCCAGCGAGCCGAGTGGGGGGGGGGACCCCGCTTTCCACAGACGCGGCGCCAGGGGGGCACCGCTGGCTCCCCTGGATCCCATGTAGTCATGGGATCCCGTCCTCCCCATTGTGGCTTCATCCGTGACGGGCTTCTGTCGGCGGTGTGCCGGGGCGCCACCGCATCCAGGCTGCCGGCCGCCGCCTCCTACCACCGGGGGCTTCCACGGGCCACCGGAGTCATTCCAGTGGTTCGATTTTACTCTCGTCTACGCCTGCGGTCGTCTCGGGACCCATACATCACTACGAAGGCCTCCAATCACCATTTCAGTTTCTCTTCGTTGTCTCTAGATGTTCCGCACAGGAAGAACAAAATAACGGTGGGTTCGGACTTGTTCGTTAGTCCGTACCCACCACGTTAGTGGTTCAAAACATCACCCAACAATTACACACCATCCCGAGGGTATATATCTCATAATGAAATATAAAAATTCCCCTACATAAACAATTGAATATGAACATCGGCATCATGGTAGACGGCGTCGCAGTAGATGGCGTCATGGGGAAAGGGTTCGTAGGCATCGTTGATGTCTGCTGTGGAGGAAGTGGCATCTCCTCTCTTGTCCTAGAGAATAGGATTGGTGGTGCGTCATTGTTATTCGAGGAATTAGAGTTATTCTTTATTCTTCTTCAGAGGTCAGCGTTCTTCCAAAACCTCAAGAGTTCTCTCTATCTTCCTCACACAACAAAAGCTCTCCCCCTTAATAAAATAATAGGCTCCTCCTATTATTTTATTACACACGCAAATCAACTCTCCCAATATTAAATCACCACATTAAATTAAAAATGTTGAAAAAAATTAAACAAGGGACAAGGATGGTCCACATTTATTAAACGCATTGTCAATTAAATAATAAAAGGGGGGAAAGAGGAAGGATCCTCATTAAAATAATGGTTGACAAGAATTAATGGAGTGAGGTGGAGAGATTTTCATTTAATGGGGGGGGGGTGTTTCCAATTTAATGAGGGGTTTTTAATGAGTTTAGGGGAAATTAAATATTTGGGGATCATGTGGGCCCTACCTCTCTAACCTCCACACTTGGGTAGTTAGGTGGTTGTGGGCCCCACCCTTAACTACCCATGGTAGGGAATTACCTCCTTATAAAATAAAAATTGTTCCAACAATTTTTGTTTACTTCTAATAAACTCCCAATAATTAACTTCTCCTCCATTGAGAATGCAACTATGGTAAGGATCATTTTAAGCAATTACTGGCATTGCGAGTTCATCGGTGCCCTCAGATTTTAATTCCTAGTACCGGTTCAAAAGATAGAAGAACCCACTCGTTCGTTTACTAAACATACCTGAGCTAAACATTGGAAATTGATTTCGAGCACACTGGGCCTCGGAATCAAGCACCGTCAAAAGCCACAGACTCGTAAAATTCCAAGAATTTAAAAAAAAACCCTTGAAATTTCTGGGTCTTTACATTACTCCCACCTCAGGGCTTTATGTCCCCATAAAGCTACATCATAAACTAGTGAAACAAATGGGGGTAATGAGCACAAATCTGAGCCTCCCGCTCCCATGTGCTCTCCTAGAGGTTCCCGTGCTGCCAATGGATGCGCACTAGAGGAATCGACTGTCCATGTAGGAACCACTTCTGTCGATCCTTGATCTCGACTGGGACCTCCGCAAAAGTCACTGCGTCATCAATGTCCAGCTCCCTGTGGTCGATGATATATGTCGGGTCGTGCACATATCTCCTCAGGTGAGATACGTGGAAGACATCATGCACCTGGTGAAACTGAGGTGGAAGGGCCATGCAGTAAGACACCTCGCCTACCCTGCTGAGGACCTAGAATGGTTTGATGAAGTGTGAAGATAACTTATTGCCTTGACCAAAACTCCATAATCCATGCTGAGGTGAGACCCGTAAGAAAACATGGTCGCCATCCTTGAACTCCAGTGGCCTCTATATCTTATTAGCATGTGACTTATGTCGACTCTGTGTAGCCCTCATGATTTACGTGGAAGCCCCATTTAGAAAATCATAGATATTCTATCCCACTTCTACTCTGGGACCTCTAAGAGATGTAGCATGTCTGCTGGCACCGGGTTCTCTACCTTTACTTGCCGACAAGTGAGGCATCATGAAACGAACTCTACTACAACGTTCCCCTTCCCATGAGTATAGACTATTTCAAATTCATAGTCCCGAAGAAACTCAAATCAACAAAACCATCTCAGGTTTAGTTCCTTCTATTAGAAGATGTACTTGAGACCTTTGAGATTATAGTAAACCATAAACTGTTCACTCAATGAACCATGGGTGTGACTAGCCATTCATAAAGAATTCGACTACAGCCTCCTGCGCTTACATCCTGCAGGAGATGCTAAGATTTCTCCTTTTCCGAAAAGATAAATCTGACCTCATCCCCTAGATGATACACGTTATTTTCCTAATACAGTCAATCTTGACATGAATGGTACGATTTCATTCCATGGACAACGTCGTAAGGTCTCGACGCTACTACCAAGATATCCAACCATTACTCTCGCCTCTAAGGGTCGAGTCACACTGTCAGTAGCAGTATGTGGTAACTAGGTCTCCTTCAGTAGGAATATTTAAAGTGAGGGTCAAGTCAATGGTTTTAACTAGAAATTCTCAGTATCTACCACATTAAAAGGATATGGAAGAAAACGTCACAAGAACAAGTGTCTTTTATTACTACAGTTGAAAGTAAAAAGACAAAAGCATCCATAAACAACAAAATCAACAAATCTAGAAGCATCATGAACAAAAGTCTCCATGTCTATATCTATTCCTGATCCTTTCCATCTACACTCGGAGCTCCATGGTTCTTGGCCTCAGTTTCCAGAAGCTGAGCTCTTCCCTATCCACTTGTTCCCTACGGTCGGGGTGGTCTTCCTGGTGGTGGTGGTGGTTGGGCCTCGAAACGTCATCCCCTAACTTCTGCTTGTCCAGCTCCTATTCCATGTCTGCCTGACCTCGGCAGACCACAATGTTCAAGCCTCTTCCTGGGAGGTCCCTCTACCGTCTGCTGGTCATCTGCAGGGTGGGTTGGGTAGTCTCGAGCGATGTGACCCTGCCTGCCGCATACATAGCACTACCTGCTCCTCATATGGATGGATCTGTTTCGTGTGCCCCACACAACCGAAACTGTATCCTGAGATTTATTATCTGATGTTCTGGTCCTCTTATACCTCTGCATCAACTGTCTACGGCTAGTTGCAGAAGACTCCACTACGGGTCATCCTGTGGATGGTCTCGCCGCGAGTGACTGCTCAGCGAGAAAACTCTTCACTATAAGGGATCTCTCCAGCACCCCCGTCTGCGTCAGGATGTTGAAGGAGATCATTAAAGCCCTGATATCATGCCTCAGTCCCAGTTCAAAGGTCTAGGCCCTGAAGAACATGTCTCATACCATATCTATGGAGTAGCTCGAGAGGTCGGTAAATCTCGCTGAGTATTGGGCTACTATCATAATGCCCTGCTGCACCTGTAGTAACTCCTAGATGCGCACCGCACAGAGGGTGGCTAGAAAAAACACCGAGTGGAAGAGGATATCGATGTCTATAGAAATTATATATGCCTTGTCGTCCACCTGGAGCATCAGGCTCCACCATCTACTTGTTTTTGCGTGTAGGAGACTCGCAGAAAGATCACCAAAAGGTCTTCTGGTGTCCCTACCAATCTGAATACTCTGAAGATAGCCTCCAGCCAATCCTCGGCTCCCTAAGGGTCCGTCTCTCTGTGGATCCTAGGTGGCCTCTTTTGCTGAAACTCAGGCAATGCGCTCAGGTGGTGTGCACTCTCCGCTGCTGGGGCTGGTGGTATCGGTGGACCAGCGGGTAGTGGTATCGTTGGTGCCTCTTCTATGATGGGGCCCTGCACCGAGGCCTCGTCGCTCAGTGGTCTGCCATCCCACACATAACTCGGAACCTGGGTTGGATTCCTTCGTGGGGCCATCCTGAAAAACAACAGGTTCTCAATGGTAAAACAATATACCCGGTGAGCTGACACAAAGTAATCACAAAGAATATTTTTGAAGTAATCACACACGCAATCATTGTTTTCATGCAATGAGTCGGAAATCAGAGATCAGGGTCCTGGTGTATATATACATCGGCTGCCACACCAACACTGGACTCCCTGGACTGAGAACCACACTCAATACTCTTAACACTATTGCTTCACAGAAAGGAAATATAAGAGTTCTGAGTTCCACGGTAGAACCGACTCCTCTGATACCAATTTTTCACGACCCGCCCTCAGGGCCCGTGTCATGACTACCCCAAGCCCGCATCCCATAAGCCAGGGGCAGGCGACTAGAACCAAAGGTGTAAATCCCGATAAAAGGGAATACATTGCCTTTATAAAGTAAACAAACACAACAGAGTACGCAAGTGAAGTAAGCACTAAGTAAAACTGGGTACAAGGAAAGTGCTGAAAAGTAAATGGGCCAGTATACAAACCCAACTGAAAGTATAGTACAACTGAAAGGAATGTTCAATAGTAGTAAGTAAAACAGCAACATCGAGTCGTCCATTAGAAATACCACCTCGAGGGTGGGTAAAAATAGTCTCCGCAGCTCCTCAGGTCTGGTCATCCACTCCTTGTACGTCCCGCCAAGTGGTCCACCTCTAGGTACCATCCAGCTCCACAACCCTCCTCCTTAATTAGTGTTGTCTGTCGTCTGCATCCAACACAATGTATTGCGAGCATAACCCGTGCAGGGCTAAGTATGCGATACTCAGTAGGGACCCCATGACCCCCGAAGGTCTCTTAGAATCAATGAAGGATAAAATACAAAGGAAAAAATAAAATCATGAAGTATCAACTGACTTTACATAGGTATATGCCCATACATATACCTCAGTCATCAATTACAAAATTCCTCCAACTATGGAGCCCAAAAACAACCCAGTCCACACAGGAAAACACAACCCAGTCCACATAGGAAAGCACAACCCAGTCCACACAAGAAAGCACAACCCGGTCCACACATGAATGCACGTCAACCACATAAATGATAATGATTGAAAAACAAGACTCTGCTCACGCAGATATACAACTTTCGTAATGTGATAGGGATGATCAGATGTAGTCACTGATTCATCTAAGCTGTCGGACCCACATAAGATACTAGACCAACCAAGCTGTTGGACCCACTCAGGATACATGACCAGCTACTCTACCGGACCCACTAAAGATACAAGTACAAAAGTCATCGCTGTCGAACCCACGGAGGATCCCAGTAGAGAAGTCATTTCCATCGAACCCATGAAGTATTTCATTACGGTAGACGTCGTCGTCGAACCCATAGAGGATCCTAGTATGGTAGTCATCATAGTCGAACCCACAAAGGATCCATGTACAAAAGTCCTCATCATTGAACCCACTGAGGATCATAGTATGGAAGTCATCTTCGTCGAACCCACTGAGGATCCTAGTATGGTAGACGTTGTAGTCGAAGATAGCTCTAGGGTTCCCGAACACACCGTACTCGATTCTGGGAGGGTATGCTCCACGAGAAAAAAGAGGGGGTCAACACATCAGCTGTCATGAAGATCAGAGTTGATGTATCCTGAAATTCTGTCTCGTCAAAAGGAACACAATGCGACAGAAGACGCGTCAAACAGACGCCCGGTCTGAGAGTTATTGGCCTTTCCATCATAGGGGCCCGGTTGGTTTTTAAGCTAAAATCAACCCGACCGTGCTCTAGCTATGTCCAAACCACAAGTGGAGTATTCCATAAGGACCTTCTCAACAAAAGGAATTCTACACAGTAGACTGCACATCAATCAGACATCCGATCATTAAGTTATAGGCGTTTCTGCTCCAAGGGCCCGGTTTATTTCAGGTTTGATCCAACTCGGCCATACCCAAACTCTTCCAAAACCTTGAGTGTAGTATTTCGAAAAGACCGTATCGATCTAGGGATTCCTAATCAACTTATGGTGCATCGATCCGAGGTCTGTAGCTCAAGTTTTGGGAAAAATAAAGAAAAATGGTCTGATGTGGGGGTCGGGGCCCAGTCATACCTGGCCCACCCTCCCTAGGTCGGCCCGAACCGGGGCGTCCTGACCCGGGTTCGAGTCCGGACCGGGAGGGTGTGGCCAGGACTGGTGGGGTGCGGACGGGTCCACCCGACCCCCCCCCCCCCCCCGGCCCGACCGGGGGGGGGGGGGTGCGCTGGCTCGTCTAGCGAGCCGAGGGGGGGGCACGGTCCCCGATTTCTGCGGACGCAGTGCCAGGGTGGCACCACTGGTTCACCTGGATGTCGTGCGGCTGCCGCCGGCCACCAGGGGCTTCCCCGGGCCAATGGATTCATTCAAGTGGTCCAATTTTTATCCCGTCTGCACCTACGGTCGTCTCGGGACCCGTGCATCACTACAAAGGCCTCCAATTTCCATTGCGGTCCCGCTTCGTTGCCGTTAAATGTTCCACGAATCAAGAACAAAATACTAGTGGTTTCGGACTTGTTAGTTAGTCCTTACCCACCGCGTTAGTGGTTCCAAACATCACCCAACAATTACACACCATTCTGAGGGTATAGATCACATAATGAAATTTACAAATTCCCCTACCTCAACAATTGAAGGTGAATGTCGGCGCCGCGGTAGACAGCGTCGCGGCAGACGGCGTCGCAGCAGACGGCGTCACGGTAGACGACATCGTAGTAGACAGTGTCACGGGAAAAGGGTTTGTAGGCATCATCAGAGTGCGCCGAGGAGGAAGCAACGTCTCCTCACTTGTTGTGGAGAAGAAAATTGTTGGCGTGTCGTTGTTGTCTGAGGAATCGGCGTTCTTCATCGTTCTTTTTCAGAGGCTGACATTATTCCAAAACCTCAAGAGTTCTCTCAATCTTCCTCGAACAACGAAATCTCTCCCCCTTAATAAAATAATAGGCTCCTCCTATTATATTATTACACACGCAACACAACTCTCCCAAAATTAAATCACCACATTAAATAAAACCTGTTGAAAATCAATTAAGGAAGGGAGAGGGAAGGTCCCTATTTATTAAACGCATTGGCAATTAAATAAAAAAAGGGGGGAAAGAGAAAGGATCCTCATTAAAATATGGGGTGACAAGAATTAATGGAGTGAGGTGGAGAGATTGGCATTTAATGAGGGGGGGGGGGTTTGCCAATTTAATGAGGGATTTTAAATGAGTTTAGAGGAAAGTAAAGAGTTGGGGATCGTGTGGGCCCCACATCTCTAACATCCACACTTGGGTAGTTAGGTGGGTAGGGGCCCCACCCTTAACTACCCATGGGAGGGAATTACCTCCTTATAAAATAAAAATTGTTCCGACAATTTTTATTTACTTATTAAATAAACCCCCAATAATTATCTTCTCTTCCATTGAGAACTCAACTACAGTAAGGATCACGTTAAAAAATTACTGGCATTGCGAGTTCATAAGTACCCTCCGATTTCAATTCTGAGTACCATTTAAAAAGATAGGAAAACCTTCTCATTTGTTTACTGAAAGTACCCGAGCTAACCATCAGAAATTGATTCTGGGCACACCGGGCCTCGGAATCAAGCACCGTCAAAAGCCATAAACTCGTAAAATTCAAAGCATTTTAAAAAAAAAATTCCTTGAAATTTTAGGGTATTTACATAATAAATAAATATAAAATGATAATGATTCTTTATATATGATATACCTTCCAATTATATATTATTTTAATATCAAAATAATGTTTTTGTCGCTCTTGCGTACGTATAGATTACCGTCTCCACGAACGTGATGAGATTCATTCCCCATCATATCCATTCAAGAATAATTTTCATTTGATGATTAAAAATAAAGATAAAAGACTTAATATAATTCTGAATATGAATTAAATATATCATATCCATAACAAAAATTACTTACATAACAAATAATATAAAGGAAAACGAATCAGTTAACACCCAAAATAGCGATAATACTAATATATTATTAACAAAGCAATTCTAAAAGCTCCTGTATGATATCATATTTATGTATATGGTTATTTTATAATTTAATAACAATTATTTCACCATTATACAAAAGGTTAACCTACCCTTGACCAAGGAAAAGTATAAGGTAAGGGTTAATTTCACAATCTCTTCATTATCTAAGGTTATTTATACATAATTATCTACTGGGACATCTTTATCATCCACATACATGATTCATAAAAATGTATTTCAAAACATTTTTACTATTTAATAGAAAATGGTTTAAAGTCATTTATAACCTTATTTGAAATTAAATTTTTCTGAAAGGAATCTTTCTGTAATTTTCCAAACAAGGTACTTTATGACCTTTTTGAAAAAATTAAGCTAAGAATGTGTTTTTAACTTATACGACGGATGTGGCCTTTTTCCACCGTTATAACATCATCGAAGCTTTCTTTACAAGATTATAAGAATATATCCAAAATAAATGTTTCCTTTTGTAATTATATAAATCTTAAATGATTTCAAAATAGAAAGATATATTTCCCAAAAAAACGTTTTGATTTCATCTTTATCAACATCCTTCGATGGATTTTAATCTTATTTGATGTTGATTTATTATGATACTAAAATTACATATAGTATTGAAGGTTTTTTTATATGTTTGACTCTAGATGTGTTATTTTTACACCATTCATGGTTTATGGATGAAGTATTGACATTTCGTATGCTAGTTTTAATACGAATGTTTATGTTATGTTTAAACCTTTTCATATAAGGAATGCATTGGACATAGTAAGTGACGGGTGGAGCCCTCTATAGCTCCCCGGTGCATCGGTAGGTCTAATGAGAAAAACTAGTTTCTTGGCACAAGGCCTTGAAAAAATATTATTTGTAGTCTTAGCACAAAGCCTTGACTATGTGGTTATGATGTCTGGCATTATGCATTCCATCATTATGGAAGTAGCTATTAATATTTCATGTGATTATTTGACTAGTGGAACATCCATGAGAATAAGTAAATGGAATTATTTGATTTTATCTTTACCATATTATGCTGAAGTTCAAGTTTAATAGTATTATGTTTTAGTATTATACATTGAATTAAATGTTTATTCTTAATTATGAATGTTTCTGCTATATTGTTATCCTTACAGAGCATCTAAGCTCACCCCATTCTACGTTTTATTTTTCTGAGGATGTGAAAATGAATTTTATGACTGACCTGGAGGGATAGTATGAGGGTATATGAGTGTGGTCTATGGATACAATGTTGTTGTAGTTTTTCATTTTATAATGTAATGTAAAACTTATGACTATATCTAGTATTTCCAAGGCTACTAAACTAATCGGTCTTTTGAGACATGATTTCTTTGTATCATGTAAATGTTATTTAATAATGCACAGACTCTGGGTAACTAGGTTCGGGGAATTGCAGTTGGTATCAGAGAAACTTTAGTAGAATCCTTTAAATATATATTTAGATGAACTCTGATGAGAGCACATTACCATAAGATAGACTTTGAGGATTAGTATAGACGAAATTCCTAGAATTTTGGTATTTTAGAGATTTTGTGTGTTTTCCAAGCAATACATCCATGTCTGGATTCGAACAAGTAGAGGTGGCTCTGGTACAGATGTACCTAGGGGTAAAACCCAAAAACACCTCTTTGAGCTAGACTCAAACGAGAATTGGTGCACGACAACAGGCCTTTCTGCACTCTTGGTTATGACACTCACATGGGATATGCGTATGATAATTCTAATTTTCATTATAGACCATTATTAAAGGTTTATGAGTATATACTTTTCAATAAAAAGATTTTTATGATTATGGATTATATCCATAAACTGTTCAGTTTATGTTAAGTGTTTCACAAGTTTATAATTATGTATTTCTATTCATAAACTAATCTAGTTTATGCCATTTATTTAGAAATGGTGTGTAGTAGAAGGAATGGCAACCATATCAACGCACATAATTCATTTAATAATTTACCTCTTACTCAAGATAAATATAGTGGAGCTAGTGATGCAACTAGTGCTGATCATCTCATCATCATACTCGGAAAACTCACTCAGGTTATGAATAATAACCTTACCCGTATGGAGCACCCTAATCTATAGTATGGAGGATCAATGTTAGATCTCTTCATGAGGCAACAATAACAAACATTCAATGGGAATAAAATTCCATTAGTAGCTAAGAAATGGATAAATTCCTTTGAGAAAATATTCCACGCCTTGGGGAGTAGTGAAAGGGAAAAAGTTATCATGGCAGTTTACCACCTCACTGGATTTGCTGATCTATGGTGGTAATCGATTCAAAACACCAAGGAATATGATGATGTATCAAATATATAATGGAGGTAGTTTAAAGATATTTTATTAGAAAAATACTTTCCTCGTGACTATCAAACAGATATAGAAAGGCAATTTTTGAGTCTGAGGCAAAAAGAGGATGAGAATGTCACAACGTAAGAAGCTACCTTTACAAGGTTAGCACGACATGATGTATATTATATACATAACCCAAGAAGTAAGATTGATTGTTTATTTGACGGGTTAAAACTATTTCTCCTTCAAGCATTAGTCTGGGAATCATTCTCGTCATACGAAGACATTGTCTCATGTGCTATCAAGATAGACAAAAAATTCTCTATGTCTTACGACTTTAAAGAAAAGAAATAGAAGAAGAGATATGATGAGCACTCTAGAAATGTAAATAAGGGAAAGTAGAGAAAAGTTGAATACCAATACTGTAGTAAATTTGGGAAGAAAAACCCCAGTACTTGCTCGAAGGGAATGTGAGTCTGTTACAAGTGTTGTGAAAAATGCAATCAAGGTCATGATTGTAAGGGGAAGAAAATAGGTTATCAATGTTGAATGCTACAATTATAGAGAAAGGTGGCATTATGCAAATTTATTTCCTAAGCGCCAAGGAAACTTACCTCAAAAATTCCAAGGGATCAAGGCCAAGCTTATGTTGTCACTAAAAATGAGGTTGAAGCTCCAAAAGACGTGGTGGCAGGAAATTTAATTGTTTCATCAAGATTATAAAATGCTTTATTTGATTTTGGATCATTTCATTGTTTAATATCTTCCCAGTTTTTAATGAAAAATAGATATTTAAAATTTTATTTAACAATGGAATTTTCAGTCAAAACTCTTAAGGGAAGGTATCATTGCATCCATGTTTTGTGAATCAGTCCCCATTGGGGAATATAAATGTTCTTTATCTACCGATATCTTCATCATTCCAATGATTGAATTTTATATAATCCATGATATGAATTGGATTTCGGACCATGATGAAAAAATTTATTGTAATAAATATAAGGTTACTATTTTTGATGATGATGATAAGGAATACCTTATCCTTAGAGCAGAAACATCCCCACCTGATTCTTATCTAGCTCCACCCCCAGTATATCAAATAAATTCAATTATTGTTGTGGAAGAGAATGAAATATCTGTGGGTGAGGAAAATAATGTTCAAATAGTGGATGTAACTATTGTGAAAGATTATGTGGATGTATTTATAGAGTATTTATGTGGACATCCTCCAGAACCAGAAATTGAGTTTTCCATTGATTTAATTCCAAGATCAAGGCCCATATCAAAGACCCATTATTGAATGGACACTATGGAATTAGTAAAACTAATGAAACAACTAGATGAATTGATTAATAAGGGATTTATTCTCCCTAATGTTTCTCCATGGGGAACCCTCCCCTTTTTTTAAGAATAAATATGGATCTATGAGGTTGTGCATTGACTACAGGGAGATCAATGCTATAACAACAAAGAACAGGTATCCCCTAACTCGCATTGATTATTTATTTGACCAAATTCATGGATCTCAATTTTTTTCACAGATTGACATTCCATCTGGATACCTTCATTTGTGCTTGAAGAAGGAATACATTCTGAAGACAACATTCTGAACCCGGTACATGCATTACGAGTTTACAGTAATGCCTTTTGGGCTGACTAATGGACCCTCTATTTTCATGGATCTAATGAATATGGTTTTAAAGGAATATCTTGATAAATTTGTAGTGTTATTTATTTATGATATCTTGGTATACTCTAAATGCTATGATGATCATGAAAATCACTTGAACATTATCCTGAAAACTCATAAACGAAATGAATTTTATGGAAAATTTAGCATGTGTGAATTCTGGATTTAAGGGATTTCTTTTCATGGACATATTGTCTCTAAGGATGGAATATATATTGATCCTTCAAAGACCAAGCCAATCCATGAATGGAAAACACTGATAAGTATAACTGAAGTATGCAGTTTTGTTGGTTTAGTAGGTTATTATTGTCATTTCTTTCGGAATTATTCCCGATTGGCTAACCCATTAACCAAGATCACATGTAAAGGGGCTTAATTTTTTTTGGATAATAGAGTGTAAAAAATAATTTGAAGAACTGAATAAAATATTATTAAATGCTTTTATATTGACACTACCATCAGGGAATGATGGGTTTGTTATTTTTAGTGATGCTTCAAAGAACAGACTTGGTTTTTTCCTTATGCAGAATTATAGGGTTATTTCCTATGCATTATGATAGCTAAAAATTGACGACAAAATCTTTCCTACTCATGATCTTGAGTTAGCAGCTGTAATCTTTGCTTTGAAGATATAGAGACACTATCTATATGGTGAAAAATGTGAGATTTATACTAACCACAAGAGTTTGAAGTATATTTTCTCAAAAAAAAGAACTCAGCATGAGGCAAAGGAGATGTCTTGAACTACTAAATGAATATGATTGCACTATACACTACCACTTGGGGAAGGAAAATAAGGTGGAAGATGCTTTGAGTAGAAAGGATCATGGAGTTTTGAACAAGATGAGAGTTTAAAAGGATCTAATATACATGGATCTAGTAAAGATGGATATGGGAATAACTATGGAATGTGAAACATGAATGTTTTTTCAAATGGTTTCCAAACCATCTTTACTAAAAAAGATAATATGTTGTTAGGCTGATGATGAGGAGTTTCAAAAGAAGATTAAAGCTGTGAATAATGAGGGATTTAGTGACTTTGTATATGAATATGGAATTTTGAAATTTTGGAAGAGACTTTGTGTTCCCGATATACCTGGCCTAAAAATAGAATTGTTGGATGATGCTCATAGATACAATTTCTCAATACACCAAGGGGAACCACGATGTATAGAGATTTGAAGGAACATTTTTGGTGGGACAACATGAAGAGGGAGAATGCAGATTTTTTTGTCAAGATGTATGGTTTTTCAACAAGTAAAATATGTAAGGAAACTACCTGGAATAGTCATGCAACCTCTTCCCATACCTGAGTGGAAATGGGATAACATTAAGATGGACATTGTCATGGGACTACCAAAGACTCCTAGAAGGAACAATACAATATGGGTCATTATTGATCGTCTTACCAAAAATCCACATTTTCCTGCTTTAAGATATTATTTACCACTTGAATGTCTAGCAATACTATATATTAATGAATATGTAAGACTTATTGGAGTACCCTTATCAATTGTTTCTGACCGTTCTCCTCATTTTACATCAAGAATATGGGAAAGTAATCAGAATGTCCTGGATACTGATCTTCATTTGAGCACTGCCTGCCACCCTCAAACAGATGGACAATCAGAAAAGACTATTCAAAATGTAGAAGACATGTTGATATCCTACTCACATGAATTTCGAGGTATGTGGGATCAATATTCACCTCTGGTAGAATTTTCCAATAACAATAGATTCTAATCAAGTATTTAGATGGCACCATATGAAGCATTATATGGAAAGAGATGTTTCATGCCAACTTGTTGGGATGGTGTTGGTGAAAGAAAACTAGTAGGCCTAGAACTTGTTGAGGAAACGATGGAAAAGGTGAATCTAATCCAAACCCACATCAAAGTAGCTCAAAGTAGGCAGAAGAGCTATGTCGATAACCGAAGGAAGGATTTGGAATTTCAGGTAGGAGATCATGTTTTCGTGAAGTTTTCTCCATGGAAGGGTGTTATACGTTTAATTAAGAAGGGTAAATTGAGGTGTTGGTACTATAAGGCCCCAGCCTTAAACCTTACTTAATATTGAGTTAATACAAGATTACACATTGAGGATCTTTTCAGGTTTATAGTTTTAGAGAATTAGATCATAAAACATGCATTACATTCCACATTTAATCAAAGTGGTTACATAAAGATAGTGTTCATTTTTTCCTATCAACAGAAACATATTTAAAATAAAACATGGATTCTTTCTTGACACTTCCTTGACACTATCATCATATCATGTACCTTTCCCTTGACCAGTGAAAAACATTTCAAAAAAACTTGGGATGAGCATAAAGAGCTTAGTATGGGATATAAAAATATGAAAAGAAACATGAGTTCCTATATACATAAGAATGAAATCATACTTTACCCATAAAACATAGGCACATTAACATACCTCCTCAAATCATGAATAAATCATAGAATTCATAAGACATAAAAGGTAACTTGAGGCATTCATAACATTCTTACATAGGGAGTAACCCTCTTGGTTACGTTTGGAATTCCCACCACAGTATATTCCCTAAATCTGTTCGGAGAAACCTTAACGTTTCACTCCTTCGTGTTACCCAATGCATTGGAGTCCTATATCGAGCTCACCTACCCTTAGTTTATCACGGAACCACCCGTATTCATAATAATTCTGATGAACCTCAACATAATAGTATCACATAAAACATGCATAAAGGAAACATAACATTTCAACATTTCAATCACAAGATATCAATACAACACATTGATATAATAAAAACCTTATGAAAACCATTTTCAATACCAAAATAAATGAAAAGTATAACATGTTATTTATTTTTCTTTTAAAAATAAGGTATGGCTTGTAGAAAAAGCTGAAACTCAAATAATGGTCACGACGGCGTAGAAGTCGTTGTCTCCGCATAAGTACGACAAAAACATTCCCTTTTGTCTTTTAGTAAACGCTTCGTATAAAAAAGATACCTTTTGAATAAACGTAAAAGTCAAAGGGGTTTATAGACCGTATAAAAGAAGGTTGTGTATAAAAAAAAATATTCCTCAATGAAAGAAGATTGAGACGAAGTCCCATACAAAGACGGTATCCTTGGATTAAGGATAAATCAATTACATAATTATGTGTGACAAACGAATACGCAAAATATAAGTGGGTATTAAGTGTAATACAATCGGAGGACATTCACACATAATCATAGAACGACATATTCAAGGAGTAAAAGTTTATTCCAAAGAATCAAAATTGGGTTAAGAAGTTCCTTTGCAAAAATTCGACAGCCTAACGACATCACTTCAAAATTCAGAAAAAGAGTTGATGAGAGATAAAAAGGGTATCTCATCACTTGGTCATAAAATTTACATCAATAAGGATATATAAGAACATATCCCAACATAATAGTATGTGAATTAAAAGAAATAAAAAAATAAGTCTTTTAAAAAGAGGAGGGTGAAAGGTTCCCTTACCGACTTGGGTAACTTTTGAAACATACACCCCGTGAAAGAAGGACAATAAAACATTGATGTAAATACTCATAAATGAAAGTATATTACACAATGAGTAAAATAATGGGCAGTACATACACCACTAAAAGGAAATTGTGGAAAATGTAGCATAAATATCACGGGAATAAAAGCGAGATGAACAATCCCTTACGAAAACTCGGCAGCCTAACGGCGCCACTTAAAACATTCAAAAATGGATTGATGAGATCAAATAGGGTCCCTCATCATATTAACATGAAGTTTATAGTAAGAGGAATATAAAAGAACATCCCTCAACATAACAAAGATGAGCTTAAAAGAAGTGAAATAAAGGAGAGTACTTAAAAATAAAGAGAGTGGTTAGATCTCTTACGAAAATTCGGCAGCCTAATGGCGCCACTCAAAACATCCAAAATGGATTGATGAGAGAGATTAGGGTCTCTCAACATATGAACATAAAAATTACAGTAAGAGTAATATAAAAGAACATCCCAATTACAAGAAGGATGAGCTTAAAAGAAATGACATAAAAGAGTTTACTTAAAAATAGAGAGAGGAGTAAGATACCGTATCTCGGGTCCGACTTGACTCGATCGTTCTTTAATCTCCTTGGGTCCGACTTGACTCGATCGTTCTTTAATCTCCTTAAAATCGGGTAACTCCCTTTGGTTTGAGCTCAAAGGCTTCCTTGGGAAGACATATGCCCAAATTGAGGCTTCAAGGAGTTAGAGAGGGTGGTGGAGAGACAAAATGGGCAAGGGTTGGACAAGCCAAAGGCTTTGGAAGTGTGGGTAAGGAGGTAGAGGTGGGGGCCTTTTATAAGAGGAGAGGAGGGGAAATCTTGGAAAGTAAAGAAATGTTCCTTTATTTTAAAATTATTTTCGGATTTAAAATGTCCCACATTGATAAAATTCTAGGATAAGGTGATAAGGGTTCGAAATACACCCATCCAATAGGTTTTGGACATGTGTAGGTCTTAGATTTTACATTGTCTTTCCATTTTATTTAAATCGTTAAATAATGAGGTCATCGCTGCATCATCATGATGTCATAAATAATATAATTTATTTAATGTCTAAAAGTTATAATAAAAATACTATGATTTAGGAAATCATTTTATCTTTCCAATGAATATTTATAATCAAAAATATGACTTGTATAACCTGATGTAAAAATTGTTTTAGTAAAACATTTCATGTTTGTGTCATTTTTACTTTAACATTAAATAAAATGTTATTTTTGTCATTTCCCAACCAAAGTGGCTCCATGGGGTCCCCAAGTTGACCCATGGATTGTCTTGGTCGGCCCTGACACATCCAATAAGGGTAGGACATGTTTTATGCTCATCTAATATTATTAAAACATTATTTTTACCTTAAACTACTCGAATTACCTCTAATCGCGATTAAAAACTTAATAAGTTACTATTCACCAAAAATTATTTTAATCCCATTGAACCACATTTTACTTCTTAATGACAACCATGTATGTCAGATTTTTGAAATTCAAAACACAATGATGGAAAAAATTCATTTAAATAGAAAATCAGTTTTTATAAGTACCACTTAGTGGTTTCACTATTCATCAACAATTCAAGTTTTTCAGAATATTACCAAAAATTCACCCTAAGCTATATTTGATATTTCGAATTCAAAAATGATGTCTATTTTACAAAATTCAAAACATATTTGTTTCATTAATTAATTTAATAATTAATTTCCGCTGTCAGAACAAATAGCTTGTTTTTATGAAACAAAAAGTATCAAAATATTGACATAGTTTAAGTCCGATTTCAAAGTAAAATTAATTCCAACAACCACTATTGGATTAAATGGTAAAAAAATATTCTAATTTCACTTTAAAACCAATTCAAAAGATAATATAATCATATAAATAAATTATATTTAAAATAGGTTTTGAATTAAAATAGAACATTTTTCGCTATTCATTAAAAATTGAACTTTTTCGAAAAAATACAAAAAAATTACACAAAGTAAATTTTGATGTCCCGATTCTGAAGAAGAATTTTATTTTGTCAAATATAACATATAAAATTGTCAAAATGTGGATTTAAAAGAGGTTCACCATCAAAAGGCGGTTAATCGACCTTTTAAAGAATATTAGAATGTCTACGCTTAAAATTGGATTCATTTGCATTTTTAATCCTCTAAAATTTATTGTAAAGAGTAAAAATATTTGAGAAACATATATAATAATTTTGTAGTTTGTTCGGTTCATTCCCTCCATTACAACGGCTAGGCGTTAACTACCATTTAAAATAATATTATTTTATTATTAGAGTGCAACATATGATTTCCAAGAAACTCATTGTTGCGTATTGGGTACGCCATCGAGCATAACATCTCCTTTAAAGTAATATTAATATTTTATTCACAAATATGGATAATTATAAAGAAGTAATATTATTTATTTACCTGGGGTGTTACATCCTTCCCCCCTTTTGGGAATTGCATCCTCGCAATTTTAAAATTGGGCTTGGAAACATCCTTCAAAGTCCCACATCGGAACTAGAGTCGGTAAAACAATCACTTTAAAATAAAGAAAGATAAGTACAAAGGTCACCCGAGTTAACCCATAATAGTATTCCATGTAGGAAAACATGGACATGGAGGAGAAAACATAGGGTCATGTTCTGATGGAGAGTGATAGAAAACATGTTTAGTAGAAAGTTAACCATAAGAAAATCACAATCTTGTGATGGGTTAAACGGTGTTTGATTCCCCGGTAAGAAAAGATAATAGACAAAAAAAATTTAAGTTACTTTTTATTGAGGAATTTATTCATAAGGAAACATAATCACTTATCATGTTGAATTTCAACTTTTATTAGATTCCTTACACAAACTCATATTTTTTCCAAAAGACGAGTATTTAGGAAGACTTGTTCACATTAAGAGTACTATAATCAACTTCTAGAGAATCACCTAATCCACAAAATGAAATGATATACTTCCCATTTATTTAGACTTTACCCAAAAACATAACCAAAAAGGTTAGTACAAGATCAGATAATCCAGAAAAGGATAACCCTTTATAGAAATAAAATCTACTCTTAATATCCAAAATTTGTCCAACAAAACCAAAAGTTCAACGATGACCATTCGACAAACAATTTGTCCATAAAATTCTTCAAAGTAAACCAAACTAAGATTGAAACTCAAATATTTAAAGGATTTAGTCACATAGTCTTCCAAGTTAAATCGTAACATTTATCTCCAAACAGCATCAGTTGCTCTTAATGTCTCGTATTGAAAAGTAATTAACCTAATCAGATATCCTCCATGATAGGTTAATAAATTTCCATAGATAACCCAAAATCAACTTACTCTTAATTCATAAAATCATTTAACTAAAAAGAATCAGTCAAAATAACTCGGGACTTCACGTAGTCCAGTGGTAGGTGATAAATACCAGTTGCACTTTGATTGTGGGTTCGATTCCCACGGCTTTGTCCGATGCGACGGGTTGTCACACCGTCTGCATGTTGTCCTTTTTTCCAATTCTATATAATTCTCAAATCATTCCCAAAAAGAGATAAAATCATCAAAAATAACCATAAAATAATTTAACCTCAATTTAATCTCATGACATTCACTTCCATCAATACATATAATAACCAATAATTACCTCAAAAGTAAGGATCATATAAACCCAAATGGTTCTTTATAACTATGTCCACAAAATAACAGATAACTATTCCTTGAATAAAATTTTTATATATTAAACATCAGGGTTACACATACTATAAAAGGTGTTCTAATGTAACCCCATCATCAAAAGAGACTTAATGCTCTTAAGAATTTCACCATAACTCTTGAAGCCCTTATATGTTGACTTCTTACTCACTCAACATTCTTCATGATCCATTAACCATTCCTTTCCAACATATTATGAAATACTTTTTCCCTACAAACAAAATCATGAATCATATCCTAAGATTCCAATATAGGAAAACAAAAGTTATGAAATAATCCATACCTTTGATTGGTCATTGTCAGTTTCTTCATCCTCAATCGGAATGGCATTAGGTATTGGTAAAAGAATATTTGTACGATATTGGTGATCAATTTCACAAAACATCTTCATAGGACATTTGTTTGCATAATTACCATGCACACCACATTTAAAACATTCAACTGATCCCCCAGAAAGAACTTCTTTCCCTTTCCTCGAGTCAACTGGATGCTTCCTTTTTCCATGGAAGGTTCTTGCTTTATGACCTTCATTTCCACATCTATAGCATATTTCTGTCCCTTTGAAACATTTTCCTAGGTGTTTCTTTCCACATCTTTGACACATAGGTTTTTGAACATACATACCTTTATGATTATTACCCATTGTTCCGTAGGGATTTGTTTCTCGCATATATGATTCCTTATAGAAATCACCAAGGTTTAGGTGGTAAATCGTGACTCCAGATAGTTGGTTGAGGATAAACACAAGTGTTCTCATTGCAGCTCCCATATCATTCAGTTGCTTGCTCAAAAAACTATCATAGTTTCCTTCACATCCACTGTTACTTTGGTGCCTGCTAGATCCAGCCATTTTCTAAAACCAAAAACGTCAATGTGAGTATATAAACCAAACCATTATGTACTAATGAGGAAGATAAACACTGAGATATACTTACTCATTCACTTTATCTAAAACTAGGACTCTTTCTGAATTCCTAACCATTATGGTAATGTCACTTATGCTTAAAAAATACCCTAACCTATAAAGTTATCTAAACCGACCTATGATACCAACTATAAGGCCCCAGCCTTAAACCTTACTTAATCTTGAGTTAATACAAGATTACAAATTAAGAATCTTTTCAGTTTTAGAGTTTTAGAGAATTAGATCATAAAACTGGCATTACATTCCACATTTAATCAAAGTTGTTAGATAATGATATTATTCATTTTTTCCCATAAATGGAAAAATATTTAAAATAAAACATGGATTCTTTCTTGAAACTTCCTTGAAACTATCATCATATCATGTACCTTTCCCTTGACCTGTGAAAAACATTTCAAAAAAACATGGGATGAGCATAAAAAGCTCAGTAAGGGATATAAAAATATGGAAAGGAAACATGAGTTCATATATACATAAGAATGAAATCATTCATTACCCATAAAATATAGGTACTTTAACATACCTCATCAAATCATGAATAAATCATAGAATTCATAACATTCTTATGTAGGGAGTAACCCTCTTGGTTACGTTTGGAATACCCACCACAGTATATTCCCTAAATCTCTTCGGAGAAACCTTAATGTTTCACTCCTTCTCATTACCCAATGCATTGGAGAGCTATATCGGGCTCACCCGCCATTAGTTTATCACAAAACCACCCGTCTTCATAATAATTCCCAAGAACCTCAACATAATCGTATCACATAAAACATGCATAAAGGAAACATAACATTTCCACATTTCAATCACAAGATATCAATACAACACATTGATATAATAAAAAAATTATGAAAACCATTTTCAATACCAAAATAAAAGAAAAGTAAACATGGTATTTATTTTTCTTTTAAAAAGAAGGTATGGCTTGTAGAGGAAGCCGAAACTCAAATAATGGTCACAGCGGTGGAGAAGTCGTTGTCGCCGCATACGTACGACAAAAACATTCCTTTTTGTATTTTAGTAACTGTTTCGTATAAAAAAGATCCCTTTTGAATAAACGTAAAAGTCAACGGGGTTTATACACCGTATAAAATAAGGTTGTGTATAAGACAAAATATGCCTCAATGAAAGGAGATTTAGACGAAGTCCCATACAAAGATGTTATCCTTGGATTAAGGATAAATCAATTACATAATTATGTGTGACAAACGAATACACGAAATATAAGTGGGTATTAAGTGTAATACAATTAGAGGAAATTCACACATAATCATAGAATGACATATTCAAGGAGTAAAAGTTTATTCCAAAGAATCAAAATTGGGTTAAGAAGATCCCTTGCAAAAAATCGACAGCCTAACGGCGTCACTTCAAAATTCAGAAAAAGAGTTGATGAGAGATAAAACAGGTATCTCATCACTTAGTCATAAAATTTAAATCAATAAAGATATATAAGAACATATCCCAACAAAATAGTATGTGAATTAAAAGACATAACAAAATAAGTCTTTTAAAAAGAGGATGGTGAAAGGTTCCCTTACCGACTTGGGTAACTTTCGAAACATACACCCCGTGAAAGAAGGACAAAAAAACATTGATGTAAATACTCATAAATGAAAGTATATTACACAATGAGTAAAATAATGGGAAGTACATACAACACTCAAAGGAAATTGTGGAAAATATAGCATAAATCTCATGAGAATAAAAGTGAGATGAAAAATCCCTTATGAAAACTCGGCAGCCTAACGACGCCACTTAAAACATACAAAAATGGATTGATGAGATCAAATAGGGTCTCTCATCATATTAACATGAAGTTTACAGCAAGAGGAATATAAAAGAACATCCCCCAACATAACAAATATGAGATTAAAAGAAGTGACATAAAGGATAGTACATAAAAAGAAAGATAGAGGTTAGAGCTCTTACGAAAATTCGGCAGCCTAACGGCGCCACTCAAAACATCCAAAATGGATTGACGAGAGAGAATAGGGTCTCTCATCATATGAACACAAAAAATACAGTAAGAGTAATATAAAAGAACATCCCAATAACAAGAAAGACAAGCTTAAAAGGAATGACATAAAAGAGGGTACTTAAAAAGAAAGAGAGGAGTAGGATCCCTTACCTCGGGTCTGACATGACTCGATCGTTCTTTAATCTCCTCGGGTTCGACTTGACTCGATCGTTCTTTAATCTCCTTAAAATTGGGTAACTCCCATTGGTTTGAGCTCAAAGGCTTCCTTGGGAAGACTTCTGCCCAAAGTGAGGATTCAAGGAGTTATAGAGGGATGTGGAGAGACAAAATGGGCCGGGGTTGGCCGAGCCAAAGGCTTTGGAAGTGTGGGTAAGGAGGTAGAGGTGGGGGCCTTTTATAAGAGGAGAGGAGGGGCAATCTTGGAATGTAAAAAAATGTTCCTTTATTTTAATTTTTTTTTTCGGATTTAAAAGGTCCCACCTTGATAGAATTCGAGGATAAGGTGATAAGGGTTCTAAATCCACCCATACAATAGGTTTTGGACATGTGTATGTCTTAGATTTTACATTGTCTTTCCATTTTATTTAAATCGTTAAATAATGAGGTCATCACTGCATCATCATGATGTCATAAATAATATAACTTATTTAATTTCTAAAAATATAATAAAAATACCATGATGTAGGAAATCATTTTAGCTTTCCGACGAATATTTATAGTAAAACATATGACTTCTATAACCCCATGTAAATTTTTTTTAGTAAAACATCTCATGTTTGTGTCATTTTTACTTTAACATTAAATAAAAAGTTATTTATGTCATTTCCCAACCAAAGAGGCTCCATGGGGTCCCCAAGTTGACCCATGGATTGTCTTGGTCTGCCATGACACATCCAATGAGGGTAGGACATGTGTCATGATCATCTAATATTATTAAAACATTATTTTTACCTTAAACTACTCTAATTACCTCTAATCGCGATTAAAAACATAATAACTTACTATTCACCAAAAAATTATTTTAATCCCATTGAACCACATTTTACATCTTAATGAAAACCATGTATGTCTTATTTTTGAAATTCAAAACAAAAATATGGCAAAATTTCATTTAAACAGAAAAACAGTTTTTATAAGTACCACTTAGTGGTTTCACTATTCATCAAAAATTGAAGTTTTTTCAGAAAATTACCAAAACTTCACCCTAAGCTATATTTGATATTTCGAATTCAAAAATGATGTATATTTTACAAAATTTAAAACATATTATTTGGTATAATTTATTTAATAATTAATTCCCGCTGTCAGAGCAAATAGCGTGTTTTTATGAAACAAAAAGTATCAAAAGATTGACACTAGTTTAAGTCCGATTTCAAAGTGAAATTAATTCCAATGACCACTATTGGATTAAATGGTAAAAATATATTCTAATTTCACTTTAAAACCAATTCAAAATATAATATAATCATATAAATAAATTAGATTAAAAAGAGGTTTTGAATTAAAATACAACATTTTTCACTATTCATTAAAAATTGAACTTTTTCGGAAAAATTCCAAAAAATTACACAAAGTAAATTATGATGTCCCTATTATAAAGAAGAATTATATTTGGTCAAATATAACACATAAAAGTTTCAAAAGTGGATTTAAAAGAGGTTTTCCATCAAAAGGAGGTTAATCGACCTTTTAAAGAATATTAGAATGTCTATGCTTAAAATTGGATTCATTCGCATTTTTAATCCTCTAACATTTATTGTAAAGAGTAAAAATATTTGACAAAAATATATAATCATTTTGTAGTTAGTTCTGTTCATTCCTGCCATTACAACGGCTAGGCGTTAACTACCATTTAAAATAATATTATTTTATTATTAGAGTGCAACGTAAGATTCCCAAGAAACTCGTTGTTGCTTATTGGGTACGCCATTGAGCATAGCATCCCCTTTAATGTAATATTAATATTTTATTCACAAATATGGATAAATATAAAGGAGTCATATTCTTTATTTACCTGGGGTGTTACAGGTACATCAGACCTTTCAAAATTATAGAAAAAATTGGGTTTGTATCTTACCATTTGGCAATACCACCGAGTCTCTCCAAAGTTCATGATGTGTTCCACATATCACTATTGAGAAAATACTTGCCTGACCCAATGAATGTACTTTACTTAGAGGAATTAGAACTGGAACCCGATCTATATTAATGTGAAGAGCTTGTCAAGGTTCTTGATATAAGAGAATAAGTGTTGAGGAACCAGACGACTGGTGTGGTGAAGGTTCTATGGAGAAACCATAAGATGGTAGAGGCAATGTGGGAACCTGAGGAACATATGATGAATAACCACTCGAATCTTTCAATGCAGTAATATTCTGCATATTTTGAGGATGCAATTATTTAAATCAGGGGAGAATGTAACACCCCAAACTTCCACGGTACGTTTTCCTTTGAATAATGCAATATCTTGTGTTGTACGCAACTTCAAGATTCTAACACAGCACGACTAATCAAACTAGTTGTTATGAATAGTAATACCCACTTTTTGAAATTTTATAAATTTTATTTTCAAAATTCACTTCATTTTTTAATTCGGAATATCAAAATTAGCTTAGGGTGAATTTTTGGTATTTTTCTGAAAACATTCAATTTTATATGAATAGTGAAAAACAATGAGTTATTGTTTAAAACTGACTTTTTTAATAATTATTTATTCTATTTACATTTATTTTTGGTCAAAATAGATACATTATACCTATATAAGTTCAATTTAATTCCTTGGATACATTTTATAATAATTTTAGATATATAAAAATTTTATTGAACTTTTTACCTTCTTTTACCCACCTCTAAGGAGCATTTGGAAATTTACAAAAAATATAATTTTACCACTTCTGTGACTTGAATTTCGAAGATCCGACAGACACGGTTGATATTTGTATGTAAAATGTGGTTTAATGAGATGAAATTTTTTTTGGTGAATAGTAACTTCTGACTTTTATTTACCACATTTAAAAGTAAACAGAGTAATTAAAGGTAAAAATGATTTTATTATTACCGTAACACATGTCCTAGTTCTATTTTATAAGTGTTATTTGACCAAAAACAACCTTAGGAAATAAATATGATTCTTTAGGTCCACATGGAATGGATTACGACATTTACTAATATTTAATTCAAAGAAGAGTTAATACTGTTAAATTCATTGTTTAATAAGTAAACCATTTATAATATGGGGTTACACATAAGATAAGTTCGACAATAAATATTCATTATAAATATGAAAATATTTAGTACATAATTGTATTTTATTAATATTTTATAGACAATAAATAATTTAATTTATTTATGCCACAATGATGATGTAGTAAACACATTATTAATTAAATATTAAAATAATTGATATTATAAATTTCCAAAAAAATGTAACATGAGACTTTTTATAAATTAAACTAACTTTATAGGTTAATATGACTCTTTTAGTTTGATTAAATGAATTTTTTTCTAAGTAATAATGCTTTTATGAATTTAACATAAACAAAATAGAAAATAGTGTAAAAATTGGCATAAAATAGTTTTCAAGACAAATATTATATTATTAATTGATATTATATTCCTAAAAAACTAACATTAGGCCAATGGTCTTAAATAATATTATATATGTCATTAATGAACCACTTGAGTATCTCTTGGATGTTTATATTAAGTTTATTAACCATATAATATAAAAATACAAAGAGACATTCTAAATGTAAAAATAATTAACAAAGAGTTAAATCTAAAAGATAAGGTTAATATAGTGACCCAAAACAATATAAAACCTATTGGTTGAGTGTTTATCCACCAATACCCACCTTATCATCGAAATAAACCATTTTGGAGCCATTATAAACAGAAAATATGTTTATTATAAAATAAAATTTTAATCTTTTCCTATAGTGCCCCTCACCCCTCTTATAAAATGGCACTTCCCCTTCTCTCAAATTCACACCTTCAATGCCATTTGGATCAGCCACCCCATGCCTGAATACCCTATAAAATATCCCCTCCCATCATCCTATATTCCTTATTTTGGTCATAAATTAAAACTAAGAAGCCCTTTTGATCAAACCAAAAATAAGAACCCAAAGAAGAGGTAAATATTTCATCACCTCTTTCAAGATCTTTTCTTCTTCCTCTTCCTCTTTCTTTGCTGTTTCAATTCTAAAATAATAACTCCAGTAACTTCTATATAATTTTATGTTATTATAAATATGTTAAAACCATAATTATTAATCAATCCATAATTTTAATGACATGTCACCATACGTGTGTATGTACGGCTTACTATAACCACATCGTGGTGATGTTGTTATTCAATACATTATTATTTGGATGGGTATAATAATGATGTATAATTGATGTAAATAATAAATATGACATGATAATGATTGTCTATATATTATATACCATCCAATTATATATTATTTTAATATGAAATGAATGATATTTTCGCTTGTGCGTATGAACGGATTACCATCTCCACGAACACGATGAGATTTATTCCCCATCGTATCCTTTAAAGACTAATTTTCATTTAATGATTAAACATAATTTTGAAAGACTTAATATAATTATTAATATGAAATAGATAGATCATATCCACAATAAACATTACTTCTGTAACAATTAATATAAAGTAAAATGAGTCAGTTAACACCAGAAACAACGATAACACTAAAATATTTTTAACAAAGAAATATTAGAAGATCCTATATGATATCATATTTATGTATATGGTTCTTGTATAATTTAATAAAAATGACTTCACAATTATATAAGAGGTTAACCTACCCTAGAACAAGGAATGGTACAAGGTAAGGGTTAATTTCACAATGTCGTCATTATCCAAGATTGTTTATACATAATTATCTATCGGGACCTCTTTATCATCCACATCGATGATTATTAAAAATGTATTTCAAAATGTTTTCAATATTTACTAGACAATGGTTTTAGGTCATTTATACCCTTATTTGATCTTATATATTTTTGAAACGAATCTTTCCATCATTTTCCAAACAAGGTACTTTATGACCTTTTTAACAAAATTAAGGTAAGAATATTTTTTAAATTATACAGCGGGTGTAACTATTTTGAACTATTATATCATCATCGAGGCTTCCCTTACAAGATTATATGAATATTTCCAAAATAAATGTTTTATTTTATAATAATATGAATTTTAAATGATTTTAAAATAGAAAGAGATATTAATCTAAAAAAGGTTTTGATTTCGTCTATGTTAACATACTTTGATGGATTTTAATCTTATTTGAAGTTTATTTATTTTGATACAAAACATCCATATTGTATTGAAGGTTTTGTGATATGTTTGATGGTGGATGTATTATTTTTACACCATTCATGTTTTATGGATAAATTATTGGCATTTCGTATGCCAGTTTTAATACGAATGTTTATGTTATATTTAAACCTTTTCATATGAGGAATGCATTGGACTTAGTAAGTGACGGTTGGAGCCCTCTATAGCTCCTCGATGCATCAGTAGGTCTCATGAGACAAACGAGTGTCTTGGCACACGGACTTGACAAAATATTATTCGTACTTTTGGCACAAGGCCATGACTATGTGGTTATGATGTCTGGCATTATGCATTCCATCATTATGAAATAGGCTATTGATATTGCATTTGATTATTCGACTAGTAGAATATCTATGTGAATAAGTAAATGCAATTATTTGATTTTATATTTTCCATATTATGCTGAATTTCAAGTTTAAATGGATTTTGTTTCAGTCTTATACATTTCCTTAATGTTTATGCTTATTTATGAAAGTTTCCACTATATTGTTTTCCTTACTGAGCATCTGATCTCACCCCTTTCTATGTTTTATTTTTCCCATGATGTGAAGAATTATTTTATGGCTGACCTGCTAGGATAGTCTAATGGGATATGAGTGTGGTCGATGGAAACAATGTTGTTGTAGTTTTTCATTTTATAATGTAATGTAAAACTTATGAATATATCTAGTATTTCCAAAGCGAATAAACTGACCGATCTTTCGAGACAAGATTTCCTTGTATCATACCAATGTTATGTAATAATGCACCAATGCTAGGTAATTGGGTTTAGGGAATTACAGAATAATTATTCAACTTATTATATTTCAATATTTCATATAAAAAATCATGCACAAGAATTAATTTTTAAATGACACTATGTTTTTTTTTTCACCAAAAGTAGACTAATTTAAGAACCACACACCAATTATATTTTTGTTTTCCCAATAATTAATTACAAATAATTGTTGTATTTTAAGGATTAATGATGTATCACTACTGATCCAAGGCTTCATTCTCTTCCTAAATCCACACACTACTTCTGTGACGGAGAAAGTCAGTTTATATACTTTCGGGTCTCTTCATGATCATCTTGAAAAACAAGAACTTTTTTTCATATCTAATGATATTTAAATGTTCTTGGGAATTTAAATCATGATTACAATTTCATATTCATACAAAATGTATGACATATTTCAATTTATGATGGTTAAGTTTGAATTCCCTTAAAACTGTTATGTCTACTTATTCTTAGAAAATGACATTTCTTAGATCTTGAATTATAATTCAGAAGATCTCCTCATTCAATATCATCCGAATTGGGATCCCTGGAAACCAAAAAGTTCTCATATGTATAGAGGATGATCGTCTTATCCTTACCAATACTGAATTCTCAGTTTAGTGATA
Source organism: Viscum album (assembly GCA_963277665.1). Lineage (NCBI taxonomy): Eukaryota > Viridiplantae > Streptophyta > Magnoliopsida > Santalales > Viscaceae > Viscum > Viscum album. Next base: position 1,682,273,080 of record OY728128.1, read on the forward strand.
TTAATATCTTATTTTAATAAAATATATATAGAAATAAAGAACTATTCTCTCATTTTTTCCCAATGAAAAATGTTTAGTAAAAGGGTTCTAATAATTCCTCTTCAAAATAATTAAGGTTGTGCACATAGAATTTCATTTATCACATACACATCTTCAAATGGTGTCAATCAGTATTTATTAATTATTCTATTCCAGATCATCACCATGTGTACATAAAAAATTTCTATTTTTAAATGAAAGATTTTTTCATCATTGTATTAAAGTGAATGGTAATATTTATTTATATAAAAATATAGATTAATAAGAAATTTCTACAATGAAACATAATAATATGAATCTTGTATAAAATTTTCATATTTTAAAATATGACTCCCTTAGAATAACAAACCATTGGATCTATTATAGAATCCATAATTTCCTGCATTTAAATTAAAAAATTTTGTCCATATTTGATTATTCCTCAATCCTTGATGTTAACACTCATTGTAAAAAAATCGTATAAATACCAAGGTGATATATATTAAATATAATTGAATTAAAAAATTATAAAAAACTCATAATATCATAAAAGATATATATTATATTTTTTAAACCTCTAACAACCAAGGGAAAAAATTTCCAAAGTAGATTCCTTCTATGGTATTATATGAATTACTGTGACGTGGATTTCACTATTGTCTTATATCCACATACCTTGGTGTTTTAATATATGGTTGTGGTGAGATTTTGAAAATTTCAAATTTTAATAAGTATATCTCATGTTGGTAGTAGTGTGGGAAATATGGATAAGATAAGGAGGAATCTTAATAATTTGAATACTTATAGAGGAGGAAGATAATGATGGCTATATCATTATTTCATGAATTTCATGAAAAAATTTAAAATTGAACAAAAGTTATATTTTAAATCTTTCTCATATGTAAATTATGCCTAAAATATTGACCAATTAATGAGATCAAACATGCTATTAAGTTTCCTATAAGTACTAATATGAGATGGTTCTCTCTTACAGGGCACCATACCTCCCTATATGTATGGAGGATAAGATTTTATTCACTCACACTATACATATTCATCCATTCATTCATGAACCTATGATAACCTACACACATTAACTACCTCCAACTATGGCTAAAAACCTTTGACCTCATCCCTATAAAATATGGGAGAATACTTATGTGTTAAGCATGGAAGTCTCTATCCTATTTTTTAACACATCTTCCTAGATCATTGTGAAAATGTATCCACGAATAAATATAAATAATATACCACAAATGCTTGGTTGTGTTTCAATAATTCTTCCTCATATTTTTATTTCAAACTCAAATACAACAACCAAGACAATATGATTACATTTCAATGAAAATTATTTAATTCAGATATTTAATATTTTTCAAAAAACAACATCATTTAAACTCTTATTATCTATACTCAGCATTTTTTAAAAAGTATTACCAAACATAAAATACTTTTATTTATCATTGTAAACAATTTATTCTTAATATTTCATATTCTTCTCAAATTATTATATCTTTTTCTAATACACAAAAACATTATTTTTAAGAATATTTATTTATGTTACGTGGTCATTTTATGCGATAAAGAAATCAGCTTCATCTATCATCATATTTCACATATGTTTCATAAGGTATTTTAATTGTTTCACAAGATTAGTATTTATTTCAATGCATACCTCTTGTTTATTCTGTATGATTAAAAATATATAATTAAATTTCATTCTTCCATTTATTTATAGTTTGATAAATATTAATTTTACTCTTAACATTCCAAAATCTGGACATATTTTCTAAAAAACTCTTTTGTCAGAATGAGTTCTTCAATAAGAATAGTTTTATAGTTACTTACTAGAAAAACTCATTTTCATAATCTATTTTTTATTTCTTCCATCATCTGAACTATTATATACATTGAATTATTTAACTATTTACCACACATGATACATTTTTTATCCACTTTTGTATCGGACCCCATACTTGTTTATAAATAGAAATTATACAAAAAATATCATATTCCTCTATACATAAAGAATTTTATTAGGATATTTCATTTATATTTTCTTTTATTTGGTTTTATATTATTGATTTAAAATCCATAACTCTCTTATTGATTTCCCCAATAATTATATTATTCATCATAATATTATTTGATATTTTCCTTTTTTATTGTATTTTAATGACATAACCGGGTTTTATTTCTATATGAATGCTGTATTTTTTATCCATTCATAATTTAGATGGGTAATTTGAAGCTTATCAAAAGTATAATCTTTTATTTATGAAATAATTGATTTTTTTGGTTCGAATCTATCATGAAAGTTTCTCATTAATTTTTTTAAAATAAAATAATATTTCTTTTTAGCTCTAAAACCTATGATAAAACTGAAATTTTTTTTAACCATTGTATGATAGGCATCAATAGTTTCATCCTCATCTATTTTTACTGTATTGAAAATATCTCCCCAAATTTATAACTTTTATTATCCAATTATTATGTTTCCTTTATATTTTTTCTTGAGATTATCCTAAATTTATTTTCCTATCCACTAAAAAAGCACTTTGGAGTAATGTTTTTTTAATAGAGATGATAATATAACATATATAAATATCACATACATCTCTAGGTTCCTATTATCAAAACATTTCATTAATCCATCACTTAAAATGGGTGGATATCCCACATTTATAAAATAATTAACATTTGTATTATTGAATTATTTCACTAGGTATAAAAGAGACATATGTGATAGATACCATAGAGGGTCAGGGTATAAAATCCTTCCGAATTTAAATACTATTCATTAACATTACCACAACCCTACGTGATGTTGACATATTTATTTAAATGGATACTTGTTTTTTGTCTCTTTTTTAATATTTGATGCATCTATTTTTTTGAACCATAATTATTTTATATTGTGATTACTTTATACCTTCCTGTCTGATCATATAATATAGAATATAAAAAATTAATCAAATACGAGACAATTTATTTTCTTATTAACTACTATGGGATAATCTAAAGAGAGTCTGGTTGATAGTTTGTTAATAAACCAGAATAACTAAGATCATTGGTTGTGGGGTTTAGGTTTTTTCACCCCTTTTTGGAGTCTCTCCCCTTATAAAATATTGATGTTGGGTTATTAAAAACTCTCAATTAATTAATACAATATTTCCCTAATTATCAAAAATCTAAAGGGGAAAACAAATTGTGTACATAGGTCATAGAATAATGTCACTTATTTTATGTTAGTTATATTAAGTGTGGTTTAGTGATCTTTTATCACCAAGAATCTCCATGGAAAATACCATCAGAAACTCCCTTTGAATAAAATCATCAAAATCCACCCATTATATTCCATGGAACATCGTATCCCTTCACATTATCTTCAATAAATCAAGAGAATTATTTTTCTTATTTCTCATAATGTCTGTAGAACATATTTAATACAAGGATTAATATCATAAACAACCCATAATAACATGAATCTATACCTAGGGTGACACATTATTATAATTTGAAGTGCTTTTTGATTTATAGTTTTAAAATATTTTGAAAAAATATTACATATCATATCCTTATAAAATAATGTTGAAACATACAATCAAAGTCCATTTTCCATCAAAAATAGGATTCTTAAATTTAAACATACATTTAATTCAAAAAAAATATTTCATTAAATAAAAATAAACATAGAAGAATGATAATCTATTCCACATTCCATACTAATACATAGACCGTATTAAACAAATTAGAAAACATGGGATGAGAATATAAAATATTATTCAGGGATAAAATAAATAAACTCATTAGACATATTTGATATCATGAAATCCTATTATAAATTCTGCCCTTTTACAATAATAAGATTGTGGTCAAATAGTTTTTCCTTATTAAAAAATAATAATAATTTAAAAAAGATATTTATATCTTATATCATAAGGAATAATAATGGAATAATCCCAATCATGGTAGTTTTTTATAAAACATGTGTACTCGTGAATGAATGTTTTTAAAAACACAATTTTTACATATAAAAGGGGTATAAATTTTCTTTTTAACAAAATAACAATATCTTCCCATATAAAATTAAAATACATCTATAAGATCTCATTTTCATGAATATAAAATCCATATATGAACCTTGGGACATCAAATTCATATCACCCTTACAATCACTCTTATAATCACTCATATGAGAGGAAAAATCTACTTGATAAATTCCAACAGATATTCCCCGAAGAACAAAATAATTTTCAATTTCAATGGAGAGCTATATTTGTCATAAAATTAATCATTAAAAATTTCACATACCATTACATATAAAAACACATATAATATTTCATTTTTATCATAAAATATAATAAATTATTCTTCTTAATAAAATTATAGAATCTCTTTCGGGTATCACATAAAAATAATGATAAATATATTTCCACTTAAAAAACAATAAAAACATTCATTGAAGAAATTAAAATAGGATATTAATTTATGTTTTTTAAACATATAAAGTAATATTAATTAATAATAATTCTATTAATGGCTCTAAATTTTACCCAAGTTATATATGTAACTAATGAATTCTCTTTGAACATGGGAAAAATATGCCAAATTGGCTCGTATGAAATATTTTAAAAGGTTACATTTTTAACATTTTAAATAACGTAAAAATTATATAAAAGATCATTTTAATAGTAGTTTAATCCTAAATAAAAGTATACATGAATTCATTTAAAAAACATGAACATGGTAGAAAATGTATTTAAAAAATTTTAAAAAATATTTTAATGAAAAATACCCTACCTTAAGTCAGACATGCCATGGTAATACTTTAACAAATATATAATAAATATATAATAAATTTATAATCATTTTAATTTTTACAAAGAAAAATTTTAATGTTTATTTCCTTTTCTTATACTTTTTATTTCATTCATTAAAATTTCCTACATCATTGTGAAATCATTTATGTTTATGTGTAAATTTTTTATAAAATTCAATCAATATTTCCAAAAGATATTTTGTAATTAGTCCATGGTTAAAGGGGTATTTTTTTACTTTATCATATAAATAGTAATAATCAAATAAATAATTTTTTTATACATTATATATAACTTTATATCTAATCATAAATTTCATACATAAAAAATTAAAATTTTTATTTCATGGAGGTGGTAACCTTTATGTACACATATGTGATGTTTTAAATGTTCTAAAAGGTGGAAAATAACTAAATTGGATGTTATTATAATTTTATATAATATTAATAATTTTTTAATTTTAATATTTATTCATTAGATCCATCCTCATTACCAACAATGTGAGACATTATTGTTAAGTGAATAACGTAAATTCATGGATGTGGTAGTGTACACATACACCGATTTGAGATTATCATTTTTCAAAGAATGGAAGGGTAAGAAGGTATTAAATAAATGATGTTTTAGAAAAATAATTACTCAAAAATATCAGGTATATTAATTTTATTTTACATTTTTACATTCCATATGGTGTAGTGATAAAAAAACAAAACAAATCACTATATAGAGATGGTAGTCTATATTTTCACAAGATTTATGACTTCATTTTACATTAGATAGAAAATAAAATATAAAATTATTTATAAGTAAAAATAACATAAATTTAGTATGTAGGATATAAATATGTTTTTATATAAAAAAATATATAGAATATATTAAGGATGTTGAAGAATAAAAATGTAAGAAAACACTCTGTTAAAAGTTATAACAATTCATTGGAAACACTCCCCTTGATTACACCTTAATCCACATATTTTTTTGACATTTGGCAATAAAAATATCTATAATACATGGGGTATAATTTTTGATATATATTTATAGGTTAAATTAATTAGTAAAATATCTAAAAAAATTTGAAGAAGAGAGGAGAGGAGAATATCATCTATAAGTCTGGGGAGTGGTACACTTGTAATGTTTATTAAATTTTATGTATTATAAATGTATTACACATGTTAAAGGTTCAAATAAAACTATGAAATTTGGTATATAATTCAATAAGTTTTGAATATCCAAAAAAAGATATTTAATATGATATTATAGGGCCTTATGATAATGAATTTACTATAATTAACCTAATTTTTCTGTTACCATGGTGAATTGTTTTACTGTGATTTCTATTCATAATTACTATGATTGAAATTGAGATTATTTAAAAATTTAAACACATTATTTAATTTTACAAGATAGAATTTTAATATGTGTTGTAAAATACAATAACTATAGGCGCAAAAAATGAAATGAAAATCAGTTTTTAGAAAATGGGACTTTTAAGCATAAAAATGAACTTATACAAAAATTAAATATAATGATTATTCCTGAACAATTATTTATAAAATTATTAAAAAAATTGTTCTTATGTTACATTAAAACGAAATCCAAAACATATTATGATTTTGAAATTAATTTATTTAATGAAATGAAATGGAAGATTTTCAAAAATCATCATTTCCAATATTCACTCAACTTAAATATTTAATGAAAAAGACCAATAATTTATCCAATTTATAATATGAAATTATTATTTCAAAAATTATGTCTCTTTTTTCAAATAAAATTTCAAATATTTGAATTAATTCATTGTAATACATTATCACAAAATATAAAAAAAGAATTTTGAGGCAAAAAGTTCCTTTATTCCCATTCCCTCCCTTATAACCATTATTTAAATAGTGTTAATTCATTAAATAAGTTCTAAAATCTAATTATTTAACTAAAAATTTACTAATAGTGATTAATTTAATCTATTAGGAGAAAAATATATGAAACACTTATGTTTTCTGATAATCTATATCTTTTACCATAATATTATTTTATCATCATCAATAACTAATTTAAAAAAATATATATAAATTGTTATTTATTTTATATAGATAACAATCAGTATATATTCTAATAATATGGTTATCACAATTCACAATAACAAAAAAAATTATTAGGTTATAACATTAATTTTTAAATAATAATATTTCTATAGAATATCACCATTTGTTTGAGCTCATTATTTTGTATACCCTACAATATAAAATGTAGAATCATATAAAAAAATTAAATTATAACACAATGGGCTGATATATTATTCCCCCTTAATTAAATTTAATCCTCTTATTTTGATCACATGTCTAATTGAAAGGTTTTAAAAAAAATTAGAATCAATTCCACAGAGTAGAATAATATATAAATAAGTTTTAAGAACTATCTTCTAATAAATGTCAATAAAAATATATTTCAAAAATAAATTAAATGTTCATGTTAAGACTAGGAAACTTATAATTTTATAAATATTTCTAAAACCTTGTGTTTATAATAATCTGATTATAATTGTGAAATATTATCAAGAATTTTACTGTAATAGTTGAGTGATGAGACTCGAAAAATTAATTTTTCTATTTATTAAGTAGATGAATTATTTTATGATTTAGATAGAGTAAATGAGAAAATATACAATCATTATTTCACACAATTTTATAAGTACAATTTAATCATTTGGTTTTCCATTGAGTTGTTTCAACTTCTTTATCATCTTGAACTAAAATTAATGAATATTCATGTTGAATTTTTTATTTTTGAGGCGCAAAATTTAAACTCTAATAGATCTTACGATCCAAAAAAAACAAGTTACTCCTCCTACCTATAGATATTAACCAAATCCAAAATAGTTATCAAAAGTTAATATATTATCAAATAGGAATAAATTCAACATTAATCTCTAAAGACTCAAAAAAAATTCCTAATGTTCCATATAAAACATACAATAAATAACAACCCTTAATGATCATCAAATTATGCACAAAAAATACCAAACTAAAATAATAGAAATATTGGATAACATATTCTTATGAGATAATCATAACATTTATCTACAAGAAACACCATTCACCCATATGATGACATACAAATAATTTATACACCATTATAATAAAATATATATTTTATGATAATATTTTCCATAAAAAAACATGAATCCCCATAAATATACAATAATATCAAATATACATCTAAAAAAATCAAACATAATTTTGTAAATAAAATCCCATCATATCAAATAATATTTCAATTTACCTTAATCATATAATATTACAAATATATTGAACTACTTAAAAATAACATCATTCACTCATTCAGAAAATCGCATTTCAATACCCTTGTTATATATATTGTAAATCAATGGTCCCAAATTGTAACAACCCCTTTATCCAGATTAACCATAATTACCACAACTCAAAGATCATATTAAACTGAAAATTTATCAGTTCCTTCCAAATTATGTGTAAAAAATAATGCTCAAATATAATTTTTAAAAACACATAAAAAACCTAAAGGTTTTACTTCCATTAATTTCACCAAAAATATCATTTCTCATTTTAACATTAAATTACTTAATACCTTGAATGGGGAATATCTATTATTATAATTAAATGGAATTATTAACCAATTATGGTATGTAAAACCCATAAGATATCGTCCTTTTATTCATACTATCCTCTAATACTATCTAAACAATCCATTTGATACAAACTATAACACCTCGCAACTTAAACAACCCATAATTAAATTATCTATACATGTTTTTGACATTATTTTTAATGATATTTTTGTTGTTGTAGTGTGTTTTAGAATTAGGTAAAAATCATAAATATATAATTATTACAAAAAATTTAGAAACATCCCTTAAATATATATTTTTCACGAAAATAAAATATTAAAATTTAAACTATTGTTCCATTCAAAACATGACTTCTCCTTTAATGATGAATCCCTATAGCAAAAATATATACTTTAATGTTGTTCATAATCAACCTTTGGCCTCATTAAAACATTTTGAAATCTTGGCATGACAAAACAAATCTTACTAATGGATATAAAAATAATCAATCCTATTTTTCTTCTTTGAATACCATGAAATCCCATATAAAATTTTTACCTTTTTACAAAGATAACTTTGAGCTCAATATTTTTTTATGTACTCATTAAATAAAATTTATTACCCAAACATATTAAAAAATATATCAAAATATATCATAAAGTAAAAAAATCATAATCATGATGGGTTTTTAAAAAACAACGGGGTTTGCAAAAAAATTTTCTTGAAAAACATTGTTTTCACCCTTATATGGGATGTAAAAATTCCTTTTAACATAAGATCATTTGAATAACATATTAAATAAAAGAATCCATGATAAATAATTAAAAATAATATTAAATTCATACATGTACCTTGGGATGCTATCTCCATAATACACATGAAATCACTCTTAAAATCATTCTTATAAGGGTAATAACCTGCATGGTTAATTTCAAAATATATTCCCCGAACAGAAAATATATTACCCAATGCATTGAAGGGCTATATCATGATCACCCATCATTATCAATAATTAAAAATTCCACTGAAAAATTGATAAAAAATATGGTTTCATTTCCAAAATGACACATCATCAATCATTTTATTTAGCACATATATAGAAAAACTCTTGGGCATAATTGAAAAATAATTATTAAATTATTTTTCAATGAAATTTATTAAATAATTATTCCTAGAAGAACATAAAATAATGTATTGTTTAAAAAAATATATTAATACCTAAAGTGTATTTTTAATAAAAATAATGTTAATTATAGTGGTAAAATACTGGCACATTTTATATATTAAAAACATTCTTTTTTTACAATGGTAAAATGGGTTAAAAAGTAACCCCTACAAGAAACATTAATATGAGTCCTTTATATCATTTATAAACAAAGTAAATGGATAACTAAAATTACTTTTTTATATGTATATATAATAATATCTTGGAATTGATCTAAAATATTGTGGAAATGGTGGAAAAATAGTTTAATGAATATAAAATAATGTTTTAATGAAAATCCTTATACCTTGAGGATGACTCGCCACCTACAAAATTTTACTCTTATATAACAAACATATAGTTATTAATTTATACAAAACCATATTAGTCTTAATTTCTTATAATTATATTTATTATTCCATTCATTACCATGTGTTAAAGAGTTATTAAATTAGTTATGTTTATGTCAGATGTTTTGAGAAGGTTCGGTAGATAATCCCAAAAAATATTGGATAGGTTTACCATAGACAAAGGGTTTATTGATAATAAATCATCATAAAATTAATTTCGAAATAAATATTAAATTTTTACATTAATTTTTTTTAAAACATACCTTGAGGGGAATGCATGAAAAATAAAATACATCGTATTGTGGGGGAGATAGTAGACATGTACACGTGAGCCATATACCAACCTTTTGACATAGTAAAGACATAATTTAGATGGGATTTTACATTTCATGAATAATAATATAGGTATTCGAAAAAAATAATTCATCAAATCTATCCTTATGACAATCACGGTAAGGTTTTAGCATAAAACAAATCACAACGCATTGTGGAGGTGATAGTCCACACGTACACAGAAGTAAAATTTTCACATTTAAATCGATGGGAGGGTAATATGTTAACTAATATGTAATATTTAATTAAGAATAATTGTGTCATAAATATCATATATATTTATTTGATCAATTATTTTGACATTTCATTAGAGGCAATGATGAAAGAAAATCACACCATTACATTGAGATGAAATTTTGTACGTACACTTGCATGATGATTTATAATTTCTAATCAATGGATAATTAGATGAAAAATTTTTACATCAAGAGTTTTAAGAAAGAATAATTTTCTCCTAATATTTCTTAATACAGAACACGAGGCTTTTAGAGAATTGGTATATAATATAAAAAATTTCTATTTAAATGTGATCATTATTACCTATTTTTTGTATTAATGGGTATGAAAAAGATAAAACTCACTATGTAATAAAAAAATAACAGTCCTAATAAATAAAAAAATTAATAAATTATTATTAAATAATAACTCAAATTTTTTAGTAAATACAATTTATCCATAAAAAAAATATATTTCCGTACAAAAATGGGTTTGTTTCTTTTTGTGAGAATATATTGGCAATATTTTATAGAACATTTGGAAATATTATTTCATAAAAAATATATCATTTTTTAAAATACAAATATAAATAATATATTATGAATAAATTTTTTGTTTTTATGTAAATTTTTATTTTTCATCGAATAGTAACAATATTGATTTATATTAAAAACATTATTTTATTTAATATATTAAAAAATTGAAATTATATTTTTGATTATTTTTCAAATTTCATTAGTTATTTTTGATGAAAAAAATAGAATTTTATTTTTTAAAATTTATTGTACCCTTGAAATTGGTATAATTTTTTTATAAAATATATTTTTCAGAAAACAATATTTTCTTTCATTTTGTGTATTAATCAAATAATAATTTCATCCACTTATATAAATTGAATCATCAAAAATTATTTAAATATTTTTAATTAGGATTTTTATGTTTGTTAAATTGGTCTATTTTATTTATGTTTATTATTAATAGTAATCATAGTAAATAATTATCAGCATAATAAGGGTAAATCTGGTAATTAAGGTAATAATCAATCTGATTATAACTAAAACATTACCCTTTATCATATTTAATGATTTTATTTCATCTATTTAAATTTATTTTATTTATGTATGGACACATGGTGAAATATTTCTTTTATATTTACTATAATATTATTTTGTATAATGAAATTTAAAAAATGTTATTATCTTAGTCTCATTAATGAAATTTTTGGCATAGGGAAAAAAGGATATTTTTGGTTATAAAATGGTTTTTTTAATGATACATTATTATTTTTATAATTTTATTTTATTTATTATTTTAGTGATTATATAATAACCTTAAATTCAAACTTAATTTCGACACAATATTTATTAAATTACTATAAAAATAGAAAATAACTATAAAAATGGAAAATAAATATTATTTTGAATTAATTATTATGTCCCATTAATTTTTTATATTAAAATAGGGTTCAATTTATTGTATTTAAATTAAATTTCTTAAAAGTTTTTTTCGATGAAATTTTGAGTTAATAGTTTCGGAAATGACACTAAGGTTATTTTATAATGAATTATATTCTAATAATGGTTTTAAAATTTATAAAAAATCTATAATAACACAAGAGATTGGTATATGTCTAAAAATATAATTTATGGTCATCTTATGGTGCAATATTTTTTTATAGTAACTATATTGACCGCTAAAATGTAAAAACATTACTATCTTGGAAATTGTCAAAATGGGTTAGGATGGGTTAAAATAAAGATATATGGGAAAAAATAAATCTATACATATCCAAATTTACTATTATGATATTATTGTTAGCCAAAATCATCCAATATTTTAATTATATTATTTTGGTGCATTTTTTAAAGTAAAATAATTAATATTAATTTAATATTTTACTTATTTCCAAGAGTAACCCCCCCCCCCCAACACATAAAAAATTGAACGTCCTATCATATTTAATTAAATGGAAAATAATAATTATAAATCCTCCATAACCTACAAAAAATATCTTCCTAAAAACCTTCTAAAAATTATATACATCCTTTTTTAGAGAAAATTCCAAAATTAGAGGGCTTAACATCTAAAAAATGAAGGTTGTTTAAACAAAAGGAGTATTCGTTAACCGAATGATTTATTTTTATTTATTCTTCCACCGACATATAATCATATTAATAATTGATAATATAATATTTTTTTTATCTACCTTATAAATTTATTTTATGTTTCTAATGGAATAATATACAACCATCTCATGCTCAATCAAATGAGAAACTAAACCTTTATTCATGTGTACGTTGGACTACAGCCACAGGAACTAATGTAATTAATTTTCTATAATCATCCCTCATGAATAATTTTGAATATGGACTTAAGGAGTATATTTTATATTCATGAAACATTTAAAATTCATTAAAAAATATATTTGATATATTTTCTTACTTTCTATCTATCCAATAATGTCGACTTCATTTATGCATACATGTGGATTACCTCATCCACCAAGAGATGTGATTTGATTTTCATTACTGCATCACATGGATGGTACATTTTAATGTATATAAATAAATATTATGATATTTATAACATAAATATCAATATATAAATATAAAATAATACATACCTTATTTCTATAATTTTCATTGAATAATTGAAGCATTACTCATGCATACGTACAACTTACTGTATCCGTGATTTTAACATAGTTCATTTTTTAAAAATATTATTCATGGTATGTTTTAAAAATATAATGTATGTATAAAAATTATAAAAATATATTTTTTATTATTAATTATAATATGATATAATGAACTATTTCACCATAGTCAATATATCGATGTCATTTTGGGCAATGATCTGAATATCATCAAACCATTTGTTGTGAACTTAATTGATTAAGTAATTGTATATAACATGGTGATTAGTGAAATTAAAGGATCAAAAATATTGAATGATGTTCTTAAGAAATTAAATAATTAAGACAATTTTATTATTTAGGAATATATGTAATGAACACAATGAGTCAAGCTAGAGGTAAGAGAGACATTAATTTAAAAATATGATTTTAAATGTATTAAAAGATTGTTTTATAAATATTTATATTCCATTTATATATTCATAAAATTATTTAATAATAAATATATATATATAAATCAATAAGTTATAAAGAAAATTTTATGAATCTTTTTAGATTATTTCAATGGACTTCAAAATTAATCTTTTTACTTTTTTATATGGATCATTCTGACTTTATTTACAAAAGATAGAAAGAATTTCTATTTTAAAATATACACAATCAATAGTTTCTTCTTTCCACTATAATCATTACTTGTTTTTTGGATTCCGTTGAAAAATTCAATACTTTATTTAGTTACAAAATCATTCTTTTCCTTTATTCTAATTATTTTCCAAATGGTTTTAAAATAGAATTTATATTTTTATATCTAGAAATTATTTTTTTATGGGTGTAAGGGATCTCTCTAAACTACCTTTTTTTATTAAGTTATGATTGTTCTATCTCTTAATCTGTTTATATTTATCTTCAAAGTTATGTAATGACTCTATATTCTATATATATTCCTCCCACATATTAACATATCATTTTCCCTATTCCATTATAGGGTAATACATTCCTTATGTTATGTATTAAATCCCATTATTTATAAAATTCCCTTTGATTATTATATGAGAAATTATTTTCAAACCCATTTTTTCCAATATTAATCCTTATGATTACTATTTATTATTGATTTCTTTTATGGGAAAACGAAATCATTAATATGATATTAGGGGTGTTCCAAAATATCACTATAGTTAAATAGGTAATATTTTTATCTCATGAGACGCTGTATATGGGGTTAGGTAGTGAACTTATTCCATGATATGAATTTTTCTAACATGTGATGTTTTTAGGAAGTTACCACTAACTTATGTTTATATCATGATTTGTGTTTCTACCACATTTCCAATGTTTTCATGCTCTAATGATATCTAGTTATTTATGTTTTCATCCCATGTAACTACACAAGAGATTAGGATTAAATATAACTACATAATGCATCATAATATTGAAATGTATAATTATTATTTAAAAAGGTATTCACAATATTTTCACGATAAAAATTAACATTATTGAGTTCTAATTTTTTCATTTTATATTTTTTTTTGAAATGCCTTCGAAAAATTATAGGGTAGAAAATTTCATTTCTATGTATTGAATTTTTTATTTTTAAAACCAATTTTTAAAATTTAAAAAGGTAAATATTATATAATTATTCAGGAACCTATAGGTATATTTATTTATTTTTATTGTACACATTACTAAGAGTATTGTTCTAAAACCACAAATTAAGATATTTTTTATATACCGTTATGTATTGGAAGGAATAATAACGAGATAAATATGAAAATTGTAAAGATATGTCAAGAAAATGAAAAAATTAAATCTTAAAATATTTACTGTGGTTAAAATTGATACTCTGTGGATGTGTCCACTTTTTAATGTTATATAAATATATGTAGTGGATATTTACTTATTCTCTAAAACTATAATCTATAAAGATCCACATATGTAAGAAAATGAATCCCTGGCTTAAAATTAAATATTATTTAATGTTTAAGTATAGTTTATTAGAGTTGATATTTTATTAATGATTTAGATAAATTTGATTATTAGGATTAGATAACATTGGTAAAAAACCAAGGGATACGAAAAATTATAGGATATCAACTTACTATTTCATTAAGATAGAGATTATTTAGTTTTCTAGAAACATGTCACTGTATGCATAGAACATATTGACATGGTTTTGAATCAGAGGCGTTAAGTGGTAATTTCCCCAAAAATAGTTGTTCATGTATATCTTGACCATAATTATTGTTCATGGGGATTGAAACATTACTATAAACTTGGACTGGAACTATGAGAGGATATTTTAGGGTTAATTTACATTTTTGTTATGAACTATCATGAAGTATTGAATAGATTAAGATCATGTATAAGGGATTTTAACCCTAATGTTTCACTGATAGAATTGAAACATCCATGATTTAGACATCCATATTCTATTTCATAATTTTGATTATTATTTCCTACATCATAATTTTTGGTTTTATTCAATGGATTTAAATATGAGGGATGTTGTTAATGGTTAATATAATGTAAAATGTGGTGATTCTCTATAACAAAATGGGATAATTATTTAGGTGAAAGATATTTCCATTACTCATAATAAGTTATCTAGATATCTAATTAACAAATTATACCTTATCTAAAACATGGATACACCAATGAAGAAATGGATGGAGCATGCTATAGGCTTGTTTGGTGGAAACCATTGAGGAAATATGGTTCAATTTCCTTCATGTAGGAAATGTGGTAAGGGACTTCAAGGATAATATCTCAATAGAAGATGAAAATTTTTTATGTGTGGAAAATAAGGGCTTAAATAAATGAATTGTAAAACAAAAATTACTAGTTAAATAGAGAAATAAACTTATCCAAGAGAACCAAAAATATTTAATTTTATTAAATTTGAGGATCCTGATCATTATCCAAGTCAACTATATCTTTTAAAGGTTATATTTTATGACAGTAAAGGGATTATTTTACACCCAACATTGAGGTAAGATGATTAATGTATTTATGTATTGGAATTTTAGAGCAATATTATACATGTATTTTTATTAATGATATTATATTTATAAAAAACGAGAATCATATATAGATTATTCCCCAATAGATTTTCATTATGGATTTGAAGACTTATATTGAATAATAAAGATATCAATGAAAAGTGATTTAGTGTTATATTAATATTTCTAGAAAACATATGATTAAGAGAAATATTGCCCTTTATACATGTTTATTATTGAAATATTGATGATTATATGGGATAAACTAATCATTGAAATTGATGAATTTAATGTGATAGTGATTTGATGAAAAATTGATTTAGTTTATCACTGATGATGTCTATTACATTTTTAAATTAATGGAATATATTCCATATTCTGTGATTACTAAAAATTTTGTGTATTTTTAAATGAATATATGTCTTTATTCATGCTTAACTTAAGATTTATATTCACCATCATAGATTTATAAATTTATGTTTCATTATACATTAAAATGGGTGGATTTCCATTTTTCAGTTTTAAGTAATAGGATTTTGAGATGATTTCAAATTTTTATTTTCTTTTAGAATGAATACTCTATTTTTATTTAAATAATAGTTTGGGTTAGTATATAATTTGATGTTATTTTAATTTGATTGTGAGATGTATATAATTATTTTATGGTAGAAATGTGATTCATTCACAAGGTTATATTTTGGGATATATTTATGGTCAAGCTAGGGAAGACCTTTCACGTCAGATTTTAAATTTTATTTACGTTATTTCGATGAAGTTAACTAAATTATAGGACTATATTATTACATATCATGTTGATTAATGATATTCTTGGAGATTGTTATTTTGATGGAGAAATATGTTACATGTAGACTAAACTTGTTATTTAACTTGAATGATTATTTGGGAAGAGTAAAATTAATATTTTTCAATGTAGGTTAAAAGGTATGAGATCACTTTGGAGGATAAATTATTAATTCATGTTGAGGTTATTATGTTTACTTGTAGTATTGAGTAATTTTTTAAAATACATATGTGGAACCTATGTTATTATTTTGGAAAATGTTTGATTTAAATATAATATTTCATTATATGAGGGTTTAATCATTTTGGATATTAATTTACCCTACTTTAAACATTCAGTTAGTGTAAATATTTAAAGACAACTGGTGTATCTTAATATCATTTTTTGTATTATGACGTAGATTTTAGTGCTTCAAGGATAAAATAATTCATCCTGAATACCTATCGTTTGGAGAAAAAGAGGTTATTATTATGGAAATTGACTAAAGGATAAATTAGACAATTAATGTAAGTATATTTCAAGATGTTCTTAGTCTATATAATAATGGAATTATATAACTATATGAAAAGGATCTAGAGACACTTTTTTCCTATTACCTTTATTTAGGATTAATTAGTGTTATTTTTTCCATATATATGGTTTATGATATTATAATGGTTAAATTTCTTACGATCATTCATTTAATTGTGATCAATGTTCTCTATCAATATCCATTATTATTTCAAAGATAAAAACTTCATTCATGTCTATATTTTCACTTCCTGCTAATTTTGTCCTACTTGGAAACATAGTTATGTGTTTTTCCAAATGACCTTTGTATTTCCATTTCCATATTTTCATGATGAAGATTTATTAATTATTTTTACGATGTGGTATGTCAATAAAAGTTTGTTGATATTTCAAACCCTTATTTACTAAGGTCAAGTTAAAATTGAAAGGAGAAAATTTATTATATGTGAGTAGACTTTAACAACATGAGTTTTAAAAGCATAAAATTCTTAATTTATTATTTAACATACAACACCCGGATTTAAGTGAATTGGGATATTCTATAAAAATATTGGTATTTAATTGTGATTATTATAAAATATTCTTTGAATTAGTGGGTACAGATAGTATTAAAAAAATTATAATATATATATATATATATATATTTCTAAATGAAATAAATATAAAGATAAATTCTTATTAAATAATCATTAAATTTTATAGTAATATTATTTTATTCATCAAAAATTCATTTTCTTCAAAACTATTATTATTTAATTTTTTATATGTTATTATAATTAATTTATTGATATTTTTGCGATTTTATTTTGTAAATAGGATATTATTTTTTATGTATTTATATTAAAATTATTTTTAGGTAATATTTTGAGATTTTTCTGAATTTTTTTTCAATGAATAGTGTAAAGTACTAAATTTTATTTGAAACAATATTTTATATTATACTATTCTCAATGTAAAATTATATGTTGGATTTATTTTAATTTATAATTTTTTGTAATGGATTCCTAATAATCCAATTATAGTCATTGGAATGAATTTTGTACTTTAAAATGATGTAATAATATTTTTATAGTTAAATGGAATACCTCAAAAAAAAGTCATTGTTTTTTTATTTAAATTAAATTCATTTACTCTAATTCAAGATATTTAATAATGAAAAATTGAATTCAAATATAGAATCAGAAGTCCCAAATTTGAAAAATAGATCCCATTTACTTTTAAAAAATTTAATAGTTATCGTAGGAAATTATTATCACAATATTATTTGAAATTCTGGAAATTAAGGATTAAAATAATATTATAAGGGCTAAAAATGACAGTAAAACATTCCATTATCAAATTAAATAAATTTAGTCTTGTAATTTCCATAAATTCTTTTACAATATGCGAACATGGTTCCATATTTAATTGATTTTTTCTTTTATATTGGTTATGTAAAGATAAGTTAAAAATGTAATTCTCTTGGTTTTATTATCTCTATATTTTTGACATATGTATAAATGGATGATTTTTTATTAAAATGGATAATTTAATAATAAATAATATTTTATTATGGTAAATTATTTCTAACTTTAGTGAAAGAATAATAACATAAAATTCTTACACACCTCCGACACAGTATTAATTAAATGAATATAATGATATAATAAAATTATTTTATAATGTTAAAAGTAATATAATTTGAATGAGTTATTTTGTGCTAAAAATAATTTAAATTAAAACAACAAATTATACAGTTTTAATAAATTATATTATTATTCAATTTTTTCATGTTTTCTTCAATCTCAAATTAAATGAATAGTTCCAAAGATTGCATTAATGATATATTACAATAGATTATATTTTACTAAATGTTCTAAAATTCTGTAACATCATATTTTCATTTATTTTATTGGTTTATGTTTAAAAAATATAAACCATGGTCCACATATGGGTAAACTCCCTTTTTATTGTAATGATTATAACTCCTACATGGAAAATACTTTTTTATTGCGTTAATTTAAAATAAAAGTTAATTCATGTTAAAAAAAGGATAAATCTAAAAAAATAATCTAAAAATATAAGATTTTTATTGTATGATATTATTTTAGATTAAAATCACCCTATAATTATAATAGTTTTATTACTTTTTCAGTGGATATTAATTTATATATTTTTATTATTTTTGTAAATTGAAATGTTACCCTCCCATCTCTAATAAAAGCGAACCTCTTCTTCTCTTTTAAACCCACATAAAATTATCTTAGTTAAGAAAATAAAAAAATAAATAAAATTATAAAATCTATCCCCACAATCTATTGGTTTTTATTATACAAAATACTAACAATATATGGTTCAAGGGGTAAAGCAATGAAATTGTTGAAAAAAGAGTTATAGTCTTTAATTGAATGATTTAGTTTTATTTCTTTTCCCACCTCATTCGATTTTTTGGAACCATGATGATATAATAAACATCTTATCTATAATATACTGATATGTTTTTATGAGCATTTATTAACTAACATCCATATCATATTCTATTTAATTGGAACTGAAACCACTGTTTTTATGTACGACAAACATCCACCTCACAAAATGATTTAATTCATTTTCAATCATCACCTTTAATGGATGTTTATGATGTTGGCGTTAATATATATAAATATATTATATTCATGAAATATTAATAGTTATATTAAAGTAATATATCATAGGGTTTTTAGCATTTTATTAATTGAAAAAATATATCATCGTTCATGTGTATGTGTAGATTACCACCTCAATGAAGTGATGTGATTAATTTGTCATTACATCATCACCTAAATGATAACTATGACAATATTTGAATAAATTATATGACATTTATGATATAACTATCATATTTTATATATAAAATAATACTTATCCTCCTTCATTTAGGATCATTGAAAAATTGAAATGTAACTCATGAGAATGAATGCAATACCATATTTAGGATTGTGACATAGTTTATTTTCCATAACCATTTTAAATTATTTTTTCAAAAACTATATTTATGTTTTAAAATAATAATTATTTCATAGTTATTATTCTGGATATGATTACATAATTTCCACTTAAAATAATTTTAACCAATCAACGTTATTTTGTATATATGAGTTGAATATTATCAAAACATATGAAGTAACATAATTTATTATATATTTTCATATAACATGGTAATAAGGGAAATAATATATATAATAAAATTTATAATGTTTTTATTAAATTAAATAGAAAATTTTTATTATTATGGAAGATATTGAATTAATGTTATTAGTCAAACTCGAGGTAAGGGACGCTTTACATTAAAAACAATGATTAGACTGGTTTTAATAGATTATTTTATAAATATTAATCTTCCTTATAAATATATTTTAAATTATTCTATTGCTGTATTTATATGGAAATATATTATTTTTAAAAGAAATTTTATTTATCTTTTACTTTATTTCATATGTTTTCAAAAAGAATATTCTTACATATTCTTTATATAACGTTTCATAATTATTTACAAAAGCGAAAAGATATTCTTTAACATATAAAATTCCAAAGAGTTTTACCACCAATATAACAATTATTTAATGTTCACATTACTTTATTGTATTCCAGGTTTTCTTCATTTAAAAACCCTCTTTTCCATTAATTGATAATTTTTTTTAAAAGGGTTACAAATGGAATGGATTTTTGGATATCTTGAAATATTTTTATTATAGATGTTATGGATCTCTTTGAACCACCATTTTCCATTAGGTTATAACCTTTATATCTGAAAGGCCATTTCTATATCTTTTTAATGTTATGAAATTCCTCCAAATTTTTAATATATTATCTCAAATATATACCTGCATTTTTCTCTATTCCATTATAAGGTAATTCATTCCATATAGCCATTTCTAAAATTCATTCTTTATGAAATACCATTAAACATTGATATAAGGAATGATATTTAACCCCATAAATTTCCATGGGTAATTATTGTGATTATAATTTATGATTTACTTACATTTTTTTCACACATAATAATAAAATTGATATGGTGGGTTCATCCAGATAGTGTAACAATGCATTTGGAAAAGTTTTTTCACATGATTCGTTATGTATGGGATTGGAGAGTAAACCTAATCCATGATGTGACTCTATCCACCATGTTATTTTGAATTTGAATTTATGCTTAATATTTACTTTATTAATTTTTTCTTTTTAAGCCACATTTTATATTTTCCCATGATATTATGATACATTATTGTTTATATCATTCCATAATATTGTTACTCATGAGATTATTTTTAATGTCATATATATTCCAATTTATTAGAGTGAATTGTATAAATTGTTTGAAAAAAAATCATATTTTTTCATGCCTGAAAAGGAACCTTTATTGGATTTTTTTTATTAAATTATGCCATATTATTAATTTATTTAAGAAAATATTTTGGGGAAAAAATTATTTATTCAGTAATGAAATGTTTTTTGATAAAAAAATTGAATATATATATATATACATTAACTAACAAGTTCTTCCATCCTTTTTTATATGTCTATTAATGAGATTTTAGTACTCTTCAAAAAAATTTAAATGTTTACCACGATGTTATAAGGATTAGTTGGGATAGAGAAGATTTTATGATGAAAATAATGAAGATATTTCATGAAACAAAGAGTTATTATAACATTAATTTTCAGATTTTTGAGAAAAATGGATACCAATTGGAAGTGTATAGTATGTGATTTAATATATATTTATTTAATGGGAATGGATAATTATCCAGAACTCTCAAATTTATAGATTCCTAAATTAAAAAAACGATTTCTTGACTACAATCTAAAGAATATGAAATGTTTAATGATGGCTCGTTATAGAAATAGTTTATTCAATCAACACAATAATATTGCAGTATATCAAAAATACTGGTTCTACAATATATTCATTGTTAAATAATATTTTATGTACGTAAAAGAATAAATAAACATGAAAATACATAGCTAATAGTTATACCTATTCTTTTTGAGACATCCTTTCGATTACTCATTAACCATTATTATTTTGGATTTATATGATAAAATATCATATTAGATAGGGAGAGGGATAATGCAGAGGTATTTGTTTATGGATTGGTAAATCTATAATGAGAAAAAGGTGTCATGAAGATAAAATATAATGTTCCCTTTTATTCATTAGGTGCGTGACACACTTGTATTTTTTTAAAAAAAATTAATATAATAATTGTCTTAACTGATGTAAAGTGGCTTAATAACCATATAATTTAGAATCTAAAGTGATATGTATCAAAATCCATCAAAAAATAGGTTTTTAGATGTTATTTTTTCCCATATGACATCTATTTGTAAGAGTAGGTGTCCGAAAACCAACTGGTTATACTTTTCTTACATGGATATTTAATATATTATTACATATTGTTCATTGTTCCGCATGACTATAATGTAATAATGCCCTGGAGTATTTGTTGCACTGATAAGATCATGGTAGTTCTCTACTATGATGAGAACCTCTAAATGCTATAACAATATTTTTAATATTGTTCTGTGGTTAAATATACATTCTCTGATGGGACACATTGAATACACACTATTATGTGCGAGTACTCATAAGTAGATGAGACTTACTCTCATGAACTTCTCACCTGGTAATCTCTAAGAAAAGTTATTTTGAGAACAGACCCAATAGTAAAAATTCCACATGTTTTGGTGTCATCGGACATTTCTGTCTGCGAGAATTTTTATGATCCTTGGGCATTGAGATTATCATTATTACATATCCGGACTTATGAACATTGATTTATTGACAAAAACTGTCACACAGATAGTTGGCGGGAAGTAGGGTGTGTTGGGTGCGTCATGAGTGGAATGTTATTAATGAATAAGTCAAGGAAAAGTTATCCCTTCCAATTATGGAAGTTGATATCTCGGCCCTTTGATTGAAAAAGAACAATCATGAGAAATTCCATGGACATGGTGTAATGACAAGTACATTTCATGTAGTCAAAAAAGACTTATCAAGAATAAAAGTTGATGAAACAATCTTGAAACCTGCTTGATGAAATATAAAGACAAAGGGATTACATTACACAGTGAGCATTTGTATGTTGATGTCGTTATTGCAACATTATGTTCTTTGTCTTCGGTTCCTTGACCCATTGCTAAACAGTACTCTTCAAATTTAGGTAAGCCCACCTAATGTCAACAAAAAAGAATCCTAGAGGGTCACACACTAAGTGTTTTTGGTGGTCTTTGTTAAATTATATTTGAATTTAATTAATGAAATTAATATTATTCTCAAGATCATGGAAAAATTTTATACATGTTAAGATGATCACTTAAATTAAATAAAATATATTTATTTTTTATGGAACATTTAATAAATATTTATTTATTAGTTTGTATGTAAAATATTTATTTAAGAGAATAAATTTTTTGTTTATTTATTCATGTGTTCAATAAATGGAAGTAGAGTTCGAGTGGATCAAGGTCGTTCTGGTCGTAAAAAAATTATTTACAAGATGAAAAATAATTATTTAACTGGTTGGCATAAATCAAAATCACGCTTATATTATTTTGTGATGCAGAATTTTATTTATAATTCTATTTTACGCAAGTTGGCGCACTATAAATATTAAAGTGGTATTATTATTAATATCGTGGGTTTTCTCTAAGTTCATGAATGTATTTAATTTTTTCTATTCAATTAAATATTGTAACTAGAAGTCCATGTATATAAATAACGAAGTACCCATATTGTGCCATACACTACACCACACCACACACCTGATGAATTGAAAATTGTTGAGCAACACAATTTATCTCTCGAATACTCTTCTCGCCCTTCTCAAGGATGAGAGGTGTTATTCAAGGCTGAAGAACAAGCGATCAAGAATGACTGACATAATACACTCGCTTCACCGTGCTAGCACCCGGAGAATGAGCAGTGTCGATCGGAGGCCATCGAAGCATGTGTGGATCACCACTATAGGGATTCTAGTTTGGATCCTTACAACTATAATGAGATAATCTAAAAGTTTCATTTAGGATGATCAACATCATCAACAAAGAAAAATACCAAAGTTACATGTATTATTTTTAATTATGAAATTAATAAAATTAATTATAAACATGATGTGCATGATCCTCTCAATGGTTTGAGGCCTCTGACTTCATTATATGAATCTTTGATTATATTCCGTGGGTACTAGCCTACATAATTTTATTAGTCCCAGAATAATCATTGATCATGGTAAAAATCTAAATTGGGTGTCGTCCCAACAACACTTCCGCTGTGCCCAAAACCTTAATGTGGTATCAGAGGGGTTTCATCATAGTTTATAATTATATAAATATTTCATTTATGAATTACACATTTATTAATTTAGTTATTTCAATTTAGGTTAATCGTTCTGTATATTTGAATCTCGAGATCTATTCCTCCTCTTCCATTTCTTGTTTACCAAATAGAAATGACCTTTCTTTTAATTTTGGTTAAAATAAAACAGAGGATCTCATCCAGAGGTGCCAAAGCTTCTACGCTATATAACACCAGAACACATGATGTGTATTCGGTAGTACACACTGTGTAGTCAAGATTCAATGCATCAGACTAGTCCTCCAAAGCATGTCATTTGATGGTGTCTTTAAAAGTCATAAATGACTATGTGTGGTGTTGACCAATAATAGGTGGCACACGTTTTCCGGATTATATGTTGTGTGGCCCAATGGACACGATGTGTAGTCCCTTCATGTTAGAGTTGGACCGTGTACCCCATACAAGACCTAACTGGCTAGAGACCATGTAATGAGGAACTATATGGCATGTGGCCCACTGGACATGTAACACCCCGAGCTTCCATGATACGCTTCTCATTCAATAATGCAATAGCTTGCATTGTACGCAACTTCGAGTTCTATAACACCGAGACTAATCAAAGTAGTCGTTATGAATAGTAATAACCACTTTTTAAAATTATAGAAATTTTATATTTCAAAATGGACTTCATTTTTGGATTCGGAATATCGAAATTAGCCTATGTTGAATTTTTGGTATTTTTCTTAGAACTTCTAATTTATTATGAATAGTGAAAAATACTTAAAAACAACTTTTTTAATCAAAATAATTTATAGTGATACTATTTAGTGGTTTTAAAGTATAATTAGAATATATTTTTACCATTTTATCCAATGGTGGTCATGATAATTAATTTAACATTGAAATTGGACATAAACAATTGCCAATCTTTTGATATAAATTGTTTCTTAAAACACGCTATTTGTTGTGACAACGGGAATTAATTATAAAATTAATTAATGCAACATATATGTTTGGAATTTTGTAAAATAGACATCATTTTTTAATTCGGAATATCAATTATATCTTAGGGTGATATTTTGGCATTGTTCTGAAAAACTTCAATTTTTGATGAATAGTGAAACCACTAAGTGGTAGTTAAATAACTGATTTTTCGTTTAAATGAAATATTACCACTTCTGTGATTTGATTTTCAAAAATCCGACATACATGGTTGTCATTAAGAAGTAAAATGTGGTTCAATGAGATCAAAATAAATTTTTGGTGAATAGTAACTTTTAAGTTCTTAATCGCGATTAGAGGTAATTAGTGTAGTTTAAGGTAAAAATAATGTTTTAATAATATGAGATGAGCTTGACACTTGTCCTACTCCTATTGGATGAGTCATGGCCGACCTAGACAACCCATGGGTCAACTTGGGGACCCCACGGAGCAACTTTAGTTGGAAAATGACATTAATATATATTTATTTAATGTTAAAATTAAATTGACACAAACATGATGTGTTTTACTAAAACAGTTTTTAAGTGGGGTTACACAAGTCCAAATTTTGACTATAAATATTCATTAGAAATCTAAAAAGATTTCCTACATCATAGTATTTTATTTATAATATTTATACATTAAATAAATAAAATTAATTATGACATTATGATGATGCAGCGATGACCTCATTATTTAACGATTTAAATAAAATGGAAAGATAATGTAAAATCCAAAGCGTAAACTTGTCAAAAACCTATTGGATGAGTATATTTCGAACCCTTATCATCTTATCCTCGAATTATATAAGTGTGGGACCTCTAAAATCCGAAAATCAGTTTATAATAAAGTGACATTTCTTTACTTTCCAAGAGTGCCTCTCCTCTCCACTTATAAAAGGCCCCCACCTCTCCCACCTCATTTACACTTTCAAGACATTTGGCTCGGCCAACCTCTACCCAAATACTCTCCCAACATCCCCCTATTACTCCTAGAAGCGTCACAATGGGCATAACTCTTCCCAAGGAAGCCTTTGGCTCAAATCAAAAAGAGTTACCCGATTTTGAGGTAATGTCTTCTCTAATGTTGTTTTGTTTTATTTTTCTTCTCCAACCCCCTAAACTCTTTTTATTCATTTCTTTTGTAACAACAACAGTATCCTCAACATACTAGGATTTTTTTATAAGACGTATTAGAGCTACACTTACACACATATACATCTAATGGTTGAAGAACATACGGTTTCTGTGGATGGCGAATTTCTGCCTCACGAAACGATGATTGTTCAACACTCATATAACACCTTCAAAGGTGGCCATTAAGATGAAACTATTTTTATATATGATATATAATATGTTTATGTTTCACTTATGCTTCTGTATTTCTCATTTATGGCATACTTTATGATTTTCATTATGGGTAAATGCGATAATTTCATTTTAGGAAGTGTGGACTACCGCCCCCTCAAAGTGATTTGAATCGTTAATTCCATATGTGGGATGTATAAAGGATGGAGTAAATGGTATTATACACTATATTATACTGGAATTATATTATACATTTATATCATTATGATTTTGTTCCATTAAATATGAAATTCAAATGAAAGTAGCGTTCATGCGTACGTACGGCTTACCGTCTCCATGAACGGTGCATTTCATTTCTTACCTCTAAATGTTACGTAATATTATAAATGAATGTATATAGTGGATATATAAGATATATATGACATATAAATCATGAATATAATTCTGGAGATAATGGATATTCTACCACATAAACAACTTGTAATTATAAGAAGTTTATTGTTGACTCAAGTACCAAAGATCAACAAAACGACCGTTATTAACTTAAATAATTACATATTGTTCATAACATGGTAATAAGTGATATAAAAGGAATAATTAACTTGAAAAAGGTTCTTAAGTAAATAGAAATTAACTCTAGTTTATTATTCAGGAGGTTAAAGAACAGTTGAGTCAGGACAAGACGCAAGGTAAGGGAATTTCTTAACACAACTTCCATTCTTTGGGTTAATCTCCTACTTTCAAATTATGTCATGATATTATTATGTCTTATTTTGTATTTTTACTTTCTTTATGTGTACCTATAGTGAATACACATAATATATCTATTTTATTTTAAAAATTATCTTTGTAAGGACTCCGTCTCAATCTCCTTTCATTGAGGCATATTTGGTTTTATACACAAATTTCTTTTATACGGTGTATAAACCACTTTGACTTTTACGTTTATTCAAAATGAATCTTTTTTATACGAAGCGTTTACTAAACGAAAAAAGGGAATGTTTTTGTCGTACGTATGCGGCGACAATGACTTCTCCGCCGTCATGACCACTATTTGAGTTTCAGCTTCCTCTACAAGCCATACCCTTTTTTTTAATGAAAAATAAATACCATGTTATACTTTTCTTTTATTTTGGTATTGAAAATGGTTTTGAAATCTTTTTTATTATATCAATGTGTTGTATTGATATATTGTGATTGAAATGTGGAAATGTTATGTTTCCTTTATGCATGTTTTATGAGATACGATTATGTTATGGTTTATGATATGTTTAAACCTGTTCATATGAGGAATGTATTGGACTTAATAAGTGACGGGTGGAGCCCGCTATAGCTCCTCGATGCATCGGTAGGTCTCATGAGACAACTAGACGTGGAATTGGCCGAGGCCCTTTCCCAAATTTGATTTATGGTTTTGGCTGAGGCCTTAATCATTTTAGACGTCTTGGCCGAGGCCTTGACAAAATGTTTCAGAATGTCCGGCATTATACATTCCCTCATTATGAAAGTGGTTATTGATCTTTCATGTGATTATTCGTCTAGTAGAATATCCATGTGAGTAAGTAAGTGGCATTATTTTATTTTACTTTTTCCATATTATCCTGAAGTTCAAGTTTAATAAGGCTTTTGTTTAGTTATAAATTGCCTTAAATGTTTATGTTTATTTATGAAAGCTTCCACAATATTGTTATCCTTAATGAGCATCTGAGCTCACCCCTTTCAATGTTTTAATATTTTCCAGGATGTGAAGAAGAATTTTATGAATGACCTGCAGGGATAGTCAGAAGAGGATATGATTGTGGACTATGGAGACTTTGTTATTTTGGATTTTCAATTTATGATGTAATGTAACATTTATGAATGTATCTAGTGTTTCCAAGGCTTCTAAACTAATCGGTCTTTCGAGACTTGATCTTTTGTGATCATGCCAATGTTACGAAGTAATGCACCGACTCTGGGTTCCTGGGGTTGGGGCGTTACAGTTGGTATCCGAGGCAGTTTAGTACT
This sequence comes from Viscum album, assembly GCA_963277665.1. NCBI lineage: Eukaryota > Viridiplantae > Streptophyta > Magnoliopsida > Santalales > Viscaceae > Viscum > Viscum album. The sequence goes on from OY728128.1 coordinate 1,682,302,160, forward strand.
AACATTGGAAGCTAGATTTAGACAAACTCTGATTAGAGCACGTAGACCTAAGATGAACTTTGAGGATTAGTATAGAAGAACTTCCTGAAAATTTTAGTATTGTAGAGATGTTGTGATTTTTTCGAGCAATACATCCCTGTCTGGATACGAGCAGGTAGAGGCGGCTCTGGCACAGATGTACCTAGGGGTAAAACCCGAAAACACCGCTTTGAGCTAGACTCGAACGGGAACTGGTGCACGACAATGGGCCTTGCTGCACTCTTGGTTACGACACTCCCGGGGGATATGATTAGGATAATTCCCATTTTCTTTACAAACCACTATAATGGGTTACGAGTATATACTTCCTCAAAGGAAACATTTTTATAATTATGGATTATATCCATAATTAGTTCAATTTATGTTAAGTGTTTTACAAGTATGGAATTATGTATTTTGATTCATAAACTAATCCAGTTTATGCCATTATTTAGAAATGGCACCTAGTGGAAGGAATGAAAACCGTATCAATGCACACACTCCGTGTAGGGATTTCCCTCCTGCTCAAGATAATTATTGTGGATCTAGAGATACAACTGGTGCTGATCAACTTATTACCATACTGGGACAACTCACTCAGGTTATGAATAATAACCTCACTCGTATGGAGCACCCTGATCCGCAACGTGGAGGATCAATGCTAGGTCGTTTCATGAGGCAACAACCACCAACCTTTAATGGGAGTACAAATCCTATAGTAGCTGAGCAATGGATAAATTCCATAGAAAAAATATTCCATGCCTTGGGGAGTAGTGAAAGGGAGAAGGTTGCCATGACAGTTTACCGCCTCACTGGAGATGCCGATCAGTGGTGGTCGCTGATTCAAAACACAAAGGAAGATGATGACGTATCGAATATGGAATGGAGGGAGTTCAAAGAGCTTTTCTTAGAAAAATACTTTCCTCGTGACCATCGATCAGATATGGAAAGGCAATTTCTGAGTCTGAGGCAGAAGGAGGATTAGAATGTCGCAAAGTATGAGGCCAACTTTATAAGGTTAGCGAGGCATGATGCCGATTATATACGTAACCCAAGGAGTAAATTGATCATTTATTTGATGGGTTAAAACCATTTCTCCGTCGAGCTTTAGTATCACAATCCTTCTCATCATACGAAGATATCATCTCGTGTGCTATCAAGACAAAAAAGGAATTCTCTAAGTCTTATGACAACAAAGTAAAGCAAGAGATGAAGAGAACGTGGGAACAAGAGACAGATAAAGGGAAGAAGGGAAATAAGGATTTTCCAATATGTGATAACTGTGGGAAGAATCACCCTGGTACTTGCCTAAAAAGAATGGGAGTTTGTTATAAATGTGGAGAAAAGGGTCACCAGGCTCGTGATTTCAAGGGAAAGAAAGAGGCTGTCAAAGTTGAATGCTACAATTGTAGGGAAATGGGGCATTATCCAATGAATTTCCTAAGCGTCAAGGAATCTTACCTCAGAAAAGTCCAAGGGATCAAGGCCAATCTTATGCTGTGACTACAGTTGAAGCGGAATAATTAATGTATTGATGCTTTTGGACTCAAGGATTATATTCTGGTTATAAGAATAATGTGATATATATAATGATTGTACTGCAGTAATTTTTGATTTCAGTAAGGTTTTAATATGATTAAGGTAATCATATTTTTAGTATGTGACAATAAGAGAAACTTTTCTTTGTTTGGGGAATCTGATGTTACAATTGATTTTGGAATTTAGAGACCTTTTAGAGAAAGTCTGGACGGAGGTATTTTGGATAACTATTAAGGTTGGAATGGATTAAGTTGAACCATGGATAGTATTGTTTAAGGATAAAGCAATTCTGAAGATTATTTTTTGAATATTATAATACTATAGTTTTAGGAAAAGGACAACCTACAGGGTGGGGAATAACCCGTCGCGTCGGACAAAGCTGCAGGAATCGAACCCACAACCATAGTGTGACAAGCCTTTATTTCCTACCACTAGCCTACAGGAAGTCCCTGGTTATTACAAAATAGTTTTATTAATCTAAATGGTATGTGTTAATATTTGGAACCTTATACAATTAGGATAAATAGAATATTTTTGAGTTCCGTTACCATTTGGAGTAAAAGTTGGGTTTGTGGTAAAAATTTATTAACGAATACATAACAAGTATGTATATTCCCTTACGTTCTTAGTAAATCTCCTAAATAAATTCCTCAACATTATAAAAGGTAACTTAAAACAAAAATTTTGTCGGTTAACTTTTCCAACTGGGGATTCAATGAACGTTTAACCAATCACAAGTTTGTGATTTTCTTGTTGTTAAACTTTCTCCTAATCCTATTTTCTATAACTCTCCATCAGACCTTGATGGTTTGTTTCCCCTCCATATCCATATTTTCATAGAATCCAAGAATGGGATATATCGGGTGACCTTTGTACTTATCTTGCTTTCTTTTAATGTTATATATTTATTAACCTTATTTCCGATGTGGGTTTTCCACAAAGGTATTTTCTATTTTCAACCTTTTATTTTCAAAGAAAATTCTCAAATTGCGAGGACACAATTTATTGAAGGAGGGGAGAATGTAACACCCCGAGCTTCCATGATACGCTTCTCATTCAATAATGCAATAGCTTGCATTGTACGCAACTTCGAGTTCTATAACACCGCGACTAATCAAAGTAGCCGTTATGAATAGTAATAACCACTTTTTAAAATTATAGAAATTTTATATTTTAAAATGGACTTCATTTTTGGATTCGGAATATCGAAATTAGCCTATGTTGAATTTTTGGTATTTTTCTGAGAACTTCTAATTTTTTATGAATAGTGAAAAATACTTAAAAACAACTTTTTTAATCAAAATAATTTATAGTGATACTATTTATTGATTTTAAAGTATAATTAGAATATATTTTTACCATTTGATCCAATGGTGGTCATTATAATTAATTTAACATTGAAATTGGACATAAACAATTGCCAATCTTTTGATATAAATTATTTCTTAAAACACGCTATTTGTTGTGACAGCGGGAATTAATTATAAAATTAATTAATGAAACTTATATGTTTGGAATTTTGTAAAATAGACATCATTTTTTAATTCGGAATATCAATTATAGCTTTGGGTGAAATTTTGGCATTGTTCTGAAAAAACTTCAATTTTTGATGAATAGTGAAACCACTAAGTGGTAGTTAAATAACTGATTTTTCGTTTAAATGAAATATTACCACATCTGTGATTTGATTTTCAAAAATCCGACATACATGGTTGTCATTAAGAAGTAAAATGTGGTTCAATGAGATCAAAATAATTTTTTGGTGAATAGTAACTTTTAAGTTCTTAATCGCGATTAGAGGTAATTAGTGTAGTTTAAGGTAAAAATAATGTTTTAATAATATGAGATGAGCTTGAAACTTTTCCTACTCCTATTGGATGAGTCATGGCCGACCGAGACAACCCATGGGTCAACTTGGGGACCCCATGGATCCACTTTAGTTGGAAAATGACATTAATATATATTTATTTAATGTTAAAATTAAATTGACACAAACATGAAGTGTTTTACTAAAACAGTTTTTAAGTGGGGTTACACAAGTCCAAATTTTGACTATAAATATTAATTAGAAATCTAAAACGATTTCCTACATCATAATATTTTTTTTATAATTTTTAGACATTAAATAAATTAAATTAATAATGACATCATGATGATGCAGCGATGACCTCATTATTTAACGATTTAAATAAAATGGAAAGATAATGTAAAATCCAAAGCGTACACTTGTAAAAAACCTATTGGATGAGCCGATTTCGAACCCTTATCATCTTATCCTCGAATTATATAAGTGTGGGACCTCTAAAATCCGAAACTAATTTTATAATAAAGTGACTTTTCTTTACTTTCCAATAGTGCCCCTCCTCTCCACTTATAAAAGGCCCCCACCTCTCCCACATCATTTACACTTTCAAGCCATTTGGCTCGGCCAACCTCTACCCAAATACTCTCCAAACTTCCCCCTCTTACTCCTAGAAGCCTCACTTTGGGCAGAACTCTTCTCAAGGAAGCCTTTGGCTCAAATCAAAAAGAGTTACCCGATTTTGAGGTAATGTCTTCTCTAATGTTGATTTGTTTTATTTTTCTTCTCCAACCCCCTAAACTCTTTTTATTCATTTCTTTTGTAACAAAAACAGTATCCTCAATATACTAGGATGTTTTTATAAGAAGGATTCGAGCTAAACTTACACACATCTACATCTAATGGTTAAAGAACATACGGTTTCTGTGGATGGCGAATTTCTGCCTCACGAAACGATGATTGTTCAACACTCATATAACACCTTCAAAGGTGGCCATTAAGATGTCACTATTTTTATATATGATATATAATATGTTTATGTTTTACTTATTCTTCTGTATTTCTCATTTATGGCATACTTTATGATTTCCATTATGGGTAAACGCGATAATTTCATTTTAGGAAGTGCGGACTACCGCCCCCTCAAAGTGATTTGAATCGTTAATGCCATATGTGGGATGTATAATGGATGGAGTAAATGGTATTATACACTATATTATACTGGAATTATATTATACATTTATATCATTATGATTTCGTTCCATTAAATATGAAATTCAAATGAAAGTAGCGTTCATGCGTACGTACGGCTTACCGTCTCCATGAACGGTGCATTTCATTTCTTACCTCTAAATGTTACGTAATATTATAAATGAATTTATATACTGGATATATAAGATATATATGACATCTAAATCATGATTATAATTATAGAGATAATGGATATTCTACCACATAAAAAACTTGTAATTATAAGAAGTTTATTGTTGACTCAAGTACCAATGATCGACAAAACGACCGTTATTAACTTAAATAATTACATAATGTTCATAACATGGTAATAAGTGATATAAAAGGAATAATGAACATGAAAAAGGTTCTTAAGTAAATATAAATTAACTCTAGTTTATTATTCTGGAGGTTAAAGAACGGTCGAGTCAGGACAAGACGTAAGGTAAGGGAATTTCTTAACCCAACTTCCATTCTTTGGGTTAATCTTATACTTTCAAATTATGTCATGATATTATTATGTCTTATTTTGTATTTTTACTTTCTTTATGTGTACCAATAGTGAATACACATAATATATCTATTTTATTTTAAAAATTATCTTTGTAAGGACTCCGTCTCAATCTCCTTTCATTGAGGCATATTTGGTTTTATACACAAATTTCTTTTATACGGTGTATAAACCACTTTGACTTTTACGTTTATTCAAAAGGAATCTTTTTTATACGAAGCGTTTACTAAACGAAAAAAGGGAATGTTTTTGTCGTACGTATGCGGCGACAAAGACTTCTCCGCCACCGTGACCACTATTTGAGTTTCGGCTTCCTCTACAAGCCATACCCTTTTTTTAATGAAAAATAAATACCATGTTACACTTTTCTTTTATTTTGGTATTGAAAATGGTTTTGAAAGCTTTTTTATTATATCAATGTGTTGTATTGATATCTTGTGATTGAAATGTGGAAATGAGATGTTTCCTTTATGCATGTTTTATGAGATACGATTATGTTAGGGTTTATGATATGTTTAAACCTGTTCATATGAGGAATGTATTGGACTTAATAAGTGACGGGTGGAGCCCGCTATAGCTCCTCGATGCATCGGTAGGTCTCATGAGACAACTAGACGTGGAATTGGCCGAGGCCCTTTCCCAATTTGATTTATGGTTTTGGCCGAGGCCTTAATCATTTTAGAAGTCTTGGCCGAGGCCTTGACAAAATGTTTCAGAATGTCCGGCATTATACATTCCCTCATTATGAAAGTGGTTATTGATCTTTCATATGATTATTCGTCTAGTAGAATATCTATGTGAGTAAGTAAGTGGCATTATTTGATTTTACTTTTTCCATATTATGCGGAAGTTCAAGTTTAATAAGGCTTTTGTTTAGTTATACATTGCCTTAAATGTTTATGTTTATTTATGAAAGCTTCCGCAATATTGTTATCCTTACTGAGAATCTGAGCTCACCCCTTTCAATGTTTTAATATTTTCCAGGATGTGAAGAAGTATTTTATGAATGACCTGCAGGGATAGTCAGAAGAGGATATGAGTGTAGACTATGAAGACTTTGTTATTTTGGATTTTCAATTGATGATGTAATGTAACATTTATGAATGTATCTAGAGTTTCCAAGGCTTCTAAACTAATCGGCCTTTCGAGACTTGATCTTTTGTGATCATTCCAATGTTACGAAGTAATGCACCGACTCTGGGTTGCTGGGGTCGGGGCGTTACAGGACACACCATGTACTCCGAAGATTTCTGAAGTACACTCACAGGCCGCTTCCCCAGGCGTGTACTTTGGATAGACGGTGAAAAATAGTACACGTTGTGTAGTTAGAAGTACACGTCGTGTACTCATCCAAATTACACAGATTTATTAAAATTTATTATTATATTATAAAAACCCTTGATACGTGTACCATCATGGAGGTGTAAAGTCGAGGCACAACACGGGATAGGTGTTTTATATATTTGTGTTTAATTTAGCATCTGCGTAATGTTAATTTATACTCACTAGGTATTTATGAATAAGAGGTCACCAGGTTTCCTCCAAGGTAAATGTTAGGTACAAAGATAATTATAAATTAATTTATTTCTTTAAAATTATCATGGATGAGAATCTCGAGAAAATTTATAAATGTATTTAATATGAAAGGATTGATTAATTAAAGATGATAATTAATTGATTCGAGCATGATTTATCTTAATTGAGAATGATTAAATAATTTATTTCTAGTTTTATTTATGCGTAAACATTGTTTCATGTATGGATGATCATGAGCTATACCAAGACCATTGTATGTGGATGGTTTCATTTAATTTATATATTAAAATTAAATTTATTGTCCTATGATCCTTGTCCACGTTAATATGTAGGGCATGTGTGCCCAAGGTATCTTTTATGTAAAACCCCTTTTTACCCCTAATATACATCTGAGTTAAAAAAGGGAATATGTAATGGATGTAACCCCTAATCTAGTGGTGGTGGTTCAAGCTGGAGCTGAGACAAACCAATCCTATGAGATATATAGGTGGACAGGTGGAAGCTATAAACAAGAACCCAAAAGGTTCAAGGTGTTTCTGCACTAGGTTAGGGTATGTTTATCAATCGCTAGATAAACTAACCATTAGAGAAGCTTAAGATAATTCCATTTTCTTTATTTTATTTCTTTCAGTTGCATCATTTATCATTCTATATGTGTTTTCACGATCATATAATCAATGAATTAAATAAGTAGGCACGATAGAACTAAATTAAACTAGACTTATGCATAAATATTATCAATAAATTGTTAATAAATTAAGAAAGATCCAATTTATATTACCTATAATGTGATAATGATAATAAGAAATTCACATATAATAGATAAAAATACACCAAATAAAATATTAAGACAGAACAAACCATCTGTTACTTGATTAAAGGGAAAAACTTAATAAAACTATCTGTTTGACCAACCCTTGTTGGGACACATACATTTACACAGGAAGCCATTATGAAAGGATTAGATATGACATAACAATATTACATCAATATGAGTTTCCCTCGCTATAATATGTTTAATATTGGAGGCAACAGTTGAGGAAATAAAAATTTATGATTTCAAGAATGGGGAGTCCACTAAAAATATCTAGGAGGTTCTAGCCTATATTTGGAAAAGACCTACCTACCTAAATACCATATAATAGCTTGACCAACCCTTGTTGGGGTTATGTGAATGGGAATATGGATCATTTCCACAAGAATTTCATGGCAACTAGACATTATGAGTTCAAAGGTGAGGGCCATTGGGACTTGATAAAATAGTGGGAGACTTAATAAAATTTATTATTTCTCATAAAATGTAATCAAGAATATACTAATGATATTATATATTAATTTTAGAATAAAAATTAAAAACTCATAAACCACACTATCCCTACGATCAATTTTGGATAAAGACAACATCCTCAACTGCAGTAACTTCCAATAATGGTTTAGACGCCTTCGGGTTATCATACTCCCTAAACAAAATTCTTACGTGCTGGAGTCTGCATTACAGAATCTGCCTGCCAAGGAGGTGAGTAATGATGATTTCTTGGTCTATGAGAAACATATGAATGACGCTGTCGACGTTCAATGTTTCATGTTATCATCAATGTCTAGTGAGATCATGATGTCTCATCAAAACATGGATGCTTATATAATGCTCGAGAATCTCCATGGTCATTACTAGGAAAGGGAAAGACAGAAAATATTTGAGATCTCCAAGGCACTCTTTCAGAGTAATCTTGGAGAAGGTTCCCTAGTTGGACCTCATGTAGTCAAGCTCATTGGATAGATTGAGCACCTAAAGGATCAAGGGTTTAAACTCCCTGATGTAATGGGCGCCGATATCACTCTCACATCACTCCCTCAGAGATTCTATAAATTTTGTTTCAATATCAATTTGAAATACATTGAGAAGCCACTATCATATCTTCTTATCCTAATTCAACAATTGGAAAAAGATATGAAGAAAAAAAGTCTTCTATCCTTATGGTGAATAAGAGGAAAGGGAAGGAAAAGAGCTTTACGCCCAAATCTTTTTCACATCCTTCCAAGAAAAGGAATATCAAATGGGAGGCAAGGGAACATGAGGGTATTTGTTTTGCATATGGAAAGAAGGGCCACTGGAAGAAGAACTGCACCTAGCCTAAGAAGCAAGGGGAAGCATAAGGTGAGTTTCTAATCGAATGCCAAATATCTATTTCTACAAATTGGGTATTAGATACAGCTTGTGGTGCTCAAATATATATCCAAATACAGGAATAAAGTAGATTCGAGAATATTGATCAAGGGGAGGTAGATCTATGAATAGCCAACAGAGCCAGACTTGCTACTATAGTTGTCGGGGAATACCACCTATTGTTGCCAACAAGGATGATATTGGTATTAAAGGGTTGTTTTTATGTTTCTTATGTAACCAAAAACATAACTTCTATATCCAAAATAGATATAGATGGATTTGTTTTCATGTTTGGAAATGAATGTTTCTTCTTTTATAAAGATAACATTTGTTTTGGTATGGTGCATTTATACAAAGGTCTTTATGTGTTGTATTACACAAACCAAGTAATGGAAATCGATGACAAAGATACTTCACATGACTCATACCACACCCAAATTTTTCATCACTGGCTAGGTCATGTAAACAGGAAACGCTTGAAAATGTTACATCAAGATGGATATTTGGATTCTTTTGAACTAAAACCACATGGTGTATGACATGCACGTTTACAAAGAAAAATGTCCAAAGACCCATTTGGTGGGAAAGGTGAAAGGGATAAAGAACTTCTTGAATTGGTTCATTCTGTTGTGTGTGGACCATTTCTAGTTGAAGAAAGGGTTGGGTACTCATAATTCAAAAAATTTACTGACGACTTTAGTAGATATGGATATATCTAGTTAATTATGTATAAGTCAAATTCCTTTGATAATTTCAAGGAATACAAGATTGAAGTTGAAAAACATCTTGGTAAGAAGATTAAGAATCTATGCTCAGACCAAGGTGGGGAATATCTTAATCAAATCTTCATTGATTACTTACAAGTGTTTGGGTTCCTATCCCAACTCACTCCTCTTTACAGACCTCATTTCAATGGAGTATGTGAAAGGAGGAACCACAGCTTATTAGACATGCTGATATCAATGATGAGTCATGCATGTCTTCCATTATCCTTTTGGGGATATGCGTTATAAACAGCAGCACACATAATAAACCAAGTGCCAAATAAATTGATAAAAGGAATTCCATACGAGTTTTGGAGTGTAAGAAAATCCATGTTATCAAATTTAAATGTTTGTTGTAGAGAAGAATTTGTTAAGGCCTCTTTAGGTAATAAAATCGCACCCTGAGACACAAAGTGTAACTTTATAGGATACCCTAAAGAAACAAGGGGATATTACATATAGAACCCCTTAGACAAAAATTTTATTGTGGAAAGACATGCCATATACCTTGAGAGGGATAAAATTTCGAAAAGTGATAGTGGGAGCAAGATAGACTTCGATGAAGTCGAGGCTCAAGGTGCACAATATTTGGTACATGGAAAGATTCCACAGATCATCGTGGAAGAATAATCTCTTCCAGAGGCACAAGTACTGCGTAGGAGTACATGAGAGGATAGAGAAAAAAAATTTAATGGTTTTTTAGTTACCGAGTATGGTGACTCCTTATTAGTTAATAATAATGATCCTCTATCCTACAAGGAAGCAGTAAGTGGAACAGACATTCCCAAGTGGAAAGAATCCATGAATTCTGAAATGGATCCTTCCACCAAAACTAGGTCTGGATTTTGGAATATACTCTAGTTGATGTAAATCCTATTGGTTGAAAATTGGTATTCATGATGAAACTGGGCATTTAAGGACAATTTAGTACCTATAAGGCATGACTGGTTGCAAAATGTTTTAAAAGATTCAAGGAATTGGATTTGATAAAACCTTCTCACCAGTTGCAATACATAGATCCTTCATAATTCTACTTTCTATTATGGATTACCATGACTATAATATTAGGAAAATGTATTTCAAAACTGTATTACTTAAAGGGATCCTTTATGAAGAGGTCTATATGACACAACCTGATGGGTTTGTGACTCCAAAGGATGCCCATAAGGTATGAAAGTTGCAAAAATCCATTTATTGATTAAAGCAGGCTTCCCGGTCATGGAATTTTGTTTTATGAATCCATAAAATAATTTGTTTTATCAAAAAAGAATGTGATCCCTATCTCTATAAATAGATTAGTGGGAGTGTAGTCATTTTTCTAATAGTATATGTTGATGACATATTACTCATTAAAATTGAGATGCCAGTCTTTCCATCTATTAAGGCATGGTGGAATCAATGCTTCTCCCTGAAAGACTTGGACGAGGTAGCATATATTCATGGGATCAAGATACATTGTGATAGATATAAGATATTGTTGGGCCCAAGTCAAAGTAATACAATGATAAGACACTGAAGAGATTTAGTATGGAACAATCTCATAGGGGATTATTTCTACTGTCACATGCCATTAATCTTTCAATGAAAATGTGTCCTCAGACACATGTGGAAGGAAAAATAATGGCAAGAACTCCATATTCATCAGCAGTTGGGTCAGTCATCTATGGCATGCTATGTACTAGGATGGATGTCGCTTATGCATTGAGTGTGGTAGGCATATATCAAGCTGACCCAGGTGACCGCCATTGGATGGAAATGAAGAATATCCTAAAGTATCGAAGTCATACTTAGGATATGTTCTTGGTTTATAGAGGATATGAAGAAAAAGTCATCATAGGATATGCAGATGCATGTTTCCAGACTAATCAAGATGACATGAAGTCACAAACAGGATATATTTTCACTTTGAATGGAGGTGCAATGAGATGGAAGAGCTCAAAGCATAGTTTGGTCAAAGATTCTACATCCAATTCTGAGTATATCAAAGCTTCTTAGGAAGCTAAAGAAGTAGTTTGGATATGAATCTTTGTCCAGGATCTAGATGTGATACCTAGCAGTAAAGATCTCATCATAGTGTACTGTGATAGTACTACAGTGTTTGATCCCGCAAAAGTGCCAAGGACACATCAGCGGATGAAGCACATACTTCTCTAGTATCATCTCTTGAGGGAATTTTCTCATAGAGGTGAAGTTTTAGTGAACAATATTTACATAGAAGACAACGTGGTGGACCCCTTGACGAAATCCTTGACTGAGCATAAACATAATCATCATGTGAGGTCTAGCGAAATCGAAGTTGTAGGTAGTTGGATCTATTCCAAGTAAGAGTTTTTAAGAGTTGGTGTCCTAGAACCAAGTGGTTTTACTCTGATTACATGGATATTTAATGGATTATTACATATTATTCATTATTCTCCATGACTATAATGTAACAATGTCAATGTGTATTTGTGGAAATGATAAGGTCATTAAAGTTACCCACTATGATGAGAACCTTGAAATTCTATAACAATATTCTTAAATATAGTTTTGTGGTTGGATGAAATGCTATGATGGGACACATAGCATGCAGACTGTTAGGTTCAAGTACTCATAAGAAAATCATACTTCCTCTCACGAAGTTCGCACATGGTAATCTCTAAGATAAGAGATTATGAGAATAGGCCCGCTAGTAGGAATTCCGCATGTTTTTGTGTCATTGAATATTTCTATCTGTGAGCTTGTGTAATGATCCTTATTAATTAAGAGTATGATTAATATGTGTCATGACTTTTTCACTTTGATTTACTAACGGAAAACGTCACACAAATAGTTGGTGGGAAGTAGGGTGTGTTGGATGCGTTATGAGTGGCATGTTATTAATGGATAAGTCAAGGAAGGATTTGACCCTTTAATTTATGGAAATTGAAATCTCGGCCCTTTGATTGAAATAGAACCATCACACTAAATTCCATGGACATGGTGTAATGACACGTTTATTTCATGTAGTCAAGGAATGACATATCAAGGATAAAAGTTGATGACACAATCATGAAACCTTCTCGATGAGATATTGCGACAATGGGATTATATTACCAAGTGAGCATTCATATGTGGATGTCATTTTTGCACTTTTATGTTCTTTATTTTGTGTGCCTTGACCGGTTTCTAGACAGTACTCTTGGATCTTAGGTAAGCCCACCTAATTCCAACAAGAATGAATCCTTGAGGGCCACATAGTAAATGTTTTTGGTGGGCTCGGTAAAATTCTATTTAAATTTACTTAATGAAATAAATATTATTCTCAAAACTGTGGAATAATTTTTTCATGTTAAAATGAACGCATAATTTAAATACAATATATTAATTTATTTTATTGAACATTTAATTAATATTTATTTTCTAGTTTGTAAATAAAATATTTATTTAAGACAATAAATTATTTATTTATTTATTTGGGTGTTCAATAAATGGAAGTGGAGTTTGAGCGGACCAAGGTCAGTCTGGTAGTAAAATAATTATTAGCAAAACAGTATATAATTATTTAACTAGTTGGCACAAATTAAAATAACCCTACTATTATTTTGTGGCGCATAATTTTATTTATAATTCCGTTTGGGGCTAGTTGGTCCACAATAAATAATGACGCAATATTATTATTAAATGCATGGGTTCTCTCTAAGTTCATTAATGTATTTAATTGTTTCAATGCAATTAAATATTGTATCTGAAACTCCATGTATATAAATAGTCAAGTACACCTATTTTTCCATAGTCCACACCACACCACATGCCTGGTGAATTAATAATTGTTGAGCCAAACTCTTTCTCTCTTGAATCCCCTTCTCTCCCCTCTCAAGGATGACAGATGTTCTTCAAGGCTGAAGAACAAGTGATCAAGAATGACTGACACAAGACACTCGCTTTTCTGCACAAGCACCATGAGAATGAGCGGTGTCGATCAAAGGTCATCAAATCTTGTGTGGATCATCGCTAAAGGGATTCTAGTTTATATCCTTACAAGCGCAATGAGATAATATGGTAGGGTCATTACAAATAATTAATATCATCAATGAATAAGAATACAAAAGATACAGGTATTATTTTTCATTATGAATTTTTTTAAATTAATTATATACAAGATGTGAAATATCCTCTCTATGGTTTCGAGCCTCTTTTTTCATTATCTAAATCTCTGATTATATTCTGTGGAGACTGGTGTTTATTGTCGTATTGATCCCAGAATAATCATTGATCATGGTAAAAATCTAAATTGGGTGTAGTCCCAACCACGCTTCGTATGTGCCCGGAACCTTCAGTATTTCCCATAATTTACTCGATTTACCTTTTACCGAGGTGACACATCTTTTCATGGATTACTATTCATGTTGATAAAAAATTAAATTGAACTCATTACTAAATTTCAACTAAATGATTTAAATTATGTAATAATTTTTTCAGGATTCAATTTTTTCTAGTGGTGGATATTAATTTTAAAAAATGTGCGAGAAACATAAAAATTAGTATTTATAAAATTGGGTTTCATGCATAAAAATGAAAATATTACAAAATAAAACATAATTTTAATTCAAATGGAATTATATAGATTATTTTTTTACAAAATCAATCTTATGATACTTTGAAAACAAATAAAAAATTGAATATTTATTTAAAATTATATAATTTAAATAAAAGAAATGATAGTTTTTCAAAAATAAACATTTTATTATTATTTATTCATATATCAAAATTTTTATAAAAATTATAAAAAATTTCCTAATTCTATTATAGTAATATAATTTTATAGAAGGATTCAATTTATCAAATAATATTCATAATTGTTTTAGATGTTCATTATAATTTCTGTGCACCAAATGCAAAAAAAAAATCATTTATAAATAAATTTTTTTCAGTAATTAAAAATCATTTTATTCTTAAATTCATAATAAAAATAATTAAATAAATGTTAGTTCATTAAAATGGATATGTAATATTTTTTTAACTATAATAATTTATCAATACTGATTCATTTAACCTATTTTGATAAAAATAATTTCAAAACAAAAAAAAATTATAAAAATTTATATATGTTTCTACGTGAAAATATATTATCTTCATATATAGTAAAATGAAAAGAAATTTATGATATAGAGAACAATTTTTTAAATAAAAAATTTAAAATAGATTTTTATAATATGCTTAATACTATTCAAACATTCCAAACCAATGGATGGGTTATTACTACCATATTTATAAAATGATATATCTATCATATATCCACCTTCATTTGTGCTCCGGGATTATTATACTGAAGGGTATCAAAGAGAATAATATTTAAATAAAAATCACTCAAAATATTGGGATATTAAGCTAAATGTATAATTTTGAATATGTAATTATGTTATGATGATGTATTGTATAAAATCTTCTGTTTCTGTTCTTGGATATAACAATAACCACTCACCTTACATCTTATAAGTAGAAACTCCTTCGACTCTCGTATGGTTATTGAAGTGGATTTTGAGTCGATGCCACATCTATATAATTATCTTAATGCGTAATAATTTAATTTCACCTTCCTTTTTTATATTATATTATTATTAGAGTGAAAACACCTTTTATGATTTATATTTACACATTTATAATCTATAATTACCAAAAATATCTCTATATTTTTATCAGTTATATTCCTACTATTATATCTTCATCGAACATAGAAACTCTTAATTCCATAGAACTAGTAAAGGATCCATGATTTCTATTATTCTTAAAACACAATTTTTAAATATTTAATATTCTTGGTATTGGCTCCCCATTATTCGCTACATTAAAATATGGAAACCCAGAGATATATCAACAATGAAAATTCTCTATATATGGAAAACATATAAACACTGAAATATCTTTTTTTTTCATTTCTTTATTTTATCTAAAATTTATCTAGAGTATATTGGAATAATTATCTTTAACAAGATTTTTATGAGTCTTCAAAATTTTAATCTTTTATTAATTCACAATTCTCACATTCATGCATCATGTTAAAATATGTTATTTCACTCATATATTATCAATCATATGTGTATGATCATTCCCCTCAAATATAGATTTCCATATGACTCATACATAAGGAATCAAACATGTTTTCATATAAGAATCATATAAAACATGAAAAATGACTCACATAAATGCTTCATATCACTATTACATATTCTATGTTTTCAACATTTCATATCCCAATGTATCATGATTATAATGATATATAAAAAACATCACATTATTTTTATGAAGACCCATATAGTGTTCATCTATCATCCAAATAAAGATTACAATTTCATTCCATGAAAATTATTTTTGATGGATTTTCTTCATTGTTTGATGTTTCATGCCAAGTAAAATCACGCCATAAAACATTATATTAAATATTTGATGTTGAGATCATGTGTTTATCCTAGTTAAAGATTCAGATATTGACGCTTTCGGCATGTGGAACATTGAATTCTATGAATGAGAGATGTAGTTTTATGACAACTCAAAATTGCATCGCTTGACTTCATTCCAAATGGGGTTTTAACTAATGACTATTACTAAAGTTTTCTATATCCCATATTTTAAATATAATTTATAGGCCACATGATTTATTACTAAATTTGAAACACCCATCCTCCAATAAATCTATTAGGTACATCTTCATACTAGTGTGCAAACATGCCACAACGTATGATGCCTTCTTTAATACCCTAAAAATATAAAAGGGATGAACCATACTAGTACTATAATGAAAATAAACTCATTCACATATTTACTTTCATCTCATCTAATAGTTATGTTGGTACACATCTCATGTTTTGTATAAGAATTATGATTCTTCTATCATTGGAAAACAATATTTCTATTATACTATTATTCCATGAACATTATATTACCTCATTTTATAGTATGATTCAAATAATTTCATTTAATAAATATATTTAAAAGATATATTTCTAAATATTAGAAATCAAATTTTAAAAAATAGACATTCTTTGTATTCAAAATATAAAAATTATTTCAAGGTGAAATTTTTGGATTTTTCTTAAAATGTTTTTTCAAAGAAATATTATTTTAAGTGTTATGTATTTAATATAGAAAATTAAAATATAAATTTTAAATAAATAATATAATATAAAAAAATATTAACACTCAATTAATTTTTAATTTTAGAAAATAAGGGTTAAAACACATAATGTATTGAAATACTTTTTTCTGAAAGTTATTTTTTTATGTCATTGGTTCTAATTTAAAAGTTAATTTTCTAAAATTTTGAAGTTGAATTAGATTAAATATATTCTAAATTAAGAATAATCATGTCAATATTTGGTAATATGTTCCAACTTATATTTTACCTAAATGAATAATTAATTGGTAATTATTTACCATAGGTTAATTGAGAGAAAAGATAAAGATAAATTGGATTGAAATTTTGCTGATTAACATGACATATAAACCTTCTATAAGACATTTTTAGGTAGTAAATTTAATTCCTTATGTCTCAATAATACCAATTTACCTAAATCACATAACTACCTTGGATTTACCACTTTTACCTTCACTAAACATTTATCAGAATGAAATTTACATATTTTTCCTTATAAATGGAGATCACTTCCACCATTCTTCCATTTATCTCCAATATAAATACATTGAAAAAATATTCCATCTAATATACCCTCTTAGGATAATCTCTATATATTCTACATTGTCTGGTGGTTTGGCTACATAGATTTTTTAAACTACTTTTTGGTGTTAGAGATCATAACCTCTTCACAACCTTTATATATTCAATATTTCTGTTTTCTTTTAAAAAAAATGGGAATCATTATTATTCTTCATTACTATAAATTCCTTATCATATAATCAATTATATATCACAATTACCTCCCATTATACAATATTTATAATTCATTATAATGTTCAAACACTTACGTAGACATAAATAAACAAAAAAACAATATTGAAGTAAAGAGATTGTGGTTTCTATGTTTTGACATCCCTATCTGGGTTAAAAAAATTGGATATAAGATATGTAAAAATTTTAGTTTTCTATAATAAATACAAAAATGTTTTTTTATCATATGGTCCTTAACATGGTTTACAACTACTATTCCCAACTGCACACTTGGATTGGCCCTCTTGTGAGATATTAATTATATTATTTCACAAAATCTTAATAAACCTTGATGATAAATTATTTCATATTGATACCCTATCACCATGAATGTAATATTACATACTTATTTATCATAATTCCTTTTATTAGGATTCTTTTAATAACATTTTTAATGTCATATTTGAGGTACCTATGGTTGGATCCCTCTACAGAAATGGGCAGGGGGGATGCTTATGCGCGGTTCGATATTTATAATTTATCATTAATAAAATCAACCCATTTAAATATTTATATATTGTACCTAAATTTTGATACATTAAAATTTCATTATTTATATGGAATACTCAATACAATACATAAACAGATACCCAAAGAATCTATTAGTTCAATTCACTTGGAAACATGAAAACAAAAACACTAGAACATAATTGAGATACAATTTCATCCACTAGATTTTTCATTACTAGATCCCATATCTGAAACATAATACATAATACATATCTTCATAACATAGACAAATGAAACATAAAAAAGTGGTGAGCATAGATTCCTAGTTGGGGTAAACAAGGCACATATATAAGCATATCATGATAAAAAGGGTATGAGTACATGATTATAAAAATATAAGACCAGACACTACATATAAAAGATCATAAACAAGATGCATTTCATAAATATCAGTAGTTTATAATTTTTCAATCATAAATGAATCAAGATAATATCACAGGAGCCTCAACATAGTTAGTAAGGACTCACCAGGTGCATCCAAGAGACCCGAGATCAAATCCGGGTGGAGGCATAATTTGGGGTGTATTGTAGTAGTTCTGTATCATGTAATGTAGCAGTACTATAGCAGGGATTGTAGAAGTACTATAGTAGGCACTGTAGCAGCCACTGTTTGGTACTGTAACAGTCAGGACTATTAATATATCTGGGCCTTTGGGCCACCGGTTTGGACCTTAGGTCCTACAATGCTTTTGGGCCACCCAAGGCCTTCGAGCTAGTTGATTCTCAAGGCCTTCAGGCCACCTAAAGGCCTTAGGGCCACCCCAAGGACTTAGGGACACACGAATGTAGGCCCCAGAATAACTACAAAAAAAGAGCAGCCCCAGATGAGGATTCAAAGCAAGTGCACTCACAAGAGCAGAGCAAAATGGATTGTCAGAATGAAAGGGTATGCAAAATCCATCGGTACTAGCCTGTGCTTGCACGGGAAGCTTAGCCAGATGGTCATGCAATGTTAGAGAGCTACTATCAAGATGCAGATGCTGGGGAGGGGTAGTTCCTTGTAGATAGTCTGGTTAAATTTTTAAGACCTTCAGGTCATGTAATCTCCTAAGCTTACGGGCCATGTAATCTCTGAGCCAACAGGCCTTGTATGGGTTCCCCACCATCCCTTGAAAGTGGGGTTATCAAAAATCAATAAAAAATGAAGGCCTTTGGGCTATTCAGGAAAGAGAATAATCCATGAAATCATAAAATAAGAGTATGAAAAGGACTTTGTGGTAGATATATTAAGATGTAAAATCATTCACTATAATTCAAGGAACATTTATAAAACATAACATGAAACTTCATGGGGATAAAACCTACTGGTTGGGAAATACCACCATCCCCAACAATAGTCTTTTCCATGTAATTTTTCATGTTTCCCCATCTTCCCTCTAGTTGTTCGAGCTTCCCCATCTTTGATTGTAAATCAAGATCATTGACTTGATCATATCATTATCTCATGAGAACAAAATATTTACCAAATACATTGGAGGGAGATATAGATCTCATACATAACATTATGAAAACCATACATATGTGTTGCAAAAAAACATAAATCATCCATCTTATTAGAACCCACAGAATGAATTGGTTTTCATAAACATTAATCCATCATAACATAACTCATGGAAAAGAAATGGGTTTCATAAATATCATTACACTATAAAAAATACATTTTTCGAATGAATAAAAAAAATTTCATTAAATAATATCTCTTTTAAAACATAATTAAATATTTATAATGGTTACTTATATTGGTAATAATTTTGTGAGATCACATGAGAACAATTTTAGAGGAAAATAGCTTTTCTATATTGAAAATGATTTATTTTATTTAAATTACGCACAATTTTAAAATAAAATAATTTATTTGAAAATAGACATGTAATATTATAAGGTAATATTCAAATCATTATGGAATAATTATGGTGTAAAATTACATCCATACAACATAATTTATAAAACATTTTTTTGGTAATTTTTTTAAAATGTTTGAATGTACCCCATTCGGAAATTTATGAAAAAATTATATTCGAAACAATAAGAAAAA
The DNA here is from genome assembly GCA_963277665.1 of Viscum album. NCBI lineage: Eukaryota > Viridiplantae > Streptophyta > Magnoliopsida > Santalales > Viscaceae > Viscum > Viscum album. The sequence continues at coordinate 1,682,322,171 of OY728128.1, forward strand.
AGTATAAAATCCCTAAAATGAATTTAAACATCAATATGATACTATTAAATAAATTGATAACTTTTTTAGAAAACATGTACCAGGAAGATAAATATTTCCCAAAGGAGAGTTAAAACCAAATAATACCAAATATTGATGAGATTTTGAAATAAATGATCATAATATTATAATCATTATAATTGTAGTCCCGATTAAAAAAATAAAATTATATCAATATAAAAATTCCACAATATTTCTGTAGGGACTCATAAAATACATTTATGGAATGTATATACGCCATATAGAAGAAACAAGTAGGGTATAAGTCATGAGTCCCATGAAAATAAAAGTGAGACATAAATCTCTTACCTTATGTCTTGATTCTCTCCGTATTAATTCAACCATTATGTATAATAAATATAAGTATGTTTTAAATATATTAAATAACCATATTCAATTAAATGAAACCATATATTATTTACTTGTGTCCTTATATTATCTTTTTATTAACAATTCCATTTTAGTGTTATATTTCATGTAATATCATCATGTTTTGAATTATTATTCCTGATCCTCTTGAATATATCTTGATTTACCGATCTCCAGAATGTGTAACATGATTTAAATATCATATATATTTATTATATTATTATTTATATAATTTATGAAAAATATAAATTTGAAATGGTATACATTTTTCATTGAGATGGTAGGTTGAACATAATCTTGAACTCTATTTCTATTTAATTATCATTTTGAATGAAATTGAGTGACATATATATATATATATATATATTATAGATTCATATATACATCATAAATACCATAAATATCATATAAAAACTTATCTTCCATAGTTATTCCCAACTATGAGATGTGGTAAGGGAATAAATGAACATCATCGATTCATGAGGTGGTAGTTTATCATACCTAATAAGGGGTTTGTTTGTTACACATTTGGTTGAGGTGTTTGTAATTTTAGGTAAAAAAACTACAATAAAAACATCTATGTATTTTAATGATATTGGGGTTATTATATAAGCTTGTAATGTGGGGAGATGATGGGATGTAGAAAGAAAATTAAAAAAAGATCTTCTAAAAGGGTGTTACCTCTTCTTTAGGTAACTCATCTCAGTTTTCACCAAAGAGCTTCATTGGTTTTATTTCATCCTAAATGAAAGGTTATTGTATTAAGGGAGTGAATATTTAAGGATATTTTAATATATTTTTTCCAAACCAAATAGTTTATAAAGTGAGAAAATATTAGAAGAGGTTCCCTTTTATAAGATAGGGGAGGGGCACTCATGGAATTATTCAAATTATTAATTTATAATAAATTCAATATCAATAAAAATACCTCAAAAGGACCATTAATTAAAATAAAAGATGATATATTATTTTCATATTTTCATCTAGTAGATATTATACATGTTTAGTTATTTTTTTAAACCTTTTAATTCTGTTTAACACTTAGAAAAATGTAATTTTAACTAAGGTAACAACTAATCCAATATTAAAATGTTGTCATTTTTACATATGTAGTGCTAATTAAGTCATAAATGCATAATTTTAACCATTTTATAATATTTTATAATTTATTTTTACTTTTAAACATGTTTTATGATTTTAAATCATTTAAAGAAGTGTTATTTTCATAAATATTATAAGTGTGAGTTTTGACACTAATCATTAAATTGACTTAAAAAATTAAAAAATAAAGATAACTTCGAACCAATTAATTTATTACACCCCTAACATGTCATATTAACCTATAAAATTCATGGAAATTCTTAATTAAGTCAAATTATATTTATTTTTATATTTATAATCTCAATTAGTTTATTATTTCATTAATTGAATAATTTCCACATCATCATTTTGTAATTATTTATGATAATTTTTTATACACTAAAATTAAAAAATAAATTTATATGATATTGATAATAATTTTATATTTTAGAATAATATATATTTTCGATAATATATTCTATTTATCCTCATATTAAAAATATTATACTTCTTAAAAGTAAGAGTGTGACATTTATTCCTATAATTTTAGTAATATCTAAATCATTTTTGGGAAAAGTATTAACTAAATAATTAAATTTAGAATTATTAGGTGATAATGGTAAAAATATATTCCTCTAATTATATTCTAGAAAGATTTGTAGTAGTTTTCTAATATTTATAATATTTTTTCATCCTTAATTACCTGATTAACCTTTAACTATGGTAATAAAAATTTCATAAGTTACTATTCATATAGGCTAAAAAAAGACCTAATTTTAAATTTGGACCATCTGATTCCAAATATTGAATTAATCTTTCACAGTTCAAAACATATAATTTCCCAAAATTAATTAAAAATTAATCTCTTTGAAGGAATGAAAAACAAGTTTTAATAGTGAAAACATCCAAAAGATTGAATTGTTTTTATATCCAAATTCAATGTGAAATCGATTACAATGAAAGAAATTGGAAACAATTATAGAAAATCTATCTAGTTATACTTTAATATCATATAAATATTTAATTTAAAACATTAAATTATTATAATGAAGATGTTGTATTTAATTAATATTCAGTATTTTCACTATTCCTCATAACATTAAAATTCCTAGAAAAATAAAAAAATTAAACCAAATTATATTTTGATATCATGCTTCCAATTTAAATATTTATTTTTCAATTAGAATTTATAAAAGTTTCATAACCTAGATTTAATAATTGTGCACCATAAAATGGTAAAAAACTATATTCTTAGGAAAAAATATTTCTCATATGAATAAAATTGGATTTTTTATTATATATTTTATAGATTTTACATAAGATAGATGTTAAAAGTTATATTGAATATATATTTGATTAAAATAATCAACCATGTATTATTTGTTTATTTTATTCGTATAAAACACACTTATGATCTTTTAGAAAGATTTTCAGAAAAATATTTCCTTTAAATTTCAAAGTAGTTTTACATGTGTAAAACATACCTCTATAATTCTACTATTATAGTTTATACCCACTATTCTAATGTCTATTTTTAATTGTCTTGCTTAATATAATTACAAAACAAGTATTTTTTATAAAATCATTGTTTCGTATAACACAAGCCAAGTATGTATTCCATGTCACACAAGTATTTCTTAGTGTTGTATGTAACTATAACTTAACATGATCTGGTGTGAAATGGAAGACATCATATAAAATTAATTTATTCAAAAATATCATGAAAAAGAAGGTGTTAAATTCTAACACTCTTAAGATTAATTTCTGCCACTAAATTCATCATTCTCATTCAAAAAAATGAGGATAATTCTACCTTATAGCATCTTGAAGATCCCAAATAGAATCATATAGTTGGTGGTTTCGCAAAAACAATTGACCAAGTGAGTGATCTTTTTTTGTAGAACATTCGATTCATAATCCAAAAATTTAACCAGTTATTCTTCATAAGAAATATTCTGCTCAAGTTGTATCACCCTGTAGTTCAGCACATGTGAAGGGTTAGGAATGTACCTCCTTAGGAGAGATACATAGAACACATTATTGACATTTGAGAGATTTGGAGGAAGTTACAAGTGACATTATACCATCTCAATAAAATCCAAAATCTCAAAGGGACTATAATACCTAGGTATTATATTCCATTTCGCTTGGAACCTCATATCCTTCTTCAATAGATAAATTCATTGAAAACCCTTCTCACAAACACCAAATTATAGACCCTTGTGTTGCTTATAAGCATAAATTTTATACAAAATTTGGGTTGCCTTCATATTTTGATGAATGATTCTAACCTTCTCAACTATATCATCATTGATCTCGGGTCTTAATAGATATCTTTCTCCACCTTCATCCTACCATGTTGGAGCTCTATATTTCATTATAAGGAGAGATTCATAAGGATTCATCTAAATTATTTTTTGAGAACTACTACTATCCGAACAAAAACTAGTGGAAGGTGTTGATAACAACTACGTTTGAAATCTAGAGAATATGATATCAACATATCCCATAGGGTTTGAATTGATCTTCTAGACTAACCATCCATATGAGGATGATAAGAAGTTCTGAGACACAATTTAGAATTAAGTTATTGCTGAATAATTTTATAGAATATCGATGTAAACCTCAGGTACAGAATAGATATAATAGAATATTGTACTCCAAGGAACCATACCACTTTTTTATTGTATATACTAGAATATTTATCCAAATAGAATTCTCATCTAATAGAAATAAATTGTTCTAACTCAGTAAAGTGGTCAACTACCACTCATATAGAATTAAAACCTTTAATGGTTTTGGGGAGTCCAAGGAATAAAATATATATTGATGTTCTCCAATTTCCATTCTAGTATGGGTAATGGATAAAACATCCTCGAGATTTCTATCTTTTATCTTTAACTTGTTATCATTTGTTGGATCAAGATACAATCATTGAAATACCTCCCTTAATGACATCCCAAATAACGTTTTACATAAAATATCTATACATCTTCATATTTCCAATATAAATAGAAAATGAATAACTATGATCATCCTCTAGAAGATCCTTGTTTAAATCTGACAAGTACAAAGAAAAATAATGTTTTTGAATCTTATAATTATTTCATGATTAAGTTAAAACTTAAGAACATTTCTGATGTTCTTTTTAATCTCTACATCTTCTTTTGGCGCAGCTTTAATCATCAGTTGGATGGAGGGTTGAGCATTCAATTGTGAAAGATAATACTTTTACACTTAATTAAAAATTTTCATATATATCATTTGAAAACACAAAAATATTAGATCTTTTATAATACTCATCATTGATAAACTATCACGATCTTTTCAACTCAAAGAATCATCCACATTGTTCTTTTTTCCTTGGTAGTATGTTATTGATTAGTTATAAACCATCATTATCTCTAAATAGCTCCTCTAGTTCTTGTTAAACTCCTTCTATTTGAATATATATTTTATATTTTTATGGTTGGTATATATATCACAGTTTTTTAATATAGATAATTCCTTCATATCATCAATGAAAACATTACGAAAACTAACTCCAAATCATGAGTTTACTAATTTTTCTCCAGAATCCTCAACTGTCGCGAGGCATACATAATATACATGTAATTATACATAAGGAAACATCTCAATCCTTTATTAGATGCATCAATATAGATTAGAAACCCTTATTTTTTATATGGTAATGTTATTATAGGTGTGAAAACCAATAATATCATTGATTATTTCAAATTTTCTTCCCATTCATATGTCCAGAGGAACTTGGCACCCTTCCAAGTTAACATTGTTCGGGGATTATGTTGATGTGGGAATGTATCCCCAAACCAACTATAATATCAATCTAAACCAATAAAACTACAGATCATAGACACTATGGTTGGCCTATTCCACCAAAAAATATCCTAATTCATTGATGGATCTACTAGTATTCCAAATGATGATATAATGTGTCTGAAAAATGAAACCTCTTGCAGCAAAAATTCACACTTTGTAAAATTTTCATATAGTTTATACTTTCATGGTGTCTTTAATAGAATTATAAAGTGGTGTTCATGTGTTTCCTTACTCTTTGAAAATATAATAATATAATTTATAGACTACCAAAAAATTATTGAATAAATATATAAACATTATATTCATCAAATACATAAACATAACATGTCAATTAGTAATACCAAAATGAATAACTATATAATCATAGGTCCTATACCTTGTACAAAATTGTTAATTGGGAATATCCTCATTGACCATCATTTGATAAATATTTATAATGAAGTAAATCTAGGAAAATAATTGATATTTAGACATTTAACCAAATAGTCATTAATACCAGGAAGAAGATACTTGTTCTTGACTGTGATCTGGTTCAACTATAGATAACCAATGCAATGTTGCAATCATCTGTCATTATATTTCACATAAAGAACGTGTGAACCCAAACATGACACACATGGTTAAATCAATCCATTATCAGGTTCTCTTGGAGTTGGTTCTTCAATTACTTGTTTTCAATTCAATCCATTCAGTAGTGATTCTTTTAATTTGGTGTAGAACTGGGTATGATTTCTATCAAGAACTCAAAATCACATTTTGGTGAAATACTAGTAAACCCTTTCATAAATAAATATAATAATTAACTAAAAATAGGGAAAAAATCCATGTTGATTCTATACTAAACCATTTTGGATGAAATGGCTTTCTAAATGGTAATTAATACCCATACGTTGGATTCAATCTCTATATGATGTTCGTACTTATCATCAAATTGTTATACGATCATTGGTTGGTTTGAAAAATAAAATGTATCATCTCATATAAGAAAAGTGATGTGGTATTTAAGCATATAAATCCAATTCATTCCTAAGAAGACATCATATTTAATGAGATGAATAATGACATGATTTTTTGGAAACAAATTCCCACAATATTCAACTAGAGAGGAATCATAAAAATCTGATGCAATAATCGTACCATTACGGGTTTTAATAGTTAATTCCACATCTACCCATTTGGCTGGAATCTTACCATGATTATAAAATTATTTATATATGAAATACTATGTATATCCAAAATAAATGAAGACATTAACAATTCTATAGTGGATGGTAATTGAACCATTCAACATGTTTTTATCGTACCCTTTATTGGAAATTGTAATCCCATGAGATTTCTAATTGTCCCTTGGCTTAATAGGTTACTGAATATGATCATCATCACTAACCCTAGGTTTTGGTAACTGGTTAATATAATTCCCATGATCCTTACACATGATTTAATAATGTTTGTGAGGTTCATTCTGTGCGGATTTCCATCTATTCATATCATTTGTCAACATCTTCCCGTTAGTTTTTTAATCGATTGACTAATGCCATTACCTTCCACAATTAAAATATTTATTAAACCTCATAAGAAAATTTCCTCGATGATTGTTTTCATAATTAGAGAATAATGTATATAACATATTTGTTTCTCTATGGGTTTTATATATTCCTTTCAACTTTATCTTCTTTTTCTTGTTGAAACCATGAGATTTATACATGAATCCAACCTCCATTTCAACCATGGTCACACAATGCATAATATGTCTAGAGATTATAATGTATTCTATGGATAACACCCTTCTGGGGCTTGGATTTATCCCAAAGAAGAATTGGTCAAAATAACATTCAAGTTGGATTATAATTTTAAAAGCACAGCTCACATGTCTTATAAATTTAGCTTCATAGATACTGATGGATTCAACACCATTTTTCTACAACCCAATGAACAATTTTTCCATCGTAATATGAAAAACATAAATAATGTAGTTATTGAAGAATAAATTCTTAAACTCTTCCCAATCCAAGGATTCAATCTCAAATTTTTCGTCATATGCTTGATTAGATTCCACCACTGTTCTTCTTCTCCTTCTAACAGATAAAAAAGCAAAATGAATTTCTAATGTTCCAAATAGTAAAGAATGGTAAATATATTTTCATTGGTACTGACACATTGTTTATCAATATGTGTATTAGAAGACCCAATGAAATAATTTGGAAGATGCATCATTAAGGACTCAATAGAAATTTGTTCCCTACATTAGTGATTGGGGATTCAAACATGGTTCATAGCCTGAGAAATTTTTGTAAGCATAGAAACAATATTTTTCACTCAATCCCCCACATAATTTTTTTTACTTAGGAGGTAACTTGATGAATTTTTTTATCACAATCACCATTAAAATGTCTCATTTAGGTTCCAATCATTGAATAAATCCAAAAATAACAGTGTGAGAGATGATTTTCATAGTTAGGGACCACATAATCATGGAAACCCACTTAAATGATGTTTATATTATAACACCTTATTTAACATATGAATCATTAGGCATATCCTTAGAGACATCCATAGACATATTATTATAAATATATCTAGGGATATCACCAAATATTTGTCATCCTAGTTTCCAAACATTATCTAACACTTTTCACTAATACCAACTATAGCGACCCACACTTTTCAGACATTATCATTTCATAATTTTTTCATAATACATAATACATTACACAAATAGATGCCCAAATACCATATTAGTTTAGTGAATTTAAAAACATGGAAACAAATAAAATGGTACATAAGTGGGATAAATTATCTCACAATAGATTATTCGTGACTAGAACCATTCATTGAAACACCATAAACAATATATATCTTCATAACCTCAGGGAGAGGTAACACAATAAGGGGTGAGATCAGATGACCAACAAGGGTAAATAAGGGACAGATGTAAGTATATCACCAGCACAAGGGTAAGAGAACCTGATTGTGAAAATATAAGATTATACTCAGAATATCAATGATCATAAATACGAGACATGAGATAAATATTGGCATTTCATAAGACATGAATCATAAGGGAATAAAGATCATAAAAATGAAATAATTACATAAGAATGTGACATAGAATTTGTGGTAGAAAAAAACATGTTATATCACTCTCTATAAGTCAAGGTGCATTACGAAAAATAATAGGGAACTTCAAGGGAGATACACCTTCAAGTAGGGACACACCATTATCCACAGTCAAAGTCTTTTCCTTGAAAGGGTTAGGTTTCCCCATCTTCCCATAGTGGATTCGGTTTCTCCATCATCTATAGTGGGTCAATCCAATCAAATTGATTCCCTTAATTAATATTTTAAAATATAAATTTTTACCAAATTCATTGGAGGGAGTTGTAGGTCACACCCATAATATAATGAAATCCATATATATCTGTGTGCCATAAAATGCTAAATCATCCACCATATTAGTACCTATGGAATGAAATGATTTTTATAAATATCATTCAATCATTACATAAACCATTAAAAATAAATGGGCTTTAAAAATACCATTCCATCGTAAAAATAATCCAATTTTAGCATTAATAATAATGGTACCATTAAAAATTATCCCCGATAAAAATTTAGCAATATCAAATAATGTTATCTAAGATGGAAAATAATTTTGACAGATCAGTTGAAAAATATTTATCAGGAAAATATTCATTCATCTTTGAAAATGTTTTATTTTTGTAAAATGATGCACAATATTAAAAGAAAATAAGTTCTTTGAAAACAAACATCTATGATTATAAAGGAATATTCAAAAAATTAATGTGTCATGAAGGTTAAAAATTATATTCATACCTTATATGTCAAAAAACATTGTTTTTGTACTTTTTTCGAAAAATTTAAAAACTTCCTCATTTGGTAGGCGAAAAAATGATTCCCCTCAAACCATGTAGTTAAAATGGAAAATGGTGAAAAATGGCCTAAAATAACCATAGGATAATAGTAAAATAATTTTTTTAAAAAAAATTATAAAACAATTACATTGATGAAAAATATTTCCCAATGGTTACTTAAAATGAAACAATATAAAATATTTATGAGATTGGGAAATAAATACTCATAACATTATAATCAATAGAATCATATTCCCAATTAATGAAATAAAATTATATGGTTATGGAAATATATAATCTTCTACAAAACATACATAAAATACATTCATGGGCGGTATATACACCACGTAGAAGAAACCAGTAGTGTATAAGGCATGTGTCATACTAAAAAAAGTGTGACATAAATCCCATACCTTATGCCTTGACTTTATTCATACTCATTAAAGCCTCATGTATAATAAATGTAATATTATATATATATATATATATATATATATTAAATAAATATATTCAATTATACCATACCATATTTGATTTACTTATGGAATTCTATTACTCTTTTATTAAACATTCCATGTTAGTGTTGCATTTGAGGCAATATCCACTTGTTTTGGATTTTTATTCTTGATTATCATACATAGATCATGAGTTACTTATTTATATAATTTAACACACGATATATATATATATCATTTATATTAATTTTATAAATATTTATTATAATTTGGAAAAATATAATAATGTAATGTAATATATCATTTATGGAGATGGTAGGTCGTACATACACATGAACGATGTTTCAGTTTAATTAATATTTTGAAAGAAATTATATAAGTGGAATAAATATATACATACTAATTATAGAATAATAATTAAAGTATATATATCACATAAATCATAAAAAAACATAGTTTCCATTATAATTATCATTGGTGAGATATGGTTAAGGAAAAAAACAACATCGTTTCACAAGATGATAGTTCGTCATACACATGAACGGAAATTTTGTTACCTATTTGATGGAAGTGTGTGTGATTTTAGGATGAAAAATTGCATACCATCATCAATGTTTATTTAGGAAACTGATTTTATTATATAATCATTGAATAAAAAGATATGAGGGTGGAAAATGAAAATAAAACAAAAGAGGTTCTGAAAGGATGTTACCTCTTCTTTGGGTGACCCCTATTTGTTTTCACCAAAGTGATTCCATGGTTGGATTTATATTGAAATGGAGGATTATAGGATTAATGGATACATTTTTTTATGATACTTGGATTGATTTTTTCTAAATAAAATAGGTTCTAAACTATGAATACAAGAGAAGAAGAGGTTCCCCAATAAAAGATAGGGGAGGGGAACACTTGGAATTCCTCAAATTAATAATTTATAATAAATTCAATATCAATCCAAAAAAACTAAAAAATTAAATTATTTAGAATATAAAATGATATAATGTATTAATTGCATTAAAAAATTTTGTAGGCATGTTTTAATATTTTTTTAAACCTTATCATTTTGTTTAACACTTAGTTATCCTATTTTAATTTTAAATAATATACCAAATTTTCTAATATTAAAATGTTTTGCTTTTTACAAAAAATATGTTAATTAAATAAAAAACATATAAATTATATAATTTTAGACCAGATTATAATTTCATTATATTTTTAAATAACTCTTATGTTTTTAACTAATTTAATAATATATAATTTTCATTAAATATTGTAACTATAAATTTGGGCATTATTCTTACAATGATATTATGAAAATCAAAAAAGCAAGATAAATTCGAAATAATTCATTTTTTACACCCCTAACATGTCATATTAACCACCTTAATTTTGTAAAATTATAATTTTTTTAGAATATATAATATCATTTAATTGATTTTTCAATAATTGAATAATTACAACATCACCATTATGTAATTCTATTAACAATTATTTCTTCAAAAAAAATAAAACAAATTCTATGATGCCTATAAATTTTTTGTTTTATTAATAATATATATAGTTGAGTATATATTCAATTTATCCCCATATTAAAAATATTTTTCATATTGAAATTAGCAGTGCGAAATTTTATCAATATCATTGAATTTTATAATATTTAAATAATTTTCATGGAAATGTGTTAATTAAATAATTTTATTTCAAATCCTAAGCGATATTGGTCCAACTTAGAATCATCTAAAAAAATAGAAATTGTTTGGGTATTTGTATAATATTTATAAAATTATTATTACCCTTAATTACTAGATTTACCCTTAACCATGGAAATAAAAAGTACGAAATTTAATATTCATATAAATAAAAAATAAAATTGACCCAATTAATAAATTTACATCATATAATTCCTTATATAGAATAAAATTTCCACAAATAAAAACAATGAATTGGATAAAAATAATTTGAAATCAATCCCATGGACAAAATGATAAAATGGGATTTTAAAGATAAAATTTCCAAAAGATTAAACTGTTTTTATTCAAACAAAAGATCATAAAAACATGAGGTATTACATGTTTAGGTCAAAATACCTTTTTATAGGGTCTCAACATCCCTTGTAAATGCATAAAATATAGTGAAAATGAATACAACGATTTTTATGATTTTGGATACTTTATGGTCGAACTACTCCTTTACATAGTTGGATGATCACCCCAACCATGGATTATTTACTCTATGAAAAAATAATTAAAATCATATAATGATGTAGTATTATCTCACTATTTCGATACATAGTTACATCATACAATATAATTTTATACTACCTTCATAATAAATTTGTAACTTAGATGTTGTAAATATTCTTGAAATCACAATTTCTTCAGAAATTATAAACGAAGACCTCCCACATTGATCCATTGTTAATAGTCAATAAAATAATCCTACATAAACTGAAATTAATGTAGAATAACTTATCAATATTATGTGGTCCCATAGAATTCTCATACTCCACTAGATGAAGATGAATATCACAAAGAGTCATTTTAAAATTCATCTTCTTTTCAATTTATTTTTTTCTCAATCTTTTATATATAGGATTATCCAATATTATTTCTTCACATACTCCTAGTATTAGGGAGTAAAAAATATTATAGGAATTAATAAAACTATAACAAAATATATTACATCCATTATTTTCAAATCATCTCCCCAAAATTATAGATAATGATATATTTTATTTCCTAATATATCTATGTTTGTAAAAGTACACCATGATCCATTGAATATCATTCAATTTTAATAAGTGTATGTAAAAAATGGAAAAAACTTATATCTTTCTTATTCTTCACCAAATCAATGAAAATTACTTTCTAAATCTTCTCAATTATCAATTCAAAATTAATAATTCACAAATAGTAAATTTTTGAGTTCAAAAAATACACATATCTTGTTCCTTAATGACACTAACTAAAGATTCATCTTCTTTAAAACGTTCATGATCAAAGGAATAATAACCCCATGAAATATAAAATAACTCGGTATATTTTGCATTCATTCATCATAAAACTTATATATAGTCACTATGCCATGACCCCCTCCCTCCAAAGATACCTCTTTGAGGGGAGACAGCTAATGACCTATGATTCCATCCTCCAGCTAGCCTCGGGTTAGAAAATTGAACATAGGGTATATAAATCTTATGAAATGGGAGGCATTACCCTCTTTAATAATATAATATAGGCAGACAAGATGATTTATCAACAAAAAAATCCATGTCACACTATAAAGATAAAACAAAAACAAACCAAAATGCATGTATAAATAAAATTGATACAAATAAATATGTATAATGTAAATGAACGAAAGAAAATATATTGAAGAAACACAATAACCATATAAAGATACAAGCTATTTATGTCTATAATGGACTATGTAATCCTCATGGAAACCTAAAAATCAGATTATATATGTTGTGTGGAAATACGTGTATAGTTAGTAGGAAAACTAAATGCTATCATGCACATGGGAGAAAAGAATAATAATGAATTCATTAAAAAATAGTAGAACCAAATAACACTTATACATGTATAGTAACCAAACCCAACCTCACTAAGGAACACTCACCAAATAATATAATCCATGTGATATAATAAAATAGAATCATATCAATTATAAGTACCTCATATCACTTCCCTTGGGTATGATGTTCTCAAACCCCAATGCCACACATCTTGGATATCCCATCTAATTCAAATATCACACATTCCCTGGAAGCATGGGAACATAAAACCATACTCTAAGACACCATGGATCACCACCCAATAAGCATGACTATATAATACCTCACTCGAAAATGCCTCGGCCATCACACATCCACAACCATAACTGAAGTAGTTGGGTATCGGGACAACGATTTACATAAACCTCATTCCCTCCTCCTAAAATGCATGAATCCAACTGTAATACAGCTCATCACATATCATCATACCCATTAACACCTAGGATAATTTCTTAATAAAGAAAAACATTTCATAATTTTCCTAAAGACACATGTGCTATAAAAGACACTTTATAGTGCACTGACAGACTTTCGGCCAATAATGTTTATGAAATACCCACCTCTCTTAAAAGTGTGAGTATGAAAGAGTGGGTACAAAGTTATTCATCCTCCTCATCAGATATCAAGAAAAACACCCATCCCCCCCCCCCCCCCGTGACTATGTGGGTGTCGGCACGTAGTGATCAACGTGGGTGGGTGTATATATATATCACAATAACTAACAACTATATAGGTATATACACACACACAAGCCCATCCTATGGGTTCCAAACCAAACACTAACCAACTCAAAACGTCACCACTTTATCTGCCACCTCAAAATTCATAACACCAAAAAAACCACAAGATACATCACAATAACTTCTAATTCCATTATCCATCCCAATCATTACATTATTAAGCATAAACCAAATTTAACCACACATCCCTTCATTTATTTATTTATTTTTCATTTCCACCTTCTTATCCAAATCAAACCTTATCCATTTTAATCATTATTAAATGGTTATTTATTCCATCTCTACTCAGACATCTAACACAAAGCAACCACACACCACATGAAGCTCATCAAACCCACCATACCACCACCTCAGCACCCTAAAATCATGGAAAACAACAACATCAATGCCCAAAAAGTATATCAAAAAAAAACAAAAACCTCATCACCCAAATAGAATGGCCAAAAAACCATGATTCCACCCCAAAATCATATAAAAAACAACTACCTCTCTGCCCACATAATCACGTCCAAACAAAAACATCCCCACCTAAAAATCACAACCATCATACCATCAACCACCAATTACCCGAACCACACATCAAATACACATTAAAATGAAATTTTAATAGATATTTAGAAGGGAATTTTTTAATTTACACTATATTTTTGGTTCATTTTCAAAAAATACAATTTCCCAAGGAATCAATTTTATTAACCAAATATTAGTGGTAAGCCAATTTCCAATTTACAATGATATCAAAAAAATAAAAAAAATATAAAAATTCATAGAACAATCATCCAAGCATAACCAACACTCCCAATGGACACAATTTTTAATGGGGATTCATGCCCAAGACATAACAACATCACAAATAATAATAAGGATATAGAACATGTTAATCCTTCCCCTTTCACCATTAAATTTTAATAAAGTAGTTATTTATCATTGATTATGTCAACACAAACAAAATTCTTAGATAAATATGAGTAAACCCATCCAATAGGTTACACAATTATGATAAATAAGGGAATCTCAAAATCAAATAAGCTTTCCATATTGTTGAAAACCACATGGTGAATAAAAAATTCCCACAAACTAAAACCACACCACGATAAACCGTGGATCTCGATATATCACCCTGCATTGACCATAAAAAACAACACAAACCCCACCAAAAAATGAAAAAATATCACCACAATGAATCCATGGATGAAGAAGAATAGAAAAATAACACCAAAATGGGAATAACTCACCAGGGATCAAATACTGTAATCCAGTCATCAAATCCCTTCCAAAAGAATAAAAAACAACTAAATAGGGATCCTTTGGATCTCTTAGAAGGATAGAAATGAGTGATGGCTATAGGGTTTGATAAATAAACCCCATATCTAAATCCATTAAAGACTCACTACACTGGACATTTACAAAGAATTTAATCCCACCACATCATGTAATATTCATGGTTTAAATTCCACCAAAAAATTCATGCCCTTTAATTATTTTTAAAACTGATTTATTACATGTCATGAAATGGCTTTAAAAAAGTTGTTTAACCAACTTTCATGTCATGTATCCTTTAGATGAAATTTATTTCCTCATGTTACAAATTTTAGCATCTAAATTCCTCTAAGCCCTCTCTAGGCCTCCTCTAAGAACTTACAACCCCCATAATCTAAAACGTAAGGTGCTAAGAACATAAATTCCATTACATCATATATATCTCAAATGATTATCTCCCTCATGAATCTAAAACAATGAATAGATGGAAAGCGTTTGAATAACCAGACATTGAGATATCTATAAATTATATTTTCATAACTCAATGCTACAACCATCCAAACAAGCCAACCCAAAATACCACAAAACATCTCACACAACCTTATCAACACATAAACACATCACAACATTTACTTAAACCATTACGTAGCCCAATCAAAAAAAATCATAAATAGCTAACAAAACCACTTTGAACAAAAAATTAAGGAATTCTATACTCTATGTCATGATATTATCTACTCTGGGAGGTTCTGACTTGCATGAATGGGTTTAATCACATCACACATAATGTGTTTTGATTGGGAATATGGTCCTCCCCTATTCATATATACGAAAATTGTCACGAATCACACCACATATATCACATAAAAGAAAAAACATATTATAAAATTGATGGATCCAAACCTCGGATCACAAAGAAAAATATTGAAATAAAAAACCAATAAAACTCTTGGTATTGGTCAAGCATCTATGTAGCTTGATACCATGTACTCTTATTTAGGACACCATGCATCCAGAACAAATTAACAAAAGGAATGGTATGTCCATGTATCACCTTCTCTTGGTGATCTTATTTCTCCACTTTCCACTCCATGAATTCTATTTCAACTGGGATATCAACTATCCATTGTCAATGCCATGGAAGTCAACATGATTATATTGATGGACTTCAAAGACATGGAGGACATTGTGGATCCTCTCTAGACATGGCCGAAATTGTGATAGATACTCTACAATTCCAAATCGTACCAACACCTCAAAGGGACTAGAAAACATTGGAGAAAACTTATAAACTCTCCCAAACCAACACTTCCCACTTATAGGGGAAACCTTCATTAACTCATGGTCCCGAATCTTGAACTCCATTGGCCTAATCATGCGATCGGAATGAGATTTATTCTTGTGATTCACTACATTTATCCTCTCGTGAACTAGCTGAAATTTATATTTCATTCTCTATACCACCTCAAGTCCAATAACTACTAACTCCCCAATACATACCCATCAAAATTGAAAACGACATGGTCTCCCTTACAAATCCTGTAATAGAGCCATATCAATTAATCAATGACAACTATTATTATACAGAAACACAACCATTGGAAATTTTCTTTAACAGGATCCAATATGGTCTAATACACAATCCTGCAATATATCCTCGAACATTTAGATGGGTAGTTCCATATTTCCATCTATCTAATGGAAGAAAGAAATGTAGAGGCATAAATGAGTTCAAAAATCATGTTTTAATCTTTTCTAGACTCTTGTGGTTAAGCATTCTTCTTAAACCAAGAAAATATACCTTGGAAATCCATGAAACCGCATCACCCCATCCACATACCTATTATCCAAAAATTCCAATGCACCCGACTCATTGATCTATAAGTAGCAGGATGATCACATCAACCGATCAACGATCACCCGTAAACCATCACAACATTCTAGATATTTGAGTAACCTTATGATTAAATCTATTGAGATGCCATCCCATTTACACTAATGATTATTGAAGGGATACAAAAAACATCTAGAAACATGATGGTTAGCCTTGACCATCTAGAAAACCAAGCACTTCTCCACAAATTCTTCCACTTCCCATCTCATCTTGGAAAACCAAAAGAACATCATCAAGATACAATACATACTAGAAATGCTTGGGTGCACATACAATGGTGATATAAAGTTTTTAAGGTCTCTCTTATGAATCAACACTAGAAAAAACAACATCCAGATAAACAAAATCTGATTCCAACTATTCCCTGACCCTCCCTAGGGTGCATCACTATGACCAAAATGATCATGTATCACCGTATCCTATTAGTCTCACAATTGAACCTCCACCAGTTGAATTAGAGTATATTGAACCATCATCTAAAAAATAGCATATACCATCAACCTCCCTTAAATCAAAGTTCAAGGATACAACTCCTCCATTCCACTCAAAATATCCATAAAATCCAAAACAATAGATTTCCATGACTTCTTGATCAATGTATCATCCAAATAATTCCCATTTAAAAAGGTGTATGGGATATAATAATCATAACCCAAAATAAAATCAACACTCCATTACTTCCTTAGGCTCTGATCATGCTGATAAAATATATATCTCATGCTCTTGTGATGCGTGAAGACCATAATGCGCTCCCGATGACTAAATTATACCAAAACATCAATGTAATAACTACCAATGAAATATATGAATCATGGGTGGAATAGTTTCACTCAATGGGACCTAACTTCCTATACCCATAATAAATATATTCCCTCTTTTTCACCATAATTCATCCAGATCTCAAATATAAATCTTTACAAAAAACCTCAAAAATCACCCCTCCTTTGGAAAATGAAGAACTAAAGCACAAAACAACTTCCCCTTTAGGTGACTAAATTCTCATTTTCACATATCATGCTACAAAAAATCTTAATCTTTATAGGTTAATGATTTTTGATGGTCCATAAATAGAAGGAAATTTCATTAAAACTTCTAATAATATCTGTAACAACCTGATATTTTAGGATAAGTATTATTTTTAATTTAGTTGATGTCATGTGTTTTATGCTACAAGAAGATTATCTTATGCTATACGCCACACTGTATAATCTTGAAGTATACGCAATACAATTCTTAGATTGTGTTACACAAAATTTCAAGTTCGTTTTATAATAGTCATTCTACGCAAAATTGAGTGTGTATATATATATATATTCAATGTATAAATGAAAAATGGTTGGATTCTGTTATAAAGAAACAACAAAGGAGTTTTTCACAACATTTAACCCTAACATGGCTTGCATTACACGCAATCACGACCTTCCTCGGTAGCGTGTGTTGTACGCAATACCAGGTTTCACTAAAAAACAATATATTGTTATAATATTATTATGGCCTAGCCGTTGTGAATAGTATTAACTAAATTTTGAATTTTATAACTTTATTATTCCACTTATAAATTTTCTAAAACATTTAATGTGAATAAAATAAATTTTTCCGGTAAGAAAAATATTTTTCAAAAAATGCAGTTTTGCCACCTTTTGATGGTGCACCAACATTAAATTTAGTTTTTGACTTGTTTATTAGTTCAATTTTACAAAATAAGCCTCTTCTATTGAATCAGTGTATAAAAATTGACATTGGATAATGTTTTTATATTTTTCTAATAACTTTTATATTTTAATGAATATTAAAAACACGCTATATTTTAATTAAAAACAACTTTTTTCATCGTAATAGTTTATATGGTTAAATTATAATATTGAATGGTTTTAAAGTATACATAGAATATATTTTTACAATTTAATATAATGTATGCCATTATCACTGATTTTACCGTGAATTCGTAGGTTAAATCAATTCAATCTTTTGCAATGTTTTAAACAAAAACCCGTTTTCTTTCGACAACGGGATTAATTTTAATTTAAATTCTGCAACTTTTGTGTATTTAATTTGGAAAAATGGATTCTATATTTGGAATCAGTGGGTCCAAATTATGTTAATAAACTACTTTTTATTTTTGGGCATTATGAATATTAACTACGGTAAATTTTATTTACCATAGTTAAAGATAAATCAGGTAATTAAGGGTAAATATAAGATTATAAAATTACCCTAACAGTTGTCAAAATCTTATTGGATGGCTAAAAGTCGACCCATATCACCTGGGGGTCGGATTAGATTCATTTAATGGACTTATGTTACTGAAAATAATTTAATTATTATTAAATCCAAAGAAAGTGACAACATGTCCCTTTCTTAAATCTTTTAAGTATAATAATTTAAATTTAGTGATAAACTTAATGAAACATTGGATATAAATAGTCTCCAGAAATCTAATAAAATTATCTATATCATATGAATTTATTTATAATTTTTAGGGATTAAATATTTATCATTAAAGGTGACATAATAGGGATGTTAGAATTATTTTATTAAGATAAATATCAAATAAATGGTTTTAAAAATATTAAAATAAATATTATATGAACTATTTAATGTGCAAAATTAATTTTCTAGATAAATATGAAATGTTATGAATCTATTAAATCTTTTAGTTCGAACATATTTTCTGTATATTGTTTATATAAATTCAAATAAATGAATAATGTCAAAATTGACACTATTGTTATTTTATAAAAATAACATATTATAAAAAATTTTAAAAATCAAAAAAATATTTAAAAACTATAAATTAAAATTTATATGGTCGAAAATGTTATAAAGTGTAAAATTATTGAAAATTCAAAACATATATGTTATTATTTATAATAATTTAAAATTTATAATATTATTACCACAAATAAAATTAAATTGAAAAATAAGGATAAATCAAGTTGATAATGATTAAAATAAATTCCTAATATGTCTAAATTTTACTGGTTGATGATATTAAAACCCTATATCTTCTAATCTTCAAATATGAGTCATTTTGGAAGTTTTTATGTGGGTTTGAGATTTAATATAGACTAATATTTCTTATATTTCCAAAGGTTCCCCTCTCCTCCCTTATAAAAGGGCACCTCCTCCCTCTCCTCCACACACCAATTTGATCCTTCAAGCTCGGCCAACCCCTACCCATTTCACTTCCCCACTTCCTTAGAATCCTACTAAAGGTAATGGTCTTCATAAAATTCCAACTCTAGTTCCCTAAGAGAAAGTTTAAATGAGGCACTTTGAGAAAGAGGAGTTTCAGATCCATACGAAGTATATCAGACCTAAGGTAAGGGATAATTTTGCAAATATAATTTTTTTATCCGAGATTTCTTATACGTAAGTATTTACTGGGGTTATTGTTACCATCCATGTCCATGTTTACTAAAAGTGTTTTTATGTATGTTTAATGTCCTTTTTTACCCATATTGACTTTTACTACATTGTATGTAAGGAATCATTCTTTTTGTTTACGTTACGAGGTACTTTTTGACTTTTCTGGAAGAAGTATGAGAAGAATGTTTTTTTAACATATACGGCACGAACACGTTTCTATGGTTTTATAAAGACTTATTTTTATGAAGCTTCATCCAAAATATTTGATGACTATTTTCAAAAAAATCCTTTTCTTTTAAAATTTCATGACATTTTGTGGAAAGAGAATGATTTTTAAGAAGAAAAGATATTTTCCACAAAAATTCAAATCAAGTGTTTTATCAAAACCATTTTCATCTAAGATGACGTTATTTTATATGTGTATGTTTCAAGTATCATGTCTCTATGATTTACAAGGTTTCATTTTCTTATTGTGAAATGATATCCATTTATTTTATATGGATTATGTGATGATGGGATGATATTTATGAAACCCATTTTATTTATTGGGTTATTATGAATGATGTATGTTTATTTTGTGGCACAAGTAAGAATGATTTCATTATTAGATGGGTGAGACCTATATCGCCCTCCAATGCATTGGGTAAAGATTTATATCTCATGAGATTGACATGGCTAGAATGGTAATTTAATTCGGTTTAGTGTTACAGGACTGAAACAAGGAGTGAACTCGATTCAGAAAGGGACTTTGTCCACTAAGATAGTTTTGGAAGTAATGCCTTGGCTACTATGGAAATCATAACATGTGCTGAATGGTTTCCATAATTAAATTTTTTATTTCCATTATATTTTATCAGGGCGGATGTTACATCATGATATATGCCTTGCGTACTTCCCCGATTTATTTCTTTTCTCAAGATTTTGATGTTTAAATTTCATCTTCAAGTTTTTTGCTCTCAAATGCTTATGGATTGTTTTATGTTCTCTATGTTTGACCTTACTAAGCATTTTATCTCACCCTTTTTATGTTTTATTTTCCCCAGGAAATAAAGATAGGTTTTAGGTAAGGAATCAAAAGGGTGAAGATCGTTACGGGAGTTGTTAAAGATCTTTCAAAATGATTCGAAGTTTATATTCCATGTTTACAAAGACACTAAACTATTAAGATCCTTGTGTGTCTGTTTTTGTTATGTATTAAGTATTCCAAAAAAGTAATGTAATGTCCATGTACGTCAAGCATTGGATCTCTACAGTTGGTATCAAAGGAAAGGTTTAGTCAACCTTTGGAAATTTGGATGCGAAAACTTTAGCAAGATCCCTAGAGATATTTCTAAGGTATGTCTAGCGATATCTCTAAGGATAAGTATACGTATATGATATAGTCCTAGAACTATGGTAATAGTCTTAGAATTTAACCTAAGATATTAGATATTAAGGGTACTCTACCTTCACTATGTTGTTTTCCCTAGCATGATTTTTGCCTCTCACGCTATTCTTTTTGGGTTTTAGAAAATGGCTAGAAACAGGAGATTCATGATAATGGAGGATATGACAGACAATGGAATGATATTCTTCATGAGCAACCAAATGAAACAGGATTTGGAAGTTCAAACAATGTTATTATGACAAATAATAAATCTCATAATATGATCAATAATCTCAACTTTGGTAAGTTTCCCGACTCAAATAAAAAAGAAAAAGATGGAGTTTAATGATGATCATAGAGGAATGAAAGTTCAATTTACCTCATGTAAATCATGTGGGAAGAGGCATCGGGGATATTGTTTCCACGGAACTGGAAGATGCTTTGGGTGTGGGAAAGGAGGACACAAAGCTAGTAAGTGCAATGGAAAAGGTTCAGTTGACACCATGTACAAGGATAATGGTATTGCTACGACATCAACAATGATTAGATGTTTTAAATGTGGAATGTAGGGGCATTATGCAAACCAATTCCCTAAGGGAAAATCTCATAAAGAGAATCAGCATGGTCATATGAGTATTATTTATGTTGATGATGATGAAGAGACTACAAGTGAAATATGAGATGAAAGAAATGATGAAGCTCAGTCAGTGTTTTAAGATGTTAGTGGAATGATTGTTTATTTATAAAGAACAATGTATGGTACTGTGGAATAAAGAATCATCAAAGGATTGTTACACTATTGTTTTTTCTAAAGTATTTGAAAGTATATATTGAATGGTACCGGTAACCATGGAAGGTTATTCAGATATTTTTGGAAAGTAGATGGTATGCGCATAATGAAGGGATAAGAAGATAATGAGATGTTTGATTATATTCATGAGATCTTGATTGATATAAGGACTAAGTGATATCATGGTTTGAGTATATAGAATTTTTTTGATTTTGGTTTGTGGAAAGAGTTATCTTTTGATAGAATTCATGTTTTCACTAAGGTTAAATGGGTTTTTATTTTTTTTCAAGAGAATACATGATTATGGTATTAACATGTTTGTAATTTGACCAACAAGATATATCTTATGATATATGGGGGATAAATGATGGCATTCACGTGATTGTTATGTGACACTTCAAGTAATCATTTTCATTATACTATGATCTTGGACCGAAATATTTTAGATAAGCCTAAAGATTGGAATGGATTATGTTGGACATAAGTTAGTATTGTTTAAGGATAGAAATTTTTTCGATATTATTGATCGGATGTTATAGTAATGTAGTTTTAGAAAAAGGACAACCTGCAGGACGGGCAACAGTCCATCGCGTTGGACAAGGCTGTGGGAATCAAACCCACAACTGAAGTGGGAGTAGCCTTTATCGCATACCAATGGCCTACAGGAAGTCCCTGGTTAGTAGAAACTATTTTTATTTTATTAAGAGTCATGATAGATGAAGTATAAGTTCATTTTTGGAATCGTATATGATTAACCTCACCATAGATGGTCTTTTGTATATTTGATAACTTTTTCTAGCCTTTTGTTTGAAAAAAATGGAATGACCCATCATTCTATCACATAACCTGTTAACAGTTCATGAATAATAAATTCAACTTCATTTCATTAAGAGATGATGTGGAAATTTTTCAAAGCACGAAAAATAGTGAGATTGTACCAAAATTAAGCAAGTATTTCTTCTAATTAAAAATTTTCAACTTTAGGGAAATGATATTGAAAAGAAATGTTTTCCTAATGCTCTTATATCAGATCAATCAGATGGTACCTTAGATCATCACAAATTTATGGCTTTGTGATTGTTGGCTATTTCATAGCCATATCCTCTACCACTCTCCATCAGAACTTGATGGTTAGATTTTTTTCCATATACATATTTTCACCTATGTTCTCCTATGTGGAAACCTAGTAATTAGTTAATATGGGTAACTGTTATGTTTCATACTTTAGTTAAGTTTTGGTATTTCATTTTACGAAGTGTGTTGAAATTAGAGAAACTTTCAAGTAGAAAACCATGTATAACGCCAACGAATTTTGAGGGCGAAATTCTTTTTAAGGGGGGTAGAATGTAATAACCCCATATTTTATGATAAGTATTATTTTTAATTTATTTGATGTCATGTGTTTTATGATACAACATGATTATCTTCTTCTATATGCCACATTGTATTAGCTTGAAGTATACACAAAACTATTTTTAGATTGTCTTACACACAATTTCAAGCTTGTTTTATAATAGTAATTCTACGCAACATTGAGTGTATATATATATATATTCAATGTATAAATGAAAAATGTTTGGATTTTGTTATAATGAAACTACAAAGGAGTATTTCACAACACGCAACCCTAACTTGGCTTCTATTACACGCAATCACGACCTTCCTCGGTAGCGTGTGTTGTACGCAATACCAAGTTTAACTTAACGACGATATATTGTTATAATATTTTTATGCACTAGCCTTTATGAATACTATTAACTAAAATTTTAATTTTATAACTTTATTATTCATATTATAAATTTTTTAAAACATCTTATCTGAACAAAATAAATTTTTCTGGTACGAAAAGTATTTTTCAAAAAATGAAGTTTTTCTGCCTTTTGATGGCGCACCCACATTAAATCTAGTTTCTGACATGTTTATAAGTTCAATTTTACAAAATAAACTTCTTTTGAATCGGGATATAAAAATTTACATTAGAGAGAGTTTTGATATTTTTCTGATAACTTTCATATTTTAAAATTAGTGAAAACACGCTATATTTTAATAAAAATCATATTTTTTCATCGTAATAATTTATATGGATAAATTATAATATTGAATGGTTTTAAATTATAAATATAATATATTTTTACCATTTAATATAATTTATTTCATTATCATTGATTTTACCTTGAATTCGAAGGTTAAATCAATTCAATCTTTTGCATTGTTTTAAACAAAAACCCCTTTTCTTTCGACAACAAGATTAATTTTAATTTAATTTTCGAAACGTTTGTATATTGAATTTGGAAAAATGGATTCCATATTTGGAATCAGTGGGTCCAAATTATGTTAATAAGCTTTTTTTGGGCATTATGAATAGTAACTATGGTAAATTTTATTTACCATAGTTTAAGGTAAATCGGGTAATTACGGGTAAATATAAGATTATAAAATTACTCTAACACCTGTGAAAATTCTATTGGATGGCTAAAAGTAGACCCGTATCACCTAAGGGTCTTATTATATTCATTTAATGGACTTTTTTCCATGAAAATAATTTAATTATTATGAAAACCAAAGAAAGTGACAACATGTCACTTTCTTAAATATTATAAGTATAATAATTTTAATTTAGTGATAAACTTAATGAAACTTTAGATATAAATTGTCTCAAAAAATCTAATAAAATTATATCCATCATATAAATTTATTTATAATTTTTAGGGATTACATAATTATCTTTAAAGGTCAAATAATAGGGATGTTGAAATTATTTTATTATGAGAAATATCAAATAAATGGTTCTAAAAATATTAAAATAAATATTATATGAACTAGTTAATGTGCTCCACTAATTTTTAGATACATATGACATGTTATAAATCTATTAAATCTTTCAGTTCGAACATATATTCTATATATTGATTATTTAAATTCAAATAAATGAATAATGTAAAAATTGACACTATTTTTATTTTATAAAAATAACATATTATAAATTTTTTTAAAAATAACAAAAATATTTAAAAATTATAAATTAAATTCTATATGGTCGAAAATTTCAAATTATGTAAAATTCACAACACATATGTAATTATTTGTAATAATTTAATATTTATAATGTTATTACCACAAATAAAATTAAATTGATAAATAAGGATAAATCAATTTGATAATGTTTAAAATATATTCCTAACATGTCTAAATTTTATTGTTTAATGAGATTAAAACTCTATCTCATCTAATCCCTAGATATGAGTCATTTTGGTAGTTTTTAAGTGGGGTTGGGATTTAATATAAACTAATATTTCTTATATTTCCAAAGGATCCCCTCTCCTCCCTTATAAAAGGGCACCTCCTCCCTCTCCTCCACACACCAATTTGAGCCTTCACGCTCGGCCAACCCCTGCCAATTTCACTTCCCTACTTCATTAGAATCCTAATACAGTTACTGGTCTTCTCAAAAGACCAACTCTAGTGCCCTAAGAGAAAGTTTAAAGGAGGCACTTAGAGAAAGAGGAGTTTCGGATCCATACGAAGCATATTAGACCTATGGTAAGGGATAATTTTTCAAATCTCATTTTTTTATCCGATATTTCTTATACGTAAGTATTACTAGGGTTATTGTTATCATCCATGTCTGTGTTTTGTAAAAGTGTTTTTATATATTTTTAATGTCCTTTTTACCCATTTTGACTTTTACTACATGGTATGTAAGGAATCTTTCTTTTGTTTACGTTATGAGGTACATTTTGACTTTTCCGGCAAAAGTATGAGAAGAATGTTTTTTTAACTTATACGACATGAATGGATTTTTACAGTTTTATAAAGCCTTATTTTCATGATGCTTCCTCCAAAATATTTCATGACTATTTTCAACAAAATCCTTTTCATGTAAAATTGCATGACATTTTGTGGATAGAGAATGATTTTGAATAATAAAGATATTTTCCTCAATAATTCATTTCAAGTGTTTTATCAAAACCATTTTTCATCTAGGATGAGATTATTTCATATGTGTATGTTTCATGTATCATGTCTTTATGATTTAAATGGTTTCAATTTTCTTATTATGAAATGATATCCATTTATTTTATATGGATTATGTGATGATGGGATGTTGTTTATGAAACCCATTTTATTTATTTGGTTATTATGAATGATGTATGTTTATTTTGTGTCACAAGTAAGAATGATTTCATTATGAGATGGGTGGGACCTATATCTCTCTCCAATGCATTAGGTAAAGATTTATATCTCATGATATAGACATGGCTGGAATGGTGAGTTAATCCAGTTTAGTGTTACAGGACTGAAACGAGGAGTGAACTCGATTCAGAAAGGGACTTTGTCCACTAAGATGGTCTTGGAAGCAATTCCTTGGATACTATGGTAATTATAACATGTGCTGAATGGTTTCCACAATTACATGTTTTATTTCCACTATATTTTATCATGGTTGATGTTCCATTATGATATATGCCTTACATACTTCCACGATTTATGTATTTTCTCAATATTTTGATGTTTAAATTTCATGTTCAAGATTTTGCTTTCAAAAGTTTATAAATTGTTTTATGTTCTCTATGTTTTCCCTTACGGAGCATTTGAGCTCACCATTTTTATGATTTATTTTCCCTAGGAAATAATGAACAGTTTTAGGTATGGAAACAAAAAGGGGAAGATCGTCATGGGAGTTGTTGAAGACCATTCAACATGATTAGAAGTTTATATTCCTTGTTTCCAAAGACAATAAACTATTACAATCCTTGTGTGTCTATTTTTTTATGTATTAAGTATTCTGCAAAAGTAATGTAATGTCCATGTACGTCAAGATTTGGGTCTCTACAATATCCTATGAGATTATGAAAACTAGGAACCTCTACCATGCACTAGTTTTCTTCCTAATAAGATTTTACCTCAACCTTTGATGGTTCTACTCCCACACCCTACTAATAAACCAAATTCCTAAGTAAATTCACCTCTCTTGTCCAAAAAATACACTTTTATAACTTCTCATAAATCTAGGGGTGTCAAAGGAACTAAAAGATAGATCTAAGATGATGGACATGATCCTCCTATATCTTCATGTGAAGGAATATATCATCAAAGAATAAGATGTTAAACCAATCCAGAAACTCACCAAACACTAATTTCATAATCCCCATGAACATTGATAGTGTGTTCATAACATTGAAAGTAATGAGTACAAACTCAAAGTGTCTATAACTGTATATAATGGATTACTTCTAGATATGTCTCTCTTTCACCCTCAACTAGTGATACTATAACTATTGATCAATCAGAGATAACCAATTCCCCATATCAACTCGTTGAAAAGAACATCGATCCTTGAAAATGGATAATGGTTCTTGACCATCACCTGATTCAAATTCATTTGTCTATACCCAACCATAGAATAAAATCTATATTATTGGCCAACAACACTAGGGAACCCCCATGGTGACACACTGGTCCAAATAAAACAATTCTTTTCAAGATCATCAATCTAAATCCTCATCCCCTATAACTCAACAGATTCCATTCGACAAGCATCTATAAAAATTGGGGAAACACCAGGCTGAAAGTCTTTCCTAAAATAAACATGAAGCTGATGAGGTTACGCCATTAAATTATTTGGAATGAAATACAAAAACTCCTCCATGACCATAGGAACCTCAACCATCCCATCCTATGATGATTTAACATACAACTCAACCAACAAATAAAGATGTGGATCCACATACTGACATCCCATCTGACAACCCTGCTCGCCATCCAAAAAACACATTCTAGCCATCATCATATGAGACAATTACTCTACAATAGAATAAGTTGATAATATTACATGTAACATGACGTTACTATTTTCTGGTAATCCTAAACATGTATTTTAAGGATGATTTTTTTTGGGTTTTTTGAGAATGTTTTAGATGAAATCATTTAAAACATTTGAAAATTTTGGGCTGCTGGACATTTGGAACATGATTTTACCAAATTGCACACCCTCTCAAGACAGACCATGAAAACTCAGTTAGTGAGGATTTTCACTGTTGGAACACAAATTAAAAACTATGTTAACTCTTAGTAGAAACCATGCGACCAATTTAATATTAGATCATGGCGAGGGAGAACAGTTTCGTCTAACTGTACACCCATACACATCTAACATTTCATGAAGCTATTAATTATCCTGAAAATTGTTATTTTTTTTAAAACCTTAATTTGTTACCTCCACTCGAGCTGGTTCGACCCCTGCACATTTTTTTTATGTTTTGGGTCTCCTAAGAATCGGTTTTGGTGTCCCTATACCCCTTCCAAGGTGGATCAAATCTAGGAGATCTTTATTCGGTCTCCTCCTGATTAGTTTTGTCTTCCTATTCTTTATCTCCCGCTCTATATATTCTCTTCCATAGGGTTTGGAATATCCCTATATTTATTTATTGTTATAATAAATCCAATTTAGGATCTATAACTATAATTGATTCTTAGTTTCTGTGCTTTCGTTCACTATCACAAACTCATGAATAAGGTTTGGAGTTTTGATATCCATTGATCATGTGGTAGGTGGTTCCCTAATGAAGACCATTTTTAACATAAAATTTTATTTGTTTAGATTTAGTTGTTTTAATTAAATTAAATTTCTTGATTTTAAATAAAATTCCTTTAATTTTTTGGTTTTAAAAAACATATTCAATAAAATGGGTGTCTTAAAATAGATGATGGGCATGAAATTGGGAAACCCCCCAATTCCATTAAATTGGGGTGCGTTTTGGGAAATTGGAGATATTTAAATTTTTTAATTTAAATTGTGGAATAGTTTTGGTGGAAAATTTTGAGAAACCCTAATTCCATTGAATTCAGTGTTTTTTTTGTGAAATTGATGGGATATTTTTAAAATTAAATTGTTCTATTTAATTATGATTTTCTATTATGAAATTGAAATTTGAATTGATTCCTAATTCATTTTTTTAAATGCCTTAAAATTGTTTTGATATTAACCCTAGGGGTTTCATATTAGAAAAATTCATGTTTTGAGTAAAACTCATTTTGGGTTTTAAATAGAAAATTAGAATTTTTTAAAATGGGGGAATGATATCTAATTGTCTTTTATAGTTGCTTAAAATAAATTTTCCATCAATTATTTGTAGTAGATAATAAGAAAACATAAGAAGGTAGTGATTTTCTCGGGACTAACATGCTAGGATGGTAATTCCCTAGCACCATATTGTTGTTTTACAACACTAAGAAAACCTTGGATAACACATATTATTTACCTATTGGGACATTGGGGAGTAATTTATTTCCATTTTCGATGGACGTGAGTACACATTGCGGTTTATAACATGATTGTGTGAGGATCCAATAATATATAACTATCATACTACATGGAACATGACCATGTTTCTCACATACTTATATTTGATATATAAATTTATTCAAATTTATATAAAAATTTATACATGCCTTCTTATTTATAAAAATTGAATTATATAAAATTACTTACTTATTTTATTTGGTTAATGTATATTCATCATTTGAAATGTATTTCATATTTTGAAATGTAAATCATGACTTTTAAAATATGATTCAAAACCTGGTTTTTTTAAATTGAAAAAATTTTATCTTGTTCATTAAATATTGACATATTATTATGGAATCTTTGGTGAGACCCTACTGGGATTTTAGTTCTCACCCTACATGTGCCCTTTGGTGTTTGTAGATTATTACTTTCTAGAATATAGAAATTTAAATGCACTACTTTGAGGTGGTTCTATAATTCTATTCGTGGACATGAAGTGTTGTGTCTATTGGGACATAGGATGTTTTATATTCTATCATTCTAGTAGATTTTTAAACTAAATTTGGTTGTTTTTCCGATTTGACTTTTGGGACACTTCTTCCAGTGGTTTTTCTTTTGTATGCATATTGTCTTTTAATTATTTCTTCCACAGTTTTTATGGAAATTTCATTCACACTTTAATTTTGTATGATGCTAGGTTCTAGTTTCCAACACTTGGGGATCAGGAATACTATTCAGGCCATATCCAAGCTGAATTTGTTATTGGGTTTCTGGGGTACCCTTGTTGGTTCATGATAAAGTGGTATCAATTCTCCATGCTAAGATTTCATCTTGAAGTTAGTATGAATTTGTGAAATATTTTTAGGATATAAGATCTTGTTACGAGTGAGTACATGGGTACTTCTGACTAAAATGAACCTTAACTCACTAGGGGTGGTGTGGGGAAATATATAATAGGGATTATATTCTATCTTTTACTTACATTTTATTTGGATATATTGAAATCTAAATCATTTTTTCAATATGCTGGGTTTAATTTTTCCTTATTTATTTGTCTGTGTATTAAACTGATGTATTCCTTGCATTCTGTTGATGTTTTTTAGTATCATGCCTACGAGATGACATGTGAATCAGATCTACAAGGAATGATTTATTGATCCTTAGCAATAATATTATATTAGGAACCCGAATTTGGATGAGTTATTGGTCTGTAATACCCAAGATCAAAGAATGAGACAACCACTAGTTATCATTCAGGATCAGCCTGTGGAAAATCAATTGGATGATCTCTGAAATCATTCTTAAGAGTTTATTCACCTGATGCCACCAATGTTCAGAGGCATAAATGATCCTCAAGAGGATAAGGAACAGTTTTGTAGGTTCAAGTGTTTATTTGGTTTCTTTGGGATAACTATGTAGATAAAGATGAAGTGTGTCGCATTCATACAAGAAGGGCCGAGCAAGAGATGGTGCGATATATTAGTGATAGCGAAGAACATGAAAGTTTAGAGTGTAAATACATAAAGTCTATTTTCATATACTAGTTCTATCCAATGAGGATGGTGTTGACAAAGGCTATGAATTCCTTGAAACCTGAGGAGGCTCACATGATCGTCAGAGAGTATGCAAACCATATTGCTATGCTAGAGCATTTTGAACCTAATATAGTTTCAAATGAGAAGATAGAGACTAAACTTTTCATGTTGGGAATTTCATATGATATTAATTCTATTTTTTCTTGCTCAAGCATACATCATATGATTATGTGTTGGATAGAGTTTGGATGGGAGAAATGGACCTAAATGGAATTTCAGAGTTATCATAAGTTTCATTCTCTACCTATGGAAGTGCATGTTTCATTAAAGGAAAATGAAAGTGTGATGATTTTCATGGTGGTACATTATATAAAGGTGACTCTAGAACTCATGTTGTTCCTTTTATAGGTCCACTGATTTTCTACTAGTGTGGAATGCCTAGCCATGGAAAGAGGGTTTTCATTGAGTAACCCAAGAATTGTGTCTCATGCTGCTCTTTTGATCACAAACAAAAAATATTTCAAGTTTATTCAACTCTAAAGAGTGGGAAATTATCATAATAACCTTACAAAACTATATGATGATCACATGATTCGAGGATAAAAGGGTTTTAAGGACATGCATTGGGAACAAGACTTTTTTATGTATTGGAAGAGTCACCAGAAGAAGATGATATGGGTCTAGAAACGGTGTGATGTACCATTATTATAAACTCATTATTAGTGACTGCTTTATTTTATACTATTACATATAATTCATTTTTTTATCTCATATTTTGAAACATGTAATTATTCATAGTTAGCTTTTATTTTATGTGATGGATATTACTATACCCCTTATAATGAAGTGAGAGTAGGGAATCTGTAGTCCAACTTGTGTTTTCTCCTACCAGATGCCATGATTTCTTAGAGTTTTTAGTCCTCAACCTGAAACCACTTGATTTGATAATTGGGGTGGCTTGGATAATTACAAATAAACCCTATATTGATTATTATATTTTTCAAGTGTCTTTTTCTATACACAATGGTATATGTTGTATCATTCAAGGAGAATGGTACCCATGGTTGAGTTGGGATAGAAATTTCTTATCTAGTGTTGGGGAAATATATATTTTTATTTTTTATTTATCTAGAGTGGGAATATTTGAGTGGTGATCTCACTCTATTTTTCATTGAGTTTCCTGAAGTGTTTTCTTCTGAATTCATTGGTTTTCCTATGATAAGGGAGCCATAGTTTTATATTGATTTAGTCTCTATTACTCAACCAATTTCTATTCCATCTTACCATGTCAAAAAATAAGAACTAATCGATTTGATGAATTAGTTGGAATATCTTTTAGAGAAAGGATTTTTATGCCCATGTGTGTCACCTTGGGGAGGTTCCACATTTCTTTTTCTATGAATGATAATGGTTTATTTCAACTATTTATTTATTACTGTATTCTCAATTGAGTGAATGTAAATAAAAAATATTTTTTTCCATGGATGAATGATTTGTTTAATATGTTACAAGGAAAAAAGTGGTTCTCAAAGATTGATCATCGATCTAGCTACCATCACGTTATGATAAAATAATTTGGCATTCAAAATTCTTTTTAGAAAAGGTACAACCATTATGATTGCCATTTCATTCACTTTGGTCAACCCAATGCTTCTACATTTTATATAGCACCGATGAACTAAATTTTCCATGAGTATCTTGATACATGTGTGGTGGTCATTATGGTTGAAATCATTGTTTACTCTATGTTTGAGGGGGATCATATGCATCATCTGAGAATAGTTAAATGATTGATGAGTAATCACAAAAAATATTATAAGTATTAAAAATGTGATTTTGAGATTTGGGATGTGAAATTATTGGGATAGGTTGTGTCAGAATATGGGATATCAGTTAATCCTATTAAGGTAAAAGATGTTATGTCTTGGGGAAACAACATAATGTATTAGATATTTGGTCCTTCTTTGTTCAACTAAATTATTATTGCCAGTTTTTAATGGACTTCACAAAGTCGAATTCTCAATTGACTACTCTAACTCAGAATGGAGAAACGTTTTCATAGAACGAAAGATTTTAGTATTCTTTTTTTAGCGGAAGTGACATTTTGATACGACACTGATATAGAATATCACTGAGAATGAGTAGAGCTATTGGCTCTTCTATGATTCATTATGCTTAGGTTTGGGCTATGTTCTTATGATGGGTGATCATTATTTTCTTATTTATTTCATCATATTGGTCCACATGTGAAGAATTATCCTAACCATGTCCTTAAACACACATCTAAGATGCAAGCACATAGGAACTGGAAGCACTACCTTTATAGAGAATGGTTTACCATGTTTCCACACTGCATGATATTGAGTTATATATTCTCTAAAAACTTTTGAATTTCCTATATAGGTTTTAGGTAAAATAAATGAAATATTTTGATATTTAAATGACTTATACCCCAAGGAATGGGATTACCATTGATTTTTTTTTGAGTAGGAAACATCTAACCGTAAAAGCCAAAGAATCTTTTGAATAATGGAACTTATTGGATCTTTTTTCCCAGTTGCATATTGGAATCTAGGAATCCAGTGAGAAGGTCTCATTGGCGAGTTTTTAGTTGAAATATGATCTTGTCAAGATGATTCTTCAAGAATAGTATCTTGACCATGAGTTCTATATATTTAGAGATTCTCTTTATAGTGGGGAGATAATTGTTCAATGGATGTTATATAAAAATAATTACATAATATTTGAATCACTTTTTTGTGTTGTTAGATGTAAGGAATATCGCTATGGGGGATTTCCGTAATTAAAATTCGGGTGTTACCCTAGGAACCACAATATGTTCTATGATATGAGTCCACAATTATTATGGCTATATATGAGATGTGGCATTAGTGACTTTGTCTCTTGTTATTATTCATAGTCGCAGGTTAAGTTCAAGCACTGGAAACCTTAGGATTTGATTCGTCCACTTATTATCCCTAAATGGGAGTGGGTTGGGAACTCCATGGACCTTTTGGTTGGGTTGTCACATACCTAGAGAAATAATAATGTGATATGGGTTGTGATCAATAGGATAACCATTTGAAACCACATTTTATACATTTGTGATATGTCCAAAGTTGAGTATTTGGTAAAACTCTAAGTGAAAGAGACTTTTAATTTTATTGGAGTAAAATCATCTATAGTTTATGAAAAAGATACCTTATTATATTATTAATTCTGTAGAGTCCTTCAAGAGGAACCGGGATCTCAAGATCATTTAAGAGTGACATACTATACAAAATTGGATGTCTAGATAGAAATAGTTGTAAATATCCTAGAGGAGATGATCCACTCTAGTATTCTCAACTTTTTTTGTGCTTGGGATGACCATCTGGAACTATTTGAGTTTTCTTATAACAACAGTTTTCAGTCTATGATCATAATGGCTCCTTTTGAGTATTATATGGCTAGCTATGCAGGTCTCCATTGTGTTGGTTGGGGATTGAAAAAAGATCATCGGTTGGACCAATGATGGTTCAAAAGAAAACCATAATGATTTATTTGATTAATCGGATAATGTTGAAGGCATAGGGATAATATAAGTATTATATTAATCAATATTACAGACCACTAGAATTATTAGTATGTGAATAGTTATTCTTGATTGTTTCACCTTGATTGGGTCATTGATAGCTAGAGAGGCAATGGAAACCTTCCCCTCACATTTTAGGATCTTTTGAGGTTTTTGAGAAGGTATAGAAATTTTATTACCATTTAACACTTCCTTCACAAATTCCCTTGATACAATGTGTTTTCCATGTCACTCAACTACATAAGTATCTATTTCATCCATCTCATGTATTGAGCTGGAGTGATCATGATGTTGAACTAAAATGTATCCATGACGGAATGACCAATTTGGATAGTTGATTCAATAATCATGTTTCTTTTTGGGAGTACATTATCATTGGTCATGTGCTATGGCATCACAGTTATAATTATCATGAGAAGTAATAGTGGGATGCACTGGTGAGAGAGCAGTGGCCCTATATTTTTAGAATGAAAGCTGCTGAGTAGGCATTTTGGGGACACATAGTTTCAATAGTGGGGAGGTTGTAACATCATGTAACTATTTTTATGTAATCCTAATCAATTATATTATTATTTCTTTGGTTGGGATTAATTTTGTGTTTTTTTCAGTTGAAAACATTTATATTGTCTGAAAATTATGGGCTAGTGCATAGAAGGTGAACTATTTTCTAAAACCATGTTCCCTGTCAAACCAAACCGTGAATCCCAGGTAGTTGGTTTTTTCATGGTTGGAGAAAGATTTAAAAATGTTTCTCCCAATGAGGATAAACTTTATTACCCATATAATATAGGTGGACAACCAAGGAGGACAGTTTTGCCGAACTGTGCATTCCTATACAACTAACCATGCATGGGGCTTTTAATTAACTCCAAAATTGTTAAATGTTTTGAAAACACACATTTTTACCCTCTACAAGGATCATCAAACCCATACACTATTTCTATAGGCTTTGGGGATTCCAAGAACTGTTTTGCTTTTCCCCAAACCCCTTATAGAGAGTCTTAAAGCCATTAATAGTTATTTTCTCTTCCAATTCTCTTTCTCTATCTCTATCTCTACCAATATTCTCAAAATAAGGGTTTCATAGATCCACATATTGATTTCTAGATCTAATACCAGTAGTTTTTGATCAAAACCTTTGTTTGATTCCATGTTTTTGTGTGTTTTGTTCTTCTTTGAAAAATCCGGAATATGGTTTAGTGTTTTGAGATCCATTGATCCTTTGGTAGGTGGTTCCATCATGATTCAGAATTTTTGATAACCCAACATTTCTTTTTTTAAATTTCAATTTTCTGAATTAAATGAAATTTCATGATTTCAATTATATTTCTTTCTTTTGGTTTTTCTAGAAACCCAATTCCAATAAATTTGTGTTTTTAATGGTATTTTGGAATAAATTTGGGAAACCCAACAATTCCATTGAATTGAGGTGTGTTTATGGAAATTGGTGAAATTTAAATTATTTATATAAATTGTAGAAGGGTTTGATGGAAAATTGTGAAACCCACCAAATCTATTGAATTGGGGGGGGGGGGTTGTTCTTATATTTATAGAAATATTTTGAAATTAATTTTTTTTGATTTAATTGTGAGATTGAATTGTGAATTAATTTAAAATTACAAATTTCAAAAAAATCACCTTATAATGATTTTTATAGAAACCTTAGTGTTTTAACAATAAAATATGCATGTTTTAATTAAAAACATAATTTTTTTAAATGGGAAATTGGATTTTCTAAATGGGGAGTGGGATTTAATTGTATTTTACATTTTCTTGAAATAAATTTCCAATAATTGTTTTGTACTAGAGAACATACAATATAGGGTAGTTATTGAGTTAGTTTTGAAACATCTGCTAGTATGGGAATGCCCTAACATCATATTGATGTTTTGAAACACTAACAAAAATATGGTTATAACATATTATTTTTTTAGTGTTACATAGATAAGTCCTCTCTTTCTAGTGCCGATGGAAATGTGTACACATTTTGGTTTCTTCCATGAGTGTGGGACATCTCATAACCTGGAACTATCATTCCTCTTATAAGATGACCTTGTTAGATCGATATTTTTATTTGAGATATTAATGTATGAAACTATTTGTAATCTATTCTATATGGCTTCTGATATATATAAACTATTTTATAAAAAAAGTGTTTATTTAAGACAATTTTCAATGTATATCAGTTATTTGAAATGAATTACATCTTTTGATATTTAAAGCATGATTTTTTAATTATGAATTTGAAATAAAAAACCTGTTTATTTAAAATTGAAATCACTTTATTTGGATAATGAAATATTGGCATCTAGTTATGGAATCCTTAGTGAGACCCTATTTGGATTTTATCTCACACCGTACCTGTGAATTTGGGTGTGTGTATATTATTTTCTTCATGTGTCCATAAAGTGTATAGAAGCACTTTGAGGTGGTTCAAGTAGTTGATCAGAGGAATTGAAGAATCTTGATTTTCATGATGTGTGGTGTTTTATTTCCTTTATTTTTGGTACAATGTTTTAGTACTTTTAGTTGTTTTAAATATTTGACTTCCATTACACTTATCTTAGTAGTGTTTCTATTATATGAATTATTCACAGATATTCTTTATTCCGCAACTTTTATCAAATAATTGTTCCCACTTTAATTTTGTATTATGGAAAGTGCTAGTCTCCAACCCTTGGGGATCAGGAACACACTTCGTGTAATTTCAATACTAGCTTGGATATAGCATTACTTGGCTACCCAAGACAGTTTAGGATAGTACATATGAAATACAACCATTTGATTCCAAAGATATCATACTATGGTAGTATTGGTAGAAAGAAAACTTCCCCATGGGACTGACGTGGCCTCATCATCAATCTACACCTCTGACACACATAAAACAAGACTATTTGGCCTCTGACTCCCGTATTCAACACTCGGGTAATGTATATACTATATACATATAGTAACAGAGGATGAGATATAGTAGAAGAAATAATGGATTGTGAATATCATGCATTAAAAAATGAACAAACAAGAGAAATAAAAAACAATAAAATGAATGATGATCTTTGTCCCCCCAGCACATCCATCTCTACGGATTTCAACTGACCATAAAAATATCCTATACCTCTCCATTGATGACCACCTACATGACCACACTAGTGTTGAGGTCCCTAAACATGAGGAACATCCTGAGGTCAGCCAATACCTACTCCATCTCCCATCGGTGGAGAATAAGAATCCTACACCAGTTATTAGAATGTTCTAACTAGAAACTGGGGATGATGAAGGCATTGAACATGTCCACATAGACCAAAATGAGCTTTAGGAACCACTAGCTAGTAGTTTTGGATATAACCAAGATCCCTACAACCAGAAAATAGTAGCCTAATTCCTCTAAGAAAATATGGGAAACCACTGGCCCAATTATAAAAAAAGGATGTAGCTAAGGTTGACTCCCCTCTAGTCAAAAGCTCGAAGGTATCAGTGCATGACACCTTCAACTAAAAACTATAATCCTTGAGAATCCCTTCTAAGTTCACTCTCATAGTGAACCTCCTCACTAGTTAATCTACTTGACCACCTATAGCTTTTTTTTACCACTAAATATGTCCATAACATACAATAAGTAACTAAAAACTGGATAGAAGGATGGAGTGCCCCCTCATGATGTCTCGGTTGAGAACCGGAATCTGAAACAATATATATGGGAAAGTGCACAAGTAACATGAACATGATTCTCAAATCTCACATTAACATGCTTCCCTAATGAAGAGAAAGAATATCCTCTATCTTCACTTCCTTCATGGTTTATGAAAGACACCCGGTCCGAAACTCCTTCTAGAAGTCAACCCATGAAACATAATCCTCTATAAATTCTCCTAGGTATAGTGTCCAACACTAACATATAGCTCCCCACATATAACTAACAACCAAAGGAACCCAAAAATCATTTAGGGCACAAATCAAACTGAAAGTAATCTCAAGCTCCTCCAACCAGCTCTCTGCATCCGCATCAGAAACACTATGCTGATACTTCCCAACACGTGTCATCAAAAAATGCACAATTCCATCTTCCAAACCGCATCATAATCTTTTAGTTCGACCCTATGGAAATCAATCTTATTTTCCTCCTGAACATCAACTACTAGAGCCATATATAGAATATGAACGAGATACATAGCTGAAAATAAAAAAAATAATGTCATAATATCAGTTGTATGAAAAAATTTAGATTAATTTTAATTCAAATTAATAATTTTAACCATCCCAAAACAACTAAATTAAATCAATAAAAAAATTTGTTGTGATTAATATACGTCTCCTAGGTATCTAACCTACAAGAAGATCTAACTCACATGGTCAATCAAAAGGATCAGATTCAATGCGCTAGATCAGGGGGGGCTAAAATCCCCTTTCTTCTGTGGTATCCATGCCCAATGCCATGAACCATTGTAAAATGAAAATGTTTTTATATAAACACATGTAATCCATATTGTTCCTAACTCCAAAATCTGTCATATCTCTCATACTTCACCTCTAATACCACTCTGTCATGACCCCACCCTCCAAAAATACCACAATTAAGGGAGAGAGAGGATGAACCCCAAGTCCAACCTTTAGTATGATCGAGGATGGAGACTAGAACTATGGGTATAAAAATATAATGAAATGTGATTCATTTTCTTCTATAACAATTCAATATCATTTCATAATTTTAATCATCCATAAAAAAATCCATGAAATAGAAAAAAAACCAAAATCATCCAATAGTGCATGTATAAATAAAACTGATATAAAGACTACTCTCTAAAGTAAATAACCAAAATCAAGAATAAAGAAATTACATAGTATCTATCCAAATGTTCAAGCTAGTAATTTCCAACATGATCCCCATTATATAACATGAAACATGAAAATCAATTTATATACATACGGTGAGAAAATAGTTATACTCATTAGGAAAACCAAAGTATCTCATAAACATCTAAAAAATTTATACTAATTCTCCCATGATAAAATTGTAGAATTAAATAAAACCTATACATGTATACTAACAAAAATAGTCCTCAATAGGGAACACTCACAAAATAACACCATCCATGTAATATAATATAACAAGAATAGTATCGATAAAGGGTTCCCCACAACACTTTTCAACTAGTATGCTGCTCTCAGACCCTAATATCACACATCATGGAATTAATACATCTTATATATACCTAAACACCCCATAATTGGGGTCACATCACATCATGGAAACATACATCTGGGATCACTTCCCCAAAAGAATGAGCACAATAGGTCTCTCCAAAAAACACATAGGTCATCATACATTCAAAACCATAATGAGGGTAGTAGGGTGTCCTAAATATGATGGAAATAAATATAATTCCATTATACTACAATGAAATACCCCCAATATAATCCACATCATCTGATCTCGTCCTTCTTATAAACACCAGCACCATAACACAGCTCAGCCGAAGACACTTAGGCTCACCGCTCTATAAGCACGATCATGTCACAACTCTCCTAGAGACTTGTGGGAAATCACAAACACCATATAGTGCACTAACATACCACTAACAAACACAACTTCTGTAATTCCAACATCGCCAATAAGAGTGTGTAGGATATACTAGTTATCCAGCTATCTATCCTCTTTACCTGATGTTGGAGAAAACACCCCCATGTAGTTATGAAGGTGTCGGAACATAGTGCTTGACGTGGGGGGTGCATAAGGAAATAAAAAAGAATAAACAATTATATACATATATCCACACACACAATATCAATCTATGGGTTCTAAACCAAGAGATAACCTACTAAAAACAACTTCACATTCACTAGAATATATAAATTCATAATGCCAAACCAACCACAAGCCACATCTCACCCCATCCAATTCCATTCTTCATCCCATTAATTTAATTATTAGAAACCATAAAAATTTTACAACCAAATGAATCATTTTTTTATTCATTTATCATTTACATCTCATTAATCAAACATAACCCTAACCAATTAAATAATTAGAAGAATGTAATTTATTCCATCACAGCATGGGTATCTAACAAAAACAAATGGCACATCACACACAGTTGGACATCGACATAATTCTACCACCTTACTACCCCAAAAGTATAGAAAAACAATAATTATAACGCCATTAAATCATGGACATATGAAATCTTTGACACCAAAAAATATCATCAAAACAACATCTACATAATCACCATAAAAATTAGAACCAAATAACCACCTCACCACCGCAAAAGATAGCTAAATAATTACAACATATCCACCCCAAAATAACATCAAGACAACCAAATCACTTCCCCAAAATGTTGCCACAAACAACAACCTCACCACAATAAAATCACATCCATCAAACCATCATCCCACACATTCCTCAACTACACATAAACTACATATAAATTCCATTTTACAAATTAATATAGTGTCTTTTATCATAAACTAATTTATTTTTGTGGTGTTATCACAAAATCCAAAATCATTGGGAAACCATGTTATTAGAAAATATAAGTTGTTATCCAATTTCAATTTTAGTGTGATTTCAAAATAATCACACGGAAAGAAGAAGTCACATATAAATCATGCAGAACAAAAAACAACCAATGAACATAATTTTTAGTGGGGCATCAAGTCCTTACAATCAAAATATCACAAATAATAATAAGGCTATAAAATATATTTATCATTACCTTGAACCCTTTCAATTTAAATTTACAAATTAGTTATCTTACATTAAGTAAGCACAACCATAAAATACACATGAAAATGAGTAAACTTCTCCCACATGATACATAGTAAATAGAATTAAAGGATTAAATACCTCAAAGAAAGCTTTACAACTCTTTGAAAACCATTGGGTGAAGAAGAAATACCAACGAGAAAAATCTACATGGTAAACCCTAGATCAATAATCACCACACCAAAATACAATTAAAATGAAACCAAAATCACACACCAAAATAGAAAAACATCCCCTTAGTGAATCCTTGTTATTAGAACAAGATAAACTCAATAGGAAATTAGAAATAACTCACCATAGATCGATTAACGGAGGTTGATTATCAAATAATGTTGAAAGGAATCCCAAACACATGACGAGGGAACCACTCCATTTCCTACAAGGAGGGAATTGAAAGAAAGATAAATAGTTTGAGAATAAAACCAAGCATTATAGAATTTAAATATGCGATGAATTGGAAACTTACTGGGTTTTTAATCCCTAAACATCATGTAGAAGTTGGGCTATATGTTCCACTAAGAAACACATCACCTCTATTTATTTTTACATCTGTTTTATTACACATTATGAACCGGACCTCTAAAAGCCATGAACCATACTTTTATATTGTATAATCTTTTCATGACATGTATTTACTATATATAAATATCTTAGCATCCAATGTCACCCATTATTGGTCTAGGCCTCCCCTAGGAACCTGAAATCCAAAAAACTATCAATGTAAAGGGTTGGGTAGGCATGATCCATTACATATTGCATGATTATAGGCCATTGATTATTTTATTTTAATAATTTAACAACATAATAACATTGTAATTACCACATATACTATATGAAGATTCATGATTTACATCTTCAACATCGACCAACACAAGAATATTTTCAGTATAAAATACTCAAAACAAAAAAAAATATTTATGTAAAAACTACTAAAATTAAAATCTCCCATAAAATGATTTGATAATTGTATACATATGATGTTTTACTATATTATTATTTGATTTATAATCATTATGTTTTTATATTTAGAATATTCAAATAATTTAGTCTCTAATTTTATTTAAGAATAAACAAGAGATGTCAAAAAGTATGGAATTATTTCGCTTAGAGATCAAAGACATACACACAAAAATATCCTAAATTTTGTGCTCATATCCTCACATTGAGAACATAACGCCTTATGCTCTATTCTTAAATCATTATCCTCTATCAAAGAAATAATTTTAATTAGTTCTGAAAGACTTATGAACTATGCATTGAAAATTCCAAAGGATGAATATAATCTCTGGATTTTTAAAAAACTTCAAAACTTCATAAAACTCCCCCCATCACCTATCAAACACATTACAGAAGACTCAAAAACTTTTTAGCATCCCCAAAAACATTTTCTAAACTTTTCAATCATGTTGAAAAAAATTGAAAACCACTAATCACTTCATAAGATAATATAAAGGCACTTTAATATGCCGATTCTATATTTTTTTAGAAACATATATCAGTACTTTAGTAGAATCTCATATATATTCATGAATCTTTATCCTTCATCATGAAAATTAGTATATAAAAACCACTCTCATATGAGATTTTTCTTAAACTAGACAACCAAATAAGGTACTACTTTCAAGAGAATGCCACTAATCAATGGAAATGAAAATTTACCAAGTGGCACAAAGGAACTCCCCCCTCAACTTATTCATAAAACCTCACTTACACCAAACTCCATGATTCAATATTATCTACAAAACTAATTGATATGGTAGTGACCATTCATCAATTTACTTGGAATTTATTTCCTCATTGACATATATTTGGGACACTATTTATCCCACATTATAAACAAAATCCAAATCAAATGTTTGGGTAAGTTTTACATCTGTTAAAGTGAGAGGATAGGGAAAACAATGGAGTATCAAACTCAATATAGAGAACCTCTCTTATGGACTGTTTTTTGGAAGATATGTACAATTTCATTCTTCATAGAGATGTACTTAGTATTTATAACTCTATTGTTTAGTATTTCAATATTGAAATGACAAATGATTTCAATATGTTTGGATATAGATTTATTTGTGGTATAATTTTGGAATATTATGACATGCTGATTATTAAAAAACAAACTCACTAAATTATCAGTTTCAACACTCGTTTTTGATAATTGCACAACCATCCAAAATTACTATGAAAATTAATGACTGGATTCCATATTTCTTTACCCAACTGTGTTAAGTGTCCTTGAGTTCTTCCTCATACTGTATTATCATACACAACCCTCATATGTTAATAATATACCATAAAATATGGATTCTCTCCATCTATTATAATTTTTCGTGTCTAAATCATTATATCCAAGTAGCATTAATTAT
Organism: Viscum album; assembly: GCA_963277665.1. Lineage (NCBI taxonomy): Eukaryota > Viridiplantae > Streptophyta > Magnoliopsida > Santalales > Viscaceae > Viscum > Viscum album. The sequence continues at coordinate 1,682,366,327 of OY728128.1, forward strand.
ATACTACGTTTACAAACCATGCCATAATTCAATTTTCCAATCACATATCTTAGTATCCTATATACTACTCGAATGTTTAACTACCTTGGGTCAATTTGAATCCAAACACAAAGTGTCACAACAATGGATATATCTAATATTTATGTAATGAAATATAATATACATCCAATGAGTCTTTTAAATCCATTTTGATTAAACATTATACTATTATAATCATTAAACAATTTGGTTCCCAAAAAAATATGGGCCGAAACTTAAATTGATTCTTTAATTCGATACATCGTAAAAAACTATTAAGAATATTTGGCTTGTGGTAAAAATATAAAATCTGGCTTCTGGTCAATTTGTAATCCTATAAACTTATTCAGTTTTACTATAATGGAAATCATGAACTATTACTTTTTTGAAATTCCTCAATAAGATACCCTTAGTCACTAGATAAAATTATATCATCAATATACACTATGAAAAGTAGTGTAATAGTAGTCAACTCTCTTGTGTAAAAAACATTGTCATTATTTCCCTTGGTAAAAATCACTTCCTTTAATCACCAATTTTGTTTCATGTAAAAGGATATATGATCCTGTTTAATGTAATATAAATACTTTATCATGTAGAATACCATTATTCCATCAACATCATGAATAAAAAGATGTGTTGTTTAATAAATACCACTTTCTCAATGTAACCATTTAAAAATGAAATTTTCAAAACCATTTGATATAATTTGTAACACCAATGTGTAGACACACCTAAAAATTCTAATATTTTTATTCCTTTCTATCATATAAATAGTGTTGTTGATTTTATTTACTTCCACTTGAATATATGATTTTTATACCACCCTAGCCTTGTAACTTGTTATAAACCCTTTTTTCATTCACTTTGTTTCAAAACCTCTATTTTGTGCCAATTAAATTCATACCTTTGATCTCAGTAAACACTCAAAAGTTCAATTTTTTAATCTAATCCAATTCATCATTCATGTATAATACCCACTAAACATGTAACATCCGGATATTTTAAAAGGAAACACTATACAGGATAATGTACTTGATACAGCACATAAATCTTAATTAGATAACTAAATATTATTATTTAATATGAATGTTACTATATCACTGTTAGAATGGAGGGTAAGAAAATGATTTTCTGAATTATGAAAATATGGTTAAAAATGTATATATAATTAATTATTTCATAACAATTTAATTCTAAATGAAAATAAGAACATTTTTAATATAAATGGAAACATTTTTCTGAAAAACTATTTAAATATTATCATGTTTGTGTGACAGAAATAATTAAAAAAATAACCCTTTTTGGATTATATTTATGAAATTTATAATATATTCAATATAATGTTAAACATTAATCTAACTTTTTTCTACACATGATATAACTACTAATCCAATTTTACTCCTAAAAGATGTTTTTTAAAAGGTATCTTTTTGACCTTTTGATATTATCCTTGTATTAAATCTATATTTTTACAATTTTATATATTCTATTTCATAAAATAAAATTCATCAATATAGAATATAAAAATTAACTTCGGTTTAATTTTATTAATGTTTATGATAATTTTCATATTTTTATCAATAGTATTAAATACTACCAGAATGTCTTCATGGCCTTATATTTTTATTCATTTATTATAATAAACCTTTTATGGGTTGAGGGGGAACCCTTACAAGGTCCACAGGCTTAATTAAGGTACACGAACCAATGTTCTTAGAGGATTTTGTCCAAAAATATGAAAACATAGAGCTGTCCCTCCCCAGCATCTACATCGTGATACCAACTATCAACCTTCACTTAGAGGTTCGACTAGATTTCCTATGTAGAGATTCACATGCCTTTTACTGATGGAAATTGACATACCCTTTCATTCTCCCAATTCGTAGGCTCTACTTTGGTGAAATATCTTGCACTGGATCCTCATATAGAGCATGTTTCTTGTAGTATGTTTGGTTTCTTTTCTATATCATGTGGTCGAAATTCCTTGAGGTGGCTCAAAGACTTTTGATGGACCAAAGTCTTTATGGTGGCCAGAAATCCTTACTATTCCAAATGCCTTGGGTAATACTTATGCCATGAAGGGCCCAAGGACCAAATCGGTGGCCTGAAGGCCGAATCATATGAATAGTTATGGATGATACATTACCAAACAATGCCTAATAAAATATCATCTACAGTGACCACACTATTACATGCTATAGAACTGCTATTGTATTTATACTGTACCCCAGAAATATGCATCTTTTCGAATTGGATCCCTAGTATCTTGGATTCACTTGAATATTCATCACTATCCAGGCTAAGAATCTTATGTCGAATAATAAAAAATACAAGATTTTAATTGGAAATTTTTTTTTATTCTAACTAATTTATTGTTTTAAATTAAATATTTATTGGTTTTAAATTATAATCACATAAATTTCATATAATTTAATCCAATTATTCTTATTAGAATAAATTTCACACTGAATTTGGATATAAAAATATTTCAACATTTGAATATTTTTCAATTTAATAACTTGTTTTCTCAACCTATCGACAAGATTAATTTTAAATTAGATTTATCTAATTATATGATTTGAATTTTTAAAAATATAATCCAATTTTTATCATAAAAACTAAATTTAGTAAATATGAAATTTTTTAGTCAATAAAAATAGCATCTTTAGATCTTTTTACCACAGTTAATGGTAAATCAATTAATTACAAATAAGAATATTATTATAATTATTAGAAAATTATCCTAACACATGTAATAATTATATATTATGAGTTATTTTAAACTAAAATCTTTATTTTGAAAATTTTATGACCTTTTAGAGTAACTTGGATTTCATTATTCCCTTTATAGTATTTTATTTTAACAAAAAGTCAAAGATGTCAAACATATGATTTAATAACTATAAAATTTTAATATAATTTTGTTTAGAATATATATTTGACTATAATTAATATTTTTAAATATAAATTATTAATAAACATCAATAAATTAATTAATAATTTTTATGCGATAAAATAATTACCTTAAATGTTGACATAATGATGATGTATTAATTGTTTAATCAAAGGAAATATAAACTGAATGATATTAAAAATATTATGAAAAAAAATAAAATGAAATAATTAAGGTCATCTAAAAATTTCATATATTAATTTGACATGATTTTGATGATTCAAAATAATTGTTTCAAATTTATCTTTTATTTATGATATTTTCAAAATGTAAAACAATGAATAGTGTGAAAATTGACATTAATGATATTTTAATGTAAAAAATATTTATTAAATTATATAAAATTCATAAAAAATTAATATTTTTCAAAATCATTGGGATATGTTTTAAACATCCATCAATGATATATTTATGGTTCTTTTAGAATTTTAAAGAAAATATATTATCCCGTAAAGACTAAAAAATTATGTTATCATGGTTAGAGTTATAGAGGATAAATAAGGGCTAATTACCAAAAATAAGGATTATCAAATAGTCAAAACTTATCTAATTTACATTGTATGAATATATTTTGACCCATCATCATCTTATATTTAAACTAAATAATTTTGGATCCAATTGTAATATAAAATTAATTTATATTAATTAAATATTTTTAGAAATTCCAAGTGTCCCTCTCCTATATCTTATAATAGGGAACCTCTTATACTATAATATTCGCACATAAAACCTATTTTTAGTCCATTATAAACCAAAATAAATTCCTATAATCTATACCCACATTATATATCTCTTATATTAGGCATAACACAATCCATAATGTAATTAAGGTGTAAATAAAATGAGGTGGTTTGAGGAAGATGTACCATTTGTAATCAAGTGTTTCTAATTTATTTCTTCTTCCACTTACATAAAATGTTCTTAAATTATTTTCAAATAATAAATCTAGTATCATACATATAATTTTATGTTATTAATTTAATATCATCAACAACAAAAATCTTATCATCCATAAAATGATAAAACAATTAATCATTCTTGTCTGTGGAAAACTACCACCTCAACATCTGATATAATATGTTTTCCATCACCATCCCTCAATACAAGTTACAATGATCTAATTAATGTATATATATAATATTAATGAAATATTTATCATTATAAAATAATATTATATCATATATATTCCTATCATACCATGCACATAAAAATGATAATTTAGTTCATACGTACATGTGAACTATCACCTCCACGAAGGGATGTGATTCATTTTTCATCACCACATCCCATGGATGATATATATATGTATATTTAAATTATTAATATGATATTAATGGTAAAATTATAATTATTTATTTATATAATAATACTTAACTTGTTTCCATAATGATCATTAAAAAATTAAAATATTACTCATGCACATTTACGGCTTACCGTCTCCATGATTGAAACATATTTAATTTTTCTTATCCAAATTTAATGGATAGATATAAAATTATAATTGATGCATAAAATTAATTATTATGTTATGAATATGAATTTTTATATGATGGAATAATTTCAACTTTTAACTATATACATCATACCATAATAATTTTGGACTCCTGTGTCGAATCCCTGCAAAACGTCTGATGTGAACTTGAATGATTATGTAATTGTTATAACATGATAATAAGTATAATAATAGTGATAATAAACATGAAAAATATTTTTAATAAAGTAAAAAAAAAAGTAACCTACATTTTTTATTTAGGATGATAAAGACTGTATGTGATGATTCAGACACAAGGTAAGGAATGTTATCTCAATATCCTTTCATTGAAGCATATTTTGATATTATACACTCACCATATTCTATGAGGTGTATATATATCCCCTTTGAAATATATTATGATAAATTTATTTATTCTCATGTTATTTAAATTTCTTTCAGTTTATTATTCATTAATTAAGTTTTTTAATCTTTTATTCATTCATGGAGTATATGATTTAAATGTTTAAAGTTGTATGACACATTATAAATGTTTAAATATTTAATTATCAAATGTTTTTCTAATGTCAAAATTTTTTATATTATTTTACATATTTCTTTGTATATTTTTAAAACTATTATAAATGGAAATTTTATTCCAATAATTTAATTCAATTTTTTTGAATGAAATAATTTTACATGTTTTATACGAAATAATTTGACAAACATTAAAAGGAATGTTATTTTTTTAATGTACATGAATACAATGAATTTTTATCCCTCATGAATAATATCTAATTTTTAAATTTCTTTGTAATATTAAATATTTCTAAAATTAAAACCCCTCTTCCATTATTTTTTTGGTATTTTTGGAATTTAAAATCCATTTTTAAATAAAAAGGTGTTTTTCATCAAAATAATTTGTTATATGGTATTAAAAGAGATAATCAATGGTTTTTAGGATGAATGTGTTTTATAAATGATATGGAACATTTTCATTATATGTAAATGGTGTGGATGATGATTATTCTACATAGGGTGGTCGATATAGCATCGAGTAAGGTTGTTAAAAATAATCATGGGGTGTCCTGGATACCGCTGGGGGATCCCATTACAATGTAACATGGGGTGACTATATAGTGATTGTTTAGCCCATTACAGCTAAACATGGGGTGTCCCAAATAGCACTGGGTAATCCGTTAATAGATTCATTGTAGGTAAACCATATTTTTATTCAAATTGAAATGGTTTTTAAAGGTTTTTGAAAGGGTTGTATGTATATAATTTCATAAGTGACCAAAATGAGTTTTAAATTCTTTCTATGGGTTTTAATGATTTTTTATATATATAATGTTTTTTTGTTGATGTGAAACTTTTTATTTTATATTTTCAAAGAACATTGAATTTAATGTTAAAATTTATAGGATTTGTCATGTTTTTACTAAAATAATAATTTCCTTTCTTTTTATATCCCTTAATATTCATTTGTGATTATCACATCTTTTAAAAAAGGAAATAACTCAGTTTAAGGGGGAATGTATATTGAGATGATATCAAGGGGATAATTGTGATAATTTTTAATAAAGGAAAATAATTTTTTATTTTGAAGAGTTCTATATTATATAAAAAATTGATACATAATATAAGTGTTCACTTTTAATGTATGTGTTTAATTTGTAAGAGTTTTTCTTAATTTTCTAAAACTCTAAACTAAAAATATCCTCAAATATGAATTCTAGTTCAAAACACTAGTATATTTAATGTTTATGTATAAGTTGTTAAATTGGGTAACAAATTATTCTTTAGATAACATTTGAGATTTGGATGATTTCTTAAGAGTTATGGATATCATCATGAGATTATATTTTTTATGTTTATCTTCGGTGTAGTGACATTGAATCCCATATTGAGTCTTTATGTTATGAAATTATTAGGAGACTAATGGTATTTTTGGAAACATTAATTTTGGGGGTAGTTATGGCTTGTTACATTTTGGGATGAAAAATGAAAGGAATTTTATAACCTTTGAGTTCAAAACATAATAATGTTATTTTTGAAAAAATTTATATCTTTTTTTGTAATTTTATATGTATTCTATTAATATAAATTTAGACGAAAAAAACTCACAGATCATGTGACAACCTGTCACATCCAAAAAGGTCATGGAAATTGAACCCATAATAGTAGGGAAACGAGGCTTTATTACCAACCACTAGCTTATGTGAAGTCCTAGTTAGTACAACCATTTCTTTTTAGTTAAATTATTTGATGGATGAATAATAAAAAAATTTTGGGTACATTTTGGAATGAAAATTGATTTGGTGAATATGTAATCAAGGTTATTTTGGATCATGCTCGCTATTTTGGTAATTCCATATGATAAAGGTAAGTATAATAATTTGGGATTTTATTTAAGGAATAAAGGTTGATTTATATTTTGTAATCAAATATGAGTTTAATATGGAATTATCATGGTTCAGGTTATTTATCAAAATTGTTTTTTTATCCTGGATATTATTAAAGAATCTTCATTTTTTATAAGACTTAAATTTAAGTTAATTTTATTTGGAGATAAAATTATAATATATATTGGATGACTGTGTGACACATTTGAATATTGGGTTTCAATCTTACTCTCTAATATTTTTCATAATTTTGGGGATATTTATTTTTTGAATGATCCATGATGATGTTTTGGTATTGATGATGAATTTTTCTCATTGAAGTAATTTATATCAAATAATGGTTTATTTTTTTGGGGAATTTTCTTATCATATGATAACAATGTTCGTTTTGGTTAATGTTCAATGATAGTATTAATATATTTTTTATATAATTTTTATTATATGATTCATTAAATGTTTATTCTAATGGTTTAGGCATGAAAAAGTCATCTCCAGTATTCATTCATTGGAGAAAGAGATGATATTTGGGGTTGCATTTGATTAATGGGTGGATCGATACATTTCAAGTATGTGTATTTTCTTATGTTCATAGTCTTGTAAGTAAATAAATTTTTTAAACATTAGGAAATGTATTTTGAAACAAAAAAATTAGTCGGTTACTTTTACTGATGGACTTTTAACCCATTTCATATTTGTGGTATCATGATGGTTAAATTTTACATGACCATGATCTCTATCACTATCCATCATAACATTATAGTTAGTTTTTCCATGTCCATTTTTTCCAAAATTTCAGACTATTATGTGTTATCTCAGGTGACCTTTTTACATTCTGTTCCCTTTATTCAAATGGATGATTTCTTAATCCTTTTTATGATGTGGGATTTCAATAATTGTATTTTGAATAGTCAAACCATAGATTCCAAGACTGATTTTTAATTTTGAGGAAACAATTTATTTATGCGGGGTAGAATGTTACATCTTGGGTATTTGAAAGGATTCACTATGTTCGATAGCATAAATTATACAAAACATTTTTTATAAATGAATAACTAAATATTATTACTTTATATTGTAGTTATTGTATAGCCAATAGAATTAAGGGTATCAAAATTATTAACTAACTTATGATAATTTGGTTAAAACATTTTTTATAATTAATTATTTGAGGACCAATTAATTTTAAATGAAAATAAAATCCTCTTTAAAATAAAATTAAATGTTATTTGCGAATGACTACATAAATATGAAAAATAGGTTTTAAACATATAAATTAACAAATCACTATTGGGGGATTATATTAATTAAATTTATAATATATTAAATATAATTTTTCACCTTCATCCTTTTTTCCTATACATTTTTTTTAAATGTTTGGGGCTGAAGCCTCATTTATTATTAATGAAAAGGAAAGACCTCTTTAATAGGGTAAAGGGAGACCCATTACGTAGCCCGAAGGCCTAGTGGAAATTTAGCCCATTACATGGCCCGTAAGCCCAAATTATTGGCCCATAGCCCATTCTGTGAATAGAACTGCTACAGTACAATCCTGCTACAACACCACATCGTACCCACCACTACTATAGTAACCTACCGATGCTATAGTAGCCTGCTGCCACTACAGTTCTAGCTATTGCTATAGTGCCGCCATTGCTCAAGTATGATCCAGTACTTTTCAGAAATATTTTTTTACAATAATAAATTATATTTTACAAAATTTTCATATTCATTTAAATATGAATATAAACATTTAAATTTTTTAAATTTTTGGTATTTTTTAGAAAATTTTCATGTTTTGTTGAATAGTGAAAAATAATGAATTTTAATTGAAAATAGTTTTTAGCTAGATATTATATATTTTTAAATTATATTTTTTATTGGTTTTATAGTATAATTAGTTAATATTTATATCATTTAATACAATATAGGTAATCTAAATAAATGTACATTGAATTTGGATATTAAAATTTCAATCAATTGAAAGTTTTCACTTTATTAATCCATTTTCTCACCCCGTCAACAAGATTGATCTTAAAATAATTTTACCAAATTTTATGGGTTTAATTATTAAAAATTTAATAAATATTTTCATTCATAAGGTCAAATTTTATAGAATATTCCATTTTTATTTTTGGTAAATATTATTATAAACTTCAATAATATTTATTATGACAGTTAAGGGTAAACTTGATAATTATGTTTAAAAATAATATTATAACTATTCCAAACGTACCATAACACATATCAAGAGTTTTTCAATGAGTGATTTTTAACCAAAATAAGTATTTGGATTATTTTATTACATATTAGAGCTACTCATATGACTTTAATCTGAATATAATATTTTATTTTATAGGAAAGTCAAATCTATCACACTTATGTATTAATAATAATACAATTTTTAATATAGGGTTTTTTAGAATATATTTTATACTATATAGAGTAACATTAAATTTAAAATATTTATCTACATCATGTAAATTTATTTATAATTTTTATGTGATAAACTAATTACCTTAAATACCGATATAATGATTATGCAATAATTGTTTAATTAAATTAAATATAAAATAATTCATATAAAAATATTAAAATAAATTTACATTTAAATAATTAATTTCATAGAAGAATTTTATAGATTAATTTAACATGTTAGCGATGTTTTATAATAATTGGTTCTAATTTATCATTCTTGTTATAATATTTTTAGAAAGCAAGGTATTGAATATTGTTAGAATTGATTTTAATGATATTTTGAAGTAAATAATATTTTATAATGTGACATAAAATGAAAAACAAATATAAAATAAATCCAAATGACTAGGTTAGGGTTTCAAATTTCATTAATAAACCATTTATGGTTATTTTGGAATTTTATAGTATCTATATTAACCCTTAATGATTAAAGAACACATATTATCATGAAAATAGTTAAAAAGATAAGGAATAAAAAATAGTAAAACAAATATAATATTCATGGTACGAAGATATTTCAAAAATAAATTAAAATATATTATATATAAATCACTATTTATCAAGTTTAAATATAAATTATATTTACATTAAGTAAATATTTTAAGAAATTCTAAGAGTGTCCCTCCTCTCTCATATAAAAGGGAACCTCTTCTTATCTATTTTTCACACTTCAGAAAAAAAATTATTTCACAATATCTTCCCGAATACCTTCTATGAATGACTCCCCTATTTTAGGACTATTGTTTTAGGTTGAACATTGTCCTTATTGGTAATTAGGTGTTAAGAAAATGAGGTGGTTTGGGGAGATTATCATTTTTAATCAAGTGTTTCTGTTTGAATTTATTCTTCCACTTCCTAAAAATATTATCCTACCAAGATGAAATAATATATCCAAAATCCTCTATATAATTATATAATATTATGTTAATATAGTAACCTAAATACATTTACACTTCCATTAAATGAAAAAATAATTAACCGGTCATGTGTACGAAGAAATTCCACCTCATGAAACAATATAAATCGTTTTCCATCATAGGCTCTCAAAACAAGATATAATAATGGAATTAATGTTAATATATGATTTTTAGGAAATATTAATCAATATTGAATAATTTTATTTCATTAATCTTATTACATTTCAATGCACATGAAAATGATAATGTCATTCGTGTGTATGTGGGTATGTGTGAACATTCCCCTCCACGAAGTGATATGATTAATTTTTTTTCACCAAATAAAATGGACAACATATATAATTATATTAAAATTAATTATATGATATTTATGAAATTATTATAAATATTGTAATATAAAATTATACATACCTTCATTCAATAATGATCACTGAAAAATTAATATGTTACACATGCATTCGTACGGCATACCATCTCCAATATTGTAACATATTACATTTTTATTATAAATATATAATGGATGGATTAAAAATTATAATATATGTATAAAATTTATTAATATTTTAAGAATATTATTCATATAATTATTTACTAATTTACACTTCTTACTATATACATAATACAGAATTCATTTTGAACTCTTGTACCGAATATCATCAAAACGTCTAACGTGAACTTAAATAATTATGAAATTGTGGTAAAATGGAAATAAATGATGTAAAGAGGATAATAATCATTAAAAAGGTTCTAAATAAAGTAAATAATTTACCTATTTTTACTGTCCACTAATATAAGGACTATATGTGATGAGTAGGATTCATGTTAAGAGATTTCATCTTAATCTTCATTTATTGAGGCATATTTTGATGTTATACAATCACCTTATTTTATGAGGTGTATAAACAGTTCTTTTTACATATCATATAATGAATTTATTTATAATGTTTTTTCTTTTTTATTAAATGTTATTTTTTCAGGGATTATATGATTTAAATGTTTAATGTGGTAGTGGAAAATTCGAATGTTTAATGATTTCATTATCAAATCCTTTTCTCCTTATAAATATTCTTGATATTATTTTACATATTAATTTTTATAAATATAAAATATTTATAAATTAAATTTTATTTATTTTTTTAATTTCATTCCGTTTTTTTAACTAGAATCTGTTTTTGTGTTTTATATGAATCATTTTGAAAAGGGACAAAAGAAATGTTTTATTCCAAACGTATATGGAAAAAATTACTTTTCCACTATAGTGAATATTATTTAATTTCTAGCTTCCATTGAACTATTACATATTTTAGAAATTTAATAACGCTATTATATTAGTTTTTGGGATTTCTAGTATATATTTTTTTAAAATGAAATAGGTATTTTAAATGAAAGTTTTTTTCATATGGGATTAAAAGAGTTTTTCAAAGAGTTTTATGTTGAAATTGTTTTATTAATTATTTTGTACTTTAGAATTATATAAAATGGTTAATCATGATATATCTTATACATGGGGTGGACCAGATAATGTCGGCTAAGCCAATTATAGTTAAACATCATGTGCCCTATAGAGAGCCTGAAAATCCTATTACAACATAAAATGAGGTAGTCCAAATAGTTCCAAGTTAGTTCATAATAAATTAATTGGATGTTGGACATATGGTTATTTCAATTGAAACAATTTTCAAATGCTTTTATGTATATGATTCTCAATGTCTCCTCAATGACTTTTAAATTCTCTATATGGGTTTAAATGATTTTATTTCAAACAATGTGTGTCTATTTTCATGTGAAAATTTTTTAGATCAAAATATCAAGGAAAATTGATGATAAGGGTAAAAATTATATGTTTTTTCATGTTTTTAATAAATTAAAATTTTCATTTATTTGTATATTCCTTGCTGATCTCTCATTCTCATCCCTTGTTTTTAAAATTTCATTCATATTTTTTATTGGGGAGAGATGGGGATGAGATCATGGTGAAAATTTTGAATATTTTTTTAAACAAATCATGTTTTATTATAAAGAGATTTATATTATGTAAAAAATTTGATACTATATATAATTTTCCACTTTTAATGTATGGGTTTACATTCTTAGTGTTTTTCATTATTATCTAAAACTATATAATGAATATATCCTAGAATGTGAATTTATGTTCAAAAAGACTAAGATATGTAATGTTTAAGGCGGGGTAGCTAAAAAACATTCTATATATCTTTAACCACTATTTATTGTTCAACATGTGATATAGGGGATGTGTGTTTTCTAAAATTTATCCTTATTCCAGTATGAACATGATCTCCTTTTCTCTATTTATGTTTTCAAAACTAGCATTTCTTTTAAAATTGTAAAACAACATCATGTCACTGCATTCAGCTTCATGTTTATCATCAGTATGTTCTAAATAAACCTCCTTAATAACTATTTTAAACATAAATTCTTTTTTAACATATTGGTAAAAAATATTCACATTTTTTCGTATAAAATATTGAATTTTTCTTGAAAAGGTCGATTTAATATTAATTTATTTTTAACATGTATAAAATCTAAAAATTATAAAATTTTTGTGAAAATGTTTTTTCCAACACCTATACTCACTTCAATTAGATAAATACAACATATTGATCCCTTCTTCAGATTTTGCTCCCAATATTCCATGCATGTTGCCTTAAAATTTATAAAATATTGAATTCCAATCATTTTAAAGTATATGATAGTTGGTTTCATTTTTTACAAAATTTCTAAAGGAGTGAAAGTTGTCTTAGGTCAAAAAATATATCAACTAAAAATGTGCATAGTAGGATATGTATTCACTCTCAAAAAATAATTTTTTTATTCAGAAATAATTATCCTACTCATTTCAACAATAGTCGGATTCATTTTCCTTATGAATCCATTCTGTTGAGTGGTGTGATGAATTTTGAATTGTGTTCTTATTCCATGTTTAAAATGATAAAATTAAAATTATTCCCCAATAATATCCTTCACTAAATCAAATATCAATTTATTAATGTGAAGTCCCAATAATTTTGTTGTTATTTATTTTTAAATTATTGAACATGTCAAATAAATCTGATTTATGAATGAGTAAATTCATATTTTTCATTATGGTCAAATAATATAAGTGTGTTATGAAATATAAATCACATATTGTTGAACATTGTCTCACTAAACCCCTTAAATTAGCGTGTATAAGTTTATGTGGCTTGGTAAAAATAATGTATAACTTATTAGAGGTTTTTAGAGTTCTATTTATCTCTTGGAATTTCTCACACAAGTCACCCTATTCTATCTTCATCATTTGAATTTCTATCTTAAAATCATGATTCAAATTTTTATATAAATGCCTTTGACCAATATAGGAAAGACATATATGACATTTGTTCTTTTTAACTCATGAAACATGAATTGGTTGGGTCACATATCAATAACCGATTTCTATTAGTTTTTATACATTGAGAAATGATCTATCCTTTATTCCTCAAATGAACTATTTTTAGTTTTTATAAATCACATAATTTCCATCATTAAACTATTTCTAAAAATTATGTGGTTATTATTTATCCCTTTCAAATATAAATCATTATTTTATTTTAGGTTTCTAATCTCAATCTCACCCAAGAAAACACTATTAATTTTTAAATAGAAATCAATACCAATTGTTACTACCTCACCTTCATGGATTTAAATATTCATTAAATTCATTTTATCACTATTATTATGGGATGATCGTTTGATATCAATAATTTAGGATATTTCATTCTAATAGAATTCAACAAAACATCCGAAAGTCCTGATATATCATCCTTCTGTTTTTTATCTACCATTCCATTTTCATCATAAGTAGTCTATTCAGGTAATCATGTCATACATTCTTCTTCATAGTTTTCCAATATCTCATACCATCTAAAAACATCCTCATGAAATTAAAATATGTTCTACATCTATACAGATGTCACTTTTTTCAATATAGAATATATTATTTGAAAATTTCATTATTTTCCCTCTAGATTACTTTTAGTAACATTATGTCTCATCCTAGGAAATGAAAAGTTGAACCAGTATATGAATTTTTTAAGAAACAATTTATATCTTTAGATTTATCCATTAAATAATAGTCTTATTGGCACAAATTTATTTACCTATATCATTTTACACAATGTTTTCCAACCTATATATTTTTATTATGAATATTATTTTTTTGGCTATTTAATTTATTATATATTTCATCATTTAAAAAAAACTGGGATAATTTTCTATAAAGTTTAATTTACACAATCTGTAATATATTTTGTGTTATATCATACATTTTTATTATATGATTGATCATATATAGATTTTTCTAGAAAAAGTTTTACATGGTATTTTGTGAAATCCCACTTACCTAATTTTACAGAATCAAATTGAGCGTAAAAATAAATTTTGACAATGTCCTTTAAGATCATTATCTATTTATTATTAATGACACATATAATATGTTCTATATAGTTCTTATTTGTTAAAAGAAATAATTTGTTAATATCTTTTATCATTTCCTCATGTTATATAGCTTTAATTTTTTTATCTCATCAATTTGGGTTCCTTCTTTATTTTAAAGCACATTAATTTCCATAACCACCTTGTTCATATCATTATTCACGATTTCTTTATTTCTTGAGAATTTGATTCTATTATTGTTATGCTTAAATTTAATACGATAACAATTTATCCATATCAGTAGGTGATAAATCATATTCATCACTTCATTAAGTGTCAAATAAATTTTAAACAAGTGTATTGTGATTTGTAAATTTCCCATGACACTCACATATTGATTTAATAATAGATGTGTGGACATCACCTACTTTATTTTCCAAACAATATGTTAACATAAATGTAATATAAATGATTCATTGATAGTCTAATTCAACATCTTCATTTTCATAATTACTTGAATCGACATTATAAAAAGGTTCTCTAATATTCAAAATCCTCATAACCTCAAAATCAATTTCTTATTTTACATTATTCTTAATGGTGGAAAATTTTATAATTTCATATGATACACTACTAGAATTTCAAATATTTGCGATGGGATCTGGTCACAAAAACTTTTTTGCGACGGGACCCATCACAAATAGCCCGTTGTAGAAAACGACACTGCAAATAGTATATTTTGTGACGGGTCCATCACAAATATATGTCTGATTAAATAAATTTTATATAAAAAAACCTTTTATGACTGGCCCATCGTAAAAAGTATTTACCACTGGATGACTACCCATCTCAAATATCTTGTATGTTATAAACCTATTGTGACAGGCTCATCGTAACAATGTTATTATGACAGTAATGCAACTCGTCACACAAACATTTAAAATATATATATATTTATATAATTTTTTTGTGACGGGCCCCCATCACAAAAGGTCCATCACATATATGTATTAAAATAAAAAATAATATAATTATGATAAATGAAAAAATAATATAATTATGATAAATGAAAAAATAATATTAATATTATAAAAATAAAAATAAAAAATAAAAAATATTTAAATTCTCAATATTTGAAACTACTGAATAAAATTAAAAAAATATAAATTTAAGATTAATGAAAAATATTATATAAATATTATTAAAATAATAAAAAAATAATAAATATTAAAATTATATATACTTTGAAAAAAATATAAAAAAATCATAAAATAATATTATTATTTTTATTATTATTAGTAAAAAAATAACATTAAAAAATATAATACTTATACTAAATATAAAAACATTAAAAAATGGGCCATATTCGAACAAATATAAAAGATAAAAACACTAAATAGTTCATATTCCAACATATATTCAATTAAAATGTTTTTAACAGAAGAAAAAAAAATCACTGGGGGGATAGTATTCCGGAGGAGTTGGAGGAGCTAGAGGAGATGGTTGAGGAAACCCCTCCCTAAACAACGAGTTAGGCGTTGCATTTACTTCATCTGCTCGTGCTATTATTGCTGCCATCGACGCATGTCCTCCTCATGCTGCTACTTCTGCTACTGCCATCAATGCATGTCAACCTCATACTGCTGCTGCTGTTGCTGCTACTGATGATGCATCTCTTCCTCCTTTTTCTACAATCTCTCTATAAGCTCAGTTTGAGCTCGCAACTGCTCCTGATAATGTGAGCCAGAAAATGATGCCTCCCGATAATTTTCTCTAGAGCTGGAAACCAGCATCGCATCTGTAACATAATAAGTCCCAAAAGTCAAATGAGAGTTGATACCAACTACTCGGCCATTCTTGGAGGCATATTAGGTTTCCTACATCCATTCAGCCTCATCAAAATGGTGGGTACTAGTCTAATCAGCCATCTCGACCTGACTCTTAGCCCTTGTTTGAGAGGTCACAACCTCATATAAATCCTTCAATTTCAATTTGAAATTAAAATATTGAAAATATTATATATAGTTAATTTTTAAACTGAAAAAGAAATAATACTGGCCAAAATCTGACACTAGCGATCACCTCTAATATCTCCTTTGTGTGGATCACTATACATTCTCTGATAAACGACGTACTCTATAATATCAGGATACCCAACTGCCTATAGGAATATAATAGAAACTATTTTGAAGTAATGTTATATAAAATATTTAAAAAAATCCTTACCAGATGATCTCTATGTGTACTGAATGTACAAATACTATCTCGATGTGTCACCTCCTATCTCCCCCGATTCTACCGACCCAATAAAGATCTCCTCTGAAATACACTAATCAACCAGTATGAACATAATCCATCCCAAATGTGAGATGAAATGTACTCTGGTTAGTGGGCTCTACATGACTCCTCAAATACTATCACTCATACTTTCTTAATGGATGTCCTTTTAAAAATGTGCAAAAAATTGCGGAAACGCTCACGCAAAGACACCTCCCATTACTCGTGGATAGCGCCATGCATGCTATCATCTATGAGATACTATAACCCCTAAAAATCATTTATAATATCATGTTATTAATGAAATTAGTTTCTAAATAAATAATATTTATTTACGTACCAGCCAATGATTGAAAATTCCAAGATTCACATCAACGGGAATCTGTTCCCTTGTGATCTATGGATGAAAAAAATAATTACCCAAGATAGAACTCCATTTTCCAACAGCTACATGAGAAAAACTATGAAAAAAGAATAAATAATAAAACACTTAGTATATAAACAAATTAATGCAAGCTAAATAAAATACATAGGTTACCATACATCCGTGTAACCCATGAATTTTCAATAGCTTGTGGGTTAAACGATCCCAAATCCACATCATCCTAAGGTAGCCCAGCCTTGTCCAACTCATAAAATAGATCAGGCCCCATCTGAAACCCAATATTATTGTTGTTAGTAGATAGTCTAAAATAACTATTACAAATTGGTATATATTAGTTATGATTATAAACAACATTTAACTTTGTTAATGTTGACCTTCATTGTCATCTTTATATTTGACGATGTCAATGTCTTCATATTCATCATCAGCATCATCAATATCAATATGAGTTCCATTTTCATAATATATTGTCATTTCAGATTCATTTGTAACATCATTAACATCATCATCACAAACGAACCTTAATTTTTGGGTGTCATCATTGATATTCATGTCTATTTGTGAAAATTATGTATTTTGAGTAGACTCTTGAAAAATTTCAATTCCTTGTACTTCATCAGAACCACATTAGGTTTGAGTAAATTGATTTTCTTGAGATATCATTTTTATTAAGCTCAACCAATCACTCAAGTCTCTTGAATTAGCGTAGTACTTTCTGTAATAAATTTGATGTTCCTATTGAGACAGTGAATATGGTTTATTTACTATAAGAATACTTCTATATTTAAGATCAACAATTCCATGAATTACATGAATATGAAATCCTCTCTCAATATCTAACCTATAACATTTAAACATTGTAATGTTATTTTTTCCTAGACAAAATTGTTCAATATTATCATCCAGCATGCCATAAAAGTCAACATCAGTTTCTCTATGACCTGATCCTTTCAAGAAAAATCCATTGTTCATTTTTTTATTGATTTTTCATATGCACGTGTATGAAATCAAAAACCATTTACCACATATTAATTGTACGATTTAACCATTTTGGATAGTGGGTTACTCAATATACACAATCATTTATCAATTTAATCAGCATGTTGAGACACCTAATAATTTGTAAAACAATTATCAATATAATAAATAATAAACAGAATTGATATGTTAAACCATAAATAATTTATGTTACCAGTTTTTGAAACCATTGAGAAAAGTTGTTCAGCATTCTTCAAGAGCAGCATCAAAAATTTATGGAAGTTGTTTCTTGATATGAATATCATATAACCTAAAAATAATATAAGTTTACACATTCACATAAATTATTGAATAAGTAATATAAACACTCACAGTACAAATGATTTCATTTCTTCACAGCTGATTAGAACATATGTATGAGCTTTGGGATGTTCATTATCTGAAATCCATCATTCATGAACACCACTGAAGCCAAGCTCTGGCTGATTAAAAAATGATAATTGATTTTCCATTTCATTATTAATATTTCCCTCATTCTATCCCTTGATGTTCTGTTTTGAGACATATTTAGATTCAAAATAATGAGATTAAAAAAAACTTCTCTTGAAAATAATATTCATAAATTAATCCTTCAACTGATACTTTGTTGCGTACATTTTCATCAATTTCTGCATGAATCTCTTGAATGGGTACATCCATTGAAACTGTATCAGGTTTCCACATTTATCTTCTTGTGTCCAATGTAATATCAGATGATTCATTGATTCAAAGAATGATGGCATAATGATTTTATATAGTTTACATATAATAACAACAAAATCCTCATCCATTTTACTTGGTGCATCATAGTCTTCTTTCGCCACACAAATGTCTAAAAAAATATGATATGTATATTATCAAATATCAAATCCTATAATTCCAAAAACCTATGAATCTAATCAGTATAAGTCTTTCTATTATATAATTAAAATCATGAGTTTTTATTCCAGTAATATGACCATTCATAACACATCTTCCAAAATTTAAATCATAGACATATGGTGTATCCAAAACTGTATGAAATAAATTATCAAAATAGCTATTTTCAATATGTAGGACATCCAACATGTAGTAGACCCAAAAATCAGATTAATATGGATGATCCCAAAAAATGCTCTATTTTTTCCAATTATGTTCTTTTCCAATGCCAGGAATTTTCTATTAGTTTACTATTGGCCCAAATGTGATGGGAGGTAATGAAAATAAAACTGATTTTAACTTTGTAACTGATATCATTTTTTAAGGATCATCCCTTTCAATTGTGCCATTTCTGAAATGAGATTTGTCTCTCCAAAAAATGCTCTATTTTTTCCATTGACAAGCATAAAGGCATTGTTGACTTTCATATAGTAAGTACATGATTTAAGAACATTTGTACTCCAGCAAGATAATATGCCACATATCGGGAAGTCACTAATCATCCACATCAATAAAGCTTTTAATATGAAATTTTATTTCGCAGCAACATCATATGTACTAACACCATTACTCTACAATGAATATAACTCATCAATCAATGGATTCAATT
Source organism: Viscum album (assembly GCA_963277665.1). Classification (NCBI taxonomy): domain Eukaryota; kingdom Viridiplantae; phylum Streptophyta; class Magnoliopsida; order Santalales; family Viscaceae; genus Viscum; species Viscum album. The sequence goes on from OY728128.1 coordinate 1,682,386,189, forward strand.
AAACACCAATATACATTTTTTATGTCATGGGCGTAATAAATTCAAATAGATATAGGTCTTTTTTGGCAACATTAATGGTTGTACGGAGTTATAAAGACAAGATAAATTGAATACTAACTATCATAAGAACCTAATTGACAGAAACCGTTAGTAGAAAGACCCAATCACACGTTTCGGGCTTCTAAAGAAAAAGATAGATGCATTTGGTCAAAATGTGTCCATTAATCACCATGAGATTGATGATTAAAGATTTTTTAGTTTGAAATATTAGTTTTGTGCCATGAAATCAACAACAATGTGTTCTAAGACATAAATAAATGCTACAACCTGGGTGTAATGGGAAAATACCTCAATTGTATTACAAGAATCAGTCCATATTTCCCCGGTTTAGATTCTTTATAACTAGATTGTCCAAATGAGGGACCACTATCCAATGTATCATTTTCACTAAAATATACGATTCAATCATTTTCACATGAATGAATATTTAAATAAATAATACCTAGATTACATACCAGCCTCTTGTAGTCATAGTAATTTACAGAAATCACATTTCCTTTAGGTAACATTGTTTTAACCAAAGGAAATAACTGATCAAAAGAGTTGTTTGGCATTGCATTATCTTATTTAATAGAAATAAATTTTGTGACCACTTTAAATTTTATTATCCTAGAACTAGGTTATAATGCATCCTCTACAGACCACAACAACTCATCAAATTCATATTGTGCCAACTCAAGAGTTAAATCAATATCATATTGAGTTTTAGTTTCTAAAACAGATGGACCTACAACATCGTGTACTAAATTTTGAAACTGTGAAGGATCTAGTGTCAAGTTATTAGTATCTTAACTGGATGTGTGTTCACCATGTTGATCCCAAAAAACCTAATTTGGTTGAAATCCAAACCGAAAGATATGTCCTCTATCCTTGTCAAATGTGTGAAATGTTCTCAGATCACAATTTTTACAAGGACTCATATTTGTGGCTTCTGAAGAAAATTCTAGTTTTGATGATGCAAATGATCAAAATTCTTCAAATCCCTTAATATATACAGGATCTAAACCCAAACTATATTGATTTATGCACTGATTTATCCAAGAACGGTCATCTAATAATAACTATTCTCGACCTCCTTGTTCCATATTTTTCTACAAAATATAAAATCATTAATGTTTTTAATAACTTTAAATTATAAAAACACTATCTAAAAATAGTAGATAAATAATTTAAACTACTTCTTAATAATTACCTTTAATTATGGGCAAAAAAATTTCTAGTGTATTGACGGATACACATTTGTCTAACAGTTCATTTAATTGCAACTTTCTCACACTGAAATCAAAAAACAAAATCTGATCTAAGGTATGCATATTCATTCTCATGCATACAAGAAGGTATAAGCATACCTCCGACCAGATTCTTTATTGTGATTTCAGTGTGAGAAAGATACAAGTAAATGAGTCGTCAGACAAAAGAGCCCCCTTTTCATTGATGAATCATCTTCATGCAACTATCACCATCTTAATAAATTATAAAAAATGCGGTCCTACAAAGGCATATTCAAAATCGTGCATACGAAATTGGATATGCATACGTAGAATCATACTTTTCATATTGTTTTGATTCGGTGAGAGTTGATAGGAGAAGAGTCATGGAGCAGAAGGAGTGTCGCCAATCCACTAGAAATTGTTCCATGTTATTACAAGTTATTACAAATTAGTAAAATTTATTACTGTTTATTTTATTCCAAATTATTTCTAATTATTCTTAATTATTTTTAATTATTTCTAATTATTACTAATTAATCCTATTTATTCTAAATTATTCTTATTTATTCCTATTTATTCATAATTATTCCTAATTATTCCTAAATAATACAAATTATTGCTAATTAATCTTTATTATTGCTAATTAATCATAATTATTGCTAATTATTGCTAATTAGTCCTAATTATTGCAAATTATTTCTAATTAATCTTAATTAATCTTAATTATTGCTAATTATTTCTAATTAATGCTAATTATTTCTAATTATTTCTATTTAGTACTAATTAAAACAATTTAGTCTTAATTAATTCTATTTTGTCCAAATTAATGATATTTAGTTCAAATGAATGCTATTTATTGCTATTCACTATTATTTACTGCTATTTAGTTCTAATTAGTCCTATTTAGTCCTATTTAGACATAATTAGTCCTAATTAGTTCTATTTAGTCCAATTTAGTCCAATTTAGTCCTATCTATTGTTAATCAGTCCATATTTTGCTAATTAGTGCTATTTATTGCTAATAATGGCTAATTATAGCTATTTATTGCTAATTATTGCTAATATTTTCTAATTATTTCTAATTATTGCTAATTATTGCTAAATGTAGCTATTTATTGATATTTATTGATATTTATTGCTAATTATTGTTAGTTATTCTGGTTTATTCCTAATTATTCTTAAATATTTCTAATTATTCATTATTATTATTATTTATTACTATTTATTACTAATTATTACAAATTATAAATAATTATAACTATTTACCACTATTTTTTACTAATTATTACTTATTATTAATAATTATTACTAATTATATCTAATTATTACTAATTATTACTATTTATTACTAAATAATACTATTTATTACAATTTATTACTATTTCTTAGTATTTATTACTATTTATTACTAACTATTACTAATTATTACTAATTATTACTATTTATTACTCTTTAAAACTATTTATTACTATTTAAATTAATTATTACTAATTTGTACTATTTATTACTATTTATTACTATTTATTACTATTTATTACTTTTTATTACTAATTACCTCTAATTATAACTAATTATTACTAATTATTACTAATTATTATTATTTATTACTATTTATTAGTATTTGTTGCTATTTATAGATATTTGATGTTATTTATTGTTATTTGTTGCTATTTATTGCTATTTATTACTATTTATTGCAATTTATTCCTAATTATTGCTAATTATTCATAATTATTGCTAGTTATTCGTACTTATTATTATTTATTACTAGCTATTACTAGTTATTGCTAGTTAATGCTAGTTAATGCTACTTATTGCAATTTATTGCTATTTATTTCTATTTATTACTATTTATTAGTAATTTTTACTAATTATTCCTAATCATTGTTAATTATTACTATTTATTTCTATTTATTGCTAAATATTTCTAATTATTTCTATTTGTTGCTATTTAATGCTATTTGTTACAATTTTTTGCTGTTTTTGCTATATTTTTTTTTCTATTTATAGTTATTTATTACTATTGGTTACTATTTATTCGTATTTATATGTATTCATTCCTAGTGATTGCTATATTCTTAATTATTACTATTTATTACTAATTATTATTAATTATTCCTAATTATTACAAAATCTTAGTAGATATTACTAATTATTAATATTTTTTAATAATTATTATTATTTATTACTATCTATTACTAATTATTACGAATAACAAAACAATATAAATCTAACTTAATTAGAAGTAATCAACAATAATTATAATCAATATAATGAAATGAAAGAAATACTAAATTAAATAAAACATAAATTCCATTAAACTTGATCTCTTATAATTGTAGACGGCTTCAAAACATCTTCATAAAGAAATAAACTCTCAAAAATTTCCACATTAAAATTGGAGTTTAGAGAAGTCATGGAAAAAGAAATTGAATAAGAGGGAAGAAAAATGGATGGGGGTTATATATAGGTTAGATTAGTTGCGATATGACTATTTGTGATGGGATTCCCATCACTAATAGTACTTATTGTGATGGGTCCCATCCTCGGAAGCATTAATTACGGTCAACGGTTAAAAGGTTATTTGTGACAGGGTCTGTCCAAAAAAATAATTTGTCGACACACTTTTTGCGATGAGACAACATCCAGTCACAATAGGTTTTTATCACAGCTGGTTATTAAAAACGACACCTGTCGTAAATTCCCACCGGGTGTCGAACTAGTTGTGAAGGGGGATCCCCCATAGCAACTAGGTCTTACAGCATCCCGAAATTTGTGGCGAGTGGTGCCTACCTTTCGAAAATACCCTTTCATGCGGTTTGGCACTCAAACTGCGACAATCCACACATAAGTTTTTTGTGACAAGGCGGCTATTCCCATCACAAATAATTGGTTATTTGTGATGGGTTAACCAACCCGTTGCAAATAACCTCTTCGAAGGACTATTTGGGATGACATTTATTCCTGTCGCAAATAGTGCGTCGCAAAAAATAGTTTTTACCATAGTGATATAATAACTTTATGTAATTCATTGAAGGAAAGATCCTTTCTACCTTCTATAAATGAGATATTAAGATCAAAACTATTCATAATGTTTCCCATGATCTTATTAAAAATTTTCTACCCTTAAATTTTTAACAAATTGTTTATATATTACTAAAAAAATCATTAACCAGAGCTAAAAAATAATCAATATTATCTTTGTAAGATATCATAGTGAATGAAAACCTTATTCACTAGAATTATAATTTAGCCTCTTAGGATATCAAATTTCTTTCAAAGACAATTTTATGATTATCCCATATTTCATTAACCAATAGATGTCTCATCACATTTGTGTCGACCTTTTTTGATAAGTACATGAGAAAAATATTTTTTACTTTTCTATCATTATCCTTACTTCTTTTACCATACATATTCGTTGGATAGTTTATATAATTGGCTAGAAACTGTATATAATAACATCTCTAACCTCAAATCCAATAGTTAAAAGATATGGTAACATTTGGTTCTTCCAAAAGAGATAATATTTTCTAACATTTTTTTCACACCCATGTTATTCATTGAATTTAGATAATCCTTTCTAAGAACATGGATAAATAAAATAAAGGGAACTTGGCTCTAATACCTGTCGATGTTCCTCAGATCATATTACTTCACTGAGAGGGGTGGATGGGGATGAATAAGTAGAGTCAAATTTTTATAATTTCTTAATAATTAAATCAACCCCTCCATCATGTTTGAATTAAATTCAATCTAGTACAGATTCTTAATATCAATTGTGTTTATATAAAATAAATATATACCGAAGATGGTTATTTTTTAAATCCCCCCCTTGTAGGTAACATACTTCTTTCCATTATTTTCTACAAACCCAACCATGGTTATTCACTCTAAGAAAAACTAGTTTTATTATAACAATGATGGAATATATACATCATTTGACTTCCAAGAGTAACATTAAAAACCATAGTTTCACACAATCATTATATTAAAAAGGTAACAAGATGATATTCTTCTTCATAAAATGCGAGTTTCTTTAATATTACTAGAATAAAATATCCAGCATTGGACCTTTATAAATATTCTAGAATAACCACTCTCTTCATGAAAATATTATTAATATCTACAACTAAATATTAAATGATCTCTCTAAATGCTCAAACTCTACTAGATGAGAACTATGATCACAAATCATCATCATCAGATCTATAAATTTTCACACTTTTTACTATCATTCATTAATATACATGAAGCTCCCATAAATGTTTCTTCATAAAATCCTTGTATTAGGGGAAATCAAAATTATAAGAATTAATCTAACTCCTAAAAATGTTTTCCATCTCAGAGTTATCAAATAAAATTAACATAAAAATATAAAATGATATCCATTATTTCCTAATTTATTTAGGCTTGAAAACAAGAACTTTTATCTTCTAAATAATATTCACTATTAATTTTTGCATATAAAAAATTAAAATCCTCTTCAACCCTTATTGTTTCTTGAAATATCAAGTTAAAATAATTCTAGATTCTTCTCTTTCCAGACAAAGAATAAATAATTATTCAAAAATAGTGAATTTTTTAATTCCAAAAACACCAATGAAATATTTTTATATAAAAAAGCCCATACTTCATCTTATTTATATATTTCATGGTCAGAGGAAATATATCCCATAATTATATAAAAATCGATAATATATAAATTCATACATAAGAAATATAGCTGGAATCATTATATGAAATCAGATAAGTGATTGTTTCATTTTAATAACAATACTGAATTGTTATATTAATATTCCAAATCCATCATCAAGTGATTATTTATTAGAATATTCATATTCAAGAAACACTAATTGCTTTTAAAATAAAACAACTCAGAATGCAAAAATATTTATAAAAATTAAATAGCATAAATTAATTACCACATGAAAGTGATTGAATAAAATTTTTAGATTTTTTATTTTACTCTCTGAAGATTAGATTTATCATCATCATTTTTTTTGATTAATCAAATTATGAAATATCATATTTCACCCCATCAAAAATAAGAATATTATATTGTATGGAGTAAATAAAGGGGAATATCAAATCCATATTCTCAATAAATCATTAATTTTAGTGTTCAATGCTTTATATTCAACCCGTAAAACCTTACACTCATCCCTAAAATAATTACACCATGTTATACAACCTTTATTGCCCACATTCAAGAACAATGCACAATTTATTTTCAATTTTATAGATTATACAAAATTTATTTATTTTTTTAAGAGCTTCATGACATCATCAAACAACATTTAACCATTCTAAAACACATTAAAAATTCCCTAAAATATATCCATAGCCCAAAATATATATTTCAATATCCTTAATCATGATGAAAATAAAAACCCATTAAGATCCTCCTCAACAATATAAAGGGCATGCACTATTATTCCTTTTTTAATGGTGGGATGTTTACCTAGATGGCCATATTATTCCTTCTAAGGGAGAAATATTGAAATTCAGTATATCTAGGTTACAATATAGGAAACAGTTGATTTCTTATATATTATTTAGGAATGATTTTCCATAGGTAAAATTATGATTTTTATGTTTTAAAGATTCCCTTTATATGATAGATGCACTGATGATGTGACATGATTGGTGGGTTTGGAATTATATAGTAACATGATGTATAGATTGGTCCCATTAAAAAACATTATCTTGGGTATTTGAGATAATATTTACCACTTTATATATTAATCCTTAGTACATGGATTTTATGGAATGTTTAATAAATATAACATTCTTTATCCCATCATTATGATATTAGTTACTCATATATATGTGACTATTTATTATTATGTTATCCTTGTATATGTTATACTAATTTACGACAGTATAAAATATATTCATTCCTTCCATATTAATTATTCCTTTGTTATTATTTGATATAATCCACTTTATGCTACACCTTACTGAGCTATTATGATCACCCCTTTATATTATTTCCCTCACACATAGAAGACAATAATGTTTAGGACATGTGATGTATTGGTTTTCCTAGAGAAATAAGAAATTATTTTTATATTTAGATGATGAATATTATGTTTTCATGGTAATTTAATGATCATTTATGTATCTAGATTCCTCATATTACTAAAATATAGTATCCTATATGTTTTAATATATGTATTTTGTGCCAATGTAATAATATGACCACCATCAATAGGTTTTTGGACTAAGGTTTACATGTTTTATATTAGATTAAGATTAGTTGAAAAATTAGAAACTAGATTTTGATGAATATAGTTGTAGAAAATAACCCTAAAAAATTAATGATAATATATATATATATTATATGTAATTTATTACTGATAAATTAAATTTTATTATATACTACAATTTATAATTCATATTTTTATTCATTAATTAATTATGTATATTCCGTTGTCAAGAAATCGCATCTACTAAAAGGAAGGAAAACTGAGACAACACAAGTAATTAGTGTAGAGATATCATTACCTATAAAATCATTGGATTTTGTGTTACAGTTAGAAAAACTATGAATAAATTTTTGTCGTTATGTAATTTTATTACAAATAACATTACTCAAATGGAATAACCTATTTCACCTAAGCATGTTGTAACAACATTGGATCACTTCATATAGTAGAAGCCTATAAATTCTAATGGAATCACTATTATATTAATATTTTAATAATGTATCATGTATATTGAGAATTCATTCCTTGATTTGGTTTGTAATTAAATGGATAATGTTATTATGGATACATACTAACTAAAGGTAGATTCTTATAAATGGTGTACCTTGATTAAGAACTTCAAGAAGCTAGAAGAGATAGAAATAATAGCGTAGAATGATTTTAAAGTGATACTCTAAGAGATATATTTTACTCATGATCAAGGTGATGGAAGGAAAATGAAATTTCTGAATTGATGATAAAATGAATTGGAATATATTTCTAAATATTAGACTAACATTACAAGGTTGGGAATACAGCCTACAGATTTTTTACACAACCCTAAAAGAAGGGTCAATAGCTTTATTTATGGGTTACATTCATGTCTAGTAAAGAAATTAGTCCCTCAATAATTTTCATCTTATAAGTAGACTACAATAGGTTTCATCATGAATTAAAAGGATATATCCATATATTTTAGAATCAAAAGGAAGTATGAGAAAAAAAGTTACACATAGAAGCATGTTTAATAGACTTCTGAGATGGCCAAGAAGTGATGGGTATAATTCACACCATTAAATAATTTTGGAATGAAACAGTCTAGGTATTTCTTATGGGAATTTATGGTTTATAAATTATTGTATATAAAATCCCTCAGGATCAAGACAAAAAAATAATGAACCACTCTTCCAATGTAAAAATATTCAACCACAATGAGTTGGTCAATATTTTAATCAATTCACAAATCTATTCCAGAAACCATCCTAGAAGAAGGAAAATGAGAATAGATTTTTCAATTATATTAAAAAATAATAATTAAGGCCTCAAATGATGTTATAATAATTATTTTGATCGTGAACAGAAAACCTAGATAATATATTTAAATGTTTTGAATCTATGATGGATTTTGTATCACCCATGTTTTTTAAAACATGGAATCTTCCCTTATAGAATTAATGAAATAATTTTTAGATGAAACTCTTTGGGGAAATGTTATAGTAACCAAACATTACTACTCTATCCCTTTTAAAATATATATAGGATCATTAATTCAAAACATTGTTGTTATACCAACGGTTGACTATGTAATATTCATATGTATAGATTGGCTACATAATGTTTAATAAATGAATTTTTTATTGATAGAAAGAATATATAATCAATGAATATGGAATTGAATAAATTAATTTTAAAGTATATACTTTATCTCCTAGTTCTTATTTTGAACCACTTATAGTGGTTAATCTCAATTATAATTTTGAAGAAGATAAATGTATAAATGAAAATGGTATGCCCTAAATAGAAGATTTTTTATTTTATTGTGTTATATTATTGTATTCCTTGATTTTTTTTTAGACATCCCCCTGATTGTGACATTAAAATCTATAATGATCTTATTTCAAACTAAAAACTAAAATATAAGCTTCCACAGAGAATCGATCTTCGGGAATTATTCGAATTAAAGAAACAATTAAAAGAGTTTTTTGATAAGGGATCACTGTACACCGGAGGTTCACCTTTGGGAGAAGCTATATTACATGATAAAGATAGGATTGGTAAATTATTTTATGAATTAACTATTTTTATATAAATGATACTATTATAAAAAAACATTATCCTTTACATTTCAATAACAATATTTTGGATCAACATCATGAGGACCAACACTTATAACTTTTTGGTCTCTATTCTGGTTATCGTTTATTAAAATTCAAGAAGAATGATATAATAATAACTACTTTTGACATATTTTATGGTCATTATTAGTTCATAGTAATTCCATTTGGAATAACTAGTGTACCCTTAGTATTCATTGATCTAATGAACAGAGTATTAAATGAATATATTGATATTCTTATAGTTGTTATTTATTATATTTTTATAAAATATATTAAATATAAATATAATCATAAACATTGAGAAATCATACATAACACTATATGAATGAAGAGGATATATACCATCAATCTGTATTTTGTATTTTCTATATACACTTTTATAGGAAAAGTGTAAACCCTATCAAAATTAAAACCATAAAGAAGTCCAAGTGGGAAATCAAACACGTTGAGGCGCAAAGAAGATAAAAAAAAGGAGGTCACATAGTCATTGATAACTAGGCTATAATTGGAGGAATTACATACCCAATATAATCCCCATTAAAGATCATGAACCTATGAAGCTGGATTATATCTGATAAGATCCTTAAAACAAGTATGATCTTATCGCACGATTAGATGTATTCCTTCGTAGTGATCTTATTTTCACTAAAGAAGCAAGAAAATATGCTATGTTATTTGTTTATCCAAGACATTTGAACATTAGTGGAATTAATATGAAGTTCCCTCCCTAATATTTTCTCCTCCTTATCTGAATCTTTGAGCTCAATGATCTCAACCTGTATTTCTTCATTTGAGTGAAGAACAAGCTCAAGATGTTTCTCTGGTTTCATAGAAGCAATGTGTTCCACCTATTGCTTTTCCTTTTGAATGGGCATACACTTCTTCTTCCCCTGGGTTTGGCTCAATAAAATTATTCTTCTTCTTGTCTAAAGATCTAGTAACAATTGTTTTATGGGTACTTGAGAAGCCCTTTCGAGGTCTTGAATCCCCATTTAGATCAAGAAATCTCCACGGATAATGATTCCTTTATTCCCATTTATTAAGTCGGCTTCAACCAAAGAGTGACCATGATATTTCTCATGATATATTATTATTTGAGAATCAACTTCAATATCACATGATTCTAGAGATCGAGCCTGGCCCTGCTTTCATTTTCATCTTGGGATGATGGTTTTCCATCTTTCAGTTTCCACATTATACTTTCAAACTCCATCTAATGTTGTGAAACAATTTTGGGACATAAAATACATTGATGATTCACATTGTACAGTTGATCCATGACCCTGATACACTATCACATTTGGATCATGGGAGTTTAGCTTATTAATAACCACTGTTAATTCAGAGTGAATACTTCTATTATTATGAGAATCCAGTTGATTATCCACCTCACCATTAACCTACACACCCAAATTCACTAACTAAACAAAGAAGGGATCCATCGAGGAGTAAATAAAATATGAGGTAGGAATAGTCAACTTGGAAGTCACCAAATCATGATACATCCTTGAAAATATTTCCTTAACTCTTGTCATATGAGACACCTTTAGAATAAACGATTAAGTGGGAAATTGATCTCCATGGGGATGCCTACACCCCTGTGCTTATGTAGCCAAAATAACCTCCCCAGATCCTTGTTCGCACAACTCCTCCAGGTTGATTTTAGAATTGTTATTGATATATAAGTGATTTGGGTCTAGAGAGACCACCTGATTCTGGAGTGGGGGTGTCCTTAAAAAGACAACATGATTTTTAGTGTTTTCAAAGAGCATAATTCTTCCAACATGATCCCCACCCATATGAGATTTGATTCCTTCATAAATGATCCTTAGACCCATCACATATGTGTGATATAAAGTCAGCATCCTACACCTACACACTGCCAACGAATGCCTTATTTACTTGCATGAAGAACAGAAATCAAACCATTATTCAAACAAAATAGATTGTTTGTAATAAAATTAATCTCCTAAATCAACCCAGATAAACTCAACAAAAACCTTTGAAACGTCCACATTGACAAATGTTCATGAATAAATTGAGTGACAAAATTCTCTAGAATTCCAATCATAGCAATGATAGAAACCCATGAGATTTTCCAACATTCAGAAAGATTACATGATTTTGAAATGGAATAGGGAGTTCTGGGAATCATACCCAAATAGCCATCATTAGTGAATCATGATTCATATGTAAGTCGTAAGACCACTTGAAGTGGAAGAATCTAGAAACTTCGCAGATGCATGGAGTACTATACCAGGCCAGAATCAAGTCTTCCTCAGATTCAAACCTAACTAGGATGTTCTTGGATTTGAGATGTCCCACCATATCCTGGTTCTGTAAACCTCAGGATCCCAAAATATAAATGTCAAAAGTGTCCACCAGTTTTCGTCATTGCTCAAAAAAAGATATCAATGTCAAATACGGAAGGGAGTAAGTAGTTGTGAACTCTGAGGAAGAGATCGAAAGTAGTAGGAATATATTGAACAACTTGGGATCTTTAGGTCAAACTGAAATCTGGGGGAAGGGAGGGTGAAGTTCTAGGTTAGAGAAGGGGGACGAGAGATGTGGTCTTCCCCTATAAGGGGTGGAAAATGTTCCTCCACTATATAGGAAAGTAATTAAGTGTACATTTTTTTCTTTATAATCCCTCTATTCTTGGTTATACAGTCTCTAGAGAATATATATCCCTTTACCATGCAATGTAAATCATTATCAATGAATCATCGAGTCCATTGAATATAAATAAAATACATAATTTATTTATCCTAAGAAGTTATTACTATATATATATTTGTTTTATTAATTATCTATTCATTCATCCGTGTTAACATATAAGGGGGTAAGATTCACATAGTGAAGGGAATGTGAAGAATGGTTTGACAAGCTAAAGGAAATATTAAAAAATAAACCAATATAGATTTACCATTTAGGGGGCCATGGACTTACTGTATATTGTTAATTCAAATGAAGAAATAGTGGAGGACCTCCTTGTTATTAATTTCATGAAGGAAGAAGTTGAAAGGATAATGGATAGATGTATTTTTATATACACTGATAATGAGAAGAGTGCATTGATTGATAAACAAAAAAATAATATTGATTAAATGATTCAACTAGAATAATACGAGTAGATAATATTACGTACAAACATGGGACAACTTGGAACATCACATTGAAGACCTTATAAACGATGATCTAGATCTGCAGGTAACCAATTATGCCTGGAAACTATTTAGGGTGAATAGTTCCAATAGGATCAAGATGTCGTTCAATACTTATTTGGTTTCCTTTGAATCTTTATCTACTTGATACTGGTGGTTTCTCACTTTTTTCCTTAAAAGTGTTTGTATAATAACAAAGTGAAATTAATTCTAATGGAGTATTGACATACCATCAAGAATAGAATTATATTTTATATACTTTTATGCCTAATATAAAGGGTTAGGGTGCATCCTTAAGAAAAATGATATATTTTTTCATTTTCAATCATGGAAATTGTAGACCCGTGATAAAAAAAGCTACATGATAATCTTGAGCTAGAATATTTAATCTTTTTATGGATAAATTGTCTTTATATTGATTGATGTGTTATATATATGGATAAACAAATATAGAATTATATATTCACAACTGAGTAGATCAACATGAGAGAAAATAATTGGTTGAAACAACATAAAGACTATGATTATTCAATACACTACCACCACAGGAAGGAAAACAAGGTGGAATATTTATTAACTAGGAATGATCATGGAGTCATTTCAATGATAAGGATAGACTATGATCTATTTTTTTTATAAAGGTTTGGCATAAAAACTATAATGGACTAGTAACGATAATTCTTTCTCTATTTATTTTCACAATAATAATTACTAGAGAATATAATCATGTCCAAAAATTATGACTATAGTTTACAAAATAATATTAAAGCAATAGAATTTGGGAGATTGATGGAATTCCCTTATGATGACAGTGTATATAAATTTTCCAAAGATACTAGGTGTACCATCTATACTTGAGCTAAATATATAATTTACAGATAAATGTTATGGATTGAATTTAACCATACACACCGGATGTACCTATATTTGTAGGGATCTAAGGGATAAATTCTTGTGGGAAAACATAATGTGAGAAATCTATAACTATTTTTGAAGATGTATATAATTCCAATATGTAAATTTTGAGAGAAAAATAGAAAATGATTAAAAGGTACCCATACATATACCAATGTATATATAGTATAATATCATAATATACTTTGTTACTAGATTTAAAAATACATATAATAATAATAGTGTAACTTGGGGTTTTATTGATCAACACAGAAATTATTCACACTTACTAGCTATAGGTGTGGATTTACCCCATAAACGTCCTGAATGACTCAATATCATTGTGGTTGTGATGTATCATGGTGAAACAATATCAATTATATCGGATCATGACCCTTTTTTCACACAAAAAGTTTAGAAGAGTCATTAAAAGTCCTTAAACACAAAGGTTCACTTTAGTGTTACTTTCCAATCCGTTAAAAAATTGGATTCCTATGTGAACTATATGTATATTTGTGGATTTTATATGGTAATGTTCACTTGAGTTCCATGGTACATGAGACTAGTACCTTCCTAAAATGTAAGTTTAATAGAACACTAGCTTCCATTAATTAATAGAAATCAGATCATATAAATCCTTTGATGAGAACTGATATAATATGCCAACCTTTGGTGATAAATTTGGGGAAAGGATGATAGTTTTTATAGAACTCATTGAAGAGACAACTGATTAAATGAAAGCTATAAAAAATATTTTCAATACATATTAGAGAAGATAGAAAATTGATAATTATATTCATAGGAAGGACATGAAATTTTATTTAGGTTATCATTTATTCATAATGGGTTCTCCATGGAATGGATTTATATGGTTTTATATGAAAGTAATTTTATGTCTTATGTACACTGAGGCTTTAAATTTTATAGGGAGTTAGAGTTATGGATTAACATTTTTATATACCACATATTATTTCTAATTTTAATGAATTATTCCAGGTTTCATTATTATGGAAGTAAATCATAGGGAAAAAAATTTAATCACCTCTGAGAAAATACATTGGCAATTTGAAATGTCTTATAATGAAGCACTTATCATGATTCATGACACTAGAGATAAATAATTATGGAATTAGTTAATTATGTCAGTGAAGGTACTAAATAGGTATCACATGTTAAAGGAAAAAATGTTGGAAACTATAGAATGAATAATGAAAAACTACCCATATTATTTGTGAGATAACATGTATCAAATATTTCTAGGATGAAATTATTTAAGGAAGGTAGAATGTAGGACCTAGCAGGTCAAGACTATGTGCCTCAAATAATTTCACCATACACACTCTATTAACTCATATTTATAGTAATTTATAATTATTTATATTTCATAAATATATTTATGTGTAATAATTATATGTTTTCAGAATATAAATTTTATTAAATTTTCATCATTTTTGGATTCTGAATATTCAAATTAGCTAATGCTGATTCGTTGGGTTTAAAAAAATCTATTTTCAATGAATTGTTTATTTAATATTCATATATTTTATCTAAATAAAATAAGTTTTATATATTAAATTTTTAATTTAATATAATAAAAAATATTAATAGTCATTTTACCAATGATTGATATGAAATAAGAATAAAATTTCTTAATGGGTAAAAAATCATTTTTTACAATTATTTTAATTATATATCTTATGTATTGATTTAAAAGTTAATTTTCTCATATTTATTAATGGATATAGATTAAATATAGTCTAAATACATAATAATCACATTCAATTTTGGTAATATGATTCATCTAATAATCTCTTTAAATGAATAATTATCATGGTAAATATTTAATAAAGGTTACTGATTAAAAAAAATGTAAATTAAAATGGATCACGAATTTGATGATTAAAATGGTAAATAAAACCTATAGAATAATTTTTTATCTAATAAATTAATATATACATGTTAAACTAACTTTTATTTACCAAACATAACAAACTCCCACATGTTTCCTCATTTACCATTCACATAAATTATGTTTCCAATAAAATGTCCCACATTTTCAAATATAAAAAGTGATCACTTCATCCCATTATCCAAGTAAATTTATTAAAAACCCATTAATAATTAACTCACTCTTATTTAACATTTAATTATCTCTATTAGAATTTTATATGGTTCAATTGTGTCCCTCTAAATCAATAAGATCATACTTTTCAAGGTAAGAGTTTGTAATTTCTTCTCTACCATTGTTTTTAAAATTATTAAATCTCATTTTATCTTCCATGAGAAAAGTTATTATAATTCATTGATATAAATTACCAATTATATTAAAAGAAATATATCACAACTCCCTCTTATTATACTATTTTTTTAATATGTTATAATTCGTAATGAAATCCGTATCTATAAAAAATATAAAAAATTTAGTGATGAAAATAGATTGTGGTTTCCTTAAATAAATTATTGTTTGGATATTGAATCTAAACATATGATATTTAATAGAATCAACTATATTAAATAATTCCAAAAAATAAAATTTTTGGGTATTTAACTAATCTTAAATTGGTGCACAGCAATCCAAACTAACCTCACACCATCTTTGACACTCCTGGTGATATGTTTTGGATTTCTGAAGAGATCCTTGTGAAACATAATGACAGATTATTTTGTATTGATATACCTATAAAATTATTATAATCTTAACCAATTCCAAGTAATAATTCCTTTGATATAGTAAAATTACTTTACATAGTAAATATCCTATTTTTTTTGGTTTGTTGTGGGATATTCATCTATATATACATGTCGTTCCATTGAATATAGAAATATTTAAATTATGTATATCAATATTCATATATGTGGAACTATTGATTGCATAACCATGATTTATGTAGGTGGTTCCATAGGTAAAATTATTATATTTATTTTTTATCCACTCTCTTCAAGTGATTGATGCAATGAACTTCTTATGTGATGGGTGGGGCCCAAAATTATATAGCCCCTCGATGCATGGATAGGTTGAACTCAAAAAATTAGATTCGGTGTTTGTTATAATCATTACCCATTGATATATAAATCTTTACAACACGTATTTGATGTTATTTTTATAATGTTTGAAATTTTTTATGAAATCACTATGAGATTATTAACCAATATCAACGATCTTATTTATTGTTATGTTATCAATATGAAATATTATTCTATGGATTTAATCAATTTTTTAATTTCTTCATTATTAATTATTACATGATAATATATGATATCATCCTCTGTATCTAACCTCATATTATGTATCTGATCCTAAACCATTATATTTTATCTCATTTTTCTAGGAAACCATAAATATTACAACTTGTTATTATTGGAAATTTAAGGATAAATAATAGTGTTATCATATAATCAAATGATGTTTCCTAGGAATTTAATGTAATGAAATGTTCATTTATTTTTGTATATTACTAATAATATAATATTGAATATCATTTATTTTGATATATATTGTGTATGAGAATGTAATAAATTATCCCCTTACTTTGGGGATTTCGAACGAGGATGGTACATGTTGGCCATAAGGGGGATGATCCCTTTTTTCTCCAACCACTTTTCACATTTAAATTTTTACAAAACAAAATAAAAAAATTATGAGTCGTTTATAATGATATGACTACTCAACATAGACTAAATATTTTTTAGTTATCTTTATACTATCTCCATATGATTTTACCAGCTCCATATATCTAACTATCACATATTTTAAAAAAAAATCCAATACATATCCTTAGGGTTCTAAAATTTTACCCATTTGGATTTTTTTAAAAATTTATCCTCAAATCCTACTCCATTAAATCTATATAAAATCAAATTAATTACCCTAATAAATTAAAAATAGTTATTTAAGGCTCTATTTCTCACCATTTTCAACTAAATACAATAAATAACTTAAATACAACTCCAACAAAAACATGAAATCTATATGAGGGGACTATCAAAATTTTATCTACATTAGATAATATAATGTAAGAGGTTCACCCTTATTATTTATTAACCTCTATAAATAGAAATTAATATCTATTATCAATTGTATTATACTCTTCATTCACAATTTAATTTAGTGTGGGAATCACATTAATTACTCGAAATTACTTCTACCTTTTCAAAATGTACGTTGTAATGTTCTGTTTCATCCAATTATCATAATTTTGATATTTAAATTATCCAAATACAGAATCCCATTTTTTAAAAACTTATTATCAATTTTTCAGCAATAGCTTTATAAACTCATTTAAATATATCCAATTGAATTACTAAATAGAATTGGACATGTCAAAAATGAACTAATATTTATAAGCCAGGGATCACCATAAAAAAGATGATTCTATATAAACACAGATAATGTTTTCGATGTCATTGAGTCGATTTATTAAATCCATAATAACATTATCTTCCCACATAATAAAAAAATTATAAGATATCAACATACTATACACCAAAATTTTAGTATTTAAACTATAAAACACAATGGGTTATAAAATAACACTTTAAGAATCAGTTAAAATCAGTTTTTAACACAATGTAATCTATTCCACTTGACTCCAAGGTCATAAAAAATTATATAAGTTTCCATAATCCATCAATGGGGCCTAATAGTTTTTGGAAATTCATCTTTACCCCTTTAATTTCAGCATCGAATATTTGAGGTTTCATTCAATTTTTTGAAACCACATTTTAAAAATATTTATTCCTTCAATATTATGTTGTAGTGTCCTAAAAAAATAGATGATACAATAAATTTATAGAAAATCAGATAAACAAATGGTTCATCTATACTATATTTCCAACATGGTTTCTAATTGAATTTTTTTGTTTTTTATTATTTTTTGGGGCCAATAATCATCAAGATACATAAAAAGGTTTCTTAAAATCATTAAAAAATAACCAAATATTTCTTTAAAACATGTTCCAGCAATTATTATATGAGGTCACTTTTGGTTTTTTACATAAAAACATAAAAAAATAGATTAATAACTCTTAATATGTTATCCCCATTTTTGGGGGATAATTCGACTAAAAAACTGATGACATTGGTTTCAGGGATGATTTAACAATATATAATATATTACCTTATATCATTATAAATCAACAATATTTCATCTATATATTTCAATTCATAATTAATTTCATAAAGAACCTACAAACATACATATAGATTTATGCATGATTCTAAATTGGACAAAAAATAACTCAAACACCACTTGCTACATGATAATTCTTTTTATAAAGAAGATTTGTTTTTATCAGAACAATAAATAATTTATGGGCACACTTACACAGTGGATATTATATCCCGTTAAATTATTTATCAATTAAAAATAGATATTAAACATTTAAGTACAATGGGAGTGGGGTTATCATCCATTTTCCCCATGTTGATGAGGATAACGGGTCACTATGAACCACAATTTTTCATTTATATTTTATCATGGTTTCCATTTTTATATTTTAATTGGATTTAATGGAATCTAATTTATTCATCTTACTTGGTAATGATTTATTATATAAAATTAATCATATAACATGTTCCTCTTTTAAATACCTTACCACTATGAATTTTTCATTCCATCTAAGGTTAAATTTTATTTCTCTAGTTTAACTTACCACTTTTATTATCAATAAAATAATTATTAAATTTTTATATACAAAACAATTCTTAGGTCACCCCTTTACATAATCATTTACTATTTTAGTGTCATTTGAATTCTTTATAATTATTCAAAGTCCTTTTAGGGGGATCCCAAGATGATTCTCATTTAGAACTAACCATGGAGATCTGTTTCAAATTACTTTCAATATATGATTATTTAGCTAAACCTCACTATATATTTTCAATAGAGCTCTTTTTCTATTGAGTGATGTAGTTTTATTATTTTAATACCTACTGAGAATATTCTAAAATTTCCACTTGATACATGATTTATATAGTAAGTATTATTATAACAGAAATCATACAATTTCTCTATGAAGGAATATTACATATTATGATAAATTTTCCAACTTCATTGGTTGATATATATTCCAATATCTCATAAATGAGGCTATAATTGAGTCCTTACATTCCATAATATAATTTGTATCTCCACAACCTCTTTATTAGCTCTTCTGGTTTTCCATATTTTTTGTATGAACATTTTTGTTGGTATTTAAAACAATAATTATTTTAACATCTTCTTATAAATTTACATGGTTATCCACTTCTTGTTCATGAAATAGTTTTCATCATATCCAATACTATATTTATACATTTAATATAGACTTTTTTAAAATAAATTAATTTTATTCATTCTTTAATTTGGAATAATTACCTTTTATTTCACTTTTACCTTTTAAATATTTATGATATAATAAATGCATTGAATGTTTTAGTTTGTTCTTTTTCTTTTCTTTTCACCGTTTTACATACATCAAGGATGAGTTCAAAAACTCCTCTAATTCATTGATAAATTTTGTTTGATAAAAGAATATATATATATATATATCTTGTGTGAGTCAGCACAAGACATATCATCCTTAAATTCTTTGCGGAGTTTGTCTACGCTATCCTTCTACTCATTTATTATAGAATTCATTTCATGGATGGAGTCGTTGAGAATACATTTTATTCTTTCATTATTTTCTTCACCTTAGCAGTTTATGTTATGTGTTTGCGAATTTCATCCTTATATGAATTCATATTATCAAAATCATTTGAGTTAGTTATCATCCATTTTGAATAATATCTGATTTTCCACACTTGTGATCATCTTCTCAAATTCAATATCATTGGAGTATTTTTTCTCCATATGTCTAGTAGATAATTCAAGAGAATTTCTTTAATCCATTTAACTTTTCCATATCAACCAACCTAACAATTTTAAGGATCTCATTGGATGTTTTCTCCACATTGAGTTTTTTATTCTTTTAACTGATAATATAACATTCCTCCTATATAGAATGTGTCCAATCTTAACCACATAGTGTTATATTTATCATTAGTTGATCTTACATAATGAAAGAAATAATATATTTGAAATAAATTTTTTATATCCTTACCCTGTATTATATAGGAATTCATATACATTTTTCTCTTTCCTTAAGCTGACCCATAATATGGAATTTTTTTAGTTTTTTCATCTTCTTAAAATTTATCTTATTTTCAATATATTAATGAATATGATAGAAAATATAAATTTCAACTAAAAAATAAATAATTACAGTTAAAGGAATATTAAATCCAATACAAGTAAAACTATAAATTGATATAATGTTTTAGGTACATAATGGACTTGTGTGAGAGATACCGTGGGGGGGTTGAGTCAATATAGAGATTTTTTTAAAATTTAAACACTTTTTGTTAATCTTATCACAACCATAGTTGATATTTAATATTAAATTATAAAGGTAACATCTTTTTCCTATTTTCATAACTATTGAAATGATTATATTTATTATTCCTTAATCAATTTATCTTTTGATTGATTTATCCCAAATTATCAATTCATGTTAAATATATTTTAAGGTTAGGTATGCATATATGACACAAAAATTATTATATGCTTCAACACTATGGGGTAATCCAAGGAGGATGTGATCGGTAGTGTAATGATGAAACAAAATCACTAGTATCACTTATTATAGGGGTTTGGGGTTTGTCAATCCAATATGCGACCACTCCAGTTACAAAATATTATCGTTATATCACAAACACCTTAAGGTAAATTCCACCTCATTTACCTCTAATTATCACCACTCTAAATGGAAAAAATTATCACATATTATAAAGAAAAATATCACCTATGTTTTGTAAGTTCTAATGAGTTTGGGTTAGTCTTATTTTTCCTCCAGAATTCTAATCGACAAATATGTTATTAAAAACCACTTAAAAACATCATTTATATCCTTATATGAGATTTCATGTAACATTAACTCTATTTATATGGAACTTTAATTAATAAAAATATTATTTTCTTTTATTCTATTAATGTTTCTGGAACATAGTCACCTTCTAGTTTAGAAACAAGATTTTCTTTTCCATGTTGTACTATTATAACTATTCTATTTTTATTCTCATATATATTAGTCATTTTGCCTTATTGATATCAATAAAAAATTATTTATCTTGTAGTTGTTTTTTCAATTGGATGCTAAGTTAATTCCTTATGTATCTTAATATCTAGAAGAAAAATAATTTTTTTGTGGATTCCACTTCACCATTAATCTCTTATTGAAGAAAAACATAGACTCCCTATAAAATTACTCATTTTATTTATTTATTATATATAATTCCCACAAAATTTACCTCTATTTTTTGGCTTATTTTATTATAATTACTTACATATGATATAGACAATCCCAAGTCCACTTCACCAAGAAATACTTCATGATTTCTATCCTTATTAATACATGATATCCAAATATTTTAAATTTTCAATATTGAATCCCCATTATGAACTGCATTAAAATATAAAGACATCATGTTTAAAAGATACCAGTATATTTCATAATTTAGAAATTTAAAAACACTCTAATATCATCTTATTTTGATTCAATAGAATATTTATCATTTATATAGATCATATGAATTCAATTATATTAAAATATTGTAAATTATTATTTATAAATATTGATACTTTATCCCTCAAAAATTTCATGTGCATGTAGTTACATTGGATCCCTCATTTTACTCTTATTTTTTTTTAACTTTTGTAAATACGTTCATGACACTTATATAATGATTTCCGATTGAATCAAACATAATTCATCATATGTAATTTCTTATTGGAATCAAACACAACAGAAAAGATACATCAAAGTTTCCCTTTTTATGGGTGTTTTATATTCAATATTTTTAATCTTAAATTTTTTTTCTTTATTATGAAACTATGGAATATTATAGAAAATATTTTCAAATATAGGAACTTTTCTAGGGAAGGATTTAAGGACCCAGATATTCTTAATGTTGATATAATCAAAATATTAAATATATTATATCATGCATGTGTAGTTTTTCTGAAAAAATGAATTATAAAATGCATATTGTTACAGATGAGAAATATAAGACACTATTAAATCAGGAATGATTGTTTTATCCAAGTTGTGGAATTATTTTTTTTTCACGTAAGGTTTATTTCTTAATTCTGGTTGGGGTTGAATAAGAAATAAATTAAGAAATAAATAATTTTATTGTTAATTAAATGACCAAAAACAAAAATGTCCTTTATAGAGTACATCGTATGTAATGTCCCTATTATTAGCTACAAAACCTATTGAATTTAGAGGATCCATTATAAGAGATATTTGAGTGATGGAAATAGATTCTTTTTTGACGATTAGTATGCCAATTAGTATGTGGATCTCACCGATAATGATGAATTGGAACTAATACTCATCAGAGATAGATAAAAATTCACGGTACGACTTTTTAATATTGTTTTATTCCCCTTTTTGTTTATTCCATACTTAACATGAATATATTTCACTATATAATATATTTTTGGGTTGACCAATAATTTATCAGTGATGATTTATCTTTCTAGAATTAGAAACTAATAATCATTTCTAATCCTCGATTTTACCAATAAGATTATATATTTATTTTATAATGAATGAATGTGAACCCAATAAATATCCATCATTTGTTTTAAACAATTAGGTTTTATTTTTAATGCCCCGACCCTAGTTTCCCAGAGTCAGTGCATTATTACATCACATTGGAACGATCACAAAAAAGATCAAGTCTCGAAAGACCGATTAGTTTAGTATCCTTGGAATAACTAGATACATTCATAATGTTTACATTACATCATAAAGTGAAAACTACTACAAAAACATCTTGTCTTCATATTTCCTCATATTATCCCTACAGGTCATTCATAAATTACATCTTCACATCATGGGAAAAATAAAAAATTGAAAGAGGTGATCTCAGATGCTCAGTAAGGATAACAATATAGTAAAAACATTCATAAATAAGCATAAACATTTAAGGCAATGTATAACTAAAACAAAAGCCTTTTAAACTTGAAATTCAGCATAATACAGAAAATTTAAAATGAAATAATTCCATTTACTTATTCACATGGATATTCTACTAGTAGAATAATCAAATGAAATATCAATAACCACTTTCATAATGATGGAATGCATAATGCCGGACTATCATAACCATGTATCCAAGGCCCGTTCCAAGACTACAAATACGATTTTGTCAAGGCCTCGTGCCAAGACACTAGTTTGTCTCATGAGACCTACCGATGCCTCAAGGAGCTATAGTGGGCCCCACCCGTCACTTATTAAGTCTAATGCATTCCTCATATCAACAGGCTTCAATATAACATAAACATTTGTATTAAAACTAGCATATGAAATATCAATACTTTCACCATAAACTAGGAATGGTATAAAAATAACACATCCGCAGTCAAACATATAATAAAACCTTCAATAAAATATGGATGTTTTGTATCATAATAAATAAACTTCAAATAAGCTTAAAATCCATCAAAGGATGTTGACATAGATGAAATGAAAACTATTTGAGAGAAATATCTATTTTTTAAAATTATTTAAAAGTCACATAATTATAAAATAAAAAATTTATTTTGAAAATATCCTTATAAGATTTTAAGGGAAGATTCTAAAATTTTATAATGGCTGAAAAAAGCCGCACCCACCGTATAAGTTAAAAAAACATTCTTACCTTAATTATATCGAAAATGTTAAAAAGGACCTTGTTTGGAAACTGATGGAAAGATTCCTTTATAAACCTCTTATAAAAAGTCAAAAAACGGTATAAATGACTTTAACCCATATTCTATAAAATAACAAGAATTTTTTGAAATACATTTTTAAGAAACATGGATGTGGATGATAAAGAGGTCCCCATAGATAATTTCATACAAACAACCTTGGTTAATGAAGATATTGTGGAATAACCCTTACCAATTTTGTAACTTACGAAACAATCAAAGAAGTATCATACAATGAATATGTAAATACACATATATTAAAGTGTATTACACAAGGAATATAGTTATGGTCAGTACATACACCACACAAAAGGTAATAGTGGCGATATTCCATGAATCCCATGGGAATAAGGAGTGAGATGAAAACCCCTTACCTTGCACTTTCCTATAGTCGAGGGTACATTTAGCCTCCTCTTTTTCGGG
Source organism: Viscum album (assembly GCA_963277665.1). Lineage (NCBI taxonomy): Eukaryota > Viridiplantae > Streptophyta > Magnoliopsida > Santalales > Viscaceae > Viscum > Viscum album. Next base: position 1,682,411,027 of record OY728128.1, read on the forward strand.
TTCTTCCTTTTGATTTGATCAAAAGGGCTCCTTAGGTTGGATTTCTGATCAAACTAAGGCCTATAGGTTGAAGGGAGTATAGTTGAGAGGGTATTTAGGTAGGGGTTGGCAAAAAAAATGGCTTAGAAGGTGTGATGAATTGGTTATAAGTGGTGTCCTTTTGTAAGGGGGAGGAGGGGCACCTTAGGAAAATGTAGAAATATTATTTTATAATAAATTCATATTAGGTTTCTAATGGATCCAAAGTGGATTATTTAAAGGTTAATATGGGGATGGGTTTAAAACCTCTCAACCAATAGAATTTAGACAAGTTTGGGTCATTATATTAACCTTATCTTTTAGTTATAACTCTTAGTTAATTAGTTTTACACTTACCATGTCACTTTGTATTTTTATATTATATAGTTAATAAACATACTATATACCTCCAAGAGACCCCTACGTGGTCCATTAATGATACACCTATCATAATATAAGTCTCTTGGCTGAACCTTAGATTTTTAGGAATTTAATATAAATTAATAATATAATATTTGTTTTCAAAACTCTTTTATGTCAATTTTGACACTATTGGGTATTTTGTTTTTGTTAAATTCATAACAGCATTATTACTTCAAAACAAATTTCTATAAACAATCCTAATATGTCATAGTAATCTAAAAAATTATTTTAATTTATACAAAGTCTCAAATTACATTAATTTGGGTATTTATAATGTCAATTACTTTAATCTTTCATTAATACGGTAATTACTGAATCATCATTGTGTCATAAATAAAATAAATTATTTAATGGCTTAAAAAATATATATAAAATACCATTATATAGAAAATTTTTAGCTTTTTAATGAATATTTATAGTCCAAAATACATCATATATAGCCCTATGTAAAAATTGTTTTGCTAAAAGATATATACTTATGTCATTTTTGTATTGATTTTAACTTAATTAATATAAAGTGTCATTATCACTTACAAGTGGATCCATGGGGTCCCAAAATCGAACCTAAGATTCCCATGGTCGGACAAGTATCAAAAAATAAGGTTAGGACACATGTTAGGGTAATTTATTATTATTATAATATTATTTTTTACCCTTATTTACCGGATTTACCCTTTAACCGTGATAAATAAAAAATTTACCGAAGAAATTATTCAAAATGTCTAAAAAAAGTTACCAATTTACACAATTTGGAAATCCTGATTCCAAATATGGAATCCATTTGTCCAAATTCAAAACACAGAATTGGCATAAATTAATTTAAAATTAATTCCCTCTGTCAAAACAAAAGCGTGTTTTTAAGAAATAATAACTATCAAAAAATTTATACTTGTTTATGTCCGGTTTATTTGTGAAATTATGTCCAATGACTAACATTGTATTAAATGGTAAAAATATATTCTGAATATACTTTAAAACCACTAAATTTCATAATTTATCACAATTAATCATTTCTATTAAAAAAGTTGTTTTTAATAAAAATTTAGTAATTTTCACTATTCATCAAAATATAAAAGTTATCCGAAAAGTACCAAAATTTCATCCTAGAATAATTTCAATATTCCAAATCCAAATTGAAGTACATTTTGAAATATCAAATGTATAAAATTTCAAAAATTTGGTATTAAAATTCATAACGGCTACTTTGATTGGTCGTGGCGAGTTAAAACTCGAAGTTGCGTATAACACACGCTACTGTATTATTCAAAGAGAAGCGTACCATTGAAGCTTGGGGTGTTACATTCTACCCTCCTTCAATAAATTGCTTCCTTTCAATTTATGCTTGGTATTGGAAACTTGGGGTTTACATTTAAAAATATCTTAGTTGATATCCGACATCAAAAAATGGATTACTGAGGCCTCTATTTAAAATAAAAAGTGGTAAGTATGAAAGTTACCGAAAGTAACACATACTAGGGTTCCATGTAGGAAAATATGGATATAGAAGAGAAATTTTACCATCAATATCTGATAGAGAGTGGTAGCGAACATGGCTATGAAAAGGCCAACAATCACAAAGCCATAAAGTTTTAATGATCTAAGGTACCATCTAGGACAACATTTTTGTTCTAAGTTCCTTTTATTAATGTTGAGGAATTTATTTATGAGATTGGATAAGATCATAGGGAGATATACTTACTTTATAGTTAGATTATTATCCATTAATAAATTTCTACCACAAACTCATCTTTCACCACAAAACATAATACAACTAAAAAATAATCTATTTATCATAATCGTATAGGGTTCCAAATATAATGAATTTATAATTCACATATCAGAACCTTTAAAAAAAGAAACTACATTATACCATCCAGGAACATCATGTAGTCTAGTGTTAGGTGATAAATCCCAATCGCACTATGGTTGTGGGTTCAATTCCTGCATCTTTGTTCGACTCGAAGGGTTGTCACACGGTCTGCGTGATGTCCTTTTATAAAAATCCAAAAATACCCTTTCAAACATAATTCATTCAAACCTTTAGACTTATCCAAATACTACCATCCAAACTCACATTCCAAAATTTATAAGGACGTTAAAAACAATGAAGATCCTTTTTTCTAGGTAATAACATGTGAACACCTTCACCATGTATTATTTTAAAACATGGTAACATACTGAATTACTATAAAACCTTATTGATTACACACATTATACCATATTCTTTATATAATACTGGATACATTCCTTCTATCCAAAAAATTTGTAAACACTAATAATGAAAAATCATTAATTTGTTTGAAGGTAGTCAAGAATATCTAATATAACTTATCCAAATCAAATTGTATTATTCCAAAAGCACTACCTCAGTATCAGAACAATATTATGGTTTATCTTTCTCTCATCCATATATTTTGAAAAAAATTAACCTGCTATTGAGTAACTTTTCTTGGTTCAACACAATCTCAAGTCCTTAATAAAAAGGTACTGCAGTACAATCCTTATATACTCAATGATTATTATAACCAATACATTATTGAAACCACACTCAAATGAAATAATCCTATAATAACAACATAAGAACACTAGTCAATCTTCTTTATCTGAGGTAGTATCATAACATTATTATTATCCAATAGAATCATTTGGGGCATACTCTAATGATTTTGACATTGGTTTGCGTAGTTTCCTAACTCCTTGCAGATGAAGCATTGTACATTTGAAACCATTTTCTTACACTTGTAGTCACGTAGTTGGTGTCCTTTTTCTCTACACTTATAACATACTCTCATTCCCTTCAATAATTTTCCAAGGTGATTCTTTCCACATTTATCACATATGGGAAAATCCTCCTTTACCTTCTTCCCTTTATATTTCCTTCTCTCTACCATCCTCTTCTTCTCTAGCTTCCCTTCGAAGCCATAAGACTCCAAGAATTCTTTACATATCTTATCAACACATGATACTATTTCTTCATATGATGATAATAAATGGGAGACTATTTCCCTTCTAAATTCTAGCTTAGTACCACAAAATATATGATCCTTATTACTCTTTGGATCATGTGTATTGTTGGAGTTCTTATTCGTTCTACTGAGCACCATTTCTAAACAATGGCATACAGTAGATTAGTTTATGAATAGAAATACCTAATCCCGTACTTGTAAAACACATAACACAAATTAAACAGTTTTTGGATATAATCCATAATCATACAAATGTTTTCATTGAAGAAGTATATAATCATAAACCCTTAATAATGGTTTATAAAGAAAATGAAAATTATCATAAGCATATCCTCCAAGAGTGTCGTAACCAATATTGCAGCAAGGCTTGTTGTTGTGCACCAGTTCCCGTTGGAATCTAGTTCAAAGCGGTGTTTTCTAGTTTTGACCCTAGGTACTTTTGTGCCAGAGCCGCCTCTACCTGCTCGTATCCATACAGGGATGTATTGCTCGGAAAACTCACAAAATTTCTACAATAACAAAATTCTAGGAATTTGTTATATACTAATACTCAAATAATAGCTTAGGTCTATGTGCTCTAATAAGTGTTTATCTAAATATATCTTCCAATGTTTGTACTAAACTTCCTATGAATCCAAATGTAACGCCCCGACCCCAGTTGACCAGAGTCAGTGCATTATTGCATAACATTGTCATGATCACAAGAAAGATCAAGTCTCGAAAGACCGATTAGTTTAGTAGCCATAGAATAACTAGATACATTAATAAAGTTTACATTACCTCATAAAGTGATAACTACTACAACAACATATTGTCTTCATATCCCCTCATATTATCCCTACAGGTCATTCATAAATTACTTCATCACATCCCGTGAAAAATAAAACATTGAATGGGTGTGCTCAAATGCTCAGCAAGGATAACAATATAGCGGAAATATTCATAAATAAGCATAAATATTTAAGGAAATGTATAACTAAAACAAAATCCATTTAAACTTGAACTTCAGCATAATATGGAAAAAATAAAATGAAATAATTCTATTTACTTATTCACATGGATATTCTACTTGTCTAATAATCACATACAATATCAATAACCACTTTCATAATGATGAAATGCGTAATTCCAGACTATCATAACCATGTAGCCAAGGCCTCATGCCAATACTACAAATAAGATTTTGTCAAGGCCTCGTGCCAAGACACTAGTTTGTCCCATGAGACCCACTGATGCATCTAGGAGCTATAGAAGGATCCATCCGTCACTTATTATGTCCAATGCATTCCACATATGAGCAGGTTTCAACATAACATAATCATTTGTATTAAAACTAGCATACGAAATGTCAATAATTTCATTATAAACCATGAATGGTATAAAAATAACACATCCATAGTCAAACATATCACAAAACCTTCAATAAAATATGGAATTTTTGTATCATAATAAATAAACTTCAAATAAGCTTAAAATCCATCAAAGGATGTTGACATTGATGAAATCAAAACTATTTGAGAGAAATATCTATTTTCTTAAATCATTTAAAAGTCACATAATTATAAAATAAAACATTTACTTTAAAAATAACCTTATAATCTTGTAAGGGAAGCTTCTAAGATTTCATAACGGCAGAAAATAGCCGCACTTTCCATATATGTTAAACAAACATTCTTACCTTAATTCTATCGAGAAGGTCAAAAAGGACTTTGTTTGGAAAACAACGGAAATATTCCTTTATAATCCTCTTATAAAAAGTCCAACAGAGGTATAAATTTATTTAACCCATATTCTGTAAAATAGCAAGAATGTTTTGAAATACATTTTTAAGAAACATGGATGTGGATGATAAAGAGGTCTGAGTAGATAATTTCATATAATCAACTTCAGATAATGAAGAGACTGTGAAATAACCCTTACCAATTTGGTAACTTACGAAACATACACCCCATCAAAGAAGTATCATACAATGAATATGTAAATACACATATATTAAAGTGTATTACACAAGGAATACAATTATGGTGACTACATACACCACAAAAAGGTAATAGTGGTGATATGGAATGAATCCCACTGGAATAAGGAGTGAGATGAAAACCTCATACCTTTCACTTTACTTTAGTCGAGGGTTGTTTAGCCTCCTCTTCTTCAGGTTCATCCTTTTGATTTGATCAAAATGGCTCCTTAGGATGGATTTTTGATCAAACTAAGGCCTCTAGGTTGAAGGAAGGATAGTTTAGAGCGTATTTGGCCAGGGTTTGGCCAAGAAAAATGGCTTAGAAGTTCTGAAGAATTGGTTAGAAGTGGTGTCCTTTTATAAGGGGGAGGAGGGGCACCTTATGAAAATCTCGAAATATTATTTTATAATAAATTAATATTCAGTTTATAATGGCTCTAAAGTGGATAATTTAAAGTTTAATGTGGGGATAGGTCTAAAACCACTCAATCAATAGAATGAAAATAGGTTTGGGTCATTATATTAGCCTTATCTTTTAGTTTTAACTCTTAGTTAATTAGTTTGACACTTACCATGTCACTTTGTATTTTTATATTATATAGTTAATAAACATGCTATATACCTCCAAGATACCCCCAAGTGGTCCATTAATGATACACCTATCATGATATAAGTCTCTTGGCCGAACCTTATATTTTTATGAATTTAATATAAATTAATACTATAATATTTGTTTTAAAAACTCTTTTATGTCAATTTTGACACTGTTGGATATTTTGTTTATGATAAATTTATAACAACATTATTACTTCAAAAGAAATTTATATAAACAATATTAATATGTCATAGTAACCTAGAAAATTATTGGAATTTATAAAAAGTCTCAAATTACATTTATTTGGTTATTTATAATGTCAATTATCTTAATCTTTCATTAATACGGTAATTACTCCATCATCATTGTGTCATAAATAAATTAAAATATTTAATGTTTAAAAATTATAAATAAACTACCATTATGTACGAAATCTTTTTATCATTCTAATGAATTATTATAGTATAAAATACAACATATATAACCCTATGTAAAAATTGTTTTTCTTAAAGATATATGCTTATGTCATTTTTGTATTTATTTTAACTTAATTAATATAATGTGTCCTTATCACTTAAAAGTGGATCCATGGGGTCCCAAAATCCACCCAAAGATGCCCATGGTCGTACATGTATCAACCAATAAGGTTTGGACTCGTTTTAGGGTAATTTATTATTATAATAATATTATTTATTTACCCTTATTTACTGGATTTAACCTTTAACCATGGTAAATAAAATATTTACCGAAGTAATTATTCAAAATGTCTAAATATAAAAGTTACCATTTTCAAAATTAGGACATCCTGATTCCGAATATGGTATCAATTTTTCCAAATTCAAAACACAAAAGTGGCAGAAATTAATTTAAAATTTATTCCCACTTTCAAAACAAAAAGCGTGTTTTAAGAAATAATAACTACCAAAATATTGATACTTGTTTATGTTCGGTTTAATTGTGAAATTATGTCCAATGACCAATATTGTATTAAATTTTAAAAATATATTCTAAATATACATAAAACCACTCAAATTCATAATTTATCACTATTAATTATTTTGATTAAAAAAGTTGTTTTGAATAAATTTTTAGTAATTTTCACTATTCATCAAAATAAAAAAGTTATCCAAAAAAAGTACCAAAATTTCATCCTAGTATAATTTCTATATTCTGAATCCAAAAATGAAGTCCATTTTGAAATATAAAATTTAAAAAATTTCAAAAAGTGGGTATTACTATTCATAACCGCTGCTTTGATTGGTCGCGGCGTGTTAGAACTTGAAGTTGCATACAACACACACTACTGTATTATTCAAAGAGAAGACAACCATGGAAGCTTGGGGTGTTACTTTATTTTCTTATCCCCTTGGTATTTTTGTTTTCACCATTTGTATTTTATTTGTATTCTAGTTTGCAAAATACTCACAAATCGATCATTAAGAAGTTAGCCTCTGGAATACTTGGTTGTTTCTATTGGTGTTAATTTTGCATTAAATGCATGATACATGTGTTGTGATGATGATAGTTGTAGTGGAGTGGATGAACTAGTCGTCAATTTGTGGGTTTCATCATTTGGTAATGGGGTGTGATGAAGATCATTTTCTAAATTGATGTATAGCCAAAATATAGCCACTAACGATGTCTCAAGAATTGAAATCCCTATATCTTTTATCAATGGGTAAGATTCATAGAGGAATAAGTGGTATCAGCATAGTAAGAGAGTTTCATGGAATAGTGTGGAAATTTTTGAAATCACTAAACTACATACTGTGTATTTTTAAGAACATAGGCCATGTGGACCCATTTTGTTGTGATTTTTTACACAAATAAATTTCACCCACCATGTGTGATGACCATTTCCGTAATGAATTGATGATGATGGTTCATCCTGTACTCCTAGTGTATATAGGAAATTACAAGTGGAAGCACATGGGTAGGACTACAGTACATGAGCATCAACATGTACATGGAAACAATTAGGTACATGGGCATGGACTGATGTTCCCAAAAATAGAAATAGGTGGGTACAAACTTATTGAGACATGTTATGTACTATTAGTACACACTATATACATTTATCATGGAAAGTTAAGGCCCTCATTTTCTTCAGTATAGACCAGTATCAGTAGGGTGTTTTCCCTTTGTCGATCCATATGGGGGAAAAGTGAGGTATAATGTCCTAATAATAGGCTGTGATCCCCTATATGGTATTAGTACCAAATAGATCTATATATATATATGTATCCCTCTATGAGGCCCAATGGGAGTTCCTCTTTAATGTCATCCTTATGTTGGTTTAGGAATCCATTTCCAACTATAAGAGAATGTGATACCCATCTTTGCAGGATTAGTCAGGGTAGGGTCTGAAATCCCCTATAGGCCCCTTGTGATATCTTGTATAAATGTATTGATATCTTCTATGATCCAGTGTGTAACTTTTTCACATCCTATCCTGAAGAGAACAACCTCTCAGATGATTGACATAAAAAATTGTTTTAGTTGTTGAGTGAGTTCTCTCATATTAGAATTACCTTGGAGCCTTGAGAAGAATCCAAGGATGGTGGTATTATTGTGATCATACGTTGAGACATGGGGACTATACTTGGTATAAATAGGGTATTATTGTGATTGTTTAATATACTGGTTGAAATTAATTTGTGAGGATGAACTGTCTAATCTATTGATTCTTTATGTTTAGTGATTCTGCAGTTTTCTTCTAGGTATATATATACTCAACCATGTTTGGGATCTTCCCACACATTTCATGTAATATTTTAACAACATTTCGTTTAACAAAATTTTAAAATGACTAGGAGGATAAGGAGAAAATTTGAGCTCGAAAGGATATGGTTAGTTCTAAGAGTTTTGTTTTATATGATTATTCTATTTATTGGCATGTTTGACTATTTTTTAGATTTTTTTGGGATTATACCTCAACCATTATGATTTTCCATTATTGTTTCATACATTGATTTGAGATATATTTTTATCTATGCATTTTTATATCAGTTGTATATTTTCATTGTACATTACCTATTGTATGGATATATGTTCATGTTTATAGGTACTATATGATATAGCCTCCATTGTTATTATTATATTACTACATAGTTCATGTTTCCACCTAATAGACTTTTAGAGATAGTCTACGTGTTTCACACTATGATTAATGACAACCAAGAAGGTCATGGTGGGTTAGATCATGACAGAGTTGTATCAAATGTGGTCATATATCGGCCAAAGTTGTAACACCCCAAGATTTCAAAGTGTGTTATTTTTTCAAAATAATTCAATAACTTCCACTACACGGAACACCGAGTTCAAGCGCACCATGACTTACCAAAAAAGATATTCAAAAGAAGTTATGAATAATATTAACTAAATTTATAACTTTGTTTAATCCTTATAATTTTATAATCCATATTATAAGAACAAATTCATTTTCAGTGTTGCACTTTTACAAACTTTTAATAGTGAACCCTTTTTAAATCCAATATTTTAAACTTTTATATATTCAATTTGACTAAATAAATTTACTTTTTAGAATGGGGACATAAAAAATTTACAATAAAACACCCCAACCTTCCACGGTACCCTTCTCTTTGAATAAAATAGTAGTGTGTGTTGTACACAACTTCGAGTTCTGACACACACCATAACCAAATCAAACTAGCTGTTATGAATAGTAATACCTAATTTTTGAAATTTTTTAAATTGTATCTCTCAAAATGGAATTCATTTTTGGATTCTGAGTATCGAATTTAGCCTAACGTGAAATTTTGATACTTTTCGGATAACTTTAATATTTTGATGAATAGTGAAAATAACTAAATTTTAATTAAAAACAACATTTTTAATCAAAATATTTATTAGTGATAAATTATGAATTTGAGTGGTTTTAAAGTATATTTAGAATATAATTTTAAAATTCAATCCAATTTTGGTCAGTGGACATAATTTCACAATTAAATCAAACATAAATAGGTAACTTTTATTTTTAGACATTTTGAATAATTACATCGGTAAATATTTTATTTACCATGGTTAAAGGATAAATATGGTAAATAAGAGTTAAAAAATAATATTATAATAATACTAAATTTCTTTAAAACGTTTCCTAACCTTATTTGTGGATACATGGATGACCATGGGCATCTTTGGGTTAATTTTCGGACCCCATGGAGCCACTTTTAGGTGACAGGGAAACCTTATTTTAATTAAGTTAAAATAAATACAAAAATGACATAAGCATATATCTTTTAGCCAAAAATTTTTTAAATAGGGATATATATGTTGGATTTTAGACTATAAAGATTCATTATAAAGCTAAAAAGATTTCCTACATAATGATATTTTATTTATAATTTTTAGATAATAAATAAGTTAATTTATTTATGACATAATAATGATGCATTAATTACCATAATAGTGAAAAATTAAAATAATTGATATTATAAATACCCAAATAAATATAATTTCAGAATTTTAATGAATTATAATAATTTTCTAGGATAATATTACATATTAGGATTGATTTAATAACAACCACTCATTTAGTCTCAATGCAGGTAAAGCTCGGATCCTTTTTGCGATTCATGAAGCTGCTTCAATCCAAAAAGCTTCTTGCAACAACTCGGCTAACGATTTAGTTATCCTTCGCCACCTCGGTGTCCCGGGTATATATCCAAAACCCAAGCGCTTCTTTGAAGTTTTCTGGCAAGCCCCGATGTCAGGATGGATTAAAGTGAACGTTGACGACGCTTCCAAAGGCAATCCTGGTCCTGCTAGTTGTGGTGCCATCTACAGAGACTCATCTGGTCACTGTCAGGGCTGTTTTTATGCTGGTTGTGGTCTTTCTTCTTCGCTCGAGGATGAGATGCTTGGTGTCATCCATGCTGTCAATTTTTCCATTCAAAGAGGCTGGAGGAAGCTCTGGATTGAAAGTGACTCCACAACCATCGTTCAGGCCATATGGAACGGGACACTCATCTTGCTTGGCCGCTTACCACTCTTTGGATGAAGTGTCTGAACTCGCTTCACGGGCTAGATTATAATGCTACTCATGCTTACCGTGAATAGAATTCTATTGCTGATGCACTCGCCAACAAAGGTATTCAACAGAGCATGACTTGGCTTGACACTCTTCCAGCTGACTTATCGCCTCTCTTTGAGAGAGATTGTAACAAAATCCCATCTTTCCGAACTTTGTAATCCTCTTTCTTTCTTATATATTTTGTGCTTTGGTCTTTTGACCAAAGCATTACCTTTAAAAAAAGGATTGATTTAATTAACTTTTTTTGAAGCAGTCATTCTATTATTATTTTTACAAAAGACAATTATTGAATAGTGTCAAAATTGTCATAAAAGTGTTTTTAAAACAAATATTATATTATTAATTGATATTAAATTACTATAAATCTAATGATCGGACAAGAGACTTATATCATGATAGGTGTATCATTAATGGACCACTTGGTGGTATCTTGGATGTATATAGTAAGTTTATTAACTATATAATATTAAAATACAAAGTGACATGGTGAGTGTCAAACTGATTAACTATGAGTTAATACTTGAATATAAGGTTAATATAGTAACTCATACCTGTCTAAATCCTATTTATTGAGTGGTTTTCAACCTATCCCCACCGTAAAATTCAAATAATCCACTTTGGATCCATTATAAACCGAATATGAATTTATTATAAAATAATATTTCTAGATTTTCCAAAGGTGCCCCCCACCCCTCTTGTAAAAGAGAACTCCCCCTTCTCACAAATTCACACATTTGAAGCCTTTTGGTTCGGCCAAAACCAGCCCAAAAACTCTCTAAACTTCCCTCAATACAACCTAGAGGCCTTATTTTGATCAGAATGTCAACCTAAGGAGTCCTTTTGATCAAATCAAAAGGAAGAACCCGAAAAAGAGGCAATGATTTCACCACCCCTTTTCAAGTTCCTTTTTTCATCCACTTCTTCTTTCTTTGTTATTACCATTCTAAAATAATATGTACAGTATCTTATATATATTGTGATGTTATTATAAATATGGTACTACCATATTCATTATTCTATCCACCCTTGGAATAACATGTCACCATACGTGCCTACGTACGGCTGACCGTCTCCACGTCGTGGTGTAATTGTTATTCAATATATTATTATTTGGATGGGTATAATAATTTTTTATAATTCAGGTAAATAATAAATATAACAAGATAAATATTTAGTATATATTATATACCATCCAATTATATATTATTTTAATATCAAAAGAATCATATTATCCCCCGTGTGTACGTATGGACTACCATCTCCACAAACGCGTTGAGATTCATTCTCCATCGTATCCATTAAAGTCTAATTATCATTTGATGATTTAAAAATAATGTTTAAGGACTATATATCATTTTGTATATGAATAATATACAACCTATCTAGAAAACCATGGCCTACGTACCAAAACATATAAAAGAAAACGAGTAAGTTAACACCTGAAACGACGACAATACTAAGATATTATTATCAATGAAATATTAAAAGATCATATATGATATCATATTAAGGTATATGATTCTTCTAAAATTTAATAACAATTATTCCACCATTATACAAGAGTTTAACCTATGGTCGACCAAGGAAAAAGTAAAAAGTAAGGGGTATTCATCTCACTCCTTATTCCCGTGAGATACATACCATATTGCCACTACTAACTTTTTGTGATGTATGTACTGCCCATAATTGTATTATTTGTGTAATACACTTTATTTTATGTGTATTTACATATTCATTGTATGACACCTCTTTCATGGGTTGTATGTTTCGTATGTTACCAAATTGGTAAGGGTTTATTTCGCGATCTCTTCATTATCTGAGGTTGTTTAAATGTAATAATCTATTGGGATTTCTTTATCATCCACATCCATGTTTCTTAAAAATGTATTTCAAATTTTTTTTACTATTTTACAGAATATGGTTTAAAGTCATTTATACCCTTGTTTGACTTTTTATAAGAAGTTTATAAAGGAATCGTTACGTCATTTTCCAAACAATGTCCTTTTTAACATTTTTTACAAAATTAAGGTAAAAATGTCTTTTTTTAACTTATACGGCGAGTTCTACTATTTTCCACCACTGTAAAATCTTTGAAGCTTCCCTTACACGCTTATAAAGATATTTCAAAATAAAGTTTTTCTTTTATAATTATGTGATTTTTAAATGATTTCAAAAAATATATATTTCTCTCCAATATATGAAAATCCCGTCCAAATGTATACGTATTTAACGTAAGCTTAAAAATATTTTTAGAAAACCTGACTCTTGAGTGTGGTAGACAGGAAGGGATTGGGCGTGGACCCATCATGGACTGTAATTAGTCGAGCTATCTCGGAATTAGTTATTTTGTTTTCAGATGCTTGCACAATGTTTTTAGAAAAACACAGGAGTATATTTGACCAATTTTAAACGTAAGTATCTTCTAAAAAAATTGCATCGGTAGGTCTCATGAGACAAACTAGTGTCTTGGCCCAAGGACTTGAGAAAATCTAATTTGTAGTCTTTGCATGAGGCCTTGGATATGTGGTTATGATTGTATGGCATTATGAATTCCATCATTATGAAAGTGGTTATTGATATTGCATGTGATTATTCGATTAGTAGAATATCCATGTGAATAATTAAATGGAATTATTTCATTTTATTTTTTCCATACTATGTTGAGGTTCATGTTTAAAAGGATTTTTTTTAGTTATACATTGTCTTAAATGTTTATTCTTATTTATGAATGTTTCCTCTATATTGTTATCCTTACTGGGAATTTGAGCTCACCCCTTTTCTATGTTTTATTTTTCGTAGGATTCCAGGAAGTATATTGTGATTGATACGTAGGGTTAAGAAAAGGGAATAATGGCATTAATAAAGGATTATTTATGTTTTTTTGTATGTTATTAAGTGTAATGTTACATTCATGCATGTAATCTATTTTCCAAGACTACTAAACTGATCGGTCCTTTTGGGACTTGATTTCTTGTAATCAGGCCAATGTATTAAAATAATGCACCGACTCTAGGTAACTGGGGTCGGGGCGTTACAGTTGGTATCAGAGGATGTTTAACAATAACCTTGGAAACTAGATTTAGATAACCTCTAATTAGAGCACTTAGACCTAAGATGAACTTTGTGGATTAGTGTAGAATAACTTCCTAGAATTTTGGTATTTTAGAGATTTTGTGAGTTTTCCACGCAATACATCCATGTCTGGATAAGAGCAGGTAGAGGTGGCTCTGGCATAGATGTGCCTAGGGGTAAAACCCGAAAACACCTCTTTGAGCTAGACTCGAATGGGAACTGGTGCACGACAACGGGCCTTGCTTCCCTCTTGGTTACAACACTCCCAGGGGATATGCTTAGGATAATTCTCATTTTATTTACAAACCATTATGAAGTGTTTATGAGTATATACATCCTCAATGAAAACATTTTTATGATTATGGATTATATCCATAAACTATTTAATTTATGTTATTTGTTTTACAAGTTTGGGATTAGGTATTGTTATTCATAAACTAATATAGTGTATGACATTGTTTAGAAATGGCGCCCAATAGAAGGAATGAGACCTCCAACAATACACATGATCCAAAGAGTAATGAGGATCAAATATTTCATGGTCCTAAGAAAGAATTTAGAAGGGAAATAGTCTCCCACGTATTATCATCATATGAATAAATAATATCATGTCTGGATAAGATAACTAAAGATTTTACTGAGTCCTATGGATTTGAAGGGAAGAAAGAGAAGAAAAGGATGGAAGAGAGATATATGGATAAAGGGAAGAGGGAAAAGAAGAATTTCCCCATATGTGATAACTGTGGAAAGAAACACCTTGGAATTTTCCTGAAAGAAATGGGAGTTTGTTATAAGTGTGTAGGAAAAGGGCCCCAAGTACATGACAACAAGGGTAAGAAAATAGGTTTCAAATGTACAATGCTTTATTTTCAAGGATTTTGGACACTACGCGAACCTATAATCAAACTATGCCACAAATGATGCTATTGGATAATAATCAAGTTATGATACTACCATAGATGAAGAGGAATGATTAGAGTTCTTATGTCATTTGAGTTTTGTATCAACAATGTACTTCTTATAATAATTATGGAGTATATAAGGATTGTACTGCAGTACTATTTCATTAAGGACTTGAGATTGTGTGGAACAATGAAAAGTTACTCACTAGCTGGTTAAAGTTTTGGAAAATATATGGATGAGAGAAATATAAACCATATTATGGTTCTGTTACCAAGGTAGTGATTTTAGTATACTTCATGATTGATTTAGATATATTATATTGGATATTCTTGACTACCTTGAAACAGATTAATGATTTGTATATTCCATCATTGTTGGGGTTTACAACATTTTTGGATTGAAGGAGTATATCCATTATCCTTTATGGAATAAGGGATCATGAATGTAATCAATAAGGTTTTATGGTAATTCAGGATGTTGCAGTGTTTTAAAAGAATACATGATGAAGGTGTTCACATGTTATTACGTGAAAAAAGGATCTTCATTGTGTTTACCTTCCTTATAAATTTTGGACTGAAGAATCTTGGATAGTTCTAGTTTGGATTATTTTGGATTGCATTAAAAGGAAAACCTGGAGGTCGTGGGGAAACCCGTCGCGTCCAGCAAGGCTGTGAGACTTGAACCCACAACCGAAGGGCGACAAGGGTGTGTCACCTACCACTGACCCACGTGATGTCCTGGATTAAATAATGTCCTTTTTTAATGGTTCTGCTAGATGAATTATAAATTCATTTTTTAACCCTATACGAATACGATAAATAGAATATTATTTTTAAGTTCTATTATCTTTTAGAGTGAAAGATGAGTTTGTGGTAGAACATAATTAAAGGATGAGAATCTACTTGTCAAGTATATATTTTTCTTCTTCTCTTATTCAATGAAGAAATTAATTCTTATACTTTAGTGAAGCGATCTTAAATCAAAAAAATGTGCTATCCTAATACCATATGTTTTCCTAAACTGATGGTATATTAAATCATCATAGATTGATGAAATTAAGACCCCCAATTTTACACTTGTTTGTGATTGATGACCTCAATCACTACCTATAAATATTTGCGTTTTCCCCCAATTATATGTCTCTAATTTCCACCAATGTTCTCCTAATCATGATCATAATTTGGTGGTGACCCTTTCATTTCCCTTTTCCTCATATTAAGACTAGATTTTAGAAACCCAATTTCCGATGTGGGTTTTCCCACAAAGATATTTTCTATTTTGAATATTTTATTTTTGAAGAACAATTTCAAATTGCGAGGACGCAATTTATTGAAGGAGGGGAGAATGTAACACCCCATGATTTCATAGTGTGTTATTTCTTCAAAATAATTCAATAACTTGCACTACACGCAACACCGAGTTCAAGCACACCATGATTTACCAAACAAGATGTTCAAAAGATGTTATGAATAATATTAACTAAATTTTTAACTTTTTATAATCCTTATAATTTTAGAATCCATATTATAAGAACAAATTCATTTTCAGTATTCCACTTTTACCAACTTTTAATAGTAAACCCTTTTTAAATCCAATATTTTAGACTTTTATATATTCAATTTGACTAAATAAATTTACTTTTTCGAATGGGGACATCAAATATTTACAATGAAACACTCCAAGATTCGATGGTACTCTTCTCTTTGAATAATACAATAGTGTGTGTTGTACGTAACTTCGAGTTCTAACACACACTATAACCAAATCAAACTAGCCGTTATGAATAGTAATACCTACTTTGTGAAATTATATAAATTTTATCTCTCAAAATGGAATTTATTTTTGGATTCGGAGTATCAAATTTAGCCTAAGGTGAAATTTTGGTACTTTTCGGATAACGTTAATATTTTGATGAATAGTGAAAATTACTAAATTTTAATTAAAAACAACTTTTTTAATCAAAATAATTAATAGTGATAAATTATGAATTTGAGTGGTTTTAAAGAATACTTAGAATATATTTTTACCATTTAATACAATTTTGATCATTGGACATAATTTCACAATTAAAACGGACATAAACAAGTATCAATCTTTTGATAGTTATTATATCTTAAAAACACGTTTTTTATTTTGACAGCGGAAATTAATTTTAAATTAATTGCTGCCACTTATGTGTTTTTAATTTGGAAAAATGGATTCCATATTTGGAATCAGGATGTCCAAATTGTGTAAATAGGCAACTTTTATTTTCAGACATTTTGAATAATTACTTCTGTAAATATTATATTTACCATTGTTAAAGGGTAAATCTGGTAAATAAGGGTTAAAAAATAATATTATAATAATACTAAATTACCCTAAAACATTTCCTAACCTTATTGGTGGATACATGGACGACCATGGTAATATTTGGGTCGATTTTGGGACCCCATGGAGCCACTTGTAGGTGATAGGGACACTTTATTTTAATTAATTTAAAATAAATACGAAAATGACATAAGCATATATCTTTTAGAAAAACAATTTTTACATAGTGTTATATATGTTGGATTTTAGACTATAAATATAAATTATAAATCTAAAAATATTTCCTAAATAATTATATTTTATTTTTAATTTTTAGACAACAAATAATTTAATTTATTTATGACACAATGATGTTGCAGTAATTAACATAATAGTGAAAAATTAAAATAATTGATATTATAAATACCCAAATAAATATAATTTGAGACTTTTAATTAATTAAAATAATTTTATAGGATAATATGACATATTAGTATTGATTTAATTATCTGTTTTTGAGGTAATCATTCTGTTATGATTTTTACAAAATTCAATTATTGAATAGGGTCAAAATTGACAAAAAAGAGTTTTTAAAACAAATATTATATTATTAATTGATATTAAAATAATAAAAATCTTAGGATAGGCCAAAAAACTTATATCATGATAGGTGTATCATTAATGGACCACTTGGGGTCTCTTGGATGTATATAGTAGGTTTATTAACTATATTATATAAAAATACAAAGTGACATGGTATGTTTCAAACTAATTAACTAAGAGTTAATACTTAAATATAAGGTTAATATTGTAACCTAAACCTGTATAAATCCTATTGGTTGAGTGGGTTTCGACCTATCCACACCTTAAACTTTAAAGAATCCACTTTGGAGCCATTATAAACTGAATATTATTTTATTATAAAATAATATATCTAGCTTTTTGAAAGGTGCCCCTCACCCCTCTTATAAAAGGGAACTCCCCCTTCTCACTAATTCACACATTCAAAGCCTTTTGGTTCGGCAAATCCCTGGAAAAATACACTCTAAACTTCCCTCACTACAACCTAGAGGCCTTAGTTTGATCATAAATCCATCCTAATGAGTCATTTTGATCAAATCAAAAGGAAGAATCAGAAGAAGAGGTAATGATTTCTCCACTCCTTTTAAAGTTCCTTTCTTCTTCCACTTCTTATTTCTTTGTTATTACCAATCTAAAATAATAACTCCAGTATCTTATATATATTGTGATGTTATTATAAATATGATACAACCATATTCAGAATTCTATCCACCCTATGAATAACATGTCACCAAACGTGCGTATGTACGGCTTACCTTCTCCACGTCGTGGTGTAATTGTTATTCAATATATTATTATTTAGATGGGTATAATAATGGTTTATAATTCATGTAAATAATAAATATAACATGATAATTATTCTGTATATATGATATACCATCCAATTATGTATTATTTTAATTTCAAAAGAATGATATTGTCGCCCGTGCGTACATACGGACTACCGTCTCCACGAACGCGATGAGATTCATTCTCCATCATATCCATTCAAGTATAATTATCATTTGATGATTTAAAAATAATGTTTAAGGACTTGATATAATTATGTATATGATTAATATACAACCTATCCATGATAACCATGGCTTACGTAACAAAACATATAAAAGAAAATGAGTAAGTTAACACCCAAAACGACGATAATACTAAGATATTATTAACAAAGAAATGTTAAAAGTTCATATATGATATTATATTAATGTATATGATTATTTTATAATTTAATAAGAATTATTTCACCATTTTACAGGAGGTTAACCTATGGTCGACTATGGAAAAATTTAAATGTAAGTGGTTTTCATCTCACTCCTTATTCCCTTGAGATTCATGCCATATTTCCACTATTACCTTTTGTGTGGTGTCTGTATTGCCCATAATTTTATTCTATGTGTAATACACTTTATTTTATGTGTATTTACATATTCATTGTATGATACCTCTTTCATGGGTTTTATGTTTCGTAAGTTACCAAATGGGTAAGGGTTTATTTCGCAATCTCTTCATTATCCGAGGTTGTTTATACGTAATAATCTACTGGGATTTCTTTATCATCCACATCCATGTTTCTTAAAAATGTATTTCAAAACATTTTTAATATTTTACAGAATATGGTTTAAATTCATTTATACCCTTGTTTGACTTTTTATAAGATGTTTATAAAGGAATCGTTACGTCATTTTCCAAACAAGGTCCTTTTTATCCTTTTCAACAAAATTAAGGTAAGAATATCTTTTTTTAACTTATACGGCGAGTGCTACTATTTTCCACCGTTGCAAAATCATTGAAGCATCCCTTACACGCTTATAAGGATATTTCAAAATAAATATTTTCTTTCATAATTATGTGATTTTTAAATGATTTAAAAAAAATAGATATTTCTCCCAAATATATGAAAATCCAGTGCAAATGTATACGTATTTAACACAAGCTTAAAAATGTTTTCAAAAAACCCGACTCTCGATTGTGGTAGAAAGGATTGGATTGGGCGTGGACCCATCATGGCCTGTAATTAGTCGATCTGTCTCAGAATTAGTTATTTTGTTTTGAGAATCTTGCATAATGTTTTCAGAAAAACATTTTAGTATATTTGACCAATTTTAAACGTAAGTATCTTCTAAAAAATATTACATCGGTAGGTCTCATGAGAAAAACTAGTGTCTTTTCAAAAGGCCTTGACAAAATCTTATTTGTAGTCTTGGCACGAGGCCTTGACTATGTGGTAATGATAGTCTGGAATTATGCATTCCATCATTATGAAAGTGGTTATTGATATTGCATGTGATTATTCGATTAGTAGAATATCCATGTGAATAAGTAAATGACATTATTTCATTTTATTTTTTCCATACTATGTTTAAGTTCATGTTTAAAAGGCTTTTGTTTTAGTTATACATTTCCTTAAATGTTTATTCTTATCTATGAAAGCTTCTCATATGTTGTTATCCTTACTGGGCATTTGAGCTCACCCCTTTTCTATTTTTTATTTTTCCCAGGATTCCAAGAAGTATATTGTGATTGATATGCAGGGTTAAGACAAGGGAATAACGGCATTAATAAAGGATTATTTATGTTGTTTTGTTTGTTATGAAGTGTAATGTTACATTAATGCATGTAATATATTTTCCAAGACTGCTAAACTGATTGGTCCTTTGGGACTTGATTCCTTGTAATCATGCCAATGTATTAAAATAATGCACCAACTCTGGGTAACTGGGGTCGGGGCGTTACAAAAGTTTGGAGATTTTTTATCTTGAGGATTGGTTTTGAAATTAGGTAAGTAGAATTAAAGAATAATAAGTTCATCTATAATTATAGGGAATCCAATTTTTTGTGGTGGCTGATATATCCATTCACCCGGAATCCTATAACAAGTATATTGACATGGTACATGTAGGTAGTTGTTACAAGGAAGACATTGGTAAATATATCATCAATGAATGGGTTGCATTTTACATTTCCTTCTTGATTCAACTCCCATGGTATACTCTCTGGTTGTGGTGTATCATGAATTTCTATGATTTCTTCATGATGATAATAAGAAAGGATCCCACTACAGAATCCTGATGATGATCCACAATGGTAAGTGTCTTCGGTATAGGAACTTGTGTAGTAGGTGGTACCTCTGTGTGGTTTACTAGCCTTATGACCACCCATTTAGTATTAGGGTGAACCAAAAGTAATGAATAATGGTTTTCAGTATATGATCACACATCCAGGCATTTATAGGTAGAAAACCATATCTTTATGGGAAATATGAAACCCTCAAACAGAAGTCTTGAAATAAGTAGTGTTTTCAACTTTCCATATTTTTAGGTCCCATACTGATCAATTGGAGGTCCGTAGAGCAATACATGGTCATTGATTTATAGGTAGATAGTGGAGTTTAGTGTATTATAGACCTTAATGTTGAATTCTTATCATATAGAGTTTTAGAGTCTCTTCATAGAGGACATCAATCCATACACATTTATAGTCATATGTATTTAAGAGCTTCTAGAGGTTTAAAAGGGAAACATTATAGTTATGGGGAATGTGTCGCGGTCTACTAACCTCTCATTACACTTCATGGATATGATTAATGATTCATTATTTAAAACACATACTGTATAGCATATAATAGACATAGATATATCTGTTTATGTGATTTCTCTTTTTCCTTCCTACTTATGTTGGATTTCTATGACATGCCTTAGTAGAAGAGATCATTCTTCCAAAGAAAGAGATAAACATTGGTTATGGTAGTGGGAAACCATGAGATGATACTTTACAATCATATAGTTTATATCATTGACTAGTATCCATTAATGTGAGTCCCATTAGGAGATAGTCTCAAGGTAGAGGGTTTATATTCCGATAGTCTCTGGAAGGTTCTAGTCTGCCGAGAAAGAGTGAGTGAGTTTTTCTCCTGTGATAAGAAGAGGAATCTCATGTAGGATTTCCTAAGCCATTTTTAAAATGATAGATAGATGGTTAATTGACCACATAATCAGAGGTTTTTTTATTTTAGGGGTGTCTACATGGATGAAGATGTAGAAGATGATTTGGGAGAGTAGTAGGAGGTGGATGATAATTTGATTTATTACCTCTACCATCCCATGGTATTCAATTCTAGGAATAAGGAGATGATAGTAAAATATGTGGAAAACCTCATGTTGTAGAGGAATATAGACAAGATTCTCTAAGGATGGTTTTAGATATGATATGAATCTTATAAAAAATTTAATACATTACTAATATTAAAAAATGTCGATCACTCTTTTTATTCCTAATCCCTAGTTCATGATCTAGAGAACATGCCCTTAGGGATCAAAATCTTCCCCCACTAAAAATTTACCCATTGAAAAAGAAAAAACAAATACTATTTATATATCTCAACCATAATATGAATTAATTTAGAAAAAAATAGGATCTTTAGGGGAAATTATACTCTAATGCAACTTGAAGTATTCAGATCAATTCGTATTCCACTAATGAGGGTGTAGGAAGAATGAGTTGTATAATTTTTTTCTAATTCATTCTAATACATAATTATAAACATATAGCTTGTTATATATATAATCTTATCTTAATATCAATTCCACACCCACATGTAAAACTATAATTAAAATGAATATAATATATTAGTTTTTATAATGTTTACCCTCAATGTGAGTGTTTATACAATTCCATGCTTGGGTTGAGTTTTGAGACCTAGATTATAACTAATATAGTATTGATCATAAGAGAGGTGAAATATATATCACTAAATCTTTTTGATATGGCTAATGGATCATATAAATGAATGGAATGTCAAATCATTTAACTATTACACCACTAAAAAAATCAATTGTTTACCCTAAAACCACCAAACTTTGAATAAGTGTTTCTTTACCTTGAATGAATCATATGTTTCAAGTGATTATTAATTATTCTATATCAAATATAAAATCTTATTATAACGGATTCTAAACATCCTAAATAAAAAAATTATCTTAAAATTCCCATCAATCAATTCTAACATCCTTTAAGATAATCTATTCATGATTGAGAGCATTCATACATATAATATCCCGAAACTGTTGAAGTGGTGTGAATTTTTTTATGAATTATTATTCCCTTATTTCATTTATATTTTGGTTGGGTATTTCATTGTGATTGATTCATGTGAATTTAGAGAATATTTGGGTCCCATGGAGAAGAGCATAGTAGGATAACTGTTTGACAAAACTATGTGGCCACCCCCCTCCAAACCATGAATCATTGGACAAAGGGGTTAGTGCAGTTTGTTCATATCATTCAAACTGTGCACCCAAAAATTATGTAACATGAACATAAAATATCAGGGGAGAATATTTTTTAAACTATCTAGTCAGTTTAGGAAACTGTGCCTGTGGGATATTAAACCCCCAACAAAAGAATTAAAAATTCCCAAACCCCTTTTTATATACCTAATCACCCACACTAGACTTAATATGAATTTATTTTTTATGTGAGGCTCATAATAGTATTTCCAAGAATCCTTGAACATCATTCATTGTAAATATAAGATATAGTGGATAGATCCACTAGTATTCTGTAATTGATATATTCTTCAATTAGGTTCATCTCTCTCCTATCGTTCTCCCCCTTTATATAGGGATAAATTTTCAATATTATTGATTCTTTAGTTCTAGTTTTTAATGGATCTTGTATCATTGGATATTGATCAGAGATTTTATTATTATATCTCCTCAACCATTATAATTTTTATTGTTCTATACTGAATTAAGGGTTTGATTTGTGTAGAGTTTATCAATTATCCAAATTTAGGTGGTCTAATTGCAATTTATTATTTTAGTGATCATAATATTGTGTTCATAGTTGTACCATTTGGTTTATACATTGAGAAATTTCATTTCAATTAGAAAAATAACATGATTACCAATAATCGTGAGATGTGTCAAAGATCCTATTAAACAAATTAGAGATTATGAGACCATGTTGATGGAAAACAATGATGTCTTACAATTATCTATGAAATGATAATTACGAAATTTTAAGTGGGGAATATTGGGTGTGTGTGATTGAACTAAATTCTTTTTTAATGTTTGGTATTTTTTTAAATAGTTGGTTGGGATTATCATGAAGGGTTAAAGAGTCTTTAAATTCATGACGATAAATGGACTAATGGGTAAATTTTACATGTCATTCTTGATGATAAAAGTTACAAATTATTATTATGTTTGATAGATAAATTTGAACAAACTGTTGAAAATGGTTGATAAATGAGTTATGAATGTGGAACCAGGATATGTGTATATTGTTGTGAACAATGAGTTGTGGGATATGGACTAAGGATAAAATACCCATGGGGTTGAAGACTGCTACACTAGGCTCCCAATTTATATATTTATCTGTGAATATGAAAAATTAATTTTGGTTTAGGGAATGATTTTCCCAATACCTCTGTGGTGCAAGAACACTTCAATCATACCATGATGCATGAATATAAATTGTAATTAAAGTGAATGATGAAAAAAAATGATAAGTGGAAAATGTAAAATCTAAATATCATATGGTTTAGACTCTGGAATGGGATGATGTTCGTATTATTTGGTTGAATAATGAATAATAAATGTAAAACCTGTTTATATTCATCTTTTGGTTATATATTCTTTGTAGAAATGCATACACTATTATAGAATGGTTATTGTTTTTGATATTGCGGGATTTTTTTCTTTTGATTTATACCCACACCCTACTCAATCTGATTGATTGGTACCCTAATAGTTTTCATGTAAACAAGAAATGATAAGGGAAAGAGCCCATTGTTATATGGATGAGTTGGGATTCAGGAAGGATCATGGTTAATAGAACCAAAAAAGATCTCAAGACCACCGTAAAAGATGTTATTCTATATTTATTTTAGGTTTTAATTAGATATATAACAATTATATGTCATGATATAACTAGTGTTTTGGATTGTGGTTATTTTCCTTGTTTGGTAAAAATCTTTAGATGTTGGTATTTATTAGTTATTATTTGTTATTACTATTTTAGTTATAGTATATTGGTTATATGGAATATTTTTTCCAATATTTGGCTATATTTATCATGAGGCTATAGTCTCCCCATTTTACATATTAGACTCTCGCTACTTGTCTATAGACTCATACATATGAGGAATGTGCGCCTGAATTCATGTGGTGAAATGTATTTGCGAACTGGCATGTGTCACCTAGGTTAGGATGTTACAATATGATATCAAATGAGGTTTTATTTTATTTTCAATTTTTTATTATATTAGAATGAAAATTAGGATACATTGCTGATTTGGGACTTGGAAATGTGCATGTGAATTGAGGGTGGGATTATTATTCTTTTTGTTTACTAAAATAGTTGAATGTTATTTTACATTTGGTGATTCACTTTCAGTGTGATGTTATTATTTTCTAATATTTACCTCATGGCCCACTATGGACAGAGGGTTTAGTATATGTGTAACGTTTCTGACACTCAATAATTCAAGATAAATGATTCATATTAGGAACACATGGAAAATCAAGTCTTGAGTGAATTTATTTTCAATTAATAGAAATTTATTTTTTTGAGTCATTTAAAATAAATAGTGCCTAAAAGAGAATTGATAATTGTAAATGATGCTAAATATGGTAATTTGAAATGGTTAAAATATGTGTCTAATAGTAAAACTATAAAATGAAATTTGTTTCCATGTCTTAGCCATGTCCCAAGTTAGGAATGGTTAAGGGTTGTGATAGTGCCTCAGTTTTGAAAAATGGGTTGTATAAAAGGGATGAACTATTATAAAAATTTGTGAATATCACTTATGTAAGTGGTTTAGTGATCTATTATGTATCATAAAAAGTGTGTTTGGAATTGTAGAAACATGCCCTTATATGTTGATATTTGTTAAAAGGATGATAGTGGATATTATTAGAAATGATCCACCAGCAGCATGATAAGAGACCCCAGTAGTTCAGGTTGAAGGGGAAGGAGAGTATTTCCACAAGAAATTTTCACTCTTTATGAATTTCATATAATGAGATAATGGGAATTTGATGTCGAATATGTATGATCTAGCCTAGGAAATCCAATTTCATCACACTTTGAACTTCATAAAAGATGGTGTACATAAGATAACTGATTTCAAGATTGAGTCAACATTGAGAATTCTGGGAGACTTAGGGACTCCTCCTGAGTAAATAGTAATGTTAGAGTCATATTTGTTCTGAGTTCTTGTGAAACATTGGTGGGATCTTTATCCTTGAGGTGAGATATTGGAGATCATTGTATGGAAGGACAGTCAATAGATATTCCAGAAAACATTTACCAAGAAATGTTCATGAAGAAGAGGATAGCGGAGTTTACATAGCTGACCTGGTTTGTATGTTTCTGGGGTACTATTCAGGTTGATTCATTGATTTTTAGTGTCTGGATTCATTATTGGTATAGTATGATGAAAATATAGACTTACATTTTTGACATATATATAAATTTGAGATTAATTCCCACGTTAATATCATTCTATTAAATAAATTTTATGAGGTAGTTAATCAGGATCTCATTTCATAGGTTAGCCAAAAGGAGGAATATAGTAGAGTATATATTGATTCTACTAGAAGACTTGGATGAATGTATTACAAGGTTTCAAAGCATTTTTATGATAATCATAACCAAAAAAAGTTGTCTTAAGTGTATCCTGGGAGAAGGATTATTTTTTTAGGGAAATAATTTATTACTTTTCCATCATTGAGGTAGGCCAGGTCACTTTCATAACCAGTGTCCCCACCCACCAGTAGATTCAAGTGTATTTGGAAATATGGAGAATCGATAGTGGTTCTATAGGAATCAATGACTGATGGGTACTAATGGAAAATATTGACTAAACCAGATTACTGGAAGGGGGTCTTCTATACCATTCATGTCTAGTAGTTTTAGTACTACTGGTTGTGCTATCTATGCCAACGAATATGGTAATACAGAGAAATAGAACCCATATTAATAGTGTTGTGAAGCTTAGAGGACTCAGAACAGATCATAAGGAATAGATACATTAGATTTATGTTTAGTTTAATCTATACTTTTAGATAGAAATGATATATTATTGAATGTTAGGGGTGTTATTCATGTAGATTCAATTATTTATATTGAATTATTCGATAAAGGAACCTCACATTATTTTATATCTACTAATTTTTTTTAATTTTTATAGTATGATGGTTGATTTTTTGAGTGGGCTTATGATGATCGACACACTGCATGGTGCGCGTTCAAAGGAAATATTTTTATGAAAGGGATGTGACCTCATTGTTGGTGACTATCATTTCTATTGGGTTATTTATATTCGTGAAATGTTAGGTTTTGACTTGATTTTTGTCACATCATGGATATTATCATACTAATACCACATCGATTGTTACCATAGGAGTGTAAATATTATGTCTCCTGATGGTAATAGTTATGTTTATCATCCAGAATGGGATATCCAAGAAAGATGTGCCGAGACAATTCATGAGAAACTGGGTGATATCACTACCCAGGTAGGGATTTTTATTAGATGATGGGTGTATAGGTCATAGTACACTCCCATGAGTAGTGGATAAATCTCATGACTTTTTTCTAGAGGACTTATCCGAGATGCCACTAAAGAGGGTTGTAGATTTTACTATCTATGTAATTCGTAGATCAAAACTAGTCTCAATTCAACCTTCAAGAATATAACCCAAAGAGCCTCACGGGATTAATACCCAGTAGGGTGAATTAATGGATAAGGGCTATATCAATCTAATTATATCTCCTTGGGGTACTCAAGTTTTGTTTTCTAAGAAGGTTGAGGGGCTGTTGTGATTGTTTTCCCATTATAGTTAGTTGAACCAGGTGATAGTTATGAATTGTCATCCTTCTTTATACATCGATGATCTATTTTACATATTGAGAGGATCTTCTATTTTATCTAATATTTACTTGGGGTTGGGGTATCATAATTTTAGAGTTTTAACATCATATATTCCAAAAACAGATTTTAGATGCAGATATGGCCTATACGAGTTCATCGTGATTCCATCAGATTTGATTAACAATATATCTATGTTTATGTACTTTATGAACTTAATCATTCATAGGCACCTTGCTCTTTTTTTGGGGATGACAACTTGGTTTACTCCAAGTCTCATAAGGAAAGAGCCCAACATCTTGAAATAATATTGAGTACACTATGGTGTATAGGCTATATTCCAAGATATCTGAGTGTCAATTATAGATTAACATGTTGAATTTTTTGGTTCACATCATTTATTAGGATGGTGTGTCGGTGGACCCGGATAAATTTATGGAAGTTGATTCTTGGGAGCAAACCAATAATGGTTCTAATATCTAATTCATTTTGCGATAAGTAGGCTATTTTCATAGATTCAATATTGTAAATTTCCTAGATTTTTTCACAACTATTATTAATTAACAATAAAGGGATCATGTGTGAAAGGTATGGAGTAATTTAGAATGAATTATTGGAGCTAAAGTATCATTTTATTACCGCAATGATTTTTATTATTCCCAAGATGTTTGAGGATCATACCTTGTTTTTATATTCATTTAGAGGATCAATAATTCCAATATAAAATGAACCTCATATCCATGTTTATGGATTCCTCACTCTTGATATAGATCAAAGAAAATTAGAACGAGGACCCTGAGTGTTTGACCTTGATGGAATGCCTTGAAGGGGGGGAGTCACCTTTTGATTAGACTATAGATAAGTATGAGAACATATATGTCCAAAGACTTGTTTATATGCCTATGTGTATGAATGATAAGCATATGGATGATTTTTATTCCTCAATATGAATGATTCATCTAGGTTTGACCAAAATGTACCATGACCAATGTTGATATTACTTGTGGCTGGGAATGAAAATGGAGATTGCGGGTTTTGTGACATGATGTTACACATTTCTGTAAGTGGCGGATGATCATTAATGGCGTAGTGGACTTTAAAATTCATTTCCAATTCTATAATGGAAGTGGGATGAGATTAACCTGGATTTTTTTGTCTGTGTCTTTAGAGGATACCATGGAACAATGGTGCAATGTGGGTGATTGTGGAACAGTTGAAAAAAGAATTTCATTACCTGTATATCCAGAAAATATTCATTGTTCATCATATTAGAGGTATGAATGTTTAGTAGATAGCCTATTTTCTTGGGGTGGAATGGAGCATTGTTTTAGATAATTATTCATTCTTTATATCATTATTTTGGTAATGATTGCAGAAGGTATTCGTACCCACATGTTTCTAAGTACATCATTTCACCCACTGAAAGATGGTAAATTGAATGTACTATATAGGTGTTGGAGGACCTGTTGTGGGAATGAATTATACACTTTTTGGTATATTGGGAGAAACACATATCACTGGTTGACTTATCCTATAAAAATAATTATTTGAAGACTATTCTTATTTCACCATAATATTCACTTTATTGTTTTCCATGTATATAAATTTTTTTTGGATGGAGGTCGATGAGTCAAATTTGTCAGGGCCAACTCTAATACAACATAAATATGATTACTACATTATATTTAAAAACATATGAAAATAGTGAAGAGTTAATAGAATTCATATGATGAATAATGTAGTCAACCTCCTGAGTTTATAGTGGGTGATCATGTGTTCCATTAGGTGTCACTAATCCTAGGTCACCATAGGATTTGGAGGCAGGGCATATTAGAGACCAGGTTTTTCAGACCATTCGATATTGTGGAGAGAATCCTACCAGTGGCATATTAATTGGATCTTCAAGAGAGTTATAGTCCTAAAAATGATGTATTCCATGTGTCACATAATTATATGTATCATCTAAACCTCTCTCCTGAAATCGATGTTGATGATGTTGAGCATAAGCATGATGAGCCCTCTGAGTTGAATCATATACGTGTTATATATGGTAGTGAAATAGTGATGTGGGTAAATACTATGTCATTGGTCCATGTGTTGTGAAAACATGGTCCTGTTTGGGAGGAAACATGGGAGTGAGTAGTTGATATGTGTGGCTTATGGACTGACCATTTCAATTCATTGTCATAGTGATTCATGGGAGTAAATTCTGAGTATGAATTGTTATAATTTTGAGATATTGAATAATCATGAAAATTATAGAGATGTCTGAAAATCATATTATGGTATAATTTTATCCATGTTTTTGTCATAAATTAGTTAGGTCTTACATTGGGGTTATTTTGGGAGAATTTGGAGATTTTTTTATGCCCATGGGGTTATGCATGGTTGGAACATGGTTTGACCAAATCGTGCAGCCACCTCCTCCAAAACATGAACCCTTGGTCAGAGGGGGTTTCCCTTGTAAGTTCATGGTTTGAAAAAATAAAGGCCCACCTAGAAGAAACCATTTACCTTAAACATTAGGTATTTGTGGTTAGGGTACACAGTTATTCAAACCACACATCCTTCTAGGAAACCACGTGAAAATGATATTTAAACCCCTATAATTTAATTAAAATTTTCTAAACCCATGGTTTATATTATTAATCACCCACACTCAACATAATATCAATTACATTTCTATTTATGGTTCCCAAGTGGATTACTAGGATTATAAAATGTATTTCTTTGTTAATTAATGAAATAATATATGGATCAAAACCTCTTTTATAAGTGATCACTTCATTGCTTAGGTTTCTCTCAATATATTCCTTCTTCCTCTTTGGAGAGGGATGAATTTCATACATTCTAGATTGTCATGAATAGGGATTTAATTTATGTTCTTTTATTGGATATTATTCCATGGTTTTTGACTTATATCTTCCGTTATACTATGAATTTGACCATTATACATTGTATTTAGGTCTATGGTTTGGTGATCGTTCATCAACGATCTTGAGGTTGTTTGTCTAACTACTGTTTCCCATAGTCCAGATCCTCATATTGTGTTTATTTTAACTATTTCATTCCCATGATGTGAAATTTATTTTAAATTAGAAAATTAATTTGATTACATGTATTTTCAAGACCCTTCATGGATCTCATTATACCCATTGGTGATAATGAGACTAGCTGGATAAAAACCCAAGGGGTGTTCCAATTATCCTTTAAATTATAATTTTGAAATGTTAAAAGGGGAATAATTGGGGTATCAAATTGAACTAAATCATTATTGTGTATTTTATAGTGGGATTTAAAATTTATTTTTCTTTTTCTTGAAGGTTTAATGAGTTTTTAAATAAATTATAGTAAATGGATTAATAGGTAAATTGTTGATATTCTTCCTTGTGATAAAACAAAGAACCATCGTTTTGTTTGATAAATGAGTTGTTATAAAATATTGAAAATTTCTGATGAATTATTTATCAATGGGGAACCATGATATGTTTATATTCATGTGAATAATGATTTGTTTGTAAGGGACTCAGGCTTTGAATACCAAGGTGGTCCAGACTATTTCTCTAGGGCCTAGATGTATATATTTATATGTGAATGTGAATAATTAGTGGTTGGTTAGGGATCGATGCTATAAATTTGAATGAGGTTATAGAATAATGATATAGTCCTCTGATATATATATATATATATGTGCGTGTGTGTGAACAATGAGTTTTCAGTGTGGGACTGATGTTCTAAGTACCCACAACATGATAGACTTCTGCTCTAGACCCCTAATGTATGAATTTAAATTGGAATTAAATTTAATGATGAAAACCCATGAGAATAGTAAAATATAAAATCCCAATGGTGTATGGTTTAGACTTTGGAATAGTCCAAGATGGTATGATGCTGTTGAATAAGGAATAATAAATGTGAAACCTATATACATTAATCGTTTGGTTATTTATATTTTGTACAACTGCATAAATTATTATGGACTAGATATTTCCTTAGACAATATTTGTGGTCGCCTACTAAGTTGTACTCACACCCTACTTGGGCCACCAGATTGGAACATAAATATAATTCTTGACTATATTAAAAGATACAGACAAGATCCTTATAATAGATGGATGGTTCGAGGTTCTAGACAGAGCATGTATGAGGGAATTAGGAATGATGTCAGGACCCTCTTAAGACTTTATTAGTGAGTCTGTATTTTTGGGTTTTCATTATATAACTAACAATTATATGGAGTGGCATATTATCTAATTTTTTGGGATATTTCCCTTATTTTTTGGATTCATTGTAAGATTTTTGTCATTGGTGCATCTTTATTTTGGGTTTTCATTATATCCTTCGGTTTCCATCATATCATAGAATATAATAGGGGATACCGTACGATGGGTAATATAGAATTGCATATGAAAAATATAGTACCACATAATATATATGATATATCAGATATCATAACACTTCACATATGAAGAATCAAATATTATATACCACTATGGATTATCTATAAAAAAAATTCTAGATAATGGGTTCATATTGTTGATTACAACATAGAGATTTCGTTAAATTTGATATTAAGATAAAAATCCATTTTTATTTTTATTATTATGAATTTAATTATATAATTTAAAAATGATTTACAAATAATGGAAAATGATATTTTTGTCATATTTAATTAATTTGTAATAATGTTAAAAAATATATTAAATATGCATTTTTTTTAATTTATATTTTTTGTTTTTTAAATCCCATTATAATTATTATTTAGTAATATTTATTGTGAAAATTACATACTTGGTGATATTATATTACACAACATAAATTTTTTATATAAAGTGATTACATATAAATTGTAAGTGTTTATAAATTCCCAAAAAAATATAAAATATTTATGAGTTAATATTTAATATTTTGTATTATACATACATTGTAATTTGAAATATTCAAATTAAAAGTATTATTATAAAATTATTTAATCATATGATAATGAATTTTAATAATTGATAAGATCATGGTTTGAATAATAATACTTATTTTATATTTATATTATATGATTTGATTACATATTAGAGTTAAAATATAAAAATATTAAATATATGTTATTATAATATATTCAGGTATAATTATTTATTAAATTAAAATATAAATGTGTTCATATTATATATAGAAACAAAGTGTTGAAACTATTTGAATTATAGAATTACCATTAATCAAGGTAAAATTAAAAAGGGTATGTAAATTTAAGACTTGTAAATTGTTCATAAATAGTTTATCTCAGGTTTGAATATTATAATAGTTCATTTTTTATATATCATTATATGCTTTATTAATGAATATAATTGTGATATTTTGAATGGATATATACATTAGTTTTATTTATTTAAATGACTTTAAATTTTTATATATTCTTTTAAGGAGTTACACATATGGTGTGATTATTGATTTAGTTTTATTCAATAATTAATTTAGATTATTTAAATATATGTTATTTAATTTTTAGATTTAATATTTTATATACCTATTATGTATTATAATATTGATATAATTGAGTTCTCTCAAGAGTAAATTAGCATTTGTTTTATGGTTATTGGTTCTGACTACTCACTGGCATGGAGGTTTATTCCTTGCCAAGAAAATTGGGGGCTAGATATTTATGGATACAATAATACTCTAGTATGGATTTCTGATATTTTATGATTATAAAGACTCTAAAATATAGGGGTTCATACACTTTATTCATGTGATTAATTTTCATGCATAAAAATATGGTTGTATTTTTGTTCTAGTTAATAATGTAATATTTTATCCATTTAAAGGCTAACACAAAAATATGGTTTGAAAAATATGATTTTGTGGTACAAATATGTATTTCAAAAAAATATTATATACATGCATACATGTAACGAAAATAAAAAGGGATAAGGTAGTGAAATTAAACCATATTCAGAATATTGAGATTTAGATTACTTACAAACTAGAAATTTCTCAAGACATAGATAATCGGTCATGATAAATCTAGGTTCCCCTCGATTATAATTTATGGGGAAAACAAGTAATGGGATAACCTAGGATTAGGTGACCCTTTGGTGTTTTAATTTTCTTACAGTTTTCATTATGTAGAAATAAACTATAGATTTACCTAAATATTAGTGAAATGTAGATTATATCCCACTAATTGGTATATTTATTTCAAAATGGACAATAATATTAGTTAGAAAACATTTAATAAAAAATTATATTAAATGAATTTATAATTGGATACACACTTGATAAAAGCATCTGTTGTAGATTAATAGAAAAATAATCCGTAAATGTAAACATTATGTCAATACTAGAGAAGTAAAATCCTAATAGATGAAATTCATTAATACTGGTATAGTAACATATGAATTTCTCTCATATAAGTAAGAATGTTATCTATTAAAATATCCTCATCCTAAGTAACCTTATATTGATTTTCTTCAAAATTTGGATCGAAGCAATTATTACAAGAATAACAAAATTTATGTAGGTTTTAAAAGAAATGGATTCAATATTTTTAAATAATCTTTTGTTTCCCTCATGTATTCTTTTTGATTGAATATTTTAATGACTTATCTTGATATTGGTCTCTTTTAAGGATGTTTTTATCTCTATCAAATTCATTGTTGAATCATTTCTAGAAATTTTCTAACAATGTGAAAATGTACAATAATATTTTACCTCGTTTTATCAAGGAATTGTAAATATATGAGAATGAAATGGGAGGATTATAATCTTATAATATGTTGAAATTAATAAGGTTAAAAAAATTTAATCCATAAAAGGAAAAAAAATTCAATAGTTAACATTGGTAATTGAAACCAATGAGATGTGTTATTAATGAGGAGAAATGATTCAATATATAATTTAATTATCCAAGATAACTATTATATTTTCATATAATTACTATTATTATACACAACTTCAATGTGATAATTTTTCCAGAATATATTTTCACATTAAAACATTATAATTTTTCCTACTATAATATGAACATAAAAATGATATGAAATATATTTACAAGTCCCACAATATGATTGATGATCATGTGATGGGGGGACCATATGACATTGAGACTTATCAACATGAATTTATGACCTAGTTTTCTCTATGAAATATGGTCAATATGATGGTCTCACTAAAAGGAATTACATTTGATTTACTTTAACAATAGATATTCCTATATTGGAATGTGTGTATTAGTCTTTTAGAATTTTATTATTATTTATATGTATCTTAGATTGGGTACTTTAATTTATCGATGAAAACTAATACAAACTATGCTCATGCCGAGGTATCCTAATTTAGGTATATCAGAAGTCAATATGGTATTAATTAAAAATTTAAATAATGGATTTGTTCTTTTTTTATTAATTAAAAAAATTATATCTAATCCCCTGATTGAAATTATTTTGGCTAATGAAATCCCCATGGTTTTTTATAAATATTTTCACTTAAATAATTCAATGAAAGAAATATATGTAAAATACGGTGATGAACTTTTTTTTCTTCATTCATTATGAGATATAAGAATAAAAACGGATTACAATACTATATAGAGTTCATATAATGTTTTTTGATATTTATATGTAAGTATTGTTCTCTAAAGTCACATTACCTTTTTGTAAGATACTCATATGGGATATTATATAATATCCCCTACTTCCATTATTATAGGGGATTAATGGTTCAAACAATAATTTTATCTAGAACCACATTAAATTTTATGGAATTTAGTATTTGGAAAAAATTATTTCTCAGCTAGTGGAACTTTATTTATTTAATAAAAATGTAAAGACCCGTAAAATTCAAGGGAAATTTTTTCTTAATTTTCTTTGGAATTTTACAAGAACGCGGTTTCTGACGGCACCTGATTCCGAGGCCCGGTGTTCCCGGAATCAATTTCCGAAGTTTGGCTCGGGTACGTTCAGTGATCGAACTAGCGGGTTTTTCTATATTTTGAACTGGTGGTCGGAATTGAAATCTGATGGCACCGATTAACTCACAACGCCGGTAATCGCTTAAGGGAACCTTTACCGTAGTTGTGTTTGTGAGGGAGAAGATGTTAAATAGTGGGGTTTAATTAATAAGTAAATAACTTTGTTAAATCAATTTTATTTCTTTTCCAAGGTGGTTAATTTCTCCCATGGGAAGTTGGTGGTGGGGCCCACATCCACCCAACTTCCCATGTGTGGATAATTAAAAGGGTGGGTCCCACACGAACCCCCCACCATTTCAATTTCCCTAACTCCCTAACCCCTATTAACCCCTCACATCCCTAACTCCCCATTAACTCATTTTCATTAATTTTTGACAACTTGTTATAATTAATTAAGTGAGTTACTTAATTTCAAACTCTTGATTTTTCAAATGGTTTGGTTGTGTTAATAAAATAAGACATGGTCTTATTTTATTATTGTTAGAATTTTGAAACCTTGAGAGGATTGAGAAGCATGAGACTTTTTCTTCTTCAACCTCGACGAAAAACACGAAGAACACCTCCGATGAAGAACACAACGTCTCTTTCCGCAACGGATCTTCCGCGATGACGTATCCGCGACGCAACGTTCTTCTTCCATGTCGTCTCTTCCGCGACGGTTTTCCATGACGAAATCTCCGTCAACAACTTCGAATCCTCGCTTCGCGACGTCGACGTTCGTTCTCCGCGACGCTCGTCTTCCGCGGCTCATTGACGAACACCATTCTTGAAACCGAGGTAAGGGATTATTTTTATTTAATTATTTCTGTTCATGATTCTAGTTTATCGGTCATCATGGATATTCGACTAGATGTTATCATTTAACGAGAGGGGGTCCAGACCGCAAAAACACGGCCGAAACCCCCCTCTTATGTTCATGTTTGATTCTTTGTGAATGGAACAGAATGGCGTGGTGTCGTCGCACCACGCAGAAATCACACGGCAAGTATTACGTGACGTCGTTGCGTCGTGCCATGGAAAGAAGTTTAAGAACGCGACGCCATCACGCCGCATCGAAGAAAACCAATGACGCTGCGGCGGAGGGGCGCGGTGCCATCGCACCGCGCCGGACGACACGGACTGTGGCAGGTTCAGGGCCGCGGTGGAGCATAGTGACCGGCGGCCAGTCGGGCCGCCGGTGTCGGAGCCGGAAAGGGACCGGCCACCGTCGGTCCCGTTGAGAAGGAAACAGCAGGCCAGGTCGGGCCAGCCGAAAAGGGGAAAGCCGGGGAAATTAAATTCCCCCAGCAAGCTTCAAATGGCCCCCCATAGAAGAGGGTGGGCCGCGGTTACACAGGGGGGCAGGCGCCACCCCTTTTTGCGGAAACGGCTCGGCCAAAGGCCGAGCCAGACACCGTGCTGGGTGCGCTATCCCCAGCCAGACCGGTGCCTGGCCGGACTTCCAGGCCAGGCCGGGCCGACCTGGTCCGGAGTAGGTCGACCCAGTTCGGGCCAAACGGGGGGGTCTCAGGCCGGGTCGGTCCGGGCCCGACACCCCCATTTTCAGACCGTTTGGGTTCAATTGCCCATAACTCGGGCTACATACATCCAATAGACGCACCGTTAGCGGAGAAACGATCCTTAGAACAAGACAGTCGTTTCAACATATCACACTCAAGGTTTAAGAATACTTTGTGTTCGGCTGGGTTGGTTCGTACACGAAAACAACCGGGCCCTCGGAGCGGAAACGCTCATATCTTGAGCTTCGGACGTCCGATTGACGTGCCGTCGACTTTGTTGAGTTTCTCTTAGTGAGACGGATCTTTTGGCTTACTCCGCCCGAGGTTTTGATGCAGTTGGAGTACGGTAGGGTTGGTTTTGCCTTAAAAACCAACTGGGCCCCTGGGGCGAAAAATCCAATAACTCTCAGACCGGGCGTCCGATTGACGCGCCATCTGCGACGTTGAGTTCCTGTTGACGATACAGAACTTTTGGATACATCAACTCTGGACTATGTTTCAGTTGATGTATCAGCCTCTCGGCTCGTGGAGCGGATCCTCTCGAACGAGCTTGCTGTGTGCGGGAACCCTAGTACTGGATGCCACTGCTACTGTGACTGCGACGACGATTGTGCAGAGATCCTCAGTGGATTCGACGACGACGACTACAGCACTCAGCGATCCTATGTGGATCAATGCTACCGATCCTGTGTGGGTCTGATCCTGTGTGGTTCAGCGCTCAGCGGTTCTGTGTGAGCCAGCGCCTACAGATCCTATGTGGGTCCAATCTTGTGTGGGTCTTTGCGGGGGTTAGTACCCATCGATCCTTTGTGGGTCTGACGACTTAGATGGATCAGTGATCATCTCTATCGTCTTCGAAGAATTATACCTGTGTGAGCTGAATCCTGTTTGCTTTCCTGTGTGGATTGTGTTGTGCTATCCTATGTGGATTACGTTTTACTTTCCTGTGTGGAATACATATGCTTTCTTGTGTGGACTGGGTTGTACTTGGGCTCGGAGGTTGGAGCGTATTAGAATTGATGACTTAGGTATATGTATGGGCATATACCTAACCAGTGTCGGTTGTTACTTCGTGATTGTATCTTTCCTTTGTGGTTTATCCTTTTTGGATTTTGGGAGACCTTCGTGGGTCTCGGGGTCCCTACTGAGTATCTTATACTCACCCCTGCATGGGCTATGCCCACACTACGTTGTGATGGTTTTAGACTACGGATAGTGTTGATCGTGGTTGAGGCTTGCTGAGCAGGACGGTACCTTGAGGTGGACCACTGGGCGGGACGTACTCGGAGTAGACGGCGGGACCCGAGGAGCAGTGGAGCTATCTTTACCCACCCTACAGGTGGGATTTCCAGTGGACAGCTCGGTGTAGCGGCTTTACTTTACAGTTGTTGTTTTCCCTTTCGAGTTGTACTTTACAGTTGGGCTTGTATTTCCGGCCCCTTTTACTTTCCGCACTTTCTGTTGTACTGGGTTTTTACTTAGTGTTTACTTCTTCCTCTTGTACTCTATGGTTCTTGTTTACTTTACAATGGCAATGCCTTCCATATTTACCGTGATTTACGCCTTGGTGCTAGTCGCCAGCCCCTGGCCTATGGAAGGCGGGCTTGGGGTAGTCACGACAAGGGCCCTGAGGACGGGTCGTGACAAATTGGTATCAGAGGACTTCGGTTCTACCACGAACTATTATCTTTTCTATGTGAAGCAACAGTGTTTAGCGTATTGAGTGTGGTTATCAGTCCAGGGAGTCCAGTGTTGGTGCGGCGGCAGACATATCCGTACACCAGGACCCTGACTTCTGATTTCCGACTTAATGCACGAAAACATTGATTGCCTGTGTGTTTCAAGTTTTCTTTGTGATTACTTTGTATCAGCTACCCAGGTATATTGTTCTGACCGTGGCGCACCTGTTTCCTTTTTAGGATGGCCCCACGATGGCAGCCAGCTAGGGTTCTGAGAGTCGAGCGTGACGACATCCCGCCGAGTGACGAGGCCTCAGTGTAGGGCCCTTTGACAGCAGTGGCACTGGCGGTAGCTCTACCCGCCGAGCCCCCGATACTTCCAGCACTAGCTGCTGACGATGCACGTCACCTCAGCGCACTGCATGAGTTCTAGCGCAAGCGACCACCCAGGTTTCGTGGGGAGATGGACCCCCAGGCAGCCGAGGACTGGATGGAGGCATTCGTACAAGTTTTCAGGCTCGTGAGGACACCAGAAGACCTCATGGTAATCCTCACTGCGAGCCTACTGCACGCAGCAGCGGGCTGATGGTGGAGCTTGATGCTCCAGGTGCACGATGAGGCATCTCAACTTTGGATGGACTTTGAGAGCCTCTTCCACTCGGAGTTTCTCACAGACACCCTCCGTGCGGTGCGTATTCAGGAGCTTCTTCAGCTACGGCAGGGCAGCATGAAGGTCGCTCAGTACTCGGCGAGATTTACTGATCTCTCGCGCTACTCGACTGACATGGTACGAGACCCATTCTCCCGGGCCCAGACCTTTGACCAGGGATTGAGACACGATATCAGGGCATCGCTGATCTCCCTCAGCCTTCCGACTCAGACATGAGTACAGGAGCGGGCCCTTTTTGATCGAGAGCTTTCATGCTGAGTCTACACCAGCGCCGAGACCCACAGCAGGGTGGCACGTAGCAGAGTCTTCTACAGAAGGTAGTCGATGGATGACTCATGGGTCCAGGTAGACCAGACCCCCAGACAGACGACCTCAGGACACTGTCTCAGCAGTGCGGGGCACACAGCGCGGAGCCAGTCTTTCGAGAGCCAGACAGGGCTACTCGTGCGGCGGGCAGGGCCACATGGCTCGTGACTGCCCGACTCGCCATGTCGAGGAGCAGAATATGGTTGAGAGACCACCGAGGCAGAGGCAGAGGGTTGACCGTGGCGGTCCGCAGGGAGGATGCGGATGAGGAAGAGGAGATGGCCGAGTAGCAGGTGGTGGACGACGCTTTGAGGATCTACCACCACCACCACCAGGAGGTCCACCCTGACCGGAGGGAGTTGGTGAGCTGAGACAGGCATAGCTCCAGGCAGCGGAGGCCTACGACCACGGTGCACCTTAGATGATTCGAGGTATTATCTGTGTCTATTCCACCCTTGCTGCAGTACTTATAGACACAGGACCGAGTCACTCTTTCATAGCTGCTGCCCTTTTTCGGAGCTCGGAGATTCCGACAGAGTCGTTGGCTCTATCCTTACAATTACAGACTCCTACGGGAGCAGACTCGATGATTACGCACTGGTGCCGGCAGTGTGAGCTTACTCTAAGAGGCGAGAGCTTCGGCTAGGATCTTCTTGTAATGGCGTCGAGGCCTTACGACGTCATCTTGGGCATGGATTGGTTATCTATAGTCCATGCACAGATTGAATGTTTTAGGCGCAAGGTGCGATGTGTACGCACCGACAGGAGCAGGTTCACCTTCACCGGTGAGAAGGGAGCCTTTGCAGCACCGAATGGACTTCCGCGGAGGATAGGACAGCCCATAACTCATCAGTTGGCTAGCCTCATCCTAGGAGCAGTTGACGTGCGGAGTCCTGGTTTTCCTGCAGTGGTGGATCAGTTTGCGGACGTTTTTCCCGACGACGTCCCAAGGTTACCTCCTCGCAGGGAGGTAGACTTTTATATTGAACTGTACACCGAGACAGCCCCGATATCGACTCCAGCATATCGGATGGCCCCCGCTGAGCTTCGAGAGCTACGAGTACAGTTGGAGGACTTTCATGGAAAGGGGTTTATCCGACCCAGTGTTTCACCCTGGGCTTCCCCGATATTGTTCGCCAAGAATGCAGACAAGAGCTTGCAATTGTGTGTCGATTATCGTCTCCTGAAACAAGTGACAGTGAGGAACAAGTATCCACTACCGAGGATTTATTACCTCTTTTACCAGGTCAAGGGAGCATGGTGGTTCTCGAA
Organism: Viscum album; assembly: GCA_963277665.1. NCBI lineage: Eukaryota > Viridiplantae > Streptophyta > Magnoliopsida > Santalales > Viscaceae > Viscum > Viscum album. Next base: position 1,682,452,142 of record OY728128.1, read on the forward strand.
GATAGACCTCAGGTCAGGCTATCATCAGCTCAGAGTTAGAGACGAGGACGTGCAGAAGACGGCCTTTAGATGTCGGTATGGCCACTATGAGTTATTGGTTATGCCTTTCAGTGTAACCAATGCTCCATTAGTGCTCATGGCCCTCATGAGCAGGATTTTCAGCCATACCTCGATCAATTTTTCGTGGTCTTCATCGACGACATTTTGATCAACTCGATGACAGAGGAGGAGCACGCCTACCACTTACGGGTTGTACTAGACACACTCCAAAAGCACCAGCTTTATGGTAATCTCTCAAAGTGCCAGTTCTGAATACGTGAGGTCCACTTCTTGGGAAACGTCATCTCTGAGGTGGGAGTTGCAGTGGATCCTGCGAAGATCGAGCCAGTGTTAGCTTGGGAGCCACCCAGGAGCGTGACGAAGGTGCGGAGTTTCTTGGGACTAGCTGGATACTACCGGAGATTCGTGCCAGACTTCTCTAGAGTTGTGGCACTACCCTCAACTTTGATGAAGAAGGGAAAACCCTTTGTGTGGTCAGACAGATGTCAGCAGAGCTTCCAGGAGCTGAGACAGAGAATGACCAGCGCACTTATCTTGAGGTTGCCTAAGGAGGGAGTAGTGTATGTAGTCTACTGCGATGCATCAGGGACCGGACATGGATGTGTCCTGATGCAGGAGCAGGCAGTGATCGCCTATGGATCACGTCAGTTGAGGCCGCATGAGTAGAACTACACTACCCATGACCTGGAGTTATCAGCAATGGTCTTCGCCCTGAAGATGTGGCAACACTATCTAATGGGCGAGCACTTTACAGTCTTTTCTAACCATCAGAGTCTCAGGTACATCTTCTTGCAGAAGGACCTGAACCTGAAATAGTGGCGATGGCTCGAGTTCCTCCATGACTATGACTTTGAGATAGTCTATACTCCTGGGAAGGGGAACGTAGTAGCCGATGCCCACAGCAGGAGGACGAGTATTCAGCTACTTGAGGAGAAGACAGAGCAGATAACCTCTTTGCAGATATCCTTCGTGGATAGAGATGGAGCAGCCTTCCTTCAATATCTCACAGTCACTCCTCCACTTCCATAGCAGGCCATAGAGGCACAGTGTGGGGATGATGACTGTGAGACGCGGTGTGCACAGATATCCTCAGGACAGGCACCTGATGGTTTCTCCCTTGGAGCAGAGCACAAAATCTTTTTCAGAGGACGTACTATGGTACCAGTCGCTTTACGGGAGGAGGTGATAAGACAGATTCACACTTCTCCTTTGACGGTATATCCTGGAGTGGCGAATATGTACCAGGATCTCAGACAACAGCACTGGTGGCCGGGCATGAAGAAGACTGTGGCAGAGTTCGTTTCTCGATGCCTCACCTGCCAGCAGGTGATGGTTGTGCACCAGGTACCAGCAGGCTTGGTACAACCCTTGGAGGTTTCGGAGTGGAAGTGGGATGGCATATCTATGGACATCATGACTAGACTTCCACGTACTTCCAGAAGTCATGACTCCATTTGGGTGATTGTTGACCGACTCACCAGGTCGGCACACTTTTTACCCATCAGAGAGTAGGGCTCAGTGGAGAGCTAGGAACGACTTTACGTTCAAGAGATTGTGCGGCTTCATGGAGTGCCATCATTTATTGTCTCCGATCGAGATACCCATTTTACTTCCCGGCTATGGAAGGGATTGCAGGAGGTGTTCGGGATGTAACTACGTCTGAGCACAGCCTTTCACCCTCAGACGGATGGTCAGACGGAGACGACCATTCAGACTCTCGAGGACATGCTCCACGCATGTGTCCTTGACTTTGGTCGTAGTTGGGAGGACCACCTCCACTTGGTGGAGTTTGCGTACAACAACAGCTACCACTCCTCCATCGGGATGGCACCATATGAGGCGTTGTACGGCCGACCTTGTAGACCTCCTATGTGCTAGACGGACCCTGGGGAGTCAGCACTTGTGGGACCAGAGATGGTTTAGGCCATGACAGAGAAGGTCCAGGTCATCCAGGAGCGGATGAGGACAACTCAGAGCCGGCAGAAGTCATACGCTGGCAGGAGGCAGAGGCCACTATAGTTCGAGGATGGTGACCACGTCTTCTTGCGTGTCTCATCTCGACATGGATTACAGAGATTTGGCTGAGGCAGGAAGTTATCTCCACAATTCATCGGACCATTCCAGGTTCTCAGCAGGATTGGCGAGGTGGCTTATCGTCTGGCTCTACCACCTCAGTTGCACCGGGTGCACGACGTCTTCCACGTATCTCAGCTGAGGAGATACGAGCACGACCCGATGCACATCATTGACCATGGGGAGCTTGACGTTGATGATGTGGCGACTTTTGCGGAGGTCCCAGTGGAGATTGAGGATCGACAGGAACGGGTCCTACGAGGATGGTCGATTCCTCTGGTGCGCATCAAATGGCAGCACGGGAACCACCAGGAGAGCACTTTGGAGTGGGAGGCTCAGATGCATGCTCAATAACCGCATTTGTTTCGCTAGTTTTGATATATCTTTATGGGGACGTAAAGCCATGAGGTGAGAGTAATGTAAAGACCCGTAAAATTCAAGGGAAAGTTTTTCTAAATTTTCTTTGGAATTTTTCAAGAACGCTGTTTTTGAAGGCACCTAATTCCGAGGCCCAGTGTGCCCAGAATCAATTTCCGAAGTTTGGCTCGGGTACGTTCAGTGAACGATTGAGCGTGTTTTTATATCTTTTGAACTGGTTCTCAGAATAGAAATCTGATGACACCGATGAACTCGAAATGCCAATAATCGCTTAAGGGAACCTTTACCGTAGTTGCGTTTGTGTGAGAGAAGAATTTAATTAGTGAGGTTTAATTAAAAAGTAAATAAAATTGTTAAATAAATTTTATTTCTTTTCTAAGGTGGTTAATTTCTCCCATGGGAAGTTGGTAGTGGATCCCACATCCACCCAACTTCCCATGTGTGGATAATTAAAATGGTGGGGCCCACACGAACCCCCCACCTTTTCAATTTCCTTAACTCCCTAACCCCTCTTAACCCCTCACATTCCTAACTCCCCATTAACTCACTTTCATTAATTTTTGAAAACTTGTTATAATTAATTAAGTGAGTTACTTAATTTCAAACTCTTGATTTTTCAAACGGTTTGGTTGTGTTAATAAAATAAGACTTGGTCACATTTTATTATTGTTAGAATTTTGCAACCTTGAGAGGATTGAGAAGCGTGAGACTTCTTCTTCTTCATCCTCGATGAAGAACGCAAAGAACACCTCTGCCAAAGAACGCGACATCTCTTTCCGCAACGGTTCTTCCGCGACGCCGTATTCACGACATGACGTTCTTCTTCCGCATCGTCTCTTCCATGACGGTTTTCCGCGACGAAATCTTCGTCAACGACTTCGAATCCTCACTTCGCGAGGTCGACATTCATTCTCCGCGATGCACGTCTTCCGCAGCTTGTTGATGAACATCGTTCTTGAAACCGAGGTAGGGGATTATTTTTATTTAATTATTTCCGTTCAAGATTCTAGTTTATCGATCATCGTAGATATTCGACAAGATGCTAACATTTAACGAGAGGGGGGCCGGACCGCACAAACATGGCCAGAACCCCCCTCCTATGTTCATGTTTGATTATTTGTGAATTGAACGGAATGGCGTGGTTTTGTCGCACCATGTGGAAATCGCACGACAAGTATTACGCGGCGCTGTCGTGCCGCGCCGTGGAAAGAAGTTTAAGAACGCGACGTAGTCGCGCCGCGTCGAAGAAAACCGAAGACGCAGGAGCCGGAGCGGGGCCGCGACGGAGGGGGGCGGTGCTGTCGCACCGCGCCAGACAACAAGGGCCGCGGCCGGTTCCGGTCCGCGGCGGAGCATAGTGACCGGCAGCCAGCCGGGCCGCCGGTGTCAGAGCAGGAAAGGGACCGGCCACCGCCGGTCCCGTTGAGAAGGAACCGGCCAGCCAGGTCGGGCCGGCCGAAAAGGGGAAAGTCAGGGGAATTAAATTTACTCGTCCAGCTGCAAACGGCCCCCCATAAATGAGGGGGGGCCGCGGTTACACAAGGGGGAAGGCCCCCCCCCCCTTTTGCCGAAACGGCTCGGCCAAAGGCCGAGCCAGACAGCGCGCTGGGTGCACTGTCCCCAGCCAGACCGGTGCCTGGCCGGTCTGCCAGGCCGGGCCGAGCCGAGCCGGGCCGGGCCGCGGCGGGCCACGCCGGGCCGGGCCGACCTGGTCCGGGGCGGGTCGACCCGGTTCGGACCGACTGGGGGGTCTCGGGCCGGGTCGGTCCGGGCCCAAAACCCCCGTTTTCGGACCGTTTGGGTTCAATTGCCCATAACTCGGGCTACGAACCTGCGATCGACGCGCCGTCAGTGCCGACACGATCTTTAGAACAAGATGCTCATTTCTACATATAGCACTCAAGGTTTCTGAATACTTTGAGTTCGGCCGGGTTGGTTCGTACACGGAACCAACCGGGCCCTCGGAGCGGAAACGCTCATATCTTGAGCTTCAGACGTCCGATTGACGTGTCGTCGACTTTGTTGAGTTCCTCTTAGTGAGACGGATCTTTTGGCTTACTCCGCCCGTGTTTTGGATGCAGGTGGAGTATGGTTGGGTTGGGTTTTCCTTAAAAACCAACCGGGCCCCTGAGACGAAAAAGCCAATAACTCTCAGACCGGGCATTCGATTGACGCGCCGTCTGCGACGTTGAGTTCCTGTTGACGATATGGAACTTTTGGATACATCAACTATGGACTATGCGTTAGTTGATGTATCATCCTCTCGGCTCGTGGAGCGGATCCTCCTGAATGAGCTTGTTGTGTGCGGGAACCCTAGTGCTGGTTGCGACTGCTACTGTGACTCCGACGACGAATGTGCAGAGATCCTCAGTGGATTCGACGACGACGACTACAACAATCAGCGATCCTATGTGGATCAGTGCTACCGATCTTGTGTGGGTCCCATCCTGTGTGGGTTAGCGCTCAGTGGTTCTGTGTGAGCCAGCACCTACCGATCCTGTGTGGGTCCGATCCTGTGTGGGTCTTTGCGGGGGTCAGTACCTATAGATCCTTTGTGGGTCCGACGACTTAGATGGATCAGTGATCATCTCTATCATCTTCGAAGAAGTATACCTGTGTGAGCTGAATCCTTTTTTCTTTCCTTTGTGGATTGTGTTGTGCTATCCTGTGTGGATTACATTTTGCTTTCCTCCGTGAAATACGTATGCTTTCCTGTGTGGACTGGGTTATACCTGGGCTCGGAGGTTGGAGAGTATTGGAATTGATGACTTAGTTATATGTATGGGAATATACCTAAGCAGTGTCGGTTGTTACTTCGTAATTGTATCTTTCCTTTGTGGTTTATCCTTTGTGGATTTTGGGAGACCTTCAGGGGTCTCGGGGTCCCTACTGAGTAGCTTATACTCACCCCTGCACGGGTTATACCTGCACTACGTTGTGTTGGTGGTAGACGATGGACAACGATGATCATGGTTGAGGCTTGCTGAGCAGGACAGTACCTGGAGGTGGACCACTGGGTGGGACGTACTCAGAGTAGACGGCGGGACCCGAGGAGCAATGGAGCTATCTGTACCCACCCTACAGGTGGGATTTCTAGTGGACAGCTCGGTGTAGCGGCTTTACTTTACAGTTATTGTTTTCCCTTTCGAGTTGTACTTTACAGTTGGGCTTGTATTTCTGGCCCCTTTTACTTTCCGCACATTCTGTTGTACTCAATTTTTACTTAGTGTTTACTTCTTCCGCTTGTACTTTGTGGTTCTTGTTTACTTTACAAAGGCAATGTCTTCCCTATTTACCGGGATTTACGCCTTGGTGCTAGTCACCAGCCCATGGCCTATGGAAGGCAGGCTTGGGGTAGTCACGGCACGGGCCCTTAGGACAGGTCGTGACAAAAAATTGATGACAATAATTAAATAATGATATATTTGAGTTTAAAACATTTGAGTTTAATTTAATATCATGAATATTTATTCATAAGTTAATAAATAAATGTTTATTAATTTTTTTATTTATTTAATATTATAATACAAATATTAAATTGGTTATATACATATTAATATAAATTTTTATTCATGAGTTTAAGGAATATAATGGTTATTCAATTATTAAAAAAATTAAATTTATTAAAATTATAAATATTCAAATTTTTTAGGATTTTTAATTCAATGGGAGGATAAATTAGTTGTATTAATTTTTTAATTGTGGTTATATTTATTTAATATCATTTAAATAAATATAAAATTATTTATTTATGAAATCATTTTCCAATGAAAACATGAAATGAAAATAATAATAATATTAGTTTTTAGTGGTGGATTAAAATATAATAAATATATTAGGTAGTATAAATTTTATAATAATAAAAGGTTTTACCCTATGTATAATTTATAATTATAACATTTTTCATGGTGTGGGAGTTAAAATAATTCCGACATAACATGTGTGATAATGAAAATTGATCTAGGCGACTAATAAGTACGAGGAAGTTATTATCAAAATTAATTGTATATAAAATGAAAAACATCTAATATAGATATTCCTAGAAGTGTTGTTCAATTTATTCAACCATTGTCTATTGAAATCAATGAAAATTAAAAAAACCAGGCCTCTACCCAAAGCTTCCATTATGCCCATAAATATTTACGTTTTATCAAAGTAATACGATAGTAATTTATAATTATTTTTAGTTTATTTTATTATTTTCATGCCTTGGTTTTCTAGTTTTCATCATTAAATTTTCACTCTAATTAAAAAAATCAATATGATAGGTTAATCTGAGTTTTTATTTATATGATGAAGCTGGAAGCACAAGAATGAAATTTGAGGACTCCATACCAATGTGACTAACTATATGACATGATTACATGATGTGTATCAGAAGAGTACATGTGATGTAATCATGTTCAACAAGACACTTTGTGCACTACATAAGTGTCAACGTGTCATGTGGGTATGTGCATGATGTAATTACATACCATGTATTCATTTCTAAACTAGCACACATGTTGAATGGGACTCAATGACATATATTTCATTTTTTCATTCTATTTAACCCCACATAATTTAACACATGAAATAAATTTGGAGATCCATGTAGATTAATATGTGACACCATTAGATCACAAAAAAATACATTCAGAAAATATTTATTTTAAAGAATAAATTTATTGTCATCTTGTGGAGAAATACTAATTCAAGTAATATTGAGCAGATAAATTCAATCATGAGATATTTGTGTTTAGAATATGTGGGTTGAATTATATCTCTTGGATTCTCATTAATATTATAATAAATAGACATTTACTTTTTCACAAGTTTAGTGTATAGGTTGATATAAATATTAATTTGGTATGTGAATATTAAAATAAATAATTATTCATTTTTTAGAAAATATAATATTTATTTATTTTTCAAAAAATAATATTAATTTAAATGAGTAAATTTTGTAATATTCATGGTTTGGTTAATTCACAAGGAGGATAGATGATTTGATTTAAATGATCAAGGGAAATTATACCTATTTAATATCATTTAAATGAATTAATATTTATTTATAAATGAAATGATATCGAGACAAAAACATTTCAGGAATATAATATCAATGTTTTTTTAACATGGGGTTTTTACTTATAGTAAATATTTATTTATGCACAATTATACAATTATCAAGTTTTTAACACTATGTATAAATTCTAAATTTTATAATTTGTCATGGTGGAGTATTTTCATAATAGATACACCTACTCTAAAATTCACTTCATCACTCGAGTGGAACCTTTTACCCAACTTTCTATAATGATAATATAAAAATATTTATTTTTGTTGTGATTTATGATGAACAAACTGAAGCATTTGGTTCCACTATTATTGAAAATTAAATAATAAATAAATCATGAAGAGGTTCATGGGGAACATGTGAGAACATTTATAGGGTTCCATGATTGGATCCATCACCATAATAAGAACATTACATCAAAAAAATGATAATATATTAATGGGATTAATGTATAATAGGTAATTATTATTTCAATTAATTAAATATATAAAAGTCAAGATCCCCTTTTTTAATTCCGATGTGTGTTCATCATGTAGTTTGACTATTATCTTTTGATTTTGAGGGAAAACATAATATCAATCCTCCACCTAATGCTTCAGTTGTCCCTCAAAACATTTATTAGTATAATGATAAATCAAATGAGATAATTCAAACATTGAAAACTTTGAAATTAAATCCATTAGGATTAGACAATAAAGGGTTTGTTCTATTTTGTTCTAATCATGTCTTTAGTTGATGATGAAAAAAGATGGGTTTTCCATCTTCCATATTGAGTCTAATACCAAGGCCCTTGATTGAGGTAGACTGAATAATTGTATGATTATATATAGATAATTCTGTTTATATTCATATATATTGAATAAGTAGAATTTTGTGTGCTCATCAATAAGAGTGAGTGACATGTGATATATTCATTCACTTAGTCAGTCAATAATTGAAGAATCAATAATTTCTGAATATCTATAAGGGATTGAAATCATAAATTTATTATAGTTACTTGTTGGATTGGAAGAAATTATCATCAAAATAATAATACTATTATATGTTATAATTAGTGGATATTATTACAAATATTAAATTTTTTATGAAGTTAGGGATAAAACCCTTTGTAGATTAAGTAGCAATGATTCTCTTTTGTTAATCATTCGATTCATATTACTAGGAGTTTAATAATTGATATTTATTATCAATATTGAAAATTTAATTAGAGTCTCAATTTTTTATTGACTAAATGGGGATTGAGTTTCAAAAAAATAGAGGTTCTCTAAAGTTGGTTTAGATTTTATCCAAAATGGGTTTGGATTGATATTCTAAAGTTCTTTGAGATGATGTGATACAAAACTAATTTAATGATATATTTGAAAAAAAAAATTAATAGAAATACCAGAAAGGAGTTATAGATATGGTTTGAAAAAGTTATTTCATATGATACAGTATAATTGTAAATGAGAAAAAATTAGATGATGACTAAGTAAAAGTGAGAGATTGTTAACGATATACCATAAATCAATCCTATAAATTATGTGTTTATTTATATATATTGTTATATGATGTTATGTTATCATATGGTACACATGTCATAGTAAAAAAAGGAATTTTTGTCACTTTGGTTATTTCAGTTAATATTAATTTGATACATCGTATAACCTCTGTCTAATCCAATCATAGAATATGATATGATATATTGTTAATAATAAGGAATCATAGTGTATGGTTGTTATTTTGATTAATGAGATAGTTGTGCATTATATCATTATTGAATATTACTTGTATGGTTATCAGCTTTTCATAATTGTTCTTTTAAATTAATTTGTGTGATAATAAATATTTACCATGTATAAAAATTATTTCCACTTGAGTAACTAAAAACCGGTTCATAACATTTTGAGTAAAACCTATGGATGTCATAGGAGTGTCCTGAACCTGTGTTAGGAGGTTCACAATAAGAGAATTGTAAGTGTGACAGTTTCCCAAGCCCACCAATGCCACTTTTTGGTTCATCCTACTAATGTTTTCTCCTCCACTATCCTTATCCACCTGAGGTACATGTATACCACAGTTTCATGGATTGTTCAGCCTCAGTGTCAGGTTATTGAGATCCACCCATGGATACATCATGTAGGGAAGATTCCATTTTTTTGATCATGTATGTCTTCATCATGAACTAATTGAAGACAACATTTAAAGGATTATTTGGTGTAATAAATTATTGTATATGATACAATCAGTTGCAAAATGTATAACATTATATGTGTTTAATGGAAGTCGTGATAAAAATGATTGTATCTTGAGTAGCACTAATTATTTGATAGATTCCTCCATTTTCATATATTCATTAATTAAAAAATTTATATTTAATGTTAATGATATTATGGCCCTTGGGGTTACACAGTGTAGTTCTACGATTGAGGATTGAGTTTTAAAAAACTCTAAGATATATATTAAAATTATTTTAAACCCATCAAATATGAGTTTTGGGTATACATTCATAACAAATTTCATAAAACATTGCACCAATTTAATTTTTTGATATCTTTACCAATGTGATTCACAATACATCCAAAAGGAGTCTTGGACATGGTTTCAAAATATATTGTATATGATACAATATAAGATCAAATGAAATAATGTATATTGACCCAAGAATAAAATAGATGGATAATATATCATTTAGATGAAAATTAATCATATTAAAAAAATTCATGCCTGAGGACTATAATAGATTAGTGTCTTTGGAAACATTGAACATAATATTCCAGTATGGTGAATGATATTCAATGTTACCCACAATGATCTTCCCATTTAGAGCACCTAATTAAAACCATTATTCACAAACTAGGGAAATGAAACAAAATAAAGGTTGAGATAAATATATCATTTAGGGTAAATAAATAAGACACATAATAATAACATGATAATAAGGGTATGATAACATTAGAATAACATTTGAAGATCATACCTTTCATATTAATAATCATATACATGAGTCATGGCATATTGATTGGACATTTATAACACATGAACCCTAAGAGAATCAGGAGAATAATTCCTAATAATATAACATATGAATAATAAATGGAATTGGGGAAGACACATAAACATATAAAATCATTCACTAGAAGTCAAGGATCATTGCCAAAAAATTATTAGGGAACTTTATGGGAATCATCTAATGGGAAAAACAAACCACCATACCGAATGACATCCCTTTTATAATATTGGAATGAGTTACCTCACAGATCCTTCTCAGTAGTCAAGGTTCATTCCCAAGACCATATTAAATGTTAGGGATCATTCCCAATACCATATTAGTTGTTAGGGTTCACTCCCAAGGCCATCTAAGAGGATAAATCCATTTTCTGAACTGAGTTTACTCCCTATTCTAGGCATGTCTTTCTAATGAGATATAAATCATTACTGACGAATCAAATTGATATATAGGTCCCACCTATCTCATAATGAAATCATACATACATGTTCCAGATGATTATAAAACATTCATCATAATGAGACCTATAAAAATAGATGGCCTTTATAAACATCATATCACAATCCTTAAAATGAAATGTGTATCATAAAAATTTCATCATATTATAAATTTTTATAATATATTGGTCTCTTTATCATAGAATAACCCAGGAATGAGAAACAAGTTTTGTAAAAATATAACATATGAAAGTTAAATAGGTTTCATAAACATATATCTTGAGAGAGAAGAACCAGTTTCATAAATATCATGCATTCAAAACAAATTCCATTTATAGAACTAATATGAACGGTACCCTTGGGTGGAATCCGTAATAAGTAATGAGTAACAAAAAAGGATGTCATCATAGATGGAAAATACTTTTGACGGATATTTAAAAAAATCTTTATAAAATTATATTTTCTTTGAAAAATCACATTAAACATCCATTTATTTGAAAATAACATTTTTAAAACATTTGAAGGAACATTAGAAATTCAATTAATAAAAATATGGAACATTTATTTTTTGAAAAATATTTTTAAATAAAAAATATTCAAAAATTTATAAAATAAAATTTTAAATCATTGAATTACTTTTCATTGAAAATAACATTGAAAATTTATAAAGGAACATTGAAAAATTTATGGAAACATTTTCATTGAAAATATATTTTAAAACTTATAAGGGAAGCTTGAAACATTTTGAAAACCATTGAAATTTTATTTGAAAACTTATAATGGAATCATGAAAACATTCTGTAAAGCTTTCTTAGAAAATATCATTGAAATGTAATGTTGATATTTTTTTGAAAATAGTTTTTTGAAAATATAATTCCCAACATATAATAGAAACCCAAAAACATTTTGAAAATCATTTTTAAATAAATTTTTGAAAACATATAAAGGATGACTGAAAACATTTTTAATTTTTTTTAAACAAAAAAAATTCTAAAATCATTTTCCTGAAAAATCAACTAAAAATATGATTTAAAAAAATTATTATTTTGGAAACACGGTGTTGAATAAAACATAATTCTTACTAAAGAGGAAAATAATGTTAGTTTTTAAAAAAACATTTTCATCATTATTATATGTACCAAAGAGAGTAAACATGGTGCCATTACCTTAATATATCATGAATAACAAGAGGAGAATAAATTTCATAATAATTATTGAGATATAGATTATAATAGTTCATCAATATAAGTATAATCATAAAAAATCCTTAAAAACGATGAGATTGTAGTAGTAAACATGTACCACTTTGGTGACAATGAATCATAATCCACATGAAGGAATAAAATTACGTGAATCTAACCATATCATGATAATAAGGATATTTATGATAAAAATTATTAAAGAGAAATATTTACACATTGTAAAAGAATATATGCTAATACCATATCATGTGTCTTAAAGAAGGAAAATTTAGACAAAATTACATTACTGATATGGTAACTTTTGAACAGTAAACCCCCATGAAATATATATCATCGAATAGATATGTTAATAAGAATAAAATTAAGTATAAGAATTATATTATAAATTCATGTTTAGTATTTACATCCCACAAAATAATGGAGTACTGATTATGGAATATGTCTCGCAAAAATAAAAGGGAGAATAGAAATCCACTTACTACCTGAGTAACATTTGAATTGTAAGATCGGAGAAATAAAAACATCAATTAAAACTTTCAATATCAATAAATAAATAAAATCCATCTCATGAGATGTCATATTGGAGTGTATACACCAAAACCATGAATAATTTTTCAATGTAGCATATATCGTAGAGAAATAAATGTGAGACGAGAAAACCCTTACATTATGTAGTGAATATCCAAGTACAGGTAGGAACCTAATTCATAATAAAAATAACTTTATTATAAATAGAAAACATAAACATATTATTATATATAATACCATATATGGTTATATTGTGACTTTATATTACTCGTTTATTTACAATTTCATGTCAATGTTACATTTTAGGTAATAACTACTTTGTATTTTTTTGTATATGTTTTTGGTTGTTAGACTTGACCCCCTTGCAGAGATAAATCATTAAATATTTTTTAATTAAAAAAATTATATAAATATAATATATATTCCTTATATATGTATTTATAATAATATATAAAATATTGAAATATTAAATGGAATACACAGTTCATGGAGACGGTATGTCGTACATAACCATAAACATTGTTTTCATTTTCTTATCGCATTGAATTAAAGAAAGTGAATGAAATATATGAAAATATATATTATCTTTCAGGTTAATTTTTATTTTATATATATCATAATTTTTTATTGTTTCCATAATTAATACATTAATTTTAAAGTGTGAATGAATCATATCGCTTTGAGTAGGAGGTAGCCTTCACACCCATATGAAACGTTATTGTATTCCCGAAAAATAAATAAAATGATGGTATGCATTATATAATTATTAAATAAGAATAAAACTATCATATATATCATATATATATTAGCAGAATAGTAATTAAATCCTTATTAAAAACTATGAGTGGTGGTAATGAATGAATGAACGATATCAGTTCACCAACCGGTAGTCCACTGTCACATGAACAATGATTGCATATCTTAATTAATGTATGTGTCTGTGAGTGTATGTTGTACCCTATTCACAATAACTTCTCATTATACATAAGATAATGAGGTTATTATACAATAATGTAATAATCATAATTTATGGGGTATTTAAGGATATAAAATAAATGTTCTTGTGGAAGGATGTTATCTCTTCTTTTGGTAACTGATTTTGGTTCTCACCAAAATACTTCCTTAGTTGCATTTTTATCGAATGTTATGCCTCTAGGATAAAGTTACGGAATTTGGGAGCACATATTTAATGGGTTTTCCCAAGAAAAAAATGATTTCTAGGTGTGGATAAATGAGGGGGTTCCCTTTTATAGTGGAGGAGGAGTGGAATTCTTGTAAATATAAACAGGCATACACTATTGAGAGGACCCCCTTAATTAATTTGACTCTAATAATGGTTTATTTTATATTTAATGGATAATATGGTCTAAATATTTCCATAAAATGTATTTTCAACATGTTTCTAGGTTTTTTTCTCCTTAAGTTAATTTTTAACAAATAAATAATATCATTTATACCTTAATTATTATTATTAATTTTAATTACTTTCACAAATAATTTTGATAAAAACAATTTGAACATAAAATATAGTATAAATTGTTTTGATTCAAAATATTTAATCCATTTTTCCTAATTATAAACACATAATTTGGAGAAATTAATTTAATATTAATCCCATGAACGGGATGAGACAATGGGGGTTTAAAGTAAAAATTGTAAGAAGTACGAAATGATTTTATATCAAATTTCAATGTGAAATTGATTAAAATTACCTAAATTATATTGATAGATATAAAAATGATCGATATATACATTAAAACAAAATAAAAATATAATTTTACTATATAAATAAATTATAAGAAAAGTCAATTTTCAATTAAAATTCTGTATTTTTCTCTAAAATAAAACATCATACAAAAATACCAAATAATTTACCACATGATTATTTGGACAATATTTAATTTAAAAATGATGTTTATTTTATCATATATAATTTATAAAAGTTTCAAAAATTATATTTATAAATGTAATTCCATTAAAAGAAGGTAAAATTACCCTATAAGATTATATAAATATTAATGCAAAAAATTGGATTTATTCTTTTCTCTTGTCTAGAAAACACATAATATTAAAATTAAATAGTTTACTGAATAATATATAAATATATATTTATTAATTTACTTATAATTTTTTTTAAATAAATTTATTAAGGAAAAATGTGTTTTATTTAATAAATATTTTTTTCCAGCCAAATATTTCATATATTTTAAGAACTTTTAGATTTTTATTTTCAGTTAAATGGTAACAAAAACATCTCTTCTAATATTCTTGTATAAAATATATTTTCATAATTTAATTAATCTTTTTCATAACCACCATTCCAATGGTCAGGTGAAAATTATAATAATATTAATATAATATTATTAAAATTACATTGTAGTATAATAGAACAAGGTCTGTAATGTAACCCAATCTATTAATGGAACTGGGAATTATGTGTAACCCAATCCAAACATATTATTATGTGTACCAAAATCTAATATAAATGTTATGTGTAGAGAATTATTAAGTTGTCATTCATTGCAATGCAAACCAAAAATAGTGCTTTCACATAACACATGCTATATTCAATATTGCATTAAATGAAAAATATCAAAAATATTATATAAATTTGAAACAAAATCACAATATATAAATATGTTACATTCAATGCCCATTAAAATTAATTGCACCTTCAAAATCCATCTGGGATATAAAAGGTTTAACACATTAATGTTCCTTTCATAGAATCCCACATCATAAAAATGTATATTAAAACATCCATTCAAAATGGAATGTTGGAAACATTAAGGTTTCCC
Organism: Viscum album; assembly: GCA_963277665.1. Lineage (NCBI taxonomy): Eukaryota > Viridiplantae > Streptophyta > Magnoliopsida > Santalales > Viscaceae > Viscum > Viscum album. The sequence goes on from OY728128.1 coordinate 1,682,467,663, forward strand.
AATGTATCTCATAACTAGGATTCCACATCATATAACATAGTTTTAAAGTGAAATCATGGAAATGGATGAGAAATAACTCTTCTGTTATGATGGATAGTGATAGAAAACAATAATTATTAGAATTGGGTGATCTAGAGAAAGTTAGCAATAAGAAAACCATAACCTGTAGAGCTTTGAAAAAGGTCATAGATATCATCAAAAATAATAATAACCTAAAACCATATTATTTAAAGACCCTTTTCATAATGTTGATGAATTTTTTTGAGAATATATACTTACTTGATTTTTGTTAAATCTCACCTTTTTTTGTGCCTTGATCAATTTATTCTTCATCACTTATTCCCAAAAAAGAAGGTGATTTTTTCATTACAGAAGAATTATCAAATCATGTGATCATTAAATAAAATGATAGGACATTAACAATGTCTTTATCACAACAAATGGGTTACCAAAAGATATCTAATATGCATAAATAATCCTATATAGAGATATTACATTAATATCTAAAACCTCATATGGAGTTCAACATATACCATTCCATAAATGGTTAACCTCGTAACCCTTCAAAATGATGAATGTACAATACCATAAAATTAAGGTCACTAAATTTCTCCAAATCATCTTCATATTGAATACATGTATATCATAATGTTTGTCTTATTTGGCCCATAGCAAACCAATGAATACGTTCATCATGTATTTTATTTAATCAAGGTAGTGACATGATTTACCATAAATCCATATTGAAAACATGCATGTTTACTCATTCCCATGAATATTGGATATAATCCATAAATCCAAAATGATGTAAAATTCATCAATGATAGCATAAAACAATATTTCAACAAATCATTAATTAGTTCCAATGTAATTAGTAACATCCAATTTACTTTATCTGATCTTCATTATATTAATATCAGATACATATTAAGGGTTGTCTTTCACTTAATTATTTATTTCTTAGGAATATAAACATTCATTAAATCATTTTTCTAGTCCACTAGTACAATTCAACATGTTATTCGAAATCGTTAGAAAAAAACATAACCTATTCAATCCTTATATTTTTCAAAATTCATATTTCATGAATCCATATATGAAAAATACTATTAATTATTCCACTTTATCTTTAATCCATGAACATGGATACCTAATACTATTACATAATTCATCATACAATTCACATTTCACCTCTAGTCACATAATTTCTAATATAACCATTAATCATACCAAAATACTGATTCTCTTTTGGAGATTTCTATAATGGACCTTGATTTTAATAATTCACATTCATTTAAAATTTACATCATTCCATCATCGATGATTTATTAGGTAGACTATTATTCTCATTCATTACTTTAATAAATATTTTTTATTTTTTATTTTGTAGTTACTTAATTCTTGTCCTTATTTTCCACAGTGAAAACATCTGTATCTTCCTCTACTACATTCATTTTGGTAGTCTTTTCACATTCTAAATAAAATGAAAACTGAATCTTCTTTCCTCTATGGTTTCCATTACTCAAAATCTCAGTGAACTCCTTCATTCCCTTCTCTGGTTAGTCTAAGAGTCTGTTATGTTGCAATTTGTTAATCATATTCCATAAAAACTGATTAGGCATGATCACAACATCATTTACTCTAGTGATCATACAATTTGACTATATGGAAGCAATTTTTTCTTTACATTCAACATTAACCACACTCTTTTTGGTTCCCTCCATTGACTGAAACCATAAATCATAGTGGGAGAAGAATTCATCATAGTAGAACACCAAATAATCATGAATAAGGACCTATAAGATTTCTAAATCATGAAGTATTGTTTTAAATCTATGAATCCTTATGCTTATCCATAGATACATCCCTAGACATATATATAGATATATCCATAGAGATCTCACAAAATAGTTCTCATCATGTTTGAAATGGTTTATGTATCATTTACTTTGATACCAACTATAGTGACCCAGACTTAAAATACATTGATATTACATCATTATATATGTATATTAATCATATTAAATAATTACATACCCAAGGAATATAATAATTAAGTGTCTTTGGAAACATAGAATAATATTATATAGTCTGGTGAAATAATATCAATGTTTTCTATAATGATCTTCTCATTTAGTACTCCTACATAAAACATCTATTCGTAACAAGGGGAACAAAAACACAGGAAAGGTTGAAATTAAACTCTATGTAAGGGTAAATAAATGAGACACATAAGAATAACATGTGAATAAGGGTGTGAGTAAATGGGAATAACATTTTTTGATCATACCCTGTATATCAAAGATCATATACATAATTCATGGAATAATGATTGGAAGTTACTAGGACATTTATCAAAAGAGAATCAAGAGAATAATCCCTGAATATGGAACATAGTAATAAAACCTAGAATTGTGTATGAAAAATAAAAATATAAAACCATTCTCTATATATTAAAGATCATTTCAAAAATCATATCGTGGCACTTCATGGGGGATTAAGATATTGAGTGGGACACACCACCATCCTCAATTACATCACTTTCTTATAACAAAATGGGTTCACTCCCCAATCTATCTTAGTAGTCAAGGTTCACTCCCAAGACCATTTTAGTAGATAAATTCCTTTGATGAATCTAGTTCACACCCCATTTCAACCATGTATATCACATGAGATATAAATCATTACCCAATAACTTGGATGTAGATATAGGTCCCACCCATCTCATAATGAAATCATACATTCATATTTCATAATATAATAAACAATTCATTATATCATTATCTATAAAAATATTTGGGATTCATAACCATCATATCATAACTAATGAAAATAAATTGGTATCATAAACATTTCATCCTATCATAATATATGGAAAAGAGACTAGTTTCATAATCATATAAATTCTTGAGAAATAAAAATGCCTTTCATAATAGTATAAGTAATGAATGAGAAACAAGTTTCATAAACATATAACCCATGATAGAGAAACACATTTCATAAACATCATTACATAAAAACATAAATCATCTATATGAGGAATATGGGCAGTGCCCTTGAAGCATATACCAAATAAGGTATGAGTAAAAAAAATATTTCATCTCAGTGGGAAAATAATTTTCAAAAAACAATTTTGAATCATTTCTTGAGAAAAAAAATATTTTATTTTAGAAAACACTTTGAACATTCTTTTCATTGAAAAAAAAATTTAAAAATATTAATAAAACTGTGATAATCATTTAAAAAACCATCATGAAAATAAAATAGTTGAGAATATTTTTCATTGAATATATATTTTAAAGAATATAAATTACTATTTGAAATCATTTAAATCCTTTTCTTTGAAAATAACCTTGAAAAATTATAAATAATGTTGAACACATTTTGAAAACCATTTCATTGAAAATAAAATTCCAAACATATAAATGAATATTTATTTTTTTAAAGAAATCTAATTGAAAATATTTTGAAATCATACAAAGGAGGATTGAAAATATCATTGGAAACCTATATAATATGCATACAGTTTTTTTGAAACATTCTCTTAGCTAATATATTTGAAAACATATAATGGAAGTTTGAAATTTTTTGTAAAGTTCTTTCATTGAAAATATCTTCAAAAAAATATGAAGGAATATTAAAAATATTTTAAAAATACATTTTTAAACATAAATAACTCATTATGATATTTTCATGGAAAAAGATATCAAAATATAATTTAAATTATTTTTTTGGAAACATTTTTTGAAAACATTATTATTGAATAAAATATATTTCTGACCAAAGAGTGAAATAAATTTTTATTTTCTTAAAAACAGTCCAAATTATCATAAGTATAAAAGAGTGTAAAATGGTAACATTACATGAATGTATAATTAATAACCAAATTTTTATATCATTCATGAGAATTATTGATATATGGATCATAATATTTCATCAATAGAATCAATATCTTAGACAATCCAGATAAACATTGAGATTATAGAAATAAACTCTTACCACTAGTTAACATTGAATCATACTCCCCTTGAAGGAATAAGATTAAATTAAGACAATATTATCCTGATTAGAATAATGTTCATGACATAAAATTTCTATGATTATTATATACACCTCATTAAATAGTATCGGTGCATAACTTAACATGTGTATTAATGAAGGCAAATTGAAATAAAATTACCATACATTTTTTGTAACTTTTGACCTGTAAAACCCTATAAAATAGAGTTCATAAAATGGATCATTAAATAAACCTAAATTTTATTATAATAATCATATAATAAAATCATGGCTATTTATACACTATACAAAATAAACTGGTGGTGAATAAGGAATAATTCTCTTAGATGTAGAAGTGAGACCATAAATCCCATAACAACTTCAGTAACTTTTAAATAGTGAGATCCATGAAAGAATAATATAAATTTAACCTTTCAATGTAATTAAATAAATTTAATTCATAATATATATTTCATATGGAATTCTATACACAAAAAAATAGTAATAAGTTGTGAATATTGCATATATCTCACGAAAATAAAAGTATGATGAGAAAACCCTAACCTTTTGTTTTCACTTTATTCGTACACATTAAACTGTCCATTTTAGTAAATAAATGTTTATTATAAATCAACCAATGTATCATTTTATTATATATAATAATAGATATTATTTTATTGTAACATTATATTACCAATTTATTAACTATTTTCTGTTAATTTTATGTTTCATATAATAAACACTTTGTTTTTTATATGTTTTAAATTGTTATTTGTGATCCTTGATATTAAATCATCATTTTATAATTTTTATAATGTAAAATAATATTTAGATATAATATATATGCATAATATGATAATTTATAATAATCCATAAAATTGTCAAATGATAAATTGGATACACCATTCATAGAGGTGGTAGGCCTTACGTATTCATGAATACCATTTTTGTTTTCTTATCTTTTCAAAAGAAAGAAAGAGAATGAAATATATGTATATACATATATATTAAAAATTAATTTAAAATTATTATTTCATATATATATATATAATATAATTTTATAAAACCAACCCTTAATACTTTCCATGTATGGTGTTAAGGAATCACACGTTTTGAGGAGGCGATAGTCCACACGTCCACAAATGAAGTAATAATATTCCCACAATGAGGAATAAATACATGTATTTATTATAGAATAATTACTAAAGCATAATGCAATAATAAATAATACATAAATCATATAAAAGAATTAATTTATCCACTATTGCCAACATTGAAATGTGTTAATGGAATAATGAACGACATCTCTTCTCGAGGTGGTAGTATTCCTTACACACGAACGATGATTGTGTATCCCATTTCATGGAAGCGTGTGTGAGTGTATGTTTTAATATTAAAATAATTATTTTTTTATCATATTAATTATAAATATTTTATTATAAAATAATTTAATAACAATAATTTATGTTATGGAGAAATAAATAAAATGAAAGTGATTATTGAATGATGTTACCTCTTATTTGGGTAACTCATTTGGGTATGCACCACAGGGCTTATGTGGTTAGATTTATGAACAAAATTGTTACACTATGATGATGGGAGGGATGTTGGGAGGAAATTTTTTAGAGTTTGTAATATCCAAGATGATCTTTACATTTTTTTTGATATGATGGGGGTGAGTACCGTATTATAGTAGAGGAGTAACAATCTTGAAAATATAAAAATAAAAACACTATTGGGAAAAATCTCTTAGATCATGTGGCTCTAATAATGGTATATTTTATAGAAAAGGGAGGATATTGTCCAAACATTGTCTGATTTGTTTGGACATGTTTCTAGGTTATTTTTCTTTTAAATTATGGTTTAACCACTAAATAAAATCGTTATAACCATCGTTATAGTATTTAAATTGAAGTATAATCACAGATACATTTGGCCAAAAATAAGTTAAAATTACTGTAAATTATAAATTATTATGATTTTAAATATAGATAAAATTTGGAAAAATGTTTAACCCAAAATTGGACAAAATTAGTTTAAAATTAATCTCACCAACAGGACGAGATAACATGTTTTTAATGTAAAATTTTTTAAATGTTTGATAGGTTTTTATATCCAATTTCAATAAGAAATTGATTACAATGAACTAAACTGTAATAATATATGTAATATTTTTCTAAATATATTTTTAAAAAAGAAAAATATAATTTAACTATATAATTAAATTAGATGAAAATTTGTTTTTTAGTTAAAATTCATTATTTTGTACTATTCAAAAAAATTTAACCTTCATAGAAAAATAAAATAAATTCATCTTAAGTTATTTTTTACGTTACACATTTAAAAAATATGTTTATTTTTTCAAATATAATTTATAAAATTGTAAAAATTTATATTTTACATAATCTTTCTATTAGATGTTGTTAAAATTACCCTTTACAAATATATATATCTTTATATGTAAAATTGGATTTATTCTTATATCATGTCTATAAAACACATAATATGATCATCAAAGAGTTTAATGAATATATATATATATATATATATATATATTTGTTTCATTAAAATCATTTATAAAATGTGGCTTAATTAATTTATTTAGGAAAAACTTATTTGATTGCGTAAATATTGTTTTCTAACATAAAATTTCATATATTTTCAAAAGGTTTTTTATTTTCATTTATTGTTAACTTTTCACCAAGATAATTATTCATATATAAATTTTTAAACCATATAAAAATAATTTAATTAATCTTAATCATAACCACCATTTCAATTTATAGGTGACAAAAATAATAATATTTTAATAATAATATTAATAGTACATTAATGTTTAGAAAAACTGGGTCATGGATATAACGCAAGCTATCGAAGGATCACAACTTTGTGTATAACACAATACAAACCTATTATTGTGTTTATATAATGTTAATCATTATTTTTCTTGTATAAAATTATTAACTTTTCATTGCGTGCAATGAAAACCAATTATAGTGAGTTTATATATCACAAGATATAATATGTTTTTCTTGAAAAGGAATATAAAAAATTTTACATTAATTTGAAAATACAATAAAAAAAATCACTAGATATTACATAAATTCTATGTGTCAACATTGAGAGTTGGATATTTATGAAGATATTCTTAAAATTCTAGATACATATTCTGTATATTGGAGCCTTAATATGTGGTGGTTTGAGGATATCATATGGTATGATATTCTTACATATAACATGGTTTTTGGGAATATCGTTTCTATAACTCACCCATATTTATGAAAAGATTTATTCACCTAAAATATATGTTTATCATACATAAATTTTTTTATTCTTTCAAAATAATTATCCTAGCGTTGTAAATAAGTCATAGTGAATATAAATATAACTAACAACAAATTACTCATTAATAATGTAATATCACACAAAATGTCCATGGAACTAAGTATTAAATACAATGTATGATTACATAAATTGGATTGTTACATTCATTAAGATTTCAAAAATTAAATAGAGACATAAAAATAATAATATTTTAATAACTAGAAAATCACTTGGACCATCTTCATCGTTGAGAATCTATTTTTGTTGAATAAAAAATATAATGGTAAAAATCATCAGGAATTCATTAAAAATGTTTAGAAATATACAGTAAATACTATAGGAATTGGGAGTGTGCTTTGAGAAGATATTATTTATGGAATTTATAGGATGTAATCTGGGTAATATATTCATTATATGGTCATAATAAAAGGGTATATAGACATTACTAATACTAGTAAACATGTTACCAAATTTGAATTATTTGTATATAGTTAATATATGTAATTTCTATTTAGATGTAATAAATAAAAAATTTCTCCATAAATAATGTAATGTAAATAAAATAAATAAGTTTGGAATAGATTAAAAAGATACAAATACATTTTTATAAATTAATATTATTCTAAAATTTTTTTTTGTTTAAGCAACAACCATTAAAGAAAATTTCAAAAAAAATAATTGATATAAATGTATGATAAGTAATAAAAATTAATAACATAAAATAAATAATTAAGTAAAAATTAAGATGTGTGATTTAATTAATCGAGGCCAATTAAATGCGATTTATTTAAAAAAAATGTTTTATTTTTTATTATATATTACTCATTTAAAGATAAATTAATCTTTTCTAGAGTAAAAATATATTTATATGTATTATATATTTTAATTAATTAATATTCATGTAATGAATATATTTGTTATAAATAATAATAATATCACATAATGTTATATTGATAAATTTTTCAAAGAATTGTTTTTATGTTAGTGATTTTTTTGTTATCATAATAAAAGAATGAAAAAATTTAATGTGTGTATATAATAAAATTTAATTTTTAAATGTATAAAAATATATTAACTCTCATTTAATAATTAATTACATTTAAGTAAAATTTATTATACCATAATATTTAAAAAGATTATTTAACAATATTAATAGTTTTTCTATATAGTATATGTTTTTATTTAAAAATAAAATTAATCATATTTAAAATTTTAATTAAATTAAAGATAATATTAAATTATAATTGGAATGTTAATATGATGAAATTACAATTATATCATTTTTAGGTAACAAATAAGTTACTAGTGTGAATACTACATGATATCGGGAAACTGTAGAAATTATAATGTATAGTAAATGTTCAAAAAGATTTATAAAATCAATAAAAATTAAAATTAATGTAAATAATAGAGGTAATATTCATCATACTTGTTTCTTTTTAACATAGAGAATTTACTTCCTCTACCATTAAGTATTGAGAAATTGTAAAAATGGCACTCCAACTCCTTATACATGGAACTCTCCATAACCTCTTCCAAATCACATATACAACTCAACATTCTATTGAATACCAACCAATTATACCTATACTTAATCCTTCCTAGGTGTTGGGATATATTAATATCCGTTATGAAAGTAATAATCATTTATTCCAAAGGAAACCATTATATGAATTATAGAATTAAATAAAGTAAATACATATTTATTCACAACATTTTTTAATTGATATCCCATAAAAACATTATATATAATTATACACAATAATTATGTCTTATTAACATAATTATGCTTATTTTGAAAATATTTTACTTTTATATAACTTTAAACTCTTACCCATTTCGTTCTTGTAGAATATTTTTGTTTGAGTCCATTTAACACACTATATATATAATTTAATAACAACACCATAATTTTCATCAATAATATAGTGACTATGGATTCTCACACACATATATTACATATGTTGAGATGTATATTCATAAAATTATGAAAATACATGCCTGACGACCATAATAGTTTAGTGTCATTGGACACCTGAAACACAATCATCTACCTTATTTAATGATTTTCTACATCTCTTATAATGATCATCTCATTTAGCATAAAATCATGTTTTCTTAATCGGGTATGTTTTTACCTATTTCTATGCTCCCTTTTTGTTTATGTCCTTAGGAGTGGTTTTCTGGTCTTTATGTATGATGCAGAGCAGGTACATGTTATGCACATGACGTACACATCATGTACTGGCTACTGTGTACAAGCCATGAAAGGGGAGATCACTTTGGGATTCAGTATATGTTGTGAATGGTGGGTATACATCATATTGGGTGAAAATGTCAGTTTTTAACCCGAGGAGATGGGTTTTCTAGTGTAACTTATCCAGCATGGACTACATGTCCTTTACCTGAGCTACACATCATGACCCGACCCAAGTAAAGGTTTAAGGGATACATTTCACAGTTTTTCTCGATGCATGATTTCAAACACTATTTCACCTGACCCTAAACTCTTCATAGGTAATTTGCTGAGGTTACCCTAGTTCTGGTTTGATCTAATCATCTTTGGATATTTATTCTGTCTATGGTTCATCTCTCTTGGTAAGTGTTCTTTCGTACTTTTCATTGTTTTTTATTTCAGTAACTCCCTAGCTTTGTGTTACCAAATCCTTTGATCTATGTTGGATGACCCTTGTTGTCTTCTCCCAGATCCATTGTGTGATCTAATTCTTGAAGCCATTTCCTTCATTGTTTGTGGTGCAGTGGGCGTTCATCCTCAACGTTAGTTGGTTCCTGTCTTCAGATGACCTCTTATTTTTGGATATAGATCAATCCTAATATGATAGGAATTGATCATATGGAATTTTTTGAAGTTTTTGGGTTTCATTGTTGGTGGATTCTATTATGGGTGTGTCCAATCCCATATTTGACATATGTGGTTATGTTTCTAGCCTATGATAATAAACCTTCTTGTTTTTCTTAAATATGTATTTATTAAATTAGCACGACTATTTGTGTGTGTTGAAAAATAATTTTAAAAGATAAATTTTCCCCTTTTTTTATAAATGGATTATGAAATGTTTCTAAATGGTTTTAAATTAATTAAAATTTGTTTGAGAAATTTAGTACATGGGATACCTTGGGTGCTTAGGTTGAAGATTTATCTTAATTGCATTGTCCATTGTTTTGTTATTATCAAGGAGGTTTATCTTGGTGATTTCCTTTGCTTCCATGGATTGTTGTTCTAAGGGACTGTTATTGACATTTTACGGGGTCTTACTCATGGGTTATTCCTCTTCCTCCTAATTCAATGTTCTATGGTTGATTTTTTTCACTCAATTATTGGGGGTACAAGTAGTACAAATCATGAACATGTAGTATTCCTTAGTTTTATGATAACTTTTCTTCTGTTTTTTTATTGGAATTCTAAGTATGATTTGATATGCATGTTTATGCTTATGGAAAGTGATATGGAAAAATATTCTTTGAAACTTGTATACCTTCTTTTGTTTAAAAATTTGGAAAAGGTAATTTTTTAATAAGATTTCATATAAAACATCATTACTACATATCATACCACTTTTTATTTAAAATTATCATACAAGATTTTTTATATAGAGGCTTATTGTGGAACACCTGGGTGGGATCCTACTGAATCTGTTAGCTCACACCCTGCACACCTGTTCAATGGTGCGTAGACCTTTGTTTTTCATCCGATGCATGGATAGTAAAGGCACTACAGTGAGGTCCTGATGTTGGTGTTAGCTGTTTGGGTAGCTGGTGGTGACATGGTGAGAGTTTATGCATGCTACAATTTGGAGTATCTCTTGGGTTATTGTCATTTCATTCTATAATTTCATTCATTTTCTTTGATAATTTTTCATTTATCTATTTCTACTATTTTTCTCAATGTTCTGGATAATATATTTCATTATCTAATGGTGTCCCTTTCTTTAGTAAATATATTCCATGTGTTTGATCCTGTTCGGTGAAATTATTCCCTCTATTATCTTGTTCTATGCATGAGTGCTTGCTGCCAGCCTATGGGCATTGGGAATTCCCTTTAGGTATGAAGAAGACTGGGTCGGGTGTTGGTATTTAGGGAAACCTGGGTCTGTTTATTACTGTTTGGTTTCAAAGGATTTCTTTCCTCAATAGTTCTTGTCTTTGGATTTCTGTTACACATGAGATAAAAATTTTGGGACTTGAGAGGTATGTATTGATAAGTGTTTTTTATATGTTGTCGAAATGAGACTCAAGATGTCATAGGATATTGTAATATGTGTCTCTAGTATTGGTTTTTGTTTTAAAAATAACTATTTTTCTGATGTATTTTCTATTTTGGATGGAGATTTGTTATATTTTATGATCATTATGATGTTTTGGTGTGTAGAAGTATACCTCTGTGACGTCATCCACAAGTTCTTTAGAAAGGTGTAGCTTATTCTCATAAAAAGAAATCACCTATTTATCTGAACGTCATTGATATAATCATTGGGTAAGTATGTGATGTCGATCAAGATGTACAATATGTTTAGAACACTATGTTTGAGAAACAACTAGGAGCTGGAGGAGTGATAGATATATTGCATGAGTTCTTTCATTAGAAGTCGTTATCCTTTAAAGGAACGACTGGAACTCAATATGCATAGGATTGGATGGACATGATAGATCAAATCGTTGAATACATATATACACTTAATAATACTAGGGTGAAGTTGGTTGGGTTCAAACTCGAGGGTTCTAGAAATTGTTGGTGGGATTCTATGGTCCAGGAAGATAGACATGTGGGATTGGATTAGAAGGGTCTCAAAACCCTTTTCTTTCAGCAGTTTTTTCTAGATTCAGTGATGATGGAGAGGTCTCTTATGTTCTTATCATTATAATAGGGAGATCATTAGATATTTTCTTACACTAATTGTTTTACTGAGCTTATCCATTTTTTCTAGATGTGGCGAAGAATGACTAGTAGAAGGATCATAAATACCTCTAGGGTTTGAGACTAGATATCTGATCACATGATTTTATGATGAATCTTTCTACCTATGTGAAGGTTTTAAACATATATATTGTAACACCCCACCCCTACCTCATTGGATTGAGGATTCGGTGAGGGTTACTTGGCCTTAAGCAAGGTTCCCAAGGCATTAAATGATGAAAATAAATGTCAAAGGCTCTGAGAACAATTTGGGGAACGATTTACCCTTAAGAAAAAACCAACCAAACAATCCCCTAGCCACCACTATATGATGCATTTGAATAAAACCGCCAAACATGAATTCCCAAAATACAACCATGTTGTACCACAATACAACCCAAAACCAATACAACCAGACATGTCTTCACTACATCAGAGTAAAAGCAGAAACTAAACAACAAACACTATGAGCCATGATACCACCACAGCTCCACACCAAGCTCCAAGATCCAATCTCCACCAAGACATCACAATGCACCCCTAAAGGAGTGAGATGCCTTACCTTTGCCCACGTCATGATAAACAACATCTTCAAAGACACCAATGTTCCAAAGCAGGGGGTGAGTACTAAAACTCACTAGGTTTTCCCTAAATGACCTCCCTACACACGCCACTATGATAAAACTGTTCTCACATTTAAATAAATCAGTTTATATAAAATAGTAACAAGTGAAACCATTTTTATAAACTATCATACCCTTACCAATCCATCTCACCCACACCAAGAAACCAAGGGAAAGCCAAATAATAATTCCACAAGCCATTTCATCATTTACATACTAGCACAACAATTTCTAACTTGCAAAGCAATGCATAATGAAAAACCAACTGGTGGGACTTCCGCCCAACCCGTTCACCCACTCACACCAAAACATCCAAAACGGTGGTACATCCTCCCAACTTGTTCACCCATTCATACCAAAATAACCAAAATGGTTGGATTTCCGCCCAACCCCATCACCCATTCAAAACTAGTAGTACTTCACGACCACTACCCACATGGGGGTTCTTCCAACCACTATCCATCAACTTTTACAATGAGACTTCCCACCCACTTCCATACAACATTTCAATCAAGACAAACCAAGAATAAACCCACCAAGGTCACAACATCATGCAATCAACCAATTCCATTGCATATCAATCCACTTCAATAAATCACCCATTTATTGAAAACCATTTTCCATGCCAAACAACATTTCAATAAAACAAACCTTTTATTGAAAACCATTTCCATAAATCATTTTCACAAATCAACCCTAGCATCCCATTTTAAATTCTCCATTTTAAAATCCACAATAAAAACATTTCACCATAAACCCTCTTTTTCCCAAAAATCTCCAAAACATCACCCAAAGGATTTCTAATCAACTTCACACATCAAAACACAATTAATATGAAGCACAAAAAAATTAATTGTAACCAAAACCATGAGCTCTAACCAATTGGAGTCGAGAGAGAATCCACATACCTTTAGGGTTCCTGAGAAATCGACCCATGAACAAACGCACCTCAAATCCGGCGAACGAACCCCCGAAACCAATCTTGATCCCTTTTCCTAGCATTCAAGAGCATTAAAAACATCATCCAAGGCAACCAATACCCTAGATATGGAAAAAAAAGTGTAGATATAGAAAACCAAGAAATAGGGAAGAGCAAATCAAGAGGAAAACACAAAAAAAACCAAGAGGAGAGACTTACCAAGGAGAAACCACCTCCAAACCACCTTCAAAACCCTTCGATTTTCTTCCAAAACATGTGGGAGAGTACCCTCAACCCATGAGAACAAAAAATCCTGAGTAAGCATCGAGTGGGAAGTAGTTTGGAGTGAAATAGTTTTATCCCGAGGGAGCCTGGAACATATCACCCTATTTTTAAGTGGCGCAGGGTTAATCTCCATGGTTTGGAAAACCGTGTGCTAACCATGTGCACGCTACTGCCTTGAGAGCAAGGGTCCACATAGTTTCCTCACACGGTTTGTCAAACCATGTTCATTTTTTTTGAAGCCTACTATCTCCCCCTACACGGTTTCTTGGAGCATCCTCACTGTTTCCACAAACTTTGATCAAACCGTGCTTCCTTAGAAAAGCCTCCAAACTCATTAAAAACCATTCCAATCTCTCCCAACCTCTTCCCAACTCATCCCATGAACTTTAAACACATAAAAATTCATAAAAAGTCCACACACCTCAAACAAGGGTTTCTAAATTCTCCTCACCATTGGAATTTCCGTCCTTGGAAAGTCAGGAACCCGCCCTTTACCGAAATAGCTCGGGCCACTACTCGACCATCTCTTTCACCCGCTACCAAGTCTCCTCTTAAATCTGACCATGTTTCCAAAAAACAAGAACTAAACTGATTCTCTTTCCAGGAAAGACTCTCTCTTGCCTATCCACAACCTGCACTAGCACATGCACCAATGAACCATCCAGTTCTAGCTCAGTATGTTCCCATCGAATCACATGGTCACGATCCAGCTGACACCGTTTCAACTGCAACACATGAAACACATCGTGCACCACACAGAACCTAGGTGGCAATGCCAAATGATGAGCCACCTCACCAACCCGCTCAAGAATCTAAAAAGGTCTAATATACCTTGGAGATAACTTTTTCTACTTCCCAAACTGATGATGTCCCAACCTAGAAGAGATCCTCAAGAAAACATGATCACTCACCTCGAACGACAATGACCATCGATGATGATCCGCATACGATTTCTGACGACTCTGATCCTCCCATACAATGCTTCAAATGGAGCCACCTGTATGGATACATGATAACTGTTATTGTATGAGAACTCAACCAATGACAAGTGATCCTCCCACGAGCCACCAAAATCCATGACACATGCCCGTAACATATCGTCCAGATTTTGTATCGTGCTCTCGGATTGACCATCCATCTGAGGGTGATACACTATGCTCATATTCAATTGTGTCCCAAGGGCTTTCTGCAAGGATTTTCAGAAACGATATGTAAAACTTGGATCTCTATTGGATACGATTGAAACCGGAACACCATGCCTCTTTACCACCTCACAAATATAGATTTTGGATAGATCCTCCACCATATGAGATGCACGAATCTGGATGAAATGGGATGACATCATTAGCTGATCCACTATAACCCAAATGGAATCGTACTTTCGGACCGTTCTTGGCAGATCAGTAGCAAATCTATCGTTATTTTCTCCCACTTCCAAGAAGAGATTGGTAAAGACTGCAACATTTTTGCTGGCATCTGATACTCTACCTTGACCTATTGACAAGTCGAGCATCTCGAAACAAACTCAGCCACACTTCTTTTCATACCAGCCCACCAGAACCGCACTTTCAACACTTTATACATTTTATGAATTCTAGGATGAATAGCCCACCTAGAATGATGATATGCCCAGAAGAAGATCTTCTCGACAAGAAACTGGTACAACCATCCGATTTCAAAAACAAAAAACTGAATATCCATTCAATTTCCAACCCTCAATTGTCTCCCCAACATTGAGTCTCAACCCCATGGTCACACACTCAGAATCAGATATTTTTTTCTCTTTAACCAAGCCAACCAAGTCAGGCATTAACAAAACTGGAAAGAAGACCGCTCTATCGCCCTGGTCCTCATATTCCAACTGCATATTGGCTATAATTGACATCAACTTCAACTGGTATGATGCATGTTTCACCATATTAACATATGATTTTCTACTTAATTCATCTGCCACCAAATTTCCCTTAACTACTATGTACATTAAGTCAAAATCACACATCTGGAGATATTCCATCCATCTCTTTTGCCTCTGGTTTAAATATCATTGTGATAAAATAGGCTTCAATATCTTATGATCTATATATACCGTGAATTTCTCACCAAAGAGATAATGACGCCACACTTTCAAAGCATGGACCACTACATCCAATTTCCAAATCATGATATGGGTAGTTCTTCCCATGCACTCTAAACTACCGTGATCCATATGCAACCACATGATTCTCTTGCATGAGATTTCACCCCAACCCTGATCCCAATGCATCACAATACACCACATACCCTTTTCCTAGTTTTGGAAAAACCAAGATTGGTGCTGATGTTAGGAGATCGTTTATCTCTTTGAAACATTTATTACACTATTAATTCCACTATAATGGAGAATTTTTTCTTGTTAAAGCTGTCATCGGCAAATCCAAATGTGAAAAATAAAAAACAAAATGCCGATAAAACCTAGTTGGACCAAGAAAACACTATATCTAAAACACATTCTTTGGCAATTTCTAGGAGATAACAGCCTCAATCTTTTCAGAATCCACTGAAACAACCTCTTTCAGAATCACATGGACCAGAAAATGAACATCCTATATCCAAAAGTCACACTTTGACAATTTGTCATACAACCACTGTTCCCTCAAGATCCGCAGCACTATCGCCAAGTGCTGCTCATCCTCCACTCTTTTTTTGAATACAACATAATATAATCTACAAACACCACCACAAATGAATCCAAATATCTCTGAAATATCTGATTCATCAATTCCATGAACACCACAGGCGCATTCGTTAGACCAAAGGGAATAACCACGTATTCATAATGTCCATATTTACTTATGAAAGCAGTTTTAGGAATATCATCCTTCCTCACCCACAACTGATCCAACACTACCGGAAGAACACTCTGCTCAACACCAATTATCGATTCCAATGACAATAATGTCAACCGATACAATAACGTTCCTAATTCTGGTGCCAACAAACCCGTTTCAACCTACCTTTCATGCCTCTATCCTCTAAAGAGATGCCTAACTCCATCATGTTTTGTAAAATCCATTGTTCGTGCATCACAGTCGATTTGGGACTTAAAAGCCACCAGCCAATACATTCCCAGGATTACATCATACCCATCCATCTCAAGCATTGAGAAGTTCCACATTTTCTCATCCTCGCCCACAACGATACAACATGCTCTACATAAGAAGGCTCGACACTCTCTTCGACCCAGAGGATTTTTATGTTTTAAAATAGAGGGAATAATTTCTACCCTTAAACCTAGAAAATCAACCACACGTGCAACAATAAAAGAGTGTGAAGAACCTATATCAAACAACACTTGCATCAAGTTATAATTTAATAGAATATTACCTCACACTGTGGATGGTCCCGACTGATCATCCACCACAAACTTCTCTGCTCCAAACACATGTTTCATTGACCCACTCTCCTCTTTATTTCCATGCTGAGGTGTCGTGGTATTCTGAGAATCACCAGGATGAACTTTACTATACTGACCAGGGGTGTGCTGTTATCCCCATCCTATCGAAGCATACAATGTCTGCGATACCTAAGGAGTGTCACGCGCACCCGACCATGGAGAATTCTGACAATAACGTTGCAGATGACCCATCTTCTTACAATTATGACATGCTTGAGGTTATGTCATTAAATCCTGCTTGATGTGGCTAATCGAATCACACTAAAAACATCCTGATTTGCTCTGGGGATTCAGAGGAAAATTCATAGATCCTACCCTCAGATTATGTGCCATACTCCTGCCCTGGGAAAAAGTTTCCCTCCTTTGCTTCAACCCAGCATTATAGTTCCCACTATTCCCCATGGGTACCACTATGCTTCCTCTTCCCGGAGCACCCAACAGATCCTGCTTAGCCACGGAGGCTCTATTCACCATCTCTATGTGATCATCTATACACAACACCGTTATCTTGGAATGAATGTCCTGCTTCAAACCAAAATCAAAGATACGAGCCTTCAACAACGTGATACCCTCTACCTCAGGTGGAAATATTACTAATTTCATAAACCTAGTTGTATACTCTGTCACAGACATAAGATCTTGCATCAAACTGAAGAAATCAGTCGTACGCTAAATTCTGAATGTATGTAAGTAGAATATTTTATTATATAATTCTTCAAATCCTTCCCATGTCACAACCTGGTCCATCCCTGCTTGGACTACCAACTCCCCCCACTGAAGGGAAAGATCTTCCAACATATACATGTCCAACTTCACTTTTAACTCTATTGTTGTTCATAAGAACTCAAAGATCTTGTTCATTTTATTCAACAATTCTTCTGCCCTCTTCGACTCTGAATCAACCCTAAAGACGGGTGGATTCTGCTTTTGAAGCTTAACTGCATGATCTAAATGCCTTGGTTCGTCCACTTTTTTTCCACTATCCATAGCTTCAAAATCATGCACTATACTCTTAACTAACGGCTGGTTCACCTGAGGATCAGGTCCAACCATGTTCTCATCAGCCACTTTCGGTTGGTCTCTACGATGCCTACTCGATGCCATTTCTATCAACAGAAAACAAACAACCATGATTCTCACTTCCTTAAACATCAAGAATTCCCATTTTTAATCACATTATATAACACTATTACACAAGGCTTTCCACATGTTCAAATTTTCCATGTTTCACCATTTTGAAAACCAAACCATTTTCAAAATATCAATTTATTCACATTATACTTTCACATATTCATATCACTCCATAAATCATTATACCATAATGAAATATGCATCCTAGAGGGAAGTCATTTCTACCTTATATGACATGCACATCTCATTGGATACACCCACGACAATGATATTTCCAATGACTATAAGTCTCTCCAAAATACATATATACACAACTCCGTGGTAACTTGAAGTTTAACATAAAAGGTTTAGCTACGTCCTTTTATACTATACATTCCATGTTCTGACAAGCCTACCCCTTGCTACCATCTCGACTCAAGGAATATACCACAATGAATGTCAACTCCAAATCCGAGAATCAACTCTAAAGGACCGAAAAAGCTAATACCACTTGTAATACCCCACCCTAACTCATTCAATTGAGGAGGCAGTGAGGGTTACATGGCCTTAAGAGATGTTTGCAAGGTGCCAAAGGCTAGCAATAAATGTCGACGGCTCTGAGAACAATTTGTGGAACGATTTACCTTTAAGAATAAACCAACCAAACAATCCACTAACAACCATTATATGATGCATGTCAATAAAATAGCCAAACATGCATTCCCAAAAGACAACCAAGTTGTACCACATTACAATGCAAAACCAATACAACCAAAAATGTCTACACTATAGTGGAGTACAAGTGGAAAAAAAAATCCAAAACTATGATCCATGACACCACCAGATCTCCACACCATGCACCAAGCTCCAAGCTCCACCATGACATCACAATGAACCCCTAAATGAGGGATATGCCTTACCTTTTCCGACTTCATGATACACAACATCTGCAATGACACAAACATTCCAAAGAAGGGGTGATTACTAAAACTCTGTAGGTTTTCCCCAAATTACATCCCTTCACATGCCACTAGGAAAAAACTGTTAGAAAATTTATATAAAGCAGTTTATATAAAATAATAACAAGTGCAACCATTTCCATAATCCATCATACCCTTACCAATCCATCTCACCCAAACCAAGAAACCAAGGGAAAGCCAAATAAGAATGCCACAAGCCATTTCATAATTTACATACTGGCACAAAAATTTCCAACATTCAAAGCAATGAACAAAAAACAACAAAACAGTGGGACTTCTACCCAACCCGTTCACCCATTCACACCGAAACAACCAAAATGGTGGGAATTCCGCCCAAACCATTCACCCATTCACACCGAAACAACCAAAATGGTGGGACTTCTGCCCAACCCGTTCACCCATTCACAACCAGGGGTAGTTCTCGACCACTAACCACATGGTGGTTCTTCTGACCACTATCCGTCACCTTTTATATTGATACTTCCCTCCCACTTCCACACAATATTTAAATCAAGACAAACCAAGCATAAACCCACCAAGGTCACAACATCATGCAATCAACCAATTCTATTGTATATCAATCCACTTCAATAAATCACCCATTATTGAAAACCATTTTCCATGCCAAAAAAATAAAACAACCCTTTTATTGAAAACCATTCCCATTAATCATTTCCACAAATCAACCATAGCATCCCATTTTAAAATCTCCATTTTAAAATCCACAAAAAATGGATTTCACCATAAAACCCCCTTTTTACCATAAATCCCCAAAACATCACCCAAAGGATTTCTAATAAATTTCGCACATTAAAAAACAATTAATTTCAAGAACAACAAATTAATTGTAACCAAAACCATTAGCTCTAACCAAGTGGTGTCGAGAGGGAATTCACATACCTTTTCGGTTCCAGAGTAATCGACCCATGAACAACCGCGCCTCAAATTCAGAGAACACACTACCGAAACCTCTCTAGATTTCTTTCCCTAGCATTCACGAGCCTCAAAAACATCATCCAAGGCAGACACAACCCTATATATGCACATAAAAAGTGTATATATAGAAAACCATGAAATAGTGAAGATAAGATCTAGAGGAAACCCCAAATAAACCAAAAGGAGAGACTTACCTGGGAGAAACCACCTTCAAACCACCTTGACAACCCTTTGATATGCTTAAAAAATGTGTGGGAGAGCACCCTCAACCCATGAGAACCCAAAATCCTGAGTGGGCTTCTAGTGGGAGGAATTTTGGAGTGAAATAGTTTAAGCCCGAGGGATCTCGAAACTTATAAACCTATTTTTATGTGGCCGCACGGTTATTCCGCACGGTTTGGAAAACCGTGCGCTAACCGTGCGCACGCTACTGCCTCGAGAGAAAGGGTCCACATGGTTTCATCGTACAGTTTGGAAAACTATGCGTAGGCTGTGTGAAGCCTATTGTCTCCCCCTGCATGGTTTCCTGGAGCATATGCACGGTTTCCACTAACTGTGCTCAAATCGTGCTCCCTACAAAAAGCCTCCAAACTCATTCAAAACCATTTTAAACTCTCCTAACCTCTTCCCAACTCATCCCATGCACTTTAAAAACTTAAAAATTCATAAATAAAGGCCACATACCTCAAACTGTGGGTTCTACACTTATGATGGAATGAAATTAATATCAAAGAAAAGGTTGGTGTTGCCCCCTCTTCTCTTCCAAATGGTGATAGCTTTAATGGTTTTCATGGGAAGAAGTGGAAGTGAAAAGATCATCATAGGGGTGGTGGAGTAGGGTCTTAGAAGTGAGCCTCCTATGCACTATCATTGGTATCTAACAGTGTGACTCTAACATGCTATAATTACATCAAGGGAGGAAAAAACCAATGTACTTGTCCTATTCCCATGAAGGCATGCAATAGTTGTGGGTGTGATGGTCATCTAAAATGTTTTTGTTAGGCTATAAGTATGCCTCATTTTGGTTAGGGTTCATCGACTCAAAAAGATACTTCGGTGGAGTCAGAATCTTCAAAGACGACAAAGATCCATCCTCATACCTCAGGATTAATGCAGCCTCACGTAGTATATGAGTGTCCAATGAATGTTGATAAAGGTCCAACAATAGTGAGATGTACACTTCTTACTACATCTTCAGTAGCAATTTTACTATTTAATACTTGTGCCTCTAATTCATTTATATCTACAAATTTTGTTGATTTTCTTAAACATCCAATGGAACTTATTCCATTTACATTGGAGTTAGAGACACCTCTTAGAAAGTGGAAGGAGAAATGGTTTATTTGTCCATCATTCTCGTTAATGATTGTCAATACAAAGTCGGTCCGGGATTTTCTCATCCTTGAGATGGATCGGTTTGATTTCATCATTAGTATAGACTAGCTTATTACTCATCTATCTATGGTTTATTATTATCGTTGATGTATTTTGTTTCTTTATGTCAATGAGATATTTTATGTGTTTCAGGGAGAGAGTGGCATGAGGTTCGATTATGCATGAACTTCCTACCCAAAGCTCAAGAGTTTGTTAGTTTCAATTGCATTTGATCTCGATGAAGTATATTATATTGGTGATTTTACCATTGTTTTTCAAGACTTAATAGATTTTTTACTAGACGATTTCTCTAGTCTTTCTCTATAGAGAGAGGAAATGTTTATGATTGATCTGGTTCCAGGTACACAACCGATAATGATACCTTCTAATAGTTTGGAAACAATAAGGATTAAAGAGAATGTGATTTAGTTAGACAACAGGTTATGAAAATAGTATCCTTTACCCGATCATTTCTCCTGGGGTATCCCTTATGCTCTTTTCTAATAAATCAGATGGTTCAGTTCATTTATGTGTTGACTATATAGAGTTGAAATGAGTAACGTTTAAGAAAAAATTTCTATTTCCTCATGTAGATGAATTGTTTGATCAGTTTAAGGAGACAAAGTGATTCTGGAAGATTGATCTTTGGTCGAGATATCATCAGCTGATAGTTCGAGAGTCTAATATACCAAATACAACATTCATGTGTAGATATAGTCATTATAAATATCTTATGATACATTTTGGTTTCACTAATGCTCCTGCAGTTTTTATGGCTTTGATGAATTGGATATTCCATCAATATGTTGAAATTTTTGTGGTAGTGTTCATGGATGATATTATCATTTGATCAAGGTATAAGCGTGAGCATGATCACCCTATGAGTTTGGTTTTGGAAATTCAGAGAAATCACTGTCTACATGGTATGTATTCAAAATGTAGTTTTTGGATTTATGAATTGAACTTCTAGGTGGGAAAAATTCATGGGCATGGATTTTCAATTTTTTCAGAGTATGTATAGGATTTTATGTCTTAGAAGGAAAAATAGAATGTCTTTGAAATTCAATGTATCCTTGGTCTTGCTGGGTACTGCCGATAGTTCATTTGGGATATCTCTAAGATGGAATCACCATTGACTACTCTTACCAAGAAAAAGGTGAAATTATCATCTGGTGCGAAGTGTATGTTTTCTTTTGAGGAAATAAAAGGACTTCTGGAATCGACTCCTATATTGATCTTACCTGAGCCTTGTAAGGGTACATGGTGTTTCATTATGTATCTTATCCCAGTTTGAGATGCATGTTGATGCTGGATTTCCATGTGGTAGACTACGGGTGTCTTCAACTTTGACTACATGAGAATAAAGACCCCACATAGGATTTAGATCTTGATGTGGTTATGAATGCACAAAAATGTTGGAGGCAATATCAATTTGTAGAGAAGCTTAATGTCTTCTCTTATCATAATAGTCTGATTTATATCTTCTCTCAGAAATAATTGAATTTCAAATAAAGATAATGTATAAAATATCGTAAGATTTTTGAAATTTACACAGCCTACACCCAAGGAAAATGGAATGTTTTTGTTGGGATAAATCCCCTGAAAGTATCATTGCATCATTTTTGGGATGCTTGTGTTTGTTGAACTTATAGGTTTTGAGGGTGAATTGTCACGTTTCTGAGTTGTTGGTGACAATCCATGTTGAAAATTAACCATGACAAAGGAACATATGATCTGGAGTTGGTACTAAAGAATAGATATGATGTGGCATCGTTTCCCAGTGATTTCCAAATCTTTTCAGTCCAAAATTTGGAGTTTGGTGGGAATTGTGAAAAGTAGATTTCCTTGAAGATATTTAAATATGGAAATGGTATGAATTTCACGATGATAGGCATCATGGTTTTGATTTAGTGGAGACTAGAATAATTTTGACAGTGATGCATCCCAATTACGACGAGCTTCATGAACATCAATGTTGAAGGGAAACGTGAGGGAGATTCACGGTGGCAGAGCGAAGTAATTGACGGAATGCTCCACGATTTGGATGAGATCCACGATCAGAAAATTTCCATAGTAATTTGTGATTTTGAGAGAATTTTAGTGGGAACATCAGAGCTTCATGATTTGAGATGATGTGGCATTGAATTCTCGTAGAATGTTCAAGGGTCAGTGAAATTTCATATAAATAGAACTCAACCCCCTCAAGCGAATTATAGATTGTTTTCAAAGAAAATTATTCTCTTTTGGCTTGTGAAGGTGGTTCGTGAAGGTAGTGTGCTTCATGAAAGAAGATCTTCAAGATGGCTATTATAGCTCTACGAAATTTGCGAGCATCATGTTGGCTCAGTGAGCTTCACGAGGGAAGTCGATGTGAGATGCCTTGAGGTTCGTGAGATTAATTTTCGAGATTGATTCTCCATATTGGGAGCCTCACGAAGTATGGTGATTTGTGAAGGTGTTTCCAAAGTGAGTTGCTCGATGTTCAGGGGCAAAGGGGTATTCATCAGTTGATAAACATTGAACTTCAATAGAGAATCTATGTTTGTGGTGGATGAATTCATTAGTGGTAAGGAAGAGACCTACATGTCTATATACTGTGAGTGGATCTTCTGAAGTGGCAGGGAGACCACTTCAATTGAAAGAGAAGTGAATTCTCAAATTGTGAGTGGTTATAAACAAGGATGGACAGTGAGTCCGCTTCGAACTTATAAATAGTAGTGCACTTATAGTGTATTTGGTACAACGACACACTGCTAGTCTATGCTCCTTGGACGTAGCCTAGTAAGGGTGAACCAAGTAAATTTTTTTGTGTGCTAGGAATGATTTTAAGGTTTGTTCATACTCTCCATCGGGAAGGAGAGAGAAGCAGGTTTTTTCTAATAGAAAATCAAGATCAAAAGGGGAAGTCATTTTAATCTATCATACCCTGATTCACCACAACCCCTCTTAGGGTATCTAGACTAGTGGACTTAAAAGTTTTTGAATATGCTCTTAGTAGGATGGTACTATCACAGGTTCTTCTGGAATTAAAGTAGGAGTCAAATCTTATGAGGCAATTTTCTATGTTGAACTTGGATGCAGAAGAGGATATTTATCATATGTTTCTAACAAGTGTTAAACTATCATCATCTCTACTAGAGTCTATTTTATAGAGTCAGTAGTAGGATGATTAATTTAGTAACTTTTGAGAAATCCATTTTGGTGGGGAGACCTCTTCTGGTTGGTCTCTTTCTTCTGATGGTATACATCACTTTAAAAAGTGAGTTTTCATCTTAACATGTGTGAGAAGTTTAGAATTTTTTTATTGCCATTGATTTTCATGTTCGGTACATCCACACACTATGAATATGTATTATAAAATGATAAGAAAATTATGGTGGCCGGGTATGAAGTGGGTCATTACATATTATGTGTCTCACTTTTACACATATCAATTGATAAAGAAAGATCACATAAAACCTTCTGGTTTTCTTCAGCCTCTTCCTGTTCCAGTTTAGAAATGGGATATGATATCCATGGATTTTGTTATACTGGTTCCATGGAAACCCTAAGGGAAAAATTTAATATGGGTGTTTACTGATCGATTGATGATGTATTATCATTTCATTCTAACCAAGGACATCACTAAATTCAATGATATGTGTATGCTATATGTGTAAGAGATCATAATGTTACAAGGGAGTCCATCTGTCATTGTTTTAGATAGGGATCCTAGATTTATCTCAAGGTTTTGCGGGACTCTCCCAGAGGTGATGATAATTCTGATTAAGTTGTCATAGAAATCCATCCATGAAATTATGGTCAAAAAGGGCGAGTAATTTAGATTCTAGAGGAAATGCTCTGACCTTTTGTCTGGGATTTTGGTGGATGATGGGATATCAATCTGGAACTGGTTCAGTTTGTTTACAACAACAATTACCATTCATATATATGAATGGAACTCTCTGAGGAGTTGTATGGTAGCCCATGCAGGTCACCTCTATTTTGGGAATAGATTGGATAAATATCTTTGGGTTGATTAATTCTAGTTCAGGAGACATCCAAAATGATTTAGGATGTGTGATGATATCTAGCGACATCCTAGAGTTGAAATAAATATTAAGAAGATCGGAAGCGTTGAACTTTAGTGTTTTCTGTATGTGATTGGGTATTTGTGATAGTTTCTCCTTGTTTGGGTCACCATATACATGGAAAATATATAAATATAACTTCAATATATGTTGGATTTTTTGAGATCACTAAAGGACTTTGATAGGTTAGCTTTTTCGATTCAGTTGATGGGGATCCATGATATTTTCTATATATCTCGGATGAAGAAGTATCTCCCTGATCTTTCCCACATTCTAGGTTGGGATGAAATTGAGTTAGATCCAAATTCTTATGTATTGAAGAAACCAGTTGAGATCATTAACTGTCATAGGAATGTATTTCATGGGAAATCAATTTGGTTGGTCAGATTTCTATGGAAACAAGGTTCAAATTCTCATGAAACATGGGAAAGTGAGTCGTTCATGTGTAAGTAGTGCAAAAATATTTTCCCTATAGTTACATATTTCCCATGACTTCCTAGGGACATAAATTTTTTTGGGAGTCTGTAAAATCTCAATACCTTATCGGGTAATTTTTCCCCTTTTTCTAAGATCCATTTTGGTTCATGTCCTTAAGAGTGGGTTTCTATACATTCTATAGTTTGAATAGTAGTTACACACCATATACTTGAGTTATATGTCGTGTATTAGGTGTTTTGTACATGTCATGAAAGGGGAGATCAAGATGTGAACAGGGACATATCTTGAATGGTGGGTCATGCCACCATAATTACCTTCCCAGATAGGAGGAAACAATCCTACTCTTATAAGGATTCCCAAGATCCTGGTTACATCCACAATGCCTTAGTGTTGGGGATTTTGAAGAATATAAAATGAAATAATCCCCATGAAGTCTATATTAATAATCTTTTTGACCAATACACTTGAAACATTATCCTTTTACATATAATCATGATGTTCTATGTGTTCAAATATTGGATTCAAGACCAATTGGATAACATCTTGGTCATGTTATCCAATATCCCGGTATAGGTGTCACATGTATATGTTGATCCTGACACTGAAAATGTCACGGAATGTGAATGGAAGAAGGTTTCCAAACATAAGAGTTAGATGTATGAGGATAGGTTTTCCTGCCAAGTAGTTTCTCACACCCCTGTCATCATTTGTGCCCACATAGGCTGATCCAATCCTGGTAAAGACTCTACGCCTTCCCCCATTACACCTTTTACATCAACATCACAAACATACTTATTTTAATAGAGTAGTAATAGACAGAGCATGTGAACAAAAAGTATTCCATTAATGCTGATGCCATCTCACACCTTGTGTGATTTCATGCCTCCATTTATGGGAATCACCCCAGGGTCCACCCAGCATTGAAAGACTCCTATAATGATGAATAGAAATATGACTCCATGAATAACATCAAGTTAGTGGATCCATTCCTGGTATATGATGATGAGGAGAACCAAGAAAGACCTCTGAGTGCCACTTGTTGATTTCATAGATGAGGAATTCGAGGATTTGATAACTAGTGGAGTGATCAGGTCAGTGCTTCATGACAGACCATGCATGCTACCAAAACCAGACATCATGTGTTGTGTAGAGCTTAACAGGAATAGACCTCTCATCCCACTACCTTAAACATTCCACAACCATTGAAATTTATTTTTTATAGGGACGGAAAGTTGATACCACATTTTGATCTACCACGCCCAGCTAAATCCAAGCCTCAATCAGCTAATGGTATTCTAGTAGTGTTTTTGGGTGGTTTGTTTGATGATAAGAAGCGAATTTTCTACACCATCCATAATATAGTGGTTTATCCAGTAGTGCATGTCATGCCTCCTTCCATAGAGCAACACCATTTATGTTGAAATGTGTATTTGGAAAAAACTTATGATGTGCTAATGAATATATCTTGCATACCAACAAATCATTGAATTCTAGAGGAGATCTAAATATCTAAAAATATTAGTGAATATCTAAAAGAAACCTTGATATTTTCATTCAAATTTGAAATAGAGGTTGAGAATGCATAGATGTAATATGATGAGAATATTGGGAAATCTTAATTCAAAACCATCATTTCATTATCTAGAAAAGATTAGGGATCCTTCATATAGGGGAACATTTTCCTTCTGTACATCACTAGCTAGTTCAATGGAATAAGGATTGATCATTTTCTAGTTGACTTATGTACTGGGATAAATGTCATCCTATTATCAACATTACATAGGATAGGACTCACTTATGTATACTTGAGTACCTCTCAACTGAAAAATTATGGTTATGACAGGACCGAGCAGAGAAAATGTGGTCAGATCTGGTTGATGATCTAATTCCATGATTATTAGAAAATACAGAATTCATGGTTTTCTCATAGGATACTTCCGATAGTGCAATAATGGGTAGTAGCTGGATCCACATCTATGCCACAATTACCTCCTCATAATACTAATTCCTCAGGTACACCCTCAATGGTTGATTAGGTGTGATCTAAGGTGATTTTTCCCATTTTTACTCTTATGAATCCTGCTATCTAGATTGTAGCTATTATAATAGCAATGATAAGAAGGTTCAGACAAATGAGGTTCATACTTCAACTTTTACAAATATCCTGTGGATATATATGGATGATGCTTTCAACCACCCAATTCACTGGTTGGAATATATGATGCCTACCATGGGAAATTTCTTTTTTATCTCTGGGAGGAAAGGATGATGAATCCCATGCATGGGAACCATGGTCAATGGACTAATGGGACTCTTATGAAAATCATTGTTTCCCTGGTATCAAAAGATATAGAGCCCCATAGTGAGAATTCCACATCCTCCCAAGCATGACCAAATATTCCCCCAGAATCATATTGCTTAGATGGACCATCTCATTCTACAGATTCTCCTATTTTAGATGATGAAGAGGATTGCGAATAATTTTCTTCGTCATTTAAAGAGGGAATCTCCACCACTACATATAAGCTAGTCTATGTGAATACAGACACTAAGAAAGGTCTGGGGCCAACACTAATTAGTGCAGCCATGCTGCCCTATGAACATTAGTAGTTTGGGGACTTATTGAAGCAACATCATAATATTTTTTTTTGCATTTATGATGAGATACGAAGACTATACCGTAATTTCACTATTTTCAACCATGTTTTAATTATCATAAAATCATGATTATTATTATATAAATGAGTTTTTTGTTTGATGATACCATTTTAAATTATATTAAATATTCTAGAAATTATGAAATGTTTGACTCATCATTGAAGATGGGTCACTACTAGAGATGACTCACCATTTGAAATGACTCCCTGCTGATGATTCTGATAGAATGTAAAATTGTAAATGTATAGGAATCAACCACCAATTTTGATGTCTCACTATAAGAATGGATTTTGGGAAAAGTATGAGATAGACTTGATGTTAGAGGATGACTCATCATTGAACTGAATATTGGAAATGTGTTTGAAACACTCATTATCAAATGTAATGAGAAATTAGGATATGTGTTGAAAAAACATATCATTGGAGATGACCCATGTAAATTTTACAAAGTATTGAAAAGTCCTACCATCATTATTGAGTAACTCTAGGATGAAAAATTGGAAAATTATCAAAAAGAACTACCACCAAACCATGACTCACCATGAGATATTGGAACTTCCAAAATTGGATAAGTATTGATATGACCTATATTTAGAGTATAAATATCAAAAAGTATTAGAATGATTACCACCAACATAATTCACCATTATAAATGAACCACTGCTATAAGTTGTCTCACCTTTCAACATGACTCTCCATCAGCCAAATTCACCACCATAAGATGAATTAAATAATTTGTTAGCCCTGAGTACGAGGATGTAGGATATCCAGATGATTTTTCTTCACATGGAACATACAAAATGTATCCCTTAAAAGATGTATAATACTCAAATTTTCAAAAGTAGAACAATAGAAACCCATGATAAGATTTGTGTGATAAAGATATATATATATATTTGATCATATTATGTGAGATGAAAGAGTATTTCAAGAACCTGAAAAAATCCACTTTGATAGAATCCTAAATTTAGAAAGATTTGATCTAACAGAACATTGTAATTTTATTATATATCCAAAAGAAAACAGATCATGATAATCTATTCTACATCAATTTACATAAACTCAACTCGATCTTCCTTTCATGATACACTCAATGAGTGATAAGTTATAGAACATATCAGATAAACAAATAAAATCTTTCAACATATCATCATTTCCTCTATATTTCTATTTTATTTACAATTTGAGTAGTGTGTGTATACATTGTATTTAACACATACACAGAGAAACTATCTCATTTACATTCTCTATAAGATATATGATATCTTCTTAAAATATCTTTACATTTTCCATCATATGTTTTTTTGTGAAATAGGTCATTATGTGGGCTATGTTTTTTTTCCCAATGGTTTTATTGAAGAGGTCCTTTTATGGCCTAGATAGTTTTATGGTTGTATAACCAAAATAGGAATTGGATCATATATTATTTTATATAATCTTTTTGGAAATAGTTGATTTCTATGCGGAGAGTATTAAGTCTTGTCTTGAGACTTAACCTCTTTTATTTTTTTCTATAGTATGTTTCTTTAACTATTATGTTAGATCTATTTAAATTACAAAAAAACTATTTTGGTGGTGAGTATTAACAAGTTTTTATATAATGTTTTGATTAATTAAATTGACTTCAAATGTTAAATTAGATTTCATAATGTTTTCTAATTTCATTTAATCAATCTTTGAGAAATCCTTTAAAATACCATAACATATATTATTCTTCTATTTTAATTTACTAGAATATTTTTAAATGATTTGAATATTTAATTTAAACATATTTTTATATTGATAATTTTAATAGTTATTCAAATAACCCCCCCCCCTCTGGAGATACTCACTCTGACCAATATTTGGTATCAAAGGTTTTTCAAATATTTACAGTTTTGATTTTAGTTGATTAAATTATCATCAATTTATATTGTTGATAAATATAATTACATAAATTGATAAAAGATAATAAGGTTATCATATCAAAAAAAGTTTTATTTAATGTCAATAATTATGCTCATTATTAAATAAAAATAAAAATGCATATATAAAGCATGGGTTTTGAAATTTGGTCCACCATTGATGATAAGTATGATTTACATAGGACAAGAATAAATACATGGGGTGATGATACTAAACATTATTATAATAGTAATTTAAAATCTAACACTACTGGAATGTGGGTTTTTCCCCACGGTTACATACCAACGGTTCTATCAAACCGTTGGTAAATGATAAAAATAGAGTTTTTTCCCAACGGTTTCTTAGAACCGTTGGGGTAGATTGGTTTTGGGGAGTTTTTCCCAACGGTTCTAGGGAACCGTTGGGATAGGCCTAGTTTTGAGGAGTTTTTCCCAACGGTTCCTTAGAACCGTTGGGGTAGGCCTTTTTTGGGGAGTTTTTCCCAACGGTTCTAAGGAACCGTTGGGAAAAACCTTGTTTTGGGAGTGTTTCCCAAATGTTCTATGGAACCGTTGGGATAGGCCTTGTTTCGGGGGAGATATGCCAACGGTTTTAAAAAACCGTTGGCAAAGGTTTTCCCCAAATCACCAGCAGCCCGTTCTCTCCCCCATTCGTGTTACAGAGCCCTAACGGGAGCAGCAGCAGGCGATTTTGGAGTACTGCCGGTCGGACCTTGAAGCTCTTCTTCAGGTTATTCTTCGTATTTATCTCAAAAGGTATTCAAATGTTTGGATAGTATTGAAACTTATTTTTATTTTTCCCTTCAGTTTAGACGATTTTGGAGCTACTGCCGGCGCCTAAGGGTGAGTTTTCTTGAAAATTCCTTTTTGGATTTTACCCTTTGAACATGGGATGTCATTTGTGAAAGGTTATATAAATCGAATTGATTGTTCGATTTATGAATTGAATTGTAAATTAAATTAATTAAGGGTATTTTATGGTTTGCATTCCCCTTTAACACTTATATTTTATGTTACCATGTTAGATATATTATAACTAATGCATGTGATATCTTTATAGTCTTGTTAGGAGTGTTATATTAAAAATTCCCATGTGAGTGCTTGAATTTTATTTGATTGAGTCGCCATTTTGAGGTGAGTTGTATTAAATACCTTTGTTTTTGACCTTGGTATGTTTAATGAATTGTTTAAATGAAATGAAATTCATTAAATGATTAATAGTAAATAGTGATACATGGATTCTATTAGGATGTCAGGTATATAATCTTGTTTCTATTAACTTATATGCTTTATGTGATAAATGGATTCACAGTGGAATTCCACGGATATACTCATTTCATTGAATATTGATTAAGCCATTGGTGATACATGGATCCAAGGGAGGGATTCCATAGATAGACTTATTGAATGTAGAATTATATTCCAATTGATACATGGATTCTTATGATAATTTCATAGATAGACTTATTGAATGTAGAATTATATTCCTATGATATGCGTCTTGTGTGGTGGTGGTGTGGTTTATGTGTTTTATGGTAGTAGTGAAGTGTGTGATTATGTAGTTAATGTGAACCCATAGGTTGAGTATTTTGTGCTATCTATATATCATGTATTTTTATGTTATTTCTACACATTCCCAACCAGAGTTGGATAAACTTACCAACGATCAGAGGTTTTGAGTTATGGGTATTTTTTCTAATATCTAGGATGGTGGTTATATGTTTGGATAGCTACCATGTCTTCCCTACTCTTCCTTAAAAAGTGATTGACCATGTGTTTTTAGGCAAGATGCGATGTGATTGTCCATGTGTCTTCAGGTGAGATGTACTATGATTTCCCTAGTGTTTTTCGGTGAGGTGTGATGTGATAAGGCTATAATAAGATGTGGCATGTGGTTGGGGTCATGTAGGGTAGGAGGATGGCACAAGGTTGATGTTATTCATGTTCATGATACCCTACTAATATGGTTATGGGACGAGTCATGCTGTTATGTGATATAATACATTAAGTTCTTGTTGGTTTTACATTTTTTCAATAACACATTTGTATGTTTTTTGGACATGTGTAGTTGATACCTTGATTATTTTCTTCCTTTATCGTTTACTTAAATGTATTTTCTATTATAGTTAATGCCTATTGAATTGTTTATGACAAAATGACTTATATAAATTCTTTTTACAGAATGGACAGAAGTTGGATGTATGAAACCGATCGGATCTCAGACGATTTTCTAAACAATTTGGAGAGCTTTATAGATTTTGCATTTCACAATGCTTCAGATAGTGGTCGCATACACTGCCCATGTTCCAATTGTGTTGGTAGACCTTGGTTGAGCCGTGAAGAAGTCAGCTACCACATAACCAAAAATGGGTTTCAAGCAAACTACTTTCTGTGGTATCACAATGGGGAGAAAACGAAATCTCAAATTGGTGATGATCGAAATGAAAAGACTGGAATGGAGAATTTGTTAGATGATCGGTTTCCGTTTATTCGTCATCATGAAAAAGAAAGGATTTCGACTCAAGAAGACTTCGATATGAGGATAGCTGATGCATCTAGTGAAAATGATGATATTGATAGGGTGAAAAAATTGAATGATGCTGCCACGACTCCAGTATATCGACAATGCGATAAAATGAAAAAGCTGGAATTTTTAATCCGATTATTTCATGGGAAAACTATGTATGGGATTTCTAATACAGCAATCGATTACATTCTTACCCTCTTGAAGGATTTACTTCCAGATGATGCAGATATTCCCTCAAACCACTATATGGCATGGAAGTTAGTTGAGGAACTTGGATTTTCAAGAAACAAAATTCATGCTTGCCCGAAAGATTGCAGTTTATTCTGGGAGGAAACCGCTGAACGAAATGAATGTATAAAATGTGGCACATCCCGCTGGAAGTCAAAATCTGATGGAACACCATCCCGCATTCCACAGAAAGTAATGTGGCACTTTCCATTGATCCCCAGACTCCAGAATCTTTTTATGTCTGATGACATATCAATAAAAATGAGATGGCATGATACCGAGAGAAAGAAGAATGATGATGAGTTGGTTCATCCTGCAGATGGATTTGCATGGAAGAGACTTGATGCTCGACATCCTGATTTTGCAGCTGACGTGCGTAATGTGAGGCTAGGTCTTTCATGCGACGGTTTTAATCCGTTTGGGCAGATGCTTACTTCGCACAGCACATGGCCCGTTTTTATGCACATTTATAATCTTCCCCCATGGTTGTGTATGAAAAAATCTTTCACTTTTATGAGTATACTCATATCTGGTCCTTCTGATCCCGGCATTGATATTGATGTATACATGCAACCTTTAATAAAAGAGTTGAAGCTTCTTTGGGATGTGGGTGTGCGCACATACGATGCATGTTCGAAAGACATATTTCAGATGCGCGCTGCGCTTATGTGGACAATCAATGATTTTCCGGCTTATGCAATGATGTCTGGATGGAGCACGAAGGGGAAACTGTCATGTCCAGTTTGTATGAAAAATACACGATCCAGAAGACTGAAACATCGTTGTAGTTTCAGTTTTATGGGACATCGACGATTTTTGCCAAAAGATCATCCATATAGAATGAATCGTCGAAGATTTGATAATACTATAGAGACCGATGATCCACCTCAGCGTATGTCTGGAACTGATGTGCTTAATGAATTGAAAGATTTCAGTTTTTCGTTTGGGAAGGGTCAAATGAAATCTGGAAAGAGAAAGAATGTTTCCACAGAAACCTGTTACAATTGGAGGAAGAGGAGTATCTTTTTTGATTTGCCTTATTGGTCAACCAATTTGCTACGTCATTGCTTAGACGTAATGCATATTGAAAAGAATATATGTGAAATGTTGCTTTCAGTTCTTCTAAATGTCAAGGGGAAGACAAAAGATGATTTACGATCTCGACGTGACTTGGTGGATTGGGGCATCAGACCAGAATTGCATCCTGTGCGTATCAGTGAAAATAAATGGCAACTTCCATGTGCTTCTTATGTGATGACACCTACTGAAAAAAACAATTTTTGGAAGTATTAGAGACTATTAGAGTTCCTGATGGCTATTCAAGCAACATATCTAAACGGGTCAATAGAAGAGAGTTGAAGCTAAAATCTTTGAAGACTCATGATTATCACGTTCTACTGCATGAGTTGCTTCCAATAGCAATCCGTCATCTTTTGTCCAATAATGTAAGGGTGGGTGTTATTCGGTTGTGTCATTTGTTTAGAGATCTTTGTGCTAAGAAGTTGTCCAAGTCTTTCTTGCAAAAAATGTTGACAGATGCCCCATTAATTTTGTGTGAGTTGGAGAAAATATTTCCCCCATCATTTTTCACATGCATGCTGCATCGGACTGTCCATATTCCAACTGAAATACTTCTCGGAGGACCTGTTTCTTTTCGTTGGATGTATCCAACTAAAAGAAATATGTTCACATTAAAGTCTTATGTTCGAAACAAGAATCATCCCGAAGGTTCTATCGTGAACGGTTACTTAGCTCAAGAATGTATGGATTTCTGTTCAATGTATTTGTCTGATCTTACTACAAGAATGAACAGACCAATGAGAAATGAAGAAGAACAATATGAGAAAATTGAACCCAATTTTCCATCACTTCCTCAAACAGGAGGAATTCTTGGATCATATACATTGAAGACATTAAGCCATGAAGAGCGGGAGATGGCACATCGCACAGTTTTGTTCAACTGTGATTTGTTCGATGACTATATCAGGTAACAAAATTGAATATGTATATATCTTACATATATATCTGTTAAACTATTCATATTTTTTTATCTACAGGGAACATAAAACAATGATAAATAGGAAGCATCGTTCTTTATCTTTGAGAAGGAGAGAGACTTTGCATAGCAAAGAGTTTTCTGCTTGGTTAAAATTGAAGGTAAAAATATTACTGTTTAAATTAATTATTTCAATATTTACTTAAGTTTAACTGTCATTTATATTGCAGGTATTGAGTTTGTCTGCTGACTTTGTCTCTGAGGAAATAAGAGCATTGGCTTTTGGTCCTAATACCGTGGTTCGTGACTGTAAATCAATTGTTATCAATGGGTACAGATTTATTGTCACTGAACGAGCCAAAAACATGAGAACACAACATGATGGTATTATGGTTACTGCCACAACAGATTGTTATGCCAGTGCATCAGATAGTAGACCACGACTTGAAAATGTGGGGGTATATGGAGTCGTTGAGAAAATAATAATATTGGATTATTACTCTCATGGACGAGTCACAATGATGAAATGCCATTGGTTTGATTCGATGACGAGACATGGCACATTTATTGATGATTGTGGATTTCGAGTAATTAATATGACCCGCACTCTTGCAACTGAAGAACCATATGTGTTGGCATCAATGGCTAAACAAGTTTTTTATGTCAAAGATCAACTTCAACCAGAATTTGGTGTCGTAGTTGAAGTAATTCCAAGACATATTTTTGATGATGTTGATGATGGAATTGACACTGTCCCTATTGCCATTGGAACCAATCCATTTATTTCTTTTGATGACTCCAATAGCTCAATTGTCAGAGTTGATTGTGAACCTGAAGTTGTGGTTGGAAATATATAGAATCATTCATCCATGTTCTCAATTCTTTTGGTTTACCTCGAGTTGGGTTGTTAAGGTTGGTTGCTGTTTTATTTGAATTGCATTTTCTAATTTGGAATTGAACTGTATTCAAACCAAATCAAACAATATTTCTAACTTGGTGAACATTACAACTTGTATGTTTTATTAAATTCATTCAAGCTCTTCTAAAACAATTGATAGCTAAATTACCAATGAATCCCCTCATTCCTCATATATTTAGTTTTTTGGTTTACACGTTAATTTTCTTTTTCTAATTAATTACATATTTGTTTTCCAATGCAGGAAATGAAGCCAATTGAAGAGAGACGAAGAAAAAAAATGGCGGAGAACAATCGTCGGATGGAGGAGATGGGCATTCCACCATTAGTGCCTACAGAGAGTACTTTATTTTAAATATATATATATATATTTACAGAATAAATAATGTCATGTGATTAATTTTTTTTGTAAACTTTTTTGTAGGATCCACCATTACGTCGACAGTTATTCGACGAGGAGCCTAGTACTGGTCCTAGTACTCAGGCCAGTGGTACGAGGAGGGTTCGTACCAGAGGTGGACATAGAGCTGCGCGTGCCCGACTAGACCCTGCCCCTCCCACTGACATTTCAGCCTTCCCACATTCTGATCTCGGTGTGTCGTTAGGGACACACGAGATATTTAGACCTCCCATGTTTTCGCTACCTTCTGCATCTTCTGCCCCATCATTTTCACATCCCATGATGATTCCCACTCCCCAGTCAGCATCAGGTCATACAGTTGTTCCATCTTCTTTTCCTTCTACTTCTGTCTGTCCGAGCTTTTATATTCCATCGTCTTCGACTCCTGTTCCACCAGAGGGTGTTCCATCAGGTTCTGTGGATCCGGCGCCACTCATTGATCAGACTAGCACAGGTATATTTATAAAACCCTATCAAATTTTTATAGCAATATTTATTTTCATTATAACATGTTTTGATAAAATATTTGTTTTTCTTTCATGACAGATACATCTACTGACAGGAGGCGGGGGCGGGGCCGTACACGCATGCGTTCGGTGTGGAACCGTCGCACACAGGTTATGGTGGAATATAATGAAGACAATCAGATGGTTGAGAAAACAGGGCAGCAATGTCGGAGTTTTATGGAGACACTTGCCAAATACTCCGACATCATTCCCGTCAGCCCGCTGTCGTGGAGACATTTGCCACATGAGGTCAAAGATAGAGCTTGGGCAGAGATATGGGTAAAACAATCTGTTGTATTTAATGCCATGAATTTTTTTTTGTATTTATATAAATTAATATTTTCATTTCAGCTTCAATTTAATTTTCCTGATGGTGAGGGTGCACGACTGGAACGTCTAAAGGATTTAGGCGAGCTTTGGAGAGCCTACAAGCATGAGCTGTATATTGGCTGGCGTGCTAGAGTTGGCACTGAGTTAGAGGCGGTACCAGTCGTGGATGATTGTCCTATAGAGCAGTATCGTCAGATGATTACTCATTGGACGAGTACCCAGTTTAAGGTATGAATTACATTTGAGGTATTTAAATAATAACTTTCAAGTTTTGCATTAATATTATCCTTTGCATTATCGAATTTTATTTTGGAATCATCTGGAAAAAACAAAAAAAACATTGATGCAAAAAAATACCTCCATACGCTAGGACGCACAACGATGCCGGATCATGAGAGGCAGTAGGTATGACAATTGTTTATAAGTTTTCTTTAAGACTTACATTTTCTTTTGTTTCCTCAATTATTCAATTATTTTCTGAAGTCTTTATATAAATTTTGTTTTCAATGTCATTGTAGAGGCAAGTACAAAATATTGAAGGACGTGTGCCTCGAGAAAAACTGTTTTGCTCGAGTAGACGAAAAAAGGATGGACGTGCTGTCAACGAAGCGACTCAGCAGCAGATTGTAAGTTTTAATCTGTTGATTTTATATTTTAATATCTATTTCGTAACTTAATATTATATTTATATTTGTAACAGGATGCTTTAGAGGCCCTCGATGCCCAAGAAGCAGACAATTTTGGGCCATCTGATCACTTACATCAGGTGTTGGGAGAGGATCATTCTGGCAGAGTACGCTGCCGACCTAGGATAGCCCCGACGAGGTATTGGCCTGCCTCAGGTACGAGTTGTAGTGCCACCGAGCTGCAGCAAGTTAGGGCACAAGCAGAACAGGCTGAGAAAAGGGCCACAGAGACGGCAGAACAGTCTGCTAGGGCAAACAGTGCATTTATGAAATTTATTGAAGTTCTACGTCCAACACTTCCAGCAGAGGCCAGCCCAGCGATTGATGAATACATGTCGTCGATACATTCTATATATGGTGCACCAGGTGGCAGTTCCAGGGGTGGTCAGGCCGATGTCCATCTTGAAGATGATGATGGCGAGCAGTCTGATGCGGAAGAGGAGGGAGATGAGGAGGGCGAGGAGGAGGGCGAAGGCGAGGAGGAAGGCGCTGTGGAGGGTGAGGACAATGAGGAGGACGATGACGAGGGCGATGATGATGATGATGATGGAGATGGTGATGCTGATGTGGGACATATTGATCCGTTACATTTTTGACTTGAGATTTGATGTTTAATCTATTCTAGTTTTTGGTTTTATCTAGACTCGTAGTATAGTATTGGAGTTGAGTTATTTTTATATATTGTCTGTTTTTATGGATGTTGTTGTCTTTTAGTGGTTGTGTGTTTGAGAACTCCCTGGACAACCCCCCTCATTCTTGGACCCTGGACAACCCCCCCTCCCCCTTGGACCCCGAACACCACCTAAACACCCCCCGGACAGCCCCGCGGACAGCCCCCTGGACAGCCCCCTGGACAGCCCCCCGTACAGCCCCCAACCCTCCACCCTGGACCCCGGATAGCCCCCCGGACAACCCCCCGGACAACCCCCCCACCCTCCCCCTTAGACCCCGGACAACCCCCCAAACACCCCCCGGACAACCCCCCAAACACCCCCCGGACAACCCCCTGAACAACCCCGGACAACCCCCTGAACAACCACCGGACATCCCCCTAAACAACCCCGGACCCCGCACAGCCCCCCCACCCTCCTCCTTGGTCCCCGGACAGCCCCCCGGACACCCACCGGACAGCCCCCCGGACAGCCCCCTGGACAGCCCCCCGTACAGCCCCCAACCCTCCACCCTGGACCCCGGATAGCCCCCCGGACAGCCCCCCGGACAACCCCCCCCCCCTTGGACCGCAGACAACCCCCCCACCCCCCCCCCCCTTGGACCCCGGACAACCCCCCAAACACCCCCCGGACAGCCCCCTGAACACCCCCGGACAACCCCCTGAAACAACCCCCGGACAGCCCCCTGAACAACCCCGGACAACCCCCTGAACAACTCCCAAACACCCCCCGGACAGACCCCGCACAACCCCCCCACCCTCCTCCTTGGTCCCCGGACAGCCCCCCCGGACACCCACTGGACAGCCCCCCCGGACAGCCCCCCGGACAGCCCCTCCACCTTCCTTAATTTCATTAGCTCTGAAATGTTTCATAGCACGATCAACTAAAATCTAATCCATACTAAATA
Source organism: Viscum album (assembly GCA_963277665.1). NCBI lineage: Eukaryota > Viridiplantae > Streptophyta > Magnoliopsida > Santalales > Viscaceae > Viscum > Viscum album. The sequence goes on from OY728128.1 coordinate 1,682,507,798, forward strand.
TGATATAAAAATATTCTATATGAATTTCCATATGATTTTAAGTAAAAACAAAAAGTGACATACGAAAAACTGACCAAACTCATTCGAAATGTGTTGATGCTTTAGGACAACGATCCATGGGTCATATGTGACGTGTACGAGTCATCCCCGCCTCAATCCGAGGCGCGGTGTGGTCGGAACAACTCAAAGTGTATGTCTTTTGTTTCAAAAGGACATCATTTTAAGTGAAAACCATCAACTGGCATACGGAAAACTGGCCAAACGCATTCGGATTGTGTTGATACTTTAAGACAACGATCCATGGGTCATTTGAGACGTGTACGAGTCAACCCCGCCTCAATCTGAGGTCGTCCGCTATGAATTTGACCGTTGGACGCCCGTTTTGGCCGTTTATGACACCATAACTGCGTTGTCGGTCACCGCGGGCACACGACAAGTCCGATTGACGTGCCGTCTGCTCGACCACTTCATAAATCACTCACCCGTATTTGTCGTCTGATTTCAGGCGATTCCGACATCGTTCGGCCCGTTTGGACCCCCCTCACGCGCGTTTATGAAGCGCACACATCACTTAAAACACGAATATTGAGTCGTACCGTGCAAACCGCATGTCCGATTGATGTGCCGTATGCGCGTACACGTCACGAATAATAGTTAGAATGTTTCACGGTGGTTTCGGGTGAATCTGTGGTCGTCCTCTATGAATTTGACCGTTGGACGCCCGTTTTGGCCGTTTATGACACCATAACTGCGTTGTCGGTCACCGCGGGCACACGGAACGTCCGATTGACGTGCCGTCTGCTCGACCACTTCATAAATCACTCACCCGTATTTGTCGTCTGATTTCAGGCCATTCCGACATCGTTCGGCCCGTTTGGACCCCCCTCACGCGCGTTTACGAAGCGCGCGCATCACTTAAAACAAGAATATTGAGCCGTACCGGGCAAACCGCACGTCCGATTGACGTGCGGTCTGCGCGTACACGGCACAAATAATAATTAGAATGTTTCACGGTGGTTTCGGGTGAATCCGTGGTTGTCCTCTATGAATTTGACCGTTGGACGCCCGTTTTGGCCGTTTATGACACCATAACTGCGTTGTCGGTCACCGCGGGCACACGGCACGTCCGATTGACGTGCCGTCTGCGCGTACACGTCACGGATAATAATTAGAATGTTTCACGGTGGTTTCAGCTCAATCCGAGGTCGTACGCTATGAATTTGATCGTTGGACGCCCGTTTTGGCCGTTTATGACACCATAACTACGTTGTCGGTCACCGCGGGCACACGACAAGTCCGATTGACGTGCCGTCTGCTCGACCACTTCATAAATCACTCACCCGTATTTTTCGTCTGATTTCAGGCGATTCCGACATCGTTCGGCCCGTTTGGACCCCCTCACGCGCGTTTACGAAGCGCGCGCATCACTTAAAACACGAATATTGAGTCGTACCGTGCAAACCGCATGTCCAATTGACGTGCCGTCTGCGCGTACACGTCACGAATAATAATTAGAATGTTTCACGGTGGTTTCGGGTGAATCCGTGGTCGTCCGCTATGAATTTGACCGTTGGACGCCCGTTTTGGCCGTTTATGACACCATAACTGCGTTGTCGGTCACCGCGGGCACACGGCACGTCCGATTGACGTGCCGTCTGCTCGACCACTTCATAAATCACTCACCCGTATTTGTCGTCTGATTTCAGACCATTCCGACATCGTTCGGCCCGTTTGGACCCCCCTCACGCGCGTTTCGAAGCGTGTGCATCACTTAAAACACGAATATTGAGCCGTACCGGGCAAACCGCACGTCCGATTGATGTGCCGTCTGCGCGTACACGTCACAAATAATAATTAGAATGTTGCACGGTGGTTTCGGGTGAATCTCTGGTCGTCCGCTATGAATTTGACCGTTTAACGCCCGTTTTGGCCGTTTATGACACCCGAACTGCGTTCTCGGTCACCGCCGGCACAGGTCATGTCCGATTGATGTGCCGTCTACTCGACCACTTCAGAAATCACTCACCCGTATTTGTCGTCTGATTTCAGGCCATTCCGACATCGTTCGGCCCATTTGGACCCCCCTCACGCGCGTTTCGAAGCGTGCACATCACTTAAAACACGAATATTGAGCCGTACCGGGCAAACCGCACGTCCGATTGACGTGCCGTCTGCGCGTACACGTCACAAATAATAATTAGAATGTTTCACGGTGGTTTCGGGTGAATCTATGGTCTTCCGCTATGAATTTGACCATTTAACGCCCGTTATAGCCGTTTATGACACCCGAACTGCGTTCTCGGTCACCGCGGGCACAGGTCATGTCCGATTGATGTGCCGTCTGCTCGACCACTTCAGAAATCACTCACCCATATTTGTCGTCTGATTTCAGGCCATTCCAACATCGTTCGGCCCGTTTGGACACCCCTCACGCGCGTTTACGAAGCGCGCGCATCACTTAAAACAAGAATATTGAGCCGTACCGGGCAAACCGCACGTCCGATTGACGTGCCGTCTGCGCGTACACATCACAAATAATAATTAGAATGTTTCACGGTGGTTTCGGGTGAATCTGTGGTCGTCCGCTATGAATTTGACCGTTGGACGCCCGTTTTGGCCGTTTATGACACCATAACTGCGTTGTCGGTCAACGCGGGCACACGGCACGTTCGATTGACGTACCGTCTGCGTGTACACGTCACGGATAATAATTAGAATGTTTCACGGTGGTTTCAGCTCAATCCGAGGTCGTACGCTATGAATTTGATCGTTGGACGCCCGTTTTGGCCGTTTATGACACCATAACTGCGTTGTCGGTCACCGCGGGCACACGACAAGTCCGATTGACTTGCCGTCTGCTCGACCACTTCAGAAATCACCCACCCGTATTTGTCGTCTGATTTTAGGCGATTCCGACATCGTTCGGCCCGTTTGGACCCCCCTCACACGCGTTTACGAAGCGCGCGCATCACTTAAAACACGAATATTGAGTCGTACCGTGAAAACCGCATGTCCGATTGACGTGCCGTCTGCGCGTACACGTCACGAATAATAATTAGAATGTTTCACGGTGGTTTCGGGTGAATCCGTGGTCGTCCGCTATGAATTTGACCGTTGGACGCCCGTTTTGGCCGTTTATGACACCATAACTGCGTTGTCGGTCACCGCGGGCACACGGCACGTCCGATTGACGCGCCGTCTGCTCGACCACTTCATAAATCACTCACCCGTATTTGTCGTCTGATTTCAGGCCATTCCGACATCGTTCGGCCCGTTTGGACCCCCCTCACGCGCGTTTCGAAGCGTGCGCATCACTTAAAACACGAATATTGAGCCGTACCGGGCAAACCGCACGTCCGATTGACGTGCTGTCTACGCGTACACGTCACAAATAATAATTAGAATGTTGCACGGTGGTTTCGGGTGAATCTCTGGTCGTCCGCTATGAATTTGACCGTTTAACGCCCGTTTTGGCCGTTTTTGACACCCGAACTGCGTTCTCGGTCAATGCGGGCACAGGTCATGTCCGATTGATGTGCCGTCTGCTCGACCACTTCAGAAATCACTCACCCGTATTTGTCGTCTGATTTCAGGCCATTCCGACATCGTTCGGCCCGTTTGGACCCCCCTCACGCGCGTTTACGAAGCGCGCGCATCACTTAAAACAAGAATATTGAGCCGTACCGGGCAAACCGCACGTCCGATTGACGTGCCGTCTGCGCGTGCATGTCACGAATAATAATTTGAATGTTTCTCGGTGGTTTCAGCTCAATCCGAGGTCGTCCGCTATGAATTTGACCGTTGGACGCCCGTTTTGGCCGTTTATGACACCAGAACTGCGTTGCCGGTCACCGCGGGCACACGGCACGTCCGATTGACGTGCCGTCTGCGCGTACACGTCACGAATAATAATTAGAATGTTGCACGGTGGTTTCGGGTGAATCCGTGGTCGTCCTCTATGAATTTGACTGTTGGACGCCCGTTTTGGCCGTTTATGACACCATAACTGCATTGTCGGTCACCGCGGGCACACGACACGTCCGATTGACCTGCGGTCTGCTCGACCACTTCATAAATCACTCACCCGTATTTTTCGTCTGATTTCAGGCCACTTCATAAATCACTCCCTCTCACGCGCGTTTCGAAGCGTGCGCATCACTTAAAACACGAATATTGAGTTGTACCGGGCAAACCGCACGTCCGATTGACGTGCCGTCTGCGTGTACACGTCACAAATAATAATTAGAATGTTACACGGTGGTTTCGGGTGAATCTCTGGTCGTCCGCTATGAATTTGACCGTTTAACGCCCGTTTTGGCCGTTTATGACACCCGAACTGCGTTCTCGGTCACCGCGGGCACAGGTCATGTCCGATTGATGTGCCGTCTGCTCGACCACTTCAGAAATCACTCACCCGTATTTTTCGTCTGATTTCAGGCCATTCCGACATCGTTCGGCCCGTTTGGACCCCCCTCACGCGCGTTTACGAAGCGCGCGCATCACTTAAAACAAGAATATTGAGCCGTACCGGGCAAACCGCACGTCCGATTGACGTGCCGTCTGCGTGTACACGTCACAAATAATAATTAGAATGTTTCACGGTGGTTTCGGGTGAATCCGTGGTCGTCCGCTATGAATTTGACCGTTGGACGCCCGTTTTGGCCGTTTATGACCCCATAACTGCGTTGTCGGTCACCGCGGGCACACGGCACGTCCGATTGACGTGCCGTCTGCGCTTACACGTCACGGATAATAATTAGAATGTTTCACGGTGGTTTCAGCTCAATCCGAGGTCGTACGCTATGAATTTGACCGTTGGACGCCCGTTTTGGCCGTTTATGACACCATAACTGCGTTGTCGGTCACCGCGGGCACACGACAAGTCCGATTGACGTGCCGTATACTAGACCACATCATAAATCACTCACCCGTATTTGTCGTCTGATTTCAGGCCATTCCGACATCGTTCGGCCCGTTTGGACCCCCCTCACGCGCGTTTACGAAGCGCGCGCATTACTTAAAACACGAATATTGAGTCGTACCGTGCAAACCGCATGTCCGATTGACGTGCCGTCTGCGCGTACACATCACGAATAATAATTAAAATGTTTCACGGTGGTTTCGGGTGAATCCGTGGTCGTTCGCTATGAATTTGACCGTTGGACGCCCGTTTTGGCCGTTTATGACACCATAACTGCGTTGTCGGGCACCGCGGGCACACGGCACGTCCGATTGACGTGCCGTCTGCTCAACCACTTCATAAATCACTCACCCGTATTTGTCGTCTGATTTCAGGCCATTCCGACATCGTTCGGCCCGTTTGGACCCCCCTCACGCGCGTTTCGAAGTGTGCGCATCACTTAAAACACGAATATTGAGCTGTACCGGGCAAACCGCACGTCCGATTGATGTGCCGTCTGCGCGTACACGTCACAAATAATAATTAGAATGTTGCACGGTTGTTTCGGGTGAATCTATGGTCGTCCGCTATGAATTTGACCATTTAACGCCCGTTTTGGCCGTTTGTGACACCCGAACTGCGTTCTCGGCCACCGCGGGCACAGGTCATGTCCGATTGATGTGCCGTCTGCTCGACCACTTCAGAAATCACTCACCCGTATTTGTCGTCTGATTTCAGGCCATTCCGACATTGTTCGGCCCGTTTGGACCCCCCTCACGCGCGTTTACGAAGCGCGCACATCACTTAAAACAAGAATATTGAGCCGTACCGGGCAAACCGCACGTCCGATTGACGTGCCGTCTGCGCGTGCGCGTCACGAATAATAATTTGAATGTTTCTCGGTGGTTTCAGCTCAATCCGAGGTCGTCCGCTATGAATTTGACCGTTGGACGCCCGTTTTGGCCGTTTATGACACCAGAACTGCGTTGTCGGTCACCGCGGGCACACGGCACGTCCGATTGACGTGCCGTCTGCGCGTACACGTCACGAATAATAATTAGAATGTTGCACGGTGGTTTCAACTCAATCCGGAGACGCGGTGTGGCCGACACCACTCAAAGTGTCCGTCTTTTGTTTCAAAAGGACGTCATTTTAAGTGAAAAGCATCAACTGGCATACGGAAAACCGACCAAACGCATTCCGAATCTGTTGATAATTTATCCCAACAATCCATGGGTCATATGTGACGTGTACGAGCCAACCCGGGATGAATCCGAGTCGCGGTGTGGCCGGGATAAGTCTAAGTGGCTCTCTTTTGTTTAAAATGAACACCATTTTAAGTACATACGGAAAAACGAGAAAACGGATTCGGTTTCCATTGAAACTTTAGGAGAACGATCCATGGGTCATATGTGACGTGTACGAATCAACCCCGCCACAATCGGAGACACGGTGTGGCCAACACCACTCAAAGTGTCGGTCTTTTGTTTCAAAAAGACGTCATTTTAAGTGAAAATCATCAAGTGACATACGAAAAACCGACCAAAGGCATTCGGACTGTGTCGATACTTTAGCACAAGGATCCATGGGTCGTATGTGATGTGTACGAGTCAATCCCGGCTCAATCCGAGGAGCGGTGTGGCCGACACCGTTCTAACTGTGTATCTTTTGTTTAAAATGGACATGATTATAAGTGAAATAAACAACTGGCATACGCAAAACCGACCAAACGCATTCCGAATCTGTTGATAATTTATCACAACGATCCATCAGACATATGTGACATGTACGAGCCCACTCGGGCTCAATCCGAGTCGCGGTGTGGCCGGGATCAGTCTAAGTGGATCTCTTTTGATTAAAATGGACATCATTTTAAGTACATACGGAAAACCGACCAAACGCATTCGGTTTCTGTTGAAACTTTAGGAGAACGATCCATAGGTCATATGTGAGGTGTACGAGTCATCCCCGACTCAATCCGAGGCGCGGTGTGGCCAACACCGCTCTAACTGTGTCTGTTTTGTTTAAAATGGGTAGTATTATAAGTGAAAAGAACTGGCATACGCAAAACCGACCAAACGCATTCGGTTTCCATTGAAACTTTAGGATAACGATCCATGGTTCATATGTGACGTGTACCAATCATCCCCGTCTCAATCGGATTCCACATATAATTGTCATCTAAATTTTAAATTGAATTATATATGAATTATGTATGTTTATGAATTGTAAATTAATTATGGATGTGTATAGTTTCAGGATCCATTATATGTTAAATGTGTATGAATTTGTTCGTAATTGTATATGTATGTTTTAGTTTATTACAGGTACAATAGTTGGATCGAAAATGAGGTGAGAATGAGGCCTGATGAGATGAGAGGTGGCTGATGTACAGAGCGCTGTGCAAATTGCAGGCTGCTGCAATTTGAAGCCTAGGGTATGCCAACGGTTTTAAACCGTTGGCATAGAATCTTAAAAATATGTTTTTACCAACGGTTCTATGAACCGTTGGTAATAACTCTTTTCCCAACGGTTTAGAACTGTTGGGAAAGAGTTCATCAAAACTATTGGTTTTTCCCAACGGTTTTCAAAACCGTTGGGAAAAACAGTGTTCTGAGTTTTGCCAACGGTTGCCAACCGTTGGGAATGTTTTTTAGTATTTTTCTCCACCTATAACAACGGTTCAATGTAAACCGTTGGGAAAAGTTTTTCCCAACGGCTTACTTGCCTACGGTTGGCAGAACCGTTGGTATAACATATACCAACGGTTCCCAGGCCTTTCCCAACGGTTCTAAACCGTTGGGAAATCCTCTATTTCCAGTAGTGTAAGAATTCCAAATACTTATCTTTAAGAGAAGTTGAATTTAATAGAATATTATCTAGTAAAACCGCCTATGAAATTTGGGGCACTTTATCTATTTCATAATAAAGAACCACACATTTTAAATAAATGATATTGGAAACTTGTATAATAAAATACGATTCATTAAATATGATAAGTTATGAGATATTTTTTGAAATGTATCAAAAGTTCAGTGAAATAGTCAATATCATGATCACTTTGGGAAATATATTGCCAGATAAGGACCATATTTTTAGACTATTGGGATGCATACCAGAGAGATAGAGATATGCATCTATTTGAAAAATGGAATCATGTGACATAAGAAAACTACCTATCAAGGAATTTATTGGGAAGTTAATGATATATGAATAAGATATCAAATTCATTAATGCTGAAAATTATGAACTCATGAAAATGATAAACCCATGAAAATGTGAGTTGTGTTAAATTTTCATTTGTTTATTTTGAAGTCAATATTTTTAATTTCTCTTTTACGACTTATTTATTTATTTATTTTGGATTTGATTCAAATTATCTTAATATTTGTGATTTTCAATTTATAAATCCCAAAATGATATAAAATTATAACCCCTTTACATTCAATTCTCACCTCCCATACACCTTTCTCTCAAATCGTTTTTGAACCATTTTATAAACCATCTACCTTCCCATGCCTTTTCCCAAACCAACCGAGTTGGTCTTCTTGGATAGACTAAGGAGATCAACAGTTTCTTCTCTTGACAAGTCATGTCATAAAATGAAGAAGAATGAGGATTCAATTCATCCTATTGTAGTTGAGATACTGAACCCCAATAATTCCTTGTTTGTAGTTATTTTTGAGATGTAAGTTTAAGAAGAGTAGTTTCTTTCAAGCGAGTATTTATTGCTGAAGGTTATTCATGACCAAGGATGGATTGAATAGTTATCTAGAAACTATATAACTTTCTATCCAAGGATTATGCATGATTTTGATCATCAAATTGTGTTAAATTTTTATGAAGTATAAGATTGTGTGAGAAGTATTGTAAATATCTGTAAAGTTGTATTCTCCTCAAGGAAATTGGAATATTGTTTAAAGCATACTCGTGAAGGAGTTACAAATTGTTATTAAGGAAACATTCTCCTTGATAGGGATGTATTTGTTTATAAAGATTCCTTAGATGAGTAAACTTGTTATTTAAATATAAGACGAAATGTTTCCACATAACTTGATGGGGAATACTAGTTTCTCTTCATGTTTATCCAGCATATGATTTTCATAAGAAAGTGAGATTTTTATACTATGTGATATCAAGATGTGAATCTGTTTTTTCTGATGAATGTAGGAGTTAAGGTAATTTTTTAAAATATCTAATGATTCACATGATATATTTGTGTAATAATTAATCAGGTTATAATTCTTTGATATACCCTAATATTTTTCATATATGATAGAATCCAAAGGCCTTGTTAATGAATGTGATAAATCATTACTTGACTATTGTAACACCTCGAGATTTTATGAGATATATTATTTTTAATTTCATTGAGGTCTTCTATTATCCACCACCCCAAGATTATCTTGTACTATACGCAACACTGTATTATCTTGTAGTATATGAAACACTATTCTTGGCTCGTATTACAAATAATTTCAAGTTTGTTTTGTGGAAATTATTCTGCGCAACATTAAGTATAGATTTTGTTTAATGTATAAATGAAATAAGTTTTGATTATGTTATATGCATCACCAAATGGAGCATTCACTACACGCAACCCAAACATGGCTTGAATTAGACGCAATCAAGACCTTCTTCGATAGCGTGTGTAGTACGCAATACCGAGTTTCAATAAACGAGATATTATTATAATATTATTATGAACTAGCCACTATGAATAGTAATATACACTATTTAAAATTTTATAAATTTTATATTTCAAAATGGACTTCATTTTTGGATTCAGAATATTGAAATTAGCCTTGGTTCGATTTTTGGTATTTTTCTGAAAACTTTCAATTTTTGATGAATAGTAAAAACACTAGGTTACTATTTAAAAACCTACTTTTTATTTAAATAAATATTTGTTTTATTTAAATTTATTTTAGGTAAAAATTGATAAATAATACCTATATAAGTTCAATGTAATTCATTGGAGTCATTTTATAATAATTTTTGATATATAAAAATTTTATTTAACTTTTCACCGTCTTTTACCCACCTCTTAAGAGAATTTTCAATTTACATAAAACATAATTTTACTTCTTTTGTGAGTTGAATTTAGAAAATTTGAGTGGAGCAGTTAATATCAAGGAATAAAATGTGGTTCGATTAGATAAAAATAACATTTGGTGAATAGTACCTTTTTTCTTTTATTTACCACAGTTAAAAGTAAATAGGGTAATTAAGGGTAAAAATGCTATTATTATTACCCTAACACATGTACCGATTCTATTGGATAAGTGTAATTCCACCAAAACAACCTTAAAAATAAAATATTACCCTTTAGGTCCACATGGATTAGATTAGGACATTTATTATTATTTTATTTAAAGAAGAGTTAAAATAGTTAAAATCAATGTTTAATAAATAAAACATTTTTAAAATAGGGTTATACATAAGATAAATTCTACTATAAATATTCATTAGAAAGAAAAAAATATTTCCTACATAATTGTATTTTATTTTTAATTTTTAGACATTAAATAATGTAATTTATTTATGACACAATGATGATGTTGTAATTACCTTATTAATGAAATATTATCATAATTGTTTGTATAAATACCCAAGTAAATTTTATTTAAGACTTTTTATAAATGAATAAATTTTTTTAAGTTAATATGACATGTTATTATTGATTAAATTAAATTTTTTTGAACTAATCATGCTGTTATGATTTTCACAAAAATCAATTACCAAATAGTGTCAAAATTGACAGAAAATAGTTTTTAAAACAAAATTATATTATTAATTGTTATTATATTCCTAAAAATCTACAGTTCGGCCAAATGACATATATAAGGTTATATATATTAATAATGAACTACTGGGGGTTATTATTTTGTTTATAGTATGTTTATTAACCATATATTGTAAGAAAATAGGAAGACACGGTAAAAGATAAATTATTTAACTTAGAGTTAAATCTAAATGATAAGGTTAAAATAGTAACCTAAACTTGTCTAAAACCTATTGGTTGAGAGGATTTAGATCCATACCCACTTTAGATTCAAAATAAATCAATTTTGGGATATTATAAACCGAATATGACTTTATTATATAATATTATTTTATGTTTTTCCTAAGGTACCCCTCTCCTCCCTCATAAAAGGTCACCTCCTCCCTATTCTCTTTAAACAATTTTGAGCCTTAAAGATCTTCCAAAACCTTATCATTTAAATTATCAACTTCCCTAGAAACATTATAGAGGTTTTTATTTCATCAAAATACCAACTCTAGATCCTTAAGAATAAAATTAAGAGAGGTGCGTCGAAGAAGAGGTAATCTCTTCTACCGATTCTTTCAAGTTTCTTTCTTCATCAACTTCTCCTTCATTAGTTATTTCATTATAAAGTAATAACATATCTATCAAAAATATACTTATATGTTATTATAAATATGAAACCACCCCGTTTTACCTTCTATCCATCCTATGTAAAACGAAATCACTGCCTGTGCGTACGTACGGAATACCGTCTCCACATCGTGGTGTAATCTGTTTTCCACCACCACCTTACTTGGATGGGTATAATGGTGTAAATAATAACTATATATTATTATTATAAAATGATGCTTATTATGAGATATTATATCATCAACTCCAATTCCATTCATATAATTATGGGAATGATATCATCGCTCGTGCGTACGTACGGACTACCGTCTCCGTGACGCGATGAGATTCATTCTCCATATTAACCCTTCAATACTGATTATAAAGTATATATAATGAATAATAATGATATATATTACATAATAATGCTACTGGATTTATGTATATATATATTTCATCCACTTTCTTCCATTCAAGTCAATAAGGAAAGGAAAATATCATTCATGCATACGTACGACCTACCGTCTCCATGAACGGTGTGTTTCATTTCATTTATCTATATTATATATATATATATAATGAATATATATGATATATAAATCATATTTTACAGTTTGGAAGTATGTAAATCATGATATAAGTAATAATAATATCAAAAACAACAAGTCCAAACACGTACGATAAATGAAACGATTTTACCCAAAATGTTGCTTTAACATGGAATTAACAAAAGAACGGGTAATATAAAGTTATAAGTGAATCATATATGATATCATAAATATAATTATGGTTCTGTTACAAGTTATTAATCTTTTTAAACCCACTATACAAGAGTTTTGGACACATATAGAAGAAATTGGACCTAAGGTAAGGTATAATTTTGCAATCTCATTTTTATCCGAGATTGCTTATACGTAAGTATTTACCGGGGTTATATTTTTCATCCATGTCCATAAAAATGTTTTTCATAAAGAGTTTAATATTATTCCATGTATTTTTGATGTCATTCTTACCCCTCTTTGAATTTTACATTGTGTTATGGAAAAAATCTTTCTTTTGTTTACCATACGAGGAAGTCTTTGACTTTTTTGGAAAATGTATGAGCATAATGTTTTTCTTAACTTATACAGCGTGAATGGATTTTTATAGTTTCATAATGACTTATTTCATTGAAGATTACACAACAAAATTTCATGATTATTTTCAACAAAATCCTTCATTTTTAAAAATTTCATGGAATTTTGAGAAAATAAAATGATTTTGAAGAAGAAAGCATATTTTCCTCGAGAATTCATTTCAAGTGTTTCATCAAAACTATTTTCCATCTAAGGTGAAATTATTTTATATGTGTATGTTTCAAGTATAATGTCTCTATGATTTACATGGTTTCAATTTTTTTATGATGAAATGAATCCATTTGTTTTATATAGATTATGTTATGATGGGATGATGTTTATGAAACCCATTTTATTATTTGGGTTATGATGAATGATTAATGTTTATATTTTGGCACATATAAAAATGATTTAATTATGAGATGGGTTGGAACTATATATCCAACCAATGAATTGGGTAAAGATTTATATCTCATGAGATAGACATGGCTGGCATGGTAAGTTAATCTAGTTCAGTGATATAGGACTGGAAGGAGGATTGAACTCGATTCCGAAAGGGACTTTGTCCACCAAGATTGTCTTGTCAGAAATTCATTGGCTACTATGGAAATCATATCATGTTCATAATGGGTTTCCAAAATTAAATGTTTTATTCCCATGCTATTTTATCTTAATTTATGTTCTTTTATGATATATTTTTACTTCAGAGATTTATGTCATTGCTGAAGATTTTGATGTTTAGACTTTATGTTCATGTTTTTGCATTCAAATGTTTATGGATTGTTTTTTGTTCTATATGTTTACCCTTACTGAGAATTTGAGCTCACCATTTTTATGTTTTCTTTTTCCCAGGATATAAGAAATGGTTTTAGGTAAGACAAAAAGGGGAGGATCTTTATGGGAGATGTTGAATATCTTTCACCACAATTAGAAGATTATATTCCAAGTTTCCCAAGACACAAAACTATTTCGTTCCTTCATTGTTTGTTTATGTTATGTATTATGTATTCCTCAAAAGTAATTTATTGTCCATGTAAGTAAATCTTGGGTCTCTATAGTTGGTATCAGAGGAAAGTTTTAGTTAACCTTTGGAAACTTGGATGTGAAAACTTTTGTGAAATTCATAGAGATAGTTCAAAGGTATGTCTAGAGATGTCGATAAGACAAAGTATATGTATAGGTTATAGTACAAGAATTAAAGTAATGATATTATAATTATACCTAAAATGTTATATATTGAATGTAATCCCCCTTTATTATGTTGTTTTGCTAGCATGATTTTTTCCACTCACACTGTTCTTTTTGGGTTTTAGACGATGGCTGGAACCCGAAAAAACTGTATTGATCAATGTAATGGACAATGCAATGATTTCCTCCAGAACAATAAAATGTGATGGGAGATTTAGTGAAAAAACATTTTTCTATACTTATACAAGCTATGAATCATTCTGGACTTCCAAATGAGAAGAGAAATGAACAAAATTCTACTGATTCCTTTATGAGGAAACGTCCACCTGCTTTCAGTGGGTCTTCTGATCCACGTGTTTCTGAACAATGGATCAGTACTATTGAGAATATATTTTCCATAATTCATTGTACAGAGCATGAATAAGTCATTTTGGTTGTTTGTCGGTTAGAAGGTTAAGTAGACCAGTGGTGGACTCTAATTAAGAATACAAGGCCCCAAGATGGAATTGAATCCATGGAATGGGATGAGTTAATGAACTTATTTTTCAGTAAGTACATTCTTCGAACAAAGATTGAAAAGGAGTTCCTTGAGATTAAGCAGAAGGATGATGAATCTGTTGGTATATATGAAGTGAATTTTACAAGGCTTTCAAGCTATGCATCTGGCTTTATCATCCAACCCGAAAGTAAAGTTGATGGATTCTTCAGTGGCTTAAAACCAAGTCTTCGAAGAGCATTATTTATAAGATACATTAGTACCTATGAAGAAATTGTGTGTTTTTTTATCAAGGTAGAACTGTATGTTGGTGTTACGTATCTATCTCATGTTTTTGACAAGAAACGAAAGATGGAGTTCAATGAAAAATCACAAAACAATGGTGAAAAGAAGGTGGGTTTTTCTTCATGCTCAAAGTGTGGAAAGAATCATGGTGGAGATTCTCCTATAGGGACTAGAACATGTTTTAAGTGTGGAAAAGAAGGTCATCGGGTAGCTGAGTGTCGAAGTAATGGAGAAAAGGTAGCTAATGATATGAATACGGAAAAGACTATAGAGAACACACCAGCAACACTTCAATGTTTCAAGTGAAAGGAAATGGTGCATTATGCTAACCAATTCCCTAATCCAAGGGTTAATGATGATCTAAATCAACAACCTCTTAGGGAAAAGGACAAAGGAAAGTCACATACAATCACTATTGGAGATGTTGAGTATGAAAATAATGTGGTGGAATGATTTTGTGTTTATGTAACGGGATTCCAAAATAATGTTGTGGAATCTCATTTATAGTATCATGGAATATTGGAATATCTATGTAATGGTTTTTTGAGATTTTAAATAATTATATGGTTCAAGTATCCATGAAAAGTGATTGAAATATTTCTAGAAAGCAAATGATATGAGCCTAATGAAAGGATAAGAAGAAAATAATATGTTTGATAGTATTCATGAGCTCATGATTGAGATAAGGACAAAGTGATATCATAGTTTGAGTATATAGAATTTTTTGGATTTTGGTATGTGGATAGAGTTAACTTTTGATAGAATTCATGTTTTCACTTGTGTTCTATGGTAATACATGTTTTAAAATAATACATGATTAAGGTATTCACATGATTGGAATGTGACCAACAAGATATATCTTGTGATATATGGGGGCTAAATGATGGTATTCACGTTCTTGTTATGTGACCATTCCAGTAATCGTTTTCTTTATACTATGATATTAGACATAAGTATTTTGGATAAACATAAATATTGGAATAGATTAAGTTAGACATCAGATAGTATTATTTAAGGCTATAACATTTTGTTATGTTATAATAGTATAATTTTAGAAAAAGGATAACCTGCAGGACGGATGAAAAACCGCCGCGTTAGACAAGGTTGCGAGAATCGAACAACCTAAGTGAGACATGCCTTTATCAACTACCACTGGCCTACAAGAAGTCCATGTTTAGTAGAAACTAGTTTTATTTTGTTAATCGCTATGATAGATGAAGTATAAGTCCATTTTTGGAACCATATGCAATTAATCTCGCCATAAGATGGACTTATAACATTTTCTATCCTTAGGTTTGAGATAGATGGAATGACCTATCATTCAATCGCATGATCTAATAATAATTCATGGAAGACAAATTCAACATCATTTCATTAATAGATGATGTGGAAATTGTTTAGGGAACAAACAACAGTAAGATTTACCAAAATCAAGTAAGTATTTATTTTAATTCAAAAATTATTCAACATTTGGGAAATGATCTTAAAAACCAAAAATGTTGTCCTAGTGCCCTCATATCTGATTAATCAAATGGTACCTTAGATCATAATTAATTTATGGCTTTATGATTGTTGGTTTTTTCATAGCCATGTTCTCTAACACTATTCATCTAAACATGATGGTTATATTTCTCTTTCATATCCATATTTTCATATATATTCTCCAATGTGGAATCCCAATGATGAGTTACTTTGGGTATCTAATATTTTTTTAAGGATCCTTTTTAGAATAATAATTTAGTATTCCTTTTTAGGATGTTGGTTTCTTTGAATGAAACTTTAATGTAGTAAATGATTTATAACCCCGACGAATTTCGAGGCCGAAATTCATTTTAAGGGGGGTAGAATGTAACACCCTGAGATTTTATGAGATAAATTATTTTTAATTTCTTTGATGTATTCTATTATACACCACACCATGATTAGAGTGTACTATATGCAACACCGTATTATCTTGCATTATATGCAACACTATTCTTGGCTTGTGTTACACATAATTTCAAGTTAGATTTGTAGAAATTATTTTATGCAACATTAAGTATAGATTTTGTTTAATATATAAATGAAATAAGTTTTATTTGTGTTATACGCAACACCAAATAGAGATTTCACTACGTGTATCCCTAACTTGGCTTTCATTACACGCAATGAAGACATTCTTCGATAGCGTGTGTAGTACGCAATACTGAGTTTCACTAAACGAGATATTATTATAATATTATTATGAACTATCCGTTATGAATAGTAATACCATCTTTTTGAAATTATATAAATTTTATATGTCAAAATAGACTTTATTTTTTTATTCGGAATATCGAAATTAACTTAGGGTGAATTTTTGGTAGTTTTTCTGAAACTTTCAATTTTTGATGAATAGTGAAAATGCTGGGTTACTATTTAGAAACTGCCTTTGTATTTAAATAATTATTTAATTTTTTAAAATTTATTTTAGGTAAAAATTGATACATAATACCTATATAAGTTTAATTTAATTTATTGGAGTCATTTTATAATAATTTTAGATATATAAAAATTTTATTAAACTTTTCACAGTCTTTTACCCACCTCCTTGGAGCATATGCAATTGTACATAAAACTTAATTTTTCCGCTTATGTGAGTAGTATTTCGAAAATCTGACAGAAATGGTTAATAACAAGGAGTAAAATTTTGTTCGATAAGATTAAAATAAATTTTTTTGAATAGTGAGTTTTTACTTTTATTTACCACGGTTAAAAGTAAATAGGGCAATTAAGGGTCAAAATGATATTATTATTACCCTAAAACAGGTCCTAATTCTATTGTATAAGTTTAATTTGACCAAAAACAACCATAGGAATAAAATATTACCCTTTATGTCCACATGGAATAGATAAGGACATTTATTATTATTTTATTTAAAAAGAGTTTAAATAGTTGAAATCAAATTTTAATAACTAAAACATTTTTAATATAGTGTTTTACATAAGATAAATTCGACTATAAATATTCATTAGAAAGATAAAATGATTTCCTAAATTATGTTATTTTATTATACTTTTTAAAAATTAACTAATTTAATTTATTTATGACACAATGATGATACAATAATTACCTTATTAATCAAATATTAGCATAATTGATGTTATAAATACCCAAATAAATGTAATTTGAGACTTTTTATAAATTCCACTAATTTTTTAGGTTTATATGAAATATTATTATTGATTCAATTATGTTTTTTCGAACTAATCATTCTGTTATGATTTTCACAAAAATCAATTACCAAATAGTGTCAAAATTGACATAAAATAGTTTTTAAAACAAATATTATATTAGTAATTGTTATTCTATTCCTAAAAATATAAGGTTCAGCCAAATGACATATATAGGTTATATATATTAATAATGAATCACTTGGGGTTCTTTTTATAGTTTATAGTAAGTTTATTAACCATATATTGTAAGAAAACAAGAAGACACGATAAAAGTTAAATTATTTAAATTTGAGTTAAATCTAAATGATAAGGTTAAAAAAGTATCCTAAACTTGTTTAAAACCAATTGGATGAGAGTATTTATACCCATTACCAATCCATATTATAAATAAATCAATTTGGAGCTATTATAAACTGAATATGTCTTTATTGTAAAATAATATTTTATGTTTTTTCTATAGTACCCCTCTCCTCCCTTACAAAAGGGCACCTCCTCTCTCTTCTCTTTACACAATTTGGAGCCTTAAAACTCAGAAAAATCCTGCCAATTTCTTTTTTCAACTTCTCTAGAAACATTATAGTGGTTCTGGTATCCTCAAGAGACCAACTCTAGTTCCATTAGTGGAAGCTTAAAAGAGGTTCGTCAAAGAAGATGTAATCTCTTCTACCGATTCTTTCAAGTTTCATTCTTTTTCAACAAATTCTTCTTTAGTTGATTCATAATAAAGTAATAACATAAGTATCACTAATATACTGATATATTATTATAAATATGAAACAACCCCATTTCACCTTCTTTCCATCTTATGGAAAACTATTTCACCACACATGTGTACGTTTGGAATACCGTCTCCACGCTGTGGTGTAAACTATTTTCCACCACCACCATACTTGGATGGGAATAATGGTGTAAAGAATAACTATGTATGATTATTATAACATGATAATTATTTTGAGATATTATATCATCAACTCCAATTCCATTCATATAATTATTGGAACGATATCATCGCTCGTGCGTACGTACGACTACCGTCTCCACGATGAGATTAGATTCATTCTCCATATTAACCATTCAAGAATGATTATAAAGTATATATAATGAATAATAATGATATATATAACAAAATTATGGTACTTTATATATATATATATATGTTGTCTACTTTCTTCAAGTCAAGTCAATATGGAAAGGAAAACAGCATTCATGCTTATGTACGACCTACCATCTCCATGAATAGTGTGTTTCATTTCATTTATCTATTTATTATATATATATACTGAATATATATGATATATAAACAAATTTTTGAACTCTAGAAGTAATTAAATTATGATATAAATAATAATAATATCAAGAACAACAAGTCCAAACAAGTACAATAAATGAAAAGATTTTCCCCAAAACACTGCTTTAAAATGTGATTAACAAATAAACAGGTAATATAAAGTTATAAGTGAATCATATGTGATATAATAAATATTATTATGGTTCTGTTACAAGTTAATAATATGTTTAAACTCACTATACAGGAGTTTCGGACATGTACGGAAGATATTGGACCAAAGGTAAGGGATAATTTTTCAATCTTATTTTTATCCGAGATTGCTTATATATAAGTATTTACTGCGGTTTTATTTTTCGTCCCTATACATAAAAATGTTTTTCATAAAGTGTTTAATATTCTTCCATGTATTTTTAATGTCATGTTTTCCCCTCTTTGAATTTTACATTGTGTTATGGAATGATTCTTTCTTTTGTTTACCATATGAGTATCTTTTTATCTTTTCTAGAAAAAGTATGAGGAGAATGTTTTTCTTAACATATACAGCATGAATGGATTTTTATGGTTTCATAATGAATTATTCAATTGAAGCTTCCACTACAAAATTTCATGATTATTTTCAAATAAATCCTTCTTTTTTAAAAATTTAATGGAATTTTGAGAAAAAGAAAATGATTTTGAAGAAGAAAGAATATTTTCCTCAAAAATTCATTTCAAGTGTTTTATCAAAACTATTTTCCATCTAAGATGACATTATATTATATTTGTATGTTTCAAGTATAATGTCTCTATTATTTACATTGCTTCAATTTTATTATGATGAAATTATATCCATTTGTTTTATATGGATTTCGTTATGATGTGATGATGTTTATAAAACCCATTTTATTCTTTGGGTTATGATGAATGATTTTGGTTTATGTTGTGGCACACGTAAGAATGATTTAATTATGATATGGGTGGGACCTATATCTCCCTTCAATGCATTGGGTAAATATTTATATCTCATGGGGTAGACATGGCTGCAATAGTAAGTTAATCTAGTTCAGTGATACGGGACCGGAACGTGGAGTAAACTCGATTTAGAAAGGGACTTTGTCCACTAAGATGGTCTTGACAGCAATTCCTTGGCTACTATAGAAATCATATCATGTTCTTAATGGTTTTCCACAATTAAATGTTTTATTCCCATGATATTTTATCATGATTGATATTCTTTTTTGATATATGCTTTACGTACTTCCATGATTTATGTCATTGCCCATGATTTTGATGTTTAAATTTTATGTTCAAGTTTTTGCATTCAAATGTTTATGTATTGTTTCATGTTCCATATGTTTACCCTTATTAAGAATTTGAGCTCACCCATTTTATGTTTTCTTTTCCCCAGTATATAAGGAATGATTTTAAGTATGAAAATAAAAGGGGAATATCTTTATGGGAGATGTTGATGATCTTTCCCCATGATTAGAAGATTATATTCTGTGTTTCCAAAGACACTAAACTATTATGGTTCTTCGGTGTTTTTTTTGTTATTTATTAAGTATTCTAAAAAAGTAATGTACTGTCCATGTATGTCAAGAATGGGTCTCTACAACTATGATGGTTTCTATATCATAAGTATAATTTCTAAAACGATTAAAATTAGTTGGAGTACTATGAAGAAATAATGGTTGGATGGTGGTGAATGTCTTTCTGATGAGTTCAATCTAGTTGAACATCCTTCTAGACCAATGTATCTCATGGACCCTCTCTTGATGCCAGTTATATTATTTTATTATTATAATGATGATAAGTAGATGCTACTACCTCTAGTGATAAGTAAATGTAATTTTCATGTGATTAAGGTAGTGATCTATATTTTCCCTAGATCTCCCCATTCATTAACTGTGGTTCTCCTAGCCCTCCAAGGACACTCCATAACAGGATATAAATCGTAAAAGAAGGTATTAATGAGGATGACATAGAAAAATATAGTGAATAATAGTTCAAGAGTGCTTTCAAATCCTATGAAGAGAATTAAATGATGAAAATAGTGATGGGGATGAAGAATAAGAAGAATGATGAGGAAGGGATGAGGAATATGGAGATGGATATGAACGTGATAGTAGGGAAGATTTTTATGGTACTAATGCACACATTATAGCTGAGGATGTTGATATAACTTAAGTACTTTTCATTTTTATGGGAGTATCTATCATTACATCAAAAGATAGGCTCGACCTTGTTGAAGATGTTGACCTTGATGACAGAGAAAAAAAAGAAACATTAGTTGAGTGGGAGGAATACCCAAGTCTTGATAGTCATACAGTTGATCCTACTATTAGTGTATACATCACTGATTCTATTAATGTTGTTCAAATGGTTTTGAGAATATTGTTGTTAAACAATTAGTGTTTGAAATGATTTTGGTTGAGAATGTTTTTTTCTAAACAGATTGAAGTTGACCCTGCTATTGATGAGCTGATTATAGTTGAGCAGAGATCAGATATACAGATGGATATTTTACATGTTGTGGTTGAGTCTATATCTACATAGACTACAGGTGTTGAGACTATGACCATGACTTCAATACAATTGATGTACCTAGTGTTGGAGGAATGGGAAAATCTCCCTAGTTATGTTAGACTTGTTCTAAACTACACTCATTCTGAGGTGGAGAGACATGATCATAAAGAGGAAAGTGATCTTATGGGATCCTTAGTAGACTATATTGATGCTGATGGTGAGTTGTGGAGGTTTTATTCTAAAGGAGTACTTTCCCCCACTGCACCTATACCTGCCCCTACTGCTCCTTCTGTACTAGTGGATTTTGTCATGATAAGTGACTTAGATTATTTTACAGAAAATATTTTATCCAAATTTATGATTCTGATGAAAAATAAATAAAATTTGGTTAACATGATCAGGGAAAAGGATGCAGGGAATTTTTTATGGATTTTAATTCAGCATGTCCATCCTAATATGATGCTTTATATTAGATTAGTAGAGGTGGAAAATAGAAGGTTATCAAATAAAATCGATGTTCTTAGATATACAGTGGAGGGAATGTTGTCTTATTTGGGAGAATCCACAGTTTCTTTTCTTGAGAAGATAGAGAATATTTATGTAGTGGATTATTAATCAATTACTTGACTTATTTGTATTTATTTGATCAGATATATTGCGATTGAAGATCTTAGTGCTTCTTTTGGTTTTATACTTTCCTTGCCTAATAAAATTTTGAGGAAGGTCAAGATTATTAATGATCATAACAATATGATGATTAGAGAGTATACAAAATACATAAAAGGTGAAGGAGAAAAAATCACTAAATCGATCATGTGTTATCCTTCAAGGATATACACTAATCATGAGTTAAATGATAATTTTATGTTTGTTTATGAAAAAATGAGAATTGCACTAGTTAATCAAGGTGTTAAAGAGAATGTCCATCACATTAAGGTGATGACCCCAGTGTTAGTGATTTTTATTGAAAAAAATAATGATTTATTTATTTCTTTCGAGAGGGGTGTAAATATCATTATGGGTTTCATAAATATTATGAATCACTTTCAGAGTGTGTCAGAAACTACCATAGTGTCCGAGGATGTTGAATGAGTTAATTTTTATCTTACACGTCCAATTTCAGCTCTAGAGTAATTCTAGCCCAATGTCACCAAAGATATGAATGAACCTTTTCCGTCTTATTTTCAACCTTTTAGTATATCTCCAACAAAAAGAGTACATCATCTGAAAGACATCTTATCTGACTGATGATTATATAGTCATCCCTTGATCTCCTTCGTCCTCACCTATTGAATCTTCTACTTTGGACAAAGGGAATGGAAAACACCTTTGATTCATCCAACCCAGCCTGACCAGTATTGATAACTGTATTGTATCTTTGATAGGGGTGATTTTTTTGTAGCCTTTTTGTTTCAAATATCTAGATGTAATTTAGTTTCTTTTGAATGGAAATTCTCTTATTATTGATATTTGGTTCTCCTAGATTTCTTATTTTATTTTTAGTTTTTGATAATCCCAAAGGGGTGAGAAGTGTCTATAGAATTTATTTATATCTTTGTATTCCTTGGATACCATAAT
The DNA here is from genome assembly GCA_963277665.1 of Viscum album. NCBI lineage: Eukaryota > Viridiplantae > Streptophyta > Magnoliopsida > Santalales > Viscaceae > Viscum > Viscum album. Next base: position 1,682,530,727 of record OY728128.1, read on the forward strand.
GACATCCATTTCCATATATGTGAGAATACCTTCCTTTGTTACAAACTTTTATTTGATACATTTTACTATATAATTATATTTTATACAATGTGTTCCTTATTTATCTTTGATACCATGTTTATAAAATTCAATGTTTTGTGATCATAAAAAATGAGGATATTGTAGGAACCCTTGTTTTAATGGTCATGAAATCAAGATTATAATGATATTAATAGGAATTATGTTTTATGATATCATTTTACACTATAAGGCGTATTTGTGAAATGGGGATAAGTATGATTCACCATTGAAGATGAGTCACCACCAGAGATGACTCACTGTTAGACATGACCCATCACTAAGGACGCATTCAGAATGATAAATTGGCTATGTATTAGAATCACCCGCCATTAGCTATGTCTTACCACCAAAACTGATTTTTTTTTATAAAATTATGGGAGAGAATCATTGTCGGAGGATGAAACACCATTGTAAAAAAAATTTACAAAGTGTTGGAAACACTTACTGGAATATATGATGTGAAATTTGGCTATGTGTTGAAAAAACCTACCATTGGAGATGACCCAAAAAAGTTTTAAAAATTATAGAAAATACCTACTTTCGGCAACAAGCCACCTTCAAGGTGTAGAATTGGGTACGTGTTAGAAAGACCTACCACCAAAGGATGACTCGCCATCAAATCATGGAGCCTCAAAAAATTTATATTTTGTGAGATGACCTACCATCAAAGTGGAAATTTGTAAATTTACAAGAATGACCTACCACTAACACAAGTCACCATTCATGTTATACCACTAAAAGATAATGTCTTACTATGCTAAACAACTCATTAATAGCTAAATTCACCTATATAATATGCATTAAATAATGTTTCTTCTCTAAGTATATGAATGAAGGATATCTAAATGATTTTTCTCCACATGTATACTCCATTATAATTCTATTAGAGGAAGTAGAATAATACCTCAAGCAAAGGAAGAACAACATATATCCAAGAAAAGTGCCACGTAATATATAGATATATACACACATAAAATTGAACTGAGATAAAAATGTATTGAATGAACCTGAATAAATCTCCTTGGAGAGAAGCTTACATTGAGAAATAGTGGATCTTGAACACATATTAGTTTATTTATATCATTTGAAAAAAAACATTTCATTAAACTATATTATACCTAAATTTATATAAACCCAACTTGAGCTTCATTTCAAGCTACACTCAAGGAGTCACATAATACCAAAATTATCTGATAGACCAACACAATCATTCAATATAAATTTATTTTCTCTTTCTATATTTTTTCTTTACATGAAAAGAATTGTATGTATGCTCTATATTTAACAGACACACTATATCTTTTAGTTTTTCTAGAACATAAAAGATATCTTCATAAAATATCTTTAAATATATTTTCCCATGTTTCTGTTGAAGACATACCTGTATTGCATATGTTAATTTTATTCCCTTGGGTTTTTTTAAAAGATTTAATTGTGTGTCCTTGAATGATTTTTTGTTGTAAACAAAATTTAGGTTTTGGATGATAAATTATTTTATATAATATACTTGGAATCAGTTGACTAATAAGTGGATATGATTTTATCTCTCCTTGAGACTAATCCTCTTTTTTATCCAACAACATGTTTTTTTTTGTTTTTTTTATTTAATCAAAATCTATTTAAATTAAAAACAAACCCAATACTTTAAATGTTTGTCTTAATAGTTTTTTTTATAAATTTTCGATTGAGTAAATTGATTTCAGAAGTTAAATTTGTTTCAACAATTATTTTAATTGATAATTAATAAATCTTTGAACAATAATTTAAAGACACAAACTTCTATCGATCTACTATTTCGATTAACTGTGTTATTTTTAATTAATTGTGGGTTTCATTTCAGCATGGTTTTATAAATAAAAAATTATTGGGTACTTAATTCACCCCTGTTGAGATACTCACTCTGACCAATAGTCATTGTCCATATTATTGGTCTCTTGGTGAGGCATCACGGGTTCAAGCAGCCTCCGAGAAAAATTCACCCTTATCATGGTTCCATGTTAACGATGAAGTGTATAATATTATCAAATAAAAATTCAGCAAGGAGGTCCAGTACCACAAGTGGCTCATGAACATTATTCAATTTAAGAATAATAACAGGAAAACCAGTGTTTTTATCAACATCCAAGACCACAACATCCATTGTTCATCAGCTGATTTTCCCTTTCCAGTGGCAGAGTTGTTGATTGATGTCATAGTCAGATTCCAAAATCTCTCCATCATTTATAGATAATCTGGATATAACCAAATACAGATGGACCCTAAAGATGATGAGTCTTCCACCTTCTGATAAACCTAAGGAACCTTCATCTATTAGGTGATTTCTTTCAATTCCAAAAATTTAGGAGCCACATATTAGTGATTACTGCACTGCATCTTCAAACTTATCCTTGGGATACTAGTGGAATTCGACATGGGAGATTTGGTGGTCAAATATCAGCAGTTCTAGTACTATTTTAGAGAACCTAAGAAATATTTTGGCTTCCTATAATCTCAACATTGAATATGAACCCCTTGAGTTTCCATTCGTAGTTACGTATTGGGATGTTTCTCATTTTTTTCAAAAGATATAGATTCAATGAGATCAACAGAAAGAAGATCAAGAAAACTAGATATATGTCTCCACTAAAAAATGTGTGGGAGCTCTATGGCCTAAAATTACACTTATCCAACATATTCTGATTCATTGTTATTTAGGCTAGAAAGTGTATTCCCTTTTACAGGATCATGAATGATGGTTCCACCTACTAGTGGTATGAAGATTTCGGGACTACCATTGAATTAATCCAGTAGTACCTTCTATAGCCTCCATTTATAATTCCACCCATTTTAGGGAAGCTTTTGGTTCTCTACTTGATCAACATGGAGTGATCCATCAATAACCTTTATTCCCAAAATAATAATGAATTTAGATAAAATATTTTATACTAAATGAGTCACATGATCCTCAACATGGGGGGGCTAGATACTCTACTATGGATTTTTTTAGAAAATGTGGTCATGGAATAAAAATATTGTTTTATGGGAAAATTTAAATATATAATTTTTTTTAAGAAAGATATAACGACCCAATATTTTTCATGGAAATTACATTCTTATAAATATTTCATAATGAACTACTATGTTCTATGTGACCCTTAAAACATAAGTTTGTCACTTATGTGATATGAATTTTGAAAATCTAACATACATAGTTGTGATCAGTATGTTATTTAGAGTCCGATCAGAAAAACACAATTGTTGGTGAATAGTACCCAACCCTTATGAATAGTAACACACTCTTATGAATAGTGGTATACCATAATGAATATTGACCTTACCTATGATATTATATAAATAATAATCAAGTGGAATTAGAATATATATATTCTTTGGAATAAGAAAATAAATTTTCTAAAATTATTATTTTTAGAATAAATTTTGATATTAATTAAATTTTAAATTTATCATATTTAGAAATTTATTTTTGAAAAATGACCTTTATTTTTGTGTTTTTCATGTTAAAAAATTGTTGGAGTAAATATTTATGATTTTTTTGAAATACATGAATTTTTAGATGAATAGTAAAATAGCATAATTTACAAAATAAGCTAAATACTATAATTATAGAGTCATGCATGATGATTTACTGATGTAAGCCCAATTAATTCAGATTCACGTGATAAAATTACTATTATTGGTCATGGAAGACTCAATATTCCTTGTCTTGTGGAGAAACAACAAATTAATGAATATAAAATTGAGAAATCCCCTCTCCCCTCCACTATAAAAACTCCCCATCGCTCCCTCTCCTTTCCACTCATATCAACCCTTCTTCCCTCTCCAAATTCTGTCCAAATATCATTCAAACCTCCTATCCCACTTCCATAATGAATTGTACTCACAAAGAAGCAAAAAACACCCTCTAATGGAGGCTCTCAAGGAAATTTGGTTCAAAAGGTAAAATCTTCTTTTCAATTCTTTGTTTTTCCTTTCAAGTTCATTTGTTTTCTTTTTTATTATTACATATCCATATCCAAATGTTGTGATGACTCCAGTAACATACATGTAATGGAATGTTTTCCTGACAGTAGAATAAGTTATCATCATCTCTTCCTTTTACCTTCTTTTATACTAGTAGCAAGAACACAATATGAGATGTGTCAATTTACAACATTCAATGATGATGGGATTTTGATTTCTATTATCGTTATCAATTCTGGTCATGAAATAATTCATGTTATAGTTGAACTAGATTATTATATATGTAATATACACAATGTAAGGTTTTTTAATCCCATTGTACAAATGGAATTAAGATATAATTAAAAATGAGTTCGTTGTAATCAAAACCCACAAATTAACTGAAAAAGATATCATTAAAGTTATATATAATAACTCTTACTCATTCCTTGTAACCAATTTATATAAATGTACACGAAAAACTATGTATGATCATAAATAATATGTGAATTTAATTTTGGAGATTTACATCCATTCAACATAAACTCCATTACTTAACAACAATTGAATCAATTTTGAAAATAAAGAAAACAAACACTGCAGAACGATAATGAGGCTGTTGAAAACCCAATATGAATGAGGACCAAAGAGGTCTCTTACAACACCATGCGATCCTAGGTGGAACCTTAGGAAATGAGGCTGAAAATTGAGGGAAAATAGGCTGGACCGAAAAATATTTATAGGAATTATAACATATTATGAAACAAATTGAATCAATCAATTAATAGTTCTATAGTGTCATGTAGTTTAGCATCATCTAGTAAGGACGAAGGTGATAGTTTTATATCATGTAGGACGAGCTAAGACACAACAGGGCTGTCATTTTAACATCATACAGGACATCCAATGCTATTTATCATCATGCAAGATGACAATGATGGGAAATTATATATTCTGAAGACCGTACAGAGATACTAAACATCATGCAGGATATGTGAGATCCTCATTCGAAGTACTTCTTGAGGAATTTATCATTGGTTGGAGTATTAAATCGCACACCACACATGGTGATCAAAAATTACCCAATGTTGGGGTAAACCATGTAAATGATATAAGGTCCATCCTGCATTGGCTCTAACTAGTGTTGTTTCCTACCATGTATCATCGACATTCTTAGGGACAATACCGTGGAACCCAGAAGGAAGGGGTGGAGATGAAATTTCATGTTGAAATACCTCGCTATCTTGTTCTTGTGAATCTTTAGATTGTGCAGGGCTCGAGCCCGATTCTCATTAAGGACATCTATCATATAAATATTGACTTACGCCATCTTTTCTAATTTCTACTGATCATAGAAAAATTTATTTAGTGATGGTAACTGAATCTTATTGGGATAGACAACATATACTCCATACAACACGGAATATAGGGACACCTGAGTAGAATTAATAATTGTTATCTAATAATATCATAGATTTATGGGGAGATTTTCTAGAAAACTATTTTGGTTCTAGCCCTTCATTTTCTGAAAAAACTTATAGTAGATCACATTGAACACCAAGATCTTCCCATTTTCGTATGCATAATACTAAGAAGTGTGATTCGAGTGGATGTTGTACTTAACGTACAGTTTATTCAAATTAGTTTCTAGAATTTTGGTTCCATTATCATTGAGGATAGTGTGAGGTACATTGAATTGGTGGATGGAATTTGAGATCACAAAATCCATGACAAAACGAGCCTTAACATCCTTGACTGTAATCACTTTTTCCCTTCTTGGAGAAGAAATCTGTAGTGGTCAGAATGAACCTGGACGGGAAAGTTGATGCTGGTGGATATGGTCCCACGACATCAAGCCCCCAAACCATAAAGTGAAAATAGTATTAAGTTTTGTGTAGGGGTTCTGAAAGATGATGTACATTGTTTTCATGGTTCTGACATGCATGGAACCTCTTGCATGACTTGATATAATCATGGACTATGGTGGGTCCACGGTATCTCATTCTTCAGATCTGGTTGGATTGTTTTGACCCAGTTGGATGAGATCCATAAAAATCAACATTCATTTCCTATATAACCTGGGAGATATCACCTACTTGAATGTAAAGGATGATAACTCCATAAATCCCACATTTGAAGAGGATCGATTCACAGATGGTACCACTTATGACGGTGAATTTCACTACACACCAACAGATTCGCTCACATTGATCTATATGTCTGGATATTTCCATGTAGGAGTTACTCAATAACGAGATTTGTCTAACAAGGGGTTTTCCTACTATGTATGGTAGATCTGGTAGTCCTAAGGTAGAGGGATAGACTTTAGGATATCCTACCTGATGATTGTCATCATTGTCCAGAGTGATGGGAGAGATGACTCTATGATGCACAACATGGATAAATAGGTGATTCTGGTTAGGCATTTCAAGAGATGTGGAAAGGTTATACAAGGAATCGAGTCGACCATTTGGTATCCTTGGGATGTAACTGACCTCAATCCACGAAGCGATTCATTTTAACATCCGGTGAGTTCACTCTAACAAGGGCACGAGCTATTCCTTTCTGATGATGTAGTCACCATTCATTTTTGTGATGACTAACTCAGAGTCCACATTCACATGTAGGTGGGGAACATTAATATTAAGGGTCAAATCGAGAACAGTGATAAAATCATGATACTATTCATCATCATTGTTGTAGAATTCTAAAAATGGGAATGAATAGGGAATGATCACATGTGTGGGAATGATGAAGACGATACTCATGCAAAATCTATTGAATATGGGCTCATGGAGCCCTCTTCTAGTGGGGCTCCATGAAGAACTAAAGAAGTGAATCTGCTAACAAGGAACATCCTGATCTATGTAGAGGATAGCCCCATCTAGAAATTCAAGATCCACAGACTTCTCTATAGGTGTTGGATATGTTTCTAGAAAATTTACTAATTCCAAAACATTGAAAATATTTTGTGGAAGTAACTTGATGTTGAAATCTTGAAGGATAATTACCCATCGAGCTAGATGGATTATCAATATAGGGAGGATCAGAATATACTTTAATTAATCCACATGGGACACCATCTATATCTCATGGTGCTGCAGGTAGAGTCACAACTTCTGTACTGTAAAAACCAACGAGAGGCAGCTCTTTATGATAGTAGAATATTTTCTCTTGATGTCGAGGAGCATGCGACTGATATATTATAAACTATTCTATGTCCCAACGTTATTTATCCAAGAGATAACAGATTTGAGGGACCATTCAAGGGTAGTCTTGTAAAATACTATCAACTTTCCAAAAATAAGTGACATCATAACTGAAGGCAGGAGTCGATACTGCTTGATTTCTTCAAAAGAGTTCTGAAAATCTTCATCAGATTGGTATTCGACACCTTTCATCATGATCTGAGAAAAGGGATTAAAATTTCCATAAATGCTGAAAACGAATAATAATATATATGATAAATGTCCTTGAAATCCTCAGATCTCTCATTGGTTGCTCGGAGGAGGCATCTGACTAATAGCCTTGATATTCTCTAGATTGATCTCAGTTCCTTTGTATCTGATGATGAAGCTGATAATATTTTCCGAAGAAACCCTGAAGTCACACTTCAGGGGGTTCATTTTCATATTGTGGGAGTAGAGGAATATGAACACCTTCTCAAGATCTCTGAGATGGTCTTTCTGCTGGAATGTTTTTACCACCAAATCATCCATTTAATATTCCACTAGTGTCCCGGATAATTGTGTTGGATATGCAGTGCATAGAACAATAGTAGGGGCATCATACAATATTCAAAAAAAAGGAAGTACCTGATAACAAAAGATTCATTTTTGTGCAATGACAGCTACGAAATCATCATCCTCAGGGAGCCATTTGGATTTTATTGTATCCAGAATACCAATCCATGAAGGGGAGATATAATAATCCAATTGTGGAATCAGTTGACATCTCTTTCATGGGAATGGGAAAATCATATTTCGAATTGTGGTTATTGAGATCAAGGGAGTCGATGAAAACTTTGATATGTCTATTCTTCTTCTTATTATGAACAATATTAGCTGAAAACATGGGGCATTGGAATTACATGATGATTTTGTAATTGATGATCTTATCAATATTGGCCTCAACTATGGCCTCATGAAAAGGGTTCATCCTTCTAGGAGGCAGTTTGAACCCACAATGGTTTAGGAATAAACCAAGGAGGTGGATGATGACCTGAGGGTATAGTCCTAGAATATTGTCATAGATCCAAGTAAATACATCCAAATTATACTTAATGAAAACATCATATTGAAACTACTCTTTAATAGGCATAGCTGCACTAATCAAAGTCTGTCTTAGTTCTAGATCGGTACCGAGATTCACCTAGATAAACCAATCAACGGTGGAAGAGATAACGTCCTCGAATATAGGAGGAGAATCCTCAAAATCCCATTCATCCTCCCTAATAAGGGGATCATTGAAAAGAGGCAATTATTCAGGATTAACTTTCCCTGGTAGAAGGTTGTTGTCAGCCTAGATGTGGTAGAATCTGTATTAGGAGACCCCCAACAACTGAAACCATGGCAACAAAAGATGTTGATCTAATTCCATCAGGCATTTGACCCTAGGGGAAATTCATGATGATATTAAATCAATAATGACATGTTGGTTTGAGTTGGTTTAAACCATCTTAGTGGAATATAATGGTGTGGTGTATATCCTTTTCCATCTAGCAGACATCCTGATACCATATTAGTGGTGGGGGGTTTTGGTATCATCCAAGCCTAGTTCTTATAAGAAATTAAAATGATCATCCATAATTACTTATATATGAGAATATGCCCTCTTCTTTTGTCTGAAATGAAAAATTAGTGCCCTATGTCTAGGGTGGTGGCCTCTAACTGGTGAATCGGGATGATGAATGCATTGTCCATGTCTATCCACGGGTCGAATAAAGAGTAGTGTGACCATCCAAGTTGGTTTGAACCAACATGTAGTTGCTCTGGTAATATTTTCCATCTAAATAGTGGGTTTCAAAAGAGTTAAATGGAGATGCAACACCCCATGGAGTGCAACGACTGACTCCAACTAGTTGTTTCGAAAGGAAGGGTGGTGCCCTACTGGTGCCACCAGTGAAGAGGAATATGACGCCCAATGTCCAGTTCGGCTAGACTGGCCCGAACCACGCGAGTCGGGTTTTCTATGAGGGCCAGACCCGCGGGCCGGGCTGGAACCATTTGCCGGGCCAGACACGTGATCCGGGACAAACCCCTACCAGACTTGTACCCGACCCGTCCCGTTTTTCTAGAACCTAAGTATTTTTCAAACTAGGTGATTGATCGACACATCATATATGGAATTGGGACTCTTGGGAAGAGGTCGTCCTTTTGAGATACTCCAATTGGGTTTTGGTAGACAATGGAATATGGCCTGGTTGGATCTGACTCGAATCCAACCAAGCACTATTTACCTTTTTTATTTATTACATACAGTCTGGGTGTATGATTGATGCGTCGTCTATTGCATTGCAACCCTTATGACAAATAATTCCTTGGGGTTACATATTCGTTGGACTTCACGGAGGTTGAGGTATGACTAATAGTATGAGGACCAGAATCTCGATAACTCAAGCACACCATGTGCATGATTATTGTGGTAGGATGTCAAGTGAAGAGTCACCCTCCATGGATCTGCATAAGAGAGACCCTCTGTGGATCAGTAGAAGAGAGACCCTATGTGGATCAGTGATATAGTGACCCTCTATGGATCAGCATGACTGCGGCCATCCTTGGATCGGTAGTAGTGCATCCCACTGTGGATCAGAAGTAGAGCAACCCTTTGTATATCAGCAGTAGAACGGCCCTTTATAGATCAACAGAAAAACCTATCAACAGAAAAAAAAATGATCTAGATCAAGACTAATCATCATTATTCATATTCTCTATGTTGTATACTTGGTGTGAGCTATATTTTACTTTATGATTTATGATTGAGATCATGATTTTTGGTTTTTCCTTTATGGAATATTGGGAGACCATCAGGAGTCTCAGGGTCCCTACTAGGTATTGTTATACTCACCCCTACACAGGATTCGCCAGAACCTTATTGGGTCTTGTGTAGACGACAAAACAGTTTGACTGAGAGTTGGGGACCCAGGGCAAGACGATGCTTCAAGGTGACTAAAAGATGAAAGGAGGGGTAGTGATAACGGACAATAAGCAGTACCTACCCTTCGTGTATGATCCTTGGTGGAAGACCTCTAGAGCACGTTTTTCCCTTTTTGTAGTATGTTATTTCCAGTTAGGTTTGTATACTGGTCCTTTTTACTTTCGGTTCAAACTTTTACAATCAGCAGTTCTATATTGTGGTTTGATTTTGTCATGTACATAGTCTGTGTGTGTATAGGTTTAAAAGAAATTCCTTCCCTTTTTGGGATATTCCATTTCGGTGCTAGTCGCCAACCCATGACCAATGGAAGGCATGCTTGGGGTAGTCATGGTACGGGCCCCGGGGAATGGTTCGTGATACCCTCAACCTGATATCTATTGGAAATCTTGATGATGACGGATATGTCAATTCCTTCATTGATGGTAAATTGAATCATACCAAAGGTAACATGGTAATTGATAATGGAAAGAAATATAATTCTCTTTATCTCATAGATTCTAGATAGTGCAGAGGAGAAGTCAATATAACCAGGAAATATGCTCTGGTAGAGGTTTAAAATAGGTGTCTTGGTCACATGAGTGAGAGATTAATTAGAATCCTCTCCATGAAGGATCTTGTTCTTGGACTTCAAGGTACACATTTGGATACTTCTGTTGATTTCATCACTGGAAAACAATATAGAGTATCATTTTAGAGTTACATACCATCTATAAAGTAATTTTCTTAGATTTGATTCGCATTGTTATCTTAATGATGAGCATTAAGTTGATGGGAGGTTTGATTTATTTTTTACATTCATAATTGATAATTCAAGAAATGTGTGGGCCCTTTCTTTGAAAACTAAAGATCATGTGTAGGACATTTTCAAGAAGTTTTATATTAATGTGGAAAGGGAAACATGAAGATGGCTAATGTGTGTGTGAGAAGAAAATGGAGGTGAGTAACATGGTCCATTTGAGGAGTACTACAAGAGTTTCAACATCAATATGGAAAATATGGATTGAAGTCATCTCAGCATAATGTTCTTTCTGAGAGGATGTTTAGAACAATTTAAGAGATATTCATATGTATTCTATCAAATAAAAAGGCTCATTAAACCTTTTTTTGGGAGGAACCGAGAACCAAAATTTATCTTGTCAACCATTATCTAGAACTCCCACAAAACTATGATGTTCTAAACAGTGTCTAGATAGGTAAATATGTTTCATTGAAACACTTGAGTGTTTTTGGCTGATGGGAATTTTTTCACATCCGAAAAGATGAGTGGATAAATTAGGATTTAAAAGGAATCCAATGTACCTTTTTAGGATATGATCACGAGGAGTTTGGATACTGACTCATAGATCATATTAATAGGAGGATCGTTAGAATCGTAAACGTTGTGTTTCTAGAGGATCAGATGATTAATGATTCTATAAGCCCAAATATTCGTAGAAGATGATGTTTGAGGAAATTCCATTCAATATGAATCCAATCAAACCACCCTCGGTTATTCCTAATGAGAGGGAGAGAGACAGATATGTGATTTTTTGTTACATCAATATACTTAATATATCTCCATATTTTGATATTTCTCTATCATATGATATTCTATAACGTATTACCCTTGAAGAACAGTTGAGGATATCCACCATAGAATGACAACGGAGATGTAGATACTCAACACATGGGTATTTGATGCTCCCAGATGGGGGATTGAAAGATATTTATGATGATGAAATCAAGAGAAGTCAAAATATGGAATAGAATAAGTCCATGAAAAAGGATATGAGATCCTTGCATAAGAACCGCACATTTTATTTTATAGAGTAACCATAATGAAAGAAGGATATTAAGAACAAGTGGATATACCAAATTAAAGTAGGAGATGAAAGCTCACAATCATGCCAAGGAGCTAGAATGGTTCTAAAAGAATTCATTAAAAATAAAGGTATTGAAATTGATGAAATCATTTCCCCTATGGTTAAAATTCATTCTATTGGAGTTTTTTTGGATTGGAAGCTAGTCCAAACCATGAATTTCAATAATTTGATAATATGAAAAAAAATCCTACATGGTTATCCAAATATGGAGATATTCATGCATAGGATAGAAGGATATTAGGTTAAAGGTAATGAAAACCTGGTATGAAAGCTTCGGAAAATTTTATATGGTTTGAAACAGGAACTGAGACAATGAAACAAGAAATTTGACTCATTCTTGGAGAAAAAATGAGTACATGAGGATGACTGTTGATCCCAACATTTTCCAAACATTTTTTATGGTGATTTCCTTATCGTGTTGGTTTTATTAATGATATGATTATTATTAGAAGATAAATAACTTATATTGATATGTAAAAGAATGATTTTAACATTTCTTTTGAAATAAAGCTATTGGTCGATGCTACTCTGTTTCTTAGTATGATGATTACTCAAGACAAGAGGAATAAAAATATTTTTATATCTCAATAATGGTATTTTGAGAAGGTTCTTGAAATGTTCCACATGAGAAAGGTAAAACCAGTTATAACTCCACTTATGAGTCATTTCAGGCTCACGATAGGGAACAATCCCTCAACGAAGGAGGAGAGAGAGGAAAGGGAAAATTTTCATTATCAGTAATTTGTTAGAGGACTTATGTATTCTATGATGTGCACTAGACTAGATATTTGTCATGATATTTATTTTGTGAGCATATTTTTATTGAATATCACAATAGAGCATTAGATAGTGTTAAAATGGAAATTGAGGTATCTCCTTGGTATATCCAGTCATTATTTATTTTTGGGAAGTAATAAACATGTTATGTAAGTCTAATCAGATGTAGATATGGATGGAGATGTAGATATGTAGAAATCCATATTAGGGTACCTAATATCATTTGTAGGTGGATCAGTTTTATGGAAATCATGTCTATAGATCTGTTTTTAAATGTCTACTATTGAAGTAGTGTATATCTAGGTCACTAAAGTTTTAAATGAGATTTTGTGGATGAAGATGTTTATATAAGAGATGGAATAGGGTCAGGATAATTATATTCTCTATTTTGATAGTGAGAAAACTATTCATCTCAAAAAAACCAATCATTTCATTCTAGGTCCAAATCAAATTTACGTGCAATACCACTGAATCCAAAATGTGTAGGAAGAAAAATTGTTGCAAAATGAAAAAATAAATACCAATGATATTGAGGTACACATGTTGATGAATGTTTTACCAAATGATATATTGAACACCTATAAGGAGATAGTATGCCTAGATTCTACCCCATATTGGTGGGGGTGGGATTTTTATGTGACACTCCAAAATAAGGAGAATTATCAAGAAGAGATTTAGTCAGTTTCTATGGAAGTATTATCTAGTTTGAAATCCAACCAAATGACACCTACTATTTAAGAAACAAATGAAAAATCATTAAAAAGTGTGGAAGTTATTTCATTGGAAGATGATCTACCAAAACAATTTTATGAATATTTATTTCCTTCCTCCATAAAACAACTTCTGATCCCTCAAATTCTTAATTAAAACAATATTATGTAACTTGGTGCATCCTTTGATGAATTTTACTAGAATGAATAATATAATTTTCTCCATTTCTACCATAGATATAAGAAAACGTTTCTAAACCATGTAAATTTTCTTTTGTTATTTTATTTTTCTTTCTATTCTATTTATTTTTTATCACCACAATTATTTTCTACCCCATGAGTCTTCAACATCTGTTTGAACAAATTGTGTTTAATATGTATTTGTTGATTTTTAGAACCAGATCCTAAGCCCATTGAATCAAATTTTAGGTATGGATCCTAACTAATCAAGATTAAAATCTTGGAGAATTTTTTTTAATTGAAACATGGAATCTGACCAAGCCATGATTGTCAAAGTTAGAGATAGATTTGGAGATGAGGTTGATATTTTGATAACTATATTAATCAAATATATTCCATGGTTTTGTTCGAATCGATGAATAACATATCTGATTTTTGAAAAACATAGTTGAAATAAGTTCATTGTAATGATGGTCGTGGTACATATAGGACTCCAGTAGTTGAAATTAGTGTATATTGAAAATTATAATATATTGACATGATGAATTGATTAAAATAATTTTTAGTGGAATAAAATTAGTTAATAGGATTCAGAGATACATTTTTATATATTATTGTGAGATGATTTTCATTAAAATGAAAAAAAATCATGTTAGAGACTACCACTTGTATCTATGTTATGATGAAAACTGTGATGTATTTTTATGTATGTTATATTATTGAATTATTTAAAGTTATATATTTTTTAAAAACTATGAGTATATATAAACATAATTTGATAGTTACATTAAATAATTTTATGAATATGGGATTCAAGAGTGGATTTTTGATCAAATAATTTACATTGATATGAGGACTCTTTAGAATCTGAAATTAGTGGAGTTAGAGAAAGGAGGAGAATGAGGCCTTAATAGAGAATCTTTTATTCACATTCTCCTATTTATGATTTCGTATTTTAATATAAACATCATCAAATATTTTTTTGTTTTAGTTTTTATAGTCATGCATGATTAAATTTTATATGGGGGTTCATATTGTAATGAATTGATATTTCATTCAATATGATGAATTTCATTTTCATTATTGTGTCACTAAATTTTTTTATAGTGAAAATATGTTATTTCATGATGAGAACCTCTTCTACACTATTCCATGTATCAATGGGTGATGATAGAAGAAATTTTTCCTTCATGATAATCATATTAATTATAAAAAATTGTAAGAAGTTGATATATTTGTTTTTTATTAATTAACATCTCCCCTTATGTAATTTGGATTATGGATCATTTTTATGAAACCTCATTGTACTATGTTTTACACTTTGAAAATAATATGTTGACTCTAAACACCTTCATTACTATCACTAGAATGACTCTGTTAATTGAAAATGGGTTGAGAAAAATAACTATTTTGTGATTCATGATATTGCAATCCCATAATTCCATTTTCATTCAGTCTCTCTCTATCATCACTTTTGTTTCCTATTCACCTTCAAAAATCATTTTACAATATTTTTGTTTGTTTATAATTTGATTAGGTTATATATTTCCTTATAAATTTCCAGTGGATTATGATACTCTTACTCAACATTTCAAAATTATTTTTTATGTTTTAATTATCATGTAAATTTGACTCATGTGTCAATGACAACTCCTACATTAACCTTATCAAAAAAATCCATATTCAGAAAAGAATAAAAATTTATCAAGGTTTTTCCAAGTCAAAAAAATTAATTTCATAGTAAAATAAAATCTGTATAAATGATATATGGATTAATAAATAAGAATATAGATGATTAATGAAACATATTAAATGGAAATTTAATATATAATTTTTTGATGAAAGTGAATTTTCATGTAAAAGTTAACAACTAGAAAATTATTTAAGTAAGTGAATGACAATACATTCCCTGGTTAAGTTGATCATAACTATAAATAGAAAGAATAATGTTGGAATCATCACTATAGTCAACCAATGGAATATAATTAAATCATAGGGTTTATGTCATTGATGAATAAAAATACCACAAAAAATATCCTTAAAAACATTCATGAGGAAAATAGAATTTTAACATTGAAAGGTACTATTAAAAAATAAAAATTACCACTCTATTTGGAAAAAAAATTCAATAAAAATAACCATTTAATATTTTATAAGATTCTTAAATGAATAGAGTGGTCATTATGGAAAAAAATCAGTTCATTCTATGCACATTAAAAAATGATTCCTTTCACATTTTCTGTAAAAAGTAAAAATAATATTTTTTTAGAAAATTAAAAAAATATTAAATTTAAAACATTATATTAAAATTATTACATTGGTAAATATGTATTTAATATATCATTTTATAATATTAAAAATATTATTTAATTAAATTTAAGGATAATGTTTTTATGGAATAAAAATATCCACAATCAAGTATAAAAATATGTCTATTTTCGTTAAAAACATTATTTCAGTATCATTCATACTTAAAGGGTGGAAAATAGAATAAAAAATAGTAACTTTATGAAATATCCATATTAGAATAAAATATTTTGTGTTTATGAAAAAATGAGAAAATATTTCCCCATCAAACACTTAAATAAAAATAATCTCAAATAATATTGGGATTATGAAATAAACCCTTACCGAATTTGTAACATTTGTATCCTAAACCAAAAAAATTAATAATTTAAAATGAAACATAAAATTACATGAATGAAATTAGATTCATTATGTCACATATCAAATCTGAAGTTCATACACCAGATATAAATAAATATGTCTATAATAAAAAATATATCTCAATGAAAAAAATTAGATGAAATCTATTATAAAAATCATAAAACTATAGTGATAATTAATCAATAAATTGATTATTTGTATAAAATGTAAATCCTTGTAAGAAAATGGATGTAAAATATAAAATGATCAAAATTAATTTCACATACAATCATTGAAAATAAAAGACAATGAGAATGTATTGTAACCCAATGAAAATACAGAGAGTTATGAAACCCCTTACCTCTAGTATGACCTATCGCGTATGTTATTTATCATCTTTTATAATAATATATTTTTAATTATTTAATTTCACAAGACCATTTTTATTTTTTAATTTCTTTTTATTCAATATCATTTTATATTTGATTACCTAATTATTTATTTCCACATCTATAATTTTGATGATATGCAGTTCGTATGTTAAAATTGACTTCTATAGTTCGATTATAATAAAATAGATAACTATTAAATAAGTTACTAAATAATAATTTTGAAATAATTTTTATTTTTATAAATAAATTATGAATTTTAATCCAACTATGAATTATTGTTATGGAAAATAAATTTCATTACAATCATGGAGGCAATATGTTTTACGTACACATGAGTAATGTTTCCATTTTTCATTAATCATGATTGAATGAAAATAAATTTTATTTTATATTTTTAAAATGTTAATTATAACATAAATATAATATTTTTTAATTAATACAATTATATATATCATTAATGTGATGTCATTATGAAAAATTAATTACATCGTTTCATGGAGGTGGTAATCCACATATATGGGTTAATGGCGTTATCATTTTTAAAATAATGTAAAGGTATGAAAGTATATTATATATATTATTTAAATAAGTATAAATATGTTATGAATATCATATAAATATATATATATATATTAAATCTATATTTAAAACCATCTGTGAGAATTGGTGTTGGAAAATAAATTTTATCGGTTCGTGTGGAAGTAGACTACCATACACACAAACAACGGTTTCATTTCCCATTTTATATAAGAGGATATTAATATATGGATATAAAATAACATAAAAACATCTCACTATATTTTAGATAGTAATTTGATTATATCTTATTGTGTGAAAATTATTTTAAGGAGTTGGAAAAATAAATAAATAAAAAATGATCTGTTAAGAATGATATGTCTTCTTCGGACAACTGATTTATGTTTTCACCAAAATAATTCTGAGGGGGTTTTCCAAAAATATTCCTAGTAGATGTGGTAATGGAAGTTAGGAAGGTCTTTTGTTTAGTATTTTCTAAAAAAATATTTTTTATAGTGATGGAAAGATGAAGGAGGAGCCGTTTTATAAGCGAGGGGAGGGGCACTTTTCGATTTTTTAAATTATTATATTAATATTAATTATTTATCATGATAAAAGGATCTAAAATGTTCTATTTAGAATATAGGATGTGGATGGGTTGAAATGATATCATCCAAAATAATATTGTTCAGTTTAATTTTAGGTTTCTACAATTTTTTTTGTTTTAACTTGTTTAAGTCCTTTTTGACCATTATCGTGATAATAATATGTTGTTTTTCAGTTTATGTGTTAAGATAATTACTCTAAAAGGAAAAACTATTAATAAATGGACTATGGGTGGTATTTTAAACCACATAACAATAAATTTTCCAAATATATAATATTTACTAAATTTAAATCATTTTATGAAATATTATTTATTACACAATATCATTAATATCATTTTGGAACTATTCATTTAATTTTTCTTAAATAACATCATGAAAAAAAAATTAATTTTTATATAATAAATTATAAACTCCTGCAAATTCTCTCTATATATATAATTCTTGTAACACAATAATTCATTCAAATTATATTAGTTTTAAATTTATTAATATCATTTATTTTATTATTTTATTAATTGAAAATATATTATGACTGTGTTTTATAAGAATTTAATGTAATTATTTCATCCCAACAAATTATAAGTAATTTATTATTATAAAAAATAAATTATCATTCATATATATATTTATAATCAAACATAGTTTTTCTTTTCCTCTTTTAAAAAAATTTAAGAAATTAAAAATAAGAAAGTGACATTCTTGAAATTTCATTATATGAAATAATATAATAGTCAAAATCATGGACGCATAGAATCAAGGTAACATATTAATAATATGTATTTTTATGGAAGAAATATAATCATCCAATAAACCTAAGTCATGTTTTATGATCATTTTTAGTACTTATCATATTATTTTTAACCTTATATACTTGATTTATCCTTACCATAGTTATAAATATTTACTATAGTTACTATTAATAATGTATCAAAATAAAAATTAGTCTATTTAAAAAAATTGGAAATCCTGATTCCAAATACATTATCCATTTTTCAATATTCAATTCCAAAAATTGGTTCAATTTAATTTAAATTTTAATTCATTAAACATGATGAACATT
Organism: Viscum album; assembly: GCA_963277665.1. NCBI lineage: Eukaryota > Viridiplantae > Streptophyta > Magnoliopsida > Santalales > Viscaceae > Viscum > Viscum album. The sequence goes on from OY728128.1 coordinate 1,682,549,633, forward strand.
TCATTTATTTTAATAAATAATTCGGGGCATTTCCTCTGACTATGATTTTTAGTACGAAAAATAATATTCATTAAAAAAATTAATATTTATATATATATAATAATTATTTTTAATTTATATACTTCTTTGTTATGGGTTATTGAAATTAATTAAATTGGAAAACATTATGCACTAAAAAAATGTTTTTAGAAAAAATGTGTTTTAGGACTAAAAATATATTTATACCAAAATCGTGAAAATTAATGATTGAAATGCAATTAATTTGAGTGTTAAAATTAAAATGTAATATTTGTTAAATTAAGACCAAATAAAAAATATTTTCAAATATTGAATTACTTTTTTGAATGAAAATACATGGTAGTTTTATAAAAATTGATACATTTCACTATTCACTAAAAATGCAACAATTTTATAAGTATCTCACAAATATAACCCTAAGTTAATTTTTATATGTTCATTTATAAATGATATTTTTTTTATAAAATTCAATTACTTATATTACATTAAAATAATTATATTATTCTCGTGAAAAAATAAATAAAAATAAATTTTGAATAAAACATATTTATAAATCAAAAAAATGACTTTACTAAAAAATTTGTGCTTTAATCATAAGAATTAATAAGTGTATTATTATTGATTAGTACCCTTATATATATATCATAATGTGGATAAAATTTTTTTACCCACCAATTCAATGACTATGTTATAATGGTCATATTTAAATATAATATTTCATATACCATTTAAACTCTGTGTTTTGTGTTGTATATGATGCCAAACATAATATTATTCTTTTAAAATATCAGTATGTTACAATGAACTAAAATCCTAAAATTAATATTTTTAATTTATGTCATTAAGAATATATTTAATTATTTAATATAATTCTATAATGGCAACATAAAAAATAATGGTTATTCTAAAATAACATGTCATGAAAAAGGATTCAACTATTATTACTAATCTAGGAATTATGAATTTGGAATAAATGATGTTAAATCAATATCACCATTGTAATGTGAAATAATCAATGTTACTAACTTCCAATAACAGAAATAAAAAATAACTATCAAATATATATATATATATATAATATAGGACTATTATTGAATATTATAAAAAAACTATATATGAATAATTCTCTAAAATATTTTTAATATTTATTATAATGATTGTTAAATTTTTCATGTGTAATTATGTAGTAAAGGTAGTATTTTCTTGTCTCAATTTTCCTTTCCTTGATATATTCTCTTTATTCACTACATATTTTTTTCAATGGTGTATATAATTCGTATGTATGCATTTAAAAATTATTTTCATGTCATTCAAGTCATTTATAAATCCATATAAGGTTAATTACTTTCATTGATGTTTGATTCAAAATTTCACAAAGTCATATATGTTTATTTTCCAATCCAAAATTAAAATAATTATATCTTATTATTAACAATTTGTTTAGAGAAATTTCACATTATTTCACTATGAAATATAATCTGTTTTATTTTTAAATATTTATCTTTGGGTATTAAAGGTATTATTAACATTTCACAGCCCTTTGTATCAAATTAAACCAAAAGAATGCTTGTAGGTGGTGCGAAAAACTTCATATGTTTTCATTCCATAATCATTCTCCTCCATGTTTTTTACTTTACGTTATTTTGATAATGTATTTAAATTTACATAAATTAATACATAGGGTAACTTTATATTATAATTTACATTAAAAAAATAAAATTAAAACTTTCGAACAATTTCCACAATGGCTATTTGATATTGGCTATGAACTTATTTAAGAAATATTTATAGAATTTGTTTTAAATATTTTCCACCCAATAAAATATTCATATAGTTTTATTTAGTCTTATTTTTGAAAAATTCTCTATATAATTACATGGGTTTCAAAATAAATTTTTGTTCCCATTATTTTATACATTTTTTAAGATATTAGATAGAAAATGTGTAGAATATCTCATCTTATTTTTCAAATAATTTTTTTAAATCTCTTATATATGTGATTTTTTTCTATATCAACATCCTATAATTTTTTTCATGATTTTTTATGGATATTATATAACAATACAATCCAACTTCTTCCATTTAATGTCTCATTATCAATTATTTTGTAAATATTCTTGAAAACCATTTATCTCCAACCAGTTAATTAAGATATTATGAAAATATGAATGTTTTCATGTTCTTGTGGAACACATATTTATGGTTTATCATTATGTGATAGGTGGGTAAATTATATCCTTCTAATAAAATGGGTGATGTTTTATATGTCAATAGATAAGTCTGATTCATGGTTTTTTAACCCATGTCCAAATTGTTTTGGGGTGTGAGTTGCTTGCCTAAAACCAAAAGGTTGTGGGGAGTGGGTTGTTATCCTAAGTCCAAAACGATATCCAGAATGGTTGGTTAGACCTATTATAAGAGTTTATTGGTCATGGGTGGTTATCCCATGTCTAAAAGGTTATGTGGAATGGGTGGTTAACCCATGTATACAAGGTTATGGGTAGTTTTTTTAGCTGAGTCAATTGTGATGTGAATGTCTTAGTGGTTATCATTAAAATATGTTATAAATTCTATTCTTATGATTATATTATATTATAATATAATAAAATATTAATGTGTTATTTTATCATGGATCATGTGTATTGACTCATGTTTCCACACTCCAATGACTCTTGTAATATGTAATTTTAATTGCTTTATATAAGGAGTCATGTTAAATTATCTATGATTTATTGGTTATTATTTTATTATATTATGTTCAAGAATATATTATTTTATCAACATCCACACGTTTGTATTATGATCACCCGTAACATTTAATTAATATCTTTTATGCTAACCATTAATGATCATTTAATCTCACACCTTTCTTACACATCAATTACATAGGTTATGAAGAATTTTATTGACTATGGTATTTTTAGAATGGGTTATTGAGTGGTGATACTATAGATAAAATATCACATTATTGTAAAATTATTTGTTTATTATAGAATCCCATTGGCATGATTATCCCATAAATATAAATAAAATAAAATAATTCATTATAATGGATTCCCAATACATTTATGTTTATATTTTTTGAGAATAAAGAAAAAATATTACCCAACTAAACCCATATTCTATGTACCAATTGAAAATAATTACCCTTTATATATATAACTACTCAATCTGAAAAGATTATTAAACATCTCCCACAACTTTTCCACATAATAATAACTTTTATAAATTTCCAAAATTTATTTCATTTATGACATAATAAAATGTAAACACAAGAAAGGGTTGCGATTAGATACTTGGAAAGTGTAAACATAATCGAACACAGTCAGATATCAGTAGTTTTCATAAGATAATTATATGGGTATAATCAAGATTCATAAGAAACTTATATCCAAATGTTTATTGATCATAAATCTTTTAATAAGGCTTGGTATAAAAAATACATGAAATAATCAATAAAAATGATCCATGTAGTAATTTAATAAGAATGAAAATAAGTATAAAACTACAAAATCATTCAAATTTATAAATAACATTGGTATAGGGAATCATTATTTTAAGAGCTACACCATCAGTTCCCATACTTATAAGAAACTAAAATGTATTCATGAATACTTATATATTGAGATATAAACATCTAACCAATTAATTTAATATAGATATGTGACCCCAAAAATCATTCGTCCACACACATAAGTTTCACTTGAAAATAATGCACATAACACATTATAACGAACCCATGGAAATATATAAGTTTTAATATAACAAATTAAATGAAAATCATTCACTTTTTAAATCATAAAGAACCGATAGAAACAAAATGTGTTTCGTTAAACACCTCATAATTATTCCATGAAATTAAAATTAGTTTCATATCCCTTTTATAGGGATTCACATAATAAAATAATTAATAATAATATCAATTACCATAACATAATTAAACCATGGAAAATAAATGGGTATTCATTGACATAAATTTAATTTCTAGGTAAATATAGTTTAACAAATATAATAATCAATATGATATTTACACCATATAGATGAATGGAATATAGTTAAAAAATACATTCCCCAATAAATCAAGGTGTGTAACCTAGGTAAACACACTTAAATTAGATAAAGTAAATTTAGATTGTTCCTGGAGAAACCACATTGGAACCTAACACGTATTTATGTATAGTGAGTTATTGATAAATACAAATATAGTTATAGATCACTCCTATAAAATTGAGGGAAATTAAATAAAAGGTAAATAAATTTTTGTTTAATAATTATTTATAATGATATAATTTCAATCAATGGTATTTTGTTTATGATCCATAAAGATATATTTGGTGATAAGAACGTATCGATGATTCGTAGTGAACGAAGGGTGTTTTCTTTAAAAACAATTTCAATTTCAATATTAAGATTACAAAAATAAAGAAATAGTTATTCCTTTATATCATATCATTAATGAAATTAAAAGTCTATAATCATCCATGTTATAAATTTATTAAATTTTCTATGTAGGCGGTTAAACCAACCCCAATGAGAACAAACTAGAATTAGTGGATGACTATGAATTGGAATAGTTTTAATTTAATTACACTAGAATAATAATGATAATATTTGTTTTTTATTAATGTTATATTTCATAATTTTTAATAAATGTAATTATATGATAACTTATTTTATGTTATTTCATAGTATGAGGATATCTTTTTTTCTCCAAGAAGGCTCTTTTGGATGGTTGAATATACCCCAATTGATTATTGAGGATATTTTTAATAGATTTTCCAATTTATCATTATATTACCTCAAAAATACATAAAAATCATATTAATCCAATAAACCTATTCTCATGACCTTTCGTGTAAGACAACAAAGAAAATAAAAACCGTACCCAATTTTCCCATGTAAGCGATTGTCTACACGTACTAACGAATGATTATTTTGTTTTTGAGAATGATGGAAATATATAATATTGTTAATTATTTCATAACATAAATAATTATGAAAATAGAATAATTATATATTTTATTTTCTATTATTACCATCATTGAAATGTAGTTATGGAAAATTAAAAATGTTGCGTTGTGGAGGTGGTAGTCTGCACACCAAATGAAAAATGATTTAGTTTTTCTTCAAGGAAAATGGGAAGTAGGTTATTTGTTATAAAGTTATTATAATTAAATTATTTTTTACTAAATATAATAATTTTATCAATTTATATAGAAAAATTTAATTTTAGTAAGAATAAATCCACATAATGTAATTAAAATGAGAAATAAGTGAGTAGACATTTATACCTCACTTCATGGATTTTTTCTATTATGGGGGATAGTCATTTGGGGATGGAATATTAATATGAAAATGAAAAAATGAAGGTAGAAATTAATATTGAGGATATGTTTTGGTATATTTTGGGTTGAGAAGATTGGGTTTTCGTGTTTAGGGATGTGGGGACAGGAGTGACCCTTTTATACGTGTAAAGGGATGACATTTTATTGAATACCCAACAATTTTATTAATGGAATGTCAGTATCATAGAAAGTAGATCCAAAATTGAGATATAACAGAGAGGGGAATAGATAAGGTAATTTATAACACAATGAAAAATTTAAAAAAAAATTCTTAACATGTTTTAAACACATTTTTATTGTAATATTTTAACATTTACCATTTTATCATTTAGTATTATGAATTGTTTTCACCTAAGCAAGATTATACCAAAATCTAAAAAATAGAATGAATGATAATACATGATGTTTTAATATTGACTAAAACTTCAAATCCATTTTATATGATTCAATATTTAAAAGTGATTTTTTTTCAAATACAAAATGTATAATGATTTAAGGGTATTACTTTTTATAAAAATATAACTTATGTTATAAAATTCAAAATAGCTGATGGTAAATTCATAATTTTTTAAATACAAATACGCATATAAAAAAATTTGGAAAATGGTTTCAAGAATTTTGTGTTTCATACTTATATACTAGTAATGTAATAAAAATCCATGTTAAAGGAAAAATGGCATTTTTCACTATACAAATAAAAATAAATCTTTTTAGAAAATCCCTCAAATTCATATTAATATAATATTTCCCCAATAAATATGAATATTAACTATTTCCAAATTAAAACCATAACTTTTATAAATTATGATTTTAAATTAAAAAAATCCTTATATAGAAAAATGATATGGGTATCTCTCCTAGATTATATACAACATTGGAAGACTCCTATGAATATGGTCACAAGTATGAAATCTCGAATACCATTGAACTAGTAGATCCCTACATGGTTCTCGATGGTGTGAAATATCAAGAAATCCCTATGACTGTCTCTAATTGATACCATCAAAGGAGATGAGGACATGAAAATTATTATAATTCATAGTCCTGGGCCCCAATCCAATATGTGCATGCTACTGAGACTAGACAGATGGTTCTGCATAGAGCTCAACAAGAACTGTTCTCCCAGTCCATTTTGATCGACTCACCACCACTATTGGACATGCTAATTGATCTGAAAAAACTTACATGACCAAACTGTATTATACCTCGTCTATCTATATTCAGGCCTCTTCCATCCAATAAATAGACATTATTGGTGTCATGGAGTTTATCGAAGAGAAGAAATACATATCCAACACTTTCCAGAATCTAGATGTCCCTCCATCAATACACGTCGTACCGCCTAGCAAAGAGGAACGTCCAATGGGTTGATATTTTTTTCTAGAGAAGTGGTACGATGTGACAAATTACCTCACTAGTATTCCTATTAGTCTCTTGATCCTTGAGATCCTTCACCAATCATAATATATGTTAATGTCTCTTAGATTAGCCTTTAATATCTACCTCCAATTAAAAGGAAACGTTGTGAACATATAGACCATATATGTTGATGAGTTTGAATGAGAATAGTGCCAAGAAAGTATCTCATTCTTTGGAGAGTATGATTGATCCCACATTTAGTGTAACATATGCCTATTGTACATCACTAGACAGTTTAATGCGGTGGACGTTCATCGTTGTCATGTCAACACTGGTACTAGGATCAATCTCATCCAGACCCAATTTCTCTGTAAGATAGGATTGATTGAAGCATATATAATCCCCTCTGATAATAAGATTCAAGGCTATTATAGGTCTAATGAAAGACTGTGTTGAAGAATCTATTTGAGGACATAGTTCTATTGTTTTGTAGCAAACAAATAATTCATTGTTTTTTCATAGGATACCAACTAAAACAAGTTTATGGGTAGGTCCTTGCTCCATCTTCATGCAGTAGTTCACTCCTTGTATCAGTAATGCCACAATTACTCCCTCATTGGTCGAGTAGGAATTATCTTGGGTGATGAGTCTCCCCATAAATCTTGTGAATCCCATTATATGGATTCCAACTAGTAAAGTAGTATGAAAAAGGAGTTTTAAACCCTTTAGTTCGACCACACCACCATTAATGTAAACCCATTGATATATTTGGATGATTCATTCTTCATTCCAATTCAGAGATTAGAGGCTACGAAACCAGATGTGAAAATTCTCATTTTCATTTCTAGGTTGAAAAAAATCTATATATGTATGTGAAAAGAATGTCAGAATATTACCATATACTCTTATACCAATCATGATTGGGTTACACTAAAATCCCCTACCCCTAAAAGATATCGAGATGTTTCCATATGACTAAAACTATACATCACATGCTCCTGTTTTTCTATGATGGGATAAAACAAAATAAGACGACATGCCACCATTTCTTTGAAATCTAGCATGGAACCCAAGATTGATGTCATGATCGAATTGGCATGATAGCCTTGACCGTCAGTGTTTTCGAAAATCAAGATTTCCCTACTGAGGACTCCATAACTCAACAAGCAGGAAACAATGTTCCCCTAGGATTAGTCAGATCAGATGAATCATATCCTCACAATGATTCCCTAACTTAGAAAATTAATTGGATTGGTAATTCACTCATCCCGTATTCAAATAGGGCCTCTCTACCACCTTCTATGAGTTGGTTTTAAGTGAATGTTGGAACCATGGAAACCCAAAGGATAATGGTGATCAATGAAACCATAAATCTAGAAGAAAAAAAGTAGTATGTGAATTTTCTAATGTAGTATTTTGATTTTTTTCTCTTAGAGTTATTAAAATATGCTAGGACTACACCGTCATGTCCATATCCACCATCTTGGTCTATTAGTTAATGATTATAGTTTCAAGATGCCTTCCTGGAAAATTGAACTTTCTCATGGGGCCATGGTTGAGGCGGATCAAGATAAGGCCATCCAAGCTAGCTTCATCAAGGTTATTCAGTACCCCAAGAGGCTATCCAACATTGTCCCTATTAGAAAGAACATACATATTAGAGTTTGTATCGACTTTTAATATCTCAAACACTATTTTCTGATGGATTATTTTTCACTTACAGTAATAGAACTGTTGATTGAGGCCACAATGGGGTTCCAAGATCTCTCTTTCAAGGATGGATATTGTAGATACAATCTGATCTAGCTGACCCATTGAGATTTGGAGTCCACCACCTTTAGAATGCCATAAGGGACATTTTTTTATCAGGTAATTCCATTAAATTTTAAGAATGAATTATTCACTTATCAATAAGACATGCACTACATATTTATTCCAATAAATGGGATTATAGTGGAATGTTTCATGAATTATTTGGTTTCCAAATACCTCCAATGTCATGGCCATATGGGAGATCCATAGAGATGATGTTTAGCTTTCTTCGCTCCTATAATATGAAGGTGAACCCCTCAAATTTATCATTTAGGGTAACCTCAAATAAATCTATCATCATTTTTCTTAGATACAGAGGCATCAAAATCACCTGAGAGAAGATCAAATCCATCTTTCTGATGCCTCCTGTGATCAACCTCTAAGAAATATGATGTATTCAATGCCACTTAGCTTACATTCAAAAATTCATTGAAAATATTTCTAGAAAGTTTAATCCCTTTTCTAGAATTATGAATAAGGTAAGCTCATACCAATGGGATGAAGAGTGTTACATTTCATTAGATGAAATCAAGTAGTATCTACTAAAACCTATGGTTCAGATGCCACCAATATCAGGAAAGCCTCTGATCCCCTATGTTACCATCCTGGAATGAACCCTTAGTTCCCTAATTTCTCAAAAGAAAAACTAAAGGATAGTGAATAGTTTATAATATCTTAGTCACATTCTCTTTATCCTAGAATCCATATACTCTCATATTGAGAATAGATGCATTTCACTAGTTTTTGTAGTAAATATGGTGTAATTATTTGCAACATCATGAAATAAACTAGGTGTCCCGTGCGGATATTTTAAATTATGTCCTGAATATCCAAATATTTGACAAGATATCAGAAATTTTGGTAGAGATCCTTCACCAATTTGACATTAGGTTCATCCCATTGAATAATTTCAAGTTTCAAGCACTAGAAGATGTTCTAGTCTCTTATCCAGCCCCTAAATAATCACATACGAGTGTTGATTTCCCAGACGATACCATCCTTTTAGTGGATTTGGCCATGTCATATTTGAAGATTCATTTCGATGGTTCCTCATGGAACCCAACTGGTAGAAGGGTCAATGATCCCAATATCCATAGATTAGGCTTCGGTATCATCTTCATCCATCCATCAAAGGCTATCATGCACAAATCATTAAATTTATTAGAAGGATTCACTAACAATATGGTAGAGTATGAAGATATCATTACTAGTCTCGATTTGGCCCCCAATATTGATGTCCCCCACTAGAATGTGATGGGAGACTCTGAGTTAGTCATCATGAAAATCAATGGTGACTATATCTTCAAGAAAACAGAGATCATTCCCTTGCTAGAACACACTCTCTACTTGATGGCCCAGTTCCCTTATCATCTAGAGGTGACTCATGTCCCCTGATCATAGAATGGTCGGTCCAATTCCATATGAAGCCCATATTTTGTAGATATTGACCAGTATGATCTTTACATTCATGTGGAACATCAAAGGGTCATCGATATCATTATTTTAGATGATGATGACAGCTCATAGCTATACCACCTGACTATCAATTCCTCTACATCGGGACCTTTGGATCCCCACACAGTGGAAGAATCCTCTAAATTGATGACTCCTTTAATTGAGTATCTCTATCAGAACACTATACTACTAGAAAGAGTCAAATGTGAGTGAATAATTCAGTGCATAGAACATTCCATACTCTTGGGAAGGATCAGCCTTGAGTAGACCCTCAATAGATATCAATTTGATGGAATTATCCTTCATCACTTACAAAGAGATGAGATACCTTAGGTTATACAAGATGTCCACGCCAGGTCTTGTGGTGATCATCAAGTAGGGATGAAAACTTTCTCGCTAGATTTGATGGTGGGGATACTTATATCCCACTATAGAACATGAGATTATTGATATTTCCATGATTTTTCACATGTGTTATATTTATACCAACCTTTTTGTATCAAATGCTAGAACCCCTCCCCACTACCAAGTATTTTTGGCCATTTTTAGTATGGGGAATCAATGTCTTGGGAACCTATCAACCAGTAACAGATTGACAAATTAGATTCTTTATGAAGGAAATGTATTTATTTTCCATGTTTGTAGAAGTAATTCCTCTTAAGGAAGTCACGGCCCGATTAATTTTTCAATTCTTGAGATCCAACATCATCCATCGGTTTGGAGCCCCTCATTTTATTTTCACGGAAAAGGACACCTACTAACAAAGTGCTGATATGAAGATGTATTATGCTATATACAATATCCAGTACAACTATACATCCAACATCCATGCATTGGAAAATGGGTAGATCATGGCATTCGAAAAAACTATTTTTAGTATTTTTTAGGAGATGGTGGTCCATGATAAGAAAAAAGGACCATACAAGTTCCTCAATGCTCTCTAGTCCTTTCATATGATAAATAAAAATTACACTGAGGTGGATCCATATTCCATGGTGTACAGAAAATAGGTAGTCATGCCCATCGAGATCCAGTTTCCATCAGTCCGAACATTTATTTGTAATCAATAGATTCTAGAGAGAATGGAAAAGGTCCGTCGAGCTAAGATGGATTCTCTCAAAGAGAATATGATCTGGGCCTTGCATAATCTAGAGAAGAACCAGAACAATATAGTGATTTAATTAAATAATATGGGTCAAATATACTCTTTCATCTTGAACGACATGGTATTGGCCATCAGAAGGGGGATGTTACCAGTAAAGGGCCCCCTAATGTTGGATTATAGGTGGTAATTACCATACATCATTCATAAGGTCAATCCCAATATTTTGAACTCTTCGATCTCCATGGATGGAGAGAAAATCACTCCTCCAACAAATTATAAGATCCTTAAGTTATAAATTTCATTATTATACCCATTGAATTCCTCAAAATATGATATTAAATTGTGATACTATTTTCTGAGTTTTAAGACATTAAACTAAAAATCCATATTCCAAGAATCATGTATTTAATGTTTATCCTAGTCTTTTTTGGAATGTTTTCTATGTTGGTGGGCCTTCATTGGACCTTATTTACATCAGGTGTTTTACTCGTCCACCCTGCATGCATTCCTCTGAAGAAAGTCCAATATATGTTATTTACTCAACAACTTTAAACTAAGATCCCCTGGTCTATGAATCATGAATTTAAACTATAATCAGTACATCATGGAAAAGTGTGGTGCAGAATTGTGGCCTCCGAAACACCATTAATGTTGGGTTTTCTATAACACTTTACTACACATGTCCTCTTGAATACCCTTCTCACATGTTCTAAACTATATGACCATAATCAAAGAGCCCATGTTCCAGGACATAGTTCATTAACTATTTCGAGGTCCATGAATTATGATCTTAAAATATTTCCATAACTTACTATCCAAGATGAATGATATTAAAATTCATAGTGTTACTCTCATAGAATCATGATTAAATACTCCATGGAACCAGTGTCTTAGTTTCAAGATGATAAACTACAAAACAACCATCATCCTTTTCGTATGACAATAATCTACACATGATCTTAATGTTCTTGAAAGAGAAGACATTGTACTGTCATTGATCATATACCATGGCATGTTTCAATAAATAAGTGAAGAATGATTAATTTACACATAGTATACATAGATATTCAGTGGTTCTACATTTGGTCAAGCCAAATAATTCAAAAAAAAAAAGAAAAAAACAACAAAGAAATTCCCTCTCCTTGTGTATAGGGCAGAACTTCGCATGAATATATCTTTCTAGAACTATGTTTGGATAAATTACCATCCTCATGGGATATGTAAAGATGCCCATACATTTTGTTTTTCAGCCCAATGGCAATTTTACTAAACGTATGGCCTCTTGGCCTCAATTAAGTATAAGAGTCATGACTTCAAATTGTGTGCAAGTATCATTAAAAATGAGTTTGTGGTGTGTGGGTTTCTTAGGCCCTCATTCATGTCTATATTTTTATGCCACCATGGTATTAATATCCCTTTTAGAGTGTTCACCCCATGGTCTGAACTCTACAACCTTAAAATTTGAGATACTTCACTCAACGCATGATGTTAAACTATGATTCTACCTTGAAAAAAATTCAAGATGCCTCACGATAACCCTAGGATACAAAAATTTCATCACTAGAGATGATGTCCACCCCTACTTTTGGTCTCATACCACACTAAATTCTAGAATTATTTGTGTCTAGATTTATATCCTTATGAGATAAGTATTGACACCCAACCATTTTTTCTTTGGGTCCATCCAGAAGTCTATCATCTTTTTTACCCCTTCGCCTTAGTTATGGACAAAATCTATGACCTTAAAAAGAAATATTATAATACTATCAATAAATCTCTAAAATATTTTACATGGTTCATGAAATATGAGTTTAAAACTATTTTCAACACCCGGGTTTGAATCCCACTCGCTGGTACCCTCATTCTACATTCCACATTTCGAGCAAGAATTGTATCATATATTCTCCATCTTTCATATCCAAATGTAACCCTACTAGTAAGGGTCTCATTTTAGTTTCTATATCACCTCATGATTTGGGAAAATTCCCTAATCTATATTTGGTGTAATGTAGTGAATATTGTGTTTTGAGCTTGATCAACATTTAATCCTATGTTTTCCCCCATTATTGATCTATAGGGTTTTGGTCCATGTTTTAAAACGTGGTCAATATTAGATCCCTAATCACATGCTTCCCCTTCATCTAGACCTTTAAATTCCCAACACACCTCCTTTCCACTCTTCTGTGTTATGGTATCACCCAAAATGTGATCTCTAACATGTTACGAAGACCCCTCGTACCAATCCTTGTTTCCCACACCGAGAATGACTTTCATGGGATTAGAAGTTCTGGTACTGTGGTTGCCGATGTGATTTATCTAATCAACGTATTATCTGTCAAAAAAATATGTCCCCAAACGTATAGCATCTTTGGGATAATGTGGTGTGGAACCAGGTCTCCTAAGGACTCCTCCATGTCAGGTTTGTCACTCTATCATGATCTATATACCTAATATGGGATTCCTCCTTCCATGGGGTCCAAAATTATATGACCTTAAACTATAATTCTATATCCCATCATGTAATTATATGATATATCCTTAAGAGAGTGTATTGTGAAATTTCCTCCTCAGTCCTCATTCATGTCAACATATGTTTCTTTCCTAATACTTGTGTGGGGAGCAATACAAAATTGGATCATTCATGTTGGGTTTATTTCCTACAAACAACAAAAATATAAACGGAATAGAAATTTCCATAGTCCATACAACACTCTTTAAAACTATTGTCTAGGGTTTATGAAAATTGACCTTAAACTATGTGCAACATCTTTATCACTAGACATTAGACCAAGGGACACATCCTGATCACAAAGCATTAAATAATACTATACATCATTCTCATAATATGACATTAAAATACATTTTTATCATACATAGTTGCATGACGTGAAATTGAAAAATGTGTTAGGACCATGCTTGAGGGGAACATCCCTAATGTTGGGAACCTATTGTGTAGTTTATATTTTCAGATGTCGCATGGAATCCGAGATGAATTTCTCTTAGAAAAAATATTTTATATTATATCAAACCAACATGCTTACACGAATGTGTTATAAGGAAAGGTGGTTAAATTACAAGAGTGTTAGAATCCATTTGAGCATTCCATCACCCCACTTAAAAGCTTCATGTTACCTTTATTTGGATTCTCATTATCTTCCACTTCTAATAAAACATATGAAATCATGGTATCCTTCCATTGTTGTATCACCTAACCTCTTGGGTCAAAGTTCCAAAATAATTTGGAAGATATTTTGAGAAAGGTTCCATGTTTGGAATATGGTTAGCAGTTGACCCTTTTTTGTCCCCATTTCTGTCTAACGATACAGATGTTGTGTTTCAAAAAAGGTTAACAGTTATCCTATATCTCCATTACACTCTCCTTGTGATCTAGATTTTGGTTATTATGATTCACACTCAACATTCCTTTTTCTATTGGAATACAACACGCCTTGTGTCATCCCATCTGTTCACTAGTGGACATTGGGGAAGCAAGTTTTATATTCAAGAAGAAATATTCTCTAGCCACATCCTCTCTTAGTGCGAAAAATCTCAAAAATTTGTTTGAAGTATCATACCCTGAGTGTTCGACAATTATCTAACACTCTCATTCAAAGAGAACAATTATGTGGTCATACGATGTTTATCACACCGGGAATGACCCATGTGGGATTAGGGATTGGTCATTAGTTGTCTCAAAAATATTATTTAAGTGAGATAAATAAATAAAGAAAATAAATGTGTTCATGCATGCATAAAGTTTGAAACAAAAACAATTCAAAGCATAATAAGGATCATAAATATTCTAGAGCCTCTCATGAGTCTGGAAAAAAGAGCCACATTGGATCTTACCCAGTTACAGAGCACTTCAACTATGACAACATATGTCATGTGGCATCTTAAATTAAATTCAACCTCCCAAGATCTACTTCTTCATTTCTGGTTGTTGGGTGAAGCTCATCATCTGTTATCTACACCCATCCCCACCCAACCAAGAGATCAAAATTTTGTGTAGTTTCATGCCTCATTTGGTTCGCAGCCTCTTCCAGTTGATCCCTTTTTTTTCTGATGACCTCCATCTGAGTTATAATGAAGGAAGAATGGTCACCCAATTTTTCTTTTGGGTGATGAATCTCCAGATTGACATCCTTAATATTTCTCATGATTTCAGAATCCTCCTTGTACAAAGTGATGTCTAGATAATGGCTCCCCTCCAGAATATTTTCAGCATGGTAGTCATGGAATAGAATGTGAAGACCTAGAGCATCTATCCCTCTACTTCATAGATTGTGAAACCAATGATAAAGGGACCCCATATAGCCCATCAGTTGTGGATCTGGAGTCTTGTCAAAAAGATACTAGTTCCATTCCATTCCATGTGTGGGATGATGAAATTATCTCTAGTTGAATTATCATCAGAGTCATCCAGTGGCTCAAGATCTCTAGGTTCATACTCTCGAAATGTGGTAAGGAGTTTAGATGTAGTGTCCTCCTTTAGAATCATTTCAGATGGGCTGGGATCTAGTTAATGATGATGACCATCCTCTCTTGATTCTTTCTTGACATCTTCATCCCCACCAACCATAGTTTCTATCCCAGTAGTGGCATCAATCACAGCTAAATCTGTTTGATCATCTGGGGATAATATAGGATAAAATTTAACGATCACATCCTTTTGAATAAAAGTGACAATGAGAAGGGATCACATGAATTATATAGACTCGTCTGTTTTCTGGGACTATAGTCTTCTGAGTATTTTAAGAATAGAATAACCTAAGTAAATTTTTTCTATAAGTGGTTGGTATCACATTACGAATGAAATGAGTTACAGGAGCTATGTGATGTCAGGTTGAGATCATGAGTCACATAAGACTATTAAACCACAGGACAACCTTCATCACTTGGTATTTCAATGATTGACATTGGTTCTCCTTGAATTGTTTAGGTAGAAGCTACATGGAACAGGAAAATATTTTGACGTTAATGCTCCACGGAAGCCCCACAATGACATGATAATTTGAAATCTTACTTAACAGTAGAGATGAATAATTTAAAATATAGTTTTTCTAGGGTTCTATAGATCTCTAATGGTGGGTTACTTCGTAGGGATACAAGGACATTCCAACCACCCATAGATGAGGGGAATGAACTAGGGTTTTGACGTTCCCACCCAATCTACTTGTCTAGTCCACCACTAGTTTCTTCAGCCTTAGGAAAATGAACTAGAATGTGCTCCTCCACACCAATTGGAACATATCCCCCTGGCAGTGGGATCCCCTAGAAAAGTATTGTGGTTCTCTAGTTTGAGAAAAACATTTATTAGAGAATATAAAGAGTGAAAGGGAATGATAAAAAATTTATTTAAGTGAGTTAATATTTACAAAAAGGTACTCTATCAAGTCTTATTTTAGGCCTTCAATTTAAATGGTTTCTTGGGGACTCCATTCATGAACAACTGTTCCCCTATATACCTCTTCACCCGACTCCTCCTTTTCTTCTTCTTTGACGGTTTCCTCCTCAGAAGGTGTTTATATTGAACATTATCCTTGATAAGAATCACCTTTACTTGGATGTGGGTGATTCATACTACCCCCTATAACATTTGTAAACATCCATAGATTCGATGCACATATGTATCAAATGGAAGTTCATCCTACCTGCTACTTTAATACGCCTGTCATTCAGAAGATAATTTTTGTACCACTTCATCTTCCGCCATAGGTCCTTTATGGTCATTTTATTCTGTAATTTACTCTAGGAATACCATAATTATGAAATGATAGCATCAATATCTAGTCGAATATATAACCTCAACTTTTTCTTTATAGCCTTTTATTCTCACCCCTGAGGCCATTTTTTGGACCACTCCCTTCCTGTCTACATGGGTGTATCCTGACCCTATGACATCCCAGTTATAGTGATTCCATATTGGAACTCCCTAATTCTTTCCCATCAATTTATAGAGGAGGACATATGCCAAATCATTACTCTGGCTCCATGGTCGCATGTTCCATCACCAGGATTCACTTCTGCTAGATTTCCTCCAGATATGACATCACCCAACTATTGACATATCCAGTCATCATGCCCACATCAACATTGTCAATGGTATAATGTTGTTTTTTTAGATCCCGCTATCATTATCATGAAACACAGTTTGAAAATTATACAGTGGTGCTTCTCTTGTAGGGCCACCATGTAAACTCTTTTCACCAATTGTTAGAGACATCTGACCTACATGGAGAAATAGTATAATCTGTGCAACATGCAGAGCACCTTTCCTTTTATTCTAGAAACTAATTATCCTCCACTGAAGCATTCTAGGTACCCCACTTACACCCATGAAATATTAATTGTTTCCATCATATGAATAACTAAAGTCAAAAGGGGGTGGAAAATGGAGTTATTGTGGTTAGAGATTCAAATTATAATTATTTAACTATCGAGCATAATTGTTCAGACCCTAGAAGTGTTTAATATTGATAGTTCTTTACCTCTGTTTTATGTATTGATAGAATTTTCTAAATCATAATCCCCAATATGCTCTATAATCTTATAGTGCAAGCACTGAAATGATATACGGATCCTTTTGGGATTGTTTCTTCTTGGAACATGACCCAATATGATATGTATTCTGGGTGGCGTGGGTAATAATAGGTTAACCCTATTACCGACTTCCAGGATTGTTTCCACCACATGATTCTTTGGTCACATACCCATCTATGCTTCTTTTACTATTAGTAGCCACCAACTAAGAAAGGTTGAAATGAATGTAGAGTAGTGAACCAATGGTTCCCAACCAATGACCGTCATCCCAAATGAATGAAGAATAAGATATTTTCATACTTATTAATATTTATGAATCAAATATTAATTTTAATTTAAATGTGTTTCTATGTTTGATAGCATACCCGATATGCAATAATGAGTCTCATTGAAATATTATGTTGCATAGTAAAAATATAATATTATTATTTTAAATAGCAGTTATCTCCTTACCGTTGTATTGTCCGAAATGCACAAAACTAACTACAATATTATTATATATGTTTTCTAAATGTATTTAATTTTATCCAATAAAAGTTAGAGGCTTAAAATGTGAATAAGAATAATTTACATTAAAAGGCCGATTTATCGCATTTTAATGGAGAACTCTCTTTAAATATAGTTTTGGTCAATTTAATAAATTATATTTGACCAAATATTATTCTTCTTTATAATGGGTACATCAATATTTAGTTTGTGTAAATTTTTGAAATTTTTCGAATAACGTTC
The DNA here is from genome assembly GCA_963277665.1 of Viscum album. Lineage (NCBI taxonomy): Eukaryota > Viridiplantae > Streptophyta > Magnoliopsida > Santalales > Viscaceae > Viscum > Viscum album. The sequence continues at coordinate 1,682,567,999 of OY728128.1, forward strand.
ATTTTTTAAGGAATAGTGAAAATATTGTATTTAAATTCAAAATTACGTTTTAATCTAATTTATTTATATGGTTAGATTTGTTTTTCTAATTGGTTTTACAGTTTAATTAAAATATATTTTGACCATTAAATCCAATTTTTGGTCATTGAAATTAATTTTACTTTGAAATTGGACATAAAAAGTGTCAATCTTTTGATAGTTATTGTTTCTTAAAAACACGCAATTTGTTTTGACAATGAGAATTAATTTTAAATTAATTAATGAAACATCTATGTATATAATTTGGTAAAATAGAAATCTTTTTATGAATTTATAAAATAAAATATATCTTAGGATTAATTTTTGGAATTTGTTTGAAAAACATCAATTTTTGATGAATAGTGGAACCACTTAGTAGTAGTTAAAAAACTGAATTTTTCATTTAAATGAAATTTTACCACTTCTGTGAATTGATTTTACAAAATCCCAAATATATGGTTGTGATTAGTTAGTAAAATGTGTTTTAGTAAGTTGAAAATAATTATTGGTGAATTGTATCTTTTGACTTTTATTTACCGCAGTTAAAGTTAAATAAGGTAATTCCAGGTAAAAATAATATTATAATAATTTAAAATTACCTTAAAATTTGTCCTAAAATTATTTTATAAGTAATTCCTAACCATGGGAATCTTTGGGTCTATTTCAAGACCCCATGGAACCACTTATACAATAAAATGTCACATTATATTAATTAATTTAATGTAAAGGCAAAAATGACAAAAACAAATATCTTTTAATAAATTAATTTTTCTATAGTTTTATATAGGTAATATTTTTGACTATAAAGATTCATTAGAAAGATAAAACAATTTCATATATCAAGTTATTTTTTTAAAATTTTTAGACATCAAATAAATTATATTATTTATGACACAATAATGATGCAGTGTTTATCTAATTAATAAATGATTTAAATAAATAAGATTATAATGATTAAAATATTATCCAAGACATGTCAAATTCTGATTGGATGATTTTATTTCTAATATGAGTCATCTTATCTTCTACTTTAATGATTTATGGACCTTTTGAAACCAAATATCATTATATAATAAAATAATATTTTCACACTTTCCTAAAGAGCCTCTCCTCTCCCTTATAAAAGGAGACCATCTCTAACCAATTCCTCACACCTCTCAAGCCTTTTCACTCATAAAAACTCTGACCAATTAAGCTCCCGACATCCCTATCCTCTTCTTATATACCTTAAATAAGGAAGAGGGCACTTCAAGAAGTCCTTTGGTTCAAACCAAAGGGAGTTATCCAAATTAATGGTAACAGTTTCTCTTAATGTGTTTTCTATTATTTTACTTCTCCAACCCCTAAACACTTTTTATTATTTTATTTTGTAACAAAATAATTGTCCTAAATATACTAGTTTGTTGTTATGATAAGGATTGTAATGACACTTACACACACTGCCATCTAATGGGTGAAGAACATAATGTTTCTGTGGATGGAAAACTAACACCTCCCAAAACGATGAATGTTTAATTACCTCTTACCACCTCTCATGATGGACATTATGATGATAAAATACTTATATATGATATATATTATATTTATTTTTTCTTTATTATTCTTTATTTTTCATTTATATCACACCTTTTTGGTTTCCCTAGTGAGTAAATATGCTAATCTCATTTGAGGAATTGCGGACTACTGCCCCCTCAAGGTGATGTGACTCATTAATGCCTTATGTGGTATGTATAAATTATAGATATAATGATATTATATATGATATTATACTATAATTATAATATACATATGTATCATTATGTTTTAATTCCATTAAAATAAAAAATATAAATGAAAGCAGCGTTCATGCGCACGTACGACTTGTCGTCTCCAGAAACGGTGCATTTCATTTATCACCTCCAAATGTTATTTACTATTACAAATACATGTATATAATGGATATATATGATATATAAATCATTTATAGAATTCTGGATATAATGGACTATTGACCACATGGACAACTTGTAAATATAAGGTGTTCATTTTCGAATCATGTACGAAATATCGACAAAATGGATGTTATTAACATAAATGATTACATAATATTTATAACAAGTTAATAAGTGAAATAAAAGGAATAATAAACTTGAAAATTGTTCTTATGCAATTAGAAATAAACTTTAGTTTATTATTCAGGAGATTAAATAACGGTCGAGTCAAGTCGGACACGAGTTAAGGGAATTTGTCTCAATCTCCTTTCATTGAGGCATATTTTGTTTTAATACACGATTTTCTTTTATATGATGTATAAACACCTTTGAATTTTCATTTCATTCAAAGGGAATATTTTTATATGAAGCTTTTTACTAAACAATAAAAAGAAATGTTTTTTTACGTAAGCGGTGACAACGACATTTTCGCCACTGCGAGTATTATTTGATCTTTGGATTCCTTAACAAGTCGTAAGGTTTTTAAAAGGAAAAATAAATACCATATACTCTTTTTACATATTTTGGTATTGAAAATGATTTTTAGAATGGAATTTTTATTTAAATATCTTGAAATTATATTTTTTTGTAATGTGGAAGTGTTTTCTTTCCATTATGATTACATTATGTGTTATGATCATGTTATGGTTCTTCGGAATTATTTACGTATATGAGTGGTTCCCTGATAAACCTAGGGTGGGTGAGCCCAAGATATCTCTCCAATTCATTGGGTAACATGACATAGGTAAAGGTGAATGTTTCTCCTAATTTATTTAGGGAATATACTGTGATAGGTATTCCAAAGTAACTCTTTATATATCTATGATATCTATAATGTAAGTATGTTATGGATTCTACAAGTTACCTTTATGATATATTATTTCTATGTGTATTTCATAAATCTTATGATTTCATGAGGAAAGTAAGAGAGTTCATGTATTGTATTTATTTATAAACAAATGTTTTCATCCATTGTTTTATAATCCTTACTGAGATTTTATGCTCATCCAAAGTTTTGAAATGTTTTCACAGGACATAAAGATAAATAGGGTCAAGGATAGGATCATAGAAAAATCATGTTATCTAAAACCTATAACTAGACACGACTCTTTTATTCAAGAGATTTTATTTTATGAAAAAAATGGAAACTGTGTATAAGTGTCTACTTTGTAATCTTTTGAGATGTAATAGTTATGTCCAAATTATTTAAAACTCTAAACATGAAAATACCCTCAATGTGAATTCTTCATTTAAGTCAATATTATATTATGTTTAAATATAGGTCCTTATAGTTGGTATCAGAGGCCAGTTTAGATAACATTAAGAGTTAGGGTATTTTTAAATAAATGCCCATAAATTAATTTATGGTAAAATTGAAATGATATAGCATTTACATATTACCTTGTTTCTTTTCCTAAGATATTTATTTGTTCAGAATGGGCTTCCACAGAGAAAATAGGGTAGCTATGTTGGAACGACATCAGGAGGAAGACTACCTTTCAAATCACCAACCTGAGATGGTAAAAATCGGAACTGAATAGTTTTTTACAGTGATGGAACAATTAACTCATGATATAAATGGTGGTGGTATTCATGTATGAGATCAACCAGATAATCCATAGAGGAACATGTCAGTAGTAGAGCATTTCATGAGGCAAAATCCCCCATCATTAATAGGATCATCTGATTCGGTGCTGCAGAAGGGTGGATTAAAGCATTGGAAAAGATTTTCGATGTCATGGGTTGTTCAGAACATGAAAAGGATAGTCTTGCAATTTACCATTTTGAAGGTGAAGCTGATTAGTAGTGGTCGATGGGGAAAATATTAGGGATCGTGAGGAGATTGATTCTCTTGAGTGGTATGAATTAAAAGGTATGTTTTTGAGAAATATTTTCCTAATGTGGTTTTTATTAGGATAGAAAAACAATTCTTGGAATTAAGGAAGGAGGATTACTCAGTGGATGCTTATAAATAAAAATTCACTCGACTGGCAAGGTATGCTCCAAATTTCATATGAGATATTGATAGTAAAATCAACCATTTTTATTCAAGATTAATGCCAAATTATCAAAGGGCATTAGCTTCTCGTGAGTTAAAATGTTATGAAAAACTTGTTAGTTGTACGGAGAAGGTGGAAATTGAGTTTGCCGATGATCATATATTCTTTAAAAAACAACAGAATAAGAGGCCGAGGTGGCATATGAAATGGAAGAACTCTTTAAAAAAGTCTGATGGTAAGAAACTTCAGTTTACAGTTTCTGAAAATTGTGGTAAAAAACATGATGGGGAATGTCTTTTGAATTATGTTAATTTCTACTGATGTTGTAAAATGGGACATAAGGCTCGTAATTTCACTAAAAAAGATTAGGGTAATAGTAAGACAAAATCTGATTTACAGTCAGTAAAATGTTTTAAGTGTAATGAAATGGGTCATTATGAAAATTAGTGTCAAACAAAGAACTCAACCGAAGGAAAGCATCCATACTACAAGCAAAAAGTGGTGGTGAAATCCTTTGCAACTACTTTTGTAGATTTTTGGCCATCAAATGATGTTGTTTCAGGTATACTAATTGTTTGTTCATATTATGCCAATGTGTTTTTTGATTCAAGTTCTACACACTCTTTCATTTCTGAGAAGATTTCTAGTAATTAGGAATTCCATCTCAACATATAAAAATATATAACGTAAGGTAAAAACACCTGGAAGAAATGATGAGACAAAAATAAAACAAATGAACATTCATGTCCTTGTGTGCTGAAAGAATCCACCTAAAAACCTTATTTTTTTTACCGCTATTAGAGTTTGATGTCATTTTGGGTATGTATTGGCTTTCTGTTTATCATGATAAGATTGACTATAGAGCTAAAGAAGTTTTCTTCAGAATGATTTTCGTTTTGTATAAAAAAATGAACCTTTCTTTTGATAACATATCAGGATGATGAAAAAACTAGTAAAAGATATAAATGAATGTTACATTGCACATATTGTTGAAAATAAAGGAAATGTTCATATTAATGACATGCCAGTGGTAATTGAGTACCTTGATATTTTTCCTGATGAGTTTCCTGGAATTATACCTAATTGGGAAGTTGAATTTACTATTGACTTACTTCTTGATTCTAAGCCGATTTCAAAACACCCTTAACAATTGGCTCAAATTGATCTTTTAGAGTTAAAGAAGCAATTGTAGGAGTTATTAGATAAATGTTTTATTCGACCTAGCACATCACCATGGGGTGCTCCTGTATTATTTTTCAAAAAGAAAGATGGTTCAATGAGACTTTCTATTGATTATAGAGCATTGAATAACATAACTATTAAGAATATGTATCTTTTGACTCATATCGATGATTTTTTTGATCAGCTCTAGGGAGCTTTGTATTTTTTCAAAGATTGACTTGAGATCGGGGTACCATCAGTTGAAAGTAAAGGAATCAGACATTCTGATGACCACATTTCGTATGAAAAATAGCCATTATGAATTTTTAGTTATGCCTTTTGGGTTAACCAATACACCTGCTATATTCATAGATCCTATAAATATAATATTCCATTAGTTCTTGGATAAGTTTGTGGTTGTGTTCGTTGATGATATTCTTGTATTTTCCAAAAGTAAAGATTATCATGAAATTCATTTAAGAGTTGTCTTGAAAATATTAAAAGAAAATAAACTTTATGGAAAATTCAAAAAGTGTGAGTTTTGGTTACAATAAATTTCGTTCCTTGGTCACATTGTTTTCAAAAATGGCATAACTGTTGATCCTTCAAGAACAAAAGTTATTGAAGAATGTCCAAGACCCACAAATATAACAGAGATTCGTTGTTTTCTTGGTTTGGCAGGTTATTACCATAGGTTTGTTGAAATTTTTCATGCTTGTCTAGTACAATGATTAAGTGAACTCGAAAAGGTGTTAAGTTTATCTGGACAAAATAATGTGATGATTATTTTCAGGAATTGAAAATAATGTTGGTGAATGCTCTAGTTTTGGAACTGCCATCCGGAAATGGTGTGTTTGTTATCAACAGTGATGCTTCATTAAAAGGAATTGGATGTGTCCTAATTCAGAATGATCAGGAAATTGATTATGCTTCTTGTCAATTGAAAACTCATGAGTTAAATTACCCTACACATGATTTGGAATTAGCTACTTTTGTTTTTGCTTAAAAAATTTGGAGGCATCATTTGTATGGAGTAAAATTTTAAATATATACTGACCAAAAAATTTTAAAGTATACATTCACTCAAAAAGAATTGAACATGAGACAGAGGAGATGGCTAGAATTAATCAAGGATTATGATTGCACAATCCATTACCATCCGAGAAAGGAAAATAAAGTGGCTGATTCTTTGAGTTGAAAAAGTAATGTTTTATTAACCATGCCACATTTGGAATGAGATCCTTTGGTTTTTAATTTGATAAACTTTGGAATAAAAGTTGTTGGTGTTAGAAATTATTTTGTTTTGTTTCAGGTTTCAGTGAGATCATATCTATCGGACAAAATAAATCAAGAACAGAAAGAAGATAGTGAGTTGCAGAAAAAGGTAGAGTTAGTTCAAAAGGGTATGTTTCCTGAATTTAACATTGATAATGATTGTTTTTTGGGATTTGGAAAGATATTATGTACCTTGTGATTCACAGATGAAGAATGAGTTGTTATGTGAAACTCGTAGTTCTCCATTTTATGTTCATCCTGGTAGTATAAATATGTATAGAGATATTCAAGAGTATTACTGGTGGGAAGGAATGAAAATAGATATTGATGATTTTACTATGAATTGTTTGACTTTTCAGCAGGGTAAAGTAGAGAGGTAGTTACAGAAAGGGATGCTTCAGCCTCTACTGGTGCCAGAGTGGAAATGGGAAAATATATCCATGGAATTTGTTGTGGGATTACCAAAGAAATATCGAGGTAATAATTCAATATGTGTTATAGTTGATCAGTTGACTAAATGTACTCATTTTCTTCTTATTCAAGATACTTTGTATCTAGATGAACTTTCTCGGTTTTATGTTAAAGATATAGTCATGTTGCATGGAGTTCCCCTCTCCATTGTATTTGATGGTGATCCCAGGTTTACTTCTAACTTTCGAAAAGGCCATCAGAAGTTGTTGGGTACTGTGTTAAATATTAGTACAGCTTTTCATCCCCAATTAGATGGGAAATACGAACGAACAATTCAGACCATGGAGAATATGCTACGTGATTGTTCATTGGATTATCAAGGATGTTGGGACCAACATCTTTCTTTGGTGGAATTTTCATATAATAATTGTTTTCATTCTAGTATAGGGATGACTCCATTTGAGGAATTATATGGAAAGCATTGTTGAACTCTGGCTTTTTGGGATGAAGTAGGTGAAAGGAAGCTGATGGGACTAGAATTTGTAGAAGAGATGGTAGAGAAATTCAAGTTGATTCAGAAGCACATGTGAACAGCTTAGAGAAGACAGAAAAGTTATGTAAATAACTGGAGGAAGGATCATTATTTTGATATTGGAGATCATGTATTTCTCAAAGTTTCTCTATGGAAAAGCGTGATGCGTTTTTGTAAGAAGGGAATGTTGAGTCTGATGTTCATTGGACCTTATAAAATTCTAGAGAAAGTTGAATCAGATGCGTACAAAGTGTATTTACCTCTAATTTTATCCTAGGTACACAATGTTTTTCATGTTTCGATAATAAAAAAGTATATGCCAGATCCATCTCATGTTTTGAGCCCAAAGGTAGTTTAGTTGGAAGAGAATCTCTATTATGAAGTACCACCAGTCCGAATTTTAGACCGAAGAGAGCAAGTGTTGTGGAATAAGGTAATTCACCAGTTAATGGTTTTTTAGAAAAACCATATGGTTGAATAGACAACTTGGGAATCCGAAATTGCTATGAGGGATAAATACCCCCACTTATTTTGATATGTGAATAAAAATTGCAAGGATGCAATTTCCAAAAGGGGGAAGGATGTAACATAACAAGTAAATGAAGAATAATTTATTTTCATACTTATTAATTTTTTTAAATTAAATATTAATTTTACTTTAAAAGGGTTTCTATGTTAGATAGCGTACCCGATACGCAACAACGAGTTTCTTTGAAATCTTACGTTGCATACTAATAATATAATATTATTATTTTAAATGGTAGTTAAATCCTAGCCGTTGTATTGGTGGGAATTAACAAAACTAACTACAATATTATTATACATGTTTTTTAAATGTATTCACTTTTATCCAATAAAATATAGAGGCTTAAATGTGAATAAGAATAATTTATATTAAAAGGCTGATTTACCGCCTTTTAATGGAAAACCCTATTTAAATATATTTTTGGTCACTTTAATACATTTTATTTGACCAAATATAATTCTTTTTTAGAATGGCGACATCAAAATTTAAATTGTGTATATTTTTGGAATTTTTCTGATAAATTTCATTTTTTTAATGAATAGTGAAAATATTGTATTTTAATTCAAAACTACATTTTATTCTAATTTATTTAAATGGTTAAATTTTTTTAATTAGTTTTAAAGTGTAATTAAAATATATTTTTACCTTTTAATCCAATTTTTTTCATTGAAATTAATTTCACTTTGAAATTGGGCATACACAAGCATCAATCTTTTGATAGTTATTGTTTCTTAAAAACACGTTATTGTTTTAACAATGGGAATTAAGTTTAAATTAACTAATGAAACTTCTATGTATAGAATTTGGTAAAATAGACATATTTTTTTGAATTTGGAATATCAAATATATCTTAGGCTGAATTTTTGGTATTTTTCTGTAAAACATCAATTTTTGATGAATAGTGAGACCACTTAGTAGTAGTTAAAAAAACTGAATTTTTCATTTAAATGAAATTTTACCACTTCTATGAATTGAATTTCTAAAATCCCACATACATGGTTGTTATTAGTTAGTAAAATCAGGTTCAATAATATGAAATTAATTTTTGGTGAATAGTAACTTTTGACTTTTATTTACCGTGGTTAAAGGTAAATAAAGTAATTCAAGGTAAAAAGAATATTATAATAATTCATAATTACCTTAACACTTGTCCTAACCTTATGGAATGTGTAATGTCCAACCATGGTCATCTTTGGATCTATTTTAGGACCCCATGGAGCCAGTTATGAGAGAAAATGACACTATAGATTAATTAATTTAATGTAAAGGAAAAAAATGACAAAAACAAATATCTTTTTGTAAATTAATTTTTATATCGCGTTATATAAGAAATATTTTTAAATTTAAATATTCATTGGAAATCTAAAAATATTTCCTACATCATGGTAATTTTTTATAAATTTTAGACATAAAATAAATTAAATTTGTTATGACACAATAATGATGCAGTATTTTACTCATTAATAAATGATTTAAATAAATAAGATTATAATGATTAAAATATTATCCAAAACATGTCCAATTTTGATTTGATGATTTTATTTCTAATATGAGTGATCTTATCTTCGAATATAATTATTTTAGGTCCTCTTGAAACCGAATATAATTATATAATAAAATACTTTTGTCACACTTTCCTAAAGAGCCCCTCCTCTCCCTTATAAAAGGAGACCACTTCAAACCAATTCCTCACACCACTCAAGCCTTTTGGATCATCCAAAATCTTCCAATTAAGCTCCCTACATCCCTATCCTACTCTTAAAATCCTTACCTTAGGCAGAAGGAACTTCAAGAAGTCCTTTGGTTCAATCCAAAGGGAGTTACCCAAATTAAAGGTAACAATTTCACTTAAACTGTTTTCTTTTATTTTACATCTCCAACCCCTAAACTATTTTTATTATTTTATTTTGTAAAAACACTAGTATCTCTAATATATTAGGATTCTTTTATGAGATGTATTCAAACTACACTTACACACACCTCCATCTAATGGGTGAAGAACATAATGTTTCCGTGGATGGGAAACTAACACCTCATGAAATGATGATTGTTCAATTACTTCTTACTGCCTCTCATGGTGGCCATTATGATGGAAATATATTTATATATGATATATATTATGTTTATGTTTTCTTTATGATTCTATATTTTACATTTATATCATGCATTTATGGTTTCCATAGTGGGTAAATACGATAGTCTCATTTGAGGAAGTGCGGACTACCACCCCCTCAAATTGATGTGACTCGTTAATGCCTTATGTGGGATGTATATAGGATAGTGTTAATGATATTATATATGATATTATACTATAATTATAATATAACTATATATCATTATTTTTTAAATCCATTTTAATAATAAATAGAAATGAAAGTAGCGTTCATGCGTACGTGTGGCTCACCGTCTCCATGAACGGCGCATTTCATTTATCAACCCCAAATGTTATGTACTATTATAAATAAATGTATATACTGGATATATATGATATATAAGATATATAAATCATGAATATAATTCTTGATATAATGGACTATTGACCGCATGGACAACTTGTAAATATAAGGTGTTCATTTTTGACTCATGTACCAAATATCGACAAAATGGACGTTATTAAAATAAATGATTACATAATATTTATAACATGGAAATAAGTGATATAAAAGGAATAATAAACTTGAAAAAGGTTCTCAATCAAGTAGAAATTATCTTTAGTTTATTATTCAGGATATTAAAAAACGTTCGGGTCAAGTCGGACACGAGGCAAGGGACTTCGTCTCAATCTCCTTTCATTAAGTCATATTTTTTTTAATAGACGATTTTTTATACGCTGTATAAACACCTTTGACTTTTCATTACATTCTAAGGGAATATTTTCATATGAAGCATTTTACTAAATGAAAAAAGGAATGTTTTTTATGTAAGTGGTGACAATGACCTTTCCACAACCACGAGTATTAATTGATCTTTGGCTTCCTTAACAAGTTGTAATGTATTTAAAAGGAAAAATAAATACCATAAACTCTTTTTACATATTTTGTTATTGAAAATGATTTTGAGAATGGATTTAATATTTCAATATCTTAAAATGAAATTTTTTTATTGAAATTTGGAAATTTTATCTTTTCTTTATGCTTATGTTATGTGTTATGACCATGTTATGGTTCTTGGGAATTATTTGCGTATACGAGTGGTTCCGTGATAAACCTAGGGCGGGTGAGCCCAAGATAGCTCTCTAATACATTGGGTAATGTCACAGAGGTAAACGTGAATGTTTATCTTAAGATATTTAAGGAATATACTGTGATGGGTATTCCAATGTAACTCCCTATATATCTGTGATGGATAGAATATAAGTATGGTATGGATGCCACAAGTTACATTTATGATAAATTATTTCGATGTGTCTTTCATAAATCTTATGATTTCATGAGGTAAGTAAGCTAGTTCATGTTTTTTATGAATTTATAAACAAATGTTTTCATCCTTTCTTTTATAACCCTTAGTGAGCTTTTTATGCTCATCCAAGTGTTGGAATGTTTTCACAAGACTTAAATATTAATAGGGTCAAGGATGGGATCAAGGAAAAGTCATGCTATCTAAAACCTGGAACTAGAAATGACTCTTTTTTTCAAGAGTATTTATTTTATGGAAAAAATGGAAACTGTGTAGAAGTGTCTACTTTGTAATCTTTTGAGATGTAATAGTTATGTCCTAATTCACTAAAACTCTAAACCAGAAAAGATCCTCAATGTGAATTATTCATTTAATTCAACATTATGTAATTTTTAAGGTTGGGTCCTTATAGACCATGTTGTACACCCATATCTGTTTGTTCTATTATCTCAGGATAAATTTTTATGATCATATTTTCCACTTTGTGACACCACTAGACACTGATTCCAGTATCCCGACATTCTCACATTTGGGAATTTCTTGAGGAAAATGTCAAACCACAAATATAATAGGATATCATTTAGCGATTTGGTGTGATTTTATGCTTTTTCTTCACTAAATTCGGAATATGTTACACAATGATTGGAATCCAATTTTGTTCTCTCCATGTATTTTGTGGTAGAATTAATTCATTATATTTGAATCCCTTTAGTGGGATGCCACCAATATAATGGATCTCTCATAGACTAATGTCGAAATTCCCATAATAAAAATGAAATGTGTTCATGTATGGGTACCGTCAGCTAAAAATCTCCCGCACTGAATCCTATTGATAGTGAAAGTGGAATGTTATGTCTATAATTATTAATATAGTTTGATGTTTCATAGATCTACATAATATTCCCGAGACATGTAGTTCACATAGTACATCTAGGACATTTTGTAGCTGATATTTCTTCTTTACTACATATCCCAGTCCATCTACCCTCCCAAGCATGTTTCCATTATACTACTCTAGAAGGCAGTGTCATAGTGGGAAAGGAACTCTTCATCTACTAGCTCATCCCCTGTGATCATCCTAGTCCTCCAATTCGGTATGTATATGTAAAAATACCTACAATATATAATAGTATCACCATAGAAATTGACATTAATATGTGGGAGATCATATTCAGTTTTGAAACATGACGACAGTGAATAAACACCAGATTTTGTGAAGGTCACTTCATTAGGTATCCTAATGTTACACATCGATAGATATTCACTTAGTAGATAAACCTTCTAGGATTTTGTTAGCATGCCCAACAAAATCTGGTTGTCTAAAACAACATGGTTGGTCGTATGAATCTTAGTGTTTATGGGAATCTCATCCCTTTGAGCGGTAACAACAACCTCGATATGAGAAAAGTCCAGTTGATTGACAATTTTAAGTGGGTTTGAAAACTCGAAGGAAATATAATGTAAGACTGAAAAGTTGACATAAAATATAAGAATTTCTACAAAAGATTAAGCCACACAAGTGAAAAAAATATACTGTATTCAATGGAAAATGCGTGATTGAAATGATCAATGTGTGGAATAAGTGACCAATGATTGGTTTTTTGTGCAGAAATATTGAACTTATGAACACAAAAAGAAATTATGGCCTATAGCGTGGAATGTCAAGGTACCGTACAAATACCCTTATTTTATTTATAGGCTTGGTCATAGACTTATGAATGTTTGTAAGGGGTATTATTCACCACTTACCATTCTTTGAGTGCACCAATTGGAATTGACCCATATCATCAATGTTTCTCTTGGGACTCGACCTTCACATCCCCATTAATTTTCGATTCTGAGGGAGGAAATTTTTGGAACATAATTCCACTTGAACCAAAAAAATTTCCATATTTGGGTAAATTTAAGGCATCATCTGACAACATGAAACATTCCAACAATTCTATGGAAGGAACACACATGTTTTGAGGTGCATACACAAGACTGAAACCCATATGAAAGATCCATCTATGTCCAATGTGATGTTTCTCAAAATCACTCCATAGAAGCCTGAAAATGGCTAAGGTAGGTGTGCACAAAATGTTAAGATTTTTCTGAAGGCTCGATGTCATTTAAAAAACTCGTGTGCACCCCATGTGACATAACACTAAACATTTCACACTTGCTAAGGTCACTAGTGCATGGAAGATATTTTTTTGACCTAAAACTTGTATTTTCTTTCCCAGAACTCATTATTTATAAATATATTAATTTCATTTTCCTGTATTCCAGGTGATCCTATTGTAGTTTTACCAACACATTCTTGTGCATAAGGATCATCTTCTATGACATCATTAAAGGAATGGAGCACTCAAAGTAGTGATCTTGCAAGATAGTTTCCCTATGTTTCCTCCCTCGAGTGAGACCATAGTTCTGTAATTCTAACCTAACCTCTTCCAACATATGGTAGGTTCATGCAATGGGTCCTCTTACATGAAACCATGACCTTGCACCTAACACTATAGTGTTTTATGCAACATTGTAATTGTGTAAAAGCTCCCATTATTTAACCCAACCCTCATTGATTCTCCATGTATTTCCTTTATGTCAAAGAACCATGTCCAATCTCATATTGCATGTAACCCTCAAGCCTTGTGTGCACTTCTTGTATACAACCCTCCAGGCTTTCAAACATAAACTTCATGGCTCCTCATGATTCGTCCCCTATTCCCCTTGTTAATGTGTTTCCTTACCATTTTATTCTCAACATAGGGGCACTAATACCGTTTATTTCTCATCATTGGGATTCTAACATAGAACTCATGATAGACCACTACTCCACACCACTATACCTTAGAATCATTAAGGCCATCCCCCTCTCAAGGGTTGATGAGAAACAATTATGTAAGCCTAAGGGGTAAAGAGTGAGTCCCCAATGTATGATCTACATGATTTAAAACATCATAATACCAATGTCTTTAGTAGAATATGTCAAAATATGGTCATAAACTATGATAAAAACATAGGATTCCTCATGTATGAGTTACATGGAATTAGATCTTCCTCACATAGAATGATATCCTCATCACATGGAATGACATCATCTATATAAGGATTAACACCCCCTATGAATCCCTCTTAGTGTCATCTCCAAAACATTCTTGCAAGAGGAATCACCCTTGAACCTCCTCAAATCCCATGGATACCAAATAGAGTGTGGATATAGGTACCTCACTGCCCCTCTCTCTTTGTCTCTTCCTTTGGGATTCTGTATCTGTCCACCAGCAAAAAAAGTAATATATTTGATCTTCAGGTCTACTTCTACCTCGTGTTTCCCACACTGATCATGACTCACATGGGCTTAGTGGTTATCTATGATCATAAAATTTATATCATCACAAAACTCAACGGTGACCTCTCGATAGAAATAAACCCCAAACATCCAACCAATTGGGCCACTTCTACAAGTAATCTCTAACCACATAATATCTCTTTAACAGGGATGCATCTAGGAGTAATCCCCAACCAATCGGGCATATCCCATACATAAAACCCAATAACACATTCTATTTATTTGGGCTTCCCCCTTATGTGTAATCCTTAATTATACTCCTAAACTACATGGAATTTGATTCCCAAAAAATGGGATATGTATAAAGTCTCTTTGAGGTTCAATCCCAGTAAACCGACACCCCAGTACTTCATCCACTTTTTCCACTCTATTGACTCCACCCATAATCCATACTGATTTTACCCAGGTCCCCACATCCTGATGAGATCATTCCATTCACCTGGGTAGCTCCTATTCATAATCCTCATACCACATAATCCAACCAATATAAATCCTATTACAAAGTGGTTCTTCCTTGGGTAATTCCCTTTCCATACACAGATGATGATCCTTTTACGCTCAAGAGTCCTTACCGTATGCGTTAAACTGCACTGAACAATCATGTCATTTGACCATAAACTACACCGTAAGACTATATGAGTTTTTATCCGTGCCTTCTATGTATGCAATGTAATATGAATCCTTAAGGTTCAATCCCTACCAATGGTAATTCTTGGTTATCCCCTCCAAGGGGTACACCTCCTTGAGCAACCTTCAAGGGTGTAACGCCTTGACCCTAGAAGCCTGGAGCTGGTGCATTACCTTTTTACATTGGAATATTTACAAGGAAACAAATCTTAATGGACCAATCTATTTAGCAATCTTAGAATGTTAGATTACATTCGTGATACACATAATATAATGGGAAATATTACATACAACCAAGATACAAAGAAAAAAATAAATTGCGTCCTTGAATGCTTATTCAAAGATCTCTTCTACATAACATGGGTAAATGAAACATAATAAGGGTGATCTCAATTTCTCAATAAGTGTATGTAAAGGGAAAGCAACAATGAATAAATAGGAAAAAATTTATATAGAAAGGTAAATAACTAATAACACATGCTATGAAAATAACTGTATAAGGAAATATCAATTTGGAAATGCAAGAAATAGAAGACACATTCTGGTCTCATTTTGATCTTCTCTAATGGCTAGATTTGATCTAGAATAGGAGACTACCTCATTGGTTTGAAAAATCAATGATCAAAAGAAAGAGACTGCTACGGTGGTTCGGGTGCAAGGCATCTCCTTCATCGAAGCCCTTATTAGTGTGGATCTAGGTAATGCCTCGACAGCACGTACCTCCCTCTGCAAAAAACAAGACGATGGCAAATATATTGTTGAAGCTGACCCCGAGGCGATGCAACAATGGTTGTAGATGTGTAGATTTTCGATAATGATTCGCATATCGTACATCAAAGGAGACAAACCATGGTCCAATCTAGAGCTCAATACAAGAATCACACACATCTGGGGCATCTCTGACTGGAAACTAGTTCCCATCAGCAAATGGTACTTCCACATGCTATTAAAATCGTAGGAGGAGCTTGATCAAGTTCGGAGATTAGGCAATCTGCATCTTAAGCTTGGGGTTCTTCGTATCTCCGATTGGGACCTCATCTTTATCCCGAACACTGCTAGAAATACCATGGTTCAGATTTGGGTGCATCTACATGGGCTCAATTGGTGTTTTTGGCATCCCAAAATCCTCAATGAAATTTCTTCTTGCATAGGTACGCTGGTCAAAATCGATCAACATACTTTGAATGCTGATATTGGTCTTTATGTGAGGGTTATGGTTGAAGTTGATATCTATTATAAAGTCTCGGATGCCATTTATTTCACTACGAATGAGTATCAAACTGATATTCATTCTTAAAATGAACGAATGCTGCCATACTGTGAGTACTATAAGATCATCAGCCACTCTATTCGAAAGTGTCGGGTGGTGTAAAGCCAAGTTGATGAGATTGTTGATGACGGATGGATGGAATTTAATCGTTAGAAGAAGAATAAATACTCGGCTCTGATGATACCTGATGCTCAAAAATGAACTTGGATGTTTGGGTCAAGAAAGCCAATCTTTTAGGTGAGAGCTCGGGAGCTACCTGGGCAGAGCAGGTCGAAGTAGAGGATGTCGCTGAATTTGACCTTGCAATATCGGAAGAGATTTAACATATGATTTTGGGCATCTTCAAGCTTCCTCTGCATTCCTCATCGAAGGATGAGGTGGATTCGTTGGTTCAAGAGCATGCTGAGGTCGTGGTGGATTTGTCTAAGGCTTCACATGATGTTCTAGAGGATTCAATATCAAAGGAAGTTGTTCTTGCTGATGGTTTTTCCACACCCACTCCCCACGATGATTCTGTATGTGTTATCCCGGTTGTTAGACAACCAAATACAACCTCCCTTGCAAATTTCTCTTCCACGCTCACTGCCCAAGATCCCCCTTAAAGTATGAATCACACAGAAGTTCCAATTTGCATCACTACTCATCCTATTAAATAATCTAATCCTCAAATTTCATCCTTGTGCATTATATCATCTTCTCAAAATGATAAGGATATTTATTTACAGTTGACAGGGACAATAGATGTGCATTCCACTCCTGTTTTGTCTTCTGTTCCCCAGTCATGATCTCCACTCGAGATTGTTGATCCCTCTAGGATCAATGATAAAGTAACTATGTCTTGCAAAAAAAAATGAAAGTGGTGTTCCGAACAATTCTAATCTTTTGTCTGATTCCCCAATAAGGAAATAGGTTTTGAAGACTACTCTGACCTCTTCCTCCAAACCGAGTAGATCTAAGAGGAACCAAGGCTCTAGTGGTTCCAAGAAGAAAAAAAAGAGCCAATTCTCCAAAAATAGGTTTTAATGGATGTTATCTTTTGGAATTGTCAGGGTATATCTAACTCTGGAACTATTTCTGTTCTCAAAAGAGCTATCTTGACTCATAAACCAATTTTCTTTTTCCACTTGCTGAACCAAAAGTGAATTCCTCTTTGAAATTTATGCACTTTTATTCCTCTGGATATAATTTCTTAAGTTCATGTAATAGTAGAAATATGATCGAGTCCCTCTGGATCATTTATCACTCTTCTCTAAAAGATGTTAAAGTTCAAAACTCTACCGATCAAATTCTCACATGTGATTTTTTTTATAACCTCCATATGTACTCAACTTTTGTATATGCTAAGAATATATACCAGGATCATCGGCCTATTTGGAATGACATGTTACTCTTAGATAATTCTATCTCTGACCCCTGGTTAGTTATTGGAGATTTTAATGCTATAATTTACCCTTGTGAAAAACGTTGTTCTTCACATTATCAAATCTCTACCATGGAGTTTAGATACTCTATTGAAAACTATAATCTGGTTGAAGTTAACCTCACTGGTGCCAAGTTTACTTGGTATAGAAGGAATTATAATAGTATGGTCGCTAGTAAACTTGATAGGGTCCTCTTGAATCTCCAAGCTCTCGATGCCCGAGACACCATTTCTAGCATCACCTTATATAGACTTTTCTCGGACCATCATCCTATTTTGGTTAGATTTCACTCTAAGCATCCCAAGCAAAATATTCCCTTCAAATTTTACAATGCTTGGTCAGGAGACATAGAGTGTTCCAAGATTATTAAAAATTGCTGGAATTAGATGAGCCAGAACTCGGATTACTTCGCATGTTTTATAAAGATTAAGCATCTAAAACTTTGTCTCAAGGGTTGGTGTACAGTTAAATCGAATAAAATCGATAGGGACTTATCCACTGTTGAGGCTGAACTCAATCAATTACAAAATAATGTCACCCATTCTAAATTTTCCTCTGATCCTCAGCATGAGATCAATATTTCTATGATGCTCAATTACTTGTTAGTTCTTAAGGATAAAATCCGTAAACAAGTTTTCTAAACAAAGTGGCTCTCTGATGGTGATCGTAACACCAAATTCTACAATTCTATCCAAAGGGTTAGGAATGTCTGTCGTCCGCTCTCCTTCTTAAAAGACAATGAAATCCTCTTGGACTCTAATGCCTCTATTGCTTCTCAGGTGGTTTCTAACTTTGAGAATATCTTCAATGGGGCTCGTATTAACAAGGACATCCTCCCCAAGATCATCCCATCCATGGTCCAGGATGAAGAAAATAAATTTCTCCTTTTCACTCCCCTTGACCATGAAATTAAATACACTATCTTTAGCCTCAACCCTAACAGTGCCCTAGGTACTGATGGTTTCAACAATGGTTTCTTTCAGCATCACTGGGATGTTATTCAAAAGGATGTCTATAATCTAGTCAAGAATGTTTTCTCTAATGGGTTCCTTCCTCATGATATCAACGCCCAATTCCTTACATTAATACCTAAGGTGCCCAATTCCTCTAAAATACACCATTTCCGACCTATTTCTATTATCAACTCAATCTATAAAATTACAACCAAGCTCTTGGCCAGTAGGATCTCCTTCTTATGTAACAGAATTATATCTTGGGACCAATTTGGATTCATCAAGGGGTAGTCTATTCAAGATTTCATCTACCTTGCTTCCAAATCCACCAAGGATCTCAATAAAAACTCCAGAGGAGGAAACATTTCTATTAAAAATTACATTAGGAAAGCCATTGACACAATCGACCAGGGTTTCATTTTTAAGGTCCTTCTGGGATTTTTCTTCAATGATGTGTTTATTAGCAGGATCAACTCTCTTTTTAACTTAGTATCTATTTCTATCCTTGTTAATGGCTCCCCTAAGGGATATTTCAAATGTCTGAATGGAGTATAACATGGTGATCCCCTCTCTTCTATCATTTTTTCTATCGTGTAAGATTATCTTAGTTGTCTCCTCACTTATTATGCTTCAAAACAAAATTTATCCCCTCCATGCTACCCAAAACATTAATGTCCTGACCCACATACTCTATGCGGATGATATTATTTTTTTCTTAAATGGTGGAAAATGAAACATTACCAATCTCAAAGCTGCCTTATCTCATGATGAATAGATATTAGGTCAATCCATTGGTCGGAACAAATAGTATATCTTCTTTGGTAAAAAGTTTCCCATTTTTAGAAAAAATTACATCATTGAGAGTCGTGGTATCAAAGAAGGGTCTTTTACTTTTACATACCTGGGGGTTCCTATCAATTTGGGTAGGCCTAGATCTTCGCATTTCAATGATCTCCTTGATCAAATTATTAATCACCTTTCCTATTGGAAATTAAAATCCCATTATATGGATTTTAGAGTCTGCCTAGTGAATTTTTCTATTGTCTCCAAAATGGTTTACTTGCTGATGATTTATAGATGGCATGTCGGTCTCCTCAAGAAAATAAATACCTTTATCAAAAACATTGTCTGGATGGGGAGTATCCTTGATAGGAAGATTGTCACTGTTTCCAGGTCTAAATGCTGCAAACCCCTCGATAAAGGAGGACTTGGAATAAAAAACCTCAAGTATTTTAATGAAGGCCTCCAGGCCAGAATCACTTGGATTCTAATAAATAACAAATCTGACTCTATTTATTTTCTTAAAAATCATTTCTTGGATAAGATCAAGTCCCATAATTTGACATATGTGAATTATTCCCTATGTTTTTCCATTAGAAAC
Organism: Viscum album; assembly: GCA_963277665.1. Classification (NCBI taxonomy): domain Eukaryota; kingdom Viridiplantae; phylum Streptophyta; class Magnoliopsida; order Santalales; family Viscaceae; genus Viscum; species Viscum album. Next base: position 1,682,588,271 of record OY728128.1, read on the forward strand.
TCTTTTGTCAATATCATGCACAACTCCAGATGGATGGTTAACTCTGAATCAACACTGAAATTTTGGATTAACAACTAGGCTGGAGTTACCCTAAATTCTATGCTTCCTTCAAATGCCTTTCCAGATTCTATTAACTCTACTATAAAAGAAGTAATGCACAACCCCCACTCAGACCTCCTTGCTCATATAAATCATGTACATGATGACTACATCTTTTCGAATGATGATGAAAGTATAATTTGGGGACCATCTCACAATGGAATCCTTGATTCCAAAAGTTATTACAATCATTTTTCTCCACATCTGAGGATAATTTTTCTTGGTTGAAGGCTTTTGATAAACCATGGATCAAACCATCTAGACATAATCTTGTTTTCCTTCAATCCTTTGGTATCCAACTCAGATCTAGATTCCACCTATGTCATCAACATAGAGAGGACATCAATCACTAATTTTTGTCTTGTGTCACAACCACTACTCTTTGGAATTTTGTTACTGACATTTTTGACTGCAGATGGTTATCTAATGACTTTATTTGATCTTTACTCAAATGTTGGGCGAAGCTGGATCTCTCGCCTCAGATTAGAAATCTCTTTCTATCTGCAGTTGTGGAGCTCATCCATATTATCTAGTATGATAGAGATGATATTATCCACAATAGTGCCTCACGCAATCTTGTTGCAGGTCGGGTGATGATTCTTATTGCTATCAGGGATGCATCCACCATTCAGAAAGCCTCGTGTGATAACTCTATTGGTGACATTATCATCCTTCGTTGGCTTACAATCAACGAGATCTATAATCAACAGAAGCTCTTCTTGGAAGTTTTCTGGAAAACTCTGATTCCTAGCTGGATTAAAATCAACGTTGATGGCGCTTCTAATGGAAATCCAGGTCCTGCGGGTTATGGGTCCATCTTCCGGGACTCTCATGGGCATATTCATGGATTCTTATTTCATTGATGTGGATCTGCCTCCACCCTAGAGGCTGAGATAATGGTGGTGATTCATGCAGTCAACTTCATTAAGCTTAAAGTTTGGAGTAATATTAGGATTGAAAGTGATTACACCAACATTATCCAAGCTATTTGGAATGGTGTGGTTCACCTTGCTTGATCTTTCAAAGAGAATTGGAATAATTGTCTTAGCTCACTCCAGAAGATTAGATACATTTCCACACATACCTATTGTGAAGCAAACACGGTGGCTGATGGTCTAGACAACAAGGGTATCAACAAGGACATTACGTGGAGTGAGAATTTACCAGGTGAGAACCTTCCTTATTATGAAAGAGATTGTAATGAAATTTCCTCCTTAAAACTCTTGTAATTTTCCCTTCATTTTATAATAATATTTTCTATCTTGGTCATTGATAAAGAAATTTCCATTATAAAAAAGAAAATACATTCCATTAACTCAATGAAAAAAAATTAAATGCATCCATATATATGTCGATACAAAACTTCATAGATAAATAATAATTTAATTCTAAATAAAAGAGATTCATAATTATTAGATATCATGTATCTCATGAACATGATAACTTAACCATCCAGAGACAATTTTAACTATTTTTCCATCTAATTTTCCTCATGAGACTACCAATGCATCGAGGGACTTGCATTAACCGGTCCCCAACCCGTTGGGGTTGCCTTAATCGACCATCATCCCATGTATTTCATGTCCAATGAATTCCTTATATATTTAATAGACAATTTTCATTATAAAATATCCCTATTGAATAGGTAAAATTGATTTATCAATAATACATAAATGTTGGATAAGTAACAACAAGGGAAATTTACATTAAAACATTCTTGAGGGAAAATAAACCTTAAACAATCAAAAGTTCCCCATACAACTTGAAAATTTTAAATAATAATTAAAAATTAATTAAATGAAACTTATAATATAATTAGAATAATTATATTCATGATATAACATTTCTAATGAAAATATATACAAAAATGAAGCTTAATTGGTCAATGGAAAAAATATGTCTTAATAAAATGTAAATTGAGACGAAATCCATTACCTTATCCTTCATTTTTGTTGTGTGTTATTTATGATCCTATATAATTGTTTAAAATATGTTAATAAATAATATAATAACCAAAATCATGTTTATAATACCATAATCTATCTTATTATAATATCTCATTACCCATTTGTTTTAAACTTTCCTTAATTTTAATATTTTTGTTGTTAATTACCTAGTTTCCTCGATTATGTTTTATCTTGTTATTTATTGTTATAATTAATTAGATCATAGTTTCAACATATAAAAAATATATACCATGAATTAAATATCATATATAATAAGTATATATTTATTTATATTACTCTATAGTATTTGGAGATTAGAAATGAAGTGCACCGTTCATGGAGATGGTTGAATGTAAGTACGCATGAGCACTACTTTTATTTCATTATGATAATTAAACAATGAAAGATGAATTATACATATGTATATTATAATTTCTTTATCATATCTATGTAATATATTTTACACATTTTTATTAAAACCATCCTTTATATTTTCCTTGTATGAAATGAACGTGTAATATTTCTTTCAGGGGGCAGTAGTCCAAACTTCTTAAAACGAAATTATTGTATTTACACAAGATAGAAAACATAAATGTAAATTCGAAATAAAAATTAATGAATAATAACGAAATTATAAATACCATTTATAAAATATATAAAAACTTTTTCCACAATATTGTCCATCATGATATGTGGTAAATGAAAAAATGAACTAACATTGTTTTGTGAGGCAGTAGTTTTACGTATACAAAAACAATATGTTTGTTACCCATTAGATGGTTGTGTGATTAAGTGTATGTAAATAAATATACATAAATACATAATATAATATAAAGTATACTGGTTTTTTATGTAATAATGTTATAAAAAGTGTATATGGAGAGGATAATGGAAATGAAACTAAAAATCTTGAGAGAAGACGTTACCTCTTAATGAGGTAAATTATTTTGGTTTTTTCCAAAAGGCAAACATATAAATATTTAGACAAAAAGGGGAGATTAAAGGTCCATAGGAGGTATTTTTTTATTATATTTAGGTTGATCTTGTCTAAACATAGGTGCTTTTAATGGTGTGAGGAATGAGAAGAAGTAGTGTCATTTTATAATGGAGGAGGAGTGGCACTCTTGTAATATTTTGACCAGGGAATTCCATGCATTGTCTTCATGTTGAAAGTGGATCCATTAATGTAAAAATAGTTAAAAGAGTATAGGGTTGATATAAGGACAACTAATGGAATATGGACAATTTTATAGTTCTCTTTTAGATTTTAGTTAATGTTTTTGTTCTTTATGAAGAAAACTTTTACCTTAAACATTGTCATTAATTTTAATTATCTTCATAATATTTTTAGTCATAAACTTATTTGACCTTATTATAAATTATAAATTATTCTTATTCCAATATGTAAACCATTTTATAAAATTCCAACTACATTAGTGTAAGAAATTAATTTAAAATTAATCCCACTGTCAGGATGACAATGCGTGTTTTAAAAGTAAAAACATCCAAAATATTGATATGTCTTTTATAGTTAATTTAAAAGTGAAATTGATACCAATGAACTAAAATAAATAATTTATAAACATATTATTTAATTAAACATCATAACCAACCAGAAACATAATTTAACCTTATAAATAAATTATATGGAAAATCATGTTTGAACTAAAACTCAGTATTTTTAACTATTTATTATAAAATGATATATTTTCGAAAAATATCAAATATTAACACTAACCTAATTTTTAGGTTTATATTTAAAATTCTATCATTATTTTTACATTTTAAATCAACTAAACTGTAAAAATGTAGATTTAAAAAGTATTCTCTATTAAAAAGTCGTAAAATTCTTTATAAAATAATACAGGTTTTAAGTGTAATGTTTGGTTTGTTATTATCTTATGATTATATAATCTATTATATGAAATTGACAAATTTTATATTAAATATATAATATATAAATTAAATTAATTTCAACCACTACAATTTATTTATTAATTATTTATGGTAAAACAGCTATGTGAATATAATAATATTTTCTTTTATATTCAATCGGTTTTCATATTCATTTATCAATAATTTAATAACAAATTATTTAATTTTAAATTTGTTTCAACTATATATTTTCATAAATTATTTACACATTTTAATATCTAATGATTTAATGCCTCGGTTATATTTTATTATATTTAAAAATATAACATTATTCAGTGAAACTTGGACTTGCATCTAATGCATGCTTTCAATGAAATCCAGCCTTGTGTGTAATTCAAGGTAACATATTGTTGAGTGCGTTAAAAAGTATTGAATATAACAAATTTATTTAAAATAGTAGATATATTTTAATATATCATGGAATTATATCCCCTTACAGGCTTGTTGTTTCATTTCGTGCACACAATCGAATATGAGGTTCTTATTTTTATAATTTCAGAGAGTTACAATGGGTGTCCATATCAACCTTAATGGTGTATCATAATACCTTTATGGGATAAATATCTTGTATATTCCTCTATACAGAATTCAAATCCATCCATAAGTAAAAAATTCAGGTATTCACTCATAGGGACGAACCTCCTAGACCACCATCTACTAGGTTTTCTCATCAATCTTACTCTATTTTAGCATGATTTTAAACTCATGACATGACTTATAATGAAACCTCAAGCTAAACATGAGACACCTAATTTGGAAGCCTTATAAGATATTTTCATATAGAGTCATCAGCCTCATGTTAAGAATGGGATTCTTACATTAAAATCATTGGGATATATTCTATTGGCATCCGATTCATCGCGATTAACATGGGATGACTGGGGTTACACACAGGATATTCTTACATGAGGAGCCATAAAATAAAGAACAATATAGTTGTCCAATTTTCCTACTATCTATACATTTTAATAATTCCCAATATGACTACTCTCTTGATCGAAGGATTCTTCCCTATCGTCACCCATTTGAATATCCAGATAAAAGCCAAATAAATAACTTGTGTATACAAAGAGATGACACTTGGAATGAGTTCGATGAACATAATTAACTCTATGAGGGAGATCCATACTTGGTGATGAATTAAAAGGAAAAATCCTTGAAAGGAGGAAATGAAATCCCATCATCCTGTCTCGACCAAGGAGAATACATCTCTAAAGAAAGTGATGGGTGTCTCCCACTTTGAAAAGGGGGAATATGGGGTACCAAAAATAGGCATAACACCCAACCATGTGCAGATTCATGAGTGTGCCTTTAAGAAATCATCGAAAACAAAAATATATGAAAGTTATTTCCCTTAATACCCATATGAATATTAATATCAATTTAGAATGATTTTATAGTTCACATGATTTTTCTTAAAAAATCCATAATCATGTAATTATTTATATTTAATTTTAAAATCAATGAATAATTTTTAATGGTTGAAAACAATTCTGAAAATGACAGTAACATCATTATTATAGTACTGTTAAAAAATCTCAGGAATTTTCTTTTTAAAATAGAATATTAATTTTCTTCTATAAATTTCAAAATACTTTTCTTTATATTAAAATTAAACCATACTTTATATTTTATTGATGATTTTATATCATCCTTTATTCATTTAGGTGTTATACCATTGGTTGTGATCATTAATAATCTTGTAATATTGTTTCCTATCACGCTCCATTATTCATTAGACATTATTTTTCTTCATTATGCACATTTTTTGAGTATCATGGATTAACTCAATATCATTTCTACTAATTTTAATTACCTAAGTCGAATACAATTTCAAAATTTGGTTTCAATTGATGGAAGCTTATTAAGAATGTTATTTCATTTACTTATGAAATATTGATGTTCTGTATTCTTAATTAAATATAGATATACAAATATATATATATATATATATATATATTGATAATTAATTTTAATTATGTTTTAGATTATTGATTTAATAATTAATTAATTAATTGGACATTTGTATTTGATAAGAACAGATTGATTATATACATCTCATTGAAGGATTGATAGGTCTCATGAGATAAACTGTCATCCAAATTTGTTGAGAATTTGGTGTTTACCTAACCAGTTATTTAAATTTCATAGCACAAGGACATGATGGAATGGTATAGGATTTTGTTGAATCATTACTTACTGTAAATATCATGAAGTCCATCATTATACATTCCCTTCATTAGGTTTTTTACTTATTATTATCCATGTGATTGTTATATATATATATTTCATAGATATATTGTTAATTAAAAATTTACACATGATAACTCTCATTATAATATTTCCCTTACTTATCATCTAATATATCTATTTATTATCCTTTACATTCCCAAGGATAGAAGGAATTAATATTTAATGGATCTTCAAGGATAAAATATTTTTATTCATGCTTTGTTTTATGTTTCTATGTTAATATAGAAATCCGGTAACAATCTAGCCTCCCAATATGACTCTATTAACTTATCCATTATATTGTGATCCCTTTTATTTTTTACGAATATAAATATAATATCATTGTGTTACTAGAGTTAGGGGAATTTAAATAAAATCCATCAATAAGAAGTTCATTGAAATGTTGAATATATCATATGATTTGGTTAGTTAAGTTAATGTTTCCTCCTTGTGAGATACAATAATGTAATATCTGGGTTTATTAGACAAAGTGTATAGATAGATATAAATATATTAATCCCTTAAAGAAGAATTTGTGTTATAGGTAGATATGCTAATAAATGGATAGCAAGAATTTATTATATTTTGAGATATGGAATGTTTTATAATGTAGTTCCATACAATGATGATTTATTAGTGAATGATTAAGGATGAGTATGAGAATGATAAATAAATTGGGATATAGTTGAAATGTGTTAAGGGTTTCTTAATATAGTATCCAATTGCTATGATTTTGTTCGTAAGCTTTTTCATTATCCTCTATGAAAAAAAATGGTGTCCATAATGAAATAAGAATATCATCAATGTATTTAATTAGTAAGAATTTAATTTGTTACTTGTTTCTCACAAAAATATTGAATAATGGTTTCAAATAGTTGTTTTCTTTACTAATCATAAAATAAAATATCTTAATATACATTTTAAATTTATAATATTGGGGTTGAGAAATTTTTTTAGGTTTGTTATAGTGTGATTTGTGTGTTATTAATTCTATAAAAGTAGATAATTGTTAACCAGAGTACATAGATTATATTTTTATTTGTGTTACATGATCAAACTAGTGGAATTCAGTCTAAAATGATTGTTGAATAATGGGTAAATTATTTCATGTTATTAAGATACGTTTATAGGATGTTGATGGAAGTTCTTCTCTAGTGGACACAAACTACACCATAGCCCATAAAAACAACTTTGTGATTGCTTGGATATAAAAATTTTTAAGATATGTGGGAAATTTCACCAATAATTTAAAAACATAATTATATAGTACATACATTAGGTTAAATTATATGTAATACTTTAGTTTTGGGGAAATAATAATTCATTAATAGGATATATTTCACCATCATGTAGCATTTTTCACTATATTAATTAAGGTTATGAAATTTTTCTATTATTATTTAATAAGATTTTTATACCTTGTATAATTAGTATTTATATGAAATGTTAAAAAAAGATGGTTCAAATTTGGGAAATCATGATAAAAATTGGGTATTATAATTTTGAAGATGAATATATTTTTATAAGAAAATGGTGTGTCACCATGACATGTGTGGTCATGAAATGATTCTATTGATCAGAATATTTTTCTTACATTTAATTTCATACTATATGTTGGATAACCTGAGATTATTATAGTGATTTTTTCCAAGATTCAATGATAATTTATGTATTAATTTCTCGATATAATTGATAGGAAATGAATATTTTAATTAATATTTAATTGGATATTCTCTAGGAAATTTAGTAAGATATATTCTCCCATAAATTAGAAAAGAATAAGAATAATGATCTTGAGATGATATAATTTGTCAGGAATTTAGATATTGTTGAAAAAATTGATATATAATGGGATATCATCTCACTAACAATTTTGATAATTTGTCATATTGATGAAAAATGAGAATATTCAAAACCTATGTTAATGTAAAACAATTATTTTATTCATGGATGATAAATTCATTCAGTATGAAAAGTAAAGAATTTATTTAGAGTAAAAACTATAGTGATTTTTCAAATATTTTTGAGGGTTTTAAATACTGAGGGTTATTAGTTTAAGAATAAATCTTTATGAAAAATTCAAGATATTTTAAAGGATTTTTATGGATTTCACATCACCGAGTATATACTCTTAGGGAAAATCCCAGTGAGGTTAAACAATGTAAAAATTTGTTATATATTTTTTTATTTATTGATTCAAATTTTATTATATGGGATAATGGATTGTTTTAAAAAACATAGAAATTTTGGGAAGGATCATTTAATGTTATTATATCCTAATTCATTTCATCTTAGGGTACATTTCTTTTCTTTGATAATTGTTATTTCTTATTTCATAAATAGAACATCTTACCCATGGGAAGTCATTATATAATTAGGGTTTGACTCATCCTCTTTGAAATTACATGGATGAAATTTTTTGTCAAAAAGGCATTAATATATTGTTATTACCCAACCAACTATAAATGGGGTATTTCTGTTCTTTTTTTCTAAAAATGTATTAATATAGTATCTTATTCTTAATGAGTGTGTATAGTAGATGTATATATGATATTCATATGATACATATTAACATATTAATGTATTTAAATTAAATTAATTTATTAATATAATAAAATCAATACATTGATATGTTAAAGATATGAATATATTAAAATAGTGAGATAGAAGTAATAGAAATCCATCAATAATAATATCAAGTGTTTGATACCCTCCAAAATTAGAATACATGAAGAAATAAATTGATAAAACATGTAGGTCCTGCAATAGTTAACATCCATGTGAATTAACATTTCAAGTGCTTATAAATTATATTTTATATAATTTCATTTTATTTAATTCAAATACTATGAATAATTATTAAATTTTCAATGAATATTTATTTCAAATAAATATTCTTCTTTATACTCCTATTATATTTAATATATAATTTTGTATTCTTAAAAGTAATTTAGGTATTTTATCCTAAAAGTGGTCGTGTTCTTCCAGTTTATTTGTCTACATCAGCAGCCTATTTCTCTCTACCTAATGGACCTTGAATTTTCTACCGTACACATTCTTTATCTCATCCATTCTTAATTATTATTTTATAGCATTTTCTTTCCCCTCAAGTGTTTCTTATATTTACCATATAATAAATACTACAATGATTCATGACACTTTTTTGATTCCCAACCATGTCCCTCTATATATCCCTCTTCTATGGATCCAATTTCATGAATTTTGAACACTGTAGTTGATATTGTTCATTCATGTTTTTAGTGATGTATGTATTCTATAACCACATAATGCATCCTCTAACCTATTGTTATCCTCACAAATTTGGGGAAAATAATTATTATATTTAGTTAGAGGTGTGTCTCTGGTGGTTTTCAATTCATTTTAGAGAGATTATCAATAAATTAAATGATCTTTTAAATCATTCTACTTCATAAAATGAGATAATCATATTCAAACCAAGAATATCCTATTTTGTATTATTTATTATTCTAATGTTTCATTACTGATATTTATTTGGGGTAAATTAAATTTATTATTCTTACGATGATCTATGGAATATGATAATGAGATCATTTTCATATTTTACATTAATTATCGTGGTTTGTATCCTGTAATACAGATGTGAGATTTCTTCAGACTAATTTTTTGGATCTTGTGAAACATATATATACCATACATATATATCATGAATAGATAATACAACCCAACCATGGTCATGATATTTTTTTCTTGTCTTTGGGTACATTATACAGAGTAAAACATAATACTTTATGATAAATTGATGAAATTATCAAATACAGAATTATTTAATTCTGATAAGATGACTAGACCCCACTAAAAACATGTGATCACCAAGGGATATATATCAAAAAAAGGGTGTTCCAAAATCCTAGTAAAAAGAAAAAAGAGATACATATTTATTATTACATTCTTATATATCCACAAGTAATAAATGGAATAAAAACATTATATAGACATATAACATTAAACCTAAATGTTGGAATCCATTCTATTTTTTTGTGAAGTTAAATTTCATAAGAGAAAAATAGTTTATAACTGAAGGGTTTTGTAGGGATTTCTATAATAAAAAACTGATTGGAATAACAAAACCACTACTTGATTAAACCCACAATCCATCAATATGTTTATAATTAATTGAAATAAAGAAAAATGTGAATGATTTAATTTAGAACAATTAATTTTTCCTTGAAAAGTTCATCATAGAATTTTTATTAGGATCACTAATAAGTAGGTGAAAAAACCCATTCCTCCAGAGGTTTCCATAGATCACATTAATCTCTAAACACTAAAGATGGATCTAACTAATTAAATAATATACTAGAGCATTGGATTTATTGGTAGGAGAAATATAAGAAATCAAAAAAATCGCTATATGGTGTACTAACTAAATATTTCAATATAATGGAAGTGCACATATTATAAGAGGTTTTATGTGACTTATACTGCCACCATTAAACAGAAATAGTTATCCTATATTTTATAAACAACATAGATATGTTATCCAATATTTCTACATGGACAAAGAATAACATAATCTCTACATTTATTTTTTTACATTTAAACAATAATGGAATACATTTAAACATATGATACTCATTATCATATAAGGGAAAAAACTATAACAATAGATATGTATGATGGTTTTAAAATAATGAATTATCATGAAATGTAAATATCCCATATATAGCCACCATGGAATATTGTATTACACAGTTCCATAGTCTGTTCATGAATAGAAAATAACACAGTTTAAATAACTATTATATGATGATCCTTTAGTGCACATAACCACAAATATTCTACTTCCACTAAAAAATCATAGAGATAGTATAATAAAGTGTGACCTCACATGTATTTATATTGTTGAAAATAATTATAAAATACCAAATCCATAAATATAAGGAAATGGAAACCAATAGAAATGTGTTAATACTACTCAATAAGAATCATATCTAGAATGATAAATATAAAAACTACTTCTCGAGTGATTTTTAAGCTATCTAAATCATATTAAAATGTAAATGTTTATATAACCCCTTATTCAAAAAAATTGACTCTTCATGGGAAATATAAAATTATAATACAATTTAGACTCCAATTGTTCTTTTTAATTATCTAAGTATGTATTAACCAATGACGAAGAATATAAAACAATTCATATATCTTTACGGATGTTCATATCATATAAAACTCAACAAAATAGATAATTTTTGGACCCCAGAACACACTTTGAGGGGGAGGGCTGAATCAAGGTGTCAAGTTTTTATTTTAGAGGGACAGATCGTATTCCCATGTTGTTAGGAACACAATAAAACTATTTAATGGAATCATGTTGTAATAAAAAAATCACATGAATAGATTCAAAACAACAGTTTTAAATGGTTCACCACTAAGGGATAATCCATGCGCATATACTGAATGTGTGTCACTCATACCCAAATACAATAATCTTCCCTAGTTTTAGAATACATAAGTTTAATCACAGTAACTCTATGAAAGGAACACTACCATTACAATATTTTAGGGATATCACACTATCTCATTTGAAACACTTCTATCAAAACCCCTAGCTCATAGCTTTGGGTGAAGTTTTATTCAATTTGAAGACATGAAGTTCACATGAGTACATTTGAATTTATGTGTTTTTAAATGAATAGGATGGGACTCTACTTGAGATGTTTTCCTGAGTTAATGCACTTGAATGAACTATTCATCTAAATTATATGTTCATCACAGTTGTTCAGGAATCTCCCTCATGAAGCTCCTTTACGAAGCTCCGAAACTATGCAAAAAAATTTCTTCGTAGAATACTATGTCAACATGGAATATCCAATCATTGTAAAATCCCTTTCTAGAAGATAGAAAAGTATTGGAACAGAATAAGACAATATTTTCACAATTATCAGGCTTTAAATGAACACATGATTCATGAAGTACTTTGCTTTGAAAATTCAGAACTATTTAACCTTTTCTCTAATTTCTTTTCATGTAAAATGAATTGGGGTTTTCTTCCTATTTACATTCTTAGCCTTTCATGAATATCCCTTACATTGAGATAATTTTTCATGAACCTCTAAATAAATGGTCAAAAGTATCCTTCATTCGATAAGATCTAGATAAATTTCACATGTTCACAAAGATTCTCATAGTCACAATGAATAATGGTCAACACATCACTCACTCATGATAATTTTTCATAGTTGTGAAGAATAACCATATTTCCATAATGCATTTATAAATATCATTCATTGTTCTCCATATCTTCAAGAAGATCAACCATCACCAAAACTATTATTCACATAAGTAATTCCTTTTCTATATTTTGTAAGTGTATATCCTAGAAAACCACATTCTGTGATGTTTTACCCTACCTTCAGCTTCTGAGACCAAAAATTATTAAATGAGTGGGAAATTTTCCCACCTTTGACATTGTATTCAAGTTGTACTATAAGAACACCATCCTTGAAAACTCAATAATCAAGCCACTATGGATTGAAAAAAAATGAGACTCAGTATGGCCATAGTGCCAATAATATCTTTCTTTGGGTTTGTTAGAAATATGTAGATAAATTCCACAAATCTGCAATCACTATCTATAACTAGCATGTGAAAAACAACTCATCCAACACTCTAAGTCTATATGTTGAAAGATCGATATTGAAAAAAATAGAAGGGACATTAATTGGGTTTGCATGATTTTTAATTCTTAATGATTTCCATGATAATATATTAGGAATATAAATTGTTTCCTCATAACACCAAATTCTCCTTATGTAACAAAATCATTTTTTTAAAAACCATAAACCAACAAACATGTAAAATAATGAATTTCTCCATTCACCATTTATTGGAAATGAACACAAAGATACTATATTGGTACTTGTAGGGATAAAAATATACTCCCCCTAGATCATATATCCTGCAAAACCTGAATCACTTTCCAAAACTGTTTCAAACAGTAAACACAAATTGATAGGGGGGATCAATCGTAACCTCCTCATGTAATAAAAGGTGGATGAAAATTAAGGCTCAAATTAATTTTCTAAAACTAATATGCTTCCACAGGCTTATTCAGAATCTAAATAACATGGTCATCAGTTCCAATGGGAACCATTATTAATAATCCTTGTTCAACAACTTCCTTGATGAAGTGATATCTGATCTTGGTATGTTTTGTACAAGAGTGCCGAAACGGATTCTTCATATGATTTATAATGCACTTTTTTACATAGTGACTCACCATCAGTTGTTTCTTCTTGTCACCAATATCAGTTTGTTTTTTTCATCTATAATAGTTTAGTGGATGCCTTTGTATCATAGATATACTCTCCTTAATACAAAGATAAGTTCTTTCTCATTTCTTATTCAACCATCCCACACATTTGTGGCCTATGAAGAAGGTACTACCTCTTATGGAATTTTTATCAACCAAGACTTCAACCCAGTCTGCATTAGAAAATAAAAACAATTCATTATCTCTAAATTTAGAAAAGTATAATACATTGTTGAGAGTATATTGAATATTTATCATGATTATTTTAACATGTAAAAATTATCTTCCATCAGATTACATTGAAAGTGGTATGCTAAAAATGTTTCATAGATGATATCTAGAAATATTACAGTAATAAATAATTTGTTTTCAAAGATTATACAATACATAGGGAGGTCCATATAAGTCTCATCCTCATGCTTTCCTTGTTTTATTCCAACTAAAACAAGAGTCGACATTCATTTGAATTCACGAATGTTAAATTTATTTAGAATCTCTCTTGAATATTTTTTTCATAAATTAATGTGTAATCCTTCAATTGAATTTACTATATCCCAAATAAGTATGTTATTTCAATAATCATAGACATTTAAAATTGTGATTTCATGTGATTCCAAAATTCTTCCACTTATCCCAGTCATATTTTCTAATAAATAATATCACACACAAACAAAATAATAATAAATTGATCTTTCTGAGAATTTTTTTCATTGATATTATTCTTCATACCACCTATTTTAAATTTTATGTTAATCATATAAGAATCTAGTTATGAATAAAACGCTTCTGGTTCTTTCTTTAGACCATATAGTTCCTTCTTTGATCTACAAATTTAATGACCCCAACCCTAGTAGCCCGAAGTCTGTGCCTCACTTAATTACATTTTCATAGACACAAGATTTGAATCCCAAAAGATTTTTTAGCATAGATGTCTTAGAATCAAGATTTCATAAGTGAAAATTACATTAAAAATATAAAACAAAAAATACAACAATGATTATCATAGATAATTCCCTTATTCTCTTAGATTAACACTTAATATTAGTCATAATACACATATTCACATCCTGTGAAAAAATAATATATAAGAAATGTGTGAGCTCAAAATTATCAATAAAGGTAAGATTACAACATAAGATATTATGAATAATAAGAATAACAATTAAATAAATATATAAAAATAAAACACAATACACTTAAATAAAATATTGATTCTAATATGGAAAGAATAAATAATACTATATAAAATAGTCACATGAGATAGAAAAATAAACATGGAGATTCTAATTGTAAAATAATAAAATGGAATATTAATAACTAATCTCATACTAAGAGAATTCATAATTTTGGAAATCATAAACATACGCCCATGGCTTCATCCAAGACATTATATATAAATAGGTAAGATATTAGCCAATTCGCAAGAAATTTTCTCTCATGAGAGCTACCTATGCATCGATGGGATATATCGGGCCCCTACCGTCACATACTATGTCCAATTCAATACTCATATGAAAAGGTTGGAACATAAAATATAAAGACATTTACATTGAAAAACTAGTATATGAAAAGTTAATACTTCAACAATCCACCATGAATGTTATCAAAATAGCACATTCATAGTCAAGATGATAATAAAACCTTCAACAAAACATTTTAGATTTTATCATAATAAATAAAACTAAATTAATAATAAATCACAAAATGGGATGTTGACATAGATTAAAATATTATAATAAAATCATTACAAATATCATGATAGAAGTACCCCTTTTGACATTGAATTACATTATTTAAAATTTTTGTAGTTATAAAAGTAAAAAATTTCATTAAAACAAATCTTGTAAAATTGTAAAGGAAGATTAAAAAAATTAATAAATCATGATAGATGTAAAGTATTCTCCTTTCCTTTAATCTAAAAAAGAATTTTTTTTATGAAATATTCTAAAAGATCCTCATTTAGAAAACAACAGAAATATTCCTTTCAAATAGTTTAATAAAAACTAAGATGTCTGTAAAAATAATTTAATAATTTGTTGGATAATAGTAAAAATATTTTTGGAAAACATTTATAAGATACATGGACATTTATGATAAATGTTCCCCAGTAGATACTTACAAATAAACAATCCTAAATAATAATGAGATCGTGAAATAACCCTTACCTTATACTTTAATTTAGTTGAACATGCATTAACATATTGTATAATGGTTTAAAGTAAGTAATTATTTAATACCATTACCATCTTCATATATATTATATCATATAGGATCCTTTTAAATTATCTTATCACCTTTTTGTTAATAATATTTCATTATGACCCATGTTCCGGGTGTTAACTATATCATTTTCTTACGAATGTTTGTTCGTGTAAGTCATGTTTCTTATTCATATGATACATCTATTTCATATAATAAAATATATTATGTTTATAGATTTTATATTAACTCATTATATACATCCTTATAATCATTATTTAATGGTCAACACGGAAAATGAATCACATCGCGCTGTGGAGACGGTACGCCATATGTATGCACTGTCCACAATATCGTCCCCTTGATGGAGACAAGGTGATGAATTTAATGGTGTATTAATTTCAAAAAACCAATATCATGTCATATTTTATAATTTATATACATTATATCAATCAATATACCCATCCAAATTTTTTTTGTGTTGAAAAAAATATTACACCATAACTTGGAGACAGTAGGCCGTATGTACACATTTGTGGTGATTTAATTTTTGAGGGATATATAAAATATGAAATATGGTTTTTTCATATTCCTAGGAAAATTTCATAACTTAAGTGATATCGGAGATATTACTTTATGATTAAAACAACACATGAATTGGAAAAAGTAAAAGAAACAGTCTTCAAGGTGTTGGTAAAGATGATTACCTCTTCTTTAGAAACCTCATTCGGACCTCCTCTCAGGGACACAAAGTTCGGACTTTTGAGAATACCAGAACCTATAGTATTTGTATAGAAAAGTTTTTAATAAAAATAGGTAAGATTTTTTAAAGATATAATGATCAAATTCATGAAATTCGATGAGGGGGAGGTGCCTTTTTATAATTGAGGTGAGGGGCACTTTTGAAATCTCAAAAAATATTAATTTATAATAAATTAAATATAAATCCAAATACCAAGAATGTAAAATTTATTAAAATATATCTTGATATATGGTTTTAATATTATAAAAAATATATTTTATACAAGAATGGATATATTATTAATCCTTACCATTCGGATTGAACCATAGTAAACCTATTTTAATTTTAACTAAGGTACTAAATATTTCAATTTTCAAATGTTGTAATTTTAAATTACATGATTTCAATTGGACCATAAATGAATATATAAAAACATTTTAACCCATATAATTATTATTTTTAATTTTTAATGATGTTTTATTATTTTTAAATAATTTCCTAAAATATTATTTTGATAAAATATTAATAGGGTCAATTTTGAAACTATTTGTTATATGTCTTTTTAAAAATATAATAAAAAATTTATATCTTCAAAAAATTATATTGAATCATCCTTAACATGTATAATTAATTCCTCAAATTCATAGATTACATTAGTTATATCAAAATTAAATTTATTTTAATATTTTTAATGTCATTAATTTGATATTTCTATTAATTAAATAATTATCACAACATAATTATATAGGCCTTTAAGGTAATTATTTTCTTCATTAAAATTAGATATAAATTTAAATGATAAATAAAAATATATTATATTTATATATAGTATTTATATTTTAATTTTTCTACAGTATAACAGTATAATAAAAATGGAATATTTATTAAAATATGAGTGTGACATCTTTAAGTCTTATTTAAATACACTATAATTAATATCATACACTCACTCTAGTGGCTTCAAAAATGTTATATATTTTGTATATGGATGATTTTGGAATAAATACACCCAAAAAAAGATATTTGGACAAGTGTTAGGTTAATTTTAAAGTAGTTATATTATTATTTTCACCCTTAATTACCTGATTTACCTTGTACTATGTTGATAAAATATTTACTAATGTTACTATTCATAATGCCCAAAAATAATAGAAACCTATTTACATAATTTTTAACCAACGATTAACACTATGAAATCTATTTTTCAAATTTAAAAACATAGAATTTGTGGTTAGTAATATAAAATTTATCCCATTAATCAGGTGAATAAAACTAGTTTTTATTGATTAAACAAGGAAAAGATTGAAAACAATTTCTAAGTTAGATTTAAAATAAATTCTAATGAACTAAACTTGTTTAAAATATAATAATATAATCTAATTATACATTAAAACCTAACAATAATATAATTTAACTCTATAAATTATTTTTATGAAAAAAAAATATTTTCAATTAAAAAATAGTAATTTACACTATTCCCCAAAACATGAAACTTATTAGCAAAATTACTTAAATTAACCAAATTAAGTTTTTTTATTTATCTTAAAAATAAAAATTTTATTTTGAAATATATAATATATAAATGTTTCCAAATTGTATTTAAAAAATCTTCATCACTAAAACATGGTAAAACTACTTGTATAAAAATATAGGTTTTTATGAGTAATATTGTGTTTGTTAGTATCCTATGCATATAAAATATATTGGATGAATGTAAAAATGTATTATTTGATATATATCATATATATTCAATATATAAATTCAATATATGTGTTATAATTTAATTCATTTTAAAAAACAAGACTAAATTGAATTTTTTTTAAACCTAGTGTTCTGTGCATTGTAAGCTATCCTAAAAATTAAATTTTTTCTAAAAGAAAAACATGGTAAAGTATTGGATTGATACATTATTCCGTCATAAAAATACTTTCCTCACAATTTTAGTGTTATGACCTTATAAAAATATATGGATATTTTTTCTTCAAATAATACTTTGGTTCCCCTGTTGCTTTAACCCTTTAGTGATTTCTCGAGGGTACCCTTACCATACATGTCATATGATTCCTCAATAATTATTATATGGTATCAAAAATTCAGATGGGATCTTCATAGTATGAAAGGTTAGGATCCAAATATATTTCATTCGAGGTGAGCATATGTGTTGGGTCAGGCATGTACATCCTTAACAGAGATATATGAAAAGCATCACGTACTTTTGAGAGATTCAATGACATTTCCAATAGATAAGTAACAGCTCCAACCCTTTCAATAATTTCAAAGGTTTTGATGTATCTGGGACTCAGTTTACCTTTCTTATCAAACCTTATCACATCATTATATGGAGATAATTTTAATAAAATTTCATCTCCAACTTTAAACTCTAAATCCTTCCCCAATAATGAGTATAAATCTTTTGCCAATATTAAGATTCTTTAATGTGAACCTAAATAGAATTTACATGTGTCATCATTTCTTCAATAGGTTATGGTCCTTTGAGTTTACTTTCACCGACATCATCCCAAAAATGTTGGATTATGACATCTTATACCATATAATTCTTCATATGATACCATTTGTATATATGAATGGAAACTGTTATAGTAGGAGAACTCAACGAATGGTAAGTATTGACCCTAAAAAAAATTTAAGTAGATGGAGCTTGACATCAACATGTCTTCCATTGTTGGAATTATTCTTTCAGATTGTGCTTTAGTTTGATGATGGTAGGATGTGATCAACTAAATCTTAGTGTTAAGATCCTTATTAATAATTTTCCAAAATTTCTATGTAAATCGGGGATCACGATCAGAAATAATTGAAATATGTGCACTATGAAGTTTTAAAACATCATTAAAATAGATTTTATCAAGAAACTCTAGTGGAAAGTCTTTCCTTATTGTAATGAAATTCAAAAATTTGGTAAGGAGATCAGTAATAACATATATCATATCATTATTTCAACAATTATTTCATAATATCATCATAAAGTCCATAGTAATGTCATCCCATTTACAAATAAGAACTGGAAGAGGTTTTTAAACTCTTTTACGTTTCTATCACACAACTTTTACTTGTTGTCAAACCAAACATCTGGATACATAATCATTAATTTCCCAAATCAGTTTATCCTTCCAAAAATTATCCTTCAATTAAATATATATTTTTGTGCTTCAAAGGTGAATAGAAAAATTTAATCTAGGAGTATCTTCTAATAATTATATTTTTATCACATTTATATATTGAAGATGTAACATCTTTCCACATTTCAGAACACCATTTTCACAATCAATGTATAATAAATTTCCTTCATTCACACATTCAGCCCTCTTCTTAAAATCAACCTCTTCAAATTGATAATTATTTATATTATATAATAAAGATATGTTTTAAATCATTTAAATAATTATTTATGCCTCTCCTTCCTTTTAAATTATCATATCTATCTATATTAGGTCCATGAAATTTAGATCCATTTTAATCATCATTTGGGTTACAACTCGATGATCCTTCCTAATCCATGAATCGGCTACCTTATATGCCTTCACTATGTGGTAGTGTATTAAGAAAACATTATCCTCGCGTAGCTCAAAAAAATTTCTATATACATATTAATATCTTTTTATGAGAAGGATTATTTTAAGATTTTATGATCTTTGTATATCTCATACTGTTCATCATAGAGATAATGTCTTCATATTTTAAAGGAAAATATTATAGTCGCTAGCTCAACATCCTAGGATTGATAATTATCTTCATTAGTCTTAAATTACATTGATTCATATGCAATAAATTTATCATTGTTCATTATGACACAATGAATTTCCTTCTTCAATTCATCACTACATATGAAAAACTCCTCACTTCTAGATGGTTGAGTCAATATCTAAGCATTTAAAAATCTTCTCCTAAGTTCATCGAAACATTATTAACATTACCTTATCCAAACAAACATGACCACTTTATGTGTAGTCTTGGTTAAAGGGTTATCCAATCAAGAAAAATTATGAATGGACCACTGATAATAACCTGCCAAACCTCTAAATCTATGTACCTCAGTTATGTTTATTTGTGTTGTCCATTAATATATTGTCATTTTCTTTATAGGAAAAATTTATATTCTATCATTGGAGACAATATTTCAATGACATAAATCTTTTTAAATCCAGAAATCACACTCACTAAATTTCCCATATCGAACTTCCCTTCCAAGATACTTAGGAATAATCCACAAGTGATTCATATGATCCTCATAGCTATTTGAATACACTATAATATCATCAATTAATACCATTATAAAATCATCAAGATATTCCTTGATTACATGGTTCTCTTGGTCCACATTAATATACATTCCATTAGTCATTCTAAATGGCATTACTGTAAACTTGTAATGTACATACCTCGTCTAAAAATATTTCTTCCGAATGCCTTCTTTCATTACTCACTATTAGTGATACCCATAATGAAGAATAATCCTTGAGAAATATTCTGCTTCATAAAGTTTATCAAACAAGTCATCAATGTGAGGTAGAGGAAACTTGTTCATTATTATAATAGAATTTTTTTCCTTATAATCAATTCACAACCTCATTGATCCATGTTTCATCTTACGGAAGAGAATATGGGATCCCCATAGTGAAACACTTGGGGTGAATAAATCCCTTATTATGAAATTCTCCTAGTTGTTTCCTAACTCTACCAATTTCATAGAAACCATTCTATAGGGATTATTTGATATATGAATTGAATCACATATTAAATCAATAGAAAATTCAACTTTATGCTCTAGGGGATGTTGATGTAATTTCTTAAGAAATACATTTATGTATTTCTGCACAATAGGCACCTCCTAAATTTGAAACTTCAATTCTTCATTCATAGATGTTTCTTTCCCTTCCTCCCTAAGAATTTAGGTTAGTATTTCAACTAAGAGAGTATCTAGATAAGAATCATATGTTGAAGTTTATCCTTTTATTATAAGGTATTCTTCTTCTTCTCACAAATCAAATTTTCCTTCTTCTTGCAATAAATTTTCACACAATATTTTGAAATCCAATCAATAAAAAGGATTATATAAAAGCTAAAAATAGTTATGATGACATTGTCACCAATAAAAGTATGTTTATGATTTATAAAGGGGACTTCTTGACACATATTTGATTCAATAAGTCTTCTATTTGGTTTTTTGAATGACAAATACATTTTAAAATCAAATGGGAATTGTATAATATTCTTGAAAAAATAAGAAGATATAAAATATTGTGATGATCCAAAATAAAATAAATAAATAGCTAATATTTAGGAGAATATTAAACTGTGTTCCACTACATCATTAGGAACATCAACGTCATAATTGATGATAAAATAATATTTCCCTTCCTCCCTTGGAATTTTCGAGGAGAAATTTCTTTGATTCTTATGAGAGTAATTTGCATACTTTCCCATATCTTTACATTTGATAGAATAAAAAGTAATATATTCTTTCTTTCCCTTGAAATCATGGTTATAGTATCCTTTCCCCCACACTTGATACAATCTCTCATTCCAATCAGGTAAGTAGAATTGTATTTCTTCCCATAATTATAACAATATGAAAATTCATCTCTACCATTCCTCCCACATTCCATATTTTATTTTCCAAAATGTCTTGTATCCCTCTTATTTAATTTCATTACATTAAATTCATAATACATATAGAATTATTTAATTGTGTTTAATGTAAATGAGACTATATCTTCATATGATGTGAACTATTGGGGGACTAATTCCCTTCAAAGGAATGGTTTTAACCCATCAAAGAATTGATAAATGTTTATATTTAGATTATATATGTAACATGTAGCATAAATTTCTAATCACATAATGTTAGCTTCATATTTAGAAAAACATTCATCATTATTTTTCCTCAGATTTTTGAATTTTCTCTCCCTATTGACTCATTATTCGCTAGGGAAATATTTTTCGATGAAAATTTCCTTAAAATCCTTCCAGTGCATGTTTTTAATTTCTTCCTCTTCCTCCATGTTTTTAATTAGTGACCAAAATTGATTTGAATCTCTTAAGAGATGATAAATTTTCATGAATAGATTCTCAGTATCATTTTTCCCCAAAGTAAGAAATATATTATCTGAGGAACTTATCTATTATTCAACTACAAATGGATTAGTAGTATTATTGAATGTTAGGGCTTATTGTATCAGGAAGCAATCTAACATTGATTCTCCATCTTTTGGATGATTATTCTCCATATGGGTAAAGATGTTGTTCATAACCTTAGTTAACTATCCCAATATAGTTATTAGTTTCTCAGCACCGTTTGAAACTATAGCTCTGACATCGTTATCCTTTATAAGAGAGAAATCCTATCATGGATTATGTGTGATGACATGGTTTCCATTACCTTTATTAGGATTAATTTCTAAATTTTTTTTACACTATATTATGTTATAATTCATACTGAATTTTTTTACTAGAAAAACACTTCAAATAAATTGAAATTTTTTTCATATCATATCTCATAATCAAAGAAATGGGTTCTTGGATGATATATTTAATTTTTAATCATTCATAATGGTTTTTATAGAAAATTTAATTTATTCTAATCATATCAGTTTCAAACTAGGTGCACAGTAAGTATCATTGTCTTTTACCATGTTATTTCAAGTTAGGCCTGACGCACCTTGTTAGAGTTGTTACCCCGAGGTATATCTGTTCCAAAACCACATCCACTTGTACTATATATATAAGGATGTATTTATATGAATACCTACATAATATCTGACATTCAAAAATTCTTTTATATTCTTATATAATTTTCTACAAATTCTATCTTACTGTTGTGTTACCTAATATATGTTTTCTAAATATAATTTATATGGTTACAACTAAACATGCTTTGATATCAATTGTAATAAACCTGACCCTTGTATCTCGGAGTCAGGGACACACTTTAATACATTGGAATATATATATATAATATTTTATACCCAAAGGGATAATTATTTTAGTATTTTGGGAAGAAAATTTACACACTTGGACATTACATTATAGATTACAATATAAAATACAATAAAGAAATTCCTTTGAGAATTTAGTTATTCTTTCATCTTAACCCTGTATATCAGTTATAATTCACATCATGGTATCCTAGAAAAAATGAAACATATTATAGGGTGATCTCATATGCTCAATAAGGGTCAGCATACAATATAAACTATTAGGAATAATGAAAATAAACATTAATTCAAAGTGTATAACTAAAAAAATCAATTTAAT
This sequence comes from Viscum album, assembly GCA_963277665.1. NCBI lineage: Eukaryota > Viridiplantae > Streptophyta > Magnoliopsida > Santalales > Viscaceae > Viscum > Viscum album. The sequence continues at coordinate 1,682,611,993 of OY728128.1, forward strand.
CATAATATTGAGCATAATATGGAAAGAAAAAATAATACCAAATAAAATAGTCAAATGAGATAGAAAAAATACACATATATATTCTACTAGTCAAATAATCACATGTAATATCAATAACTAATCTTGTATTTATGGAGTTCATAATTATGAACATCATGAATATACTATCAAGGCTTCTGCCAAAGCACTAAACATAAACATGCATGATATTAGCAAAAACCAAAACTAATTTGGCTCAACAGACCTTCCAATGCATCGAGGGGATATAGAAGGCCTCACCCATCACATGGTAATTCTAATAAATTCCACATATGAATAGGTTGAATTTTAAATGACATAAACTATTTTTTCAAAAAAAAAACATGCATAAAAAATGTGAATACTTCATCCACAAACCATGAATGGTATCAAAATAGCACATCGATAGTAAAATTGATAATAATCCCTTAAATAAAATATGTTTTATTTATCATTATAGATAAAACTCAATTGATAATAAAATCCAATAAATTATGTTTATATAGATGAAAATAGTCTATAAAATCATTACAAATTTCATAAATATAATACTACATTTTACCTTTAAATAATTTATTAAAAAACTCACGTAGTTAAAAAAGAAAACATTTTCATTGAAAAGAATATTATAATATTGTAAATTAAAATTCATAACATTAAGATTTCATGATGGTGGTAAAATGTGATCCTTCTAGATAAGTTAAAAATAAATCATTCATTCTTTATGTTTTTCAAAATTGTCAAATTGTAACTTGTTTATAAATTGAAAAAAATGATTCCATTAAAAACACTTTATGAAAATTAATGAAGAGGTAAAATGACTTTAAAATTGATTAGGATAATAGTTAAAATATTTTATAAAACAATTATAAGATAAATGTACATGGATGAAAAATTTCTCAAGTCTATACTTAAGTATAAACAACCTCATATAATAATGACATTATAAAATAACCCATATGTTGTACTTTCCTTTAGTTGAATATGACTTGACCTCTTGTATAATAGTTTAAAAAATGTTATTAATTTATACTATGACAATATATTTATTTATCATATCATATATAAACCACTTATATTATCTTATCACCTGTTTGTTAATAAAATTTTGTTATGGCACTTGTTTCAGGTGTTAACTGCTTCATTTTCAAATTCGTTCTCTTTCATGTGTGTACTATTTCTTATTAATTGGACGTATATATTTTATATATAAAATATATTAATGCCATAAATATTATATTTTATCATTATATAAATATTTAAAATCATTCGGGAATGGTTAACATGGAATATGAATCGCATCACATTGTGGAGACTATAGGTCGTATGTATGCATGGGTGACAATATCATTACCATACTAGTAAAATGGCAAGGAATTTAATTTTATATTAATATATATTGAATAAATATCATGTAATAATTATTATTAATATAAATCATATAAATCATTATATCTATCCAAATTAAGTATTAGTGAAAAACAGATTACGACGTGGATATAATAGGTTATACATATGTACAAATGGTGATTTTGTTTTTCGTAAGATCAATAAAAGGTGGAATACAGTTTTTTATATAATCATTATTATATTTCATCATATATTTGGTACTGGAGTTATTACTTTATCATGGAAACAACACATGAAGAGGAAGTAGATGAAGAAATAATCATAAAGGAGTCTGTAATGACAATTACCTCTTCTTTAGAGAACCTCATCTGGATCTGCACATAGGGACCCTAGGATTTATCTTTTTAGAATAAGTGAACCAATATAATTTATCTTGGGACATTAATAAGATAAATATGTAGGGATTTTTCTATCTAAAAGGCTCAATGTGGTGAAATAATATGAGGGAGGAGGAGCCTTTTTATAATTGAGGTGGGGGGTCTTTTGAAATTTCTAACAATATTAATTTATAATAAATTAAATATCAATCAAAACACAAAAAAATTACATGTATTCAATTATAGGATGATAAAATGTTGTAAAATCATAAACCAATAGATTTTATAGATATTTTTTTATATTTTTAAACCTTATAAGTTTTTTTTTCAAAATTAGTTTACATATTTTAATTTTTACTAAGGTAACATAATTTTCAATATTAAAAAGATTTAATTATATCTGAATTTATAAAAAAATAGACAACAAATGAACAATTAAAAAATTTTAGACCTTATAATAATTTTTTAATATTTTTAAATATGTTTTATTCTTTTTAAATAATTTAATAAAATATTACTTTAATAAAATATAATTAGTGTTAATTTTTACGCTATTCATTATTTTTCTTTTTACAAACATCATAACAACTTGATATCTTAAAAACAAAAAATTAAAGTATCCATTAAATGTTATATTTTTCGTTAAAATTAATTTATGACATTAATTATATAAAATTATATTTATTTTAATATTTTTAATATCATTTTTTTGAATTTTATATTAATTAAACAATTACTGCAACATAATTATATAATCCTTTATGAAAATTAACTATTTCCAAAAAATAGAGATAAATTAGCATGATAAAAAATAATTTTACCTTTCAAATTAATATTTATAGTATTATTTAACTTTGGTATAACCCTATAAAAACGTTATATATATTAAAACAAGAGTATGACATCTTTAACTCGTCGTTAAATAAAATATAATAAATATCATTCTCTTACACAAGTGGAATAAAATTTATAATAATTTCGGCCTATGGGTGATTTTGGTAAAAAACCACCCATAAAATGAAATTAGGACCCATTTTATGGTGATTTTTTAATATTTATAACATTATATTTACCCTTAATTACCCAATTTGCATTATACCATGTTATTAAAAAAATTACTTACATTACTATTCATAATGCCAAAAAATAAAAAAAACCTATTGAAATAATTTGTACCTAATAATTAAAAATTTGGAATCATTTTTTCCAAATTCAATACCCAAATGTATTAGTAATTAATTTAAACAAAATTTAGTTGACGGGGTGAGAAAACTAGTTATTAACATCTAAATATAGAAAATATTGAAACATTTATATATATATATATATAAATTCAATTTAAAATTGATGAAAACAACATAAATTGAATTAAATGATAAAACAATAATATGGTTAAACATTAAAACTAAAATAAATATAATTTAACACTATAAATTATTTCAATGAAAATAGTTTTTCATTTAAAATTTTGTATTTTTTACTATACAAAAATACATAAAACTTATCAGAAAAATACCAAAAAATTAACTAATATAAATATTTATATTATTAAATAAGAGAATACGTTTATTTTTTCATATAAAATATATAAAAGTGTCAAAAATTGGATATAAAATATTTTCATTATTAAAAGGCAATAAATCTACTTTTATAAAAATATAGGATTTTATGTATAATATTGGGTTTGTTCTTATCTTAGACCTATAAAACAAATTAGATGAATATAAAAATATTTTATATGATATAAAACTTATAAATTAACCATAAAAAGTATCTATATGTGTTTTAGTTTAATTAACTGTGAGAAACATGACAAAATAT